>CM045988.1:101405892-102715740 GCA_025175895.1 Wurfbainia villosa | reverse complement strand
GAAACTAAAAAGTAAGTACTCACAACCTTCGATGTCCCCGAAAGGCTACTAAACGTCGATTTTTGAGGACGAAAACAACTTGTTACGGGGGTAAACCCCAATAAGAAGTGTAAATCTCTGCGAGGGCTTCGATTTGGTAGGTAGACCGTGTCGTGGGTCAACTTGTACATAAAGTTATGTCCGTTTGACCGTCGGCTACTCCAAAAGCGAATACTTGCAAAACAAAAATCAAACGAAGAGTACCAAGACTTCGTCTTGGATTAGTAGTGCAGGAGAAAAATTTAAACGAACGAAAAACAAATCTGTAAAAAAAAGTTAGATTGGTGGTTTCACCAAATCTAAGCGCCCCCGGCTCTGATACCAATTGTTGGATCGATGCGGTTCGCTAGAGGGGGGGGGTGAATAGCGAAAAACCTTTTCTTTTTCTTTCGTTCGTTAAAACTCGAGAGATAATAAATTAATTGCAGCGGAAATGTAAATATAAAATAAAAGAGACAATCGACACAAGGGTTTTACTTGGTTCGTGAGTCAAGGCTACTACTCCAAGGCCCTAGTGGTCCTTGACCACGTACGGAGGGCAGAAGCACTAAAGGAACTCCTCCTCGTTGGAGGTAGGAGTTAATCGATACAAAAAAAACTTTAAGGTAGAGGGACAATCCCCCTCTCCTCGTATACGATAAAAGCTTCGAAAAGTAGATGAACAACTGATAACAAAATAATACCGACGTACAAAGACAAATAAGAAAAATTAAACCTAGACGTCGGAAGGAAGGACTTCGTTGTCGGAGAATTGTAGCTTTGCGGAGACTTTTTGGAGGCTTAGAATTGTTCATGAAACCCTAGGTTTGGCCCTCCTTTTATAGCCTTTGAGCCCCTTTTCGAGAGGAACCCTAGCCAATCAAATTTGAGCACATCTTCCCTTGAAATTTGGTGATAATCCTTGACTCCTCGAATCTGATCATTGACCATCGATCGTGATGCGAATCGATTGATTCGCGACCTTGGCGGTCATTGTTTGGCAGCGATCGAGTCCTCCAAGTGGCGATCGGTGATCGCGCTGCAAGTCAAAGTTAGCACAACAAAACATAATTTCGATGGTCGTCAACCATCCAATCTCGACCTAGACCATCTATAAGATGTCTTTGGTCGGATCTACGCTTAAGATCATCCCCGTAAAGAGGATACGACCTTACTTACTCTCGCACACACGAGCTTACCTCGATACTTACGTGTCGCTTTTGATTCCGGCCTTCCACTCGATTCCTTCGGCTCCCTCCGAAGTAACTCGAGTATCGCCCGACCACCGCGGCTTCCTCCGGTGTCGCTAGCCTTGACTCGGCTATATCAATCTTCTGCACACTCGATTCAGCTCGTGAGAAAACAAAATAGACTTAACTTTTGTGTCTTTGCTATAATCAAAACACAGGTTCGATTTCGGTGCCTCACTGCACCAACAGCTTTGCCTTTGAGATCATCGGTTCGGGCCTTCTTCTGGTCATCCCGAACCATTTGTACATAATAGCTACGGCCTACGGGCAACCTTCTGTTCCCCTCGCACTTCTCCCACCAACGATCCAACTGGAAACTTCAACTTCTGGTGGTACGGGGAAGCCACTGCCTGAAAGATAGTAAGGAAAGGACGACCAAGAATAACATTATAAGTAGACGGAGCATCCACAATGAGGAAAGGTATAATATTGATTTTCTGGCTTGGCTTTATGCCTAGAGTTAGGGGCAGTGAAATCTGCCCGGTAGGGTGGACCACATGCCCTGCGAACCCAAACAGGGGTGTAGCCACATCTTCCAGCTGGGCATTTTCCATTGCATCATCAAAGCTTCTTGAAAAAGGATATTAACAGAGCTTCCCGAGTCTACCAGCACCCTAGCCACTTCATAATTGGCCAGGGATATACGAATAACTAGGGCGTCCGTGTGGGGCAGCAGGACACCTTGGAGATCTTCCGGCCCGAACGAAATGGGCGGTGCAATTTGAACAGTCTGGTCGGTGACGATGGCTAAACTCTCCATGAGACGGGCGTATGACTTCCGCGCCCGGTTAGAGTCCCCGTCGGTAGGTCCTCCAACTATAACATGGATAACCCCTCGTGTGGGAGCATTATCTAGATTGGGCGAGGGGCCCTCACTCGATGGGCCTTCTTGAGAGACAATCTCCTGGGACGGCGTTTGGGGGAAAGTGACTTGAGGTTGTTGATTATATGGCCCTGGACGGGTTACATCGGGTCGGGGGCCTCGCCGTGCTGGTCCTCCCGTCTGGAACCGCAATTGCGGATATGCGGTTCGGAGGCGATCCAGTTCCTCCTGTAACTTGAAACATCGGCCACTAGTGTGGCCATATTCCGTATGATATTGGCAGAAGAATGGGGCAGGGGGGGTTACGTGGGATCCCCCTGTATCCTAAGTGCGTTCGGCCAGACCTGTTGGTCATAAATTCCATCTCCGCTCCTTCCAAGTCCTTGCGGGAGGAAGTGCTTCGCCATAATTTGCGTGATGCAGGCGGCATACGTAGCGATGGGCGAGCCTAGGAGCCTCCTGTCGAAAAGGTCGCACATATCCCCGCCGAGGGGGTGCTTGAGAAGGGGCGGGGCGAGCTCTTTCAGTTGGAACTGCTGCGGCAGCCCGTTCAACTCTCCGCACTTTTAATCCTTCCTCCTCATGGATGAATTGCTCCGCACAGCCTAGCAGCTCCTCATAACTATCAGGAGGTTGTCTTAACAAGGAACTGAGGAAGGGGCCCTCGTGCGAATAAACGCCTCTGAAAGCTTCTGATTTGGCAGAGGGGATTCCCCTAGCTGCAGAAGTGAATAAGTGGAGATACCCTCTAAGGGATTCTGAGGGTTCTTGGGTGAGGTGCATTAGGATAGAGGTGTCATGCTTATACGCCTTGCAGCTGGCAAACTCCCGACTGAACATCCTCCGGAAATCAGTGAAACAAGTGATGGATCATGGGGGCAGAGTATTAAACCATTTTTGTGCCGAGCCGGTTAAGGTGGTCCGGAAAACTCGGCATTTGAGAGCATCGGTATATACGATGGAGCGAGGTGCTCGTCAGTGCGATAGGTGCTCTTCGGGATCCATCGAGCCATCATACTTATCGATCTGAGGATTCCGGAAGTAGGACGGGGGGACTTCAGAGAGGATGTCCATTGTAAAGGGACTGGGCTCATATACTTCTGGAGGTCTGGTTGAATGACTTTTGCCCTGTTCTTCCCTTCGAGTTTGGGTGAAAGGCATAGTGTTCTGAGATGCTCTTCCCCCAAGTCCTTCTCCAGGCACTACTTCCACATTACCGGCAGTACGAGATGGAGGAGACATTTCTGGGGGTGGGCCTCGAGAAGAAGGTTCACCGGAGTGAGGATGTAGATATCTGGTCTTTCTCCTTTCTCTAGCAAGGGCCTCTGTAATAGCATCGTCCATCAGGGACTTCAACTGTGATGGTAGGAGAATGATGGGGCGCTACTCCGCTGCGGAGGCAGCAGGCTGTTGTATCTCTTCCGGTTGCATCTCGACGTCCAGCTCAATGTTCCCACAGACGGCGCCAACTGATGCGGCGAGGAAGATTCGCTTTACCCCCTTTCGATGCGACGAAGACACGAGGGAAGCTTTTGGGGGAGTTCTCACAGGCCGCAACAGTAAAATGGATGTAGAAGACGAAGTCAAGAAACGCAAAACCCCCAAACAGACAGCGAAAACTAGAACACAAGATATAACGTGATTCGGAATGAGTATTCCTACTCCACGGAGGTGAGCTCTCTCACCGGGGACAATGCCCAAGCACTTTCCACTATGAATGCCCTCCTTTACGGAAAGGAAACTTCCCGAGGTGGAGGAGAAAACCTCTTACAGTTAGGTTACAAATACAAGAAAGAGTACGTATGACTCAAGATCAAGGTCGTTGTTCTTCTTCTTCGGCGAAGTGATGACAGCTCTCCTCCTTCTCCTCCTGTGTCTTCGTTTCCTGTCTGATGGAATGATTGCGGATCCCCTTCCTTCTCCTCTCTTCTTGCCTTTTATCCTCCTCCTCTGATCCCTTACTATCTCGCGGGTGATCTTCCTTGTACACGTGACCATCGCCTCCACCTGGAGAATAATTCTGTTACAGATACGAGGGGCGAAAGCTTCTCGGAATATTATATGGGGACCTCTCTTTCTGCTACATATCACCCCCTCATTCCTATCCCAGGAAATTAGGTTAACCTGTGCCCCTCAACCATCTACTTCTGGTAAAACTAACTTAGGTCTCCGGCTCACGGATAGTATAGCCTTAAGGCTCATTTGGTTGAACCGATTCTCATCCGCCCCATTTGTCTTTAGGCTTATGTGGCCGAACCGATTCTTATCCGCCCCATTGGTCTTCTAGGCTTATTTGACCGAACCGATTCTCATCCGCCTCCCATGTCTTTGGGCTTATTTGACCGAACCGATTCTCATCCGCCTCACCTGTCTTTGGGCTTATTTGACCGAACCGATTCTTATCCGCCTCATTGGCCTTCTAGGCTTATTTGGCCGAACCGATTCTGGCATATTTCCCAACGAAGTACTTCTTCGCTTTGCCGCGCCGATTACCTTCACTTACTTTCCCGTACCAGTTATCTCAAGCGCTTGCACCCGACCCGTTCCTCTCTTTTTTCTCCATTGAACCCTCTACTTAGTTCGGGTAATACCTTGCCTATAAGCTCTTCTATCTAGTTCATAGAGAAGAAGTAACGGATGTATCATATGATATGGTCAAAATATCTCATTTTCATTTTTCTTGATAATTTATTTAATTTCGAAGGTAGATGATTTTTTTTCTGATTTATCTATTAAATAAATTCAAAATACATATTATGCATATTCAAAAATATTGAATCAATATTAGTCTCGTTTGGAATTTTATTTTTTATCCTTTCTCTTAATTCTCTATCATATTTTTTATAATCCAAATATCCAAAACAATGTCTTGTCCAAAAGGAGACCGATCTCAATGATAGCTTCGATTAATCTTGAAAGTGTGCGTCTAATCCCACAAATGCCCACTAGACAAATTCAGAAAACGCACATGACTCCACCCAAATTTTTCGACATCCAAAATCATCCCCCACTGTTCGAATATGCTGCAGTTAGATTTCGAATCTTGATTTTTTTGGAAAAGTCCGTCTCGATTTTATCACTTGAGGCAAAAGATGATATGTTCATTTTAGATATTTTTTATCGTTAATTTCACAATTAAATGAAGAAAGATAAATTACGAAAGATATTTTTACTCCATCAAAATTACTCTATAATTGAATTATAGAGGTGGAGGCCTTATTTTACTGTTTAACACACATCTAATGCGTCGATCTCCAATGCTAAAATTCGACTCCAAATCAATAGCTAAGATCAAACCAGCGTCAATCGGACGGCTGAAAACGAGTCTCCGTGGGTTCCTAATTTTGGGCACTGGGAGTCGAAGATAACGTTGAGCTGGATTTTGCTTGTTTTCCCATCGCCGCCTCGCCGGACTTATGCATTCATGCCTCGCTGCCTCCCTCGATTCCTTGCCCGTCACCATCTCCTTCTCCGGCAACGATCACGCCGACAATGTTCTCGCCATCCGTCTTCTCGGCCGGCGAACGACCACCACTACCTTGGCACAAGCCAAGCAGGCCCACGCTCGCATCCTCCGCTGCGGCCTATCTCATGACCCCTCCGTCCTCCCCTCCCTTCTCCGTCTATACTCCTCTCACCGTAGCCTAGACCTTGCAGCTCGCCTCCTAGCTTCGTTTCCAAACCCTTCCACCATCGCCTGGAATTTCCTCATCCGCGCCCTCGCCAGTGGTGGCGCCCCTCTTGATGCCCTCCTCCTCTTCGACCAAATGCTCGCCCGCGGCGTCCCGCCTGATAAGTTCACCTTCCCCTTTGTCGTCACGGCGTGTTCGATTATCGCCGACCTGGACAAGGGCAAGGAGGTCCATGCCTCTGCCATCAAGTTTGGGTTCTCCCAGGATCCATTCCTGCAGAATTGCCTGATTCACTTCTACTTCCGCTGCGGCAAACCCGTCGACGCGAGAAAAATGTTCGACAGAATGCCCGTCAGGAGCGTCGTGTCGTGGACCGCTCTGCTGTCCGGACTCGTGGCCTGCGGCGAGATAGAGGACGCCAGGGCTGTCTTCGAGGCCATGCCGGCTCGCAACGTGGTGAGTTGGACGGCGATGATCGATTGCTACGCGCGGAATGGGAACCCCGACGAGGCGTTTGGCTTGTTCCGAAGGATGCAGGAGGAAGACGTGCAACCGAACGCATTCACCATTGTTGCGCTACTAATAGCTTGCAAAGATCTCGGGAGCCTAGAGCTGTGCCGACGGGTGCACGAATTCGCCCAAAAGAACGGCGGGCTCGACAAATCGGTCTACATCGGCACTGCGCTCGTAGATACGTACAGCAAATGCGGCAGCTTGGCGGACGCACGGAGAGTGTTCGACCAAATGCCAGCGAAGAGTTTGGCAACGTGGAACTCCATGATCACTAGCTTGGGAGTTCATGGCCAAGGAACTCACGCCCTGGCTCTTTTCAAGACGATGCGGCGCTCGAATCTGCAGCCCGACGGAGTAACCTTCGTCGGCGTCTTGAGCGCCTGCGCAAGGAAAGGGTTGTTGGCGGAAGGCTTGAGGTTCTTTGGGGTCATGGTCGAACGATACGGCATCGAGCCCTGCGGCGAGCACTATGCTTGTCTCCTTCAGCTCTTGGACTGCGCCGATGAGTCAGAGAAGGTGAAGAAAATGGTGAATGTTTTGATAATGAAACTTGATGTCAAACAGAGGCAGATGCTGATCAAACCCCCCAAAAAATGGTGGCATGAGGAGATCCTTGGATATTTAAATAATTAACGATTTAATTGTTTTAAAAATGTCTTTTTGATCCAATGATAATTCTGCCAAAGATCTCTCCGTAATCTACGCAAAAGTTTAGCTTGAAATTCTTGTCGTTGTTAGAAGGGCTACAGGCGACGCCCCAAGGTTTTGGGAAGGGGCAACGGTGTAATGGGCTGGAAGCTATGGCTCAGGGAGAGATCGAAGAGAGTGGAAGAGTGGTTCCCAATGAGAGCTTCTTTTTTTTCCCCTTTTTTTTCTTAGACATATCATAAAAAAAAAATTATATGTTTAAGATCTTTTATTTCAAATTTACATTAGAATTTTATCATTGCTAGTTAGTAAAATATTAACCATACATAAAATAAGTATAATAAATTTGTTTCTACTTTGATATATGAATATTGACAATAAAGTTTTCTCCTTTTTTTTTATTGACATTGAGATATCTGAATCTTCGATCTGATTAATTTTTGAAAGTGATCGGTCCTGTTCTACGGATCTTCGGGATGCTTTGTCAACAGTTAAGTCGAGTAAAATCGAAGCCTAAGTGACCTTCATCGACTATCAAATGTAAATCAGAGAAGCATTTATAACTTTTTTACGGTTCAATCTAAAATCTACAATCATGTCATCCCTGAACGATGATCCAACGTCAAAGTCGTACTCTGTTCATTGGACAAACTCCTGAGCTCCAAGACTGCATAAATGGATTTTTTTTCTAAATTCGTCGTCGAACGATATCGCAGTAGAGGATCGAATTATGTTCTTCTGTGAGATATTTCTCTATTTTTACCACTGCATCGTACCCTTGTGGGCATAAAATTCTCTTTAAAATCATATAAAATAATCATTTGATCAAATTTTGTACCATTGATTTTAAATTATAAAAGGAATTTCTTAATCTATGAATCTTTTGATTCAAAGTTCTCCAAAGTTCTTCGACTATGTCAAATATATCGCTTTCTTAAAATCTCTATTGAGAAAATACAATTTTAACATCTATTTACTGTAACTATATGTCATTATGAATTTCAAGTGTTATGATTATTCTAAAAGAATCTTTCGTTGAAATGGATGAAATTTTTTTTTCGTAATAAATATTTTTTTGGATGTTTTACCACTGCATCACACTCGTGGGAGAAAGAAGCTAAAATTAGTCAACCTACTTGACACTATCACCCGCTCTCGGGCCATCGTAAGGGAGGTAAATCACGGTGGATCTTTGGCCCTTTGAGACTAATAACTAATGTATGGAGGGATGAAACCTTGCTTTTGTGAGGAATTGACCAGTTGCCCATTTATATAATTTTTTGTATACGATAGTCACTGGCCTCTTTCCACGGGGAGAAAAGCTAAAACTATTGTACATACTAAGGGTGCTTCGACTAAGAAATGAATTAGTCGATGCGGGTTGGATAATGGTATGGGTAAAGTTGTTAAAAATGTATTCTTAAAAAAAGCTCTTTCCATTTTCACTCAAATCTTATTCCAAAGGAATTCACTTAGCCGAATTGTCCCTTATTACATATCGCTCCAGGTAAGACAATCTAATAGTAAATTTCACTCGTTATACGTGATCTATAATAATATTCTAATTTGATTTTTCAGGATATATCTATATCTTACAATCTCAACATATATATATATATATATATATATATATATATATATATATATATATATATATATATATATATATATATATATATATATATATATAGAAAAAGATTTGCTCGCTCCATGCCGACTCACGTCGTCATCGTTTACGGCCACGACCGTGCGATCGACACGCAACTCGTCGGGCGATCCGCGGGCTCGGCCGCCGATTAACGCGAATCCACGCTAACGACCGAAAATTCATCACGCCACGCCGGCCGAGGTGGCGTGCCCACTATCGCCATGATCGGGCGGATTCGGCCGAATTACAATCCAACGGAAGGACCGAAGCCGATGCCGCCCGTCCCCGGCCGGATTTCTGGTCCGCACTGACGAATCCGACCAATCATGGCAAAATCGCGCCGATAATGGCGGCCGATTTCGACCGCGATTCGGTCGATCGACAGCCGAATGGCAACCAGCCGATTATATCGGACAGATCGGCGTCGACTGTCGGTCCGTTCGACGTCGGATTCCGATCGCAATTGGGTTGGAATCCGGCCCGATTACGACTGACAGTGGCCGTGCCACTGCTGACCTCATGGTTCGGTCATTTTCTATCGGGTTGCATCGGATTCCGGGTGCTAACCGATCGAAATCCGAGCTCCGTCGGACCACCGACGAGTTACGCATCGATCGCGCCCGGTCCGACGATCGACAGTGGCCGGATGACGCGGCGGCGACGGCGGCAACGTGTGTGGCTCGCGGTTGATCGGACAACTGAGAGTGCACAAGGATGAGTCACGCAGGCGATCAAAACTCTATATACTGAAGTTTTAGAAGTGTATAAGAACAATATCAGCTTAGGGTTACGTGGTATATGGAAGCAAATGCCATTACATACATAAAATTAAGTATTGAAATTATCACATTTGTACAAATGTGATAATTTCAATACTTAATTTTATGTATGTAATGGCATTTGCTTCCATATACCATGTAACCCTAAGTGGGTCAGCTGATATTGTTCTTATACACTTCTGAAACTTCAATAATCACTTGTCTCGATGATTTGGAAAATTATAACAAGCCATCAAGGTATGGGTGGAGGTTCAACCTTTGCAAAAGAAGATATCGTTCATCTCAAATATTTTTCAATATCAGTTCCATGATTATATGAAGAGAGATAAATCATGCTCGAACTATGACTATACTGGCACCTGACAAATGGAGGATAGATTCCTCATCTTCGATGAGAATTGATGTATATATACTCATCCTTTATATATTTGCATTGTGCTAACCATTCAACTTTACCCGTGGAGGCTAACATGGGCGGAGGTTCAAGCTCCATGTAGAGGAATTAAGAGCAATGTGATTCAAAATGGAAAAAAATATAATGACTAAGGAGTAACAATGATGGACAAGAACAAATCAGATAGGAAAAGAAAATAAATAAAGGAGTTGAAGCATTTAAGCTATTAGTCACAGGCTGTCGATTGTCGATCATCGATCGATGATCGATTGTCGATGGTCACAACGTTGGCGATTGACGACACAAACGACTAACGACATTTATGATCGACGATCGATGACTGGTGATCGATGGTCGACGATCAACGATCGACGATCACCGACCTACGACCAACGACTGATGATCGATAGTCGACAACTTACCGTCGGCGATCAACAATCAACAACTGACGGTCAACGACCCACGACCAACGGCAGGGGACCGACGAGTATTGCTCGACGACCACCGATCGAGGGCCAACAATAAAGATGGCGGTCATGGACGATCGACTAGGATTTTGATTATATTTGAACGAAATTAAAATTTAATAAAATTACTTAAATTTAGTTATAAGAATATTTTTATCATTTTATAATAATATAAATTGCATTCTTATAAAAAATAATATAATAATCTTTGTAATCAAATATTGCATACATAAGTATATCAAACAGATGTAATATTGATTATATGATATTACTGTTAGGACCTCTTAGTGGCGTTAGAGGGGGGTGAATAGCGATTTTTTATTTCTTCACTTGGACTCGTCGTGCTTGTCTATAATCGTTAGCACGCAGTGAGACGCAGTGAGAATACAAATACACAACACAAGATTTTATGTGGTTCAAAAATATCGTTCTTACTCTACTATCGAGCTCTAATGATGCACACGAGATGGATTTAGGAGGATTTAGGGGGGCGATCCCCCCCCCCCCCTCCCAATTTTAATTAATTATTATTTCTCACTATGATACTTTTATATATATTGCCAAAATTTTATTTATTTTCTCTTTTTTTAATTAACGTTATTATATTTTAGTATGCAACCCCTCCAATATAAAATCTTGGATTCGCCCCTTGACATCACCACTAAATTTTCTCCTTCTCGGAAATAATCCAGAGGTAGAGAAACCTCTTACAGTGGAATTTACAAGAAGAATACAACCAAAAATGAAATATAAAAGAAAATTAAGAAAGACAAGTAAAAACACTTTTACAAGATGAGGTTTTGATTGCTTGTTAATTAGGTTGCTTTGAATGACTTGGAAAGTTTGAAATGTAACAGTAACTCTCCTTCAAAGTCCTCAAGAATTGACTTCTCGAAATCCGGCACCGCGGCGAGTGTGTGTTCGAATATGTTTTGTAAACATGTGCGCAGTGGAAGAAATAAAAAGCAATAAATTTAATTTATTACACCACACACACCACACGCATGCATAGTACAATATGTGTAGACATAATCACAATTTCAAATTTTTCAATAAGAGAAAATTACTCTAGGTATACCTGACGTATCACGTGCAGCAGGAAAGACATCAACCGGAGCAACTCTCTCTAGAATTGCCTCTATCCGTATCCACGCCGAGTATCGTCGGGATAGCTTCACAAAGCTACAAGCCTCGTATTCGCAAGAGTCACTAGCATCGTGTCGAAGACGATGTGACCGAGAGAAGATCACAATCCGAATCAAAATTCGGATTCGAAAATGAGTCCCCAAAACTCGCTTCTTTGGAGAGGTATTCGTCAACCGATTGACGAATCCTTCGTCCTTCACCTATGAGGATTACCGGAGATTGAATCCCCGATAAAGTAGCCACTGTCAGAGCTCAAAATGTCGTCCAAACGATGCTCCGACACGAAAGAAAGAAGCTGTCCAGAAAACTGGACAGCTTGGTGGAGGAGTTGCGCCGGCCCAAAGGAGGATAGCCGGCTGCACCTTGGTCACCGGAGCCAAGGGAAGTCGCCGGATGGTCATCGAAGGATGGCCGGCTGAAGCTTGGACGTCGATAGCAAGGTGGACGGTGACACAATGGCTGGCGGCGTGGAGAGCTTGGGTGGCGGCAAGGAGAAGAGAGGGAGAGGAGAGGAGAAGTTTATTTCCCAAAATAAAACTTAGGGCTCTCTAAAAAACCTAACCGCGTTTTTATAGAGCCCATGTTTCTTAACCATTAAGAAAACATCTCCTTAGAGTTATTGGTTCATAACCAAAACCTGTTAAGCCGCTCCAATAACTTAAGTTAAAATAAACCGAACCGAGTTGGTCTATTTTAAGTTAAAACAAACCAAACAAATTTTGGTTCATTCGTTTAAAACAAACCAAACTCCTTTGGTTTATTCTCCACCAATGGATTAGAACCAAACCAATTTGGTTCATCTATCATGTCTTCATAAGACAAGGCCCATCCATACTTCTATTGCGACTGAAACGATTTCATGCTCGCTCCTTGTTTGGTCTAACCAAACCTAGTTTCTCTCGATCTGAGAATCTCATTCTCAAGCTCGTTTTAAATCATTCGGATTACGCTCGTTGTGCGTGTGACCAAATAGGTTCTTGATTTATGTTGGTCGTCTATAATTAACCATTAATTATAGAATGATCATGAGTGGCACCTAGTAGTACATCATGATCCCCAATTAATCGAAAGATCAACAGTTGATCCAGAACTATTTAAATCCTTTATGATAATGAATCGTGCCCCGTTCCCTTCATGCATCTTATATCCAATTGGTTCAGGACATGGTCTATAGTGTCAGTCCCCACTAGGTCGACTACGTCACACCTAGCCCAAGTATCATTTCCTTGTCCTACGGATTCTAGTTATTACACATGTATCCAAGAGTACCATACTCTAAACATGTAATGCTTTGGCCAAAGACTTTAATAACAATCCGACGAGAGACCATGGGTATACATCTCCTTGCAAGGAGTAGTGAATCCTTTATAGGCTATTCAAACACCTTCGGCCACTTCGACTTATACCCAATCATCCCGGGTCCACATCTTCTCAGAGATGCTTGCTTAAGATGTCAAAGCATAAGTCTTCATGACCAAGATTACTTGAATACTGCAAGTCAAAGGAACATCGCACTTAAGCTACAATAAGAACTTCATTGACATATCCATATATGCAGAGAACCATATGAAGTCTTACAGCTGGTCACTCCAATGAACTAGTTACCATAACTAGCATCCACGATTAACTCCGGACATCACAATATCTTTAGCCAGTGAGAATCAACTGCTTAGATTCACCAAAGAGTATACCTCGTGCTAGTCTCGACAGAATTGATGGTGTCCAAATCCATCAATTCATCGACTAGGGATAATTCCAATACATCACAATTATACATATAGAGATACTCACTAGTTGTGATCCAATCATAAATTCTCTCATGCTGTGAATCGTATTATGGACATTCAATAAATGAGTTTAAGATCTAATAAAATACATAAAAACATGTATACTCAAATAGTGTGTTAAATACTAGAAAATTTAAAATATTAAATTTAATGGCCAAAGAGTTAAGGAAAATAATCCTGGAAATTTTCAAAATTTTTAGAAATTTTTAGGAATTTTTCTGGATTTAAATGGAGTCCGAACGAGATATTTACGGGGATAAGAAAAATAAGCTTTTAAAGGGTATGTTTGGTTTATCAGTATTGAGGGGTTAATAAACTTTATTAACCTAAAAACCTAAGTTTTCTATTTACTATTTACTTATTTTCTTTTTCCTTCTTTTCTCACGCGCCTCATGACGGTTTCCTTCCTTCTCCGACGCCAAGGTCGCCGATTTCTCCGCAGCAGCCGGCATTGCCGACCTCGCCTCTGAGCCACCCGCGAGCACCGCCGCCTCGACGTGATGCGCTTGCGGCCCACCGCCGACGCTACGGCCTCCGCGGCCACGAGATTTCCGCCGCCTCGCTTCGCATCCATCTTGTCATTCCGCCGGCCGATGTTCGCTGTCGTCGCCGTAGCAGTCGTCGACGACCAGGCCGCCGCTGCTCGCTGAGACGCACACGCCGCCCTCCCCCATCCGTCACATCCTCCGCCGGCTCCTCTGCTACTGTCGCCGTTGTAGCGTTTTCCACCGCCGGATTGAGGAAGTCGCGGTGTGTGGGGGTGCGAGGGCGGAACTCCGGGAACCGAAAGCGTCGGGAGGTTTAGTCGGCAGCTATTGCACGCAATTTGGATCTAGGGTTGAGATTTCCGTTTGGAGTAGGTGAGTTGTCTATCCTTTACCTTGATTTTGGGCAGGATTCATGTTCATTGCAAACCCTAACACTGTGAGTTGGGGTTTTGGTTGGCTAGCAGCGGCAAAAAGGGGAGTTACTCAGGTGAGCAGAGGATAGGAGGAGAAGGGGTTGCCGAGGAACTTCTAAGGAAGGTATTTACAGCTTTATTTTGAGTACTGTTGAATTTAATTGCTGCTGTGTGTGGATATTTGTGATGAGATTGGTGTTTGGGGATCAGGTGTATTTTGCTCGACTATGTGTGAGTGAGAAAGGACTAATGGAGTGAGTGTTTCATTTAGGGTTAGGTTGGATTTATACTTCTGATCGGTGAGATGTTTTGTAATTATGTATGGAGGGTTGATTAGATTGAATAGAATAATTAAATCAATCTAGTAGATCGGATATGAGGTCGATGTAAGATTCGATTCGATCATTTATTGTGAGATGGATAATATTTTCATATGATGAGTATTGATCATGGTGAGATTAATTGCAAAGATATGTTCTTGGATTGAGGAGTTAATCACAATTTGTGATCTACGGGTTGAGGATCTACTTGGGGATACATAGTAGTAATTTAGCACGTTGTCGTGTGCTTGGATTTGATGGATTTATTTTGGATTAATTGGTTATGGAAGGAATCAATTATGTATTCGATTTGTCGGTGAATGGTATTTTGTGCTTAATAATAGTTATACGTTATGCAGGTTTCGGTCACGAGGCAGGATCACGGTCGTGACGATCTGGTTCTCTTTGCGGATATTTGGCAGGCGGGTATTTTGACTTATCTTTTAGATATAGTCATTGTTGATATGCTAGTTAGGATAGCTTACAATAATTTTTCATGTTTATATGCCTAGTATGCTTTTGGTGCCTACTAGATACATGCATGTGATAAGATATGATTATATTTCCCTGTTTGACTTGGATCATAGTTATTTGGATTATGGATATGTACATATTGATTGTACATATTATTCAAATAGGTATTTTGAGTAGGATTTACATGCTTTAGTATCATGCACCATTTTTGCATGATTGCATGCTGGCTGGACGGGGTTCCATTATTGTTGAGCCCGCAGCCAGTTACATGGCCTGCACACACTGCCACTCATGGGTTAGTGGTACATCAGGAGGGTGTGTGCAGTTGCTCTGTCAGGCTCCGCTGGTCCGCTCATGGGTAGCGACGAGGCAGCGTGGTAGTGGGCAGGGATCCCTCCTCTGGCCTATGACACCGGGAGATGAGAGCTTAGCTCCCCCACTATGTTTGGGGCAGGAGGATAGGTGTACTCCGACAGCATCCTGTCCACTCGGTCACTCAGGAGTAGTGATGGCAGAGTGCACAGTTGTCATAGGCCTACCCACTCGGCTTCACCATTGCGTGTGAGGCGGCTGACTGGCGTCAGGGGTGACCATGTCATTGGCACGACATGCACTTTGCACGGATTGCATTTTGTATTGTGTTTGCTGTATTTTTATTGATGCCTTGGATGTGCATATGATTGTCATGCATACAGGATACATGTTTATATATGGTCAGGACTTTATTACTTCTAGTCAGACACATGCTCCTATATCAGGGTAGGAGATTCAGGTAAGTACAGTCATTTTGTATTTCTTGCTTGCATACCCTATTTATGTGAGACTGTACTGGCATGATATTTTTATTGTTAGCTATACCTTACTTTGCATATCTACTATACACGCAGAGTTCTTTGAACTCACCCCGTTGATTTATATCTATTTCAGGATGAAGTTGTCAGGAGAGTGCAGCTGCCGGACCCCCACTCGTCGTGAATGTTTTATTTTGGATATTTGCTTTATGGTTTGGATATTTTGGTTAGAGGACATGTATAGGTTTGGAGATTGATTTTGTATTTGGATTTTTGGTGTCCGTATGGACCTTATTCGGATTTTGGTTTGATTGGATTTTGGTGAGTATTCCTGCCCAGATGGCAGAAGGGGTAAGTTGATTTATGGTAGACTGTTTATCATTTATTTTGGTTGATGGCTTGAGGCCAAATTATATAACTGCGTGTGAGTTTGGATTCCGGTCGTGTTGATCAATGTATAGTGGCCGTGTAGGCCTTGTATGTAAATTGGGATTGTCACCCGTACAGGGGAGATGTTGCCGGATTTTTGTCTGGCGGGGTCTCCTTCAGGGCGTGGCAATTTATTTGGTATCAGAGCGCCTAGGTTTTCGAGTTTCTAGGGGTTTTTGGATTTTTCGGAGTTCGCCACGTTTGGCAGGTTTTACGAGGTAATTTGGAAAATTTTGGATTGGTATGGATTTCCGACGATTTTTATATTTTGGAAATTCGAGGATTTATGACGAGGTCTATATGGGGATTTGGCAGCGACAGAACCTCTCCTGCGGCAAAATAGGTATGATGAAAATTTTATATATTTTTACTTCTAGCAACATCTGTTCTAGTAGCATCTGTAATAATTTAACAGATATGAGACGAGGTGGGCGTGCACCTGCACCGAGACGTGGTGCAGGGTAACCACGCAAGAGGACAGTGAGATCACTGGTTATGGAGTTGCCAGAAAGGGTTTATTGAGTTTTGACTCATGTGTAGACTCGTAGTAGGGGTCGCCCACCAAGGTGACCAGCCGGAGTTGCCGTTGTGTTTATACTCCAGGTTAGATTTGGCTATGTGTTTAGTGGATAATCGGAAATAACATTCCGTGTGTTGGTCACTATTCGTAATCGTAGGTGGAGTTGACCACGTGAACAACCTGTTCAGGCTGTAAGTCTTGAACCTGTATCAAAAAGATGAATTGTCTTTGAGAGCTGATTGATATCGAGTCAGAAAGCAGGGGTCAAGTCGTCATATTGGTTGTGGAAATCAAGAACTACAGTGTTAGGGATTTTCACTGATTATGCTAGGCAAATAATTACCCTGTGGGGTATTGGACAAGGACTGTATACTATTGTTGATGCAGACATTGGAGGTTTCAGTTATGAAGTTCCATAGGGATTTTGATCCTTGAGCAGCTTGAGCCTTAGAGTAATAACATTGAGGGTACTGTTAAGTACCTAATTAGTATTTATATAGGAGTGGAGATAGTTTCTTACTATTGTAATGATCAAGTTGTTACTTGGTGGAATATGTAGAAGAAATTTATTTGAGGAAATAATCCATTACGGGATCATGGGTTCAGGATGTTTTCGAGAGACAGTATTTCTCCAGGTTATTTTGTATGACTCATTGTTGAGGAATGCGTGAGTCTTAAGTTGAGTGATCAATTGTTAATGGAGTTCCCTATAGAGTTTACCCCCACTTAACGACTCAAGTTAGTGATTGAGTTGTCTTCGATCACCTACGATTTATTGGTTTACATTTGGATGAGGATAGTTGGATCTTCCATCAGATCCTATCGGGAGGCATTAGGGTGAGTCATATTTATAAAAATGACTGCAACAAGTGTCTCAAGAGAATAGTGTAGTCAATCTAGTGATAATAACCTACACTTCGGATAAAGTAACGGTAGAAGTCGTGAACATGCTCTTCTAACTAAAGTCACGTGACATTATTTCGTTCTCATGTTGATGCTTGATATTGATCAGGTTGTTGCTAGAGGTGGTAATTTGATGTTGATGATGAAAGTTTACAATCTCTTGAGTGATTGAGGGTTTAGTTGGAATTTTAGTTTATTTTGGTAGGTGATCAAGGCTCTGTCTTGAGAATGAAGGATTTATGAAACACTTCAATTTCCCAGCGGAAAACAGGAATATGGATTAAAGCTTTTACCTCAGATTTATATGGTTCTTGAGGTAAATGAGAGGAAGAGGTGTACACCTAGATTCCTACAGTTACCGAATTCTTATTCTAGGTCACTGTGAAATAGGGAATCCGTTAAGAGCAGAACTTGGATGAGTTTACATTTTTACTCGAAAGGAATTGTAGATGGTTGAAGGATTGATCATTGACGTATTGCTATAATTTACCTTGATGATATATTGAGAGGTACAGGTGTTTACAAATATCTATGGTTAAAACATGTACAGATAGGATTAAAAGGATTTTTATATTTGGATCATATGGATTAATTGTGTTTCCACCGACAGGTGAGATGTTGAGATGATTACTGTGATGATTATCACAGGGGTATGAAAATGATTTTGGATGTTTAGAGGTTGATTGATGGAAATGTTATATTATGGTGAGAGAGTTGACTTAGTTGTTTTATAGTTGACTTGGTTGATATGATGTGGATATCTGGATATTAACTTGGAGGTTATGCTTGTGACATGATGGTATAAGAAGGTCTCTCGGATGCCTGTATAATTCGAGAGTAATCAGATGTAGTGTTGGAGGAACTTCTAGGCTTGCCGCTGTATAGGCAAGTAGAGTAGGCGATCGGAGGGATTTCGAAAATAGTTTCGATATCGAAGATCCCCTACTGTGAGATAATTTATTTGGTACTGAGGTAATGTTATTTTTACGAGCCTAATATTTTTACTTATGGTGCGTTGGTTGAGGGCTAGTGTAAAGCGCACAAGGTTGTTAAAGCTCGTGATGTACTCAAGGCAATGTCATTCAATTGGCTGTAATCCAATCGAGTTGCTTAGATACCGTCATCGATCGGTCTTTCAGAATTGGCAAGGTTGATGATGCCAAGAGGTATTTGTTAGAATGACGATTTTTCAGGGGATAATTTAGTTGGTATCAGTGTTGCTTAACACTATGGGAATTGGAAGAATCTAAATTCCAATTATAGGAGTTATTGGATGGGATATTTGTTGTCCCAGTATTTTATTTCTTGAGAAGCTCTGGAACTTGTTGTTCAAAGAGATATGAACCTGTGAGGTTATACATCAATTATTGATGATGGAATGCGGTAGTGGTAGAAGGAAAAGAATATCCTTCATGGTGGATCGAGGATCTATTTAGATCAACTATAGGACACCTGTGTATACTCTAGGATTGATTTATGATTGATGTGTTGATATTGTAGTGACAAAGTGTCATACAATTATCAAAGTCGTAGGGATGAT
Source organism: Wurfbainia villosa (assembly GCA_025175895.1). Lineage (NCBI taxonomy): Eukaryota > Viridiplantae > Streptophyta > Magnoliopsida > Zingiberales > Zingiberaceae > Wurfbainia > Wurfbainia villosa. Next base: position 102,696,757 of record CM045988.1, on the reverse strand, counting down.
TGATATATCATCAGCCTAGAGTAAAGAGGATGCAGGTGTATAGTGGTGACAATTTCATACTTGGTATGAATTGTACGAGGTTTGTTTATCTTGTTTGACTTATGACGACTTAGTCGTCCAGGGATTTGGAAAATCGTGTATTCTGGACACGATTGGATCATTTGTGATGGTGGCAGTTGGAGTTTAGTACTCGGCCACTGTAGATGGTGATTTTTCTATTATTATCATAGGTATGGATAGGATGCTCTAGTGGTACTACACCGCTGACGGGTGATGGAATTTATTTGGTCTGAAGCTTGTGAACCTAGTTTCAGGGCTCAGACGATGGTTGACTTTTACACCAGAGTTGTGTGATCATTCTCGGGTGAAAGGAAGGTTAATTTATATGCGGATGCGATGTTTCAGAGAATGGGGTGTTTCTGATTTGGTTGATCGCGACGTATCTCATGTTTACGTCAAATGAGGAACTACGAGATGGGTTGTCATATATATATATGACGTGGACCTAGCAGGAGTTGTTATGTTGTTTTGTAAAGGAACATATATGTTTATGAGGTTTTATCTAGCTACTGTGTAGTTGCATTTGAATTTAGGAAGAGTTACTATTGATTGGGAACAGATAGATTCCTGTTGTGATGATAGAGAGCATCTACAATAGAGTTGTACTTTTTGCTCTCTGGGTTGAATTAGTGATATTGGAATTTGTTTGTAGTAGGTGGCTAGATAGCTACATGGCATCTTGACTAGCTATGAGTACCGGTCGTGGTAGCATGTCATTGCCCATAAGTAGTGCCTTTTGCATTACTCCGAGATCCACGAGACTTGGTCACGATATTTTGATAAGTATTCTGAAGATTGCAATAGGTTCTATATGTTGTGATGTATAGGATTGTATCAGGAAATAGTAAGTATTGAATTGTTCTCCGTGGTGGAGCGACATGCGGAACATAGTTGATTTGGAAGTCAGTAAAGGTGGTATATAAATAATCGATGAAGGTTCGTATCAAGAGGAAAGTGGAGCCTAGTATGATGGGCGGTGTTGGGAGATTATTTGGAATTCGGAAAGGACTTAGTATGATTAGCTAAGTCCGCTCATTTTCTCTAGATCCATACGATGAGTTGTTGGATCACTGGATAGGTTTATACTATGAAGATTTCCAGTTCATGGAGTATCTTTGAGTATCGGATGCGATAGCGATTCAAGATTTACCTTAGGATTATGGTAAAGTCTTTAATAGGTCACGGATATAGAGCTCCACTCAGCACAGCTTAAGTACTTATGATAGGTGGTCGATATAAAGATATTATTCATACTTTGGAAGGGCTACTAGAAGCAGGTGTGATTTGATTTTTAAGGGATATCAGTAACCCCACTTAGTCACTTGAGGTGTGACTTGTCTCCAGATGCTTGAGATGGTTGTTGGGACATCTCGTACTAATATACGAATAGGAAATTTGGGGACCAAATTTTTATTAGTGGGAGAGAATGTTAAATACTAGAAAATTTAAAATATTAAATTTAATGGCCAAAGAGTTAAGGAAAATAATCCTGGAAATTTTCAGAATTTTTAGGAATTTTTAGGAATTTTTCTGGATTTAAATGGAGTCCGAACGAGATATTTACGGGGATAAGAAAAATAGGCTTTTAAAGGGCCTGTTTGGTTTATCAGTATTGAGGGGTTAATAAACTTTATTAACCTAAAAACCTAAGTTTTCTATTTACTATTTACTTATTTTCTTTTTCCTTCTTTTTCCCCGCTGCGCCGACGCCTCCGCGACGGTTTCCTTCCCTTTGCTGCCCGACGCCAAGGTCGTCGATTTCTCTGCAGCAGCCGGCGCTGCCGACCTCGCCTCTGAGCCACCCGCGAGCACCGCCGCCTCGACGTGATGCGCGCTTGCCGTCCACTTCCGCACGCGCCGGCCTCCACGGCCACAGGATTTCCGCCGTCTCGCCGCGATCCGTCTATCTGCCGCGCCGCCGATGTTATCGCGCCGCGCGATCGTCCGACGATCGCCGCCGCTGCCGAGAGATGCGCCACGCCCTCCCCCATCCGCCACATCCTCCGCCGGCTCCTCTGCTACTATCGTCGTTGTAGCGTTTTCCACCGCCGGATTGAGGGGGGGGGTCACGGTGGCTTCGTGTGGGGTGCCAGGGCAGCAGCAGGAACTCCGGTGAACCGAGCGTCTGGGAGGTTTAGTCGGCAGCGGTTGCACGCAATTTGGATCTAGGGTTGAGATTTCCGTTTGGAGTAGGTGAGTTGTCTATCCTTTACCTTGATTTTGGGCAGGATTCATGTTCATTGCAAACCCTAACACTGTGAGTTGGGGTTTTGGTTGGCTAGCAGCGGCAAAAAGGGGAGTTGCTCAGGTGAACAGAGGATAGGAGGAGAAGGGGTTGCCGAGGAACTTCTAAGGAAGGTATTTACAGCTTTATTTTGAGTACTGTTGAATTTAATTGCTGATGTGTGTGGATATTTGTGATGAGATTGGTGTTTGGGGATCAGGTGTATTTTGCTCGACTGTGTGTGAGTGAGAAAGGACTAATGGAGTGAGTGTTTCATTTAGGGTTAGGTTGGATTTATACTTCTGATCGGTGAGATGTTTTGTAATTATGTATGGAGGGTTGATTAGATTGAATAGAATAATTAAATCAATCTAGTAGATCGGATATGAGGTCGATGTAAGATTCGATTCGATCATTTATTGTGAGATGGATAATATTTTCATATGATGAGTATTGATCATGGTGAGATTAATTGCAAAGATATGTTCTTGGATTGAGGAGTTAATCACAATTTGTGATCTACGGGTTGAGGATCTACTTGGGGATACATAGTAGTAATTTAGCATGTTGTCGTGTGCTTGGATTTGATGGATTTATTTTGGATTAATTGGTTATGGAAGGAATCGATTATGTATTCGATTTGTCGGTGAATGGTATTTTGTGCTTAATAATAGTTATGCGTTATGCAGGTTTCGGTCACGAGGCAGGATCACGGTCGTGACGATCTGGTTCTCTTTGTGGATATTTGGCGTAGTGGTATTTTGACTTATCTTTTAGATATAGTCATTGTTGATATGCTAGTTAGGATAGCTTACAATAATTTTTCATGTTTATATGCCTAGTATGCTTTTGGTGCCTACTAGATACATGCATGTGATAGGATATGATTATATTTCCCTGTTTGACTTGGATCATAGTTATTTGGATTATGGATATGTACATATTGATTGTACATATTATTCGAATAGGTATTTTGAGTAGGATTTACATGCTTTAGTATCATGCACCATTTTGCATTTGCATGTCGGTTCCATTATTGTTGAGCCCGCATGCCATAATGGCTCGCACACACGCCACTCATGGGTTAGTGGTACATCGGAGGGTGTGCGCTGTTTCACAGTTCGCTGTCCGGTCCGCTCATGGGTAGCGAGGCGCGTGGTAGCGGGCGAGGATCCCTCCTCCGCCTATGACACCGGGAGATGAGAGCTTAGCTCCCCCACTATGTTTGGGACAGGAGGATAGGTGTACTCCGACAGCATCCTGTCCACTCGGTCACTCAGGAGCAGTGATGGCAGAGTGCACAGTTGTCATAGCCCTACCCACTCGGCTTCACCATTGCGTGTGAGGCGGCTGACTGGCGTCAGGGGTGACCATGTCATCGCACTGCATTTACACTTTGCAGATTGCATTTTGTATTGTGTTTGCTGCATTTTTATTGATGCCTTGGATGTGCATATGATTGTCATGCATACAGGATACATGTTTATATATGGTCAGGACTTTATTACTTCTAGTCAGGCACATGCTCCTATATCAGGGTAGGAGATTCAGGTAAGTACAGTCATTTTGTATTTCTTGCTTGCATACCCTATTTATGTGAGACTGTACTGGCATGATATTTTTATTGTTAGCTATACCTTACTTTGCATATCTACTATACCCGCAGAGTTCTTTGAACTCACCCCGTTGATTTATATCTATTTCAGGATGAAGCTGTCAGGAGAGTGCAGCTGCCGGACCCCCACTCGTCGTGAATGTTTTATTTTGGATATTTGCTTTATGGTTTGGATATTTTGGTTAGAGGACATGTATAGGTTTGGAGATTGATTTTGTATTTGGATTTTTGGTGTCCGTATGGACCTTATTCGGATTTTGGTTTGATTGGATTTTGGTGAGTATTCCTGCCCAGATGGCAGAAGGGGTAAGTTGATTTATGGTAGACTGTTTATCATTTATTTTGGTTGATGGCCTGAGGCCAAATTATATAACTGCGTGTGAGTTTGGATTCCGGTCGTGTTGACCGATGTATAGTGGCCGTGTAGGCCTTGTATGTAAATTGGGATTGTCACCCGTACAGGGGAGATGCTGTCGGATTTTTGTCTGGCGGGGTCTCCTTCGGGGCGTGACATAGTGAATCTTCATTTATCATATAAATGGTTTAAACATAAAGTGATTGCCTTAGGACACCTCTCATATATAACTAACAAACTCCCACTTGGCCTAATGTCAATCGCTATGATATCCAATACCATAAGCCCTAACATGACCCTCAAACTTACTTAGAGGCAAGACTTTAGTTAAAGGATCCGCTAAGTTCCTTTCAGTGGGAATCTTCTCAATTTGTATTTTCTTCCTACTTATGATCTCTCTGATCAAATGATAGCGGTGAAGCACATGTTTGGATCGTTGATAAGACTACATCAAGTTCAGAGACGAACTTCTCAATCCAAATCGCTTCCTTTGATGCTTCCAAAGCTACAATATATTTTGCCTTAGTGGTAGAATCCACTACGGTGTTGATAGTCGCATTTTTATCGCGTGATTTCTATTTACATTTGGATATTTTAGGCTCTTTGATTTGAGTAATTACGACTATTCATGACATTTTTGCATATTGGATCTAGTTGAAATTAATTGTTTATTCCCTATAATTTCAGTATTATTTTTCACGGGTGAATGTGATTTTGTAGGGAACATGAAAAGAGCTAAATTGGAGCAATTACAGCCGTCGATCCGGATCAAATTGATAGCAGCCATTGGATTTATTTCATGCAACTTAGGATATTAATTGAAGCCATTTAACCCTAGATCTAATGGGTGGCTGAGATCAAAATTGGCACGATCCAGCGGCTGAGGAAATTGGAGATAAAATCCAACTTCTTCACTCACGCGAAAGAAGCGACATAGGACAGAAGCGCGATGTCTTCTTCCCTTCACTCATGTGGATCGCGATCTCCACTATAAGCGTTCCGACTCGATGGTATTCCCCATTTCCATTCCATCCGTAGCCTTTCCTTTCCTTGGTCAGGGTCAAGTCAGTTAGGCGATAGTAGTTTCCATCAACTGAGTAGAGTTTGGGTCCGCCCATCTTCACCGGCGCTTCTATTAAGACTGGCAATCGGAGCTGAGCTACCCCAACTAAACATGGTCACAGAAGGTTGGGGGTGACCTTCTACTGCCGTGGTAGCAGCAGCATGGATTTCCAGTTTTGGCGGCCTTGACTCTTCCGATCTAGGCGACACTTCCCGTTTCCAGTGACTGGTGAAGGATTGTAGACGATCACAGCTTCGATCCCATCCACAGTAGCGGTCGTGATTCGCGTCGTTCCACCTCCGCAAAGCCACTTCTTGATGGTGCGGTAGCGGCGATCGCATCCATCATCTCGGGGTGAACTACCGCATCGATCCACCTCTTGTCGAGTTCTGACGAGAGATCCGTACCTTGAGACCCTTGGAGCTATTCGGTACCGTCGTAGGTCACCGGAAAGGGTGGTACCTTTCCGATGTTTGTGGATGACTATGTTTAATTGTTGATTTACTGTTGATTCATTATTGTGTTTCTTTTTATTTTACTGCATTGTTCACTTTGGATATTTTAGTATTTTTACATTGTTGGCTCATTACTGTGCACTATATTTTATCAATATTATTTTAGTATTGATTTCATAGTGTTCAGTTGTGTTTCAAGGATGTTTCAGTCATATTTTGTTTGTGGTAAATCGTGCACGTGGTAATTTAGTTTGATAGTTTAGTGAGTCTTGTTATTCGTTTACAGTGTTTACCTAGTGGTTAGATTTATTTCCTTTACTGTAATTGTTCTTTCCAGTTTTTAGTTAATCTTGGCGATTATCTTGTATAGTAGCAATCGCGGTGCTTAGTTGAATTATTTTCTGTCTGTTAGTTTAGTTTTTCAGTGACTGTTTGATCATTGTGTCGTATAGTGACAGTGCGGTGCTTGGTTGAATTGTTCACTTTTATTTCTTGATCAGCTGTCTTGCGTATAATGTAACGGTCACGGTGTTTAGTTGAATTAATTTATATACATTAGTTTAGTTTTTTTATTTATTTGATCAACATGTGAGTATAACGGTGCTTTTGAATTGTTCACATTTGTTTCTTGATCATTATGCGTATAGTAATGATGCGGTGCGTGATCACTTACTTTTGCACATTAGGATAGTTACTTGTTACTTGTTACTTGTTACTTAGTAGTTAAATTTACTTCCTGCAGGTTTAATTTCCATGTTTGTTTGTTTACCAGAATTGTTTGACCATTGTATTGTATAGTACAGTGCGGTGCAAGGTTAAATCGTTCTTACATTAGGTTAGCTTTGAATAATTGTGTTAATAAGTTGTAAGAACCCCTAGTGTTTACTTCTGTTTAGAAACAAACATCCTGCCATTAGGTTCGTTGGGACGATCTGAGTCAGTCCTATACTGCATTAGTGTAGTTAGGGGGTTCGGTAAATAATTTGGGAAACGGTATCACGCGCGACACATAAATATCCGTCTACCAAAATTTTTGCTTGGAACCTTTCCAATTTATTGCACCTCCATTTAAGGTAAATACGTAACCAGACTGAGACCTGGAATCATCCTTGTTTGTCTGGAAGCTGGTATCCGTATACTCGCGTATCACCATGTCCCCTTCTCCATATATTAGGAACACATCCTTAGTTCTTCTTAAGTACTTAAGGATCATCTTAACAGCCACCCAATGATCCATTTTTGGATCAGACTAGTATCTGCTCGTGACACTCAGAGCATACGATACATCGGGCCTTGTACATAACATAGCATACATGATAGATCCTATTGCGGATGCATAGGGAATATTATTCATACAAATCATCTTGTCTTCTGTGAGCGGACACATAAACTTTGAAAGATGTATCCCATTCCTAATGGGTAGGAAACCTTTCTTGAATTCCGACATGCTAAACCTCTTTAGCACTCGGTCTATATATGTAGACTGCGAAAGACCAAGCAACCGTTTCGATCTATCCCTATAGATCTTAATCCCGAGGATGTAGGTTGCTTCTCCCAGGTCTTTCATGGAGAATGTCTTGGATAACTAAATTTTAACTGATTGTAAGATAGAAACATCGTTTCCTATAAGTAATATGCCATCGACATATAATACTAGGAACACGACTGCACTCCCACTAACCTTCTTGTACACACAAGGTTCGTCCGAATTTTGTGAGAAATCAAACTTTTTGATTGTCTCATCAAAATGGATATTCCAGCTCCTGGATGCTTGCTTCAGTCCATATATGTCGCCATTGCATATCTTAGTTTTATCAACCGATGTGAAACCCTCAGGTTGTATCATATACACGTCCTCGAATAGGTTTCCATTAAGGAAAGTTATTTTCACATTCATCTGTCATATCTAATAATCATAATGAGCCATTATGGCCAGGAGCATCCGAATGGATTTAAGCATAGCAATAGGTGAATAGGTCTCGTCATAATCAACACCTTGCTTCTAACGATACCCTTTCGCCACTAATCTAGCCTTATAGGAAATCACATTACCATCCATGTCGGTTTTCTTCTTGAAAATCCACTTGCACTCTATAGGCTTTTATTCTTTCAGGTGGGTCAACTAAGTTCCAAACTTGATTTTCATATATGGAATCCATTTTCGACTACATGGTGTCAAGCCATTTATCCCTTTCTAAACTTTTCAGAACTTCTTCATAACTGGTAAGCTGTTGGTGCAGGGGGCACCAGATGATCGAACCTATGTTTTGATTATGGAAAAGATACAAAGTTAAGATTACATTGTTATCTCACGGGCTTAATCGAGTGTGCAGAAAAGTGCAAAAGCTGGAGCTGAAGGCTAGCAACACCCGGAGGAAGCCGTGGTGGTCGGGCGACACCCGAGTGACTTCAGAGGAAGCCGAAAGAATCGAGTGGAAGGCCGGAAGCGAAAGCGACATAGTAAGTATCGAGGTAAACTCGTGTGTGTAAGCGTAAGTGAGGTCGTATCCTCCTTACGGGGATGGTCTTAAGAGTAGATCTGACCCAAGACATCCCATGGATGGTCTAGGTCGAGATCGGACGGTCGGAGGCCGTCGAAATTATGTTTTTGTTGAACTAACTTTGACTTGTAGCTAGCATCAGTCGACTGCCAGCTTAGAGAACTCGACTGTCGTTCATCAGTCGACTACCTGCGATCAACATTCGACCGATGCTGCCATCAGTCGACTGATGATGGTCATCAATCGACTGATGGTCAAGGATCAGCTTCGAGGAGTCAAGCCTTATCACCTCATTTCAAGGGTTTTGGTGCACAAATCTCATTGGTTGAAGCTCCTCTCGAGAAGGGACTCAAAGGCTATAAAAGGAGAGCCTCTCCTAGGGTTTTCTCATCAATTCTAAGTTTCCAAAAGCCTCCGCAACACTACGACTCTCCGACGACGAAGTGCTACTACTCCGACGATCTATTCTTGAGTTCTCATTTTCTTATTCGTCGGTATTAGTTTAATTTAGCTTGTTTCTTTAATATTATTGTCTCGAAGCTTTCTTTTTATCGTAACGAGGAGAGGGGGAGTGTCCCTCTACCTCAAGCTTTTGTTGTTTCTTGTATTCGATTAACTCCTACCTCCAACGAGGAGGAGTTCTTTAGTGCTTTGCCCTCCGTGAGTGGTCAAGGACCACTGGATCCTTGGAGTAGTAGCCGAAGGCTACGAACCAAGTAAAAAATGCTATTGTCTCTTTTGTTTAATTTTATCCTCCGCTGTGTCTACTCGTGTTTTAACGAACGATTTCAAAAAAGGATTCTATTGCTATTCACCCCCCCCTCTAGCGATCCGCTCGATCCAACAATTGGTATCAAAGCCGAGGGCACTAAGATTTGGTGAAACCACCAATCTATCCTTTATACAGATTTGTTTTTGAATTTTACGAATCTTTTTTCGTTCTTTTAAATTTTCTCCCGCACTACTAATCCAAGACGAAGTCTTGATACTCTTCTTTTGGTTTTGTTTTGCAAGTATTCGCTTTTGGAGTAGCCGACGGTAAAACGGTCATAACTTTGCGTACAAATTGACCCACGAAACGGGCTACCTACCAAAACGAAGCTCTCTGAAAGATATACATTCTTACTAGGGTTTATCCTCATAACAAGTTGTCTTCATCCCCAAAAAACTAACGTTTAGTATCCTTTCGGGGACATCGAAGGTTGTAAGTGCTCATCTTTTATTTTAGTTGGTTATTTCTCATTTATTCTTTTTGTTTCTTTTCATTTCCTACATTGCTAATCCAAGGAGAAGTCTTGGAACCTTTTTCGTGTTTTTTTTATTATTTTGTGTGCAAGGGTTTCCTTCCAAATGACCCACATTGAGGGGTACAACACCATCCGACCTCCGTTCTTCAATGGAGATGTTTTCCGTTATTGGAAAGGTCGGATGGAGTGTTTTCTAAAAACACAAGTCGAGATTTGGATAATCATCCAAACCGGCTTTGCTCTACCCACCAATGCTCAAGGCGAGCCTTTGGACTTCGACAAGTGGACCAATGCAACCAAGAGGCAAATCGAAGTCGATGCAAAAGCGACCCAAATATTGCAGTGCGGTCTGTCCAAAGAGGAGCTCAATCGCATCGGACCCTTCATCAGTGCAAAGGTCCTGTGGAACAAATTAATCAAGCTACACGAAGGAACATCCGATGCTAAGGTATGTAAATGTGATCTTCTTTTCAATAAGTTGTATAACCTTAAGATGTAGGAACACGAGACGGTGACGCAACTACACGCCCGCGTCCAGGACATTGTCAACGGCCTGCACACTATCGGACACAAGGTCGAAAACCGCGACCTCCTAAGATACGTTCTTAATTCATTTCCTAGGACTACCTTGTGGGCATCCATGGTCGATGCCTACAAGGTCTCTAAGGACCTTTCGAAGCTTAGGTTAGACGAGTTATTTTCCGAGTTTGAACTTCACGAGCAGACTAAGGTGGTCCGGGCCGGGAGAGGTATTGCTCTACTTGCAGGACAAAGAAGCAATCCACCTACCAGGAAAGAAGATGGACTCGAATCTGAAGATGAATCAGAGTCCGAATTCGAAGAGGCAGAAGCAATAGTGAATGTAGTACGGAAGATCGTTTGGAGGGAAAGGAGGCTACTAAAGAACTAAAAGAGAGCACAATTCAAATCAAATCAAAAGAAGGCTTTTCATGCAACATGGGACAATGAAGAAGGCGTCGGCATAGCGTGCATGGCAAGACCCGAAGAGTCCGAGTCAGAGTCCAAATCCGAATCTAACTACAACACCGACTCTGAACTCGAGGACTACTTCAAGAAGCAACTCAAAGCCGGACTGAAAGGGAAAATTAAGGTTAGTCACTCACTAATTCATACGCTTTACAATACAATTAAATTCCTAACTAGAAAATTAGCTAAATTCGAGTCTAGGGTCGAGTCCTTGGTTGAGGAGGTTGAAATCCTCAAACAAGAGACACCCCTAAACTCTTCGACTAGTCGAGTTCAAGAGGAGGACTCAACTCGAGTTAAAAAACTCGAAGAAGAGAACTCTCTCTTGAAAGGACGAGTCCAAGATCTCGAAGCTCGGTTGAACAGGTTCTCGACAGGGTCCAAGAATCTTAACCGACTTCTTGGAACTCAGAGAGTCGTGTACAACAGAGCCAGACTCGGATATAGCTCAAAGACTATGAATAGATCTTACATGTCTATCGTAAACTGTAATCATCATCGAGTCCAAGCGTGGGTCTCGAAAACTTTATTAAACTCACATATAAGGACCAATAGGTTTTGGATTCCCAGGATCAAGTTCATTACTTGACCAGACCATATTGGTTCAATGATCCAGGGAGAGCTAATACCAAAATAGTATATCCGGTAACCTAAACTTTTTTTTTGAATGGTAAGATAGGACTATAACTCATCAATGCTTGATAACATAGTACCAGGACGCGGCGAGATGATAGTACGCTAGGAAAATGGAGTCTCGTGTATTCGGGCTAGATAAGGCGTATCTAGTTCGGTTCACTTGACCGAGTGGAACTAGCTGAAGCTACCTTGCAGAATCCTAGACTAGTTAGACTAGGAAGTGGTCCTAGGTGAGTCAAGTTACTATTTTCTCGAAATTGGTTTTGTCTAAGGAAGTGGTCATTTTTCCGATCAAAGAAGGCCCCTATGCCTCGCCACGACCTGGAAGCTAAGATCTTGAAAAGGTGACTTGATGAGCTTAGGATCAAATCCGAATCTAATGCAAGGTTGACCAATTTCAAATCATTAAATTTAATCATGATAAAATTGGAATCATCTCACACAATATATAAGGTGAACCAATTCTAAGACACTTAGAATGGGTGAGATGAATAAGGAACAATTTCAATTTACATAATCTTTTCAAAAATGTTATCTATTTTTCAAACTATCGAGCTTAAACGTTTACTTATACTCGGACAAAACTCTAAATATACAACCTTCTAGGTCAATATTTAGCGCCCCCTAACTCTTCTATACCTTATATACTTGATTAAGGGGGAGAGCAAACTAACTCTAAGGGTTATATATTTTCAAAAGTTATTAGCGTATAAGTATTTTGAAACTCAAAGCTAATTTTATAAGTATTCTTAAAATCAAATTAGTCTCAAGACTTATATTGTTGGTGCAGAGGGTTATACCTCGAACCAAAGTAAATCAAGACACATGCTTGGATTCATGTTAGATAATCTTTATGCATGCTACTTTTTTATTAAAAACCCCTACTTTTTATATACAACCCCAAATCTTTTTTGATTTATGGCAAAAGGGGAAGAAGAGCACAAGTTAAGGGCGAGAACACAAATTTAAATTTAAAATTTTTAAGATTAACTTTTTGTTCTAAAACTCACCTAGGTTAAGGGGGGATTGATTATAATGAGTGCATCATGTACATTTACTCATTTTCCACATTACATTTTTCCTTAACTTTGCGTAAGTTTGCCATAGATCAAAAAGGGGGAGATTATTGGTGCAGGGGCACCAGATGACCGAATCTGTGTTTTGATTATGGCAAAGATGCAAAGTTAAGATTACATCGTTATCTCACGGGCTTAATTGAGTGTGTAGAAAAGTGCAAAAGCTGGAGCTGAAGGCTAGCGACGCCTGGAGGAAGCCGTGGTGGTCGGGCGACACCTGAGTGACTTCGGAGGAAGCCGAAGGAATCGAGTGGAAGGCCGGAAGCGAAAGCGACATAGTAAGTATCGAGGTAAGCTCGTGTGTGTAAGCGTAAGTGAGGTCGTATCCTCCTTACGGGGATGGTCTTAAGCGTAGATCTGACCCAAGACATCCCATGGATGGTCTAGGTCGAGATCGGACGGTCGGAGGCCGTCGAAATTATATTTTTGTTGAACTAACTTTGACTTGTAGCTAACATCAGTCGACTGCCAGCTTGGAGGACCTATGTCAACTCAAGCTTTAGGAGGCTATAACATCAGTCAACCGGAGCAACTCTTGCTAGAAATGTCTCTATCCGTATCCACGCTGAGTATCGTCGGGATAGCTTCACAAAGATACAAGCCTCGTCTTCGCAAGAGTCACTGGCCTCGTGTCGAAGACGATTTGATCGAGAGAAGATCACAATCTAAATCAAAATTCGGATTCGAAAATGAGTCCCCAAAACTCACTTCTCCGGAGAGGTATTCGTCAACTGATTGACGAATCGTTCGTCCTCCACCTATGAGGATTATTGAAGATCGAATCCCCAGTAAAGTAGTCACTGTCGGAGCTCAAAACGTCGTCCAAACGACACTCCGACACAAAAGAAAGAAGCTGTCCAGAAAATTGGACAACTTGGTGGAGGAGTTGCGTCGGCCCAAAGGAGGATGGCTGGCTGCACCTTGGTCACCGGAGCCAAGGGAAGTCGCCGGAGGGTCGCAGAAGGATGGTCAGCTGAAGCTTGGACGTCGACAGTAAGGTGGACGGTGACACAATGGCTGGCGGCGTGGAGAGCTTGGGTGGCGGCAAGGAGAAGAGAGGGAGAGGAGAAGAGAAGTTTATTTCCCAAAATAAAACTTAGGGCTCTCCAAAAAACCTAATCACATTTTTATAGAGCTCGTGTTTCTTAACCATTAAGAAAACATTTCCTTAGAGTTATTGGTTCATAACCAAAATCCGTTAACCCGCTCCAATAACTTAAGTTAAAATAGACCGAACTGAGTTGGTCTATTTTAAGTTAAAACGAACCAAACCAACTTTGGTTCATTCGTTTAAAACAAACCAAACCCCTTTGGTTTATTCTCCACCAATGGATTAGAACCAAACCAATTTGGTTCGTCCATCATGTCTTCATAAGACACGACCCATCCATGCTTCCATTGCGACTGAAACGATTTCATGCTCGCTCTTTGTTTGGTCCAACCAAATCTAGTTTTTCTCGATATGAGAATCTCATTCTCAAGCTCGTTTTAAATCCTTCGGATTACGCTCGTTGTGTGTGTGACCAAATAGGTTCTCGGTTTATGTTCGTCGTCTATAATTAACTATTAATTATAGAACGAACATGAGTGACACCTAATAGTACATCATGATCCCCAATTAATCGAAAGATCAACGGTTGATCCCGAACTATTTCTGAAACCCTTCAAAAGCCACAATGAATCGTGCCCCGTTCCCTTCACGCATCTTATACCCACTTGGTTCAGGACATGATCTATAGTGTCAGTCCCCACTAGGTCGACTATGTCACACCTAGCCCAAGTATCATTTCCTTGTCCTACGGATTCTAGTTATTGTACATGTATCCAAGAGTATCATACTCTAAACATGTAATGCTTTGGCCAAAGACTTTAATAACAATCCGACGAGAGGCCATAGGTATACATCTCCTCGCAAGGAGTGGTGAATCCTTTATAGGCTATTCAAACACCTTCGGCCACTTCGACATATACCCAATCATCCCGGGTCCACATCTCCTCAGAGATGCTTGCTTAAGATGTCAAAACATAAGTCTTCATGACCAAGATTTTGTTGGGATGTATATTGAAAAGTCTATCTTTTGTATGAATATCTTTATTTTGAAATAAGAATCATATGATCATTGTTTGTATATTTTTATGGTTATGCATATTGTCAAATACATTACATTGTAGATAACACGGTGTGTGGTGTCACACGAGAGATCATGTTATCGGCTCCTTGTAAAGTATAAGTATAGGCTCGCAACCGAGATGACTTTAGACAAACTATTGGTATGGTTGTAGTGTGATTTGGTATTGGTTTGTCTTGACCATAAAATCACACTAGTACACTTTGTGTGTATTGAGCAGGACCGACTTAGAGGTGATTTGATTTATTGCTGACTACATAATCGAATCAGACCTCGGATATTATATTGTACATACTCTTAATCTCGATATAATAACGGGCACATATACATAGTATTCATTTCTTTGATTTACCAATGGGCGAGATTTATAGATTAAATCGATAGGCTCGGTAAGTTGGGAAATGATATTATTTATATGGTGTGTCATTGATTATAGGAGGAAATCGTGTCCTATATATTAGGATGATGATGTCATCTTGAGGAGCTCATAAGGTTCATCATGTAAACCCTGCAGGTGGACTTGGTCCGGCATGATGAAAAGGTTGAGTGGTACTACTCATGGAGTTAGATGTTGATTAATTAATGGTCAGTAAATTAATTAATCGACGGACATTCGAGATATTAAATACGGAGAGAAAATATACATATAATATATGGAGCCCATATTAACTTATGGGGGTTGGTGAGGTAGATCAATGATAATCCTTTAGTGGATTGGATTATCATTAATGGATCGGACTTTATGTGGGCTTGATCCATTGGTGGCCAAGATCCAACTCCTTCTCATGGTCCCTATTGTAGCCTATTAATACCTCATGAAGCTTAGATCCAATGAATAGAAACAAAACTCTAGATCTAAAGGTAGATATTAAATCTCTAGATCCGACGGTTGAGATTAAATTTCTAGATCCGACGGTTGAGATTAAATCCCTAGAACCAATGGTGGAGATTAAAACAAGGCTTATCCCTAACTCTATAAAAGGAGGGCAAGGGGTGGGCGGCAACTAAGAATCCAATTAGAGATAGGATTAGGGTTTTGGGCGGTAAGGCTTGGAGGCTAGGGTTTGGAGTTGGCGGCACCTATTAAGGAAATTTTTTCCTTATCTCCTTCTTCTTCTTTGGTGGCCGGCGTCTATACAACACCTTCCTCACCTTGGCCGGCGTCCATAGCAGCTCTTCTCCTTCTCCTTGGCCGATGGAACCAAGGCTTAGGGTCCTCTCTTGAAGCTCTTGGCCGACAATCATCTCTTCTCCCTTCTCCTTGTTGGCCGGCGGCAAGCAACTTGCTTGTTGGTTGGCTAAAGGAAGAAGAAAAGTCTTGTTTCTATTCTTCCTCTTGCTTGGAACGAGCAAAGAAGGAAGATTGGTGATCTAGGAGCTTCAACTTTTGGTAGATCGTCGCCCATACGACGTCCGAAAGGAGGAAGGTCATACAATAGAAGATCGAGAGGTATATCGATTCTCTATTTTCATTTGTTACATGTTTATATTTGTTTTTCAATTATATGCATGATATATATTCTGTTTTGTGGCTAAATATACTTGGACCCCGAACATAAATACAAAAGTCGGCGATTCGTACATCGTCTATTTCGCGACTATTCATGGAATAGAGATTGGTCGCTTGAACAACAAGTTTGTTCAAGTGACTACTCTAAACGAATAGCACAACGATGACAAGGTTGCTTGGGCAATCCCTCTTGTCAAGTATAAATTTTTTTATCCGGGGATACAGAAGGGATCGCCATGAACAAGCGACTAAGTTGAAAGGGGAAGCGAAGTTTCCCCTCCCAACATGTGGTATCAGAGTCACGGTTTCCAGTTTTGTGTGTTTAGGATTCGGTTACTCTTATGCATTTTTCTTATATTATATGTGTCGGATAATAGTAGGATATGCATAGGTTAACTCTTTGGTTGCAAGCATAAGATCCGACTATTATGACCATATGTGTGTATGTGATTGTATGTGTGTAATAGTATATTTTGTTGAATCCTCGGGGTTGACGAGGCTAGTATTTAATTTTTTGTAAATTAGATACGGCATTATTTAGCCACTCTTTTTTATTTTAGTTTACTTTCGATCTAGATTTCATGTACACTCCCTCGTGGAGTATAGGATCGATGGATGTAAATTAAAATAGTTTTTAATCTCGGCTCGGATCTCCGGATGACTCGTACATGGCGTAGGAGGAGCGGACGAGAAGGCGATACAATGGGAGACATATTGAAGACAAAAGCCATAATAGTTGGAAAATTTTTATTTTTCATATTTATTGCTTATTGTTTGATATGCATGTCGTAGTCTAGAAAATTCCTCAGTTTCAAATTACTAAGTGGGAGAGGGATATTTTTATAAATTCCCACGACCTCCATTACGATTTAACAAGTGATGCAAACAAACTTGCGCGTCGGCTCTGAGTGTCTTCCTCCCCATCGGATGAGTTTGTTTGCGGATCACAAGGTCAAATATGGTTATAGAGAATTATTAAGGAGCGTGTGTACTTCCCCATCGGAAGGCACATAACCCGAGATAATTACCTTGGTATCGAGTAATGGTGAACACTTAGATACAAATACAAGTATCCTCCCCATCGGAGTCACTGCTTTTATTTGTAGGGCCAAAGAGGAACCAACTATTAATTTTACTTGTAAAAAAGTTAGGTTGACAAGATAGTAAAATTAATGGGTAAAACCTCCTCTTACAAATGTAGAATTCGTATACGTCCACACTATCGTGACATACGATATTCTCGGTATTTTGAGGTGTTGGTTGATTTTAAAATATTATTGTTTGAGGAATCAATAATTTTTTGAAATCTAATGTTTTGATCTATGTGATTCTTAGGTTTTCTTTCAAAATGACTTTCAACCCGCTTGCTGTGATACTGAAAGAGAATAAACTTACTGGACCCAACTATGTTGATTGGAAGAGGAATCTAGACATTGTCTTGACTGCTGAGGAATACAAATATGTACTCCTCGAAGAGTGCCCTCCTAAGCCTGCAGATGATTCTGGGGAAAAGGAGAGAGAGAGTTATAAGAAGTGGATAAAGGCCGATGAGATGATGCGGTGTTACATTTTGGCATCTATATCAAATGTACTGTAACATCAGCATCAAGTCATGCCCACTGCTTATGACATGATGCTCAATCTCAAAGAGCTTTTTGGACACCAGAATCGGGTTGCTAGGCAGGAAGCCATGAGGAACTTGATGACGACCACCATGATCGAGGGAACACCCGTGAGGGATCATGTTCTCAAGATGATGGCTCATTTGAATGAGTTGGAAGTCCTCGGACATGAGATCGATGGGAAAACCCAGGTCAATATCATTCTCCAGTCTCTACCTAGGAGTTTTGAGCAGTTTCGCCTGAACTACAACATGGACAAGAGGTTGTATTCGTTGGCGGAGCTTCTGACAGAACTCCAGGCGACAGAGGGGCTATTTCGTCAGAGTGCTCAGGCGCATGCCATGGTGACCCAGGTTTCTACTTCTAAGCCGAAAGGCAAGAAGAAGAAGAAATAAACTGGGACAAAGGCGGTGGGAGGAACTCAGGGAGGAATGAAGAAGCCGAAAGGCAAGTGCTTCACTTGTAAGCAGACTGGACACTGGAAGAAGGACTGCCCCAACCACAAGTAGAATAAAGGTATATCTTTTGGTCTAGTTGTTGAAACATATTTAGCGGTGTTATCTACCAGCACCTGGTGTGTAGATACGGGAGCTACTGATCATGTCTGCAATACTTTGCAGGGGTTTCAAGAAACCAGATGACTGCTGAGGGGGAGATTGCCGTATACCTTGGCGATGCCACGAAGGTGGCGGCTGTTGCAGTGGGAGACGTTTATTTATCTTTTGAGAAAAATAAAGTTTTGGTTCTTAAAAATTGCCTTTATGTACCTTTATTTAGAAAGAATTTAATTTCGGTTTCTAAATTGTTTATAGATGGATATTCTATTTTTTTTAATGACAGAGTTGTTATAAAAAGGAATAGGGACATTATCTATTCAGGTGCATTGATAAGAAATCTATACACACTTGAACCAAAATCTCCCACGATGCAAATTGAAGTTAATAACTCATCTTCTAATTCCAATAAGAGAAAAGAACCTTCGAAGATGAACCAAACATATCTTTGGCATCTTAGGCTTGGTCATATTAACCTAAGCAGAATTCAAAGGTTGATAGTTGATGGACCTCTAGGTTCATTAGTGGTGGAAGATTTCCCAACCTGCGAATCTTGCTTGGAGGGTAAAATGACCAAGAGGCCTTTTAAGGCCAAGGGGTATAGAGCCAAAGATGTGTTAGAATTGGTTCATTCTGATTTGTGTGGTCCTATGTCTATCTAGGCTAGAGGTGGTTTTGAGTATTTTGTCTCTTTTATAGACGATTATTCGAGATATGGATACATTTACTTGATGCGCCGCAAGTCTGAATGCTTTGACAAGTTCAAAGAATTCAAGGCTGATGTGGAGAAATGTCAAGGTAAAAGTATCAAGACACTATGATCTGATTGTGGTGGTGAGTACCTCTTGGGAGAGTTTAGGAATTACTTATCAGAGGCTGGGATTCAATCCCAATTGTCTGCACCTGGCACACCCCAGCAGAATGGTGTAGCAGAGCGAAGGAATAGGACTCTTATGGAGATGGTTAGATTGATGATGAGTTATTCTGAGTTGCCAGATTTTTTCTGGGGATATGCTCTAGATACGACAGTGTATATTCTGAACTTGGTCTCATCTAAATCAGTGCCTTCTACTCCCACAGAATTGTGGACTGGGCGAAAGCCTAATCTAAGACATATTCGGATATGGGGGAGTCCAACACATGTGCTGAAGGCAGATGTTGGTAAGTTGGAACCTTGTACAGAAGTATGCATGTTCGTTGGCTATCCTAGAGGAACGAAAGGTAGTTTGTTTTATAGTCCTAGAGATCAGAGGGTGATCGTTAGCACGAACGCCAGATTTCTAGAGGAAGACTATGTGATGAACCACAAGCCCATGAGTAAGATTATTCTGGAGGAAATAAAAGGGGAAGTCACTTCTTCAGTACCACCGGTACAAGAGGATATACCATAAGTCACTGCACCGCGTGTCACAGAGGATACACAGGTGATACCTCGTCGTAGTGGGAGGGTTGTGAGACAGCCTGATAGATTCATGTTCTTGGGAGAATCTTCTGATTTGGTCCCTGACGAACATGAACCTGATCCCTGGACATATGACGAGACAATCCAAGATAAAGATGCAGCATCTTGGCAAAGTGCAATGAATACTGAGATTGAATCTATGGATTCAAATCAGGTCTGGGAGCTAGTAGAATCACTCGATGGTGTAAAAACCATTGAATACAAGTGGATCTACAAAAGAAAGAGAGGAATAGATGGGAAGGTTGAGACCTTCAAAGCGAGGCTTGTTGCGAAGGGGTATACTCAGAAAGAGGGTATCGATTATGAGGAGACCTTTTTGCCGGTAGTCATGCTTAAGTCTATCCGGATTCTCTTATGTATTGCAGCTCATATGGATTATGAGGTGTGGTAGATGGATGTCAAGACAGCTTTCCTTAATGGAAGTCTTGAGGAAAACATCTATATGAAGCAACCAGAGGGATTCATTACGAAGGGCAAAGAGCATCTTGTATGTAAGCTTAATCGGTCCATTTATGGATTGAAGCAAGCTTCAAGGTCTTGGAACATCTGATTCGATGAAGTAATCCAGTCTTATGGATTTATTCAAAGTCCGGATGAGTCTTGTGTATACAAGAGATGTGATGGAAACGTAGTAGTATTTCTTGTACTATACGTAGATGATATTTTGTTGATTGGCAACAATATCAAGGTATTATCGGACGTAAGGGTATGGTTGTCCAAACAGTTTGATATGAAGGACTTGGGAGAAGTGGGACACATCCTTGGGATCAAGGTTATAAGGGATCGCAAGAAAAGGATGTTGTGCTTATCCCAAGCTTCATACATAGACACGATTATGGATCGTTTTAGCATGCAAAACTTCAAGAAAGGTTTTCTACCTTTCAGGCATAGAGTTCCTTTATCTAAGGAGATGTGTCCTAGAACATTTGAGGAGATAGAGAAGATGAAGGCGGTTCCTTATGCTTCGGCGGTAGGAAGCCTCATGTATGCGATGCTATGTACGAGACCAGATATCTGCTTTGCCGTGGGCATGGTCAGCAGATATCAGAGTAATCTAGGGCAGGGACATTGGACTGCGGTAAAGCATATATTGAAGTACCTGAGAAGGACTAGGGATTATATGCTGGTTTACCAGGCAGACTAATTACTCCCTGTGGGTTACACGGATTCCGACTTCCAATCTGATAGGGGTAACAGTAAGTCTACCTCAGGTTTTGTGTTTACTTTGGGAGGTGGAGTCATTGTATGGAGGAGTGTCAAGCAGAAATGCGTGGCGGACTCTACGATGGAAGCTGAGTATGTGGCAGCCTCTGAGGCGGCCAAAGAAGCTGTGTGGCTCAGGAACTTTCTGATGGATTTGGATGTGATTCCTGGTTTACCCAGAACTATCACAATTTATTGTGATAATAGTGGTGCAATTGCAAACTCGAAGGAACCACGAGCCCATAAGGCAAGTAAACACATAGAGCGCAAGTACCACCTGAAACGAGAAATCGTAAAGAGAGGAGAAGTTGCTATGGCCAAGATTGCATCGGAGGATAACCTGACAGATCCTTTCACTAAGGCCCTTCCGGTGAGAGCTTTTGATAGACATGTGGAGGGAATGGGGATCAGATGTATGACAGTTTGAGGACAGCATAGTCTTTTAGTATAAGTGGGAGATTGTTGGGATGTATACTGAAAAGTCTATCTTTTGTATGAACATCTTTATTTTGAAATAAGAATCACATGATCATTGTTTGCATATTTTTATGGTTATGAATATTGTTTAATACATTACATTGTAGATAACATGGTGTGTGGTATCACACGGGAGATCATGTTATCGGCTCCTTGTAAAGTATAAGTATAGGCTCGCAACCGAGATGGCTTTGGACAAACTATTGGTATGGTTGTAGTGTGATTTGGTATTGGTTTGTCTTGACCATAAAATCACACTAGTACACTTTGTGTGTATTGAACAGGACCGACTTAGAAGTGATTCGATTTATTGCTGACTACATAATCGAATCAGACCTCGGATATTATATGTTACATACTCTTAATCCCAATATAATAACGGGCACATATACTTAGTATTCATTTCTTTGATTTACCAATGGGCGAGATTTATAGATTAAATCGATAGACTCGGTAAGTTGGGAAATGATATTATTTATATAGTGTGTCGTTGATTATAGGAGGAAACTGTGCCCTATATATTAGGATGATGATGTCCCCTTGAGGAGCTCATAAGGTTCATCATGTAAACCCTGCAGGTGGACTTGGTCCGGCATGATGAAAAGGTTGAGTGGTACTACTCATGGAGTTAGATGTTGATTAATTAATGGTCAGTAAATTAATTAATCGACGGACATTCAAGATCTTAAATACGGGAAAAAAATGTACATATAATATATGGAGCCCATATTAACTTATGGGTGTTGGTGAGGTAGATCAATGATAATCCTTTAGTGGATTGGATTACCATTAATGGATTGGACTTTAGGTGGGCTTGATCCATTGGGTGGCCAAGATCCAACTCCTCCTCATGGTCCCTATTGTAGCCTATTAATACCTCGTGAAGCTTAGATCCAATGGATAGAAACAAAACTCTAGATCCAAAGGTAGAGATTAAATCTCTAGATCCGACGGTTGAGATTAAATCTCTAGATCTGACGGTTGAGATTAAATCCCTAGAACCAATGGTGGAGATTAAAACAAGACTTATCCCTAACTCTATAAAAGGAGGGCAAGGGGTGGGCGACAACTAAGAATCCAATTAGAGATAGGATTAGGGTTTTAGGCGGCAAGGCTTGGAGACTAGGGTTTGGAGTTGGCGACACCTATTAAGGAAATTTTTTCCTTATCTCCTTCTTCTTCTTTGGTGGTCGGCGTCCATACAACACCTTCCTCACCTTGGCCGGCGTCCATAGCAGCTCTTCTCCTTCTCCTTGGCCGGTGGAACCAAGGCTTGGGGTCCTCCCTTGAAGCTCTTGGCTGACAATCATCTCTTCTCCCTTCTCCTTGTTGGCCGGTGGCAAGCAACTTGCTTGTTGCTTGTTGGTTGGCTAAAGGAAGAAGAAAAGTCTTGTTTCTATTCTTCCTCTTGGTCGAAACGAGCAAGGAAGGAAGATTGGTGATCTAGGAGCTTCAACTTTTGGTAGATCGTCGCTCACACGACGTCCGAAAGAAGGAAGGTCATACAATAGAAGATCGAGAGGTATATCGATTCTCTATTTTCATTTGTTACATGTTTATATTTGTTTTTCAATTATATGCATGATATATATTCTGTTTTGTGGCTAAATATACTTGGACCCCGAACATAAACGCAAAAGTCGGCGATCCGTACATCATCTATTCCGCGGCTATTCGTGGAATAGAGGTTGGTCGCTTGAACAACAAGTTTGTTCAAGTGACTACTCTAAACCAATAGCACGACGATGACAAGGTTGCTTGGGCAATCCCTCTTGTCAAGGATACATTTTTTTATCCGGGGACGCAGAAGGGATCGCCATGAACAAGCGACTAAGTTGAAAGGGGAAGCGAAGTTTCCCCTCCCAATAGATTACTTGAATACCGTAAGTCAAAAGAACATCGCACTTAAGCTACAATAAGAATTCTTTGACATATCCATATATGCAAAGAACCATATGAAGTCTTACAGTTGGTCACTCCAATGAACTAGTTACCATAACTAACATCCACGATTAACTCCGGACATCACAATGTCTCCAGCTAGTGAGAATCAACTACTTGGATACACCAAAGAGTATATCTCGTGCTAGTCTCGACAGAATTGATGGTGTCCAAATCCATCAATTCATCGACTAGGGATAATTCCAATACATCACAATTACACATGTAGAGATACTCACTAGTTGTGATCCAATCATAAATTCTCTCATGCTGTGAATCGTATTGTGGACATTCAATAAATGAGTTTAAGATTTAATCAAATACATGAAAACATGTATACTCAAATAGTGAATCTTCATTTATCATATAAATGGTTTAAACATAAGGCGATTGCCTTAGGACACCTCTCATATATAACTAACAGGAGAAACCTCTTATAGTGGAATTTACAAGAAGAATACAACCAAAAATGAAATATAAAAGAAAATTAAGAAAGACAAGTGAAAACACTTTTACAAGATAAGCTTTTGATTGCTTGTTGATTTGGTTGCTTTGAATGACTTGGAAAGTTTGAAATGTAATAGTAACTATCCTTCAAAGTCCTCAAGAATTGACTTTTCGAAATCTCCTCCGTAGCCTCCATTTAAAGCATCGCTCGGGCTAATTTTTTGCCTAGCAATTGACTGATCTTACTCACCAGTCGACTGCCCAGTTATCCATTGTCTTACAATGGACTAATCTACATCGGAAATAGTCGATCAATCGATTGTCCCGACCCAACATTCGGCTACCTAGCCATCAGTTGATTGCCACAAGCCAACAGTTTACTCCAAAACATTCTGTATCCTGTCCACTTAAAGTCAGTTGACTGTTCAACCCTAGTAGTCGACTACCAGTGGGCAGTCTACTGGTGTAAGCCACCAATCGACTGTCAGAGCCACAGTTAGCAGTTGATCCGTAGTCGACTACTTGACCAATCGACTGGGTCATAACTCAAGTCGACTGCTTGAGTCAACTAAGCCCTTCGAGTGATGAGCACTCGACTAGTTGACTGGTCCAAAGCTTCAATCGATTTCTAAACAATCTACCCGATTATTTTAGCCCACCAATTAACTGAACTGATACTACTGGTACTTTTTCTATCTAATTCCCAATAGAAGAGTTAGCAGGTGACCCGTGACCCGTCCCCAAAACACCTGGTTCAGCCAAAGGGGAAAAGGAGAAATAGTTCGGGCGAGAGTTATCAGAAGCCATTGGCACGGGCGAGAGTTATCAGAAGTCATTGGCACGGGCGAGAGTTATCAGAAGCCATTGGCACGGGCGAGAGTTAGACGAAGCCATTGACATGGGCGAGAGTTATCAGAAGCCATTGACACGGGCGAGAGTTATCGGAAGTAATCGACACGGGCGCAAGTACCAGAGGTCATCAGCACGGACAAGTAGCGAGAGCCATCGGCACGAGCGAATGCTAGAAGCAAGGGACGCAGGTGGAAAATAGGCGGAAGGCACTTCACTAACAGAGGACTAGGAACTGGTTCAACTAGGCAATTCCAGAAGCCAATGGGATGGAGGAAGGGTCAACTCAACCTAATCGACGCGAAAGAAGTTTGGTACGGGAAAAAGGAGAATTGGTTCGGTTTAAGGAGAAACCCTAAGGCTAGGTTACCTATGGTATAGGGGCCTAAGTTAACTTCACCCAAAGCAGAGGGGTGAGGGAGACAGTTTAACCTCGTTGCCTGAAAAGTAAAGGGAAAGGTGCTGTAACGCTTGGGGGGCCCCACGCAATATTCGGGGGAGTCCTCGTTCCTCATATTTGTAACAGAATTATTCTCCAGGAGGAGGTGGTGGCCACGTGTACGATGGAGATAATCCACGACGTTACGTTGAAGGAGGAGGAGAGATAAAAGGGAGAGAGGGAGAAAGGGAGAAGGGATCGATCCGCAATCATTCGCATCCAGCAAGAGAGAAGAGGAGACGAGAGAAAAGGAAGAACGGTCTCGCCGGAGAAGGAGGCCGGAGATCTGCTGTTTGTTAAGTCTCTTGTATTTTCCTCATCTTGTAACATCATTGTAAGAGGTCCTTTCTCCTCCACCTTCGAAAACTTGCTTTCTGTAAAGGAGGATCTTCATAGTGAAAGTGCTTAGACACCGCATCTGGTGAGAAACCTCACCCCCATAGAGTAGGAATCCTTATTCCGAACCACGTTACATCTCGTGGTCCAATCTCGATTCGGTGCTTCGGGTTTTCGCGTTTCGTCTACTTCATTTTCTTATTCTTTACTGATCGCCGCCGGGGAAGAATATTCCGAGACCTCCCTCATCGCTTCATCGCCTTGAAAACGGAGCGAACGGATTTTTCCCCCGCACCCGCATCAGTTGGCACCGTCTGTGGGAACATTTGAGCTGGACGTTGAGATGCAATCCGAAGAAATGCAACAACCTGATATCTCTGCGGCGGAGGAGCGCCCCATCACCCTTCTACCATCGCAACTAAAGGCCTTAATGGATGATGCTATCATAGAAGCCCTCGCTAGAGAAAGGAGAAGGACCGGATATCTGCATCCGCACTCCGGGGAACCTTCTTCTAGAGATCCCCTCCCAGAAATGCCTCCTCCCTCTCGTACAGCCGCCCATGGTGATGTGTTGCCTGGAGGCGGACTCGGGGGAAGAACACCCCAGAATACTACGCCCTTCACCCAAACGCGCCGGGAGGAACAGGGTGAAAGTCAATCAACCAGACCTCCGGAATTCTACGAGCCTAGTCCCTTCACGATGGACATTCTTTCGGAGCTCCCTCCATCCTACTCCAAATCCTCAGTGCGTAAGTACGATGGTTCACGGATTCGGAAGAGCACATATCACAATTCGATGGAGCGACCTCGCTTCAGCATCGACGCTCTCAAGTGTCGAGTCTTGGACCACCCGATTGGTTGGCGCAAAGTGGTTCACTACTCTGCCCCCGGGATCTATCACCTGTTTCGCTGACTTCCAGAGAATGTTCAGTCGAGAATTTGTCAGCTGTAAGGCGTATAAGCAAGACGCCTCTATGTTAATGCATATCACCCAGGGACCTTCAGAATCCCTTAGGGGGTATATCCATCGATTCACCTCAGTGGCTAGAAGAATCCTCGCAGCCCAATCTGAATCCTTCCGAGGTGCCATTCAGCACGGGCTGAAGGAGGGCCCCTTCCTTAGTTCCTTGCTGAGACAGCCTACGGATAGCTATGAAGAGCTACTGAGCCGTGCAGAGCAGTTTATCCGCGAAGAAGAAGGATTAAAGGTGATGAGAGCCGAGCGCCGATCCCAATAGCCCCAATCGAAAGGGCTCGTCCCGCTGTTCCTCAAGCTCCTCCTCGGCGGGAGTATACAAGACCTTTTCGGCACAAGGCTTCGAGGCCTCGACCAATGCTACAGGGAGTTCGCCCCACCCCGCCATTGCAAATCATGGCTGCTGAAGTGCTTCCTCCTGTGAGGACTTGGAAAGAACATGAAATGGAGTTCTACGATCAACATGTGGCACGACGGGACAGAGGATCCGCGTAATCCCGGCCCGTTCTTTTGCCAATATCATACAGTGCAGTCCACAGAGCAATCGATGTTTCAAGCTACAAAAAGAACTAGATCGCCTCCATATTGCATATCCGCAATTGAGGTATCAAGCCGGAGGAACGGCACGGCGAGGCCCCCGAACCAATGTCGCCCGTCTGGGGCCGTATAATCAACAACCTCGGGTCACTTTCCCCCAAACACCGTCCCGAGAGGTGGTCTCTCAAGAAGGTCCATCAGGTGAGGGCCCTTCCTCCGCTTCAGATGACCTTCCCCCTCGGGGAGTTATCCATGTGATAGCCAAGGACCTCGACGGACTCTAACCGCACGGAAGTCATACGCCTTCTTATGGAGAGTTTGGCCATCGCCATCGACTGATCGCATAAGCGCGCCGCCATTTCATTCGGGCCGTAAGATCTCGCAGGTGTTCTCCGCCTCGCAGCACGCCTTGGTTATCCGTGATATCCTCAAGCTAATTATGAAGTGGCCCGGTGCTAGTTGATTCGGGAGCTCACAACATCCTCTTCCAGAGGCCTTCAGCAGATGCAACTGAAATGCCTATAGAAGATGTGTCCACTCCTTTTCGGATTCGAGGCACATGGTCCACCCGACGGGCGATTTCATTGCCTTTAACTCGGGTGAAAAGCCCGCCAAAAACTAGTATAATCCCTTTCCTTATCATGGATGCTCCATCCACTTATAACGTTATTCTTGGCGCCCTTTCCTCACCCTTTTCAGCCGTGGCTTCCCGTACCACCGTGGTCAAATTTCCAGTGGGACAATTGGTGGGAGAAGTTCGTGGAGAATGTAAGGCCTCCCGAGTCGCTATGTGCAAATGGTTCGACGATCAAAAGAAGGCCGAATCAAGACCTAAAAGGCAAAGCTGTCATCGCTACCGACGTCTGCGTCCTGGAGGAATTTCCCCCCAAGGATGATAAGATAGAGGAGGGAGAACTGGTGGAGATCGCTCCGGGAAAGGCCACAGGGGTAGCACAACAGTTGGATATCAAAGGAGAGCTGGTGGCCTGCTTAAAGGAGAATGAGGACATCTTTGCAAGAGATGTACATGATCTCATGGGTATCCATCCTCAAGTAGCGGAACACCACCTCAACATCATTAGAGGAGCCCGACCCATCCAACAGAAGAGGCGACATTTTGGACCCGAGAAAGACAAGATCATAGCTGAGGAGGTGGATAAGCTACTAAAAGCGGGCCATGTAAAGGAAATCCAGTTTCCCGAATGGGTTTCTAATGTAGTCTTGGTCCCCAAGCCTTCTGGACAATGGAGGATGTGTATCGATTTCCGTGATTTGAATAAAGCATGCCCTAAAGACTGCTACCCCTTGCCTCGTATTGATCAATTGGTGGATTCTACTGTAGGATATGAAGTGGTTTCCCTAATGGATGCCTATCAGGGATATTATCAAATACCTTTGGCCGAAGAGGATCGAAAGAGGGTTAGCTTTGTGACTATAGGGGGATTATATGCCTATGTGGTCATGCCATTTGGATTGAAGAACGTCGGGGCTACATATCAGCGCCTTATGGATAAAATTTTTGCAGAACAGAAAGGGAAGAATGTGGAGGTCTACGTGGATGACATCCTGGTCAAGTCGAAGGTCACTCGGGATTTAGTCAAGGACTTGAATGAAACCTTCGCTACGTTAAGGCGATTTAATATGAAGCTAAACCCTAACAAATGCTTGTTCGGGGTAAAAAGTGGCAAGTTCTTGGGGTACATTGTGACTGAGAAGGGGTTGCAAGCCAACCCCGAGAAGGTGAAGGCCTTATGCAACATTAAATCACCTACTAATCTGCAAGAGACCCAGAAGTTAGTGGGTAGGATTGTTTCTTTATCCCGATTCATAGTCAGATCGACGGACAAGGGGCTACCTTTCTTCAAGATCTTGCGCAAAGCTACTAAATTTCAGTGGGACGATCAATGTGAACAAGCTTTCCAGGAGTTGAAGAGATATCTGGCCGGACTCCCGCTACTGGCTAAACCAATACATGGAGAACCATTATGGATGTATCTGGCCGTCTCAGAAGGAGCCGTTAGTTCGGTATTACTGAAACAAGAAGGTTCTCACCAGCAACCTATTTACTATACCAGCCATATTCAAAGGCGTAATTCGTTATACGGAGTTAGAGAAGTCGCATATATCTTAGTGCTAACCGCCCAGATCGAGGCCATACTTTTTGGCTCATCCTATCACCGCTTTAACACACAAATGAGTTGGGCAAGGTCGTCACTAAGCCAAATTTCTGAAGGTTAGCCAAATGGGTGGTAGAGCTAAGAGTATGATATACACTACCAACCTCGCACGGTCATCAAGGCCCAGGCACTCGCTGATTTCCTGGCCGAGGTACCTTGTGGTTCGGAAGAAGGTTCAGCTATGAAGGAGAGGGAATCAAAGGCATGGAATATATTCGTAGATGGCTCTTCAGGATCTACAGGCAGTGGTGTTGGTGTTCTATTAATTACCCCGGAGGGTGAAGAAACTCGATTAGTCGTTCGCCTGGAATATCGGGCATCTAATAATGAAGCGGAATATGAAGCTATCATAGCGGGATTGCAGGCTGCTAAAGCGGTAGGGCTTCTTCCATTGTGATCCACTGATTCCCGTTGGTAATATCCCAACTTCAAGGTTCTTTTCATGTGCGGGAGGAAAGACTGCATAAGTACTTGAAAGCTTTTGAGAAAGAAAAAGCTCAATTTCATCAGGTCCTCTTGAAGCAAATCCCGCGGGAGCACAATGAGAAGGCAGATGAATTGGCTCGGATGGCTAGCGCTGTGGGAGGAATAAAATCATCGGAGACGATCCAGGCGAGAATTCACACTTCCTTAGCAATATGCAACATAGAGGGAGACGATTTAATCAAGCCTAATTCTTGATTGGAGAACCGATATCATAGCTTATTTACTGACGGAAGATTCCTGAAGGGAAAATTGCGGCATCTACTTTAATACACCGAGCCAAACGGTTCATCCTCTTAAATGAAGACTGCACAAGACCTCTTTCTGGCGACTTGTTAAAATGCCTAGGAAATGAGGATGCAATGGGTACTCCGAGATCCATGAAGGATGCCGCAAAGAATCATTTAGGAGGGAGAGCTTTAGCAAGAAAGACCTTGTTGGTCGGGATACTTTGGCCTACTCTTCAACGAGCGCTCAGATAGTGCAAAGTTGCATCGCTTGTCAGAAACATAGCAACCGTTCTGAGCGACCAGCGGAGTTAATGAAAGTTGTAGTCTCTTCCTGTCCTTTTGACCAATGGGGAATGGATATAGTGGGTCCGATGCCAACGACACCTTTTACGTAAGAGGTTTTTATTGGTCGTGGGATTATTTTTCCAAATGGGTGGAGGCCGAGCCCTTAGCCAAAATTACTGAGAATGCCGTAATACAATTCTTATGGAGAAATATCATTTATCGGTATGGTATCCCTCGGAAAATAGTCAGTGATAATGGGCGACAGTTCCAAGGGAAAAAGATTGAAGAATGGTGCCAAAGTCTCAACATTCAAAGCTTTCACTTGTAGCTCACCCTCGCTTAATGGACAAGTGGAGGTAACTAACAGATCCTCATTCAAGGATTAAAGACCAAGTTGGGTGCTCGTGAGGGGAAACTGGGTGGAAGAGCTACCAAAGGCCCTATGGGCCTATCGAACCACACCTAAGACAAATGACAGGAGAGACTCCTTTAGTTTGGTATATGGGCGGAGGCCGTTATTCCTGGCCGGTTTTGTTGGATAGCGCCGGGTAAAAGCATACGAGCCGATCGTAACCAACTTATCCAAGCAATCAATTAGATCCGTGGAGGAAAGGCGAGATGGCCCGAGGCGAGCGGAATTTTACAAGCAGAGAGTTCAATGAGCCTTTAATAAGAAAGTGGTGCCTCTGGAGATTTCAAGAAGGAGATTGGGTTTTGCGAAGGTCAATCCTACTGAGATCTCGGAAAGTTGGCTCTGAATCGGGAGAGACTCTACGAGATAACGCTACGCTGTGAAAGGTGGTCATATTATCCGAAGATGACCAAGGCAAAGAGCTTCCACGACCTTGGAACGCCTTCACTCAAGCTCTTTCACACTGTATGAGAAATATGAAATAGAAAAGGAGAAATTATAAAACTCAGAGGGGGTGTTTATTGAATTGATTATATCAATTAAATGCCAAGTGCTCTCTAAATTTCATTAAGGGGTTATTTACAAGGGCAATACTAGATACCAAATGAGTATCAAGGAGAAATGTAAAAACAAAGGAAATTCTGCTTCAAAATGAGATATTGTATTACCTTAAATCATTCAGAGGATAACGCTTGAACCTGCCTCCCAATTTAAAGAAAATGAAGGATAAGTTGGAGGAGGTAATCCTTGGGCAAAGATATCGCCAACCGCAAGGCCATTGAACTGGCCCCGATAGGTGGCGCGATTAAAATAGTGAGTCGCTTCCGGCGGTTCGGACGGGTGGCTTCGCTTCGATGCCGCTCTCGTGACTTTTCGTTGTTCGCGAAGATTTCGACGACGCCCACATAGCGCGCGTGACACCTCCATAATTGTGTCACCAGTGGTGGAAACGCTATCGCTCGAGAACTTTGGTCCCGCCGCCAAGGTGTGTCATCTCCACCATATTTGGCGCATGGAAGCAAATCCTCCACCGCTTCGAATACGATCCGTTCGCAAGTTCGAGCTCATCCTCCGGAGGGAAGTCTCTTGCTCGCGTGACGGGCATGAGCATGCGCCGAATTTATAAGGGAGGAGTTTTCTGTACCTCCTGCATAAGCAAAAGTAAGGTCCCTATTTTATCTTGTGCTCACGATATTGAACTCGAAGACGAGCGAGGGCGCCGGAATCTTGTTGCTTCCCTTGAGAAGCTCGCTACCCGCCCTTGAAGATGTATTAACTCTGAGCCAAGGAAGATTCTGTTAAGAGAGGCCGATGTATTTCTTGCTGGGGACGAGTGGATCCGCCGACGTGATTGCGCCTTCAATCGTAATAGTGCGCGATCCTCTCAGATTTGTTGGTGGCCTCGCTAATTGCTCCCGCACCGGATAATTGGTGGGACAGAGTCGCTCCCGATTCTCGAGCATTCGCTAAATCTTCCCGCTGTTGTCGCTTCCCATTCTTGGGCTTCGAGCCCTAGATAGTGAAGGGAACGATCCAATTCTGGTCGGGTCGGCCTACATGCCGATCAAGAGAAGAGAAATGGGTCGCTTAAACAAAGCTAAGGAAATTGATTAAGAAAACGACAGTCCAAAGCATGACGCAGACCTTCCATACGAGGAGTCATCTCCTCTAAGTTCAGAATCCGAAGACTCCTGGGAGAAAGGGAAGAAGATGGGACGGATGATGCCGAAGGGGGAATCTCACTCGTAAAGGGAAGAATGGAGGCGATATTCGGTGGTGGAGAACGGAGAGAAGGAGGAGTCTCATTCAAAAGGTCCATGGAAGTGGTGGTCAAGGGTGGCATATTCAGAGATGCGGGGAGAATGGGCGTCACATTTGTCTGGGAGGTGAAGTCGGAAGGAAAAATCGAAGGAGGCTGATCGGAGGAGGGTCCTGGAGAAGATGAGATGATGAGCACTGGGTCGGGGAAGCCTTCAATGAGGATTTTAGAAGTAGAAGGCTCCTGATTAGGGTCTACAGGAAGAGGAGGACTCTTCAGGCGATAAACGAAGGGGGAGGTTGGCAGCGAAGGAATGTCAACCGCCATGGGTTCAGGAGAGGAATGACGGGCCGAGGAAGGAGAAGACAGGGGCGATATAACCTCTATCATCGGCGGGCATGAAAGCATCTCCTTCCCAGATGCATCCCCAGGTTGTGGGGAAGAAGAAGGCGATTTCTGAATGTCATTGGCGGAGGGAGGCAAAGGGGGAAAGTTAGGGCTTGTACAGGTAGGAGGAAGTGAAGAGGGACTGATGACCCCGACTTCCTTCGAGATGGGGGTAGCGAAAGTCACCGAAGGAGGAGAGGGAGAACGACGAGGTGATTCCCGTATGATGGTGATCGAAGGAGGTGAAGAAGAAGAAGAAGCTAAGGGCTGACCGACACCGCTTATTTATTCGTAACGCCCGCTATTTCCTGGAAGAAGGTGGAATGCATCTCGAATATCTGAAAATAACGAAAGACGAGGAACCAGGAAGGAAAGATCGAAGAAACAAAATTTGGCGACGGAGGAGCAAGCAGATGAAGAAGAGGAAGACCAAAAGGTGAAGGGATGAAGATAGCAGAAAAAACGAGGACGAAAGAGTCCCCTATAAAAGGAGGAAGAATGGGCTTGCAACAAGTAATGGGCTTCATTCGGAGAGGAAGGGAAAGAAGGATTTATTTTTCCTAAATAGCCCATTATATACAAATGCTATCTCGCAGAGCGGAAGTTATCCCCGTGTGGTGGTGGAACTAAGAACCGAGACTCCTCGGTTACTATTTACTCTATATACAAAATGCTATCCCCGCAGAGCGGAAGTTATCCCCGTGTGGTGGTGGAACGGAAGAACCAAGACTCCTCGGTTACTATTTACTCTATATACAAAATGCTATCCCCGCAGAGCAGAAGTTATCCCCGTGCGGTGGTGGAACGGAAGAATCGAGATTCCTCGGTTACTATTTATTCTATATACAAAATGCTATCCCCGCAGAGCGGAAGTTATCCCCGTGTGGTGGTGGAACGGAAGAACCGAGACTCCTCGGTTACTATTTACTCTATATACAAAATGCTATCCCCGCAGAGCGAAAGTTATCCCCGTGTGGTGGTGGAACGGAAGAACCGAGACTCCTCGGTTACTATTTACTCTATATAAAAAATGCTATCCCCGCAGAGCGGAAGTTATCCCCGTGTGGTGGTGGAACGGAAGAACCGAGACTCCTCGGTTACTATTTATTCTATATACAAAATGCTATCCCCGCAGAGCGGAAGTTATCCCCGTGGGGTGGTGGAACGGAAGAACCGAGACTCCTCGGTTACTATTTACTCTATATACAAAATGCTATCCCCGCAGAGCGGAAGTCATCCCCGTGTGGTGGTGGAACGGAAGAACCGAGATTCCTCGGTTACTATTTATTCTATATACAAAATGCTATCCCCGCAGAGCGGAAGTTATCCCCGTGTGGTGGTGGAACGGAAGAACCGAGACTCCTCGGTTACTATTTACTCTATATACAAAATGCTATCCCCGCAGAGCGGAAGTTATCCCCGTGTGGTGGAATCGGAAGAACCGAGATTCCTGCTACTATTTATTCTATATACAAATGCTATCCTCGCAGAGCGGAAGTTATCCCCGTGTGGTGGTGGAACGGAAGAACCGAGACTCCTCGGTTACTATTTACTCTATATACAAAATGCTATCCTCACAGAGCGGAAGTTATCCCCGTGTGGTGGTGGAACGGAAGAACCGAGACTCCTCGGTTACTATTTACTCTATATAAAAAATGCTATCCCCGCAGAGCGGAAGTTATCCCCGTGTGGTGGTGGAACGGAAGAACCGAGACTCCTCGGTTACTATTTATTCTATATACAAAATGCTATCCCCGCAGAGCGGAAGTTATCCCCGTGTGGTGGTGGAACGGAAGAACCGAGACTCCTCGGTTACTATTTACTCTATATACAAAATGCTATCCCCGCAGAGCGGAAGTTATCCCCGTGTGGTGGTGGAACGGAAGAACCGAGACTCCTCGGTTACTATTTACTCTATATAAAAAATGCTATCCTCACAGAGCGAAGTTATCTCCGTGGTGGTGGTGGAAGAAGAACCGAGACTCCTCTTACTATTTATTCTATATACAAATGCTATCTCGCAGAGCGGAAGTTATCCCGTGTGGTGGTGGAACTAAGAACCGAGACTCCTCGTTACTATTTACTCTATATAAAAATGTTATCCTCGCAGAGCGAAGTTATCCCGTGTGGTGGTGGAACGGAAGAACCGAGACTCCTGCTACACTATTTACTCTATATACAAAATGCTATCCCGGCAGAGCGGAAGTTATCCCCGTGTGGTGGTGGAACGGAAGAACCGAGATTCCTGCACTATTTATTCTATATATAAAATGCTATCAGAGTAAGTTATCCCGTGTGGTGGTGGAATCCAAGAACCGAGACTCGGTTACTATTTACTCTATATAAAAAATGCTATCCCCGCAGAGCGGAAGTTATCCCCGTGTGGTGGTGGAACGGAAGAACCGAGATTCCTCGGTTACTATTTATTCTATATACAAAATGCTATCCCCGCAGAGCGGAAGTTATCCCCGTGTGGTGGTGGAACGGAAGAACCGAGATTCCTCGGTTACTAGTTACTCTATATACAAAATGCTATCCTCAAGCAGAAGTTATCCCCGTGTGGTGGTGGAACGGAAGAATCGAAACTCCTCGGTTACTATTTACTATATATACAAAATGCTATCCCCGCAGAGCGAAAGTTATCCCCGTGTGATGGTGGAACGGGAGAACCGGGATTCCTCGGTTACTACTTACTTTATGTGCAAATTGCTATCCCCGCAGAGCGGAAGATATCCCCGTGCGGTGGTGAAACGGAAGAACCGAAATTCCTCGGTTATTATTTATTCTATGTCTCAGTTGCTTGTATTAATCAACTTTATATGGTTGTATTCTTGTGCCATAGCAGAGTCGGCTCGTCTAAGGGGTCTATATACCCAGCAGATTGAAAAGACGGGAGAGCCGAAATATGCCCCAAATTACATGTAAATACAAAAGGAGTAAAGAGTAGTACAACTCAGAAGGTCCTGGAGGAAGGAGATAAACTAAGGAAGTTCGATGATACGGGAGAACTACATACTCCCAGCCATCTACAAGGAGAAACAACAAAAGAAACCCTAATACATCTAGGGTATTACAATTCTTTGTTAGGCGGAACGGATGGAGTTTCCTCGGATCGGGGTTGCGCAGTGAAGATAAGACTGTTTCAAGAAGATTTGCGACAGCTTCTTTTGGGACCCTATCGCTTGTTGACGAGGAACGATTATGGGAAGTTTCTCTCCTGCCGTAAACACTTCACTTGTTCCTCCAAGATGGCTATGTATCGGCGGTCATTTATCTGTTCTTTAGAAGGCGAGGAAGCTGCCCTGTTCCGATATTCTGTCCATGACAAGCAAAGGAAAAAGGAGAATGGTGGAAGCTATCAGGTAAAGGTCGTGGGTTTTATGGCGACGAGGGGAAGAGTGCATTCATTGGTAGGAGACGTGAGAACCAAGAGAAACGGGGGCAATAGCGAAGGTCGACGGCTTACATAATCATAATTAAGAGGGTCCAATCCCCGGAGACATGATAGAGGAAGATATGTTCAGATCAGATTACTATCCTTTTGGAAGACAAAAGCCTTACTTCTACGGGAAAAAGACAAAAACAGATATCATTTGCCTCCCTTATTTATTTATTTTTTTTTATTAACATATTTGAAACGATTACATTAACTTGATCTACAAAGATTTTCCATGATTACTCCTAACAGATGAAGTGGGAGATGTCTCTTTGGGGGGAGAAGGAGCTAATATAACTCTGAAGCGTTCGCCTTGGGGTGGAGGAAGAACTGGTGGACCTTCATCGAAAGGGGAAGGACAAGTCCTCGCCGGGGGAACTAGGACGAAAGTCAACGCGGGTGGAAGTGGAGGACGGGGTCTCCCCACCGTACTCCCAGTGAAGGGAGGATTCCATACCGCTGCGGAAGGAGGGAAAGGAGCGCGAAGGATCTCCCCACCGGAGGGGTGGGAGTTGGACCGGAAGGCGAAAAGGTAGGGGATGGAAGACAAGTGGCGGTTTGATCGGGTCTCCGACCTGCATCATCCTCGAGACCCAGCCTCGTATTTTAAAGGATTCTCGATTCAAGAAATTTCAATGGGATGCCCTGTCGGGCTTATGATGGGTGATAACAAGACGGTAAGACAAGGGGGACGGCGACTTATAATGGAAGGAGAATGGCGAAAAAGTTCTGGGGAAGGGGGAGAAGACGAAGAGGCTGGCATCTTTTCCGAAGCTGGAGGAAGGATAGGGAAAATCAATGGGCAAAAGGCCATTTAAAATGATGTCCGAACCAAAATCGGGGCGGATGTGGATACTAGTAGGCAAAATCCCGTAAGAGAGCCCCGAACCAGCCAGGCGATGGTGTTATATGGTACGGGTAAAGAAATAACAAGGGAAAGCTCAAAATTGGTCCAGAAACCCCGACTCGCTAGAGAACACGCAAGGACCGTAATGGACAGACATATTGATAAGAGTCAGCTCTTAACAGTAAAGAAAAAGTTATTACCGAAAAAACAGTACGGGAGATTACAACTCAAATCGCTCAGGGGAACATTTAGCCAACGCCGATACAGGATCTAAGTGACTGGTGTCCACGCCGGGAGGTGGATATCCTTGTTCGGCGTTTTGAGCTACAGCCCCCTCGAAGCCTAATATAAAGAGATCTACCCCTTTTTTGACATAGAGCTCGGGCTTCGCTCCTTTAATTGGTCCCGAGCATCGAGCCACCTGAGTTTGACTTTCCGCCAATTTGACCGCCAAAGCATCTCTCTCGGTGGCTGCCTTTATAGCTCGCTGTCCTAAGGCTGAAAGGGCTTCAAGATACTCCTGTTGGAGGGTGGATTGCTGCTGGGCCACCGGTGATAAGGTTCGGGGAAGAGCCGTTATTGCAGAGGAAAGTTCCTGACACTTCTTTGCACAGGATTCCCGAGTAATGGCCTGTGCTTGACGCTGCCTGTGTTAAGGCGGTTGCATTCTTGTTGAAGCTGTGAGATAATAGCCGCAGAGTCAGCATCCTTGATCATGGCATCCATAAGATATCTTTTGTATTCCTTCAACTCCCGAGCCAATTCATCTACTTGTTGCACCACTAGATTAGAGAAAAATCCACGCTTCCAAGTCCTCGCTTCTTTCACGCCTCCTCTTTCGCCTCCGCATCGTATTAGCGTGATCATCGCTTCCTCGCATTGGCCCTCATATCGGTTTCTTCGCCTCTTGCTCGCTCGATTCGAACGAGCTTTTTCGCTGAGTGACACGGAGGCGAAGTGGCGAGTTTCACGTAGATTGAAGCGGGCCCGAGTGACCATCTTATCATGCCGAGGCTACGCAGGGAAAGAAAGCTATTACAAATTGGCATATAGTAATACTTGCGGTAAAGAGAAAAGGGAGAAATAAGAGATACCTCAGCAAGTAGCTTGCCCACTTGCTCGCATGGGCCTTGTACGCCTGACTGATTAAAGAATTTCACCTCCGAGGGGTGCCGAATTTGTAGCAGGGACCCTAACGTGACCCTCGGAGGAACAGGAAGGGAGGGGTCTTCCCCTTCGGAGGAGGTTGGGGGCCTGATACGGCGAAGGGGGGAGGGAGCAGCCCTTAGGTCCGAAGGAACAGGAGCTTGGAGTGGCTCCACATGAGAAGGTGGAGGTGAATTTTGCGCCGAGGGGGAGGAGTGAAGAAAATGAGAAGGAGAATCCCCTCCTTGAGGAGATGGAGAATAGACAGGGGAGGTAGTACCTTCTCTTCGTGGTTCATAAATGGTCAGGGGCTGAGACCCTGGTGGATCTGAAGTTGAGGGGAGATGAGCCGATGAGCTTGAGGCTCCTTTCTTAACGAGTCGCAGCTTTTTCCGAGGAGGTGACGAAGCTGCTGTGGGTTTGCCTCTGTTAGCTGCTGCCTTCTTCTTCTTAGCAGCCTCGACCGACTCCCCTTCCACCAGAGCCTTCTGCATCAGATTATCTACAAGATATACTGGTAAGAAAGATGGATGACCTAAAAAGGAAGTCACATTGCAGGATAAATGTCACCCTACCTACAGCAACCGAAGTCGTCAGAGGTAGAGGAGACAATCCAAAATGGCGCAGGAGGGGAGTCTCTAGCAGATGGTTCGAACAGTAGTGTAGCTCCCCTAAAACTCTATACACCTCCAGGAAAGGACACTTGGTCTTTATTTCCCGGAAGGAAGGCAATTCGGGAAGGTCTACTTTCCAAATATCGGAATGAGGTAAAGACTCCGGAAGCTCAACAAAGAAGTATAGTGCTTCCAAATTGTGGAAGTAGTGTTCACTAAATTGGGCATCCAACGACTAGACAAATAGAAGAGGCCTGCCTTAGAAGACTTTAATTGGAAGAAGCAATGGAATAGTTCTGGGGTCAAAGGGAGGTTCAAATGTTGGAACACTATGTGGGCTCCCGATAGAATTCGGAAGGAGTTGGGGGTGAATTGGTTCAGGGGTAATCTGTAGAAGTCTAGGAGGTCCAAGTAGACCTGTGGTGCCGGCAAAGATAGGCCGTTAAAGAATTGTTCGGAGAAAAAGCATGTCAAACCAGGAGGAGGAGTATGAGGACGATGCAGCTTAGTCGTGAAACAGCATTTTATAGAAGGATCTATGTAGTCGTTCTTGATATTAAAGAAATAATGGTTACAATCTAACTGGGTTATGGTTTGTTCATACCAGGCGGGTGGAGAGGTAGTCCTAGGAGCCATGGGTGTTAAACTAAGCAAAGCACTTACTCGGGGGTACGGGAGAACCGTGCGAGAAGGGAAGGACTAAATCGCCGAAACGCCACCGGGGAAAATCGTGGAAGAAGAAATATAAGACTGGATTATTAGACACGATAAATAATACCTAAGAGGAGAAGGCGGAGGTTTATATAGGGTTTCCCGTGACGATTCAATTTCACGAAGAGAGAAGGAGAAGAGGAGCCCATGGGCCCATCGGGCCGCCTCGGGGGCATACAAGGGAGTTATAAAGGAAAAGGTGGATTCAAGCGGAGGAATGAAGAATAGGGCATAAACTTTACGCACATTTGGAAAGTCAAGCTTATAACTTCGCTTGACTATTTTTCGGGGTTGACTAATGATACCATCGTACTTTTTTACCTAATTCCCAATAGAAGAGTTAGCAGTGACCCGTGACCCTGGCCCCCAAAACACCCGGGTTCACCCAAAGGGAAAAGGAGAAACAATGGGCGAGTTATCGGGCTACTGCACGGCGCAGAGTTATCGGCCATTGCACGGGCGAGTTAGACGGCAAGCCATTGACACGGGCGAGTTATCGAAGCCATTGACACGGGCGAGTTATCTAAGTAATCGACACGGGCGCAAGTACCGAGGTCATCGACGACGGATAAGTAGCGAGCCATCAGACGACGGCGAATGCTAGAAGCAAGGGACGCAGTGGAAAAGAGGCGGAAGGCACTTCTAGAGGACTAGAATCGGTTCTAACTAGGGCAATTCTGCAAGCCAATGGGATGGAGGAAGGGTCAACTCAACCTAATCGACGCGAAAGAAGTTTGGTACGGGAAAAAGGAGAATTGGTTCGGTTTAAGGAGAAACCCTAAGGCTAGGTCACCTATGGTATAGGGGCCTAAGTTAACTTCACCCAAAGCAGAGGGGTGAGGGAGACAGTTTAACCTCGTTGCCTGAAAAGTAAAGGGAAAGGTGCTATGCAACGGCTTGGGGGGCCCCACGCAATATTCGGGGGAGTCCTCGTTCCTCATATTTGTAACAGAATTATTCTCCAGGAGGAGGTGGTGGCCACGTGTACAATGGAGATAATCCACGACGTTACGTTGAAGGAGGAGGGAAGATAAAAGGGAGAGAGGGAGAAAGGGAGAAGGGATCGATCCGCAATCATTCGCATCCAGCAAGAGAGAAGAGGAGACGAGAGAAAAGGAAGAACGGTCTCGCCGGAGAAGGAGGCCGGAGATCTGCTGTTTGTTAAGTCTCTTGTATTTTCCTCATCTTGTAACATCATTGTAAGAGGTCCTTTCTCCTCCACCTTCGGAAACTTGCTTTTTGTAAAGGAGGATCTTCATAGTGAAAGTGCTTAGGCACCGCATCTGGTAAGAAATCTCACCCCCGTGGAGTAGGAATCCTTATTCCGAACCACGTTACATCTCGTGTCTGAATCTCGATTGCTGGTGTCGGGTTTTTGCGTTTCGTCTACTTCATTTTCTTATTCTTTACTGATCGCCGCCGGGGAAGAATATTCCGAGACCTCCCTCATCGCTTCATCGCCTTGAAAACGGAGCGAACGGATTTTTCCCCCACACCCACATCATGAACCAAGCTCCAGTCGACTGGTAAACCTCAGAACTGAGGTTTAACTCAAGTATGAACCCCTCATACTTGACATTCACCCTTAGTCTAGACCTAAGCCTTTAAACCACTTCCATCAGCCTCACACCCTTAGGGTCCATCCGAGTCCTCCAGGACTACTTCACCCTTCATGCTAGCCTTCAAATGCTTTCATTGGCTTCGTCATGCCATCGGGTACCTTTAGCTTAGACCTAAAACCTTCAAGACACTTCAATCAGTCTCATGCCCTTGGTTTGAATCCATGACTCCTCACCTTTGGCGCTAGCCTTCAAATGCTTCAGTCATCTTTGTCATGCTAATGAATCTATCTTTTCCAAGAGGTCACGCCTCCAGGACTTACGCTGCTAAGACTCCACCCTTAGGCTTACATGACTAAGACTACACCCTTGGACTTTCCTTTACCAAGTATCCATAATTAGACTTTCGCCTCCAAGACTACACACTTAGACTTACATGGCCAAGACTACACCATTGGACTTTTCCATTGTCAAATATCCAAATTTAGACTTTTCTATTGCTAAGAATCCATACTTGGACTTTTCCTTGCCAAGTCTCCAAACTTGGACTTCCATTCAAGTCTCACTCAAGTTTGGTCAACCTTGACCTGAGGTTGATTGCTCCAACAATCACCTCCTAATAATCTCTCTCACATGACCTTGGATGTCTCAAACCATCCACTAGTTATATGATCATATGTATGTCAAACGTATTATCAAATATCAAAACCATACTCAAGTCTCACTTGAGCTTGGTCAACATTGATTTGGGACCGATTGTACTAACAATCTCTCCCTTTTTGATGTTTGACAATACCTTTAAGTTAGGCTAACCTATAAGTCTAACTATGCATTTTCTTATGTCAAAGCATAATGAAGGTTTCCTAACTTAAACCCTTCATTTCTCCCCCTTTGGCATACATCAAAAAGTCTACCAAGGTTTTCCATGTCTCATCTTCCAATGAGATCCTTCATTCTCTCCCTTGGTCCAAGATTCATCATAAATGTTTTCGTTCCAATGAAAGATAATTCTTCACTCTCCCCCTTTTTAACCTTCATTCATCACCCTTTGATGGGAAAACTCCTCCTAAAGGCTTGCTCCCCCTTGACTATTGCACCAACACTTGGAGAGTTCCTAAGCCTATAGGAAATCTAAACAATCAAAAGTACGGATAAAAGTTCAAACTTGAACCTTAACATCCCTTAAAATTTGATTTTTACCCTAATTAACTTTTCAATTCATTTTCAATGAATATTTCACCCTTCCAATACTTCTCTAAGTATAACATAGGATTAAGAGTGATTAGGGTATTTAGGCATTGCTGATAATTAGTCAAACAAATCTTATTTAGCCAAAATCAGACACAACAATCGATTCTGTCAGTGACCATTTGATTGTCACTACCACCAGTCGATTGCCTACATATAGCAGTCGACTGGAATCTAATTTTCCAAAAATCAGACTTTTAGTTCGGATTTTGAAAGAATATAAGTAATTATATATTTTTTGAAAAATTATGAAACTTCATACGTACATTATTTATGTCAAACATTATGGGTGAAAAATAGGTTTTTATGAACATATCCATTATTTTGAAAGATTGATACAAAGTTCAAAACCATTGAAAACTTCAATGTTTTTGCCTAACTTGTATCAACATTCTCAATGGTGATTGCTATCAGAAGATAGACTTCATCCAAGTTTTCTAAAATAATTTTAAAATGATTTTCAAAATCTATTTTCAATCATGGTCAATGGGCTAAGTATACATGACTTGTATACTAACTTTCCTCATGATTTGTGCATATGATTGAAAGAGTTTAAGTTCATTTTGATGTATCATATAAGAACATTGAACTTAACTCAATTTCTTAGCATCTCACATGTGTCTAAGGTGTATCAATACACACACATATCTTTCCATGGTATTTATGATATGTGAGTTTTCTTCTTCCCTAAGCTAAGGGTCTATGCATTATTACCTAGGCATATCCATTTGATTCATTTATCTATAACATCAAATAATATCATTTATCCTTAAATTTAATTTTAATAAAAAAAGAGGAAGACTTTGAGGAGCTTAGTATAAACGTTTAGAATAAAAGCATTAGACACCTCCAAGCTTCCCTAGCTTCTTTTTATAGAGAATGACTATTTTTGTCCATTGAAACTGATAGCAGTCGATTGTTGCTACTGTTGATCGGATCCAACGACTTTTGCCGAAGCTTAATTGCGATCGTCAAGGCTCAACATTTACTTGATCAGTCGATTGGTATCATCCTAATCAACTGAGCAGTCGAC
This sequence comes from Wurfbainia villosa, assembly GCA_025175895.1. NCBI lineage: Eukaryota > Viridiplantae > Streptophyta > Magnoliopsida > Zingiberales > Zingiberaceae > Wurfbainia > Wurfbainia villosa. Next base: position 102,653,729 of record CM045988.1, on the reverse strand, counting down.
TATCAGCCATTTTGTGCCCGCGACAGTCGACTGGCAGACTTTGACTCGGCTTCTAGACCCGAGTTCAAGTATTCCAAGGGTGAGCACCTTTGTCGAGCTATATATATCAGTCGACTGGTGTTATACACCAGTTGACTGCCCAAGCTTATGTTCGACAGTCATATCCATAGTCAACTATTGACCAATCGACTACTCAAGTCTCCCGGATCCTCAAGAGCTTAACACTCGAGACCAATCGACTGACACATTTCAAGTATGACTAATTCATACTTGAAAACATACCTTAAGCCTAGACTTAACCTTCTAGCTTCTCCATTAGTCTTGCACCTCCAGGATTCCATCGAGTTCATGACTCCTTCATCTTTGTGCTTGCCTTCAAAAGCTTCCTTTGATTTTGTCATGCTTTGGGTTTCTTCTTTGCCAAAGTCCACTTGGACATTATGCCGCCAAGACTACATGTTTAGACTTACGTTGCCATGACCTTGCCTTTGGACTTCCTTTGCTAAGGTTCACTTGGACTTTACACCGCCAAGACTACATGTTTGGACTTATGCTGCCAAGACCTTCCCCTGGACTTTCCTTGCTAAGATTCACACTTAGACTTCTCTTTACCAAGTCTTCATACTTGGATTTTTCTGTCACTTAAACATTCATGGTTAGATTACAATTATTGATTAACTTCAAATGATTATCCAAACATCAAAATATATTAATGATTGGGGCATTCTCGCACCAACAAACATGACATTTATCAATCTAAGTGTTATAATCACATTTTAAATAATCATATAAAACATGATGTCATGACATGAATTATGCTAAATAAAGCATGACAAATATATAAAATACAAAGGTATAAGAATACCTAAGTTTTGAATCTAATTATTATTTTCTATCAAATACTACTTCGCCATAATGACAACTCAACTCCCATGAGTGTGCCAAAGTTACAACTTGGCACATTCTTGATTTTAACATAATTGTGTCAATTTTGATTCATTTTTTATCTTCTATTAAATCCACTGGCACATCCTAAAGTCTTTTAGGACATATTTCTTATCTCATTTTCAAGGTATCACATTACTTTGAAAATGTCATAAAGTGTGAACTTTACCATGGTTAGATTAACTACCCATCCATTCAAGTTGACACATCCTAAACTCATCTAGCATGAAGGAATCATGCTCCTAGGAACCCAATACCTATTGGAGCTCCTTGAATTTATAAGGTACTCACTAGGGATGACCTCCTTTAGTATATACCTTTCTAATGACCCTCTTAGACTTGGAAGCTTTGATCATTTTGGTCTTATTAAGGTTAACCCTAGGGATATCTTCCCTTGTAGCATTCTTGGTGACTTTCCAAGGTTTCTTTGAAACCTTAGTTACTTGACTTTTGTCAAGGTTAATTCTAAGGATAACTTCCCTTGTAACCTTGATTGTCCTAGACCTATGTTAGTTCCATAGTTAAATGGAACATTATGGTATGATTATGGGATTTTCTTGGACTTAGGCTTGTAACCCAAACCTTTCTTATCCTTATCTAGATGTTGCCTACCAAAGCCTAGGTTTTATCCATTAGACCCCTTAAATATAATTTCCATCCTTTTTATGGTCTTTTCTAATTTATCAAAATTTGATTTTCTACCTCTAACTTATTCAATTTTGATTTTTCATTGATCTCTTGAACATATTTCTTTCTTCTAGGCATATGTTTACCCTTCTTAGGGATAATGCCTAAATTATTCTTATCATGGTTATCTCTAGGGTTCTCCTTAGATAGTGTAGTTTTGGAGGTAATGGGCATATACTTGTCCTTAAAATTCATGAGATCTTGCACCTAAACAACAACATTTATTTCTAGCACGCTTTTGATTATGAACAATTGCAAATAATTACGACATGATACCTTAAGGTTTACTTTAGCTCCCCTATATATGAAGCTACTCCTTTGTCCTTGTTAGGGTGCCTTCCCCTCACACATTGGCTCTGGTAATGATTTTTTGATTGCATTTGAAGCACACTATATGCTCCTTGCCTTTTTGTATCGGGGCACCAACCTCCTTTGACTTTTCCTTCGCCTTAGGTGCTACTTGAGCCTTGTTCTTGATACATTTTGGACATTTGCTCTTATAGTGCCCTTGTTCTCTATACTCAAAGTAAATAATATATTTTTAACATTTATTTCTAGCACGCTTTTGATTATGAACAATTGCAAATAATTACGACATGATACCTTAAGGTTTACTTTAGCTCCCCTATATATGAAGCTACTCCTTTGTCCTTGTTAGGGTGCCTTCCCCTCACACATTGGCTCTGGTAATGATTTTTTGATTGCATTTGAAGCACACTATATGCTCCTTGCCTTTTTGTATCGGGGCACCAACCTCCTTTGACTTTTCCTTCGCCTTAGGTGCTACTTGAGCCTTGTTCTTGATACATTTTGGACATTTGCTTTTATAGTGCCCTTGTTCTCTATACTCAAAGTAAATAATATATTTTTTATTTTTAATGATTGCATTTGAGTTACCTATAGAGGAATCTTGAGCTTATTTTTCATTTTGTCCGAATGTAGAGGTCTCCTATTCTTGTTCCGGCATTGAAGCTTTAACCTCCCTCTTAACTATTGAGGTGGATACTTCTTTAACTTCTTCTTCTAACTCGGATGTTGAATACCTTTCAACCTTCAAATCTACAAGCTCTTGAGATGATGAACATGATTCTTCTTTGGGCTTGTCATCTTCCTTACTTTGGGATGATGAGGGTTTCTCGTGGAGATCGACTAATTTGCTCTATAACTCCTTAGCATCCCTAATTCTTCTATATCTTGGATAGAAAGCACGCACTAGAGGGGGGGGTGAATAGCGAGCTTTAAAAACTTTCTTTTCGTTTCAAAATACGAGCAGTGAAGCGGAAAGTAAAACAATAGAAAATAAATAGACACTTTATTTTTACTTGGTTCACAACCCAATGGTTGCTACTCCAAGGTCCTGCGAACCTTGACTGCGTACGAAGGGCAATCCACTATAGAGTCTTCTCCTCGTTGGAGGTAGGAGACAACGATCACAAAAATTGAAAGACAAAAACTCGAGGATGAGGCAACAAGCCTATCTCACCTCGTTACGATGAAAGCTTCGATTACAAATTAAAATGAATAAGAAACAAACCAATACTATCGACGGATATAAATCTAAGATGTAGAGCTTGTCGTCTGCGTGTTGGCATCATAGTGTTGTCGTCGAAGCATATCGTTGTTGGAGCACTTGGGAGTAAAGAATTGATGATTTTTGGGTTTGAGTCCTCCCCTCCTTTTATAGACTTGTGCCTTAGAATAAGTCTACATCCAGATCTTCAACTTGTAGAACTTATCACGAGGTGACACCTTATCTTATCGTGAAGTGACGTCGTTAAATGTTATCCTTTTTGACTGTGCGTATTTGGCTGATTTATCGCCATCAGTCAACTAATGCACTTCATCAGTCGACTGACAGCAGTCGACTGCCAATATCTAGCAGTCAACTGTCAGCTTGGTTACTCCCTTGAAATAAGAGGTTAGCATGGAATATGGTAAATATGATGGTTCCTTACCATCCGATCTCGACCTAGACCTTCCACTGAAAGTCTTAGTCGGATCGCTACCTACGGTCGTCCCCGTATAGAGGATATGACTTTACCATCTCTTTTCGCACTCATGCTTACCTCTAGTCCTTTATGACCTGTCTCTTTGCTTCCGGTCTTCATCTAGGTTCTTCGACTCCCACGAAGTTCTCCCGGTGTCGCCCGACCACCACGGTTTCCCGACTTGGGATTCTCCGGGTGTTGCTGACCTTCGGCTCAGCTTAACCATTTCCTGCACACTTAATTCGGCTCATGAGATAAAAATACGACCTTAACTTTGGATCTTTGCTATAATCAAAACCTAGGTTCGATTATCTGGTGCCCTTGCACCAACACTATCTTATACAAAATATCATTAGGTACCAAATTAACTAATATTTTGGTTACTTTGTCATTAATCTTAGATTTTTGAAGTTACTCCTCCATCCATTTTTTTTTCTTGAGGAGTCTTCCCTTCTTATTCACGGATGCTTCGAAATCTTCCATTAGGATGAACCATTTGCTCGATGTCCATCATAAGAAACTTCTCCATCCTCATGCTCCATGCCTAAAATTCTTCTCGGTCGAATGGTGGAGGAATCCGAATGTCATAGCCAAATCCGTCACTAGGATCCATTCTTCTACTCCTCTAGCGCTTGCTCTCGTGGCGGTTAGTCCTTGAAGAGTGACCTTACTTTGATACCAATTATTTTGACCTCTTGGTGGCGCTAGAGGGGGAGAGTGAATAACAATTTTGGATTTCTTTGCTTGGATTCGTCGTACTTGTCTACAATTGTTAGTACGTAGTGGAAAAAAATATTAATACAAATACACAACACACAAGATAAGATTTTACGCAGTTCGAAACTCTAGTACCTACTCTATGATCGATCTCTAGAGTGAGCCCTAGTGATGCACACCACCACTAAACCTTCTCATTCTCGGAAATAATTCGGAGGTGAAGAAATCTCTTACAATGGAGTTTGCAAGAAAAATCCAACCAAAAAAGAAACACAAAAGAAAATGAAAAAAGACAAGTGAAAACACTTTTACAAGATGAGTTTTTGATCGTTTGTTGATTTTATTGCTTTGAATGACTTGGAAGGTCTGAAATACAACAACAATTCCCCTTCAAAGTTCTCAAGTATTGGCTTATTGAAACCTCATTCGTAGCCTCCATTTAAATCACTGCTCGGGTTGATTTTCCACCTAGTAGTTGACCGGCCTTACCCACCAGTCGACTGTCCAGTTGTCCGTGCACATCGAAAACAGTCGATTAGTCAATTGTCATAGCTATCAGTCAACTGTCACAAGCCAATAGTCAACTCAGAAATATTTTGTGCCCTGTCAACTTAAGGGCAGTCGATTGCTCAACTCTAAAAGTCGGTTGCCAGTGGCCAGGCGATTGGTACAAGACACCAGTCAGTTGCCCGAGTCAACTAAGTCCTTTGAGTGTCGAGCACTCGACCAGTCGATTGGTTCAAAGCCCTAGTCAGCTGCCAAACAATCTGTCTGATTGTTTTAGCTCACCGATCGACTGAATCAAACTCCAGTTGACTAGTAAATCTCAGAACTGAAGTTTATCTCAAGTATGATCCCCTCATATTTGACACTCACCCTTAACCTAGACCTAAGCCTTCAAGTCACTCCCATCAATATCACACCCTCAGGTTCCATCCGAGTCCTCTATGACTTCTTCACCCTTCGTGCTAGCCTTCAAGTGCTTTCATTGGCTTCGTCATGTCATCGGGTATCCTTAGCTTAGACCTAAGCCTTCAAGTCACTTCCATCAATCTCACGCCCTTGGTTCGAGTCCACGACTCTTCACCCTTGGCGCTATCCTCTAAGTGTTTCCGTCGACTTTGTCATACTAATGAGTCTGCCTTTGCCATAAGGTCGCTCCTTCGGGACTTACGCTGTCAAGACTCTACCTTTAGCCTTACACGACTATGACTACACCTTTATACTTTCCTTTACTTGAACTTTCGTTGTCAATACTACACACTTGGACTTAATAGTAAGACTATACTTTTGTACTTTTCCATTGCCAAGTATCCAAACTTGGACTTATCCATTGTCAATAATTCATACTTGAACTTTCCCTTGCCAAGTCTCTAAACTTGGATTTCCACTCAAGTCTTACTTGAGCTTGATCAACCTTGACCTGAAGTTGGTTGCTCCAACAATCACCTCCTAACAATCTCCCTCACATAATTTTAGATGTCTCAAATTATTCACTAGTCATATGATCATACATATATTAAACGTATTATATCTATTGTCAAATATTAAAATCATACTTTAGTCCCATTCGATTTTGATCAATATTGATCCGAGGTCGATTGCACCAATAATTATATATACATTACTCCACACTAAACATATTCTAATTCATTGCACTCATTAATATCAATATCAACAAATTGACATTTGTACCCTTTGTAATAATAATAATAATAACTTAAATTTTTTTTAGCAAACGTAACCATTTGGACCACGTTCAGTAAGGGTAATGTATTCAAATTTATAATATAATATAATTAAGATTATGTTACTATGTTGGATAAAAAAGATATATATAATCTTTGATTAAAGGGTAATTATAATTTTTAGTTTGATATTCATTATTTTTTTCTAAGAAATATAATTTATATTATTATAAAATAATAAAAATATATTTTTAATTGGTTTGACCGCCATCGATCGTCGCCATCGCCACTGCCATCACCACTATTAGTCGTTCCCCATTGATGCCACCGATTGTCGACCGTCGTTGCCACCGTCGATCATCGATCGTTGTCGCCGTCATCTTCGATCGTCTACCGTTGTTGTCAATTGTTGGTCATCGTTGCCAATTGTCGGTCATCGCCGTCGATCTTCGATTGTCGTCGCCGATCACTGACCACTGTTGGTCGTCATCGATCGTCGACCGTCGACCATTGCTCGCCACTGTTAATCGTTGATCACCGCCATCAATTATCGATCGCTGCCCTCGATGGCCTGGGCTGCCGCTTCGACATCGGGTCGCCGACGCGGCCGCCACCGTCGCTGCTGCTGTCGCCGGTTGCCATTACCAATTGCAACCATCAATCGCCGCCCGACATCACCGCCAGTTGCCACCGTCGTAGATCACCAACCACCATCGTTGATCGCTGCCCGTTGCCATCGGTTGTCGATCGTCGATAGTCACCATTAGTCGTCGATCGTCGGTTGTGTCGTCGTGTTTCCGCCACTGCTGTCGCGGCCGCCGATCGTCCCCGCCATCGCGGTCGCCGTTCGACGCCCTCGATTGTCAATCACTCCGTCGATCACCGCCCACCGTTGCATAGTCACCAGCCACCACCGTTAGTCGTCGATCGTCGTTCATCGACTGTCAATCCCCGTCGATCGTCGATCATAATTTTTTATCATCGTCACAGGCTATCAGTCGACAGTCACTGATGTCACGCCCCGAGAGGGGTACTGGTCCGACAAAAATTGGATAGCACCTCCCCTGTACAGCGGACAATTGTATCCTGTATACACGGCCCACTAAACATCGGCCAACATGGCCGGAATATAAAAACACAATGCAGATAATATAGGGCCTCAGGCCAACATCCAAAGTAACTAAAGATGTCTAGACTTACCCCTTCTGTCATCTGAGCAGGAATACGCAACCACACATATAACCAAAAACATAACGAAACAAAAGTCCACAAAGAATTAAACTAGTACCACCAAAACGACAAAGAGTCTAAAGTTTTATAAGTTTGAAACATAGAGTCTTAGAAATCAAAATGCAGAAAAACTAAAAAGATGATAGCAGAGTCGTCAGATCAGGGGACTGACAACTGGACTCTCCGGAAGGCTTCATCCTGAAATAAAGAAATATCAACGGAGTGAGTAAAACTCAGCGGATATCTAATAGTCATGCATAGTAAACTATAAGTAGCAATAATAATTATGTTGGTACAATTTCGCAACAAAAATACATACCTGAAACTGTACATATCAGAATCACTTAAGCTGACATAAAATACATCCACACCAATAAATGTAGAATCACCAAAACAAACAAATGTAATACCTCCTGTATGTGCATGACAATCATATGCAATAACCAAAAGTGCAACAAGCAATGCATATAGTAAAAACATATGCACATGATGCAATCACCTATGTCACCCCTGACGCCAGTCAAGCCATCGACATGTCATGTGTGCCGATCGAGTGGGTAGGGATGTGACAATTGTACACTCTGTCGTTACTGCATCTATGTGACCGAGTGGACAGGATGCTTGCGGAGTATCACCCTCCTACCCCATGTATGTATATGAGGGACATCACCTCGTCTCACGACAAAGGAGGGATCCCTGTCTGCTACCACATTGCAATACAAATCACCTGAGCGACTACCGTGGAGCCCTGACAGAGCAACTACACACACACCTGCAATACCACTAACCCACGAGTGGTTGTATGTGTAGGTAATGTGACTGACGATGGGCTCACCTACCAAGTAGTATTATCTCCTACCGAGGAGTCGATGATCGCCAGTCATGCAATAATGCAAGATGGTGCATGTCACTAATGCACGACATACCTATCAATCCATAGCTACCTATGGTATGCAATAGGAGCCCATATCAAATAACCTAAGTACATAAGTCCATGTATACATGCAAGTTATATCCATTATTCATACAATGCCCAATACGTAAGGTATGTCACTATTCTAGTGCTAAATAAACAAATAACAAGTATCAAAGTGATATAGCATAGTATAACAAGCATATGAAAAGACTACATCATGTACTAGGTAGTGACATACCAAGGCAGTTAACAAGCACAGAAAACTACTACTAGCTATAGTAAACAATGCACCACAAGATGACAATATCTAAAAGAAGATAAGTCATAGATACCCGCTTGCTATGAAGAATGTCAAGTGTCTTTATGCTCGTGGATCTGTCTCGTGACCGAAACCTACATAAAATATAATTACCATCAAATCCAAGCACACGACAACGTGCTAAATTACTACTATATAGTTTCTATATTCGCATCCCTTTATCAAGTACGAATTAGAAATCCCCTATTGATCCTCAGCTTGTATATTTAATACATTCACACCACGAAACCCAAAATAGGTGACTTAACTACTTAATCCATCAAATCCACCGGCCACAGACTGGATCAAAACTCAAGTAGCTACATTACATATCAAAACACATCTAAACTATTCACAACTCACTTAAACTACCAATTACGGTCGTACAACCAACATTAAACCCAATCACAGCCACATCATAACCCTCCACAGTCCTTGTAGAATACGGAAATATATATATATATATATATATATATATATATATATATATATATATATATATATATATATATATATATATATATATATATATATATATATTAACTCGTTAATTAATTAGGATTAATTAGGAGATTAATTAGGCTTAAATAGTGGCCCAAATTAAATGAAATGGGTCAGAATGGATTGGGCCAAATAAATTAAATAATAATGAGCATGGGTCAATGAGATGGGCTTGGGCGATTGAGCTTAGGATTGAGCTGGGTTAACCGGATCATTCGAACGGCGTTTATAAGCTGCCGAACGACTGATTTCATCAGATCGCGATTTCGGTTTCCATTTCTTCTTCTCCGCCTCGCTCTTTCGCTCCGCTAATCACTACCGACACGATCTCGCCGGTGATCCGGTCGAAGTCGCTGACACGCTTTGGTAGTAGATCCCCAGTCGGAGGTTGGGAAGAGGCTACCTTAAGGAGTGCCGGCGTTTCCTTCGCTCGGCGAGACGGAGGTGCTGTCGTCGCGGCAGCAAGCTGCCATCGGAGGTAAGGATCGAATGACGGTTTCCTTTTCGAGTAGAGATCTGGTTTTTGGGTTGTTTTTAGCTCAGATCGGTTTTGGCAAGTTGATCGGAGTTAGTTGTTCCGACGAGATTCGGGGGATAACGCCGCCGATGAAGTTGATCTCGGTAAGTTGGATCTAACCGAATACTATCTAACTATGGTATCCATTGATTGAGTTTTTGGTATGCTGTGATCGTTGGATTTGCGTTGTATTGGAAATTTGATTTGCCGATGGGTATTTGGGTGTGATTCGGGTAATTCCAAGGATGATTTTCATTTTGTGTGTGGTTGTGTGGAAGAGAGGATGCAGTAGGTAATCCGATGCTGGAGCTGCCGACGATGGATGGGTAGTGTTCTGTTATTATGAAATTGGTTGTCGATGCGGTTGATTTGGAGCTCTTTCGGTGGCGAAGTTGGTTGGCCGGGTGGAAATCGGAGATGGATGAGTTGTAGTGATTTCAGATGTATATGATGATCTATGTGCTGTTGTGATCCCGGGAATTGGTTGATACGGGTGTGTTTGTGATCACAGTGTGCTTATAGTGTTGTTGAGGTATGAAATGATTGGGTTTAATCTGTGATTACGGTAATGAATTTGGAGATTTTAGTGTTTGGATCGTATGGGTTATGATGTATAAGCTTAGGAGGTGGTTATAATGTCTTTGGGAAAAGAATACGAATATAAATGAGTTAGTATTTTATTATTATTATTGGAGCTTTATGCTTAATTCTAATTTGTTATTATGTGTGTTTGGGATACGGCGTGCCCGCTAGTGAGAATTATACGAGCTTCGTATCAGGTGGGTAATATCTACCTGGTCCGGTAGTTTGATCAATTCTAGTGCATGATATTGTATGTATGTTTATACCTGTTTACCTTAAATCCACTCTTATTAAATCATATGCTTGTCCTGTCTTTGACCTTGAGATATATACTCTGTTATGTCATTGATTATCTAGCATGGATAGAAACCCTATTATGTGTTAGCTAATAGAGGTTCAGTAAATACCTGTGGTTAGGGTTATCTTTATGACCTCAGATCTGGGTTACTGGGTTGCATCACTAGGTTAGGTGATGAGTCCAAATTATGAGGTCGGACGTTGTATCGTATACATATCAGGGTGTTAGTTTGACGGATCTATTTATCTGTACATAAGTAAATAGGTTGTGATTACGGATGTGTCGTCCTTACATGGTTGACTTTTGGTTGACTAGGTCTCCCCGTGAGTTAGGGAGTGTTGCGAGGATTTGTGTGGGCTATGCATCATTTCATTTCATGCATGCTGACGACTGAGTCTGCCTTGTGGTTGAGATTAGTCGTCAGTCATCCTGCCTCCTCGGCCACTCGGGGCAGTGGCTGCAGGGTTGAGGGCAGAGCATTGTGAGCGTGCGCTCGGCCACTAGGGATGGTGGTAGCTGGAGATGCGCACTTGGCCACCGCGGAGTGGTAGTTAGTTAGCGACTCACCCACTATAGATGGTGGTCGTGTGATGTGCGCTTGTCCCGGTGCGCTCATCTACTCATGGGTAGGGACGGAGCGGCTAGCAGCAGGGACCCCCGTGTGAGTAGCATATAGCTCTATGACGGCTAGCTACTGTTTCATACTACCCAACTCGGTCACTCGAGAGTGGTGACGACTGGAGTCAGGATAGTTGTCATGTTGTGTCACCTAGGCCACACTGGGGGTCGTGGTAGCGAGTTGGGTGCACAGGCATGACTATGCATATGCATTGCTGATATATATATATATGTATGCATGTATTCGATATATGTTTTACATATGCTTGTGAGATGTTGCATTTGGTTGCTGCATATGATTGTATACCATGCCACATGTCATTTGCATTTTATATACTGTTGTGTGTTGAGTATGAGTATGTTTAGACTGTCGCATGTTATTTAGATTATGCTATGATATACCTGTTCAGGATGTTATAGGTCAGGTGGATAGCGTAATCGTCGTATGTATATTATTTTATGTCAGTTTATTGGTATAGTGTATGCTATGAGTATGACCGTATCTGTAGTTTCTGGTTATTATGTTGAATACTGTATGTATGATGGACGCATGTTGTATACCTGTAGATCTTCACATGTATATCTGTAGATCTCTTTACCCTGTATGTTGTTCATGCACTTCTATATATTACCCCTGAGTTTTATACTCACCACCCTGGACCCTGGGTTTCCTGTCACCCAGGTAGTAGATAGAAAACTTCGGCTTGGACTCGGAGCATTGCCACCTGATCCCATCTCGCCATTTTTCCGAGGGTTTTCGTTTCCCATCGCATGTACCTTTATATGGACTTTTATTGTTTTGGAGATCATGCTGTATGTTCTCTTTTGATATTCAGTATGGATTTTATTATAGTATGGACGGATATACCGATGTACTTATGTTGACAAGTTGTATTTCCATGTGTTGGCTTCCGCTATTGATGTTGTACGTGTTGCTGTGTTGTTTTACATTTTTCGATATGTGTTATACTGGCTGCGACTGTGTACCGTATTGGAATTGTCATAAGGGGGTGTCGTCCGTGGGCCGGACAGAGTCTACCTCGGGGCGTGACAATTTTAATGGTATCAGAGCTCTAGGTTGCGATGCCATGCAATAATATTTTGTCGGATTTTAGGACCTCGGAAATCGTTTTGATTTGATTTGATTTCGATTTTTTGGTAAGATGGGATTGACAGAGGCATGAGCTCCAAGTTGTCTGAAGTAAGAAATCTTAACACTTAATATTTTCTGGTTAAATATTTATGGAAGTCGTTCAACAGGTGTGAACAGACGATATTATGGCTGCTCGCACTGTAAGAGAGGTCGACCATCTAAATGTTTACCACCGGAGGACCGGCTGATCAGAGGAGCCACGATGCCTCCTACCGTAGGTTCTAACCTCAAGAATGTACTTGACTACGCCGATCGCTGATTCTAGGTCGAGTCAAGGCACGGATACCGCAGTGTTAGCACGGCACCAAGGACCGATTTACGCTTATTCCGAGGCAGTCCGATCCGATCGCACGACTTTGGTTAGATAATTTGGAGGATACGTTTGAGTTCATGAGTTGCACCGATGAGGAGAAGGTGGGTCTAGCGACTTACCATCTTGAGATCGGCGACTACGTGGTGGAAAATGCGAAGACATTGATGGAGAAGCGGACATCACTTGGGCGATTTTAGAGATATATTGAGGCGATATTTCCTCATACGTGTTCTCTACGACCGCCGTCAGAGTTCTTAACCCTTAAGCGAGGCAATCGGATCATGGGTATAATGGAGTATAATGCGAGTTCACTCGATTGAATTGGTCCCGCGTCTGGTAGCACAGGATGGGCATTAATTCATACCGAGAGGCCGGATAGGGCAGTCTATTGAGATGACTTCTCAAAAATAGCCAAGGAGAGAGAGTTGGAAAAGCGAGATGAACCCGGGGAAAGCTGAAATCGGTCGACTCACAGGACTCAAGAAAGCAAGATCGAGAGGGCTTCTCATGGTACTTGTGAGGATCATCTAGGGCATGTGAAAGGAAGCGACGACCAGCGATCTGGAGGTTCTCAAGAACCGTAAGAGCGGAGACATGGCTAGATGCTATAGATGCGGGTCAGGAACCCACCATATTTCAGAGTGTCCCTTGGATCGGAGTGTTTGTTATTACTGTAAGCAGCCAGGGCACACTAGTCGAGAGTGTACTCTGAAGGCACAGCTGGAAGGTTCAGGAAATTCCAGCAAGGGAAAGAGATCGTCGGCATCATCGGAGGTCGGCACCTGGGGCCGGATGCATGGTCGAGGCGACCACCCTCCTACAGCTCAGATATATCATATACATGGGAGTGATTCTTCCGGGATGCCAGCGGCGATTCATTACACACCAGCTCCAGAGAGTTATTATTCCGGACCACCTACTCAGCGATATCTACCGGTTGGCTCTCAGGGATATATTATGCCTGCGGTGAGTGACCTCGGCGACATCATTACGGACCGGATCCATCCGGAGTGGAGGCATTCTACTATTATATCTGGAGCGCAGCCGTCGCATGTGGAGACTGGACGAGTTTATGCCATTACCCGGGAGGATGCTCAGCGGGCCGAGGGATCGGTCATTCGGGGTATGATTCTGGTTTATTCTATACCTGCTGATACATTGATTGATACTGGTAGCTCGCATTCCTTTATTTCTAGTATATTTTTGAGAAAAATTGGGAGAATCCCTATGATTCGTTCTTGTAGATTAGCGATATCATTACCATCGGGCGAGGTTTTGACCAGTCATCAAGTAATAGAGGGTTGTCCGTTGGATTTTGAGGGACATATACTTACGGTGGACCTTCAGGTGCTAGAGATGGTGGAATTCGACATTATACTCGGAATGGATTGGTTGGCTACATATTATGCTACAGTGGATTGTAGAGCGAGAGTAGTGACCTTCCGACCACCCGATCAGCCTGCATGGGAATTCGTGGGTACCCGTGATGATGGAGTGTCCGTTATATCTGCACTTCAGGCTCGGAGATTATTGTCGCATGGTTGTCAAGGTTACTTATTCTCTTTGGTCAAAGTGGAGAATGAGGAGATACCACCTCTTCCCAGCGTACGGGTAGTTCGTGAGTATCCGGATATATTTCCAGATGAACTTCCGGGCTTGCCACCTCCGAGGCAAGTGGAATTCGCGATAGAGGTGATTCCAGGAACCGCACCGGTGTCAAAGCTCCATCGGATGGCAGAAAGAGTTAAGTGAGCTAAAGATACAATGCAAGAGTTATTGGATAGGGGTTTTGTGCGTCCTAGTGTTTCACCTTGGGAGCTCGGTCTTATTCGTTAAAAGAAAGATGGATTCTGCGGTTATGTATTGATTACCGACAACTTAATGCAAAGGATCTAGAACAAATATCCACCGCCGAGGATAGAGGATTTGTTTGATCACCAAGGATACTTGCATGTATTCCAAGATTGATCTGCGATCGGGTTATCATCGGTGAGGTAAGAGAGGCGAGGATGTTCGAGAAGGCGGCGTTAACATTACGAGTTTCTAGTGATACCATTTGGTCTTACTAATACTCCAGCTGCATTTATGGATTTGATGAACCGGGTATTCTTGAGGTACTTAGATCAGTTTGTTATCGTATTCATAGATGATATCTTGATATATTCTCGTTCTGAGGAGGAACATGAGCACCATCTTGGATTGTATTGGAGACATTGCGGCGAGAGCATTTATATGCCAAATTTAGTAAGTCGCTTTGGTTATCTTTGTAGGATTTCTTGGACATGTGGTATCTAGCGAGGTATTTGATTGATCCCGAGAAAATCGGCGATTACGATTGGGAAGCGACGAAGTCGATTCGGGAAGTCCGTAGTTTTCTTGGATTGGTAGGGTATTACCGTAGATTTGTGGAGGGATTTTCCGTATAGCCACACCACTTACTCGCTGAGAAAAGGGTCAAGTTTGCTTAATCGAGGCGTGTGAGTCCGAGTTTGAGAGCTTAAGCGTCTAGTTTTCGCACCGGATTGGTGATTCCTTCTTCTTGCGATGGGATGGTCAGTATATCGATGCTTCTTTCCAAGGATTGGGAGGCGGTTTGATGCGATTCGGCCAGTGTAGTATCTTATGCCTCCCGTCGACAGGATCATGAGAGGAATTATCCGGTACACGATCTGGAGTTAGCAGCCATCATTTTTGCGCTAAAGATATGGAGACATTACCTGTATGGGCTTACTTTTGAGATCTATACGGACCATAAGAGTTTGAAATATCTTTTTACTCAGAAAGAATTGAACCTAAGACAGAGACGATGGATAGAATACCTAAAGGATTATGATTGCACCATTCAAGATCATCCGAGTAAAGCTAACATTATAGCAGATGCCTTTGGCGAAGTCCGTGGGATTACGGCTAGTCATTTGGCGCATGATGGTGATCTTGTTCGGCAGATTCTCGAGTTGGGGTTATGCGAGCAGTGGTCAAACATCCGAGGATATTGGTATCTATGGTTGCCCGATCGATATTATTGAGAGGATCGAGGAGGCACAAGCTAGTGATCAGCATCTGCAGTTCTTATGCAGCACTCTGGATTCAGGACGACAGACAGATTTCTCGTGTGACGAGAATGGAGTCCTCCGATTCAGAGGGAGATTATGTGTTCCAGACACACATCCGATTAAGGAAGAGTTATTACGAGAGGCACATCACTCGAGATTTGCTATACATCTTGGCGGTACCCGGATGTATCAGGATTTGAGGCGTTCATACTGGTGGGACGGTATGAAGAGAGATATTGTGGATTTCGTCGCTCGATGTTTGGTCTGCCAGCAGGTAAAGGCTGAACATCAGAAACCCGCCGGATTACTCTGAGAGAATCCCAATTCCGGAATGGAAGTGGGAACATATTACGATGGATTTTGTTACGGGGTTGCCCAGAACCCGTAAAGGACATGATGCGATTTGGGTGATTGTTGATAGAGTAACCAAATCCGCTCATTTTCTTTCGATTCGTGAGACACATCCATTGGATCGACTAGCTGAGTTATACTGCAGAGAGATTGTCAGACTGCACGGAGTACCCTTGAGTATCATATCTGACAGAGATCCGCATTTTACTTCACGATTCTGGCAGAGTCTTCAGCATGCTATGGGCACCGAGCTTCGTCTCAGTACTGCATTTCACCCGCAGACGGATGGACAGTCGGAGCGTACTATTCAGACTTTGGAGGACTTATTGAGATCTTGTGTCATGGATTTCGGAGGCAGCTGGGAGGATCACGTTCACTTGGTGGAGTTCGCGTATAATAATAGCTATCACTCTTCCATTCAGATGGCTCCCTTTGAGGCTTTGTACGGTCGACCCTGCAGATCTCCAGTATTGTGGGAGGATATTGGGGAGCGACAGTTATTGGGCCCTCAGAGTATTCAGCACGATGCAGAGTTAGTTCGTGTTATCAGACGACGATTGTCAGAGGCGCGACGCAGATGTAAAAGTTATCTTGTCGATCGGGCGAAACCTCTGGAGTTTTCTATAGGGGATCATGTGTTCCTACGTGTATCGCCTACGAAAGGGGTCAAGAGATTCGGAATTAAAGGAAAATTAGCACCCCGATACATTGGACCATTCGAGATATTGGAGCGGATTGGAGGTGTAGCATACCGGCTGGCTCTACCTCCGACGCTTGCGAGCGTCCATAACGTATTCCATGTATCTATGCTGAGGAAATACGTACCGCATCTGGATCATGTTCTGACAGAAGTGCCGGTTCCACTCCAGCCTAATGCGACATATGAGGAGATTCCTGTGCGGATTCTTGATCGCAAAGAGCGTCGATTCTAACAAAACCATCCGCCTGGTAAAGGTTGGATGGCAGCATCACACTGATGAGGAGGCTACATGGGAGCTGGAGGATATCATCCAAGCTCGATACCCTCACCTGTTTACGTGAGGTATGTAGTAATTCAAGAAATTTCTTACGTTAATTATTGCATATAAGTACGGAAATTTGGGGACTAAATTTTATTAAGTGGGGGAGAATGTAGAATACGGAATATATATATATATATATATATATATATATATATATATATATATATATATATATATATATATATATATATATATATTAATTAACTCGTTAATTAATTAGGATTAATTAGGAGATTAATTAGGCTTAAATATTGGGCCGAAATTGGGCTGGAATTGGGCTGTAATGGATTGGGCTGAAATTGGGCTGAACATGGGCTTGGGCTGAGATGGGCTTGGGCCGAACATGGGCTGGGCTGAATCCAATCCGATTGAGCTTAGGATTGAGCTGGGTTAACCGGATCAGTCGAACGGCGTTTATAAGCTGCCGAACGACTGATTTCATCAGATCGCGATTTCGGTTTCCACTTCTTCTTCTCCGCCTCGCTCTTTCGCTCCGCGCAATCACTGCGCTGATCGCCGATCTCGTCGGCGATCCGGTGCGAGTCGCTCGACAGCGCCGCCTTGGTAGTAGATCCCCAGTCGGAGGTTGGGAAGAGGCTACCTTAAAGTCTTGCCGCGTTTCGCTTCGCTTCGGCGAGGAGTCTTGTCGTCGCGGCAGCAAGCTGCCATCGGAGGTAAGGATCGAATGACGGTTTCCTTTTCGAGTAGAGATCTGGTTTTTGGGTTGTTTTTAGCTCAGATCGGTTTTTGGCAGTGATCGGGAGTTGGGTTGTTTCGGCGAGCAGTCGGGATTTGGGGGGATAACGCCGCCGGTGAAGTTGATCTCGGTAAGTTGGATCTAACCGAATACTATCTAACTGTGGTATCCATTGATTGAGTTTTTGGTATGCTGTGATCGTTGGATTTGCGTTGTATTGGAAATTTGATTTGCCGATGGGTATTTGGGTGTGATTCGGGTAATTCCAAGGATGATTTTCATTTTGTGTGTGGTTGTGTGGAAGAGAGGATGCAGTAGGTAATCCGATGCTGGAGCTGCCGACGATGGATGGGTAGTGTTCTGTTATTATGAAATTGGTTGTCGATGCGGTTGATTTGGAGCTCTTTCGGTGGGCAGAAGTTGAGCCGGGGTGAACTGTCGGAGGAAATCGGAGATGGATGAGTTGTGGTGATTTCAGTATGTATATGATGATCTGTGTGCTGTTGTGATCCCGGGAATTGGTTGATACGGGTGTGTTTGTGATCACAGTGTGCTTATAGTGTTGTTGAGGTATGAAATGATTGGGTTTAATCTGTGATTACGGTAATGAATTTGGAGATTTTAGTGTTTGGATCGTATGGGTTATGATGTATAAGCTTAGGAGGTGGTTATAATGTCTTTGGGAAAAGAATACGAATATAAATGAGTTAGTATTTTATTCGTATTATTATTGGAGCTTTATGCTTAATTCTAATTTGTTATTATGTGCAGGTTTGGGATACGAAGCAGGCCCGCGGCCGTGAGAATTATACGAGCTTCGTATCAGGTGGGTAATATCTACCTGGTCCGGTAGTTTGATCAATTCTAGTGCATGATATTGTATGTATGTTTATACCTGTTTACCTTAAATCCACTCTTATTAAATCATATGCTTGTCCTGTCTTTGACCTTGAGATATATACTCTGTTATGTCATTGATTATCTAGCATGGATAGAAACTGTAAAACCCTATTATGTGTTAGCTAATAGAGGTTGAAGAATACCGTGGTTAGGTTATCTTTATGACCTCGGATCCGGGTTCTTGGGTTGCATCACTAGGTTAGGTGATGAGTCCAAATTATGAGGCCTCGGACGTTGTATCGTATACATATCGTGGTGTTAGTTTGACGGATCTATTTATCCGCATACAAGTAAATAGGTTGTGATTACGAATGTGTCGTCCTTACATGGTTGACTTTTGGTTGACTAAGTCTCCCCGTGAGTTAGGGAGTGTTGCGAGGATTTGTGTGGGCTATGCATCATTTCATTTCATGCATGCTGACGACTGAGTCTGCCTTGTGGTTGAGATTAGTCGTCAGTCATCCTGCCTCCTCGGCCACTCAGGCGATGTGGCTGCGAGGTTGAGGCGAGCATTGTGAGCGTGCCGTTCTCGGCCACTAGGGATGGTGGTAGCTAGAGATGCGCACTTGGCCACTGTGCGGAGTGGTAGTTAGCGCACTCACCCACTATAGATGGTGGTCGTGTGATGTGCAGTTGTCCTGGGTACGTTGCTCGTCTACTCATGGGTAGGGACGGAGCGGCTAGCAGCAGGGACCCCCGTGTGAGTAGCATATAGCTCTATGGCGGCTAGCTACTGTTTCATACTACCCAACTCGGTCACTCGAGAGTGGTGACGGCTGGAGTCAGGATAGTTGTCATGTCGTGTCACCTAGGCCACACTGGGGGTCGTGGTAGCAAGTTGGGTGCACAGGCATGACCATGCATATGCATTGCTGATATATATATATATGTATGCATGTATTCGATATATGTTTTACATATGCTTGTGAGATGTTGCATTTGGTTGCTGCATATGATTGTATACCATGCTACATGTCATTTGCATTTTATATACTGTTGTGTGTTGAGTATGAGTATGTTTAGACTGTCGCATGTTATTTGGATTATGCTATGATATACCTGTTCAGGATGTTGGGTTTCCGGCACCGCGGCGTGTGTGTGTTCGATCATGTTTCGTAAACATGAGCACAGCGGAAGCAAGAAAAATAATAAATACTCCTATTTATTACAACACACACAACACACGCATGCTATTACAACAAGTGTAGACATAACCGTAAATTAAAATTTGCAATAAAAGGAAATTAAACTACGTTATACCTTCCGTATGACGTGTAGCGGGAACGGCATCAACCGGAACGATCCTCGTAAGAATCGTCTCTATCTGTATCCACGCCGAGCTCCTCGGGATGACTTCGCTAAGTCACGAGCTTCGTCTTCGTACGGGTTACTAGCCTCGTGTTGAAGACGACGTGATCGAGAGATGATCACGATCCGAATCCAAATTCGGATCCAAAACGAGTTCTCAAAACTCGTTTCTCCGGAGAGGTGTTCGTCAACCGTTTGACGAATCCTTCGTCCTCCACCTCAGAGGATTACCGGAGATCAAATCCCCGGTAAGTTAGCCGTTGTCGGAGCACTAACCGTCGTCCAAACGATGCTCCGACGAGAGGAGGAGAAGCTGTCCAGAAAACTGGACAGCTTGGTGGAGGAGTAGGCGCCGGCCAAAACAAGGAGAGAAAAGCCTCACCTTGATGCCAAACCTATAGGAGATCACCGGAGGGTCGCCGGAGGTTCACCGGCTGAAGCTTGGTCGCCGGCAACAAGTTGAACGGCGGCACAAGTGGTTGGGCGGCGGCACAAGGCTGTTGGCGCCGAATTCACCAAGGAGGTGGGCGGCAACTTGTTTTAGGGTTTTGGATTAGGGTTTAACAATCCCTTAAGCCCTCTTTTATAGAGAACTAATTCTCTTAATGGTTAATGGATCATATCCATAAAGCCCGTTAACCCGCTCCATTAGGATAAGTTAAAATAAACCAAACCATGATGGTTTATTTTAAGTTAAAACGAACCGAACCAACCTTTGGTTCATTCGTTTAATATAAACCAAACCCTTTGGTTTATTCTCATCCATTGGATTAGAACCAAACCATTTTGGTACATCCATTATGTCTTCATAAGACACTGCCCATCCACGCTTCCATTGCGACTGAAACAATTTCATGCTCGCTTTATGTTTGGTCCAACCAAACATAGTTTCTCTCGGTCTGAGAATCTCATTCTCAAGCTCGTTTTAAATCCTTTGGATTACACTCGTTGTGCGTGTGACCAAATAGGTTCTCGGTTTATGTTGGCCGTCTATAATTAACCATTAATTATAGAACGATCATGAGTGGCACCTAGTAGTACATCATGATCCCCAATTAACCGAAAAGATCAACGGTTGATCCAGAACTATTTCTGAAACCCTTCAGTAGCTCGAATGAATCGTGTCTCATTCCCTTCACTCATCTTATACCCACTTGGTTCAGGACATGGTCTATTGTGTCAGTCCCCACTAGGCTGACTACGTCACACCTAGTCCAAGTATCATTTCCTCGTCCTACGGATTCTAGTTACTCCACATGTATCGAAGAGTACTTTACTCTAAACATGTAATGCTTTGGCCAAAGACTTTAGTAACAATCCGACGAGAGGCCATGGGTATACATCTCCTCGCAAGGAGTGGTGAATCCTTTATAGGCTATTCAAACACCTTCGATCACTTCGACTTATACCCAATCATCCCGGGTCCACATCTCCTCGGAGATGTTTGCTTAAGATGTCAAAGCATGAGTCTCCATGATCAAGATGACTTGAATACCGCAAGTCAAAGGAACATCGCACTTAAGCCACAGTAAGAACTTCATTGACATATCTATATATGCAGAGAACCATATGAAGTCTTACTACCGTCACTCCAATGAACTAGTTACCATAACTAGCATCCACGATTAACTCGACATCACTATGTCTCCGGCCCGTGAGAATCGGTCTTGGATACACCAAGGGTATACGTGCTAGTCTCAGTTGTCCGATTCATCAATTCATCGACTAGGGATAATTCTGATACATCACAATTACACATGTAGAGATACTCACTAGTTGTGATCCAATCACAAATTCTCTCATGTTGTGAATCGTATCGTGGACATTCAGTAAATGAGTTTAAGATCCAATCAAATACATAAAACATGTATACTCAAATAGTGAATCTTCATTTATCATATAAATGGTTCATACATAAGGCGATTGCCTTAGGACATCTCTCATATATTACTAACAGACTCCCACTTGGCCTAATGCCAATCGCTACGGTATCCAATACCATAAGCACTAACATGACCCTCAAACTTACTTTGAGGTAATGCTTTAGTCAAAGGATCCGCTAAGTTCCTTTCAGTGGGAATTTTCTCGATTTGTATTTCGTTCCTACTGATGATCTCTCTGATAAGATGATAGCGGCGAAGCACATGTTTGGATCGTTGATGAGACCTTGGCTCTTTACTGTCGCATTGCTCCATTGTTGTCGCGATGACTGGTATTGCTTCAACAATGGCCGGAATCACACCAAGTTCATGAACAAACTTCTTGATCCAAACCGCTTCCTTTGCTGCTTCCGAAGCTGCAATATATTCTGCCTCAGTGGTAGAATCCGCTACAGTCTCTTGTTTGGAACTTTTCCAACTCACTGCGCCCCCATTCAAGGTGAACACGTATCCAGACTGAGACCTGGAATCATCCTTGTCTGTCTGGAAGCTGGCATCTGTATACCCGCGTATCACCATGTCCCCTTCTCCATATATTAGGAACACATCCTTAGTTCTTCTCAAGTACTTAAGGATCGTCTTAACAGCCGCCCAATGATCCATTCCTGGATCAGACTGGTATCTGCTCGTGACACTCAGAGCATACGATACATCGGGCCTCGTACATAACATAGCATACATGATAGATCCATCTTACTCATGCAAATCCTCTCGTCTTCTGTGCGCGGACACATAGACTTCGAAAGGTGTACCCCATGCCTGATGGGCAGATAACCTTTCTTGGATTCCGACATGCTAAACCTCTTTAGCACTCGGTCTATATATGTAGACTGCGAAAGACCAAGCAACCGTTTCGATCTATCTCTATAGATCTTAATCCCAAGGATGTAGGTTGCTTCTCCCAGGTCTTTCATGGAGAATGTCTTGGATAACCAAACCTTAATCGATCGTAAGATGCACACATCATTTCCTATAAGTAAGATGTCATCGACATACAATACTAGGAACACGACTGCACTCCCACTAACCTTCTTGTACACACAAGGTTCGTCTGGATTTTGTGAGAAATCAAACTTTTTGATCGTCTCATCAAAACGGATATTCCAGCTCCTGGATGCTTGCTTCAATCCATAAATGGATCGTCGCAACTTGCATACCTTGGTTTTATCAACCGATGTAAAACCCTCGGTATCATATACACGTCCTCGAGCAAGTTTCCATTAAGGAAAGCTGTTTTCACATCCATCTGCCATATCTCATAATCATAATGAGCCGCTATGGCCAGGAGCATCCGAATGGATTTAAGCATAGCTACAGGCGAATAGGTTTCGTCATAATCAACACCTTGCTTTTGTCGATATCCTTTCGCCACCAATCTAGCCTTATAGGTAATCACATTACCATCCATGTCGGTTTTCTTCTTGAAAACCCACTTGCACCCTATAGGCTTTATGCCTTCAGGTGGGTCAACCAAGTTCCAAACTTGGTTTTCATACATGGAATCCATTTTCGACTTCATGGCACCAAGCCACTTATCCCTTTACGAACTTGTCGGACTTCTTCATAACCGCTGGTAGGCTCCTCATCATCAATGAGTAACACGCGTCGTTCGATTAACTACGAAATCCATATCTCTCGGGAATATTGAGTGTTGTACCAGATCTACGAAGTTGTGGTGTTACAATAGGTCCAGTAGATTGCTGATCACTATGAGTTGTAGACTGTTGTGCTTCACCAGTTATCTCATCAATGTCTATTTGAGTCTCTCGAGCCTCCTCAAGCTCGACGACACTCCCACTGTTTTCTTGCAAGAGAAACTCTTTCTCTAGAAACACAGCATGCCTTGAAACAAACACCTTTTGTTCCACAGGATGATAGAATTAGTAACCCCTTGTTTCCTTAGGGTATCCAATAAATAGACATTTATCAGACTTAGCATCCAGTTTATACGATACATCCGCTTCACATAAGCGGGACAACCCCATATCTTCAAGTAAGATACATGAGGTTTCTTACTATTCCATATCTCATATGGAGTAGTTGAGACTACCTTGGTAGGCATTCTGTTTAACAAGTAAACAAATGTCAGTGCATAACCCCAAAAGGACTTGGGAAGAGTTGCATGATTCATCATTGACTGACCATGTCCAACAAGGTCCGATTATGCCTCTCGGATACACCATTATGTGTGGTGTATAGGGCGGAGTCCATTGAGACAATATGCCATTGTCTCTTAGATAATCAAGAAACTCTTGACTTAAGTATTCACCACCTCGATCCGATCGAAGTATTTTAATACTCTTGTCATGTTGTTTCTCTACTTCGTTTCTGAATTCTTTGAACCTTTCAAAGGCTTCAGACTTGTGTTTCATCAAGAACACATACCCAAACCGTGAGTGATCATCGGTGAAGGTAATGAAGTAGCTATAGCCTCCTAATGCTTGAGTTGACATAGGTCCACATACATCAGTATGTACTAAACCTAGTAACTCTCCCACTCGTTCACCTTTTCCAGTAAAAGGTAACTTAGTCATCTTGCCTTTTAAGCATGATTCGCATGTATCGTATGAATCCAATTCAAACGATTCCAGAATTCCACATCGGTGTAATTCGGACATGCGTTTCTTGCTTATATGGCCAAGACGACAATGCCACATATAGGAGTCTATGTGATTATCCTTTCGAGCACGCGTGTTGCTCGCTTCGATATTGAAAATGTCACTGGATACGTCCAACGTATAAATGTCATTACTCAAAGTTCCAGTTCCATAAAGTACGCCATTCAAAGTTATATAACAACAATTGTTACTAAACGTTAAATGGAAACCATTTCTATTTAAGCAGGAAATAGAAACAATGTTCTTTATTAGAGAAGGAACATAATAGCAATTGTCCAGTTCCAAGACTAGTCCACTAGGAGCTTCAAAGAATAAGTTCCGATGGCGACCGCAGCAACCTTTGCTCCATTGCCAACTCGCAAATTTGACTCCCCTCTGACAAGTCTTCTTCTATTCCTTAGCCCCTCTATGT
This sequence comes from Wurfbainia villosa, assembly GCA_025175895.1. Classification (NCBI taxonomy): domain Eukaryota; kingdom Viridiplantae; phylum Streptophyta; class Magnoliopsida; order Zingiberales; family Zingiberaceae; genus Wurfbainia; species Wurfbainia villosa. Next base: position 102,628,977 of record CM045988.1, on the reverse strand, counting down.
CATTACATATATGTGAGCCACACCCAGTATCCAATACCCAAGTGTCTAAGGAAATAGAATGACAATCAATAACGAAGATACCTGAAGAGGATGGGGCATCGGATGCCTTCTTCTTCTTCATGGACTCAAGATAAATCTTCAGCTTTCTTCGCCGGCCTTCCTTGCACATGATGATGGCAAGTGCCCTTTATACTGTTCCGCCTTCTTTGCCTTTTTCTTTCCTTTCTTCTGTTCTTTTGCCTTCCTCTTAAAACCTTTCTTTGAGGAATCAACTAACAGAACCGCCTTCTCCTCATGCTTCACAGAAGGCTCCACAGTCTTCAGCATATTGAGGAGCTCGGGAATGGTGGATTCCAATTTGTTCATCCGATAGTTCATCACAAATTGCGAGAAACTCTTGGGCAAACAATACAGAATTAAGTCAATACTTAACTCATGATCCATCACAAAACCGAGGGTAGCTAGCCGCTCGATGTACCCGTTCATCTTTAGCACAAATCGCCCTTCTTGCATCTTCGTGGTGAAGAGGAGCCTAGAGACCTCGAACCTTTCGGATCTCGCTTGCTCATCGAACAACTCATGAAGATGGAAGACCATAGTGTTAGCATCCATATGCTCATGCTGCTTCTGCAGCTCAGGTACCATCGCCGCTAGCATGATGCAACTTGCCCGGCCGAGAATCGCCACATGCTTCGATAGACCCAACATTTGAGTGCAGGTTGCATCGTCCTTAGAGAAGAGGTTCTTCAAGGACATATGCAAGCTTTTCCGCCTTGAGAACAATTCTCAGGTTTCTAAGCCAGTCCAGGAAGTTAGGCCCAGTCAGTTTGTTCGAATCCAAAATAGTGCGCAAATTCAAAGACGTCATGATCAATTTATTGACCTAGAAATACAAAACGAGCATATATGAGAAAATGATTTTAAAATGCATCAATATACATTTATAAATCTCATTCATTTTTCGAATTTCAAAAACCCCAAAATCACTTCGGGAGATCGTAGGTCCATCTCCGAATGGGTTGATATCCATCATAGTTATGAACAACCTTGGAGAGAGTCCAACAAGTCATTCATAACTACGACGGTAGGTATCGTCTATCATAGTATATGCAACTATCACAATGTGCTATCAACTAATTGAATGTTCACACATACATTGGGTTGTTAACACATTAACAAGTATGCATCATATGCATAGCACCCAACTTCACCTCCCTTTACATCGACCTTGGAGAGAGTCCAACAAACCGATGTTCCAGGTTAAAGCCAACCCATTAATCAGGACATAGTTTTAATATGGTTAGAGCGCATTCAACCAATTAGCCCAGCTTGGAGAGAGTCCAACAACCAAAGCTAACGATTGACCTCTGACTCTTACCATATTAGTATTAAACTATTCCATGGTTTGAACATATTCGTGTTCGAGCCGCTTGAGAGAGTCCAACAACCCAAACAAGAAATGTAACTCGGTTCTAACCATATTAATGGAAGGTGTAGGCTTTAATATTGATTAAGGGTTTTATGTCTCATCCTCTTTGCATGCAAATAACTATTATCTACATGGCATGGCATACATGGCATACATCTACATGTCACGACACGCATGGCATAATGTTATGCATCTAATGCAATTACATGGCATACAATTATGTCATGTATATAATTTCCTTATATGTCATAACTATATATGGAAATAAAATATGTTTAAGATTTGATTCTCCAAATCAAATCATAATTAAATTAGGAAACAAATTTCCAAATCTAATCACATATTTTATTCATGGAATTATTTGATTAAGGAAAATCTATTTAGGAAACCAATTTCATAAATCATTAAAACTACTTATGGAAATAAAATATTTTAAGATTTGATTTCCCAAATCAAATCATGATTAAAATAGGAAACAAATTTCCAGAATCTAATCAAATATTTTATTTATGGAAAATATCAATTTCAATAAATACTTCCAACTTTCCAAAAGTGGAAGATTTCCATAAATACTTCTAGACTTTCCAAAATTGAAAAATTTCCATAAATACTTCTAAATTTCCAAAATTTAGAAAACTTCCAGAAATACATTATGACTATCGCAAAACCATTTTACGATTATGTCTGAAACACAACCCGGGCTCGATACCATCATGGTTTCGCATCACAAGGCAGGTGTGTTCGATCATGTTTCAGAAATACGAGCAAATGAAGCAAGAAAATAATAAATACTCCTATTTATTACAACACACACAACACACGCATGCATATTACAACAAGTGTAGACATAACCGTAAATTTAAATTTGCAATACAAGGAAATTAAACTACGTTATACCTTCCGTATGACGTGTAGCGGGAACGGCATCAACCGGAACGATCCTCGTAAGAATCGTCTCTATCCGTATCCACGCCGAGCTCCTCGGGATGACTTCGCTAAGTCACGAGCTTCGTCTTCGTGACGGGTTACTAGCCTCGTGTTGAAGACGACGGATCGAGAGATGATCACGATCCGAATCCAAATTCGGATCTAAAACGAAGTTCTCAAAACTCGCTTTCTCCGAGAGGTGTTCACAACCGCTTGACGAATCCTTCGCCTCCACTTAGAGGATTACCGAGATCAAATCCCCGCAAGTTAGCCGTTGTCGAGCACTAACCGCCGCCCAAACGATGCCCGACGAGAGGAGAAGCTGTCCGTAAAACTGGACAGCTTGGTGGAGGAGTAGGCGCCGGCCAAAACAAGGAGAGAAAAGCCTCACCTTGATGCCAAACCTATAGGAGATCACCGGAGGGTCGCCGGAGGTTCACCGGCTGAAGCTTGGTCGCCGGCAACAAGTTGGACGGCGGCACAAGTGGTTGGGCGGCGGCACAAGGCTGTTGGCGCCGAATTCACCAAGGAGGTGGGCGGCAACTTGTTTTAGGGTTTTGGATTAGGGTTTAACAATCCCTTAAGCCCTCTTTTATAGAGAACTAATTCTCTTAATGGTTAATGGATCATATCCATAAAGCCCGTTAACCCGCTCCATTAGGATAAGTTAAAATAAACCAAACCATGATGGTTTATTTTAAGTTAAAACGAACCGAACCAACCTTTGGTTCATTCGTTTAATATAAACCAAACCCTTTGGTTTATTCTCATCCATTGGATTAGAACCAAACCATTTTGGTCCATCCATTATGTCTTCATAAGACACTGCCCATCCACGCTTCCATTGCGACTGAAACAATTTCATGCTCGCTTTATGTTGGGTCCAACCAAACATAGTTTCTCTCGGTCTGAGAATCCCATTCTCAAGCTCGTTTTAAATCCTTTGGATTACACTCGTTGTGCGTGTGACCAAATAGGTTCTCGGTTTATGTTGGCCGTCTATAATTAACCATTAATTATAGAAACGATCATGAGTGGCACCTAGTAGTACATCATGATCCCCAATTAACCAAAAGATCAACTACGATCCGTAACTATTTCTCAAACCCTTCAAGAGCTCGAATGAATCGCGGCCCCATTCCTTCACTCATCTTATACCCACTTGGTTCAGACATGGTCTATTGTGTCACCCCCACTAGTCGACTCACGCCACACCTAACCCAAGTATCATTTCCTCGCCCCACTGATTCTAGTTACTCCACATGTATCAAGAGTACTTTACTCTAAACATGTAATGCTTGCCAAAGACTTTAGTAAATAATCCGACGAGAGGCCATGGGTATACATCTCCTCGCAAGGAGTGGTGAATCCTTTATAGGCTATTCAAACACCTTCGATCACTTCGACTTATACCCAATCATCCCGGGTCCACATCTCCTTGGAGATGTTTGCTTAAGATGTCAAAGCATAAGTCTCCATGATCAAGATGACTTGAATACCGCAAGTCAAAGGAACATCGCACTTAAGCCACAGTAAGAACTTCATTGACATATCTATATATGCAGAGAACCATATGAAGTCTTACGGCTGGTCACTCCAATGAACTAGTTACCATAACTAGCATCCACGATTAACTACGGACATCACTATGTCTCCAGCCAGTGAGAATCAGCTGCTTGGATACACCAAGGAGTATACCTCGTGCTAGTCTCAACAGAATTGATGGTGTCCAGATTCATCAATTCATCGACTAGGGATAATTCCGATACATCACAATTACACATGTAGAGATACTCACTAGTTGTGATCCAATCACAAATTCTCTCATGCTGTGAATCGTATCGTGGACATTCAGTAAATGAGTTTAAGATCCAATCAAATACATAAAACATGTATACTCAAATAGTGAATCTTCATTTATCATATAAATGGTTCATACATAAGGCGATTGCCTTAGGACATCTCTCATATATTACTAACACAGGATGTTATAGGTCAGGTGGATAGCAGACCATCAGGTATGTATATTATTTTATGTCAGTTTATTGGTATAGTGTATGCTATGAGTATAACCGTATCTGTAGTTTCTGGTTATTATGTTGAATACTGTATGTATGATGGACGATGTCAGATACCGTAGATCTTCACATGTATATCTCAGTAGATCTCTTTACCTCGATGTTGTTCATGCACTTCTATATATTACCCCGAGTTTTATACTCACCACTCGACTCGGGTTTCGTCACCCGTAGTAGATAAGACTTCGCTGACTCCTGAGCATTGCCACCTGATCCCATCTCGCCATTTTTCCGAGGGTTTTCGTTTCCCATCGCATGTACCTTTATATGGACTTTTATTGTTTTGGAGATCATGCTGTATGTTCTCTTTTGATATTCAATATGGATTTTATTATAGTATGGACGGATATACCGATGTACTTATGTTGACGAGTTGTATTTCCATGTGTTGGTTTCCGCTATTGATGTTGTATGTGTTGCTGTGTTGTTTTACATTTTTCGATATGTGTTATACTGGCTGCGACTGTGTACCATATTGGAATTGTCATAAGGGGGTGCCGTCCGTGGGCCGGACAAAGTCTACCTCGGGGCGTGACAGTCCTCACCTACACCCTCCATTCAACACAGCCGACCACCTCAAACACATAACTGACAACAATGTTATATTCAACACATCGATCCAAACTGCTGTGAACAGAACACTCTAAGCTCAACATCATAATTAGAAAACCTTACCACAGAATTTATCCCACACCATCGATCACAATACCTTAACATACAACAAAATCCAGAAATTCACCGATGAGAGAAAAAAAAAAGTAGATAAGCATACCAGCCCTAAAACTCCACCGACAGCCTCCCTCCCGATTCCTCAGTCCTTTGTTCATCGGCACAGTTTCCCCCAAGCCTGCCCTATTTGCTAGAACAGCCACTGCCCCCAAATCACAAAGCAACCTCAGTGCAAGACAACCCCTACAACACCCAAATCCCGTCCTAGGTAAGAACAAACGACCCTTACCTAGCTCCGACGATCACCAGCGAAACCTCCATCCGCGCATACCCGTTGTCGGCTTGTCCGTGGGCACCGTCAAGGTTAGTCGCCCCGCGGCTTGCAAATGAGAGGAAGAGGGAGACGAGAGCAGCGCGATCGCTCGGTGAGATGGAGGGGAATTTACGATGAGGAAGAAGGAACTGTCGTGCGTGGATAAGGAGTCGTTGCGGTGAGGAAACAGTGCGGGAGAAAAGAAAGGAACACTCGGTAATAAGGGGTTTTGACGACGAGGAAAAAGAATCGCGTGGATGCGGAAACTATCACGAGGAAGAGAAGTCGGTGCGGCGGGGAAAACTGGGATCGGTCCAAAAATAAATCAGCTTACCCCTTTATATAAGAAATTAACCTAGGTTAGGTTTTTTTATTAATCCCTAACCTTCCCCATTAATTTTATTATCCCCGTATAAACCCCGTTTAATTCCAGAAAAATTCTGGAATTTTTTTTAAAATTCTCTAAAAATCCCAAAAATAATTTCTAGGATTATTTTCCCTAAATTTTGGTCATTTACTTTAGTATTTAAATTTTCGTATTTAACAACTGATCACTGCCCGTCGATCGCAATCATAAGCTATCGATCGTCGACCATCGATCACCGCCCGTTGACCATCGGTTATAAATTGCTGATCATTAATCGTTGTTCGTCGTCTGTTTAGAAAAATTAGAGCTAAGATTAAGAGTATCTTGTAATTTAGATTATAAAATTTTATTATCTTTTATAATTCTGATTATATTATATTATAATTTTAAAATGGTACTAAATAAATTAATCCGCGGTGTAATCTAATCTTGATAAATTAAAATTTTATAAAATCCATTTCAGCCTTTTTTTCATTTATTATAATTTGTTAATATTTTGATTAATCAAAATAGAAACTCAAATATTTTTGCCGAAGCCGATCCGTCGACGCTGCTCTCGACAGCGCCGGCGGCGCGGCCAATCTTGCAGGAGCTGCGGCGGCGTAAATAGAGTTTCTCTTTCCAGATAGATTTGGGCCGTAGGATCGTACTCGATCTTAGCAATCTCGCCCACCGGATAGATAAAACCCACTGCCCTCCTCTTCCTTCGCCATCATTTCGCTTCCTCGTGGGTTTTGTTGGGCGGCGGATTAGCGATGTCCGTGGGGCGATTTGCAGCTCTGTTCCGACGGGGAAAACCCCTACCTATCACCTCGCATCTCAAGAACACACCTTGCCGAGTTCCTAGTGGAAGTTCATCCTCCCCATCTCTGCCGCCCCCTTCCCACTTCGTCGCAACAGTAGAATCTCTCCAGAAAGGATTCCGCAACAGATTCGCCTCGTTCTATGGGTTCAAAACCATCCCCAAGGTCTGGCATTAATGTAACTCCTTGTGTTCTTCTACTTTGCCCTTGATCATCCTGCACGGTTTCTTTTTTTCGTGATTGTTCGCAAAATGGTCGTGGTTTTGAGTAATTGTTTCATGAATTCTCACAGTTATTGCTCAAAGATTATGGTGTTTACCCCTTAAATATTTTTTTTTAATTTTTTGTTAGATCTTTGTTTTATGTGGCTAGTAGAATTTTCAAGTTACTTGTGGTTAACTTCTTGTTATTTATAGGTTCAAGAGATGAGGTTAAAATACAGTTGGCAGAGTGAGAGAACTATAGTTTTATATGTTATTGAACTAAAAAGATAATCGGAGCAAAATGCACAGGAAATGTTAGAATAGTGAAAGGATATAATAAAGTAGGACAAAACTAATTTCTGACAGAACTTGGAATTTGTCCATGCCTCTAACCTGCAGCTTCATGAAATACTGAACGAAATAAGTTCTTTTTGCATCTGGAATTTGCTCGACCAATTAGTGGTTCAGCAAATAAGATCTTTATGACCTATGCTTATATCATAAATAATTGGCAATTTTTCATTCTATTCAGTAATTTTCATCTCTTCATGACCATCTATTTAAGATCTTTTAAGTTCTGTGATGTTGTCTATTTTATGGCCTGATGGCTAACACTTCTGAAAGTTGTTGGATGGCTCTGCCATTCAGTAATTGAAGATTTTTTCCAAAAGAATTTCTCTTAATTAGCTCATTTGTAATTCATTTCAGTTTCTACTTCTTTTTTTTTGAAAATTTGTTCTTCACTGTAGAACGATTTATATTTGTTTGACCTTTTAAAGATGAAATTAGCGCTGCATTAAATTAAGCTGAAACTGTAGTTGTTCCCATTGTTGATTCTGTACTGTTGAGCTTTGTTAGCTTCATTTTATTTTGGTATCAGTTCACGATATGCTTCAAGATCAATCTGCTTTTCTCCTCTATTGAAATGCGTTCCTTTACTACATGCTTGATATATGTGCTAATAGCATGCCAATTGACAATGATAATATTTAGCAGCTGCTTCATAACTGGAGTGCTTGTAAAAGTTTTTTTTCATAAAAATGTGATGTTTTTGTACGAGGAATCATACTTTTTCTCGTCTCCCTAAAATTTCTTAACACTCTAAACAAGCATGATGCTATTGATGTGTTTTCTTTTAGAGCTTATATGGGAAATCCTCGAGAAATATGTCCACTACAATTCCACTGGCAAACTCAAGTAATGCAGAGTTAGCGAATGCAGGTCTAAAATTGCTTGTCAATAAAGGGCCTCATGCTCAGAAAGTGGTTGGAATATGGCTATTTTGTTGTGCAGCCTGGGTCTTTAGTTTAGTTGTATTAGGTGGTGTGACTCGCCTCACACGTTCTGGTTTGTCCATGACTGATTGGAAGTTCACTGGTAGTCTACCTCCTTTGTCAGAGGATCAGTGGCTACTTGAGTTTGAGAAATACCAGAAATCTCCAGAATACAAGAGGTAAGATATAATGGTACATACCATTCTGTTTTACTTGCATGCAAGCCTGATTTTCTGCCTAATATTGAACCATTGATGCTTCAGTTGCTTTAAATGTTAAATTTTGATTTGGTGTATCTCAATTTGACTTGAAAATTTATAGACAGCTTCACAAGAAACCGTTGATGTTTCTATGCCACTATATGCTACTGGACATTTTGTTATATATATATGTTGTGATTACTTTGGATTTAGCAGATTTCCATTTCAGGTATAAATTTGACTAAGACATCAATTATTATTTGTAGTCTTGTATGTTTTGATAGAAGAATGCAAGTTGTTCCTTGACCAAATTACACACACATACACAGATGACAAATTTGTATATTAAATGAGAAAGAGTAAGACCAAAAAAGACTTTGTTAGCAACGATAAAATAAGATAAAATTTATTTAAATATAAATGATGATATAGTAAAGGATAGTGCTTAATAATGTAGAAGGATTCATATCGTTGGCCTGACTTAATGGGATAAGGATTGATTGTTGTTGTTTATATATATATATATAAACAACAACAATCAATCCTTATCCCACTAAGTCGGGCCAACGATATGAATCCTTCTACATTATTAAGCACTATCCTTTACTATATATTTCAATTTTGCAATAAGTGGAAGTTGTGATGTTACATTAGTTTCCTAATGCTTAAACTCTTGGGTGTAATAATGATGGAAATCACTTCTGTTATTTGGGCATGGTGAAAAATAAGGTTCATGAAACCTTTTACATAGTCATAGATGTTTTCTTAGTAATTATATATATTTCCCAACTGCTAGTTGTTTGGCCTTTTCTATGTTTTTTGGTAATGTTTCTATGTTATGCTTCTCAAGACTGATTCCTCATTGTTGCAAGCATTTTACTGTTATACTGCTTATACTATGTGTTACTACTTTACATTACCTTATCTGTTCGTGTTGTGATTACTATGGATTTGGCAGATTTCCATTTCAGGTATGAATTTGACAAGGACATCAATTTGTAGGTTCGCATGTTTTGATACAAAAATGCAAGTTGTTCCTTGACCAAATTATATATAGCTTTCCATCTTGCAATAAGTGGAAGTTATTATGTTACTTTTGTTACTTAATTTGGTTTGCATGTCAGTCTACAAATTGATGAGCTGTAAAATACAATGCAACATCAATTCTTGCAGAGTTAACAGAGGAATGTCTCTTGAAGATTTCAAGTTCATTTATTGGATGGAATATGCCCACCGTATGTGGGGTAGGGGTTTGGGAGTTGTGTTTTCTTTGCCATTTATGTATTTTCTTGCAAAAGGTTATATCACTCGCCGACTAGGAATCCAACTCTCTGCTCTTTTTGCACTTGGTGGTGCTCAAGGGCTAATAGGTTGGTGGATGGTTAAAAGTGGTTTAGAGGTATGACTATTATTAACAGTGCCATCTATGTACGACTAGATTTTTTCCCCCATTTATATGCTTATTAATTATGCAGGAACCTCCTACAGAATATGTTCAGCCTAGAGTTAGCCCTTATCGTCTTGCTACTCATCTTACATCTGCATTTGCCATCTACTGTGGCATTCTATGGACTGCATTATCTGTAGTGATGCCTGATCCACCAAGTGAAACATTAGAATGGCTTCGTGGAGCTGGAAGAGTTCGTAAATTGGCTCTTCCTGTTAGTGTCCTTGTAGGCATAACTGCTATCTCAGGTGCTTTTGTAGCGGGCAATGATGCGGTATGTGAAAATTGGGTTAAATATTCATTATGGTTTCATTCTACCTTTAATTGTTCATTCTTTTGATGTTAGGGACATGCATATAATACGTTTCCCAAAATGGGCGACACTTGGATTCCAGAAGACATCTTTAGCATGGATCCACTAATACGCAACTTCTTTGAAAATACGGCTACTGTTCAGGTAAAGCTCGCAACAACTGTCTTATGAGTATGTATCTTTTTCTTTGTTTGGAAACACTTACCAAATCTTATTATCTATCATATAAAAAAAATGATCGCTTCTCAATCAATATTTGGACTAGCTGATGCTTGCTGTTATAGTGCATGCTTGGAGTAGTGGACACTGCCAACACGCATTATGGAGTTTGTGTCGACTATTAAAACTGAAATAGACACATCTCGTTTATGCTGGATATATATTATCTTAATCTGCAAAACTACACTGATTCATCCTCTTATAAATATAGTATTATCCATATTTGAGTTGTCTGACAAAGTTTATATGGGATAAAAAGAAATGCTTTGTGCCCCTGCATTTCGATTCTAATTCATCTTTACATCAATATCTTTTTCAGATCAATTAGGTTTACGTTTGTTCATTTAGTAATTCTGTCAACTGCAGCTGAACCATCGAATTCTTGCAACAACAACACTTGCATCAATAGGTGGTTTGTGGTATGCCACTAGAAAAATGGATATGCACCCTGCTGTGAAATATCTTATCGGAAATACGTTGGGGATGGCAGCGCTTCAGGTATCTTTAGTTGATAGCTGTACCTTTTATACATCCATGCATTATGCTTTCTCTTCACGCACAATTGAATTTCATTCGTTTGAATACAAGATCTTTGGCTTGTCCATAAAACTCAAATAGTTGTGATTTGATATCTTGAGATCTATGCATTGTTTTTTATTATAGGTGACGTTGGGGATATCGACACTTCTCAGTTACGTTCCGGTCTCCCTGGCATCTGCACATCAAGCAGGTGCATTGACACTATTGTCATTCATGATAATACTGATGCACACGCTGAGAAGGCCTTCTCCCGCACTACTCATGTCGCTCACGTCTATTCCCAGTAAGATGAAGAGCTAGTTAGCAATACTAAATTCCATGAGCCAGTCGGATTCATGTCAGTGCGACCTCTCCATCCGATAAATAAAGGTATGTTTTTAAGAGAGGCTTTGGATTCATTTTTGACTCTGAATCAGGCATTATTATTAGTATAGTGAATTGATAAACTTATTACATTGCTGCAATACGATATATTAATAGATTTCTAGTTGTGGTAAAATGTCATACTTTGTGTTACTATAGCCCAAAAGCCCTTAAAAAGTCGGTTCTTCAAGTAGAAATGGCAAGAGTATTCTCAGCTTCACTAATGACAGCCAGTGAAGTAAACACAACAATGTCCATTAAGTTATATTCTTTAATTGTCCTTTGTAGCTATTGTGCATTATGTTCCAACTGAAGGAATTATTTTCTCTACTATATTCCTTTTTTTGAGAACTGAGTGAAATATTATTTGCAGAGGTATTAAAACAGTTTGAAGGCTTTTATATCTATATTTAGGGATGATAATTTCCTCCAAATCCACCCGATATCTGATCCGAGTGAAGGAGGATACGGAGGAATTTTTTGAACCCAATTAAACAATCGGATAATTGGGTGCGGGGATTGTCGGATTCGGATATGGAGGCGGGTCTCGTAGAATTCTATCTGAATACCCAATTAAATTGTTAGTGTTGAGATAAATTATTTTTAATATTTTGTTATTTCTTCTTTGATGTTTAATTTGTTAATTTTTATCTTTAATCTTTTTTTTTTATTATTCTCTTAAGAATTTAGTAAATATCCATAACTTCATCTAAATAATTCAAATTTGAAAAAAATACAATTATAGGTGGTAATAGAATATTTGAATAGGGTATGAATATCCATCCTTCGATGTGTATGGGGATGGAGATGAAAATTGAATACTCGATGGGGATAAGAATGAGGATGGAGGATATGGAATCAGATCCAAATCCGACTCATTACCATCCCTATCTATATTATTAAAAATACATTTTGAATTGTGAAAAAAACTATGAACTAGATCCCCTTGTCCTTTAATCATCGCCCAAACGATCACCTGTAACGACCCGGCCCCTATTGGCGGAATTCGGCGACCCCTATTGGTCGACCAATAGGGGTCGCCGAATTCCGCCAATAAGGGTCAGGTCGTTACATCACCCAAATGAGCTAAGCCTTTGACCCTTAACAATCTACCTATACCCAAATCATCACTCAAAACTAATCCCATATGTGAATTCTTAATCACAATGTCCTAATTTGAAATCCTATTTGTAAGCTCAAACTGTAAGAGGTTTTATGAGTTTCTTAAGGGCGAAAATATCTCACTAATTTAAGTATACAATGAAGCTAATTGTTGATTTTAATTAATCTAATTTATAACAATGAGGTTAACTACGAAGAATAATAGCTAGAATGAAGAAATAAGTGTCTCTACAGGAGGGCTTTGTGGCTAGTGTGGCATCAGAATTGCACCAATGAGCAAGGATCAATCTCCGGATATTGCAAGCATTTCGAAGTGTCTATCCTCCCTGTAATTTACCTCCTTCGTGTTGGCGGTGAGATCGACTGACGGGAGCGCTGAGGACGAGCTAATCGCCTTTTTGCACTAAAGAATGAAGGAATAAGTGGCACGGTGAATTTAATATGATTGTAATTTCATGGTCTAGTGATTTATTAGGTTAATCACCATTCGTCAAAATTCACTATATTTTATCTTTTCTGAAATCTACTCCAGGGACAGAGAAATTCTTTTATAAAAATTAATTTAGCTAACAAATAAGCAATATGCACAGAGCCAAAATAAGGAAGACTAATAATAATATGGACAACTTATGAAAATAATCGATAAAACTGAAATATCAAATTGTTGTCGCACTACATTGCCTATAGAAATCTTTTGGATGAACGAAGAGGGCTTTAGCAAATCTTAGAGCGTATCGAATTGTTATTGTTTCATGTCTCCTTCGAAGCCTATAACTGTTTTTCAGACATTATTGACTGGAATGCTTATTCGATTGTCTAGATGAATTGTTATTCGAATGACAATTACCTGTCTGTTATCCACTCTCTGATCACCCCTGTTATACTTTCGATAGCCCAAAAGCAATCTGGTCACTTGGAAATTCTTTCTGATTGTCTAGAATGATTTTCACGTATACTTCTTCATCCAAATAAGAGATGCTTTCTGTGCTGATTATAACTTCCAGTTGCTTAGATATTCTTTGTGGTCATCCGGACACAGATAAGATGTAGAATTCGATTAGTTTATCGTTGCATGTCATCTCTTGAATCGAGTTTTGTGCTGATAAGTTTATTTGGTCGTCAGAATGTATATTGTGGTTGCCTGAAACTGCACTCTTTTAGTTGCTCAAACAAAATAAAAATTTCCTATTATAAGTGAATTAGCTAGGCCAAAAAAGCATAAAACTCATAAAAATAAACATGTCGTCAATGATTAATAGTGCCTTCTAAATTAAGGCAAATCCTATGGAGTAACTCACTTACAGATCAGTATACTGTGGGAGAATTTTTTATTTTGAAACTCCTATTGGTTTCTTGTTTAAGTTGGTGTCTAGTTATACAATAGCTGCTCTTGTCCTAGAATTATAAGTCTCTTTTACAACTCTCAACTTCATCTGGAAAACCTTGTTCTATATTTTCAAGTTCTGCTTGGTATTCGATATGTTCAACCTATTGGAACTTTTTACCTGTCAAATATTTGGTCATGTTGAGCTATTTAGACTTCACTTACCAAATGTCTAGTTTAAATAGCTCACCTAAACTTCTACCAAATGTCTGGTCTTAATGACTAATCTAAAATTCTCATGTCAAATATCTGATCTCATTGATCAATTTGAACTTCGTTTGCCAAATGTTTGATCTTTACTAATTCTTTTAAACTTCATTTACTTTGTCAAGCTTTCTTATACCTGCACATTAGATTATACAATAGCTAACTTTAAATTCTCTGTCATATATCAAAACCTTGAGTCAATTGATCAATGTTTGGTTGTACTAACAATTTTTTCATATTTGGAAGGCATACGAAAAGGAAAAAAGGTAGAGAGGTTTTGGGAGTGACTAATCGATGAGTCATAGAGCCTGGAGTAAAATTGGAGGTTTCAAACTAAGTAAAAAAAAAAATGTTAAGTTTGTGTTTATGTTTTAATATTTTATTGCATACCAACATGATTGTAGGTTCAAGCTAGCAATCGAAAATGATCAATTGCTTCGCTATCAATCGAACGAGTGGTATTAGAGTCAACCAAGCACCAGAGAAGAAAGAGGGATCACCTGTGATTAGAGCTTCCTAGCACTTAAATCATTTAATCAACATATATTACATATAATCATGTGATTTCACTACGAGAAGAAGTCAATTTGTGACTAAATTAGAGATGGAAATAAATTTTGATCATTAAATAATGATCGATTAAAACTTTCAATTGCAAATTAACGATGAAAAAAACTCATTTGATCGCTGATATCTTTTCCTTTTAATTTATTTATTTTTATCGTTAGCAGTTGATTTTTAAAATCGATCATTATTTTATGATCAATAATTTTAAGATCGGTAAAATAATGATTAATCTGTAATTTCAATTGTTAATTTTTCACCTATACCTTTCACTTTCTACGTTTACATTCACAGTCTCGCAGTCAACCTACTCCCGATCGGCTCCTTCCTGGCGCGCGAACATCCGCCTTTATACCCTTGGTTAGCACGGTCACTGCCCTTGGTTGCACTGCACGAAGCAATCATTCCCCATGCCTGCGCAATGTGACTGCCCTCGCGGGCGTGATCCGTTAGTAAGTCAATAGGATACTTATATAATGGATAAGAATCGATTTTGGATTCAAATGATTATTTGTTGTCTTACCAATTGCGCTTCAGACAAAATTCGTTTGTGATTTACTTCTTCTCAATTCCTGTGAATCCAGAGTAGGAGGAGATCGTTAGGCTGATGATTCTAATCTTTTGCACAATAGTGACCGCCCCTAGTCTCATCACATGAGCGGTTGTGCTTGTGCAAAACCGTTGTCCCTATGCAAGACTATCGTTCCTCTTGCGGGCATCATGCGAGTGACCACCTCCTCACTAGACGACAGTTCTATCAGTGATGAATAGCGATTTCAATCTCATTCTTTGATTTTTATTATTCGTGTACTTATCTACAATAGATTAATATAACGGAAACAAAAAGCAAATAGAAACATAAATAAAACACGAGCACAACAAATCAATTTTATACAGTTCGCAATTTCAATTTTTATTCCACGACATTACGCTCCTAGTGATATCATCACTAAATCTTTTCCTACTAAAAAATAATCTGGAGATGAAGAAACTTCTTACCATCTAAGCTTTACAAGAAGAGCAATTCAAGGGGTCGATTCCTGGAGGTGATGACCAGACTACCGATGATTTCGCATTTCTGCACTAGCCACCTGGGATCTGATTTACCCCCCTCACACGTAGGGGCAGCGATGGGGGGCCGCTAATGTGGCGGTTCTACTTTTTTTTTTTTACAAGAAGAGCAATCAAAATACAAGTATAAAGAAAGAAAATTGAATACAAATGAAAAGAACACTTTATACAAAATGCTTTTGCTTTATCATTGTGTTTGGTTGCATTGGAAAGCTTTTGAAGATCTGGAATGCAATAACACTTCTTCTTCAAAAACTCCAAAAATCAACACTTGAACTCTTCGTGAAATCTTTTTTATAGACTCGACATCGACTAATCTTCGCCTACTAATCGACTGATCTTACCCCCAATCGATTGGTCACTCGATTGTTAGCTCACAACGGTTTGATCCATGTCGAATTTCAGTCGAATAGTTGACTTCTTTCGACCATCAATCGACTGCTAAGCCTCTCGTCGAACTGGGCAGTCGATTCCGTGAGGTTCTACTCGCTGATCGCATAAGCCAGTCAACTGCTATGTCGAAACTCTCCTGAGCATCCGGCTTCCCATCCCGAGCACCATGACTGTCCGAGCACTCGAATCCCCGACTCTCCTCTTTTGTCAATTGATTGCTTAACAACAACAGTCGATTGCTTCGTCGGATCTATCTCGAGTACTCAATTTCTCATTTTTCCGAGCACCACGACTTTTCTCATTCGGCATTCGATCACTCTTGGTCTGTCAGTATTTCCCTTGCTTAGCATTCAGTTAACTTTGACCTACTAGTACTTCTCTTGCCAAGTAAGATCACTTCGACTTACCGAGACTTCACTTGCCTAGTCATCCGGTCTCCTTGATTTGTCAGGATTTCACTTCACCAAACATTCGATTCTTCTTGACATGTTTGGACTTTCCTTTCCTTGCCTTCGATCTCTAGACCTACAAGAGCTTTTTCGACACCAAGTATTCGATCCTCCTTGACTTTCTTTGACTTTTCTTTTTTGTGCCAAGTGTTCGGTCAACCTTGACTCATATGGACTTCACACTTGCCAAGTCTCGTTGGTCTTTCCATCACAAAGTGTCTGGTCCTCTATGATCCACTTAGATTTCTACCTTGTCAACTCCCGTTGGACTTCCGACCACCAAGTGGCCGGTCCTCTATGATCCACTTGGATTTCTACCTTGTCAACTCCCGTTGAATTTTCGACCACCAAGTGTTCGGTCTTCCCTGACCCACTTGGATTTCATTACTTGTCAACTTTGTGTTGGACTTCAATCACCAAGTGTTCGGTCTTCCCTGACCCACTTATATTTTTCATTCGTCAAGTATCTAGTTAATTTTGACCTACTTGAGACGTTAAACTCTATATGACTATGGATGCCCCATATCATCCCATAGTCATATTGGCATTCATATATCAAAACTCAGCTCGAGCCTCACTCGAACTTGGTCAACTTTGACCTAAGATCGATTGCATCAATAATCTCTCACTTTTTGATGTTTAACAATATTTTTAAATTAGACTAGCCCATAAGCCTAACTTGCATCTTCCTGTGTCAAAATATAATGAACATTTTCTAGCTTAAGCTCTTCATTCTTTCTCTTCGACATGCATCAAAAAGTCTTTTCTAACTTAATTCATTCTCCACGTTTTCCTTCATCTTCAACCCCTTCTCAAAATTGTTCTTAGTGATAAAACCCTTATCACTAATCAACCTGTTAACATTCATGGAATCATGCACGACATACTGCAAAGATTAAATAAACACTTACCTAATCCGGTGGAAAATCTGATCCTATTTTTTAATTGTTGTCTAAAGAACAATTACGAACTGAACTATTCTTTTTTGTTCCACAAACCAAATCCACCGTTCGTTTGGATGTTCTTGACTTAAAAGAATTCTCTCTTTTGGCAGCCTTTCGACACTTGTATCTCTCGCTCATCAAAGCCTTGGACGTTCCTTTTATAAAGAAGTAGGGGATTTGTTTCATGGTCATGCACGACGTGCACCGCTTCTTTCATTAATGCACATCATGCATTATGAACGTGTAACAACTGATCATAACTACCAACATCTCCCACTCGTCCAAGATATGCGACAAAGACAAATGATCACATAGACTAATAAGAAGTATTTAGTCACATAGACTAAATAGAGTTAGAGACCATAATCACATAGACTAATAGAAGTATTTAGCCACGTAGACTAAATAGAGTCGGATACCATAATCACATAGACTAATAGAACAGAGATCAATGGTCACATAGACCAACAGAACATCCAATTCATACTTAGGAAAATAGTTTATGCGATAGCAAGCACACAGAGTAATCAAATGCTAAGAAAGTTGTTGCACCTTACATAGCTGCTCATAGAGCGATCAATGCTAAGAAAAATTATTACGCTTAAATTAGTCTCTCTCCAAATGGTATATAACCATTTTCTGAATGACACATAGTCATTGACCTGATGACACATAGTCATCCTCCAGGTGGTACACAACCGTTCTCTTGGAAACATTCATGTCTTGCTATTTACTTAGATTAGATGATCTTTTTTTACATCAATATTAACATCTCTAATCACTCATAATGATCATCATGTCAATAGCATATTCCATATTCTCAATATTTACAATCATTTCTATACACAATAGAAATAGATCGACCAGTGAATAATTTTCAAAGAATGTAAATTTATTTTATCTTCCTTTTTAGCTTGAATCTATTCATTTTAATCAGTTGTTTTCCTAGTCATATTTCATAGACCGAATCATCCATTGTCAATAGATTTACATGTTAAAGTAGCAGATCCTGATTAAAACTTCAAGTAGACAGCTAAATAGTCACAAAGGACAAATGCTGAGATAACTCACATAGTAGAGAAGCAGAGATCCATTCTTCTACTATCTTTATTGTCGCCTTAACACATGTGGTATGAATCACATGCTACGATGTTATTCTCTTTACTAATAAAGAACGTATGTTTTTCTCAAATTAACATCGTATAGATTTCGATCTAGATATTTTAAATATCTAATCCTAAATTCAACACATGAATTCAATTCTAGCTCCAAACAGGTATAGTAAATGGTAAGAGCATTTACTTCGATCACTTTTCTCAAATAATCTTATCTTGATACAAATATCAAGACGACCCCAGCTTATAGGTATGCATCTCTATACATATAACTTTCAAAGTTATTCTATAAGCAATAGTTTTACTCCTATTCATACTTAACAAATAGAGATAATTGTCTATGTAAGAGGATCAATCACTATCTGTCAATATGCTCACTGAGATCTCATCATAATGTAACATTACATACACTGAATAAATTATGACTAGGATTTCAAACAATCAAATTACAATATCCGATTGCCATTATAAAATTGTTATATTCTGCGAAGTTTCATAGACTTTACATGCTCATTAAATGACTCTCTAGTCATCGGCTTAGTAAAAGGATCTGCAAGCATAACACGTGTAGGAATATACTCAAGAATCACCTTCTTCTTAGCAACAATATCCCTTACAAAGTTATACTTTATAGATGTATGCTTGCCCTTGCTGTAATATTTGGGATCCTTAGAAAAAGCTATAGCAGTTTGACTGTCAAGAGACGGCCATCAATTTTCATCGTTTCTTAGCAATCTTCGATGTTTCAGAACCTCCTTAACTAGATCTTCTTGCATAGCCAACATGTCACATATTCAAACCATAGTCGATAAGGCCACACAGCTCGCTTTTGTCTCTAGGAGACGCCACCACCATTCAACAAGAACGCATAGCCTGATGTGGATTTTCTATCATTCAGGTCTCCAGCCCAATCTGCATCTGAATAGCCTTTCAGACTCATATCTGATCCTTGATAACAGAGACTATATCCTTTTCATTGTCTTACAGTGTCTCGGTTCTGGATTCGACTGGAACCGACTAACTAAGCAACAACATTGTTGACATCAGGATGAGTACACAATATAATGTACATCAAACTACTTACAACACTGACATATGATTTTTTATTCATCTCGGCTATTTCTTCATGAGTCTTGGGACTCATACTCTTGCTCAGAACAGTTCTTTTCACAATGAGTGTCTGTTCACTATTGCAATCAGATATACTGAAATGTTGTAACATCTTATTTATATAAGTCTCTTGAGACAAATCCAAAAGTCTCTTAGATCAATCTCTGATGATCTTAACTCCTAAGATGTATTTAGCTTCTCTCATATTTGTTGTGTTAAACTGTGATGAAAGTCACTCTTTGACTTCTATCACAAAACCTATGTCATTTCCTACTATTAGCATATCATCAATGTATAATGATAAAATGACATACTTTTTTTTTTCTTTTTCAGGAAAACACAATGATCCTCATTGATCATTTCAAAACCATAAGATAAAACGACTTCGTTAAATCTTATGTTCCATTGTCTTGACGTTTGCTTTAGCTCATATATAGATTTCTGCAATTTACATACTTTTTCTTCTTGGCCTTCAGCGATGAAATCTTCTGACTGAACCATATAAATTTCCTCGTCAAGCTCACTGTTAAGGAAAACGGTTTTTACATCTATTTGATGTAATTCCAAGTCATAATGTGACATAAAAGCCAAAATAACTCGAATTGACACAAACTTTACTACGGGAGAAAATATATTTTCAAAGTTTATACCCTCTAATTGGTAAATCCTTTTGCAACTAAATGAGTTTTGTATCGGTTAATCGATTCATATGATTTTCTCTTTTTTTTTTAGAATTCATTTATTCTCAATAGCTCTTCGGTCAGGAGGAAGATCGACTAATCCCAAATATTTTTTATTTTCATCGACTCCATCTCTTCTTCCATTGTATTTTTTCACTTTTCTCTAACTCTACATCCTAGAACTTCCTCAACTGGGAGTGTTATCATTGCCTCATTCTCAATATCAAATCTCTTCTTAGATTTGATCTTACGAACACTTCTTCGTAAGTTGGGCTCCTAATAAGTCACCCCGTGACCAGGCAAATTACTCCCACTAGATTGACTAGGTCTAGATATCCCACTTGACACTTGTCTTGTTGATAATGACTTATCCTCCTCAAATAGAGGAACTGTCTTATCAACCTCACCTCTAGCTGGGAACTCAGTTTCGAGAAAAGAAGCATCTCTCGAATCAAATTCAGAGATGATTCCATCTTGTTGCTTACCTATGAAAATATAACCTTTGGAGGTCTCAGAATATCTTATAAAGATATATTTTTTATCTCTAGGTCATAGTTTTCCATACTTGTGAGAACTATCATGAACATAGACAGCTGATCCTAGGGTCTCAGATTGCTTAAATCTAGTTTTCTGTCTGTCCAACGTTCATATGGGGTAGATGGAATTGACTTTGAAGACACTTTGTAAAGTATATAGGGCGCAGTTAATAATGCATCTCCGACCTAACCATTTCTAGAAGAGTCCTATTTTTTCTCTCAGCAACCCCATTTTGCTATGGAGTTCTTGAGATTGTTAGATGTCTAATAATCCCTTTATCATTACAAATTGTCTTAAACAAATCAGACAAATATTTCTCTCTACGGTCAGTGCGTAAAGTCTTAACCTTACGTTCCGTTTGATTCTCAACTTCGTTCATATAACGAATGAAATAATTTAATGTTTCAGATTTATGAGAAATCAAATGCACATGACTGAAACGAGAGAAATCATTAATAAATATAATGAAATAGAAAGCTCCATGTCTAGCCTTCACATTCATTAGACCACAAATATCCGAATGAATTAATTGTAATGGAGATAACTCTAATAGTCTTATCGAATGGTTTCCTAGTGTCTTTTCCAGTAAGACAATGCTCACATATAAACAAGTTAATTTTAGCATGAGAGCCCAAGAAGTCTTCTTTAGCTAAGTGATTCATGCGATCTTGTCCTATATGTCCTAATCTATCATGCCAAACATCATTAGTTATATTTGCATCACTAGTTAGAGCAATGTTTGAAAAGTAATTATCAATTGCACAATTGACATTTGGTTTCATATTAAGAACTATAAAACTATTCGTTAAAAAACCATATCCAATTGACACAGAGTTAATGTTAAGTTCTACACACCGGCTATAAAAATTAATACAGTATCCTAAATCAAGAAGACACGTGACGGAAATAAGATTCCGTCGAATTTCAGGAGCATACAGGATATCATATAGAAACAAAGTACTACGACCACAAAGATTGAGTTTGCAAGTGCCGACTCCTTTAACTTCAACTCTTGCATTGTTTCCTACATAGATTAATTTGTTGCTAGCTAGTACCCTGTGATACTCTATATATGTAATCCGCTCCCGAGCTATATGGTTGGTTGCTTCCGAATTTATAGTCCACAAAGGATAAGAATCAGTCAACAACACAGAACTAGCGATAAAATACTCAAAAGACAGACTTGAAGTTACTTTTTTCAACTCAGTACATTTCCGAGCATAGTGATCCTTTTTGTCACAGTTAAAGCAAGACATCTTACTTTTAGATTTCTTCCCTGTCTTCTTGCCCTTCTTCTTGATTGGGCCTTCCCCAGCAACAACAACTTTATTATTCTTTCCATTTCCTTTCTTGGATCCAAATTAAATGGTCCAGCAGAACTGACAGTCAAATAGGCTTGACCAAAAATCCTTGCGGATTCTACTCTCCTCGCCTCCAGTTCAACATGGCGTGAGACGTCAGTGAAAGTTTTAATACTCTCACTGTGAGTTAAGGTTTGCTTCATGGTTTTCCAAGAATCTGGAAGGGAACGAATAACTGCTTAAACCTGTTGTTCATCAGTTAGCTCATGACCAGCAGTTTTAAGCTCTCGAATCATGTTCAACATCTTCTTGAAGTATTGAACCATAGTAATAATCTGTTGAACCTGATCGTCAGTCGACGAAGCTTGCTCAGACTCATTCCACTATATCTATCTCTAAGGGCTACCCAAACTGCATGAGCCAAAGGATACGACTTATACTCAAAAATCAGGTCATCAACCATTGAACTTATCAATATACTCTTAATAGTGGAATCCTTCTTTTTCCATGTCTTATAGGCATCAAGGTCTCGACTGTGCTCTGCATTAGGACCCTCAACAGGTTCTACCATAACATGATATACAATCTCAAAAACTTCTTGTTCCTCAAGCACATACTGAATCTTGAGGTATCAGATTTGGTAGTTTTCACCATTAAATTTTTCACCCTTATTCAATTCAGCTATGATGTTCTTCGTTGTCATAATCAATTATAAATAAATTAATTATTTAGATATTCAGTGTATGTATTTATGTATGTGATCTCTAAATTGACTCAATACAAATTTGATTTAGTTTACAAAATCAAGTGATAACTACGTTCCCACTCATTGTCTGTATATGTCAATCTAACTTATATTGACCTATTTTATTACATATATCTCATCTAACGAACTTAATCATTATCCAATCATGATATTAAACATTAAATGAACTTATCATTTAGAATTATACTTATAATGAACAAATCAAAGAGCATAAACAAATATCATGCATTCATGTAGAGTAAACAATATTAAATATATTAATCATTTCGAATGAACATATTATTAACTAAACATATTGTGCATTATTAACAAATAATAAGACTCTACTAATAATGTTATACATAATATTCTTTCTACTCATAACCTAAACAACTTCTAATAGACTAGATAAGCAATTACTATTTCCACTATGACAAATCCTAGCGCAACAATAATCCAAAAATGTCTTATCTGTCTAGGCTGAATTAGAACATCTTCTACTGGGACGCTCTCAAAATGATGCTAGGATACAGAATTCGATAGAGAACCCACACGAAGTGATCTCATAGGAAAAACTTCTTCAAGGCCTTCTTTTGGATCCTCTTCATAATCTGCATAGTGAAGCAACTCTGTGCACAACTGGGTATAGAAAATACGCCCCTCATAGCACCCCTAGCACCCCTGTATCTGATGAGCGACATCACTCAGGTTTTCAGGCAATGAACGAATCAAAGCTCAAATCATGTAGTTGTCCCGAATCGAAAAATCTTGCATCTCTAGGTGCCAAAATAATCTATCCAATCTCCTCATGTGTCCATCGACTCTATAAGCTGGGTCGTACTCTATCCCTTGGATAGCTTCCCTTAGCTGATTTCACATCACATTGCGATGAGTCATGGTAGTAATCATCCGTGTCATTTGAAAAATTAAAATTAATTAAGTCAATACAAAATCGACAAACCAGCACATATACCGACTTAATTCATTTTATACCGACATAGAACTAACACAATAAATCAAAAAAAAATTCCTTGATTTGCTAAAGAACAATCGACTATTCCACTTAGATTAGTCGACTGTTATCTAAGTTCATTCGACTATAACCATGAAGATTCAATTTGACAGTGAATTCGTGAGAATCCAAATATCATCTGATTTACTTCGAGTACCCCAAACACTCGAGCATCATTCGTTGTGTTCTATCTTCTCTACATCCCTAGTCGATAATCCTAGTTCACTAAACCTATTTAGAATTATTTTTCGAGTACTAGTTATTCTAATAACTATTTGACAATCAAGTTATGAGTTCTGTTGACCATTGTCAACTTAAGCAAGTCAATCAATACTGGCGTTGTTACTCAAACACGGGAATATCACTGATATTTCAAGTACCACTACATGACATCCTGATCACCACGTGTTTTTTTCATTGAGTCGAGTGCTTTTGAGTACAAAGCATAGTGCTCATTCAATCGAGTACCATCTGCCATGGTCAAGTACTAGCTACTACGTTTCACGTTGCGCCGAGCACGAACAGTAGCACCCCAACACAAAACCCAAGCACCATTGTGCTCAAGTGATGCCCATGCACTATAGCACTTTGACATTATGCATGCCAATCCACTTGGCACAAAATTGATTCCACTATTGGACTTAATTGGATTTCTCCCTACCTAATTGGACCTATATCCAATTCGTCCCTTTTAAATGGGCTGGCCAAAAATGAGGTTGAAATGATTTAAAAAGAAACAGTAAAAACTTTCCTCATCATCTCTATAAGCAGAGATCATCTATTTCTTCTCCGCCTGCATCTGCTCCTCAATACCGTTGCCACAAAAGCTTCCGATCTTTCCACACAAGATGGCGGTGGTTGGAGTGCTCAAGGCCCTTTTCTTGTGCAAATTGTGATAGATCACGATTTTAACCGGTGATGATGACAAATCGCGATAGATCCAATGACTACCGCATTCGGCGACACAGTTTCGCCTCATACTGCGACATCAAATCGCGATTTAGTCTATTGCAATAGAGCAAACTCCGTCGACAATGCATTCGATCTCGAACAGGAGCCTAGATCCTTAATTTAGCCGGATTTTGACATCGAATTCGCTTGCAGAGTATTTATGAAGAGGTAGACAAAAAATTTCATATGCAATTTTTTCTTTGTTTTTTTTTATAGGTCCTGTTGGCCTCCTGTACTGAGGCGATGAGGATCCTAAGATGGTGAAAATCACAATAGATTCTCCTAGTAACTCGTAGATTGACCTCATTCATCGAGGCATTCATTCCGATCAGATTTCGTCAATGAAATCATGTGCACCAGGCGGCGGTGAGATTACTCATCCCCTGATCCGATCGGTAATTGCATAGCATCGTGTGTAGTTTATAAATCAAAACATCTGATGTTGATGCATCAATAAGCAATTTGCAATTACGACTTTCATGATTCATATGAAAAATAACTATATCATTTATCACAAATGATATTGTTCTGATACCAATGTTAACATTCATGGAATCATGCACGACATATTGTAAAGATTAAATAAACACTTACCTGATCCGGTGGAGAATCTGATCCTATTTTTCAATTGTTGTCTAAAGAACAATTACGAACTGAACTGAACTGTTCTTTTTTCGTTTCACAAATCAAATCCATCGTTTGTTTGGATGTTCTTGACTCAAAAGTATTCTCTCTTTTGCCCGCCTTCGGCACTTGTATCTCTTGCTCATTAAAGCAATTATGAACTGAACTGTTCTTTTTTGTTCCACAAACCAAATCCATCGTTCGTTTGGATGTTCTTGACTCAAAAGTATTCTCTCTTTTGGCAGCCTTTCGACACTTGTATCTCTCGCTCATCAAAGCCTTGGATGCTCCTTTTATAAAGAAGTAGGGGATTTGTTTCATGGTCGTGCACGACGTGCACCACTTCTTTCATTAATGCACATCATGCTTTATGAACGTGCAACAACTGATCATAACTGCCGATAAATGCCAACACAACTATCACGCCTTGATGGACAATCTCCTCCTAAAGACTTGTCTCCCTTTAACAATTGCACTAACAATGCTTTTGGAGAGATTCTAAGTCTATATGAAATCTAAACTTTCAAAAATAAGGACAAAAGTTCAATCTTGAACTTTAACGTCCCTTAAAGCTTGATTCTTACACTAATTAACTCTCCTATTTATTTTCACTAAAATATCACCTTTCAATATTTGTCTAAGCATATTAGAGTGTTAGGAGTGGTTAACTAACATAGGTTATATGTTCAATAACTAAATTGACTTGTATAGCCAAAAATCAATTTGATCAGTCAATTAAGAGGGGAACCAGTCGATTCGTACCAGAAGAAGTTGATTAGTGTATGAAACCAGTCGATGGATAGCTGCTTTTTCTGAAATCAAGATTTTTTTTAGTCGAATTTCAGAAATACATAAGTAATTCTATGATTTTTGAAAAATCTTGAAACATCATATACGCATTACTTATGTCAAATTCTATGAGAGAAAAATAGTTTTCTATGAAAATATCCATTATTTTCAAAGAATGATACAAAGTTGAAAACTATTGAATTCTTCAATATTTTTGCCTAACTTGTATCAATATTCTCAATGGTGATTCCTATCAAAAGATAGACTTCATCAAGATTTTTTAAAATGATTTTAAATGTATTTTCAAAACCTATTTTCAATTATTTTTTTTTATTCACCTAAGGTATCGGGCTTACGCCCACTAGTCCTCAGGGCCGACCGGCTCGACCCCACGGAGTTTTTCCCACCGGTCGACGAGGGTAAATCAGGGTGACGGGTGGCCCATCGCAAGAGGGTCTCATGGGCTCCTGATGGACCGACCACGCTGGGACGGGGGGGCATCGTGCACCATCACCCGCGCAGTGTGCACAGCCATGGTGGAATCGATCCTAGGTCGTTTCAGAGGAGAGCTCCGCTTGTAACCACCACGTCGTGCCCCTGGGGGCAAACCTATTTTCAATCATGATATAGGGGCTAAGTGTTCACGACTTATATATTAGCTTTTCTCATGATTTATTCCTATGATTTAAGGAATTTGAATTCATTTTGATGTAACATATACACATTTTAAACTTAACTCATTTTTCTAATATCTCACTTATGTTTAACATGTTTCAAGACAAATACACAAGTCATCCTATGGTTCATGTGAGATATAATTGGTTCTTTCTTAAATTAGGAGATCATGCATTGCTTTCTAAGCATATTCAATTTTATCACCTTACCTAGGTGTCAAATGTTGTCATTTGTTCTTAAGTTGCAATTGAGTAGATGCATGATCATGATTATGACATATTAATTTTGTAATTTTCAAAAAGAAAATCTAACCAGCCTAAATGAAACATGATGTTATGACAAATTAGAAATCAAACTACTCTTTTGCCATATTTGAGAAGTGTCCTAAGGAAATTGTCTTATGGATTATAATATTTATTAGATAAATAAAGATTCACTTTTGAGTATATATGTTTAATGTATGTGATTAAATCTTAAACTCATTTACTGAATATCCGCATTACGATTCATAGTATGAGAGAACTTGTGATTAGATCACAACTGGTGAGCATATTTACATATATAATTATGAATGTATTGAATATTTCCTAGTCAACAAATTGATGCATTCAGACATCATTGATTCTGTGAGACTAGCATGAGTTATACTCTTTGATCTAACCAAACAGTTGTTCCTCATTGACGGGAGACATTGGGATGTTGAGAGTTAAATGTGGATGTTAATTATGGGACCTGTCGTAAGACTTCATATGGTTTCTAACATATATGGATAAATTTATGAAGTTCTCACTGCAGTTTAAGTGCGAGTTCCTGTCGACTTGAGGTATTCAAGTCACCTTAGTCACGTAGACTTATACTTTTACATCCTAAGTAAGCATCCCCTTCGAGGTGTGGCCCCGGGCTGGTTGAGTATAAGTCAAAGTGTCTAAAAGATATTTGAATAGCCAACAGAGGATTCACCACTTCCTACAAGAAGAATGTATACCCTATGACCACTTATTAGGATTGTTACTCGAAGTCTTTGGTCAAAGCGCCACATGTCAAGAGTATGATACTCTTGAATACATGTCTAAGTAATTTGAATCCATAGGACAAGGAAGTAATATTTGAGCTAGGTGTAACGTAGTCAGCCTAGTGGGGACAAACACATACCATGTTCTTAACCAAGCGGATATAAGACGAGCGAAAAGAATGAGACACGACTCACTGCAATTGTTGAAAGGTTCAGAAGCAATTCTGGAATCAACCTTTGATTTTTCGATTAATTATGGATTATGATGTACTACTAGGTGTTGCTCATGATCGCTCTATAATTGATTGTTAATTATGAATGACCAACATAAATCAGAAACCTATAAGGTCATACACACTACGAGTTTTTCTGAAGGACTTAAAACGAATTTGAGAATTAGATTTTCATATTGAAAGAGACTAAGATTCTGGTTGGACCAGATGAAAGATAAATATGGAAAGTATTTTGTCATAATAGAAATGCGGATGGACCACATCTTATGAAGATGGGTTGAACCGTTTTGGTTTAATTCTAAACCAAATTGGTTTGGTTTAAATTAAAAGTGGTTTGGTTACTGAACCAAGTGGTTTGGTTATAAACCAAACTTAAGGTCATTGGTATGGGCTTCGGGTTAATGGATGTGGATTTAGAACTTGCTCTTCTAACTTGATAGGAGATCTATATATTGGATAAGGAACCTAGAGCAAAAAGGTGATAAGGAAATTTCTCTTCTCCTCTTCTCTCTCCTATTGTCGCCCGACCATCTTAGGCTCTGACATCCCTCCTCTAGCGTTTCTCACTTGTGGAGGAACCTTCCCCGACGATTTCCCCGTCGACAACAATCATTGCAGTCAGCTAAAGCCATCAGAAAGCAGAAAAATCTATACGGACAAATTCTGCCCCAAGCAGTTTTCTCTCTTCGTTTGTGTCGTTTGGTTGCGTATGCCACCGACACTACAAGAAAAATGAAAAATAGCGATGAAATTTTTTCGTCACTAATACCAAAAATTTGTCTCTAAATAATATTAACGACGATAATATTTCGTCGCTAGTTTCGTCGTAATAAGCTTGAAGCTAAGAGAAGTTAGCGACGAATTAATATTACCGACAAAAGGAAAAATGTCGTGAAAAACAAAATTTTCATTGCTAAATCTAGAATATTGGAAAGAGGAAAATCCCTAATATTGGCGATAAAATATACCAAATTCGTCGCTAAATATCAATCGACTGAAGCAAGAAAGCAGTCGATTGTCTATTTTTTGGCCAGCCACATAATCAGGAGAGCTTTGACTGGCGACTTGACTGACAGGTTAATGACGAAACAAATTCATTTCGTCTTTATTTAGTTGAATCGTTTGCGATGAATTTTTATAAAATTCGTCACTAATATCCTACAGCAGTCGACTGCGTCCTTTGGACAATCAACTGATACGCAAAAAGCTAGCGACGAAATTAAATATTTCATCGCTAACCCTAAAAATTCTGATGTCGCGTACCGACAGTTAGTGACGAAATTGAAAAAAATCGTCGCTAACCATGAAAATATAGATTTTTAGAATTCATTTAATTTGTATTCGAAATCCTATAATACAATATCAATCACACAATTTATCTTAACAACATACAACTCAAATAATTTAACAACAATTACACTTAACAACAACTAACATAACATCCAATTTCACAAATTCATCCAATTTAAAGTCCAAAACATCTCATTTCACAAATTTGTAGTATCCAAATTCAAACACATTCAAGTTCACAATTTCACTAGGTCAAAATAGAAATGTTCACAAACTCTAAGATGGAGGAGGAGGTGGAGCTAAAGATGACTCATATATCAATGATTGTAAAACTCCAAGTGCAAACCGATTCAGAATTACTTCAAACATATCTTGTCTTGATCTCATTGATGTAAACTTATCTTGGGTGTTAGCTAATTGAGCTCGAGTGTTTGCTAGCTCCTCTTGCATCTCTTTTAATCGTTGCTCGGTGGACTCAAGTTGTTCATACAGTGCTGCATTAGTTAATCTGGAGGAGGAGCTGGCATCCGAATAAGTAGATCTAACTAGTTTTGACCCACTTCCAAGTCCTCTAATATATCCAGAACGAACACCAAGGACTTGATCACAAATCTGATCTGCAATTTGGATTGCATCGATGTCATCTCCGATTTCTTGTGATTGAATGCGCTCATCTCGCAGTCTCACCATATCACCCTAAGGATAACAAACATGTTATTAATATGTTTACAAAGAATTATGCAAATTTAAAAATGACTTTACTAAATTATATCGATTATATCTTATGTATGCAGCCTCGGCTCTCTCCCCACTCCACTCTTTTAACGAGCTATAATGGGTTGTATTAAAGACAGTAATCCGATCTTTTTCCTGAGATTGATTGATCTGAAAAATATTATAATGTGTTAATATTAAAAATAACAAATAATATACTGTAACTATAAAGTTTGTACTTACACCGTCGTAACTATATTGAATGAATGATTTTGAGCCACCTCGATGGATAAATGGTAGTTGTGATCGATTTTGGGCATTTGTTGTCGATCGTGTCTACAATATAAAAACTTGTTAAGATAAAATGTAAAACATTAGTGGTAGAACAAATAGTTTAATTTATATATAATTCAGATAATTTGTATAGATTGAGTTACCTGAAATTTCTCTATTCAAACAGATTGCACATATAGTTCCAATCTTCCTGTGTCTCACAAAACTCGATAGGCATATGATGTCGACGCTCAGTAGGGGGAAGATGCAGTAGACTCTTATAATGAGTGTGTATCTTATTTCGATTGTCTCTGTACCTTGTACTCATTAATCTGTCGGTCTCTTTTCTTACCGACATTGCCTCCTCGACAAAATTGATATCGAAAGCGGCCTGAAAAAATATCAATATTGAAATTTATTAATGAATGATGGTTGATTATATAAATATCAAATTACTCATACTTACTGATAATCAGTCATATATCATTTGTTTATTGTTCGCGGGGATATGCTTCCAGCTCAGCTTATAGGGGAGTGAACTTCTTAATTGACAGCCCTAACTCTATCATAAAAGCAACTGTATTTGTCCTGATAGGATAACCATTGCTCTTATGAAAGGTAATAAGTAATCTATCTCGTTCCTCGATTTGCCGTCGGAGCCGATCGGAGTGTGTGCCTTGTGTCTTTCTACGCGTTGGACGAACTGTAAATCAAAAAGTATTAACAATTAACAAGTTAAATAAATAGCAAACAAAATAAACATATTTAAAACCACATTTCTAACCAGTAGGAGCATGAGCACTGTCATCGTCAAGTGTAGGCACAATTGGGGGGCGCTCAATTCTCTTAGGTGGCATAGCTATGACATAAGCATTATATACAGATCGACATATAATGAAAGATTATATTAAATACATGAATTATAAATGAAGAACAATATAAATACCATGTAAATACATCTAATCGCTATCATCATCTGAAAAGGATAAATAATCATCTGCCTCACTGTCAATTTCACTATCTTCACCCTCATCAATACGACTACTTTGAGCGCCCATATCCATATCCACTTGTGCATTAGCCATATTTATTTGTTGATGCTCAACATCTAATCGACATAGTTGAGTTATCGCTAAGTCTTCATCGACTACTGAAGTTGAGTTATTAGATGAAATCTCTTGGTTTGGCTCTATATTCAATATATTACCAACCTCAAAATCTTCAGATATTTCGTATATTTCTCGGTGGTGAACCCTTTGCACAACCTTCCAATGACCTCCATGTTTGATATCATTCAAATAATATACTTGACTTGCTTGGTTTGCCAAAATGAATGGGTCATCATCGTACCATGTTTTAGAAGTGTCAATACACAAGAGATCATACTCTTCCACCAACAATTTTTTTGGGATTACATTGGAACCATTCACACCAAAATAATTAGACTTTATACCTAAAAGAGTAAAATATTTGAACCACATTCTTCAACACACCAAAAAAATCCAAATTATCCCCATCGTCAGAGGATGGTACGTTGACCCAACTATTCTGAATAGTTCTGCGTGAATCACGAGACCTCGTATGATATCGAATCTCATTTACAATGCATGCATTATACAGTTGAACTTCAGCATCATGTCCCATTGTTAAATAATACAACTCATCTGTGATATCTGAATTTGTAAAAAAATTTAGTGCTATAATTTTATCCCTAAATCACAGTGAAAAATCTCGCTCGTGATATTGCATAACTTGATCAGCATGAACCTTTTGGGACATAAGTTGCAGATGCTCATGGTATAAAAACATAATAAATTTAAAATCTGTAAATGAAATAGAATTAAAGTAATAACTTAATATAAAAACTTACTTTCGATATCGATCGACTTCTTTACAATTGTTCAGAATGTATCAATATGCTTTCTTAAACAACGATAATGCAATTTCAAACTTTGTTGGTTGCTAAAGACTTTTGTTTCTTGTGAGAAAACACTTAATTTGCATATTGATGGTTGAACATCTTTATTCCGTTCTGGCCTAAAAAAGATTGTCTCAATTTGACTCATATATAACGAACTGAAAGACAATACCTCATTTACAATATACCACTCTGCAATAGATCCTTCAGGTCGTACTTTATTACGAACATATTTTTTTAGTCTTACCAAATATCACTCAAATACATCCATTGTGACGAAACTGGGCCAGGTAACATGGCTTCACGAGGTAAATGAACTGTCAAATGAACTATAATGTCAAAAAATGTCGAAAGAAATATCCGTTCCATCTTACATAATATCAAAATTATTTGCTCCTCCATTTTACATATGTCCGCTGTGTGTAAAGATCTTACAGTAATCTTTTTGAAGAAATCACATAACTCAATTAATGTGTTACATATGTCTGTTGGGAAAAATTTAAGTACAACGACTGAAAGTATTTTTTGCAACAATACATGACAATCATGTAATTTTAGTTCATATATCTTTCCTTCATTTGTATTCACATTTCTAGATATATTAGCAGCATAACTATCTAGAAACTTCACTGATTTCAAAAATTGACAAAATTCACGTCTTTTTTCCAATGTCAATGTGTAACTTGCATACGACTTTCTAAATTTATCTCCTACTAGCTGTAAATGCAATTCACTCCTTATCCCCATATCCTGCAAGTCTAATCTTGCTTTGACTTTCCGTCTATATTTAATAATGTGTCAATTAAATCATCATAAATATTCTTTTCAATATGCATCACATCTAAATTGTATCTCAACTTTAAGTCTGACCAATATGGTAACTTAAAAAATATAGGTTTCTTTACCCAATTTGTATCATCCAAAGATCGCTGTCGTTTTTTACTAAGTGAAGGATGCTTATTGAATGTCACTTGGGGTAACGTGTCTAACTGCGATAAAATCTCATATCTATTCATTATTCATGGTGGTCCTTTTTCAATCTTTCCATTGAAATCTTTATTTCTATGCTATGGGTGTTGCATATTCAAGAATCGACGAGTGACATGTGTAACATATTTTACTTCTTAATCTTTGAGATCTGATTTCATTCAGACAAACTGGACATTCCTTATAGCCCTTTGGCCTCCATCCAGAAACGGTTTCATATGCTGGAAAGTCATGAATGATCCACATCACTACAACATATAATTGAAATACTTATTCAGTTGATGCATCATATGCTTCCACCCCATTATTCCATAGCTCCTTCAGTTCATTTATCAGAAGTCATAGGTATACATTTATCTCTTTGCCAGGTGATTTAGGCCCAGAAATTAAAAGAGACATAATCATTTTTCATGGTGGCAAATTATAATTCACAAGTATAACATGCCACATACTATAAGCATTTGACATGTTTTCAAATGGATTAAACCCGTCAGTAACCAACCCTAAACGAATATTTCGTGGATCACCTTCAAATATTTTATGTGCATTGTCAAATTCTTTCCATAATTCACTATCAGTTGGGTGTCTTAATACACCATATGTTTCAACTTATTTTTCTTTATGTCATCTTATCTCTTTAGTCGTATGGTTCGAAATAAACAACCGCTTAAGTCTCGATTTTAGAGGAAAATATCGAAGAATTTTTTGAGGATTCTTTTTCTTATTCATCCCTTTATACTTGTATATGGGTTCCTTGCACACTGGACATGCATCATTATTCTCGTGCTCATCCCAAAATAATATATAATTATTCTTATATACATGTATCTTCTCATATATCAATCCTAACTCTTTTAATAATTTTTTTCTTTCATAATAAGAGTTTGGAATCACATTCGGTTTAGGAAATGTCTCTTACAATAACTGAAGTAAAATATCAAAAGATTTATTGCTCCAACCATTTAACACCTTCACATGCATTAGCTTCACCACAAAATTGAAAATCAAAAAATTACTACAATTGTAAAACAGTTATTTTTTTGCTTCTTCCAACATTGAAGTATAATTTCATATACATATTTGTGTTTTCATTGATATCATCTGATTGAGGCTTATTGATGTTTATATTTTCTACATTTCGTAAATCAATAAACATGTCTTCAAAATCGTCTTCAAAATCATCTACTTCAATATTAAAATCATTTCCATCTTCATTGACAATATTTATATTACCGGATGATGTAGAAGGTTCTCCATAAAAGTTCCAGACTTTATATAATCTATCGAATCTCCACCTATAAAGATGTTTTCGCACATAATCCAATTCATATTGAAATAAATTATCACACTATCGACATGGACAATGAATTTTTGATAAATTTAGACTAATCATGTAATTCTTTGTCATATTTATAAACTGATTCAACTCATTTATATATTCAGAACTAATCCGATCATGAATCATTATCCAATATTTATTCATATTTATAAACCCTGGTTAAACATATATAAAATAATTTTGATGTTAATTTTCAATAAAATCAATTTAGCAACTTAAATTTATTTATCACATATAAAATAATCAAAAAATTTATTTGATACTATTGCCTAAGAAAATGAAAAAAATAAAAAACATAATGTTCAAAAAGTTCATGCAAATATACAGTTGATCCATGTTTCTTTTGGCATAGATATCAACAAACATATATATGTAAAGTTTTATGATACCAGAACTAAAATATTGTATGTAGAAATTTCTTTACACCCGAGAGACCAACAAAAAAAACTACCATGAATGCATCACTAACAAGCAAAAGACATATGGTCGACGAATATTGAAATGTAAGGAACATATAATCTAGGAATGTTGTATGCCGCTAGTTCTATAGGAACTTCTTTACTACCATGAATCCCGAAATGACAAGAAAAATCTGTAGTTGATCAAGAGTGAAAAATACTGAACCTAGGATTAAGAAAATGTCATTCTATTTTATAAATTGAAACATAAACTTATGTGCCTACCAAGCCCTTGATTTAAAAGATAGATATGATGATTGTCACACAAGTTCTTTTATCATTCAAATCAAATGGTTGGTTAACCACGATACATGCTATGATAATATAGACATCTTGGAGACTAGATATTTGGTGTGAATTTTCTATTTCAATTGGAAAAATTTAGATAGACGAAATTAAAAAAAAAACATCCATCAAATTTTCAAAAAATATTTGTCTAGATTGACCTTGAGACGGCGCAGAGAAGAAGTCAGAGCTGGAGACTGGAGTTGGAGAAGGAGGCCAACAGGAGGTCGGAGTTGTCGTCGGAGCCGGACAATCGGAGCTAGTGCACGCGGAAGAGAAGTCGCCGGAGAAGAGAAGTCGTCGCACGGAAGCTAGCGCGCCGGGCCGATGAGGAGAGAAGCTGGAGCATGAGATGGAGACGCACAGAAGAGAGGAAGGAAGAGTCACGTGGAGAATCGTCGGAGAGTAGGAGAATCGTCAGAAGAGAGGAAGGAAGAAGGGTTGCACGGAGAAAATGGGGGAATCAGCGTGACCGAGGGTTTTTTTCGCGAGTATTAGCGTCGAAAAAAATATTTTATCGCTAATATTTATTATCTTAGCGACGAAAATTTTAAATTTTCATCGCTAATATATGACATATTGGCGACGAACAATAATATCGTCACAAAAATAGACACATCAGCCGACTAGTGATATACACCAGTCGACTGTCGATAATTTGGTCGGCCACATAATCTAGTTTACTCAATGGGCCAATCGACTGAATAGTTTGCGATGAATATTTATTTATTTCGTCGCTAAGTATCAGTCAACTAATAGTATTGGCAACGAATTGATAAATATCGTCGCTAAACTTAAGTATATTAGCGACGAAATATAAATTTCATCGTTAATACTCATTCTGAATATAGGCTAGCGACGAATATTTTTAATTCGTCTCTAATATATTTTATATTTGTGACGAAATATCATTATTTCATCGCAAATGTGATATTATTTATGATGATCAAGAAATTCATCGTTAAGTCTCGTTTTAGCGATGGATTGTCAATTCGTCGTTATTTTCCATTTTTCTTGTAGTGTGGGCACAAACGCAGCTTTGCACGTAAGACTAGTACCTTTTGCGAGAACGAAACTCGAGCTTTGGAAGTCGTCCGACGAGAACTCGACGTGGATACGAATAGAGACGACGTTTGACAACGTCATTTTGGTTGATGTCTTTTCCGCTCTGCATCATCCATCATGTATAATTTCTTATTGAAGTTAAAATTTTATTTTACGGATATGTCTAGCACTGTTGTATCATGTACGTGTGTGGCAAGTATGATGTAATAAATTAAGAATTAATTATGTTTTATTTCCGTTGCATGCGTTTTGTGAAATGTATCTGAGTATGCATCCGCATCAAACTCCCTAACAATGGTATAAGAGTCTGACTGTGCTTCGACATGATCGTCAAATATTTTACGAGTAGTAGTTGGTCATATATGGTGATTTCTGAAAAAAAATTATTTTATTACGAATTTTTATTTTCAGAAAGTTTCTTAATTTGTTAGGAAATTTCAATTATAGAGATTTCATTAATAATTTGGAAATTTTCATTTTGGAAATATTCTATAATAATTTATAAAATTTCAATTTTGAAATATTTTTATTTATTACAAAAATTCCATTTTTAGAAAGTTTCTTAATTTGAATTTTAATTTTGGAAAGTTTCTAAAATAATTTTTAAAAAAACCAAGTTTAAAAAATTCTGAATTAATGAGAAATGGTAATTAACTATTTTTTAATTGGTTAAGAAATTTAAATTTTAGAAATTATTTTCTAATAATTAGATTTTCTTAATTAGAATAATTTTCTAAATAAAATATATAATTAAATTTGAAAATTATTTTCTAATTTAATTAAATAAATCTTGATTTATGAAATCAGATTATTAAAATATATTTTATTTTCAAATAATATTATGACAACTATTCATACCATGTTATGTATGTATGTCATGTAGATGCATTATATACATGTCATCATTTATGTCATGCATGTGATGTCATATGCTTGATAACGATGAGACCTAAACTCTTTATGCTAAATATTAAAGTCTATATCTTCTGTTAATATTGTAAGAATTAGAGTTTAAGTTCTTGTTTGGGTTGTTGGGCTTACTCCAGCTCAACATAAAATTAGATATGTTCAAACCATTGAGATACAATCTCGTGATTAACCAGTTGACATTAACTTAAAGCATTAGCTTGTTGGACTCACTCCAAGATTAATATGGATAGAGGTGAAGTTGGGTGATTACATACAATGTATACTTGTTAATGAGTTAACAATCTTATGTTCATGCGAACATTCAATTAGTTGATAGTATAATATGATAGTTATGTATAAGTGATACATAATTGGTATATGTGATATTTACCACTGTAGCTATGAATAGTTTGTTGGACTCACTCCAAGGTTGTTTTTATCTATGGTGGATATCAACTCATTCGGAGAGAAATCTACGATCTCTCAAATTCAAAGTAAGGACTCTTGAATTCGAAAAATGAATGAGATTTTAAAATGTATATAAATTGTTTACAAATACATTATGAAAATCATCTATCTCATATTATCTCGATTTTTTTATTTATAGGATTAATCATTTGATCATGACGTCTTTGAATTCGTGTTCGATTATGGACTCGAATAAACTGATTGGACTGAACTTTTTGGACAAGCTTAGAAATTTGAGAATTATTCTCGAATATGAAAAGATAGCCTATGTCCTCGAAGAGCTTCTTCCCGATCCTCTTGCAGATTGTGGTATTGATGACCAAAGGTTGGTCTACAAGAAGCATTTGATTGATTTTGAGCTTGCTAGTTGCATCATTCTAGCCTCGATGACTCCTGAG
This sequence comes from Wurfbainia villosa, assembly GCA_025175895.1. NCBI lineage: Eukaryota > Viridiplantae > Streptophyta > Magnoliopsida > Zingiberales > Zingiberaceae > Wurfbainia > Wurfbainia villosa. The sequence goes on along the minus strand of CM045988.1, from coordinate 102,590,810 downwards.
CTACAGAAGCAGCATGTGCATATGGATGCTTATACTGTTATCTTTCATCCTCATGATCTTTCGATGAGCAAACTAGATCCGAAATGTTCAAGGTCTCCAAGCTTTTCTTTAGCTCAAAAATACAGAAGGGTTCATCTGCGATGCAGTTTGTATTAAAGATGAATGACTATATTGAGTGATTGACATCACCCGATTTTGTGATGGATTATGAATTAAGTATTTATTTAATTCTATATAGTTTGTCCAAAAGTTACTTATAATTTGTGATGAACTATCAGATGAACAATCTTAGATCCACCATTCCTGAGTGATCAATATGCTCAAGACTGTGGAGTCTTCTGTTAAGAAAGAAGATAAGGTGGTGTTGTTGATCGATTCCTTAAAGAAAGGTTCTAAGAGAAAATCAAAGCATCAATACAAAGAGAAGAAAAAGGCTAAGAAAAAAAGAGTCGGCTCCAAAGGGCTCTGTCACCATTATGATAAGATGGGACACTAACCAAGAAACTGTAAGATCTATCTTAAGTCCGTGAAAAAGAAGAAGACATCTGATGCCTCATCCATTTCAGATATCTTCGTTATTGACTGTCATACTATTTCTCAGATACTTGAGTATTGAATACTGATTGTAGCTCATATATATGTAATGATATACATGGACTAAGGAATAGTAGAAGACTCGTCAAGGGATAATCAAATTTGCTAGTTGTAATGGAGCAAAGGTTGATGTTGTGACCATTGGAACATATTTATTGAAACTCCCTATTGGACTTATCTTAGAACTGGATAATTATTATTTTGTGTATGCATTAATAAACAACATTGTTTCTATTTTTTATTTAAATAGAAAATGTTTCCATTTAACTTTTAATAATAATTGTTATTACATAACTTTGAATGACGTTCTTTATGGTATTAAAACTTTATGCAATGGGATCTATGCGTTAGATATATTCAGTGACATACTCAATATCGAAACGAGCAAACAAGCTCGAAAAGATAATCAGTTAGCCTCCTATATGTGACATTGTCGCCTTGGCTATATAAGTAAGAAATGCATATCCAATTTACACAAGTGTGAAATTTTGGAATCATTCATTTGATATATGTGAATCATACTTAAAAGGCAAGATGAAAAAGTTACCTTTTACTGAAAAAGGTGAACTAGTGGGAGAGTTGCTTGGTCTTATACATATTGATGTATGTGGACCGATGTCAACTCATGCACTAGGAGGTTATATCTACTTCATACCTTTATCAATGATCACTCATGATTTGAGTATGTGTTTCTATTAAGACACAAATCTGAAGTTTTTGAAAGGTTCAAAGAGTTCAGAAATGAAGTAGAGAAATAACTTGCTAAAAATATTAAAATACTTCGATCCGATCGAGGTGGTGAATACTTAAGTCAAGAGTTTCAAGATTATCTAAGAGACAATGAAATATTATCTCAATGGACTCTGTCTTATACGCCATAATAAAATAGTGTATCAGAAAGACGAAATCAAATCTTGTTGAACATGGTTGGGTCGATGATGAATCATGCGAGTCTTTCCAAAATTTTTTGGGATTACACACTTGAGACAGTTGTTTACTTGCTAAACAAAGTCCCAACTAAGGCAATCTCTACTGCTCTATTTAAGAAATGGACTGATAAGAAACCTCACCTATCTTATTTAAAGATATGGTGTTGTCTTGCTTATGTGAAGAGGATAATATTGGACAAGCTGGATGCTAAATCTGATAGATATATATTTATTGGTTACCCTAAGAAAATAAGGGCTTATCAATTCTGTAATCCCTTGGAGCAAAAAGTATTTATCTCAAAGCATACTGTATTCTTAGAAAAAGAGTTTCTTTTGTAGAAAAATAATACGAGTAAGGTTGAACTTAGGGAAGTTCAAGAGACTCCAATAGATACTGAAAAGATGTCTAATCAAGAACCACAATCGATTACTCATAGTGATGAATTATCGGTCGAACCTATCAATACACCATAGTCTCCTCAAGAAGTATGTCTCTTTCATCTAGGAAATTATTTTGTTATCGTAATTTATCTTTCTTACGATGATTCATTAATAGGAGCATTTGGGATGAACAAATCTTTTTTTTAATATAGGAATTAAATACCTTTAGGAAAAACAAAGGAAAAAAAAACGAAAACCAGGAGAAAAGGCAATTAACACCATGCCACAACACTAAACCCTTCAGTCAAGGTCAAATCGGGTCGGGCAAGAGGTCGGGTCAACTAGCAAGGTAAATACGAATGGCAAGGCGAGGATTAGATTCGAAGGCAAGACTTGGTGATGCCTTGCTTTGCATCCGAGTGGCGACGCGACAAAGAGGAAAGGAGGAAGAAGGGTATCGCAAGGTAGGCATACTTATCGGTTCTTCGGATTCGTTGTCAGTTCAATTCTGATCGATTTCGGATCTGTAGATGTTGGAACCAGTCCAAAATCGATTCCGAACTGATTATGATTTCAACCTTTTAATCTTAGAACCAATTTAATCCACTGCTCGAACCGATAGTGAGCGGAATGATTCCGGATCATTTCCGAATCGATTCCGGATTAGTTTTGGATCGATTCTAAATCGGTTCCGAGATTCTATATGGGTGTATATAATGTTTGAATAGCGTGATACAAATATGAAAATATATTTGGAATACTTTATATCTTTCTCTAAACTTGAACTTCCAAATTCATTTATCTCGCCGATGATTCTATTCTTTTTTTCTACCGCAAATCAATCTTATAGACATGTTAACATGCTAAGAGTTTCCATCTTTAAATTAGTCAACGGAACCTATTCTAAATTAAAACCAGAATCGAATCTTATCGGATCCAATTCAGATCTCGAACTGGATCCGGAATCGATCGAAACTGAACCGGAACTAGAACCAGAATCAATCGATTTCGATTCATAAAAAAAATCGCCTCTAATCCATTACTTAATGAGTTTGGAGCGGTTTCAGAACCAATTCATCTGAACTAGTTTCGATTCTGAATTTAATAGGTCGATTTTGATCTTGTTCCAGATCAAATTGACCCATTAAGCATGCCTATCGCAACGGAAAGAGTGGACAACCCGGGCGAGGAAGGAGGTCACTAGTTGGGGGTGGGGCGATACATGAAGGTGGTGCAGTGGACGACGACACCCCCACAAAGAGAGAGCGGTAGGCAAGGTCGGCTTAGAAGAAATAAAGGAGGGATAAGGTAGGATAACAATGTGTACGTAGGGGGAGACAAAGAGAGGAGATAGCATATATATATATGACTTCCAACGCGACTAAATCGAGTTATCTCCGCTTTGAAATTTGGTTCGATCGATTCTAAACTTGCCAAACAAACTCAATTTAATCTCAGTTTCAATTCGCATGGCTTTTAATCAACTTAATTATCTATACGACGGTCGATTTGATTCAACTCAATTAGTCAAATATATATATATAGAGAAGGCGTCGTCGTCGCGCCGTCCGGCCCGCCGGAGGCGCCGAACTGCGCGATCGGCGCCCGGAGTGCGCCGTGATCCGGCCGGCTCCGCGCCGGATTCGGCCGGGTCAGCGATTCGCAGCGCGACGGCGGCCGCCAAATTTGCGGATCGCGCGGTCGCCGGAATCCGCCGCGGAAGGATCGCCGCGCCAGAGATCCTTCCGTCAGCCGAATCCGTAGCTATTCGGCCGGAATCCGGCTCGGCCGGCCGGACCGCCGCCACTGGCGCCGTCGCGCCAGTCCGGGCCTCTAGCGCTCGGGCGGCGGCGACGACGACGCATCGGCGTGGTCAGCGAGTCGCGGACGGGGCGCGGATAAATCGACGCTCAGGTGATAATAATTCTATATATATATATATATAGGGAGAGAGAAAGAGAGAGAGAGAGTTTTGATCGCTTGTCCGACTCATCCATGCGCAACAGCGCTCGGGCCGTCCGATCAATCGCGAGCGCGGTCACGCGGCAGCGCCGTCGTCGTCGCCGCGGCCGCCCGGCACCACTATCGGTCGTCGGGCCGGATCGATCGTCGGCGCCACTCGCCACGGCCGGTCCGTGAAGAGTTTCGGCCGGTTAGCGCCGAATCCGGCGCTAACCGATCGAAGTACCAAAGATCGCGATCGGCGATGCGCGCCGCTGCCGTCGCGATCGGGTCGGATTCGCCATGCGGTCGAAATCCGGCCACGGTCCGTCCGTCCGTTCGATTCCGACCGGTCTGGAATCCGACCCGATCGCGACCGGCAGTGGGCGCGCCACTGCCGACTGCGATCTTTGGTAATTTTCGATCGGTTAGCGCCGGATTCGGCGCTGTCGGCCAGAAACTCCCGCGACCGCAGCCGGCAAGTGGCGTCGATCGCGCCCGATCAACGGTGATGGCCGGTGTGGCGCGGCGATGCGGCTGATGATGCGGATCGACGTGGAGCGCACGAGCGCACAAAAATTGATCGCGCAAAAGAACAAAATATATATATATATATATATTAAAAGTTTAAATTTAGTATCTAACATTTATATTATAGACAATCTTCCCCGTCTAATCAATTGCCTTCAAGATTTAACTCAGTTGATAAATGCATGATAGTGGATCATAAAAATCTAAGATTCAATTTTCTTCGGAGACTTTCTTTGTCCATGCTTTTTTGAGTTTCTGATTTATTTTTCTTCTAAAAGTGTAAGGTAATCACGAGGGATTGTTAATATAGCGATGCTATATTTTAAAGATTTATTCATTATCCGGAGGATAAACACAGTATTAAAGTTCAATCTCTACTCAGATGAATTCTGAATGAATTAGGAGGAATATCATCTATCTCCAAAATCAATACATCTGAATTATAAAAAACAAAATAAAATAGTACATTATCTTTTTTTTTCACCAGTTTAATTAATTAATTAATGTGTTTACAATTCTCATCGCTTTTTGTCGACTCCAAAACGAGCTAAATAAAGTTTTAGCACATTAATTAAAGGCATGTTGAAGTTCTAAGTGAGAGACTCCACGTAAGTCTTTATGACATGATACTTAGCCCTTCACGGGAAGATAATGACAAATCTTGTGAAGTGCTTCGACTTTGGCATACTTTTCACAAAAACAATGCATAATTTTTTATTTCAATTCCACTTTTTATAATATTTAATAATCCTTTCGCAATTTTTATTTTAAAAAGGCATCATAAAACTAGAATTATAGCCATACAACAAATTTTAGCAAAATTACTATATATACTATTTAAAAAAAATGAATATAGCAATAATTTTGAATATGTGAGACTAGTCATTACTATTTTTTTTTAATATTTCATTAATATGTGAGTCCAAGATTATATTCGAGTCATAGTATAGTTGGAGTAAATGAATAAATGATATAACGAATAGATAATCTCTTAATTACAAACCGTGGGCGTCTAGCTCAGTAAATTCGGTCCATACGATACACGTCTAGTTCAGATCAATTATTGATGAGATATATTAGAGCAACATTTATATACCATGGACAATTCACATATTCGAATTTTGATAACTCATTAAAGTATGTCTTTATAAATATCACAATTAAAAATGTAAAAAGAGATTCCCTCTCTTTCGTCATTCCATTTAATAGAAGGCATCTAATTTAGACATTGGAAGAGTCTTGTCGGACGACTTTCGATAAGTCCTCTGGCACATATTAATTTATGTAGATATAATCATATCATGAGAAAAAATTTTGTCGATAATTTCAAATGAGATGGTAAATTTCTACTGCATCACCACTTATAGACAAAATCATATGTCTGAGAATTTGAATGACTTACTATTGTTATGTTAGTCGATAGGTTTACATTATTTCTAAGGTTTTTGGTCATTTAAAAAGCATAAATAAATTTCAAATGCCTACTATAACGAAATACCTTTTTTTTTTGTGGCAAATTGAAAAAAGAGTCATACTTTTAAATTTTACATTTGTAATATTTAGATCAGTTGTTTTTTTTTTTTACTTGGGAATTAGGTATTTGCATAAAAACAATAAATAAATATAAAGATGGACTCATATTGAGTTGTCCAATTTGATCCATCGAGTCCCTATAGTTTTAGTTGATCTAGTCAATGCAAGCTTGTCCATTTGGTCCGATCAATTTGACCAATTGAATTGGTAAAACCCATTGGAATTGTAAATGAACTAACCGTTTATGAACAAATTTGATATTCGAATTGATACGAGTTCTTTTATGTTCGTTTAATATATATCAAATCAATTAAATGAATAAATTTAAATATTTTAATAAATTAAATGAATAAGTTTGAACATGTACGAGTTCAATTTGTTAGTGTTCATGAACAATATTCATGAACAGAACTTGTAAACTGAATAAAACTCATAAACTATGTGTATGATCAAATTTATTTATATTCGTTTGAATTATTTATACTAATCAATTGAATAAATATTAAAATTTCAAACAAATAAATTGGATTCAAAAGTTTAATAACATTTAAACAAGACAGACTTAAATAAATTTGAATTGATTCAAACTTGATTTAAAAGTTTGATATCAATTAAATAAATCAAGTTGAATTCAAATTAAAGATTTATTAATTTTAGATTTAACTTGATTTGGCTTATTTATCTTATCCAATAAAAGTCGAAACGCTATAAAATCCTAAAATCAATTTAAATAAATTGTGTAAATAAAATATATTTTTATATAAAGTAAAATTTGTCATCGTCATATATATTCCTTTTTTTTTTCTATCGATATTCTCTTTCCTAGTAATTAATAACCGTCGGCTTCCTTCGTGCGAACGAAACCGGCAGTAAATGCACTTTTTGAAATAATTTAATTTGATTACTAAAACAAGTGTTAAATGAAGCGGAAGCTCCCTCCGTCCCTCCCACTGTCCTGCTGCTACTTGCCGCACTGTTCCGTTGCAGACTGACAGCGGCCGCTGCCCGCTGCCGGCTTCTAATCTCAGGCCTCACTCTTCCCCCTCTTTCCGCCTACACGAAGCCAGATCGAGCAGGCGGAGAAGCACCCAGCGCAGAGCAATGGCGAATCCCAGCGCCAGTCTCCTTCTCTCCCTCCTCCCTTTTCTCCTCTCTCCCTTGCTCGCGACTCCGGCTTTTGCCAAAAAGGTACGCACTCGAACTCGATCGATCCCGTTCCCTTCTCGTGCTGGACCTCTTTTTTTTTTTCTTTTTTTTTTTCTTAATCTCTCATGGCATCTTTCTTTATTTGGGGATCCGACCTCGCCGTGCCATTTCTGATCCATCTCGGTCTCTTCGATGCAGTCATATGTCATCTACTTGGGCGGGCACTCCCACCGGCCAGAGGAGTCCTTGCGGGTCTCCCATGATCGAGTCGTCGACTCCCACTGCGAGTTCCTTGGTTCGTTCTTGGGGAGGTGAGAGATCGGGTTCTGAACACTACACCGATACCCTTATTGTCTTTCACGAAGGTCCTTTTTGATTCGTGCAGCAAGGAGGATGCCCAGGATGCAATTTTTTACTCCTATACCAACTACATCAACGGCTTCGCTGCTAATCTCGAAGATGAAGAAGCTGCTGAGATTTCGAGTGAGGCAATCTCTAGGATTTCAAAAATTTTCCCCCCCAATTGCTCATCGATTTGATGATTTCTTCTTTCTCGCAGAGCATCCGGCTGTCATATCTGTGTTTCCCAATAGAGGGCACAAGTTGCACACGACGCGATCGTGGGAATTCATGGGCGTGGAAAAGAACGGCAGGGTTCCTCCGAGCTCGATATGGGCGAAGGCCAAATTTGGGGAAGATATCATCATTGGAAACCTCGACACGGGTACTGCAAATCATTTGCATTCAATTCTACAATCTCACTGCTATCTCTTCCGATTTCAACAAATACCATAAACTCACAAACTATGAAAATCAAACCTGGCTTTCTTTTTATATATAAAAGAATAGTTTTTTATTAAATTTTGTGCAAAATAAACTATCATATCCCTGCGTACTCTTTTTTCCCCGATCATGCTGTAGACTAGAATGGTCAGAAACTCCCATTGCCACTTTTCAAAGAACTTTTTCACGTGTAACGGTCGCCTTTTTGTTTTTGGCACGATGTAGACTATTTACATAATGTCACTTTTAATTTCTCAAATATTCTGTATCTATTATCGATTCACAATCTTCATTCTTCTCTCCATTAGATGCCACTAACTCAGTTGGTAAGTGTACAAAGTAATTCTTAAGCGGACAGGAATTAATTTTCAGAAATTTCATCGCTCTGGATTATCGACAGATCTTCACTTCTGCACTTGCCAATTGAATTTCTGATTATCTTATCCATAGTTGTTAATGTGATAGTTTTATTTTATTTTTTTTTACGTATGAAGAGGGAAAAAAAATTCCACTTAGATTTTTCATAAGCTCGATCCCTTCTTCAGAAAGAGAATTCCGTTTTATCTTCTATGTTTCGCAATATCTTTTGAAAGTTTAATATTATCAATATGCGCATTTATTGTATGTCTACTTCGTCAAATCCTTCAAAGTTTATAAATGCTACTTTTGGCGCCTTTAAATTCATCATTCACTCATCTTCAATGCATGACTTCATTTCTCGAACAGTTTGCCCACTTTATTCTGTTTAATTTGAAGTCTGATGTTTCTAAAGTTTAGCTTTTATCATTGCTACTGTGTTAAATTATGAGCAGGTGCGTGGCCGGAGTCAGAGAGCTTCAACGACGAAGGCATGGAGCCGATCCCACCTCGGTGGAGAGGAATCTGTCAGCATGGCACTGATAAAGCCATCCACTGCAACAGGTTTTAATTACTGTCTCCTTATCATCTCCAACCTTTAAACTACCCCCGATTCCTAATATTTTTTAGCTATCTACAATTCGCTGAACTCATCATGTGCCACTATCATTACACACATGACGATTAAGAAGGAGCAGAGCTCCTCTGTCTAATGTCTGCTTTTCTCGGCAAAGAACCGCAGATGCTTCTGCCATGAGTTGGCAAGGGAGCAGTTTGCATGTGTGAGGTAAAAGAGATAAATCACGGATGATTTATGATCTCGATGTTCGATGTGTATGATAGACACAGTGCAGGGTATTATCTGAGGCAGATATTTCTACTTTGTTAGCTGCGGAATTTGATCCATGCTCATTGTGCACTATCACGTCACCCCGTGGAGACACTCTCCTCTCTTTTTGTTTAGCAGCAATATGGTGTCTCTGTTACAAATGAGCAAAAGTTGATTATCGATATGGGTTCTAAAATTTTCATTCGAATTTAAAAGTTCTTTGTTATTTTAGCCAATGAATCAAAGGGCATAGTTCTTGCGATTTATTTTTCTCCATCGTCACCGAAGGACTAAAGATGAAAAATACTAGGATGAAGGTTACAACAGTTGTTTAGCAACAGCATGTGCTTCTTTCTGATTGGTTGCCAGAGGAAGCATTTTGGTTGGTGTTTTGTCTTGGTCTGCTGATTAAAACAAACTTAGGAAGCTTCCTTCCATCAAGAACTGCTATACCGTGAGAGATTAACCAAGTTGGTCTACTTAATCTTCTCCCTAATCCCTTTTTTTTTACTACAATTAACAAGCATGACAGAGGACTGTTCTACTAACCAAAGATTGGGTTACCAAATCACATTGCTACGTGCTACTTCAAATGTTTATGCATCATAATTTCTGCTTGCCAAAGGACAATTTATAGTTGTTCAAACATCTGTAGAATATCAGTAAAATAGTTTTATAAATTTTAGAAATGAAATATGACTTTCAATAAATTTTAACTTTGTTTGTTTATTGATGAATATTAAACCTTAAATATACTCTTCAATAAAATGTCACGTATTGTTTCTACGGAAATAGTGTGGTGGTTAAAATACGATGATGCTTTTAAAAGTGGTGTGGATCGACTTCGAAGAAGATTTAAAATATTTTTTTTAATTCAGATGATTCATACATATCTTGATCGCCAATCAAGGTCTAAGAAATCTTCCCAGAATGACTTGGATATAATAATCTTTATCCTCTTAGAATTAAAAAAAAAACTAGTTTTCATGATCCAGGAGGGTGCATTTGGAATGACCCTGTTTGATTTCTCACTCATCACCCATCTGACGGCGCTTTTTGCAGGAAGCTGATCGGTCTGAGGTACTTCAACAAGGGGTATCTATCGGCTGCGGGCACCGCCGCGAGTCCCGCTGCCGAGTCGGCGCGCGACACAGATGGGCACGGCACGCACACCCTCTCCACGGCGGCCGGCCAGTTCGTGCCTGGCGCGAACCTCTTCGGCTTGGGGAACGGAACAGCCAAGGGCGGAGCTCCCCGCGCGCGCTCCGCCGCTTACAAGGTCTGCTGGCCTCCTGTAAACGGCAGCGAATGCTTCGATGCTGACATACTCGCGGCCTTCGACGCCGCCATACACGATGGAGTCCACGTGCTCTCCGTCTCCCTCGGCAGCGGGCCCACGGATTACTTCAAGGACGGGGTGGCGATTGGATCATTCCACGCTGTCAAAAACGGTATCACCGTCGTGTGCTCTGGTGGAAACTCCGGGCCTGCGCCAGGATCGGTCTCGAACACGGCGCCGTGGATCATTACGGTTGGGGCCAGCACCGTGGACAGGGAGTTCTCCGCCCATGTTTCTCTCAGCAACAATAAACAAATCAAGGTTTTTCTGGTTTCTGATCATTGATGCATCACGTTCTTGATTCGTTATAGTTTTTGACCAAATTGATCTTTTGATTTGATTGGATTTTTTTTTATATACTAGGGTCAAAGTCTTTCTCCAATGAAACTTCCGAACAATGAGTTTTACCGTATCATTGGCTCGCAGGAAGCCAGAGCAACAAAAGCATCACAGGATTCATCGTAAGTTTTTAGAATACATTGTTTATTGCATTTGTTGTCGATTGATTTTATCATGAACAAAAGTCAAATTTCGTGTTGCAAAACGAGTCACATGCTTGAACTTTAGGAATCGAATAATAGATAGCTATCCACAACTGACTAATGCAAGAATCAAAATCTTGTTTGCTAAGTTTGATCGGGTTACCACATATTCTTAAATTTTAAACTGGTGGGAGATATCTCAATTTCTGTTTATGATTTCACAAGCTATTCTCATTTTAACACTTTAAGCCAGTCAAGCTTAGAAAATCAACAGAATTGTCAGAGAGCATAACTAGAAAAATAAAATTAACATTAATTTTAATAGACAACAGATGGTAGTTTCAAACTGATAAGCCTAGCTCTAAAAGATCCTGTTCTAATGAGCTTATCTCTAAAAGATCCCCTTTGTATGTATATGATTTGATTTTCCCTGAATACATTTAACAATCTCAATATCATGATTGAAGTTATCGGATTTTTATCTCAATAGTCAACACTCATACAAATTCTTGGAAGATCATGCATATATGCATGTACGTCTTCATTTAGTTAACTGCTCCTATGATTCTATTCATCCAGCTATGTCTTCATTATTGCAAAGAAAAGTAAATTACCTATTGCATTTAACATGCAGCAAGTTGTGCCTTCAGAACTCTCTAGATCCAGAGAAGGTGAAAGGCAAGATAGTTGTATGCCTACGAGGACAAAATGCAAGAGTAGAGAAGGGGGTTGTTGTTCGCCGAGCTGGTGGGATTGGAATGATATTAGCAAATGATGAATCTACTGGAAATGAAATTATTGCAGATGCTCATGTTCTTCCTGCAACCCATATATCATATGCAGATGGTGTAGCTCTATTATCCAATCTCAATTCTACGGAGTAAGCAATTTAACTTTGCACTTTTCTTATTTTAAACCAATCATTAGAGTGCAAACAGAAGACCAACTTTTTTAATGCATCTAAAAGCATGCATATATATATATATATATATATATATATATATATTTAGGCTAGCTTCAATAATTTATTTATTTAGGTAGACCATCATTTCAAAAACACAATTGGCTAGTTAAGAAAATTAATTGCTACTTTTCATTTTGTTTCTCTTTCTATAATGGTTGTGGATACATCGACTTTATTGTAATTTGTCAAATTACAATAAAGTCAAAGTTCATGATATAAGTGAATTGTGTCATTGGTATATTGTTATGCCAACATATAAATAAGATATTCCAATAATTATACTTAATTTTGTGTGTGAATTATTGCATATGATTCCATGTACCACATCCCTATGTGCTGGGTCAACCACACTAATATACACTTTCTAACCCTCAATAATCACTTACCTCCATGAATTGGTGGTTTAAAAGAAACCATCCAAGCTTAGGTGGCAGTTCAAGCTTCAAGTAGAGAAAGTGCAATAAGATTTTATAATAGGCAACAAGAAATGGCGATAGAAGGTCAATGATTGATGAGAACATAGGAGATGAAAATAACAACTAGATTGAGGAAGAGGTGGCGACGCATCTACTTGTGGTGGAGAGAGGAGGTGATGACAATTGGTGAAGGAGGTAGTTGTGGGGGAGGAGGAAGTAGCGATAGTTGGTCAAGGAGTCATGGACCCATCTAGAGAAATCAGGTGGTGGTGTATATTGGGAGGAAAAAAGACACCTAAAGGCGAAAACAATACTTCTAAGGGTGCATTTGGTTCAAGGTTATCGTGGATAACCTTGGTTACCCATCTAAGGTTATCCACACTAACCTTGTTTGGTTCAAAAAATTAGTGATTCAAAGTAATGAAGCATGCCCGTCGCGTTAGCAAACAGGGCATGCAACCCAGAATCATATTGCCTTGGAGAGGGTAGGATTTTTCTTGATTCCGGAGTTAACAAATATTTTTTTTCCAAAACTATCCTCCGAATTTTATCCCTTCGGACTAAATACTCTTAAAATTTTATCAAATCTCAATTTCATTTGAATATAATCAAAATCCTAGTCGATCACCCACGACCACTGCCACAGGCCATCGATCGTCGACCGCCAGTCGCCGATCGTCATCGTCGTCGATCGCCAGCCATCGTTGCTGCCCGTTGGTCGTCAACATGGCACCGTCAGTCGCCGGCCACCACCACCATCGCGGGCCACCGCCGTCGTCGTTGATCGCCGACCACCATCGTCGATCATCGATCGTCTCCGCCATCTCCATCGATTGTCGGTGCAGCTGTCGTAGTTGCTGGTGGCTGCTCGTCGCCATCTCACCAAGCGACAGTGGTGACCGTCCCGATCGACATGGTCATAAGCAAACATATTTCGATGTAAACAAGGTCTTAGAGTTGAACCAAAGATAATTTAGTAAAATGGTAAACTATGTTATACATTAAAACCTTCAAACAAATAAGTCTTATTGCATTACTTAGGGTTGAACAATTAGTTTTGGTATTGGTATTGTTGTTCTTTTAGCAAACTTGTCAAATTATAAGAAAAATATACTACAAACATTGCAGGATAAACCTAAATAACTTGCAAACATTGCTAAAATAAATCATGTATCAAATTTAATACCACATGGTAGGAATATAATATATTTTATATTTTTTTCAATTTGTATTTACTTATATTTTCACAATTCCCAACCGAAGACTTAGTTAATTTTTAACATATCAATCGTAAACTATTATCCTCTCCAAACATGTGAACAGATAGTTTATGAACAATCGTCGCAAAGGTAATTTAATTCACATCACATTAATTGAGATAATAAAGAATAACTACATGTTGATATCATAGAACTTAGTTGATTTAAGACAACAATAACTACATGCTTATATCATAAAACTTAGTTGATTTAAGGCACCACTATAGACGTATCAGAAAAAATATATAAGATAATAATTTAACCATTAATCTAGAATTAAGATAGATGCCCCAACAATGACAAAATTAGTAATCCACTAAGAAAATAAAGGTTGTGGAAGTCATGTGTAACCCTGCCAATAAGTAAATCAAATTTTAAATTAAGAAAATAAATTAAGTTATATAAAATATAACTTCTAATAGATATAGATTTAAACTATAAATATATTATGTGCATATATATTATCAAATTATGTTATATAAAATATAACTTCTGATAAAATTAAGTTTCAACAATCAAATCTTATCCCACTAGGTGAGATTGACTATATATATCTTCCTATGTCATTGGACTCTATCCCTTAGTATATTATCATCTATATTTAAATAAATTTTATTTTATTTTATCGTTGCTAACTAAGTTTTTTTATCTTCATCTTTTTCATTTGATTAGTATATTTGTAATAGTTTTACATCGCTTAACTGGAGCATCTACTGGTCATCTAAAAATATATTCGTACCATCTTAAATGTGTCTCCCAAAGTTTTTCTTTAATAGGTGCAATCTTAATTTCCATTTTAATGTTCTCATTTCTTATTTTATCCATCCTCGCATATCCACACATTTATCTTAATATCCTCATCTTTGTAACTCTCACCTTCTGCTCATCTGCTTAAATCATAATGCAACATTCAGTTCCATATGACATGCCAAGTCTAATTGTCATTTTATAAAATTTTCTTTTGAGTACATATATTATGTTTTAATGTTTTCATTATTGTTATTAATTCAAAATTTATTGTAAAAACATTGAATTTAAGAAATTAAGTTTAATAATGAATTAAAAGCATCAAAGCCATTTTAATAAGGTCAAGAAATGAAAATATCGAATTTTATGAATTTTTTTATAGACGTTATTTAAGAATAAAATATACTAGAACACGTGTGTATATGTATACACACACATACACATGCATCCTCTAAGTCTTTTCTTTCAGAATAAAATATAATAAGTGAACTTTAATCTAGGGTATTTTTTAATAAAAAGATTTAATGATGATGGTTTAAACAATAATCAATTATATACTCGTTATTCATTTAAATTTTTATTATATATATATATATATATAGATGACTCTTTTTTCGATGGAGACCAATCCGTTGCAAGGAATTTTATTGTAGAGCTGTCACGGAGACTACCCTCAAATGACCATTTGTTGTTGTTGTAGTGGAAAAAATTTTAATATTAAATTAATATGTGAGATGGATATATGTTGTTCAATATTCTTTCCCTCTATGACACTTACTTTTATTGAATCTTGTATGTAGGTCATTGTTTGGTCATATTGCAACACCAAAGACATTAATTGGCACAAAACCTGCGCCAATTATGGCTGCCTTTTCTTCTCAGGGACCAAATACAGTAAACCCCGAGATCCTCAAGGTTATCTAGGAATTCTAATTTTATTTTTATTTTTCAAAATCTTAGTTAATCCAATAGCCTTATCAATTATTGTTTGCGGTATGCAGCCTGATATCACTGCACCTGGGGTTAGTATCATTGCCGCCTACACTGAAGCCACTAGCCCAACAGGTCTAAGCTTTGACGATCGTCGAGTTTCATTCAACTCCGAGTCTGGGACTTCCATGTCTTGCCCCCACATTTCTGGAATTGCTGGCCTACTCAAAGCTCTCCACCCTGAGTGGAGCCCCTCAGCTATTAAATCAGCCATCATGACAACAGGTTCAACACTTGATTTCTTCATGACATGCTAATTTTCTTCCTGTGCAGACTGAAATGGTTTATTAAACTTCATGATTGTTTGTTCTTTCTTCAAATTGTGCAGCTAGAATTCGAGATAACTTTAAAGACCCTATGACCAATTCATCCTTTTTGCGGGCTACCCCTTTCAGCTATGGCTCTGGCCATGTCCAACCAAATCGTGCCATGGATCCTGGACTTGTTTACGACTTAACTCCAAAGGATTACTTGAACTTTTTGTGTGCCCTTGGCTACAACTCCACTCAAATAGCTACATTCAGTCACGAACCTTATGTGTGCCCATCAAAACCATGTAAGCTGGAAGACCTGAACTATCCTTCAATTACTGTGCCTAATCTCTCAGGCGGCAGCGGCTTGACGATAACCCGAACATTGAAGAATGTTGGATCACCGGGCACATATAGTGTCCGCGTGAAAGCCCCTTTTGGTGTTTCAGTTGTCGTAAAGCCTACGAGCCTTAAATTTGAGAAGCTAAATGAAGAGAAGAGTTATAGAGTTACATTCAAGGCTAAAAGAAACAAGGTAACCGGAAAGTATGTTTTCGGTCGGTTAACATGGTCAGATGAGAGGCATTATGTCAGAACTCCTATTGTGGTGAAGGCAGTGGCTTAGAGAAATATGCAATACTCAAAAAACAAGAAAGATGTAGTAGTTCCATAGATCAAGCATTGAAATAAAAATGTATTGGTTAAATTTTATCTTAAATACTGCAAAGGTAAAGGTGATAATTCATACCGAAGCAATTTTTCTGTCCTTTAATTCCATACCAAAAGTTCAATGCCTTTGGTTGAGCGAGAAGAAGTTAATTATTGGTTGTGTATGTACTAGTTGAGACACTGTGGTCTCTTTTTTAATATTTTTTGACACTTCTTTTTTAGCTTTAAATATCTTTTTGAAATGTTAGGATTAAGAATAAAGATGTTTTTCCTAAAAAAAAATAAAAAATCATTGTTTCAACAAATTTGAAGTGTCAACATTTGAAAAATTAAAGCAAGCAAGCTCCCATTGCGATGGTGTGTCAAATTAAAGAGCTCCTTTTTATGAATTTCAGGAGTGACTTTTTACTTTTTATTATTTTTTTGAAAAAAAAATGAATTTATAATTTTATTTTGTTTATTTAAAAAATTACTTATAAATACATTTTTAATATTTTATGTATTCCAAATAATCATTATAAACTAGCTTATATAGACAAATAAAAAAAAATAGAATCTTTTATTCTACGGATATTATCTTCTCAATCATGCAAATATCTTCATTTATTTCAAATATCTGAAAATCCGAATCCATCTACCTGATCTATGATTCGTGAATTTTAGAGAAATGAATCGATAGAAGATGCAAAGAATATAGATGAACAAATAGTATTTTGGTTAAATAACCAACAATAAATGGTATGTCAAATAACTCAAAGTACTTGCGATATAACATTGAGGAGAAGGTATTTGAATTGGAATCGTGAAGCTCAACTTGCTTGTCTTTTCAATGATTACTTCTCTATTGATTCTTGATGCAAAGTGGATTATTCCTTCGCATAGTCGATGCTTTAAAAAATTATTCTGAATATTTTTCAATGGAGGATCGATGCCATCAAAAAAAAATTGTTGCCACTTCAGAAATGCACTACAACTATTTGTCAATTTGTGTACTGAGTCCCTATCGATCATTACAGTGAGTACCTATGGGTTGTTGACACAAGAGTGTCATCACATGCTCGTTCAACTTCTACCGATATGTAATTCAAGTGTTTGAGACTCAATACTTGAGAATACTCAATGCCGCTAACATCCAACATTTCTTTGAAATGCATGAGCATAAACACGACTTCCCTGGCATGTTGTGTATTCTTGATTATATACATTAGCAATAAAAAAAATTACTCTTGTCGCTAGGAAATTACAGTTTATTCGAGAAGATCATGGCATCCCAATAATCATACTTGAAACAATCTCATCTGCGGACTTGTGAATTTGGCATGCTGATGCAAGGAGAGATTAAATGAGAATCCTTCCACATGCAACGTTCAAATAGAGGGTTGCAGAGAAATTGAAGGAGGAAGGAATTCATAACCAAAGAGAAGTTACCTCTAGGTTTAAACGAAGGGAACTTTATTATGACAAAACAAGATGTATTTACAATAGCCCTTGTTTAAATAGCATAGAAAATAAGAAAAAGTCATACCAAATAAATCAAGTTGTGGCGATCTTATTCGGATGAACCACATGACGCCACATGGTCATGCTTGTGGGCACAACCTGGTCATGTCAGGGAACATAGTCAGGTTGTGTTACTGTGTCTCCTGCTTGAACACCTTCGTCAAATCGTAGAGTGGGGCATGCTCGTGCCAAGGGGCACGGGTAGGCCATGTTGGCTATTAGAGGGTTCAAATTCTCCTTGCTGAGAAGGAAGCACGCTAGTGTCAGGAGGCACGGGTAGTCTGTGTTGGTTGTTGAGTGCTCCTGCATTAGACGTCCGAGGTTGAAAAAAACTCATCCTCGAGTTTAGATTAGTATTATTACCTTCTCTAGCATAAGGACTCATGCTCTCATGGATGTATCTTCGGTCCACTAGCTCCATCACTTATCATTGCAATTCTTTGACCTCCGTCAAACTAAGATAATTAGTTGGCCGATTAGATAGACGCAATCCCATAATAAGATTAATTTGATATTGAATGCTCATAGGTGATAGTCCTAGAGGAAAATCTTCTAGCATTAAATTCGCAAACTCTCCAAATAATCGTGATATCTTTGTCGATAATTTTGGACCTGAATCTAAAATACTACTCGGGCGAAATAGTAAAGCATAAATGACTTTCTTTTGTACTGCCACATCTAAAAATCTAGATATAAAAAGAAGAGTAGAGCTAAAAAATATCGAAATAAGAGTGATATCCTCTCGTCCGAGCACTAATACAATCTTTTTCTCTATAATATGAATTCATTCATCGTGGATAACTCTATGATCATACTACCAAAGTCCTCCCAATAATATGTGACATGAATCCATCACCACAATGTCACACCAAGCCTTATCATAATATATATTGTCGGTAGAAAAAGAAATGAGACATCTCTGATCCACTATTACCTTGTTTTAATTTACTTGTTTAGCCTGGATAAATTGTATGATTTCGGATGATGATTTGTCTTTAGCTATAATTTTTGCATGGATCCTTTGGACATAATATTTTCATAATTGTTAGTATCAATAATTATCTTGCATATCTGTAACTGTGCATATTGTGTGAAAGATGTTCATCCTTAACCAAACATGCCTCACTTCATCCTTGGGAATGAGAAGACTCTTACAAACAACCAACGTCTCATGACCATCTCTGTAAAATTCCTTATCAACGGTGTCCTTGTCATAAACTAAGTCACTGACCACTTTTACATCATCATCAATGTCTTCTTCAATCAACAAAGTTTTACCGTCCTAGCTAGTAAATCTTTTACACTTTGTGACCTTCTTTGTCACATCGAAAACACTTGAGAGTATATTTAAAAAGAACCTAAGGTATTGGCTAAATA
Organism: Wurfbainia villosa; assembly: GCA_025175895.1. Lineage (NCBI taxonomy): Eukaryota > Viridiplantae > Streptophyta > Magnoliopsida > Zingiberales > Zingiberaceae > Wurfbainia > Wurfbainia villosa. The sequence goes on along the minus strand of CM045988.1, from coordinate 102,571,792 downwards.
GAATAAGATTATGAGATGTGAGTTGGTCAACTACAATCAACTGCTCTGATTGCTCAGAATTTTGAGTTTCTAACTCTACTACTTCTCAATTGCCAATGTGTGTTGATAAGCCTATGAAACAGTCCACAAGGAATGTAGACTAAAAATATCTTGAAAAGACTATCACAAACCTCTTAAATATCAGGCAACCAACTACTCCTCTGTCTCATATTAAATCATTTCGAATGAGACTAATTGATAAAATTTCTCCGTATACCTATCGACTGAATGGGTGTCCTGTCTTAATATATGAAAACGATAAAATAATGATTGAGAATAACCAAAAGAAAGGAAATGATCTTTCATATTTCCCAATCAATAATCTGGATCTTGCTCTATCTCTCGCGTGAGCGCTGCAATTATTCACACTAAGTGGAGGCTCAAATCTTAAGTTTGATGGAGACCAATTTCACTTTAGCATGATCAGGAATTTATTCGAAATAAAAAATTTATTCAACTTTGTTAATCCAATTAATAAAATTTTCTACTTGTAACGTGTCAAAAAACTCAGGAAGCTCAATGTGAAAATCAAAGTCTCTATACCATTTTTGGCAACCACGATGATATGAGTTTTCAAAATTTGAAATAGAGCATCGATCAAATACTTCACGGTTTTTAAGATCTCATGTTACTAGACGTTGAGATAACTCTGTGACTTATTTTTGTAAATCCTCAATCAGCTCGTATGGTACACTTCGATCCTAGTGCAAAACTTCCTCAATCAAAAATTGCCTGTCATAATCACGACCATGATGATCATCCATGATTCTAAGGTTATGATACCAACTGACACGAGGAGGAAGTGAGATGGGAATTTTTCCATGTGTGACATTTGAACAGAAGATTATAGAGAGATTAAAGGAGGAGATAATTGATGAGTCACCTCTAGATTTAAGCGAAAAAAAATTTATTAAATCAAAATAAAATATACTTACAAGAGTCCTAATCCTTATTTAAATAGTGTAGAAAATAAGAAAAAATCATAAGAAAAGTAATAAAAGATCTAAATTTAGTCGCGGTGACTTGGAAGATCTGAATAGTTAACTAAAAAAAATTGATGAAAGTGTTCCCGAAGTTAAATAACACCCCATATAAGTTGGAGAATTTAGATCTGTTTGTTTCATGCGAAGTTTTTCTCAAGAAACCTCGTAGTTTGCTATAGGTGCGTTATAACTCTGTAGTTAATGGATAATTTAGGTTTGTCAATGGAAAATATAAATATTAGAGAAAATATAACTTCCATTCAAAATAAATAAAAAACAATTTTCCCGGTCTTCCTTGATCTTTCATATCCTCTATTAACCCTTATTCCTGTAAATTATTTTTCATGAAACAGACAAACACTTAGTTCATAACAATTCCAATGGCAGAATATCTACAGCAGGATTCAAACTTAATCACATTGTTCTAAAGCAGAGTAGGGGGAAAAAAAAGGTAAATAGTGCATTGTATTATTAGACACAAACTACATAAAATTAATACCTGGAATAGACAAATGCTCCTGAATTTTAAGCACACAAGTAATCAACCAATTTCTATTCTTCCACCTTTGACTAGTAACAAATAGGCTCTATTTTTGCTGTGAATGCAGGAAATTGTGGTGGTAAGGAATTCTGAAACTACAAATGTTACTTGAGCCTTTCTTCGATCCAAATTCCATTGCTCTCCAACCAGTTCTTGATGATCGGTATATGTTTCAACCTGTCCGAATCCTCCTCAGTTTCACCCCCTTCCTTTAACTTCCTCACCAGTTCTTTTGGCATGCCTTCAACTTCCAATTTCTGCAACCTATTGAGGTGCTCCAACCCAACTGGAATTGTCTTCAACTGACTGCACCTTATGAGAGTCATCTCATGCAGTCTTTCAAGAGCATTCTCTTCTATTTCAATGCAATTGAGGTGGCTCATATCGCACAACATTAGTGACCTGAGCTGACCGAAACACTCTGCATGAAACTGTAGTTTGCTTCCATCATATGCTTCCATGAGAAAGAGCGAAACCAGATTAGGCAATGCAGTGAGCTGTGGTAATGGATCTTCCTTGAGCCGGGACATCTTTAAGACCAAATGAGTAAGATTTTCAAGTGTGCTAAACCATGGAGGCAGCGTTCTTTTTTCCAGCTTACCATACAGGCTTAGCTTCCGCAGCTGTGGTGGTGGTTTCATATCACTTAATAGCAATGGGTCATTTCTCTGTCTTGCCATCACTACCAAGCGAACAAGGCGATCCATCTTTGACAGCGATGATGATAGGACAAAGCTGTGGCTGGTTGTAACTCCTCGAAGGTCTAAGCTTCTCATCTGTGTGAGCTTTGCGAGCTGATGAACCATTTTGCCATTTGTAACCACAGCTTTCAGTGTCTGTAGCCCCTTCAGATTGCTTACACCAGGAACTTCAACTCCACCTCCAAGAATTATGTATTTGGAAATTTGCCGATGGAACTTCTTCACCATCAGATGACGCAGATTTCCCAGCTTGATGATCCCTTTAGGTAACACCTCTACATTGGTATATATTGCATCCAAGGTTTCGAGCTTCTGAAGGTTTTCCAAGGAATTTGGCAGTTTTTTAACATTGGTTTTACGTATGCTCAAATAGTGCAAGTTGGCAAGGTGGCCTATCACATTTGGCAAGACTTCGAGTGGGGCAGCATGAAGATCCAAGACTCTCAGGAGCTTACTGTTTAAGTAGTCTGAAATGGGAACAGGCGTAAAAGTGTGGAAAGATTGAAGTGAGGATATCTTCATGCTTAGGTTCACAGGGGCGCCTTCGCAATCTTTAATTATAGAAAGTCTTTGAACCTGATCGCTTACATCTTCTAACTTGCCTTGTAAAATGTCAACAAAATGCTCGTCTTTTGATCTTTCCATGATAAGCTCTCTGACAAGATCATGAACTCTGCAGAATCGAAGACGTCCGAGTTCATTTTTATCGGTGACTTGGAGCAAGCTTCTTCCCACCAACTGGTTGAGGTAGTCCTCAGCCACATCTTCCATCGACATTCCTCTTCCTTCTGTCACAAATCCTTCTGCCACCCATAGCCTAATGAGCCTGTTTCTTGCAATGGAATAGTCCTCTGGGAACAAGCTGCAATGCATGAGGCAGGTCCTGAGATGGCGTGGAAGGTCTCTGATGCTGAGGCTCAAAATTCTGGGCACCTTTTGGAGTGCTTTGTTGTCCTCATTAGTCGAACATGTCAAGCTATCATGTATGTTCTTCCATGTCAATTCCACCCTTTCTTTGTGAGACATAAGATTAGCAATCGCTGCAATAGCAAGAGGAAGGCCATCACACTCGGCCACCATTTTTCTAGCCCATTGTGTCAGATTCTGTGGACAAGTATTTCCCTCCTCTCTTGGAAATGCCTTCTTACAGAAGAGATCCCATGCCATTTCATCTGATAGAGGATTTACTCTCACGATCCTTTCCTCACCTGCTAATGAACTCACATCTGGCACCCTTGTGGTAATAACGACTCTACTTCTGCAATTATTAGCAACTAAAGCATAGTTGATCTCAGTCCAGACAATTGCTTGCCAAACATCATCTAAGATGATCAAGTACCTTCTGTGAGCCAGATGAAAACGGAGATTTTCCACCAAAGTTATGTAATCCATTGCATCAAAATCAAGAGTGATTGCTTCCTTCCTCTCCCGGTACAGTTCCTTCAAAATATTCTTGAGGAGATCATCAACAGTGTTGCTTTGAGACACGGAGATCCATGCACGACAGCTGAAATGGCGTATAACCATTTGGTCCATGTAAACTCTTGCCACAACTGTGGTCTTGCCAACACCACCCACACCTAGAACAGATATTATGGTGCGTTGGGGCTCCTCATCTGTTAATAATCTGATGAGCTTGGACTTGTTTTCCTCAATCCCCACAAGACCATCTTCCTCGGCAGAGACTGCTGATTCAGCTAAATGGCGGATTTGATCATTCTCTTTCATCCTGACAAGCTTCAAAAGGCTGGCTTCTGTTTCCTCTAATTTCTTACCTATTTTGTACAAAGATTTGGCCTTGAAATCACTGAAGACATTGTGCTATCTTTGCTCAACTTGGTGATATCTGAGAAGGACAAGAAGAAACTGACACTCAATTTGTGGCCATTCATGATAGGATTACTTTCAGAGAATTCCTGTTTGTCCTGGAGAAATCTGTTTGACTTATACAACTTGGAACCATGGTATATATACTAGTTATACTCTACCTGGTGGGGCATAAAATGATAGATTGAACCAGACTTTCTGTGGTTTAGAGCAAACAGCTCTGCCTTGACTTGATAAGATGTCCTCAAATGTCGGTATCATTTACCAGATGTTGCTGACGCCATCACCTTATGGCCTCCTTATCAATGTGTTCTTTTTGCCTATTCTGTTACCAGAAACAATGTCAAACATCTCTAGTTCCCAACTTTGAATGAAAAAATTTAGCTATTGTATGTTATAGAATTTAATGAAAGAAATATCATATTTCAGGAACAGAGAATTATAAGTATTTATAACCTCAACAAAAAATTTTATGATTCTATCTGAAACATAAGTATACGACTTAATATGCTTGACCAAGTCATATCTTATAAATAGATATCTATGTCCAACTGCTTCCACAAATCGCATGTGGGCTAAATAAAACATATAGAATTAATAAACCACTCAATCAATGATTGGTCTGACCTTCATCAGTTGATGAAGTCAATTATAAATCCCTTTGTCCTTAGATCAGTGCACAACCATGAGAGAATGGGTAGAGAGAGAGCATTGAGAGAGGTACTGGGGACTAATTTCTAGTGACTTATCCTTGTTAAGTTAATTTCATAAGCATATTATTAGGCCCACTAATTGTATATCAATATGGCTCGGGCCTCAATTTGGGACTCTAGCTGATTGAGTACTAGCAATATTAATTTCAAAGGAGGCCAATTAGAACCTGTTTAGGCAGATATAGGTGGTTGCACTTCAGTCAAGATGCCCATGTTAGTGAATTGTTTTAGTTGTCTTGTCTCATGTGGATTTGACCCGGCGAAGGCAGGGTTTACTTTACAAGGTGGATGGTTATTTTCGTCAAAGTCTCACTCGAAATGACTATTTTGATATGAGGGATATCAAAGGTCTCTCACTTTGCTTCAACATGGGGAACTAGAGTTGTTAGTCCCTCGTGTGTTTTTAATGTTAAAAAACATGTTTAAATGAATTGTGATTAACAAACTTTAGTGTCTTGCACATAAAGTTGATGGATTTTTGGATCAAGTATAAACTCGTGGAAAGCTTTTAACCATGAAGGGATGTCATCTAGAAATATCTAATCCAAATATTAAAGATATTTTCTTGTGTAATTCAGATAAAATGCATTGTCATGTAAATGATGTACCTTAGTCAAGCACTTCTTAGTTGTCACTCCATCAACTTTCTTGTTGGTAGTATTGAGGAACCACCAACAAATGGTTAGAAACTTCCAAATTGATGGTTTTGGAACTGACCAAAGGTGACTTGGCAATGCCAGGTGCTATGTGACTTTGAAAACCATTAGAACATTTGGACATAACATTTGAACATACTCCCTCTAAAAGTGTGTCCACCAACATTCAAGTTTAGTCAACCAATGTTCTAGGAGTTCTCAATCTTTTAAAAAATTTGATTTCCAACAGTTATTATCGATCGTTGGTCAACCAAACACTTTTCTTTTGTCGACCAAACTTTATGGATACTAGTGATTGTTGGTTGATCAACCTTAAATTTTGCTCCACCAAGTTCATAGATAAGCTCGAATTTAAATTTTAGCAATTTGAAATCATCTATAAATAATCTCCAGTGGAGTGCTGCTCAACAAACAACTCAAATACTTTTTGTCATTGCCTTTTTTTTTGTTATTGTTGTTGAGTGAACACTCTTTAAAGGGCTTTTGGTGCATTCTTAGTTTTTGTTCTTTCTTCAATAACTTTCTCACCATCATGTTTTTTCTTTTAAATTATTTAGGGTAAGATTGGAGCTTCGTATATTTGTTTCTTTGTACTTTAATGCATACAATTGTTAAAGACTTCTGTTCTTTTTTGAATAACATCTTCTGGCCATCATGTTTTTCCTTTTATATTATTTAAGGTGAGATTCGAGCTTTGTATATTTCTTTCTTTGTACTTTAATTCGATTGAAATTTTAAAAGGTTAATTTAGAGGTTGTAATCCTCTAGGTTAATCTAGAGTTTATCATATTTGATTAGACTGATTCAGAGGTAATTCGTTAAGTTTAATACAATAGATATAAAAGCATTAATCTAATGGTTGTCATCTTCTAAGATGAATTGAGAGGAAACATTTGTACACGTGATTTAGAATTTTTAGATTCACTAAAACTTTAAGTGGTGAATGGTTATTCTCTGTAGCATCTTCTTGCCTGAAATGAAACTTGCTCAAGATGAGATGACCCTTTTGACAAGTTTTTAGGCAATGCATATAAAAGGGCAGTTCGGTACATGAAACTCTCACCAATGTGGTATCCCGGAGAAGAGGCTATTGTACGCAATCTTATTTTGTTTTGTAAAAGACAATTTTTGTGACTCGAATCCATGATCTCAAAGTCACATGACAACAATTTTATTATTGTGCCAAGGCTCCCTTTCAGACGATGCATATGCAAAACACAAATAAAATAGAATAAGATAATCACATGTGGTTACTCCTTGGAATAGCCTTTTCCTTATGACACATCATCAAGCTCTTTGAAATAGGCTTCTCCTTCCTTATGATACCGTGGCAAGGATAGATTGACTAAATCAAATAGAAGGAAATCACTGGATGAGGGTCATAGGGTCAATGCAGTGCATTGGCAACATGCAAACATAGATCAGAGGAGGAGAAGAAGAAAAAAAAAAAGGAGTAAAACATAGAACAAAAGTTGGCTAGGATTTAAGGGGAAAAAAATGAAAAGGAGAACAAATACTTATACACTTCACCTTGTGACAAGGCCTGAAATACATGAATACAAGGAAGACTATAGAAAACAAAGAGGAGATCAAATTCATGTATTGCAAATAGAAGATTCACAAGGAATCATAGTCATATGAAAAAGAGAGAGAAATTGGGGAATGCTTTAAAGGAAGGATAAAAGTCCTCCTTCATTGCACATCTAGCGAAGAGAACTCTAAATTTTTACACATAGTTACTAGACCTACACGGATCTTAAAGCACATATTAGCCATGGTTCTCCCTAGCATTGGTGCCACTGTTATGTGTAGATGTTTTTTTTACCTTTTGTTTTTCAATAGTGAATAGATACCATGATTTAGTATTATTAGGTGCCACACTTTAGCATAACTAGATGTTATAGTTTGGTCTAGTAGTTTTATTTCCAATACTGAGTTGACTTTACAATTTATTGTAGCTATGGTTCAACATTACCACGTGTCATCTGTTGTTTAGTGCTTTAATAATAGTGATTAACTGGTTCCATGGTTTATTATTATCAGGTATCATAATTTAGTGTGATTGAGTGTCATGGTTCATCACTACTTGTGCTATTTTTTGTTGTATAGTGTTCTACAAATAATGATCAAGTGCTATGGTTTCATATCATCAGGGGTCAAGAATAACCAGTTAACATAGTTTAGTATTACTAGGTATCATGATTTTATTCTAGTGTCTTTCAGAATTCCCATGCTTAAAGATCTGAATGACCATGTGTAACAGTTTAGATCTTCCCCTTACCAGATGCATGTTGAAGGGGGTTTCATCATAGTTTTTTGAGGAATATATGATAGATGTAGAAACTTTGAAGCAATAATAAAGCAGCTCTAAGTTGTGGCTAGTATTTGGCAAGATGTTCCTCCCCTATGAAAGCAATCCTCTCTTGAAAAAGGGATTTGTAGTGCCTTAAACTATGCATTTTTTGCACATGAGATGGGCATTGTTGGAAGAGGTGTAACTGATGTGCAGAAGAGGTTCCTGCAGTTGATTTTCAAAGTCAAGATGTAATGTTTTCTAGACTTTTAAGGATAAGTTATCTGCAGAAGCAATGGATCCTCTAGTTAGTGGCACCTTGTCGAACTCTAAGAACTCAGATGAAATAGAAGATAGACTAAATATAAAGATTTTACTTATCACTAATTCTATCTAGATAATTAATTTTATCTTAAACATAGAATTAAAACTAGGTATGCCTTAGATTAGGCTTATCTTTTAATTTTCATATATATGACATACACAATTACAATTAATAATATTAACGTAGATGAAAGAATACATGGTAATGTATAATCATGCATTTAAATTATTTTATTCCACCTAACTTGAAGAAAAATATTAATAGTGTGGCGATACAATTATACTAAACTTCTATCATGTGAAATTCAATCCATGAGGTCATTTTATCTATAAACAAAATTGTTGTAAAAGTCTCAATGCTAGACATATTTTTATCATTACAAAAACGAAAGACTAATGGTGATACCCCTAGTATTATCTAGGCACAAGTCAACAGGTCATGCCTATTTGGTTCTACTTCAGGTCGACATACCACTTGTATGTTCAAAGTCTTTTGGACTAAAGAATCGACCTCTTGGAGTAGGTTGATACATCACATTGTTCTGGAGTTTTGCGACTGCATCAGTTGGGCTAAGGACGAGCTCAATTTTTTTATCTCTTTATTCCAAGCTTCTCAAACTCCTGTACTTTGGACTCCCTGAGCTCTCCCCTCCAAACATTTTGAGCTCTCCGAGCTCTTTACTCTGAACTCCTCGAGCTCTCTCCTTCAAGCTCCCTGATCTCTCCCCTTTAAGTTTAGTAGGCTACAAATCTCCTCAAAATAGTTACTGTCGCCGACACAATTATTAGCCACCAGCAAACGTGACCCCACAATCCTCATGCCTTCCCACCGTGATCACCATTTTTGGAGTTAATGACTAGTAATGATCAAGCTGCTTAATGTTAACGAAGATGATTGTAATTAATGGTCAACCAGTATGGATTAATGGAATAATCAAGCTGCTTAATCTTACGGAGGTGATTTGTAATTAATGGTCAACCAGTAGGGATTAATGGCAGAGATGACTGAACAATTTTTTGGAGATAGTGGTTATGAACTCCGAAGGTAACTCCCCATCTCGTTCATATAAATACCAAGGTATGTTGGTATTTAGGGCCTCTCTCTTTCTCCATTTCACTTTCATACTCTTTGCTCACTGCACCTGTAATGATTTAAGCATCAAAGGGGTTTTGTCGGACAACTCCGGCATCGACGGATGCTTGTTCTATTATGTCCCGGTCAAACCATGGGAGGCAGGTCGCACAACCCTCCCATCTCAGCAGCCACTGACTCGCCGGCAGACTTCCACATCGTCATATCCACCTCAGTATTCAGCTCATTGGTCGATTTCCAGAACATCAAATGGTTAAAAAATATAATGATAAGATAATGATATATTACCAATCACTTTTTTACTTCCAAATACAAAGCTGACACAAGGGCACATATATCATTATAAACTGCTACTTCAAGAAGCCAAGGCAAGAATACTATATAACTATTTGGGAGAAGATAAGACTGTCAATCTAAAATACTTTACTTTACCTTTGGATTCTAAGTTTCTTTCAAGTGGCACATCCATTCCTATCAACTTTTTCCTTCTTAATGCTCAAAGTGGAAGAAAACCCCTCCAAAGCAAATTCCCAATAACTTCTAGCAACTGACAAAAGAGAATAAACAATTTTTTAAAAAACTAAAAATAAAAAACAGAAAAGCAAGCTATCTTAACTGGGATCAGGCTCGAAGCTAAAATGCTCGCCTTTAGAAGTAGTAGAAAACCAATTGAAATCTCCAGTTAATCAGACAAGAAGGAAAGACAAAGAAGATAAAACAAGAGCGAGCAGCGCAGCCACATACTTGTTCAAATCCGAGTTTGTTCTCTAGTTGGAGATGGTGCCTTGGCTTGTTTCCAGGAAATTTCCTGCGCAGATTCCTTTGAATGAAAGCTCAGCTCAGGCTACATCGCTGAATCGACCGGAGAAGAGTCAAAATCCCTCTTTTTCTTCGGCGCAGACGAGGATTTGGGCGGCGTTTTCTCTCTCTTGGACGCCGAATAAAAGTCGAGTCTTCCTATTTTGTCGTTTGTCAGAGTAGACCTGGTCAAGTTCCGGATCAAATTCGGACCCGACTCGTGACCGCGCTGGTCCAGTCCAGCTAACCGTCAGCGGGTTTGACGACTCATGATCGACCGTTTATTAAAGCGGTCCGGTCTCAGTTTTTTAAAAAACCGAATCGGAAAACAAAAAAATCGACATTTAAAAAAAAAAAAAAAATTAATGGGATTTCGTTGCCGAGCACGGGCGTGTCGCACAGCCGACATAGGCGTATCGCTGTTTTCCAGTTACACGACACGGGCGTGTCGCACAGCCGACATAGGCGTGTCGCTGTTTTCCCATTACACGACACGGGCGTGTCGTTGTTTTCCCGTTACACAGGCGTGTTGCTCTCTGTCCGTCACGACACGGGCCCGGAACCGGCGGTTCCATGACCCGGACCGTAACCGGCCACGAGCGGGCCGATTAAGGGTCGGTATTTTGTCAACTCGGACCCGACGATTTCGACCCGGATCCGGACCGAATCCGGCCCGTGGCCAGGTCTATGTCAAAGTCATCGCCGGATAAAAAAAATTTTGATATTTAAAATATATATTTTTTTATTTTTATTTTTTATTCTAATTTAAAGAAAATATTAAAATTTTAAATACAAAATTATTTAAACATAAAATTGTTATAATATGGAATATTTTTGAGTAATTTTAATTAATATTATTAAACTATGAGAATAGTTTGACCGAAACTGCTTGGGAACTGTTTTTCACATTGAAATTGCTTAGAAAATTACTTCACGTTGATTAAAAAAAAAGATTCACAAAAATTAGTCTTGGAAAGTTAATAGCGACGACAAAATTTTGGGGCTTAAATTAACAAAAGATATAAAATAAATAAATAAAAGGCTAAAATAAAATCAAAAATTCATACGTGCTAAATAAAATAAGATTGTCCCAGAGGCATGACGCAGTAGTCAATCACGAGGTTCCCTTCTATGTTTATAGAAGTCAATTTGCCCATCAATAGCGCACGCTGTGTGAGTTACGGTGCTCGATGTCAGTTGTCTCAGCGTGATCAATCTCCTAGTATAGTATGGGTCCCTAACGTATGCTGTTACGCTATCCTGATTCAACCTCGTCAATCGATGGCACTCGTCATGGGATCGGACCGATTGACCATTAGAACTATTAGGAAAGAAAAATCGTATATGATACCTGATATAAATCAAAAAATAAATAAAATAAGATTGAACTGATCATGATCATGATTTAATTTTCTATTGAAATTTGATTCTAAATTTTAGAAAAAATTAGATACGATCCTGAATTAGATACGAATTGAGAGTTTATTTTTTCGGACAAAGTATATTTTCGTCTTCGAATTTGTCTTATAAAGATGACGTGACTACATCATCGAATTTAATTGTTAAACTACGAATATTTTTTTATTTATTTTAATAATCAATGAAATATATTTCATCTAGAAGTTATTTAGTACCTCATCGATCATCATAGATCTATAATATCAGATTAATCATCTCTAAGATTAATCAAATAAAGACTTGAATAGTCAAAATAAAATAAAATAAGATAAGATTCAACTTCACTCAAAACTATAATTTATGTTCAAATATCTGAATTATATTTTTTTAATCATACGTACAAAAACAGATAATGCTGTATTAAATGCTACCTTACTGGTGTTGACAATTATTTTTTTAGTAAGTAAAGCTGACAAAATAATATTATTGAGCTAAGTGAGATGAATAATCCGATATAATATATATATATATATATATAGTGTGAATTATCATCTTGCGAGCAAAATATATCATTTTCATGCATATTAATTTATTTTTTCTCTAGCATTTCCTTTGAATTATAGTATGGAATACAATAATAAATATGCAATTATGTAGGAATTTTTCTCGTGTGACTTATTATTCTTGACTTGTCGATGTGGATATTTTTATTACATTGCATCGGGCTTTAACATCCAAACAGTTGACATTTAATGCACAAACGCACGATTTGACTTTAGGGACACTTCAGTCAATTTTTTTATAAAAGTAATTCAAAAGACTTGTTTTTAATAAAATGAATTTAAAATTCGTCAATTAATATTCTCAGTTGATTATCAAGTGAGATGGTCGAATAAGCTAGCCAATCGACTGGAAGACTTTTTTTAGGCATGTGTTTGTATCATAGACATTTTTGTTGAATTTCTTTGCCTAAGTGATGAATCCATTAATAATTGTGTTTAGGGGTGAGCGATCGATTAATAATTGAATTGATTAAATCGATTAAATCAAAATTAAATAAATCAATTTTTTTAACAAATTGAATCGACGAACTTTTTAATAAAATCGAACAAATCGAACCGATAAAAAATCAATTAATTAGATTGAAAATCGAATTTTTTATCATCAGTCAATTAATATTTTTATATCAACCCATTGATTATCAATCGACTGATGATGATAGAGATCGGGGGACTCAAGACAATCAATTTATTGATTTGCATTAATCAATCAACTGATACGATAAATCAGTTATCTGATGAACTCCAATTCAGTTTAATCGATTTTATCGATTATTTTCATTTCGAAATCAAAATCGAACCGAATAAATTGATTAAATCGATATTTAAAAAAAATCAGAAAACTAAATCGAAAAGCTTGATTTATTCTATTTAATCGAATTTTTAGACACCATCACCATCGTATTTAGTGACTTTTCGGCATTGTTTGTTAGGATTCATGCACTATTGATTATTTGTAGGATCACTAGGATGGCGACTTAAAAAAAGTATTGCAAATATTTTATAATAAAAAATCAAATTTATTTGTAGCTTAGGGTTTTCATGTGTCACTTTGATCGATCATGTTAATATCACAGTGTAAATAGATTAAAATGATAAGCAATATAATGAAGCAATGCTAACATAATGAATTTTACATGATTACGCTACAATTATTGATTTTGCTATTCACTAAGAATATCTTCTTTATTAAAGATAGAGATTGCTTTGTTTAGGTAGTTCTTCTCTTTTCAAAGGAATATGCAAACAAGTAAGAGAAGAGTTACTAATAGCTTGTAGAAAATCTAATTGGATTTAACATCGATATATCGAGCATCGACTTGCCATAACATCTTCTAATATGAACACCTTCTTCGTTTATCTTCTCCTCTACCACCATCCACCTTAGGCATAGAGTGCCATAAGAGCCTCATATATAAAGTAAATAATATATATAGTTCTTCTACTTTCCACTTTCTTACAACTTAGCTTAGTAAAATCATTTAATTCACCAAGTTTAGGAATTAAACTTCTTACCCCTTCTTGGTGAGTAGACGGTTATTCTTATAATTCCCACTTTAATTACGTACATTCAAAACAAGTTATGTGCTCCTTGTTCTTGGTTTGAATAGAAACATTTGATTTTCCCTCCAAGCTTCAATTTTCTTGGACTCATCTTCATTCCTTAAAGAGGTTAATACTTTCCACTTAACTCATCTAACAAAGATGATAAAATATCCTATCCCCTTGGGGTGGTATGGTGGTTAGAGCAATGCAAATACTGCTACAGATGGACAGGGGTTGAATTTCGACGTGAGATTTAGAATCCTCACTCGAGCTCAGAAGCTCTCCGTTGTTTCTAACCATCGGATCAAAGGGCATAGCCCCCCATGATTTACCTCCCTTCACCATCACTAAGGGACCGATGGTGAGGGGTGCTAAGGGCGAACGTAATAACCTTTGCTACAAAAGATTATAAAATATCCCCATTAACTTCTTCTTTAATGAGCATGATGGTGCAATTATGCCCTTAGCATGTAATTTATATATGATTTTGATGTTTGAATAAAAATTTAAGTTAGAAGATATTATGATCTCATATGTATGTCAAGTCTGTAGATTTAAGCTACTTGACGTTTATGTTATAGAGCAACGGAAGAAGTCCAAATAAATTGAAGTCACCGAACACTTAGCAAAAAAGAAGTCTCATAAGACTTGATAGATCGAGGTAGTTAGGCACCTGCATATAAGGAAGATCCAAAAATGAAACCTCTTAATAGATCAAGGTAGAATAGTACTTGTCAGATGAAGAAGACTTGGAGGTGAGGCCTCTTGGTAGGCAATAAGTCCCACTAGGTCAAGGTCTATAGATACTTAACATGAAAAAAAATATCCGAGGTATTCTCTTGGGATGTAAGTTGTGAGAGAAAGTGACTTATATTTTGGACGCGAGTAGTTCTTTTTCTTAGGCTTAAAAGAATTTGACAAAAAAAGTAGACATTTTAGAGTCAAAGTTAACAAGTTAGTCGACTAATGATCACATCTAATCGATTTATGTGTCTAGTCAACTAGGGAATTAAATAAAGATGAAAATCTCAAAATAGAAATGATTATGTTCGAGTTGACTCGACTAAATGGTAGTGGTTGCTTTTCAAATTATTATAATAGTTATATAGGATATTACTTGGAGATCATCAACATTCAATTGATGATATTGAAGCAGTTAACTAGTGAAATAAGGGCCAAAAAAATTTAGTAATGGATAACTTTCAATTTACTAATAAGAAAAGAAACTTGAATAATCACCCAAGCAAATTGAGATCCAAATGAACCAGATGTCATTCTATTAAAGTAGTGGACCTTCTCAAAGTTTGATCCAAATTATTTGATTGTGTTGGTGTAATGGATCTCTGATTAAGGTTAATCGAGCTCGAGTTAAGTTTTGATGTTTAAGCAAGATATTTGATGACTAAGCAATATTCTCAAGAGGAGATTATTGGTCAAGGGCGACCAAGCTTGGTTTGATATTTGAAGGAGATGACAAGTAGAAGGAGAGATTATTAGAGAGAGAAAGAGATTGTCGGAGCAATCTATCTTGAGTTAAGAATTGATCAAGATTGGTTTGAGTTTCAAAATGTTAAGTAGGTCTAGATTGATTGGATACTTAGTAAGTAAAGAAGTCCATGTGAGTCATGGTTGATCGGACACTTGACATGATAGTAGTAAAGCATAAGTGGATCATGATTGACTAGATACTTGACTGTTAAAAGTCCAAGAAGGAGTTAGTAAAGGCAAAGTTTAAGTGGGTCATAGTTGACCAGATATTTGATGGTTAAAAGTCCAACAAAGAGTTAACAAGGGTAAAGTGGTCGAATACTTGGTAGTTAAAAGTCTAATAAAGCGTTGGCAAGGGCGAAGATCAAGTGGGTCATAGAGAACTTGACATTTGACATGAAAAAGGTGAAGTCTAAGCGGTGTTGGTGCAATCGACCCAGAACACAATTGACCAAACTCGAGTAGGGTTTTAATAATTATTTGACAATATGAGTTGACCATATGACTAGTGGATGATTGAGATATCTAAGGTCATATGGGAGAGATTGTGATGAAGATATTGTTGGAGCAATTGACCTCAGGTCAAGGTTGACTAAGCTCGAGTGAGACTCAAGTGGAAGTCCAAGATTAAAGTATTGGCAATGAAGAAGTCCAAGTATGGATACTAGATTGGATTTTTGGCAATGAAAAGGTCTAAATATTGATACTTGGTAAGGGAAAGTTCAGGGTGGAGTCTTGACAAGGGAAAGTCCAAGTATGAATACTTGGCAAAGGAAAAGTCCAAGGATATAGTCTTGGCGGCGAAAATCCAAATATTGAGACTTGGCGTTGGAAGTCCTAGAGGTGCAGCCACTTGGCAAAGGAGACTCGTTATCATGGCAACAGCTGACGGAATAACATGAAGGCTATCGTCAAGGGTGAAGAGTCATGGACTCGAACCTAGGGTGTGGGGCTGATGGAAGTGGCTTGAAGACTTAGGGCTAGACTAAGAGTACCCGATGACATGATGAAGTCGATGGAAACACCTGGAAAGCTAGTATGAGGGGTGAAGGTATCGTGGAGGACTCGGATGAACACTGAGGACGTGAGATTGATGGAGGTAGCTTAAAGACTTAGGTCAAAGCATAGGATAAGTATCAAGTATGAGGGGATCATACTTGAATTAAACCTTAGTTTTGAAGTTTACCAATCGACTGGTGGTATTGACTAGTCGATTGATCGAGTGCACAATGCTCGGGAGACTTAGTTGACTCAGGCAGTCGACTGGTCGAGTAGTTGACTGAGACTCGACTCCTGACCTATGGCTCTAGCAGTCGACTAATGGCTTGCACCAGTCGACTGTTAGTGATGAGCAATCAACTGGTCGTAAGTGGACACACCACAAAATATCTCATAGTTGAATGGTGGCTATGACAGTCGATTTTTGGGTCAGAATAGTCGATTGGTCGGATAGAATCTAACGTAGATTAGTCTGTTATGAGAGAACGGATAACTAGACAGTCAAGTGGTGGGTAAGATCAGTCAACTGTCAGCCAAAAATCCAGCCCGACATATGCTTTAAAAGGAAGAGCTCATGGAGGATTTCAATAGTCGATTCTTGAGGACTTTGAAGGGGAGTTGTTGTTGCATTTCATACCTTTCAAGTCGTTAAAAGCAACCAAATCATCAAGCAAGCAAAGTTCACATCTTTTAAAGTCTTTTAGTTCTTTGTTTTGTATTTGGTTGTTTTCTTCTTATTGTAAGCTCTTGTAAGGGGTTTCTCCACCTCCGATGTCATACCGAGAAGGAGAGGTTTTAGTGAGTGTATATCACTAGAGCTCAGTCATGAAGTAGGAATTAGAGTTCTGAACCACATAAAATCTCTGTGTTGTGAGTGTGCTTGTTTTTGTTTATGTTAATTTTTGTATATTCTGCTATGAACTAACAATCTTGTAGAGAAGCAAGCGAACACAATAGAGAGAATCGACGATCACTATTCACCCCCTTTAGCGCACCAAATGGTACCCAACAAGTGGTATCAAAGCGAGATCGCTCTTCAAGGACTGATCGCCTAAAGAGTATAAGCGCTAGAGGAGTAGAAGAATGGAGTTGCCCAACAACAAACTAGGCTACAACATTCTAGCTCCAACCATTTTCGATCGCGAGAATTTCAGGTATTGGAAAGGTAGGATGAAGTACTTTATTATGTGCGATATAGAAAATTGGATTGTTTTAATGAAAGGGTTCGAAGCGCCCATGGACAAAGAAGGGTAGAATACTCCAGAAGAAGAAATGGACGGAGCAACAACTTCAAGAATCCGAAAGAAATGATAAAGTGATAAATTTAATACCTAATGATATTTTATGTAAAATAGAAGAATTTAGATATGCTAAGGAGTTATGGAGCAAGTCAATTGAGTTCCATGAGAATCTCTCACCGACCCAAGAAGATAAGGAGAAGTTCAAGGAATCAAGTTCATCGACTCAAGAGTGTGAAGATTCGGAAGTTGAGATATGCTCAACATTCGAGTCGGAAGAGGTTGAAGGAATTTCCTCCTCTAGGATCGAGGGGAGGAGAGACAACAACACCGGAGCTAGAGCAAGTGGAGCCCTCTACATCTGGACGAAATGAAGAACAAGTTCAAGTTTCCCCTATAGGTAACTCAAGCATAGTTATTATTAAAAATAAAAAACATATAATATACTTTGAGCGTAGAGAACAAGGGCACTATAAGAGTAAGTGTCTAAAAAGAATTTTAAAAAAAGCTCGAGTAATGCCAAAGGAGAAGGAGAAAGTCAGGGAGGCTGAAGCCTTGGTATGAAATGGCAAGGAGCACATTGTGCGCTTCAAATGAAATCAAAAGGGTCACTACCTGAGTCAATGTCTGAGAGGAAGTCACCCTAGGAAGAACAAGGTAGCTCGAGTCTAGGGGGAGTACCTAAGGCAAGACCTAAGGTAACCTTTAAAGATGCAATCTCAATTGTTAATGATAAGAAGCATGCTAGTGGTATATCAAATTTCAATGCACTTGCAACTTATCATAAAAAACATTCAAATAACAAATATTTGTGTTTATGTGCAAAATCATATGAATTTAGGCCTAAAGACAACTCTAGAGTCATTACTTCTATAACTACCCCATCTAAGGATAAGAATAATCTAGGCAATAATCCCAAGAAAAATAGACATATGTCTAGGAGGAAGAAGAATGTGCAAAAATATAATGGAGGATCAAAAATTGAAAAATTAGAAGTAGAAAATCAAGCTTTAAAGTTTAAGCTTGATAAATTAGAGAAGACTCTTCAAAGAATGGAAAACATATTTAAAGGGGTCAAATGGTCTAAATTTGGTCGTTATGAGGCAAGAACCATCTAAGGACAAGAAAGACTTGGGTTACAAGCCTAAGTTCAAGGTAGATAAACTTAACTACCATAGTGTTCCATATAGTTATGGAACCAATTCTAGGTCTAGGAATATCAAGTTCATAAAGGAGGTCATCCCTAGAGTTGACTGTGATAGGACTCAAGTGACTAAGGCTTTGAAGAATTCTAGGAAAGTCACTAAAAAGGTTACAAGGGAAGATATCCTTAAGGTTAACTTTAAAGAGATCAAAATGACCAAGGTTTCTAAGCTTAGGAGGGTCATTAGGAAGGTACTAAGGGAGGTTATCCCTAGTGAGTATCTAGTAAACCCAAGGAGCTCCAATAGGTTTTGAGTTCCTAAGAGTGTCATCCTTTCACACTAGATGAGTTTAGGGTATGCCAACCTTAAGTGGATGAGTAGTTAACCTAACCATGATAGAGTTGAACTTTATGACATTTTCAAGGTAATGTGATACCTTGGAAATGAGATAAAAATTATGATCCTAAAAGATTTTAAGATGTGTCAATGGATTTTCATAGAAGATGAAGAATTGATTATAATTGACACAATTAGATTAAAGGTCAATAGTATGACAAGTTTGAGTCTTTGGCACACTTGAGGGAGTTGGGTAATTATGCAAATTGACATAATTTAGAAAATGACAATTAGATTTAAAATTTAGATATTTCTATACCTTTACTTTATATATTTGTCATATTTTATTTGTCATATGTCATGTTATGACATCTTGTTTAATATGATTATTTAAAATGTCATGATAGTATTTAGATTAATTCATGTCATGCTAATACTTAAGTTTATCTATATTATGTTATGACATCATGAATCATTGACAATACTCTCAAATTATGCAAATCTTTTATGTCATGATCATAATTCATGTATTTGGATTATTAAAATTAAATTTAAGCACAAATGACATTATTTGATGTCCTAGATAAAAGAATCAAATAGATATGCCTACATATAATGCATGAACCCTTAAATTTAGGGAAGAACCAAAACTCACATCTCACAAAGATCATAAGGAAGACGTGTGTATATTGAGACACCCTAGACACATATGAAATGCTAAGAAATTGAGTTAAGTTCAATATGCTTATTGGTACATCAAAATGAACTTAAACTCTTTTAATCGATATCATAGGAATAAATCATGAGGAAAACTAATATATAAGCATATACATCTAGCCCATTGACCATGATTGAAATTAAGATTTTGAAAATCATTTTATAAATATTTTGAAAAATCTTGGTGAAGTTTATCTTTTAATAGGAACAACCATTGATAATATTGACACAAAGTTAGTCAGAAACATTGAAGTTTTCAATAGTTTTGAACTTTGTATTAATCTTTCAAATTAATGAGTATTTTAATATAAAATTACTTTTTGTCAATTGTATTTTATATAAGTAATGTATATATAAAATTTCAAGATTTTCTAAAAAAATACAAACTTATGTATTTTCAAATTTTATTTTGAAAGTTTGATTTCTGGAAAATCAGACTCCAGTCGACTAGTGGTAGTGGTAGTCGATTGGTCTTTGATGAGTCAACTGTTGTGTCTGATTTTGATTAAACAAGGGTTATTTAGCTAAATATCAACACCCCTAAGGACCCTAATCACTCCTAACCCTATGATATGCTTAGAAAAGCATTGAAAGGGTGAGATTATCATTAAAAAATGATTAGGAGAGCCAATTAGGGTGGAGAATAAAATTTTAAGGGAGGTTAAAGTTCAAGTTTGAACTTTTACCCTTATTTTTGATTGCTTAGGTTTCCTATAGGCTTAGGAATTCTCCAATGACATTGTTGGTGCAATGATCAAGGGGGGAGCAAGGCTTTAGTGAGAGTTCATCCATCAAGGTACGATGAATAAATTTTGATAAAAGGGGGAGAATGAAAAATGTCTATCATTTAGTGATAATGTTGTATCACTAATGAGAATGAAAAGCATGTGAGATGATTTTAGACTAAGGGGAAGAATGAAGGATCTCATTGGAAGATGAGACATTGAAAATCTTGGTAGACTTTTTAATGTATGCCAAAGGGGGAGAAATGAGAGTTTAAGTTAGGTAAACCTTCATTATGCTTTGACATAAGAAGAGTCAAGTTGGACTTATGGGATAGTCGAACTCAAAGGTATTATCACCTAACTTAAAGGTATTGTCAAATATCAAATAGGGAGAGATTATTGGTTCAATCGATCCAGGTCACGATTGATCAGATTCGAGTGGGACTTGAGTAGAGTTTTGATGTTTGACAATATGGGTTTGGCCATATGTCGACCATATGACAAGTGAATAATTGAGATATCTAAGGTCATATGAGGGAGATTGTGAGGAGGAGATTGTCAGAGCAATCAACCTTAGGTCAATATTAACCAAGCTCGAGTGAAACTCGAGTGGAAGTCTAAGATTGGAGTCTTGACAATAGAGAAGTCAAAGTATGAATATTTGGCAAGAAAAATTCAAAATTGGATTCTTGGCAATGAAGAAGTCCGAGTATGAATACTTGGAAAGGGAAAATCCAAGGGTGAAGGCTTGACAAGAGAAAGTCCAAGTATGGATACTTGACAAAGGAAAAGTCCAAGAGTGTAGTCTTGGTCGTGTACGTTTAAGGGTGTAGTCTTGGCAGCGAACGTCCAAGCATTAAGACTTGGCATTGAAAGTCCCGGAGGCACGACCTCTTGGCAAAGGAGACCCGTTAGCATGATAAAGCTAACAGAAGCACTTAAAGGCTAACGCCAAGGGTGAAGAGTCGTGAACTCGAACCAAGGGTGTGCAACTGATAGAAGTGATTTGAAGGCTTAGGTCTAGGCTAAGGGTATTCGATGGCATGATAAAGTCAATGGAAGCACTTAAATGCTAGCGCAGGGTGAAGTCGTGGAGGACTCAGATGAACCCTGAGGGCGTGAGGTTGATAGAGGTGACTTGAAGGCTTAGGTTTAGGCCTAAGGTAAGTATTAAGTATGAGGGAATCATACTTGGATTTAACCTCAGTTTTGAGATTTATCAGTCGACTGGTGGAATATAATTGACCAGTTGACTGGTCAAGTGCACGATACTCTGGAGGCTTAGTTGACTCTGGCAGTTGAGTGGGGTTATCACCAGTTGACTGGTAGAGTAGTTGACTGAGGCTCGACTGTTAACCTATGGCTCTGGTAGTCGACTGGTGACTTACACCGATCACTAGCTACCGCAATCGATCAGTGATGATGCGACCAATGGGCCGTAAGTGGTGGCACATAATATATTGTAGTCATCGCTTGCTTATATGATTGATGACTATGACAATTGATTGTTTGGGCGGTTAATCTCGGGCAAAAAATTTGAAGTGGATTATTCCGTTGTGAGACAACGGATAACTAAACAGTTGACTAGTGGATAAGGCCAACCGACTGCCAAGCGAAAATTCAACCCAATGAATGCTTTAAAAGGAGGAGCTCATAGAGGATTTCAACAGTCGGTTCTTGATGACTTTGAAGGGGAGTTTTCGTTTCATTCAAGACCTTCCAAGTCGTTTAAAACAACTAAATCATAAAAGCAAGCATAGCTCACTTTTGGTAAAGTGTTTTAGTGTTTTTTTTGTATTTACTTGTATTTGGTTGTTTATTTTTTATTGTAAGCTCTTGTAAGGGGTTTCTCCATCTCCGATGTTATACCGAGAAGGAGAGGTTTTAGTGAGTGTAGATCACTAGAGCTCGACCGTGGAGTAGGGACTAGGGTTCCGAACCATGTAAAATCTTCATGTTATGAGTGTGCTTGTTTTTGTATATTTTGTTGCGTACTAACAATCTTGTAAACAAGCAAACAAACGCAATAGAGAGAATCGATGATCACTATTCATCCTCCTTCTAGCGCACCAAACAGTCCCTAACAAGTGGGTCACAGAGGACTAAATAATGGACATGAGGATAGCAAGTCTTAATAGGTAATGAAAGGATCGAATATTAGGTAAGTGTGAAAATCTTAATAGGTCATGGAGGAACAAATGTTGGGCAAGTGTGGAGGTCATAACAGGTCATAGAGGATTAAATGTCAGGAGCGTGGATAGAAGTTCTAATAGGTCATGAAGGACCGAATGTTAGACACGTAGATAGAGGTTCTAACAAATCATGAAGGATTAAATGTTAGACATAAAACAGAAAGTCCAAACAAGTCAAGAAGAATTGAATGTTTGGCAATAGTAAAATCTTACAAATTAAGGTTAATCGAATGTTAGCCGTGAGAAGGGAAATCTAAAAGGGCCAAGGAGGACTGAATGCTTGACAATTGTGAAGTCTTAGTAGATCAAAGTTTACTGGATGCTAGGTGAGTGAAGCCTTTATGTGTCAAAGTTGTCTAAATGCTAAGCAGAAGAAGTCCTAATAGACTAAGGTTGATCAAATGTTAGCCAAAAAATTTTGTAGATTGAGGTCAAATAGGTATTGGACAGTGATTGTTCAACCTTGGTAAGGTTGAAATAGATGTAACAATTGATTGTTATGGGAATAACAATTGACTGATAAATCACAAAATACAGTTAAGTGCTCGAAGCAGTTGGGCTACAATCAACTGTTAGGGAAGTACAGTTGATTGCCCGAGCAATTAAGGTGCTTGGGTGGCTCGACAGTAGCCGACTACTTGAGTCGAATGTCCAAGTCACACCATGAGCTCAGGGTTTGAGGGGGTTTCCGATATGATCAATCAACTATTGGGTGTTAGCAGTTGACCGACGACACTACTAAAGTGAACAGAAAGTTTTGAACTTGACTTTTGAACTCGACTTACGAAGCATCAATCAAACGATGGTGTAGAGTAATTGATTATTATGGTCAATGTTGAGCTAGAAAGAGTCGTTCTACAAAGCAACATTCAAATCGATAGTAGAATAATTGACTGATGATAGTAAGTAGTCGATTGTTGGATGAAAAACAGTCATGATCGCAACTTTATAAAAGAAGATTTTGTGAAAAGTTTTAAAAAATCTATTAGATGTTGAATTTTAGAGGTTTTTAGGGGAAGTGATGTTTGATTCTTGACTTTTAGGAGGCAATTCAAAGAGACCGTAAAGCAATCTAAGCCAAATTCATTTGTATAAATTTATTTGTTTCGATTTCATTTGTATATTTATATTTGACTTGTGTTGTTTGGAAAAACAAGTGTTGTAAAAGATTTCTTCACTTCCAAAAGGTATTCGAGAAGGAGAAAGTTTAGTAGTATATCTTTAGGATGCTAGACTGTAGATAGGAAATGGGAGTATATCTTTAGCATTTCTCAATCTAGTTTTGAGTCTTATAAAATCAATCTGTGTTTGTGTTATTTTGTTTTGTTTTTGTTTCTATATTTCTATAATGTTTAACATTTTATAAACAAGCATAACCAAAAAGTAATCTCAAATTGCTATTCATCTCCTCTAGTAATGTCATATCCCAATAGACGAGATTGAAGTTGAGTTTACTAAAGGAGTATCAATTAATTAATATAAGATTTTAATCAATTGGATATAGTAATTGTCGAACAATAGTTGTCGTGGGTATAGTTTCAAAAATAGTAAATCAGTCAACGGGCAAAGATGAATCAATCGACTAATAGTGGATCGCTATGTAAATAATGAATAAAGACATTTTAATAAATACAACAACTATATCATTCACTCCATAACATACTACGATACTCAATTCTTTTATAATGCTTCTTTTATTATTTTAGTTCTTACAAATTTTGTTTTATCATTTTTATTGTCTTTTTATTTTGGGTTTTGAAGTTAAAATCTCTGCATTTTAACCTCCGTATTATTCACAATATTTGTTACTATACTTTATTTAATATCTTATATAATTAATTTTTGTAAAGAGATTGTTTTATTTCTATAAGGTTTTTGAAAAGAAGAAAAATAATAATTTTTTAAAAGTTGACTACCATTAGGTTGGACTTACCTCGGATTGTGTCCGATTTTGATCCAATCTAGACTTGTAACTAGGTCAACGGATCAATTGCCCATTGACTTAGGTTAAGCGATCGAAATTGTAATCGAATAATCAAGTAACAGACCGATTACAATTTCGTAAGCTACAATTGTTGAACCAGTGGTCTAATAGAAGGGAGTTTATTTCGTTTTTAGGACATAGGAATCACCCTTCTAAATGTCGATCCTAAGCCCGAGGACATTCAATTTATTGATACTTAACTAGAGTAATTTTTGACAACCAATTTACATGGAAGTATCGGAACTTCTAAAATTCTAGACACTCTACTTTTAAAATCGTCTATTTTTTATTAAACATTTTGAAAAAAATCGTTCTTCTGTCTGAAGAAATACAAACAAAATTTAAAATATTATAATGTCATATAAATTTCAATTGAGCGACGATTATTGATCATTGAAGTAACACATCAAAATATAACATCTGACGAAATTTAAGATTCAAACTCAACTCTTCATATTTTCATCGTTTACTGAAGATATCAATTTAAGTTTATTTAAATATTCTTATATTAAACTAAAAGAATCATCAACTAGATTTATTTTTGTAAAATAATTTTTCTTGGTTTTGGATCTAAATGTACTTTTGAAAATTTTTATCAAGGATTTTTGAATCCACCTGTTGAATTTGTTCCACTGGTGCAAAAGGTTGGAATCTGCCAACCTAGCGACCCCTACCAATCCGCCCTCGGACCATCGTAAGGGAGGTAAATCACGGTAGACCTTTGATCTTTGAGACTAGTAACTAGCGCATAGAGGAACGACACCCTCGCATTTGCAAAGGATTGACCCGTTGTCCTCTGGTGCAACGTCTACATGCGTTAGCCACTAGCCCCTTCCCGCGGGGGCTGTTGAATTTGTTCCACGAACTATACTCATTCGTACAATTAAAAAAATTAATAAGACAGAAAAAAGAAATTTAATTGAAGAATTTAATAAATTAAATAATAAAATATCTTTATTTTCTAATATTTGGAGTCATAATTAATAAATTCTTTCGTATATATATGTAACCTGTTATTGGATCGTTAATTCTTGAATACTTCAAAAATATTTATTAGCATATTGAGTTTTTTTACGAACCATACACTCACAATATTTCTCAGTTATTATATTTAATTTTAAAAGAAATGGATTAATTAATAAAACATTTTTAATTTTATTTGATAATGTTAATTTTAATACTATAAGTATTATTAATGAACTTAAATTTATTTATCAACCTATCATATGCAGTGTATTTTTTATACTCATTATTTATGTCATATTTTAAATACATTTGTTCAAGATGAATTAAAAATAAAAAAAAATCAAATTAACCAATTAAAATTATTATTTCTTATTTAGGGTAACATTCTAATACAATGAAATAATAAAATAAATTTTGTAAAATTAATAAAATTAGACCTAAAAAATTTATGATATATTCATACGTTAGAATTCAACATCGCAATTACTATCAGATTTATTTTAATATAGAGAATTATTATATTCATGTTTTGCTCAAATTATTAATATATATAGTAACATTTACAATCGAATAATTTTTCGATGTTTATTATCTTATTCTTATTTAATTATAATCTATATTGTAACATAACTTTAATTTTAAATGAATACATTATTATTAAATTTTTATCTGTTTGCGTATAACAATGAAAGTAACATAGAAAAAGTATTTTTATAATATATTTGAAATTTAAAATATTAATAGGAGTGGTTTAAAACTTATAAAACTACAATTTTTATTAAAAAAAATGAAGCATCCTTGAGGGTCTTTAAGTTTTAAATAGAAATTTGAGAATTATTTTATATATTTTTTTATTTTTAGTGATGTAGATAGTGAAATGAATTTTGATATTTTACGATGATGATTATAGAAGACTCAAAGTTTTTTCATTCTTTCTATCATCACAAAAGGATTTTTAATTTGTCTGATGTCAACTTTGCCTATAGAATAAATGTTTTGTTTTAGAAATAATATATTAGAATAACGGTGATATACTTTATCTTCTAATGATTTGGAAGTATAAATATTAATTAATGATTAACTTAGAGATGAAAAAATATAAGAAATTAATTATTTTGAGGACGAAATAGAAGAATTTAATATCGAAAAAATTATCACTACCGAAATGAGAAATGAAAGTGATTAACAATGTCACTTCTCTAGATAAAAAATAAATGAATTATGTGAGTTTTGATTTTTTTTATATTATAAAGAATACATAAATCGTTTAAATAAATATAAACCTTTTTTATTATATATATTAAAATTAAAAGTGAATATTGATGGCATCGTAAAACTGAGTGAGGATGATAGCATGCTTGACGCGGTCAATTTAATAATTTGAAAGGGAAGACATATAGATGTTATCTACTGCGAAGATAGCATTTAAAATATCAAAAAAAAGATGATTTTAGAGAAAATACTTGAATTGAGCAAGTGAACCATGGAAATAAAGAAGAAAGCACAAATCTTTATTGACCTAGCAATGCAAATGGATAGGAAATCAACTAAATAAAGTCATACTTTTCAACACGTTTGATAACGAGAGGACTCAATTTTAAACAAGCACAAATCTCATAAAAATAAATTGTCGAATTGCGTTTCAATTCCACCAAAGGCCATTGCCCGTGCTTTGAAAGATGACTATGCCTTTTATAATTTAATAACAACGTGCTCTGAATATCTCGTAAACAAAAAAAAAATAATTAAAAAATTCCAAACATATTGTCGATTTGAATTCGAACCGTAATTAGCTTTTTGCCACCTTTTAACTTTGTGCGGTTTCACGATTTTTCCGGGTTTCGATTGAACCGGTCGGTCGAATCGCGCACAGGAATTGGACGGCATCGACGCGTTGCCCTAAGCCAACGTGTCGCCTCGTCGCTCGCGTCCATCATCCTGCTTCGTCGTGTTTTCTACGGATACAGATACCGACCGCCGCCTGTTCCGAACACCAGACGAAGGGAAGTTTCGCGAGGCGAGAGGCGAAGAAACCCTAGCAGGCCGATTATTTTAAAGAGGCGATCGATTCTCTTTCCCTCGGTGTATTTGTAGCCAGCCGGTTGCTGCCTCCTCGTGGATTTCGACTGCCGGTGCCCGATTCGTTTCGATCGCTAATTTTTTTCTTTTGGGTTTGTTTGTTTGGGAAAATATCGGATATTCATTCTTTCTGGTTTCTGTGATCTGATTGCTTGTGCATACTTTTATGGTTAGAGTTCTGGTTCGCTGGTCATGGCTTCCAAGAGGATACAGAAGGAGTTAAGGGACTTGGAGAAGGACCCGCCCGTGTCTTGCAGTGCAGGTCGACTCTGTTTTATCTTTTCCACAGCCACTGAGCGTCGTTATCGCTATGCCTTGTCTGCTCCCCTTGTTGCTTTCCTCTGTGTTTTGGTATAATATGATAGCTCTGATTATCTCTCACGTAGTTTACCAACTCGTGTTTATGTTATGCTAACAACTAAGACATACTAATGTAGAAACTTTCATCACCCTTTCTCATTCACTTCTGTCTTCATACGCACCTTCACATTATCTTATTCACATTAGTTTCTCCCATGAAAATTTGAACATGTGTAATGAATGTCTTGTTTCTCATCCGTATCAGAATATTACAACAACAACAACCACTAAATTTTATCCAACTAGGTGGGGTCCATTATATGGATCCTCTAATATCAATGGATTCTATCTCTTACTATATCATCATCTATATTTAAATAAACTTTATTTTGTTTTATTGTTGCTAACTAAGTTTTATTCCACTGAGTTTGATTTGTATATTTATAATAATTTCATATCATTTAACTGAAGCATTTATCTACTTTTTGCTATAATATTTTTATTTTTTATTTTATCTATTTTCGTATATTCATACATCCATTTTAACAATCTCATTTATGTAATTTTCATTTTCTGCTCATGTGCTTGCGTTATAGTTCAACCTTCAGTTTCATATAACATAGCAAGTATAACTGTCATTTTGTAAAACTTCCCTTAAGTTTAAATGTTTTTTATAATCACAAAGAATACTCGATGTTCTTCTCCATTTCAACCATCTTGTTTGTATTCTATGTAAGACATTTCTCTCAACTTCTCTATCCTTTTGTAAAAATGATCCTAAATATTTAAAACTTTCAGTTATGGACAATTCATTATATTCAAATCTAACAATTGTCTCATTGTATCTAATATTAATAAATTTAAATTTCATATATTATCTTTATTTTACTAAGTGTAAGACTTTTCACTTCGAATGATTCCTTTAAAAATTCAAATTAGCATTTACTTTTTCACGTGTCTCATCTATCAAAACAATACCATCTGCAAATAACATGCATCATACCATGTCTTGGATACATTTAAGAATTCATTTATGATTAGTATAAAAAGATCTTTAATGTAATCTTATCTTTATGGAAAACGTTTTGATTAATCTTCTTAGCACTTTTACTCTTGTCGTTGCATTATCATACATATTCTTAATTATTTCAATATATGCTACACTATTTTTTTTTCTTTCTAAAATTCTCCATATAATTTTCTTAGGACTTTTTCAAGGTCAATAATTACCATATCAGAATATTAAAATTATCAGAATTTGTAGTTGAAAGTATTTTGCTCATTATTATTAGATTCTGTACTTGCCTCTCTTTTCAAGGTACATTTACAATCATTATCTTGTAACAGACAATCAAGTTTCATTATATTAATTAGTTTTGTTTTCTAGGTGTATTTTTTGTTCCTTTCTTATTGTTCATTTTCAATTATCGCTGGACATATAAATATATGAACTGATTTATGCATACATTTGTTCATTTTTTGTTGTCCATTAACATTGCTAGGCCCTGTTGGTGAGGACATGTTCCATTGGCAAGCAACCATTATGGGGCCTTCTGAAAGCCCCTTTGCAGGTGGCATATTTTTAGTGAATATCCACTTTCCACCAGATTATCCCTTCAAGCCACCAAAGGTATCTTTTTTCATATCGTGCATTGCCTATCTACCCATCTACATGTGCATAAGTAAGACATGTTTCTTATTTTTCTTTTGGGGAACACTGCATTGCAGATGTGCAAAATCTCTTTTTAGGAGCTTGTGCATATGGTTTTCACATTCTTTTACTTGCACCAAATTGAATTCTATTTGAACTAATTCAGTTTTCACTTAATTGAATGTTTGTATTATTTTGTTTGCCTGGGTTTTCCTCACAGCTTCTCCATTTTGCACAAAAAATACAGCTTGAAGGGTTAATATGATATTTCTTAAACTTTGTTGTCGCATTGAATTGGCTGAAATTAAAATTATTGTATGTAGATTTACATGCCCATCAAATAGAGTCCAATGACATAGAATGATCTATTTAGTCGACCCCACCTAATGGATAAAGCTTGGTTGTTGTTGTTTTTATCAGATTTACATGCCCATCAACTAGGATCCCTTGCCACGTGAAGAATAGCCATTTTAATCGTGGGTACATGTACATTTTGCATGAGATGTTTATCATTTCCAAGGGACCTCTTATGATCCATTTACTTAGACAAAAGCAAGATGGGAAATTAAGGAAAAAAAATGAATTTGTCAATATTTCCAAGCAAAGAAGAGGCAAGGATGAAGGAATTTAATTCTATCCTGGGAAAGATGTTTGAGCTTCTAATAAATGCAACATAAGCAAGGGACATCTTTTGTTTGAGTTTCATCTAAATAATTGATATGGATGGAAATTGGTGAGAGGGAAAATATAATTTGTTTCTTTTCAATTAAAATATTTTTCTTCTCTCTTATTTCCTTCCCTTTAACTGAATACAGCATAGAGGAATTGCAAGTCAACAAGACGCTTGTGGTTCTTTTTCATGGTATATAAACAAAACATTGACCTTGCAGGTATCTTTTCGCACAAAAGTCTATCACCCAAATATTAACAGCAATGGCAGCATCTGCCTTGACATTCTGAAGGAGCAATGGAGCCCTGCTTTGACAATATCTAAGGTTAATATTTCCTTTTTTTTCTCCATCAAAGTTCAACTTATCATATTTATTTTCTTATTCAATTTAAAATATTCCAAATAATCACTATATATTGATATGCCGAGCCAAGTCTCTTAGGGATGGTAAATGCTGACATGACTTGTGTAGTTACATTGCATGATTCAGTTTTACACATTGGAGTTTGTGATAAATAACTTGTGGCATAAGTAGGTTGACTTGATTATGATCTGCACATAAATGGCTTGAATTGAGTCGTAAACAGATCAACCCATTTATGACTCATTTATAAATATATAAATATTTAATTAGTTATTTAGGAGTAATCTGTATATTTGATCGGCTGTTTAGTCGATCTTTCATGAATCATTGGTTCCAAACCATGGTCAGATCTAGCACGACCAATTATGATCCGCTAATTTGACTTGTCATTCCTACCAAATCATATTTATGCATCTTACGTATCTTTATCTATAGAACTTTTAAGTATCCAGTACCGTAGGCTGGGGTTTAATGATTTTTTTAAATCTTTTTCAAATTTAAACTCTTTAGAGGATTAGATGAGAACGAGGTGGTTGCATGGTTGTGAGAATTGCACAGTTTAGGAGTTGAAGAGGTTGCTATATAATTATAGGAAATTGACCTTCATCTCACGACCCTCAAAAAGTTTGCGAATCATGAATTTGACCGCCGGTTATCATAAGTAACTTATCGGTAAATGGCAATCAAATGCAAGTTTAATAGTGGCATGCAACTTGTGTGAATACTCAGAAATTGATGGCAGATAGTTGGAAGTTTGTATTGCTACCTGATAAAAGATGACGAAGTATATAGATATTGCATAATTTTCTCTTTTTGTCTCAATAAGCAAAGCTAACTGTCACTCTGAACTCAAATTTTAGGTTCTATTGTCCATATGCTCACTCCTCACAGATCCTAATCCTGATGATCCTCTGGTTCCTGAGATCGCCCACATTTACAAGACTGATCGAGCCAAGTACGAGACCACCGCCAGATCATGG
Organism: Wurfbainia villosa; assembly: GCA_025175895.1. Lineage (NCBI taxonomy): Eukaryota > Viridiplantae > Streptophyta > Magnoliopsida > Zingiberales > Zingiberaceae > Wurfbainia > Wurfbainia villosa. Next base: position 102,540,487 of record CM045988.1, on the reverse strand, counting down.
ACTCAGAAATATGCCATGGGGTAAAGATTTGTGGCGTTTTGTTCTTTTCAGAAATAAGAAGTAAATCAAATTTTGATTTATTTCCTGGAGTTCCTTGGCTACTCTTGTTATCCTGAAGTGTTCTTGAGATATCCAATTTTAGAACCAACAACAGTATGCAATATTAAGATATATCGCCCCTCTGGGCTATCAGACATGTATTGTCCAGCAGCAGTCGCTCCGTATAGATGGCAAAGAAGTATATTTGTGTTTTTGTTTCCATTTCTTTCGAAGTCCTTCATTATAGTTTCATGAAAGTGCAAGAAAAGAGATGGGAGATCGACCAAAAGAGTATATAATTTGGAATCGAAAATTTTTCAAAAAGCGAAGAGGGCTTTTGATTGTTGGAGAATTTTTTAATTTGTTATTTTTATTTTTTCAGAAAATAAAAAAACGTGGAAAATGATATTTAGTTGTCGTTTTCTATCACTATTTTTAAAAAGTAAAGCATCATTTTTTGGAAAATTAAAAAACAAAAAAAAATCATTTTTCGTTTTTCAGAAAATAAAAAATGTGGAAAGCTGTCAAATGCAATCGAAGTTTTTTCTATTTTTTATTTTGGGGTTAATATTTTTTTTTCAAAATTATCTTTATATTTTCATCATTTGAAATAAAAATATTTTTAATAATTTATCAAATGACATTATATATATATATATTATTTCATTTGTGCGACTAAATGATGTGCGTCTGTGCACGGAAATTGCAATGAATAATAAAATCACCGTTCATGATAGTTTTTCACGCACATACAAATATTGTCTCCACGGGATGGTGCAGTGGTAAGGCAGGGTGTTGCTTACAGAATTGGCAGAGTTTGATTTCGAATGAGGGGTTTAAAATCTCCTCTGATTTCAGATGGATTTCTCCCTGTCTTGCCATCGTGTCAAAGGACTTTATCCTCCGTGATTTACCTCTTTCTCGTCAGTGTCCTGAGATGGGTGACAGAGACGGCTAATTGGGTAGATTCTCAGCTTTTGCTTGCATATATATATATATATATATATATATAGAGAGAGAGAGAGAGAGAGAGAATTGATCACTGCTCGCCTGATTCTTGCCTTCGTCCGCGACAGAAATGTCTGATAAGTTGCTGCGCTGACATCGCCCGGCCACATCGCCGCCCGTCCGGCCACCTCCGGCCGCGGCCGGTGCGTTAGGCGCACCTCGTCGTGATCCGGGAGCTCGGCTCCGGCCGGATTATGCGATCGGAAGCCGGCGAATTGGCCCGCGATTCCGCCCGCAATCCGGCCGGAGTCGATCTCTTCACGGCCGCCGTAGTGCGCTAGGTGGCCGGCGGTATATATATATAAATATAAAAGAAATATTCATTCCCTGAATTTGATAAGAGTACTTTTTATTTACATATTGTACTCGAAGTTAAATTTTATTGGTTACTCTAGTCATCCGATCAATATTTTGCTTAGGCTCTCTAAAAAAAATATAAAAACAGCTTTATTAGTAATTTTTTTATGATTATTTTTATTTAAAAGAGGAAGATAAATTAGAATCAAAATCTGCCTACAGGATTGTTGGATCATATCTCCTCTGACAAAACGAGAATCGTTGGATCGACCTTTTTTAGCCGCTCGATTGGCGCAAAAAAAATGAAACAATGACGGCTCAATAAGACATCACCTTTCTTATCACTTCTCATCAACCTTTTCAAAAAGCATTCGCTTTTAATTGGAAAACTCGTACCAATTAAATAAAGTTAAAGATTTAAAAAAAAGTATTCCTAAAACGTTATCTTTTTTTTTTAAAAGTTAAAATATTACTTTATACATATTCTATCTGAAAATACTTTTATTGTATCATTGTTTGTAGCAGTTAAAACAAATTAAAATAAGCTAATTATAACTGTTACTAAATAGTTAGCATAATAAATAATAATCATAACAGATATAACAAGTATTACGATAATATAATAATTATTTTAAAAAGAAAAGTAATTTATTTTAGTATTATTATGATATTTAAAGGTACTTTACTTTTTTTTTTTTAAATAAAGATTTGTTGTCTGAAAGTAAGAAAATTGACTCGAAAGGAAACCGCGCCTTTGCTTTTTTATTTTGTCCTCCTCCTTTAACCGACGCGATGACGGAGATCGGACTTCGTCGCCGCCCTCTTCTTCCATTTTCTCCTCCTGTTTCGCGAATCCGGCTCCTCTCGCTTTCTCCTGATCGGGAGGCCGACGGCAGCGAGGAAGGATACGCCGAAATGGGCTCGACTCCCGAGTTTTTCTTACTGTGTTGTTTTTGCAGCGTTTGCGACATTGGCTGCTGCTTCGAGCTTCATTTCAGGTGATTCGCCCTTAAATTTTGAATTTTTTTTCGGCGAAATGTGAGCTGGATTTTTCAAGCTTATGTATATATATGTATATATATATTTTTGGTTCAGATGATGTTTTCTTATCTCATGGATCTGGCTTGCGAAGCTTGCTGCAAGCTAAGACTAGTAAGATTTTCTCCTTTTGTTGGATTTTTTTTTAATTTCCCTAAACAATTGATCTTATTCTATTATTGTTGGGATAAGGAAGTCTTGGGTTGTTGATGGTTATCAAATGCATTTGCTTGATTTAGATGCCGAGTCTTGTTTCTGGACAGATACTCGTTTTATTTACTAAATTGCATTTTAAAAGCAACTTGTGATAAGAGGATTGGCTTAAGGGGGAAATTGTTGGTATTGTCATATCCAAGTTAGTGATGGTCTTGACATGGTTGATAAACGATTGGAAAGTTTAAGTTCAGCTTGGCAAGGAAAAGTGCAAAAGGTGTTGTTAAAGAGAAGTCTTAGAGGAATGAACTCGAAACAGATGAGTCCAATAAGAGGACAAAAGTCCGCAAGAGAAGTCCGGAAAATGGAAGAAGTTAGTAGAAATCCAAAAGGTCCTTATTAAGAGAAGTTCAAAAGGAGTGAACTCTAAGTAACTGTAAACATTCCATCAAAAGGTGTTGGCAAAAGTCCAAGTGAGATTCTTAGCAAATGAATTCCCTATGGAGTGAATTCATGACAAATTGAAGTCCATGTGGTTCTTGATGGACGAGAAGTGTCAAAAGAGTGAACTCTTAGTAGATTCAATGGATGCTGAAGTTGATCTGGGTCTTCCTCTTTGTCATTTGATGTGTGTATTTGTTATTGTTTTACATCACCTAACTGGAACATTTATTGGTCGTCTAAGTATATGTTTGTACCACCTTAAACGTATCTCTCGGAGTTTTTTCTCAATAAATGCAACTCCGACTTTCTCTCTACTGTTCTCATTTTTTATTTTGCCCATACCCGTATGTCCACACATAACACATCCACCTTAACATCCATCTTTGCAACTCTCATCTTTTGTTTATGTGCTAGAGTCGTAACCCAATATTCAATGTCATATAACATAACAAGTCTGACCATCATTTTGTAGAACTTCCCTTTGGCTACATTTGGTAGGATGTAATGTAATCAAGTTTGTAATATAATCGAGTTTGTAATGCAATGCAATGTAATCTTGATTATATTACTATGTTCGGTCAAAAAGTTGTATGTAATTTTTGATTATAAAGGTAATTACATTCTTTTATTTGATGTCCATTACAAGACCAAGCCGAATTAATTGTGGCCGGCGGCAACAACGATGGCGGCCTTAGCGGCGGTGTGGCGGCGGCCCGAGCAACGGTCGACCGACGACGGTGATGGTCGGCCGGCGGCGACGACGATCAACTACCCACGGCGGCCATCGACCGACTACCCATGGCGGCCATCGGCCTGTGGCAGCGGCGACGACAATCGGCAGCGGGTGGCGATGAGCGGTAGTCGAAGCGGCGGTGGTGACGACGATCATTCTGGCGTCCCGAGAGAGGAATGACAATAACCAAAAATGAAGTGAAATTGAAGGGGTTCGAGTGGTGTTGTAAGCTGGGATCGATCAGCTAGTTTACAATAACAGAAATAAGAAGAAAAATTGAAAACTTACAGATTCTATTAGTGCAAACTCTTTACAATATTGCCCAAGTAGAGCTCAAGGGTCGCTTGAATTCTGCTCTGCAAGGGTTTACATAACTCCCTTTTATAGGAGAGAGGCTGAGATGCTGGGTGCGCACTAGGCCCCATCATTCACATGCTCATGCCTTCTCTTGATAAGAGGGAATCTTGCTAGGGCTGCTTTACAGCTTGCAGCCTACACACAATATTGATATCACGGGTTGCTTGTGATCTTACTAGTGGTTACATAAAGCAAACTTTTAGTACCGACAAGGCTTAGTGGGTGAGTCATTTGATTCCTTGGGGGTCCATCACGTTCGCAAGGTCTTTGATGCTTTTAGAGGCGAAATGCAGTCATCCTTCTGACAGTGTCTTGTAGTAGGTTAGCGGTCGTTTCAAGCTGTTCATCAACTTGTTTGGTAGTGGGGTACCAATCTGACCACCAATTGTCAGAAGTGCTCTTTTGTCGACACTCATTTTTCTTCAGAGAGTGTAGCAGCCTAAGCTACTGGAGCGCATTTGTTGCTTGGACTGCTGCTCTTTGTTGTAGCTCATGGAGCTGTTGTTCAATATTGTTTTCTTCATCAAGGGTGTGGGGGTATTTGCGAAGGGACTGCAGTAATTGTTGATATTGTTTAGCGAGACAGATAGGGTTCGGAGAACTTGGGCTACTTGAGCTTGGGCTTCCTGGTGAGGCCTTTCCTTTATCTCCTGGAGAGCTACTAGTACTAGCTTCAGTTTGCTGAGGACCCTTTCCGGCCATCCTGAAACAACAAGGGAATTTATTAGTCTAGATAAGGCATCAGCTAATTGATTGTCCCTGTCGTCAACATGTTCAAATTGAACTGAGAGTCCTATGCTAGCGATGAAGTCGGTGAAAGCTAACCACCTAACTCGGGATGGTTTATTATCAGCAGATTTTCCAAAAAAACTAATAATAGCTTGGCAATTTGTTCGTATTGTCAGGCTTTCTTTGTCCAGGAAGTAAATTTTCAGGGCTTCCAGGGAGTTCATTACTGCATGAATTTCTGTGTCAATAGTTGATTTTGGGGGATTGAATTTTCCCCTAGCATATGCGTAGATCCTTTCAGCTGTTTTTGGGTCATATTTTCCATTTTTCCACTTGCAAATGCCTCCCCATCCATCCATGCAGTCGTCAGCTTCTAGAATGACGAAATAATCTTCTGGTGGGACTTTTAGCTCCGGTAGTTCCTGGATTAGTTTTTTTGACCTGCCTTATTAAGGCCTAGTCCTAGCTATTTAGCCTCTTATCTCCATTTGGGCATGTCTTGGCATACAATGGGTCCAAGAGTTTTCCTAGGTTGGGAATATAGTTTCGGGCGTAATTCAGAAGCCCGAGCCAGGATCTCATTCCTTTATTGTCTTAGCTCTTCATCTTTGAAAGTAGCAACCTTGGTGATAATATGTGGTTGAAGCTTAATTTTGCTGTTGCCAAGAATGACTCCCAAAAATTCAATCTTAGAGACTGCTATTTTTATTTTGGTTGGGCTTAGTACTAGCTCGTTTCGTTTGCAAATTTCCAACATCTTCCTGAGGTGTTGGTCGTGTTCTCCTTCATTCCGAGAGAAAACCAATATGTCATCAATGTATACTGCTATAAAGCCTTCAGTCCCCTTGAAAAAGTTATCCATTTTTCTCTGAAAGATGGTTGGGGCATTCTTCAATCTGAATGACATCACCAGCCATTCATATAAACCATCTGGCACCCAGAAGGCGATCCATTCGATTGAGTCGGGGTGCATCGCCACTTGATGAAACCCACTTTTAAGGTCAAATTTTGAATAAATTTTGCTATTACTGACCTTCTTCAAAATTGTGTTGATCTCGAGAAGACTGTATTAATCTTTGTTGGTAAGATCATTAAGGCATTTGTAGTTAAACACCATTCTTTCTTTGCCTTTCACTTCCTTCCCTGTTTTAGGGTCAATTGTGGTTCCGGAATTTACAATGATTGTGGTGGTGCGATGTCTGCTTTTGCTGGGTTGGATGACTCCGATTTCTAGTAAGGCTCTGACATGTCTAGTAAAGGCCTCCTTCTGATTAGGAGTCAAGTGCTTCAGGTCTTCAATGATAAAATATGAATTTTTAATATCCAGCTGGCAGACAATTTGATTGTTCGCCCAGTGTTGTAAAGGATTTTCCCTGATGTATCCTTAGTCCTGCAATTCTTCAACAGGGAGCTGAATCCTTCTTTGAATTTCTGTTGGATTCGTTCGGTGGAATAGTGTACCATTTCTTTGATTTGGATGTACTCTTCTTCTTCCAAATCCTTTTCTTCTATAGCTGAAACAGTGACAGAGGATAAAGTATTAATTGTAGTAAGGTTTTTATAGAACGTTACCACATTTCCCTTAATGTGCAATCCTCCATGCATTGCTCGTATAAAGTTGCAGCCAATGATCATCTGTATATTGTCCCCGAGAATCATAGGGAAGCTGTATGTGTAGGGGATTCGGAAAGTGTTCTCACAAATAAACATCCTTCCCTGCTTCATTTTCATATTTGCAGTTTGTTGTGAATTGATTCCACTGAAGCTGACTATAAAAGTGTTTCTCTCAAGAGCTTCTGTTGGGATTGATTTTTGATCAATACAACAAGTGGTTGCTTCGGTATCCAAGATGGCTTTAAGAGCAAATCTTGGAATTCCTTGGATTTCAATTTCCACTGTCAGGTTATAAAGCATATTCCTCACCAATTTGGGGCCTTTTCCTTCTTGTGTAGCGATTTTGTATGTTTTTTCCTCAAAGAGCATATTTGCTTCTTTTTCGATTTCCTTTCCCCTATCTAGTTGGTGAAAGTCTTCTCCCAATTCCTTTCACACCAGTAGGTCTTCATATTGAGACTTGTAATAGCTAACCTCTTTCTGAAGTCGCTCAATTTCTCCTTCACACCAGGAAATATAATACTGTTGCTCTTGAATTAACTTCCTTGGGAAGAATGGTGTTGGAGCAGAGGGAGCTACTGGGACTTGCTTCTTGAAATAATAGGGACCGCATAAATTGCATGCGGTTATTAGGCAAGAAGGGAGCCTTGGCACAATGGTAAAGTTGTTGCCTTGTGATCAAGAGGTCACGGGTTCAAATCCTGGAAACAGTCTCTTGTAAAAAAAAAGCAAGGTAAGACTGCGTACAATGGATTCCTTCTCCGGTACCCCGCGTGGCGGGAGCTTCGTGCACCGGGTTGTAATTTATTAGGCAATTTGGGCAGTGTGTTCTTGCCCTTTGTAATGTCTCCCCCTTATAGCATGTACAAGTGGTTGGTTGTGGGGGAATGATCTGTTCATTGAGGTGCCAATCATGTAAGCAGTTAAACTGCTCATTAGACACCTTGACTTGAGGACTATAACCTCCATCTATCTGTCCAAGCATAAATATTGAATCATTAGTCAAATGCAAAATTTGGATAGACCTTAGGAGATCTTCATTATCCTCCTCGCCTTCTGAAATGCTAAAAATAGCATCACTTTGAGCTTCCCCTTCCTGCACAGATAATATGTCACAGTCATCAGGTAAATCGAGTTGCTCAAATATTGCAACTCTCTTAATGTCGCGTCGTTCATTTGGGCATTCTCGTGCAAAATGTCCTTCCTGTCCGCACAGGTAGCATTTGCATCTTTTATTGCGAACAAGGTGTTTTCTCTTTTCAATTCTTGCATGAGAGTCATGTGGTTTTCCTTTGAAGGTCTTTGAACGCCTAATTCCATATTTCTGCTTCTGATTCTTATAGTAGTCTGGGATTGGAATTTGACTGCAAAATAATAAATTCTTGAGGGCTCTTTTGAAAGCTGCGTCCTTGCATTCCTGCTTAAGAAATTTATACACAAAAAGAATTCTTGGGATTAGTCCTATTGTTAAACCGGCGTATTTTTCATTAAATGCCCTTTTAATTCTATTCCCAAGATCTCCAGGCATTTTGAACCAGAATTTTTCAAAGCTTTGTCCTGCAAAATGTCTTCCAGTCTTTGCTGTTATTCTCATATAGTTATTCATGTATTGGATAATGTTTTTGACATTATCACATGATAATTTTTCCAAGTCTCTGTATGTAGCATCTTGTATTGCTGTGGATCCCTGAACTGGATCTTCAGAGGAGAAAGACAAATAGGTCGAGTTGGCTAGGAATGACAAATAGTGCCCCTCCCTTTTGTTGAGCTGAGGGGAGCGTCCATAGTTCATTGTTTTCATCCCTTCTAAACCTTGTGTTGGTGTAAGGCCTTCCTTGGGGAATTCTTGGTTGAGAAGGCCCTGACTCTGTCCTTGCCGGAGGGTACCCAGGTGGTCCCATATTTGCTTCATGTTGAGGAGGATTGTAGGGGGATGCTACAGTGCTTGTAGAATACACGTGCTGCCTATCTCCTCACTGGGTCTCCATTAGTCGTCTCAGAGAAGGGTATTCTATGTTGGTCTCCACCCCTACTGCTAGGGTGTGGTGCTCTTCTTTCGCAAATGGGTTGCACCATTCGTCTGTTGCGTTGTCGTCCGGGTAATTGTCCCATATTACTTCTGCTTTGTTTGCCATGGCTGCTAGGTACTGAATTTGCTATAGATAATCATCCTCGGAGTCCGAGTCTTGCAATGGGCAGTCCATGGACCGGAGTACAGTGACCCCTGGGCTTGTATCTCCTGCAAGGGTACCTTCTTGCAATTTTTCGGAGAGGGGTGGTTCTTCTAGGAGGGCATTAATGGCCATTTTTTCGTATTTGTCTGCTAGGCTTTTGAGGGAGGTGTACCCGGGTCTTTGTGATCCTTCTGCTGGCCCTCTTTCCTTCCGTTCCTTTGGGAGCAATATTGAGAAAATCTCTGGTACTTGGGGCATCTGGGATGAGCATCCTTCGATGTTTCCCTCATAGTTGTAACCATGCTGCTCCGGGACCCAATTTCTTCGTGGCCTTTCATCGTCTGCTGGGACTTCTATCAGTGCGTGGTTGTAGCTGTACTAAGTGATTAATTGGGCAATGATCTGCCCTTGATATATATTAATAGTGGCATGGGTAAGGTTTCTAACCGAGACTTTCACCTCATCTTGGTAGTGGCTGTCAATTGTGGTCGTCTCTATGCTGAGCTGGCTATCCACCAGGGGGAGGGACCTTGCTATAATCTGTCCGTAGATCCCATATGGGAAATCGAAGCTTAGTCCTGTGGATATCTTCTTGTGCTATGATGGGAGGATTACACAATCTTCGTCCATTGCTAACTCATATCCGGTAGATCCCTGAACATATTGTGTTGGTAGTGTTGCGGTTGGAGTTAGTCTTCAGACCAACACCCCTGGTTCTTGCTGTTCATGTACGTAGGATGCCTCTCCTTCTATTAGAATGGCGAGGGAGTGCGTCCTGAGCTCTTCCTCATCGCTGGGAACTTCCTCATCCCGAGCATTATAGCACGGGCATCCTGAATGGGCTGCCACCGTGTAGTTGTCAAATGTGATGGACATCCTTCCATCAATTAGGTTTCTGCTAGTGATCTCCCTTGGTTGGCGGGGGATCGTCACTTGTGTTGGCTGGATTACCCAGCTTAATCTCTGTAGTGCGTCGGCTGAGTACCTCCTTCCTTGAAGCGCCCTTACTCCATGACTTACTAAGTAGTCCACTACTCCTTGCACCTCGTAGGAGAAACCTACGTTCGGCGTGTTTGACAGTCGGCCGATAAGGCCCCTTGTGATCAGCAGGTTTGCTTCCCCGTTTCTCCATTAGTCGTATCCTCTTGTCAGGATGGAGACTTGAATGTTTCTGTAGAAGTCTCCAATTGTTAGCATCAAATCAGGTATTATATATACCATTTGGGACCCATGTGAGAGGTCTACTTCCATGGCTGCTATGATGGCTCTGTCTCCTTGCCATCTGATGTCTCTGAACAGAACGAGAGCCTGCGTTCCTTCCTCCTGTCTGTGTAGCGCATGGATCCGGACTTGCAGGATTCCTAGGCGGATAAAACGCATGCGACTTCTCTGTAGTTGGTTGAAGCTGCTTTCTTGGATGAAGCATCTATCTTGCTGTTGATTATCTACACAGAGCAATGCTTCTTCAGATCGGTGCATGTACACGCGGTGGTGGATATCATCTCTTCTGGAATGGTATAGAACTTCTGCTGGGACGATCGATGCCCTTTCCTGCATTGATAATTGTAGTTGTACCTGGGGGTCCAGTTGTTGTTCTAGTGTTTGCTGGGCACTCCTGCCCATTATCCTCCTCCCCATGCGCCTTAAGGCTTGTTGGGCATTGTACATCCTCCTTTGGTGCCTACGGTTTTGTTGCACCTGGTCTTCGAAAAGTGGGGTTGTGGTTTGCTCCAGTTGGGTCATGCTTCGGGAGGCAATCTTTGCTTGAGCTTGTGCTGCTCTTCTTTTAGGATTTTGTAGGGATCTTTGAAGACTCGGATTCTTCCTCTGGCTTCCTTGGGGCGCTCGGCTGGTCCGAGCGTTAGGTTTTGCAATTTTGTTACAAGGTCTTCGGGAAGAGGGGCTGAGCTGCTCGTAGCCCTCCCTTGTTGTCTAATGATCTTGAGTTCCTCCTGGATACCTTTGAGGGATTCTGCTATTTGGATCAGCAACTGGAGTTGAGTATTATTTTGTTTGATGATTTCAGTGTTTCCGGAAATTGCCCCTTGGTGCTCACTAGGCTTTGTGAAACCCACTGCTGGTGCCTCAATGTTTTCAGTGGCTTTGATGGCTTCAAGGTAGGATCTGGCACCTTTAGTCTGAACAAGGTGGTTCATGTGGTGGTCCACCGCTGGATGCGGAGGAGTACTTCCACTTGTTGTAGCTTCTTAGTGAGCTCTTCTGTCTATTTGCGCACTGTTTCCTCTGCTTCCTTATGCTTCTGGAATGTTTTGGCTATCAGATCGCAGATATCTTGCTTAGTTAATAGTCTGTTAGAGATCAGTAAGGTTGTAAGGGATTTCAGTGCTTCTTCTAATGTGTCAACCTTCTTCTCATGCTTCTGGCAGAGCTCAAGAATTTGTTTGAAGTTTTTGAGATGTACTTTTGCTGATAGACAGGTCCGGTCGTAGATGACCGAAATGTTATGGGCTAGTTGGGAGGTGGTTACTTTGTCTTTCGAGGCTAGGTCAAGGTATTCTAGGTTGACGGTGTGAGACACTCTATACCATTCTTGAATAGACTCTTCCCATCTATTAGACATTAATCACAATAGTTCTTTCCCAAATCTTTGCTCATGCAGGCGAGCCCTTGGTCTTAAGAGAACCCCAGGTTCTATCTGCCAAGTTAGGGACTGTCCTTTTGCTTTCAGAAGGGAAGAAATGTTATGGTTGTGCCTTCTATGTAGGGAAGCTAGAGTAAGCGTCACTACCGTTTCCCTCGGAGATACCTCAACCTCAGGAATTTAAGCTAGCATCATTTTTGCTAGCTCTGATACCAAAAACGTAGCGTAGCGGGATAAAAACAAAATGTAGCGGGAAGACAAGAAACAAAGAAATAAGGAGAAAATGATGAAAACTCACATATTCTTATTTCTTGCCTTGAAGATGTCTTACAAGAGAGCAAACCAAAGTAAAGCTCAAGGTATGCTTGAATGCTCCGCTATGGATGGCTGACTGTCCTTAAATAAGCGTTCAAAGGAGGAGCCGGGTGCTCAAAGGGGCCACCAACGACACTGCTCTTTTTGCTTTAAAAGGATTCACACAGCACACACTAGTGCGCTTTACAACACATAGAGGACTTACACAGCGTATACTAGGACACTTTACAACATTTAAAGGACTCTTACAGCATACACCAGTACACTTTACAACACACACCAGTACACCTTTACAACGCACATTACTCTTTACAACTTGAAGTGGGACATTTCTTTGGCCAGTTCTTGGAGGGTGTCGGAGACTTCAGCCAGTTGTTTGTTTACCTTTACTACAAACGGGAGCCAGTCATGGCACCAGTTGTCTCGGCCGTACATGCTGGCACACTTCTGCTGTTTCATTTCATGAAGTTGCTGGAGTTGTAGGACTGCTGTAATGGCCTCTTGGGCCGCTTGCTCCTGTAGCAGATGGAGGTCGCGAAAGACCCATCGTTCCTCCTCGAGTGAGAATCTTCCTTCGAACATTCGTCGTCGGTGGAATTGGAGGAGTTCTTGGTACCTCTGATTGACTGGCTTAGCACTAGGAGAGCCTCCACCAGCTGAGCTTGGGCTATTTTGTCCGGCTGCATTTGTAGCTCTTCCAATGCTAGAACCGCCTGCTCCAATTGCTCCAGGGAATCCTGTGGCCATTTCGAAAACACAAGGCAATTAATTAGTCGGGATAAACTGTCCGCCAATTGGTTATCCTGCCCGCTTATATGTTCGAACGTGATATTCACTCCTGTGCCTGTTATGTAATCTGTGAAGGCAAGCCACCTGACCCTTGAGGGTTTGTTGTTGGCCGTTTTTCCGAAAAACCTGATTATTGCTTGGCAATCAGTTCGGATGATGACCTCCTCCTTGTCAAGGAAGTAGATCTTTAGAGCTTCCAGGTTGTTCATAACAGCATGGATTTCTGTATCTATTGTGGATTTGGGCGGGCTAAACTTGCCGCTTGCATATGTGCAAATCTTTTCTGTTGACTTTTGGTCATACTTTTGCTTCTTCCATTTGTATATGCCTCCCTATCTGCTCATGCACCCATCAGTTTCGAGGATGATGTAGCATTCATCCAATGACACTTCCAGGTAGGGAAGGTTTTTGACTAGCCCCTTGATTTGTCTGACTAAGTCCTAGTCCTGGCTATTCATCCTTTTGTCCCCTGTCGGACTTGTTTTTGCGTACAAGGGGCTGAGCAGCTTTCCCAGGTTCGGGATGTAACTACGGGCGTAATTTAGAAGCCCTAGCCAGGACCTCATACCTTTCTTGTTGAGCAGCTTGCGTTCTTCGAAGTCTGCTATTTTTGTGATGATATGTGGTTGCAGCCTGATCTTTCTGTTTCCCAGAACTGCGCTTAGAAATTCTATTTCGGGCACGGCGATTTTCATTTTGCTGGGACTCAGGACAAAACCATTCTCCTTGTAGATGTTCAGCATTGTCCTCAGATGTTGTGAATGTTTCTTCCTGTCTTCAGAGAACACGAGAATGTCATCGATGTATACTATAATAAAATCCTCAGTACCTCGGAAGCAGTTGTCCATTTTCCTTTGGAAGATTGCAGGAGCGTTCTTGAGGCCAAATGACATTACTAGCCATTCAAACAGCTCATCAAGTACCCAGAAGGTCGTCCACTCTATGGAATCAGGGTGCATTGCTACCTGGTGGAATCCACTTTTAAGGTCAAATTTAGAGTAGATGTTGCTGTTGTTGACTTTTTTCAGTATGATATTTATGCTTGGGAGGCTGTACTGATCCTTGTTTGTTAGATCATAAACACCATTCTTTCTTTGCCCTTCGTCTCTTGCCCTGTCTTTGGATCGATCATAGTCCCTGAGTTAACTATGATGGTCATTTGTTGCGTGTCTGCTTGCTTGGCTCGATGACTCGATCTGAGGAGGGCTTTCATGCGGCGAAGGCTGCAGGAGCGTGTGTTTTAGAGGCCTGTCCTCAATGACGAAATCTGGATTTTTGATGTCCAATCTGCATGTTATTTTGTTCTTGCTCCAGTGCTTTAAGGGGTTATCCCCTATATATCCTTGCTCTTGTAGTTCCTTTAGCAGCGGACCGAATTCCCCTCGATTGTGAGGGCATTGCTGTATAATGTACCATCTCTTTTATTTGTAAGTAGTCTTCTTCATCCAGTTCCAATTCCTCGATTGCTGCTGCTGTGTTTACTGTAGGGGAAGTGTTAATTGAGGTAATGTTTTTGTAAATTGTTATTGTGTTTCCTTCGATTCTGATTCCCCCTTGCATTGCCCGGATGAAGTTGGTGCCTATTATCATCTGAATGTTATCTCCAAGTCTCATAGGAAAGCTGTAGGTGTGGGGGATCTGGAACGAATTGTTCTCGATGATAATCCTTCCTGCCTTTAGCTTCATTTTTGCCGTTTGCTGGGAATTTATTCCACTGAACTGTATTGTATATGCATTTCTTTCAAGGGCCTTGTTAGGTACTGACCTTTGGTCCACGCAGCATGTAGTGGCTCCTGTGTCTAGGATAGCTTTGAGCGTGAACCAGGGGATCCCTTGAATCTCTATCTCCACATTAAGGTTGTAGAGCATATTCTTTACCAATTTGGGTTCACCCTTCTGTTCTTGTGCTGCGGCCATGTTCACTATTATGTTTGTCATTTCTTCTTCCTCTTCTTCTTCTTGTATCCCCATTCGCTGGAAGTCGCGCACGAGGTCCTTTTCCAAGAGTTCTTCGTATTGTTTCTTGTAGAATTCTACCTCCTTCAGCCTTTCAATCTCCCCTGTACACCAAGATATGTAGTAATTCTGTTGCTCGATCAAGTGGTTTGGGAAGAACTGGGCCGGTGGAGCTGGTGCTATGGGGACTTGTTTGTTGTAGTAGTAGGGTTCACATAGGTTGCATGCTGTGGTTAGGCACAAGGGGCAGTGGATTCTCGCCCTCTGCATTGTCTCCCGTCGGAAACATGTACACTTGCTTGATTGTGGAGGTAGCACCACCTCGTTTATCTTCCAGTTGGAGGGAGAAGATGACTGCGAGGAACTTCACAGGTCACTCTAAACCCTCCAGATTAATGAATCCATATTCATGCTTGGACAAGTCGATGGAGGATATCGACCCCTAGTAAAGGTGACAGAAAAATAGCTGAGTTGTCACCACGACTGGAAGATAAACGAGGTGGTGCTACCTCCACAATCAAGCAAGTGTACCTGTTGCCGACGGGATACAATGCAGAGGGCAAGAATCCACTGCCCCCTGTGCCTAACCACAGCATGCAACCTATGTGGACCCTACTACTACAACAAACAGGTTCCCATAGCACCAGCTCCGCCGACCCAGTTTTTCCCAGACCACTTGATCGAGCAACAAAATTACTACATATCTTGGTGTACAGGGGAGATTGAAAGGCTGAAGAAGGAGGTAGAATTCTACAAGAAAAAATACGAAGAACTCCTCTTGGAAAAGGACCTCATGCACGACTTCCAGCGAATGGGGATACAAGAAGAAGAAGAGGAAGAAGAAATAACCAACGTACTAGTGATCATGGCCGCAACACAAGAATAGAAGGGTGAACCCAAATTGGTAAAGAATATGCTCTACAATCTCAATGTGGAGATAGAGGTTCAGGGGATCCCCCGGTTCACGCTCAAAGCTATCCTAGACACAGGAGCCACTACATGTTGCGTGGACCAAAGGTCAGTACCTAACAAGGTCCTTGAAAGAAATGCATATACAATACAGTTCAGTGGAATAAATTCCCAGCAAACGGAAAACATGAAGTTAAAGGCAGGAAGGATGATCATCGAGAACAATTCGTTCCGGATCCCCCACACCTACAGCTTTCCTATGAGACTTGGAGATAACATTTAGATGATAATAGGCGCCAACTTCATCCGGGCAATGCAAGGGGGAATCAGAATCGAAGGAAACACGGTAACAATTTACAAAAACATTACCTCAATTAACACTTCCCCTACAGTAAACACAGCAGCAACAATCGAGGAATTGGAACTGGATGAAGAAGACTACTTACAAATAAAAGAGATGGTACATTATACAACAACACCCTCACAACCGGGGGAATTCGGTCCGCTGCTAAAGGAACTACAAGAGCAAGGATATATAGGGGATACCCCCTTAAAGCACTGGAGCAAGAACAAAATAACATACAGACTGGACATCAAAAATCTAGATTTCGTCATTGAGGACAGGCCTCTAAAACACCTCACGCCCGCTCAGAAAACAACCTTCACCCGCCATGTGAAAGCCCTCCTTGAGATTGGAGTCATCAGGCCAAGCACGAGCAGACACCGCACAACAACCATCATAGTTAACTCAGGGACTATGATCGATCCAAAGACAGGGCAGGAGACGAAGGGCAAAGAAAGAATGGTGTTCAACTACAAACGCCTCAATGATCTAACAAACAAGGATCAGTACAACCTCCCAGGCATAAATACCATACTAAAAAAGGTCAGCAACAACAACATCTACTCTAAATTTGACCTTAAAAGTGGATTCCACCAGGTAGCAATGCACACTGATTCCATAGAGTGGACGACCTTCTGAGTACCTGATGGGCTATTTGAATGGCTAGTAATGCCATTTGGCCTCAAGAACGCTCCTGCAATCTTCCAAAGGAAAATGGACAACTGCTTCCGAGGTACTGAGGATTTTATTGTAGTATACATCGATGACATTCTCGTGTTCTCTGAAGACAGGAGGAAAAATTCACAACATCTGAGGACAATGCTGAACATCTGCAAGGAGCATGATTTAGTCCTGAGTCCTAGCAAAATGAAAATCGCCGTCCCCGAAATAGAATTTCTAGGCGTAGTTCTGGGAAACAGAAAGATCAGGCTGCAGTCACATATCATCACAAAAATAGCAGACTTTGAAGAACGCGAGTTGCTCAACAAGAAAGGTATGAGGTCCTGGCTAGGGCTTCTAAATTACGCCCATAGTTACATCCCGAACCTGGGAAAGCTGCTCAGTCCCTTGTACGCAAAAACAAGTTCGACAGAGGACAAAAGGATGAATAGCCAGGACTGGGACTTAGTCAGACAAATCAAGGGGCTAGTCAAAAACCTTCCCGATCTGGAAGTGCCACCGGAGGAATGCTACATCATCCTCGAAATTGATGGGTGCATGAGCAGATGGGGAGGCATATGCATATGGAAGAAGCAAAAGTATGGCCAAAAGTCAACAGAAAAGATTTGCGCATATGCGTGCGGCAAGTTTAGCCCGCCCAAATCCACAATAGATGCAGAAATCCATGCCGTTATGAACAACCTGAAAACTCTAAAGATCTACTTCCTCGACAAGGAGGAGGTCATCCGAATCGATTGCGGTGCGATAATCGTTTTTTCGGAAAAGACGACAACAAACCCTCGAGCGGTCGTGGCTTGCCTTCACGATATACATGCATAATGGAGTGAATATCACGTTCGAACATATAAGCGGGCAGGATAACCAATTGGCGGACCGTTTATCTCGACTAATTAATTGCCTTGTGTTTTCGAAATGGCCACAGGATTCCCTGGAGCAATTAGAGCAGACAGTTCTAGCATTGGAAGAGCTACAAATGCAGCCGGACAAAACAACCCAAGCTCAGCTAGCGGAGGCTCTCCTAGTGCTAAGCCAGTCAGTCAGAGGTACCAAGAACTCCTCCAGTTCCACCGACGACGAATGTTCGAAGGAAGATTCTCACTCGAGGAGGAACGATGGGTCTTTCGCGAGCTCCATCTGCTACAGGAGCAAGCGGCCCAAGAGGCCATTACTGATCCTCTGACTCAAAGAACTTTATGAAATGAAATAGCGGTGCGCGTGTGGCGAGACAATCAAAGCATGATGGCTCCTGTAGTAAAGGTAAACAAACAACTGGCTGAAGTATCCGACACCCTCCAAGAACTGGCCAAAGAAATGTCCCACTTCAAGCTGTAAAGAGTAGTGTGCGCTGTAAAGGCGTACTGGTGTGTGTTGTAAAGTGTACTGGTGTGTGCTAGTATGTGCTGTAAAGCATGTTGTAAGAGTCCTTTAAATGCTGTAAAGTGTCCTATTATGCGCTGTGTAAGTCCTCTATGTGCTGTAAAGCGCACTAGTGTGTATTGTGTGAGTCCTTTTAAAGCAAAAGGAGCCATGTCGATGGGCCCCTTATCTTATTTCTTTGTTTCTTGTCTTCCCGCTACATTTTCTTTGTTAGAATATTGTAGATATGATTAGGGATAATTGTTATCCCTAAATATCATTAGGAATAATTATTTCTTAGGATAGAATTTTGATTTATTCCTAGGATAGGGTTTGATTTATTCTTTTGAATAAGCCCTAATCTTGTCTATAAATAGGGCTTCTTTCATGTAAGTTAGGTATTTCTAAGTTACGAAATAACATGGTATCAGAGCCATTAGGTTTTCCATCTTCGTAATTTTTCTTTCCGCTGTGCTCGCTCGCGTTCTTCTCCGAGCGCGCAGTCTTTCCCGTCGCGATATCTTTTCCCGCGACGGCAGTTTTATGACGTGCCAGACGCTTCTTCCTCACGCCCAGCTTCGCGTCAGACGGGTCGCGCCCGACCTCTCTGTAGACATTACTGAGCGCCAATGAACCATCTTTCTCACTTAAAGTCTTTATCTTGTGAGTCATGTCAGTTAGGCAAGCATGTTCGTAGTTCATTTTCTCCTCGCATTATAAGTCGGGCTACGTCTCCTTTTGCTTTGGTTCATTCCGATATTTGGGGTCCGAGTCGTGTTTCTTCTACATTCGGATCACGATATTTTGTTACCTTCATAGACGATTTTTCCCGTTGCAGTTATATCTGATGAAGGATCGTTCAGAATTATTTTCTATTTTTCAATCTTTTTTTAATGAAGTCAAAACACAATTTGGTATCCTCTTGATCCTTGAAGTAGAATGCGCGTGAGTATCTATCTACTCCGTTTGGACCTTCTTAGCGTCTCGAGGCGTATTACATCGAGCGTCTTGTCCTCATACTCCCAAGCAGAATGGAGTTCTGAGCCTTGAGAATCGACATCTTCTCGAGACCGGACTCTTCTTCATCACTCGTTCCTCTTCGTTTTTGGGAGAAAATTTGTACTTCTTGCATGTTATCTTATCGATCGCGTACCTTCCTCTATTTTCTGGTCGAATACCTCATCGTATACTTTATCCAAATCGGTCCCTTCATCCTTTACTACACTAAGGTTTTTGGTTCTACGTGTTTTGCTCGTACTCTTGATCACGGTATTGATAAACTCTCTCTCATTAATAAATGTGTTTTCTTGGATACCCACGGTCTCGAAAGGGTAAAAGTGTTATTCTCCTACTCTCGTCGGTATTTCGTCTCTGCTGATGTCGCGTTCTTTGATTCGGTTCCTTTCTTTGGACCTTGAGTCGTCAGAGTTTCCTCCTTACGTACTACGCCGATATTTTATCCTCGGAGGATCTTTATCACCCCGGCTTGATTTCTCCTCCGTTGCGGGTTTATCGGCGTCTTGACTTTCTTCATGCCGCTTGCCCAACATCTGATTCTTGTGGAATCATGTCCGGAGCCGATCCTCACCCTTCCTCGGTGATCTTACGAATCGATATTCCCATTGCACTTGCAAAGGTATACGTTGACTCGTAATCCTTCTCCTCGTTATGTGTCTTTGAGTTATCATCGTCTTTCTTCTTCCTATTATTCTTGTCTTTCCTCCTTGTCGTCATTTCTCTTAAAGCTGCGGAGATGCATTGCCCATCGGGATGAAGCAGGCTATCTTTGGGCGAAATGAGTGCCTTACAGAGTTATGGGACTTGGGACCTCGTCCCTCTACCACCGGAAAATCGGTTGTTGGTACGTCGATGGGTATATCACGGTGAAGGTTGGTCGGGACGGAGTTGAAAGACTTAAGGCTCATCTTGTTGCTAAAGACTATACTCGGATCTTTGGACTGGATAATGGGGACACTTTTTCCCCTGTTGCTAAAAGCGTCTTGATCGTCTATTCATGTCCATTCTTTGCGATTCAACACCGCCTCTTTATCGATTAGACATCAAGAATGCGTTCTTACGGTGACTGCTCGAAGAAGTCTACGTGGAGCGACCTCCGTGTTTTGTTGCTCGAAGTCTTAGGTCTTGTATCACGCTTGCGAAAATCTTTATATGGTCTCAAGCAATCACCTAGAGCATGTTTCGGTAGATTCAGTATTGTAATTCAACAGTTTGGCATGACTCGGGCGGTGACCATTACATCTTTTATCGCCTACTTCATCTCTGGTTGTTTATGTTGATGATATTGTCATCATGACGGTGATCATCTTGTGATTTCACAGTGAAACATCTTTTCAAACATTTCGGACAAAAGATCTCGTGAGCTTCAAATATTTCTTGGGGATAGAAGTAGCATCGAAATGGGATCATTATATCCCAAAGGAAATATCAATGGATATTCTAGAAGAAACATGAATGTTAAACTCGAAGGCGTTGTGACCCTATGAATCCTAATGTTAAGCTCTGCCCGAATCGAGGGAGCCTCTAGGATCCCGAGCGATACAGCGATTAGTAGGAGACTAAGCTACCTTGCATTGTTACTCGTCCGGATATCTCATTTTGCGTAAGTGTAGTAAGTCGGTTTCTCGACTCTCCGTGTAAAGAACATTGGGATCTTTGTGATTAGCATTGTTCGATATATCAAAGCGCGCTCAGGAAAAGGTCTTTTGTTAAACAAAGGACGTATTCGAGTTATAGGGTATTCGATGCAGTTAGGCGGGATCTCCGATTGATAGGAGATCCACCTCTGGTTTTTGTATATTTGTCGGAGGTAACCTTGTTTCTTGGAAAGCAAAAGCGAGAATATTGTGGCGAATCGATGCGGAGGCGAGAATATCGAGCTATGGCCGCCTTGATCGAGCTTATATGGCTCAAACAATTGCTTCGGGAGCTCAGGTTTGGAGATGTTACACAAATGTCACTCATATGTGATAACCAGGCCGCTATGCATATCGCGTCAAATCCAGTTTTTCATGAAAGGACAAAGCATATTGAAGTCGATTGTCACTTTGTCAGAGAGAAAGTCATATCTGGAGAAATATCTATTAGTTTTGTTAATTTGCATGATCAACTAGCAGATATATTTACTAAGTCTCTGATAGGTCCCCGAATTGACTACATATGTAACAAGCTGGGTGCATATAATTTATATGCTCCCGCTTGAGGGGAGTGTTAGAATATTGTAGATATGATTAGGGATAATTGTTATCCCTAAATATCATTAGGAATAATTATTTCTTAGGATAGAATTTTGATTTATTCCTAGGATAGGGTTTGATTTATTCTTTTGAATAAGCCCTAATCTTGTCTATAAATAGGGCTTCTTTCATGTAAGTTAGGTATCTCTAAGTTACGAAATAACAGTTTTTATCCCGCTATGCTACATTTTTGGTATCAGAGTGATGGGTTGACATTGGAGCCACTCGACATATGTGTACAAACAAGCAGATGTATTCTTGTACACTGAACTTTAGACAAGAGCTCATCAGTATTCAAAATCGTAGGTCTAGATAGAGTTGTGTTAACAATGACCTTGGGAAAAGAGCTAATGCTAGTTGACTCTTCCATGTTCCTAATATTAGGAAGAACCTAATTATTGGGTTTCTGCTAGTTAAGACTGGAGTTATATTAGTATTTATGGTAAACAAGATTGTACTCACAAAGAATGTAGATTTCTTAAGTAAAGGATACCTAGAGAGGACAAACTACCTTGAGCAATAGGGTTCCCACACTTACCTATATGACTATCATCTAAATTGTGGCATGACAAACTAGGACATCAACTTTAATACTCCATGCAAATTAGTAAAATTGTTTTGAGGTTGACTCAAAACACAAGCGCGATACTTCTACCTCTTAAGAAGAAACATTCACCATTGCATTTATTCTGGATGTGTTGTAAATCTTTCAGTTTATACTGATTCTCTATTTTTCAGCTGATTAGTAGAAATTAATTTGTACCTCAAACAAACCTAGGGATTAAGAGTTAGGCTTTGAATGGACAAATATCTCTTTATGCCTGCTGAGCACACGACCAAAATACCTGGAATGCCCAGCTTGGTGCTGTGTGTTAATTGCTTTTGGAATTTTATAGTTAATAACATGGAAAGTTCACGCATAAACCAGAACAGATAGACTTGCATAGTTAAACAATCTGAGAGACCTTGGTTTATGATAGTAATGATTCTATTGATTATATTTTTTTTCCTTTTTTTCTTTTTGCCTTTGCTATATTTGTGAACTATGATTTTAGATAAAATACAATTTACCCCTCCGAGAGATGCAATCTCCACTTTTCCCTACGAGAGACTTTTGCACTTTTCCCGCATGAGTTTTATTGCTAATGACAATTTATCTTTTTGTTAGCCACCTAAGATATTTTGCATTGCATTTTTATTAAATGATCTAAATACTGTTGTCTATTGTAGCAGATAAGGTTAAGAATAATTTAATTATAAATGGCTTTTATTTTTTTATAGTTTCTTCCTTGTTTCTTGTTCCATTGCCCATTATTTCTCCCCTTGAGCCCTTGCTCTTTGGGGTGCGATGGAGTATTCAGAGGCAATACTATTGGTGTCCTACCAAGAATACATCACGCATACTAGGAGCTTATGGAAATGTGTAAATAGGCAACATTACAAAGAAGTCTGAAGGACCTTCAGTTCTGTTCTCAAATTCCTATACCCAGTTACTACCAGGGAGAAAGAAAGAAGTATGGATTGCGGAAGTCTAATACTTATAAGGGCAAACTGCATAAATCGCATGTAAGGGTAATCAAGAGAAAGTATCAAAATGCCAGAACAAGAGTGAAGAAGTGCAAATGTTTTATTTGTGGAGAAGAAGGACATTTCGCCAGGGAATGTCATAACAAGGTTGGCAACAAGGAAAGAGTTGCTATGATCAATGAACTAGACTTACCGAAAGATTTTGACATAGTATCTGTGGATCCAGATGAAAGCAGCAGTGATGCTATTTGCAGTATGTCCGAAGGAGAAAATGCAACAGAGCAACATTGCAATGTTGCGACCAATGTACTTCCAATAAATGAGTCTATGTTTGTTCTTATAGGAGAGCCACAGGGATGGCAAGTTCAAGTAGACCTTCCTGAAGAGCAATTTCATTGCCAGCATAAATGGAAGGTAAATGAAGAAGTTAATACTCTATTTAGTAACTGCAATTTTTGTGGTGTAATAACTACACAGAGAGCCAGAAGACATTGCTCAGATTGCAGATTGACGACTTGCACTTTATGTTCATACTACTATTTGAAGATAGAAACTCAGATTATGCCGTCAATTCCTCACAAGTATGAAGAAAATAACTTAATTACTGAATTATTTGGCTACATAGATTATCTGCAGGCTGAAATTCGAAGATTGCAAGCGGAATTAGATAGAGTTTTGAAGCGAAATCAAGAAGCTGAAGTAACATTAACTGAGGAATTAGCTGAAGAATTACAACAACTAAATCTCCATGACCTACAAAAGGGGAAGGATACCAAAAAGGGATCAACTTCCAAAAATTGAAATAAAAACCTGAGACGATGCTCGGAGTTTTGATTTCTTTTGAAAGATTTCAAACAACAAACTTGCAATCTTGCACTCTGAAAACACTCACACTTAAAGACTCTTACTAAGGAATGGTAGGCTTGGTGTTGCTCAAGTCTGCTCAAACCTTATGCACTCGTAGCCTTATATAGAGGAACGAGGTTGTATCAATAATTAAAACGGGTGCTCATTTATTAGCCCCATCGTCCTTTGATTATGATACCCACGATTCCCTATGGCTTTACAGCTCTTCCTCACTTCTTTACAACTACTAATGATAGGACATAAAAACTGATAAGACACAAAGATAATTTTTACAGCTTGCAACATCCAACTTTAGCTGCATTATTGTACCCCAAGACAAGATGGCTCCCCGGGGCTCAGTCTTGCTTTGGGCTCACCACTGCTTTCGGCTTAATGAGGTGTTGCTTTTATTTTTCCAAGGACTGAATTTAAAGCATTGGATACCTTCCAAAGGTCTTTTCTTATCTCCTTTAGTGTCGGTAATGCGCTGAGAAAATAATTTTGATATCCACCTTCTCTGCAAATGCCTTGTGAAATCAGTTCTTTTTATCTGTTGATCGTTTCCGATTCTTGAAGTCGTAGTTCTGATTGTGAAGCGTTTTTGATGTTCCTGTGGAGTAAAAATGTTTTTACTCACGTCTTGCAGTACTTCTTCATATTGGTTTAACAATATGTAGTGTCGGGAAGCAGCTAATTCCGTAGCAGCTTCTTCTTCTTCATTACGATAACTAATCCCTTCTGTGACTTGCTTTCCTCTGGTCACTTCATCTATTCTTTCCTTTCCTTTGTCTGTTGTTATTACGGAGACTATCTCTTTTCTGGAGATCAACCTTGACAATGAGTCTGCAAATACATTTAGCTTAGCATCAATGTGCTCAAAATTAACTTTAATACCTGACCCAGTGATGAAGTCAGTGAAGGCGATCCATCGGACTCGAGATGGTTTATTTCTGACCATCTTGTTGTAGAAGTTTATTATTGCCTGACAATCTGTCCTCAGGGTAATTTCTTCTTTGTCCAAGTAATGGATTTTCAAAGCACTCATAGTCTCCATAGTAGCAAATATTTTTGCATCAATGACTGATTTAACCACCGGAAATTTGCCATGAGCGTATGCGCAAATCTTTTCAGTACTTCTTGAATCATACTTTGATTTCTTCCACTTACCTCCACCCCGTCTGTCATTACATCCATCGATTTAGTATAATATACGCTTGTTCGGGTGGAAGTTCTAAGTCTGGCAGTTGCTGAATTTGGGCTTTAATTTCCTTGACTAAGGCCCAATCTGATGGCTTCATTCTTTTATCGCCATGAATCGAAGTCTTTTCATATAATGGTCCCAACTTGGCACTAAGGTTTGGAATGAATGTCCGAGCATAGTTAAGAATTCCGAGCCAAGACTTCAAACCCTTCTTTTCCTTTAGACTTTCCTCCTGGAATTCTGCTATCTTTTTGATTATATGAGGTTGTAGCTTTAACCTCCCTTCTCCTATTTCTGCTCCCAGAAATTCAATCTTTGAAACCGCCAGCTTGCATTTAGTGGGAGATAAAACTAACCCGTGCTTTTCACAGATGTTTAACATAATCTCCAGATGCTTCACATGCTCTTTCTCTGAATTGGAGAAATCGAGAATATCATAAATATATACAGAAATAAATTCTTCTGTACCTTTGAAACATTGGTCCATTTTTCGTTGAAAAATTGCTGGTGCGTTCTTTAATCCGAACGACATTGCTAGCCATTCATAAAGACTGGAAGGGCATATAAATGTCGTCCATTCAATAGAGGTAGGTTCCATAGCTACCTGATGAAATCCTGACTTCAGATCAAACTTTGAATAAACTTTTGAATTACCAACCTTCTTGAGAATAGTGTTTATGCCTTGCAGGCTATATTGATCTTTGTAAGTATTGTCATTGAGCGTTCGGTAATTGAACACCATTTCCTCCTTGCCTTTTACTTCTTTACCGGTGACTGGATCAATACTAGTCCCTGATTGGACTATCATAGCCATCGTTCTATGCCTACTCTTACTGGGGCGAATGACTTTCAACCCTAAGAGTATATCTACGTGCTTTTGGAATGCTGCCTTCATCGCAGGGGTGACATGCGATAGTGGTTTATCCTGGATAGTAATATCTGGATTAATAACATCAATCTTGCAGAGAATCCCATTCTTTGATCAGTGTTATAGTGGGTTATCTCCAATAAATCCTTGTTCCTTTAACCTGTTCAATAGAGGTCTATGTTTCTACAGTACAAACGTATTTGAAGGGGTTGCAGAAAAGAATACCTTTTCTTGGATTTCCAAGTATTCCATTTCTTCCAGATGAAGTTCTTCTATTGCTGATGCAACTGTGGGATTTGTAGCAATAGTAGTTATATTTTTATAGAAATAGAAGGTCATAGTATTACCTTTTATACGAACTCCTCCCTGCATTCCTCTGATAAAATTCCCTCCAAGGACCATCTGAATTCCTTCTCCTAATGTCATTTCAAATGAATAAGTGTATGGAATTCTGAATTTATTCTCACCAATTTTCATTTGTCCCTCTTTTAACTTCCAGTTTGCTGTTTGCTTGGAGTTTACTCCATTGATGATGACAGTGTAAGGGTTCTTTTTCAATGCTTGTGTTGGTATGAACCTTTTATCAACACAACAAGTTGTAGCACCAGTGTCCATAATAGCATTAACCTGGAATGGAGGAATAGTTGGTATTTCAATGTCAACTACCATATGGTATAACCTGTTCAAAGTTCTCCTTGGATGATATTGACCACTTGTTGCTGGTAGTACAGATATCTCCAGAAAATGTAACTGTTCCTTCCCCTTTTGTAGGTCATGGAGATTTAGTTGTAATTCTTCAGCTAATTCCTCAGTTAATGTTACTTCAGCTTCTTGATTTCGCTTCAAAACTCTATCTAATTCCGCTTGCAATCTTCGAATTTCAGCCTGCAGATAATCTATGTAGCCAAATAATTCAGTAATTAAGTTATTTTCTTCATACTTGTGAGGAATTGACGGCATAATCTGAGTTTCTATCTTCAAATAGTAGTCTGAACATAAAGTCTGCCGTCGATCTGATCGACGATGTCTTACGGCTCTGTGTAGTTATTACACCACAAAAATTGCAATTAATAAATAGAGTATTAACTTCTTCATTTACCTTCCATTTATGCTGGCAATGAAATTGCTCTTCAGGAAGGTCTACTTGAACTTGCCATCCCTGTGGCTCTCCTATAAGAACAAACAAACTCATTTATTGGAAGTACATTGGTCGTAACATTGCAATGATTCTCTGTTGCATTTTCTCCTTCGGACATACTGCAAATAGCATCACTGCTGCTTTCATCTGGATCCACAGATACTATGTCAAAATCTTCCGATAAGTCTAGTTCATTGATCATAGTAACTCTTTCCTTGTTGCCAACCTTGTTATGACATTCCCTGACGAAATGTCCTCCACAAATAAAACATTTGCACTTCTTCACTCTTGTTCTGGCATTTTGATACTTTCTCTTGATTACCCTTACATGCGATTTGTACGGTTTGCCCTTATAAGTATTAGACTTCCGTAATCCATACTTCTTTCTTTCTCCC
Source organism: Wurfbainia villosa (assembly GCA_025175895.1). NCBI lineage: Eukaryota > Viridiplantae > Streptophyta > Magnoliopsida > Zingiberales > Zingiberaceae > Wurfbainia > Wurfbainia villosa. The sequence goes on along the minus strand of CM045988.1, from coordinate 102,513,721 downwards.
TGGTAGTAACTGGGTATAGGAATTTGAGAACAGAACTGAAGGTCCTTCAAACTTCTTTGTAATGTTGCCTGTTTACACATTTCCGTAAGCTCCTGGTATGCGTGATATATTCTTGGTAGGACATCAATAGTATTGCCTCTGAATTTCTCTTGAAATCTTGCTTCGAATGGCCTTGATAGTGGTGGCATCTTTCGGTAGAATTTGCTCGACAGTTCTTTATTTATGAACATCCGACCTGTTCTTGCATCTAGGTCCTTGTATGTATTCATATAATTCACTAAATCTTTAGTGCCATGACATACTAACCTTTCAAGATCAAGATATGCTTGGTTTTGTTCCGCCGTGGCTTCTGAGGCTGGATCTTCAAGGGTAATAATCCGCCGGATTTGCGACAAAATATTTTGGGTTTCGTCAGCAGCATTAATTAGTTTGTCGTATTGGTCTGGGAACATCATCCGCCACTGGATAAATGTCTTCTTTTCTATTTCTCCCAGTAGGTTTTCCACATACTGTACTTTAGTTCTTTTATCAGGCCAAATCTTTGAGTCTACCACATTAGTGGTTATAGACTCCCACCTGGATATCACATCATTATATAGCCCAATATTGTTAGGAAGAACTAACATTGCACCTGTTGTTTGCTGGGCCGAAGGAAGTGTCCATTGTTCATTGTTGTAGGCTTTTCTGAACTTCCCAATTCTTGCACCCATGAAATCAATATTTTTGTATGAGTTTGATGTTGTTGGCCTTTCATCTGCTGGACCATACTGAGGTTGTCCCATCATCGTGTCTTCTGGTGAATTAAAAGAAGAAGAAACTACTGATGACGCCAGAATTTGTCCTTTATTCTTCTGCTTTGGATAATCCATGTCATACTCGCCTTCATTAATATGTGTAATCTGTTCATCACAAAAATCAGAATCAGCTGATAAATATTCGTTATCACTTCCACCACCTTCCGCGAATGGATTGGTCCATTCAATAGTGTCTTGTAATGTTATAAGATGTTCTTCTTCTAGCCAATTTTCCATGCTTGGCCAACATCCGAATATTTTTCTGATGGTGCTTTTGATTCTGTTGGTTTAATTACTTTGGATACTGAATGTTGTTCTGGTGGTACAAGGATGCGCATAAGGTTATCCCACTCAGGGGTCCTCATTTGTATAGCTCTGGAGGATGTTGATGTTGATCCAAATCCTTGCGGACCTCTGATAGTGCTTTCAAGACAGGGAACCATTGTTAGGGGTGGTGTAGAAATTCTTTCAAGAATTAATTGAGCAATTGCTTCCCCCTGCTTAATATATAAATCTTCAAAGGTCATATTGAAAACCAGAATTTTAATTTCCCCTCTATAATCTGAATCAATAACTCCCGCACCAATTATAGTACCTTTCCTCCACGCTCTTTGATCTGCAGTTGCGCGGCGTAATGTCCTTCAGAATAGCGAGCGCTAATCTGTATAAAGCAAATCATCTCTCTGGTCTATTTTATAATTATCACAAACATGTAAATCATACCCTGCTGCTCCGGATGTTCTTCTTATTGGAGTAATAGCTTTAGGGTGCATCCTCATCACCTCAAAAACGGGTTCTTCAGTAATTAATACTGATAATATTTCTCTTTCTGGTGAACATGCTTCAATATCATCTTCATTTGCAGTAATTGCTCTAGGTTCTGCAATAGACGTATATCCTTGAAACTGTAAGGATACGCTTCCATCTAGCAAGGTTCTAGTATCAACCCTAGTTGGGGCCATAGGGTTTCTTCGTTGTGTTGGTCTTAAGATCCACCGCTGCTGTTGTAGTTCATTTGTGGTAAATCTTGAACCGGCTAGTGCAATAACTCCTCTGCTAGCAAGATAATCAGCAACATTCTGCACATTATAAGTAAAATTTGTGAAGCTTGTATTAGTTAATCGACCAACCATCATTTTAGTAATTAACAAATTACTAGATCCCCCTTGCTAGTCCTGATATCCGCGAGTTTGTACGGATATTTCTATATGATTTACGAAATCTTCCAGATTTATCGTCATGTCTGGGATTACATAAACCATTTGCGTTCCTCTTGTTAGATCCATTTCCATTGTAGCAATAATAGATCTGTCTCCATGCCACCTGGTGTCCCGCAAAATTACTAGCACCATGACACCTGTATTTCTTCTGTGGAGAGTATATATTCTTATCATAACAAGACCCATATGTATATGAAAGAACCCTGACTCTCTTAAAGCTTGATGACTTTGGTCTGTGACAAGTGGTAGGTCAACTTGTCCTTCCACACAAAGAATGTCTTCTTCTGAGTAATGCTGATATACTCGGTGTTGTGTTGGTTGGAAACTTGTTGAGTAGAGTACTTCAGCAGGTACCATACTTGCTCTTCGAGATCTAGAAATCTCCAACTGCTCTTCTGGATTGACTTGACTTTCAATGGTTCTTCGGTATCTTCGTTGACTGGGTAGAACTCGTCTTTGCAAGTTGAATAATCTTCTTTGCCCCACTCTATAATCTCTGATCTGATCCTCCACACTTGGTACTTGGAGGTCTGTCGGAGTTATAACTGCTGGTGGCCTTGTACTTGTAGAAGTTCTTGCTGCCATCACTTTTCTCTTTCTTTCTGAAGAATATCAGAAGGGTTTCGGAATACCAATATAGAACCTTTCTTTCTTGGGATTATTGCTTCAGTTCCCAAATTCAAACCAGAAATCCTTTTGGCTAGGTCGTCAATAACTCCTTCAAGTTCTTTCGGTGCAGAGGTTGAGGCACTTGAAGTTTGCTTTAGGTTCTTAACTTGATTCTGAAGATTCTGCAACTGATTATGAATTTCAATTACAAGAGATAATAAGGTGTTATTTTGTTTTATTAACACCTTCTGAAAATCAAAAGTTGATTTTAATTGGGATGGTATAGAAAGTCCTTGAGCAGGTGCCTCAATATTTTATGTAGCCTTTAGCGCGTTAATATAGGCTGCATTTTCTGACTGCTTATCCCAATTTCCGCTCATCCGCTAATTAGACTTTTTACTTCCTACAGAATTGTTTCTACTTCTCTAACCTTTTTCTTCAATTCTTCTGCTACTTTTATCACCTCCTTTTCAATGGCCTTAGGTTGATCTAGGGCTTCAGCTATAACTGTTTTTATTTTCTTCTTGGACACAGGTTGATTTAGCAGGATTTCTTTTTCTAAAGAACTTACTGTTGTCCTGAGCTTAACAACTTCCTTTTTCAACACTTCGTTTTCCTCCTTTAAAGAGTATAAATGCTTTAGAGTTACTTTTGAAAGAAGAGATATCTTGTTATGGATTGTTTCAAGGTTATTGGCTAGATCGCTAGTTGTTGGTTTTGAGTTTTCTGCAAGGTTAAGATATTCTAGGTTCGGGTTCCGGGTTTTCTCATACTACTCTCTTATATTTCTCTCGAATTTTTCACTCATCTGGAGGATTTGCTTATCTTACTTCTACTTACAGCTTAGGAACCTGTAAAATTTTCATGCTCACCTGACGGACTTGGCTCCCTAAGAGACTTATAAGTGCTGCAGTCTTTTGCAATCAATTAACAGACTCGGTCGCCTTATTGTAGAATTAAGATTCACTAATCCTTTTGTCTTCTAATTTCAAAATTTTTCTGGAAATATCCCCTATTTCAAGACTTCAGGCTTACCGTCTTACGCACTTACTAGCCTTGCGGATAAACCGGACCAAGGATGCATGTCGAGTCTCCACCTTTAATCTTTATGGTTAATTTCCAGGGAACAAATTTGAAACTAAGTAAAATACGTGATTACATAAAGAGAAGAGGTATGCACCCGTACCTTTACCTAGAATTTTGAATTTTTAGCCTTGCATAACTTTAATCAACTAGCTCTGATACCAAAAATCCTTGTTTGCAGAACCTAGAGCAATTACTGCAAATGAAGATGATATTAAAGCATGTTCACCAGAAAGAGAAATATTATCAGTATTAATTACTGAAGAACCCGTTTTTGAGGTGATGAGGATGCACCCTGAAGCTATTACTCCAATAAGAAGAACATCCGGAGCAGCAGGGTATGATTTACATGTTTGTGATAATTATAAAATAGGACAAGGAGACAGATCTTTGCTCTATACAGGATTAGCGTTCGCTATTCCTGAAGGACATTATGGCCGCATTGCAGCCAGATCAGGCAGTGCATGGAGGAAAGGTATTGTAATTGGTGCGGGAGTTATTGATTCAGATTATAGAGGGGAAATTAAAATTCTGGTTTTCAATATGACCTTTGAAGATTTATATATTAAGCAGGGGGAAGCAATTGCTCAATTAATTCTTGAAAGAATTTCTACACCACCCCTAACAATGGTTCCCTATCTTGAAAGCACTATCAGAGGTCCGTAAGGATTTGGATCAACATCAACATCCTCCAGAGCTATACAAATGAGGACCCCTGAGCGGGATAACCTTATGCACATCCTTGTACCACCAGAACAACATTCAGTATCCAAAGTAATTAAACCAACAGAATCAAAAGCACCATCAGAAAAAGATTCGGATGCTGGCCAAGCATGGAAAAATTGGCTAGAAGAAGAACATCTTATAACATTACAAGACACTATTGAATGGACTAATCCATTCGCGGAAGGTGGTGGAAGTGATAACGAATATTTATCAGCTGATTTTGATTTTTGTGATGAACAGATTGCACATATTAATGAAGGCGAGTATGACATGGATTATCCAAAGCAGAAGAATAAAGGACAAATTCTGGCGTCATCAGTAGTTTCTTCTTCTTTTAATCCACCAGAAGACACGATGATGGGATCACCTCAGTATGGTCCAGCAGATGAAAGACCAACAACATCAAACCCATACAAAAATATTGATTTCATGGGTGCAAGAATTGGGAAGTTCAGAAAAGCCTACAACAATGAACAATGGACACTTCCTTCGGCCCAGCAAACAACAGGTGCAATGTTAGTTCTTCCTAACAATATTGGGCTATATAATGATGTGATATCCAGGTGGGAGTCTATAACCACTAATGTGGCAGACTCAAAGATTTGGCCTGATAAAAGAACTAAAGTACAATATGTAGAAAACCTACTGGGAGAAATAGAAAAGAAGACATTTATCCAGTGGCAGATGATGTTCCCAGATCAATACGACAAACTAATTAATGCTGCTGACGAAACCCAAAACATTTTGTCACAAATCCGGTGGATTATTACCCTTGAAGATCCAGCCTCAGGAGCCACGGCGGAACAAAACCAAGCATATCTTGATCTTGAAAGGTTAGTATGTCATGGCACTAAAGATTTAGTGAATTATATGAATACATACAAGGACCTAACTGCAAGAACAGGTCGGATGTTCATAAATGAAGAACCGTCGAGCAAATTCTACCGAAAGATGCCACCACTCATTGGGCGTCATTTGGAAGCAAGATTTCAAGAGAAATTCAGAGGCAATACTATTGGTGTCCTACCAAGAATATATCACGCATACCAGGAGCTTACGGAAATGTGTAAACAGGCAACATTACAAAGAAGTTTGAAGGACCTTCAGTTCTGTTCTCAAATTCCTATACCCAGTTACTACCAGGGAGAAAGAAAGAAGTATGGATTGCGGAAGTCCAATACTTATAAAAAGCGAGAACCTAAGGGTAATCAAGAGAAAGTATCAAAATGCTAGAACAAGAGTGAAGAAGTGCAAATGTTTTATTTGTGGAGAAGAAGGACATTTCGCCAGGGAATGTCATAACAAGGTTGGCAACAAGGAAAGAGTTGCTATGATCAATGAACTAGACTTACCGGAAGATTTTGACATAGTATCTGTGGATTCAGATGAAAGCAGCAGTGATGCTATTTGCAGTATGTCCGAAGGAGAAAATGCAACAGAGCAACATTGCAATGCTGTGACCAATGTACTTCCAATAAATGAGTCTATGTTTGTTCTTATAGGAGAGCCACAGGGATGGCAAGTTCAAGTAGACCTTCCTGAAGAGCAATTTCATTGCCAACATAAATGGAAGGTAAATGAAGAAGTTAATACTCTATTTATTAACTGCAATTTTTGTGGTGTAATAACTACACAGAGAGCCAGAAGACATTGCTCAGATTGCAGATTGACGGCTTGCACTTTATGTTCAGACTACTATTTGAAGATAGAAACTCAGATTATGCCGCCAATTCCTCACAAGTATGAAGAAAATAATTTAATTACTGAATTATTTGGCTACATAGATTATCTGCAGGCTGAAATTCGAAGATTGCAAGCGGAATTAGATAGAGTTTTGAAGCGAAATCAAGAAGCTGAAGTAACATTAACTGAGGAATTAGCTGAAGAATTACAACAACTAAATCTCCATGACTCTGAGGGAAGGAAGCGATTCGTTTTACGGAGATATTTGCCTACCCGGTAATAGTGGTCAATATCTTCCAAGGAGAACTTTGAATAGGTTATACCATATGGTAGTTGACATTGAAATACCAACTATTTCTCCATTCCAGGTTAATGCTATTATGGACACTGGTGCTACAACTTGCTGTATTGATAAAAGGTTCATACCAACACAAGCATTGGAAAAGAACCCTTACACTGTCATCATCAATGGAGTAAACTCCAAGCAAATAGCAAACTGGAAGTTAAAAGGGGGACAAATGAAAATTGGTGAGAATAAATTCAGAATTCCATACACTTATTCATTTGAAATGACATTAGGAGAAGGAATTCAGATAGTCCTTGCAGGGAATTTTATTAGAGGAATGCAGGGAGGAGTTCGTATAGAAGGTAATACTATGACCTTCTATTTCTATAAAAATATAACTACTATTGCTACAAATCCCACAGTTGCATCAGCAATAGAAGAACTTCATCTGGAAGAAATGGAATACTTGGAAATCCAAGAAAAGGTATTCTTTTCTGCAACCCCTTCAAATATGTTTGTACTGCAGAAACATGGACCTCTATTGAACAGGTTAAAGGAACAAGGATTTATTGGAGATAACCCACTACAACACTGGTCAAAGAATGGGATTCTCTGCAAGATTGATGTTATTAATCCAGATATTACTATCCAGGATAAACCACTATCGCATGTCACCCTTGCGATGAAGGCAGCATTCCAAAAGCAAGTAGATATACTCTTAGGGCTGAAAGTCATTCGCCCCAGTAAGAGTAGGCATAGAACGATGGCTATGATAGTCCAATCAGGGACTAGTATTGATCCAGTCACCGGTAAAGAAGTAAAAGGCAAGGAGCGAATGGTGTTCAATTACCGAACGCTTAATGACAACATTTACAAGGATCAATATAGTCTGCCAGGCATAAATACTATTCTCAAGAAGGTAGCTATGGAACCTGCCTCTATTAAATGGATGACATTTATATGCCCTTCCGGTCTTTATGAATGGCTAGCAATGCCGTTCGGATTAAAGAACGCACCAACAATTTTTCAACGGAAAATGGACCAATGTTTCAAAGGTACAGAAGAATTTATTTCTGTATATATTGATGATATTCTTGTTTTCTCCAATTCAGAGAAAGAGCATGTGAAGCATCTGGAGATTATGTTAAACATCTATGAAAAGCACGGGTTAGTTTTATCTCCCACTAAATGCAAGCTGGCGATTTCAAAGATTGAATTTCTGGGAGCAGAAATAGGAGAAGGGAGGTTAAAGCTACAACCTCATATAATAAAAAAGATAGCAGAATTCCAGGAGGAAAGTCTAAAGGAAAAGAAGGGTTTGAGGTCTTGGCTCGGAATTCTTAACTATGCTCGGACATACATTCCAAACCTTAGTGCCAAGTTGGGACCATTATATGAAAGGACTTCGATTCATGGCGATAAAAGAATGAAGCCATCAGATTGGGCCTTAGTCAAGGAAATTAAAGCCCAAATTCAGCAACTGCCAGACTTAGAACTTCCACCCGAACAAGCGTATATTATACTTGAAACTGATGGATGCATGACAGGATGGGGTGGAGTGTGCAAGTGGAAGAAATCAAAGTATGATTCAAGAAGTACTGAAAAGATCTGCGCATACGCTCATGGCAAATTTCCGATGGTTAAATCAGTCATTGATGCAGAAATATTTGCTGCTATGGAGACTATGAGTGCTTTGAAAATCCATTACTTGGACAAAGAAGAAATTATCCTGAGGACAGATTGTCAGACAATAATAAGCTTCTACAATAAGATGGTCAGAAATAAACCATCTCGAGTCCGATGGATCGCCTTCACTGACTTCATCATTGGGTCAGATATTAAAGTTAATTTTGAGCACATTGATGCTAAGCTAAATGTATTTGCAGACTCATTGTCAAGGTTGATCTCCGGAAAAGAGATAGTCTCCGTAATAACAACAGACAAAGGAAAGGAAAGAATGGATGAAGTGACCAGAGGAAAGCAAGTCACAGAAGGGATTAGTTATCGTAATGAAGAAGAAGAAGTTGCTACGGAATTAGTTGCTTCCCGACGCTCCATATTGTTAAACCAATACGAAGAAGTACTGCAGGACGTGAGTAAAAACATTTTTACTCCACAGGAACATCAAAAAAGGACGCTGGACAGCATTGAGGAAAAAGCTTCACAGAACCTGTACTACGCACTTCAAGAATTGGAAATGATTGAACAGATGAAAGAATCTGATTTCACAAGCAGACGGTACAGAGAAGGTTGATATCAGAATTATTTTCTCAGCGCATTACCGACACTAAATGAGATAAGAAAAGTCCTTTGGAAGGTATCCAATACTTTAAATTCAGTCCTTAGAAAAATAAAAGAAACACCTCATTAAGCCGAAAGCAGTGGTGAGCCCAAAGCAAGACTGAGCCACGGGGAGCCATCTTGTCTTGAGGTACAATAATGCAGCTAAAGTTGGATGCTGCAAGCTGTAAAAATTATCTTTGTGTCTTATCAGTTTTTATGTCCTATCACTAGTAGCTGTAAAGAAGTGAGGAAGAGCTATAAAGTCATAGGGAATCGTGGGTATCATAATCAAAGGACGATGGGGCTAATAAATGAGCACCCGCTTTAATTATTGATACAACCTCGTTCCTCTATATAAGGCTACGAGTGCATAAGGTTTGAGCAGACTTGAGCAACACCAAGCCTACCATTCCTTAGTAAGAGTCTTTAAGTGTGAGTGTTTTCTGAGTGCAAGACTGCAAGTTTGTTGTTTGAAATCTTTCAAAAGAAATCAAAACTCCGAGCATCGTCTCAGGTTTTTATTTTAATTTTTGGAAGTCGATCCCTTTTTGGATACCTTCCAAAGGTCTTTTCTTATCTCCTTTAGTGTCGGTAGTGCGCTGAGAAAATAATTTTGATATCCACCTTCTCTGTACTGTCTGCTTGTGAAATTAGATTCTTTCATCTGTTCAATCATTTCCAATTCTTGAAGTGCGTAGTACAGGTCCTGTGAAGCTTTTTCCTCAATGCTGTCTAGCGTCCTTCTTTTTTGATGTTCCTGTGGAGTAAAAATGTTTTTACTCACGTCCTGCAGTACTTCTTCATATTGGTTTAACAATATGTAGCATCGGGAAGCAGCTAATTCCGTAGCAGCTTCTTCTTCATTACGATAACTAATCCCTTCTGTGACTTGTTTTTCTCTGGTCACTTCATCCATTCTTTCCTTTCCTTTGTCTATTGTTATTACGGAGACTATCTCTTTTCCGAAGATCAACCTTGACAATGAGTCTGCAAATACATTTAGCTTAACATCAATGTGCTCAAAATTAACTTTAATACCTGACCCAGTGATGAAGTCAGTGAAGGCGATCCATCGGACTCAAGATGGTTTATTTCTGACCATCTTATTGTAGAAGCTTATTATTGCCTGACAATCTATCCTCATGATAATTTCTTCTTTGTCCAAGTAATGGATTTTCAAAGCACTCATAGTCTCCATAGCAGCAAATATTTCTGCATCAATGACTGATTTAACCACCGGAAATTTGCCATGAGCGTATGCGCAGATCTTTTCAGTACTTCTTGAATCATACTTTGATTTCTTCCACTTGCACACTCCACCCCATCCTGTCATGCATCCATCAGTTTCAAGTATAATATACGCTTGTTTGGGTGGAAGTTCTAAGTCTGACAGTTGCTGAATTTGAGCTTTAATTTCCTTGACTAAGGCTCAATCTGATGGCTTCATTCTTTTATCGCCATGAATCGAAGTCTTTTCATATAATGGTCCCAACTTGGCACTAAGGTTTGGATTGTATATCCGAGCATAGTTAAGAATTTCGAGCCAAGACCTCAAGATTGGCTTGGCATTATTTACAGTGAGTTCACTGAAGCTAACTGCAGAGTTTTCCAAATTTTTTTTTTTGATGGTCTCTCTGCCTCTTCCACCGCCTTATTACTGATTTTCTCCATCAGTTCATCCAAACTCATCCCACCATTGACCTCCTCCTCTGAGTCAAAATATAAACGACCAGATCAGAGATGATGGACCCAAAAGAGACACATCTTGATAAAACATTCTTGAGCAACAATGGCAGCACGGTCATGAGGGCAACAAACTAAGACCACCATAGATGCAGTTTAGGTTGTCTGCTACATCCTCCGGAAGCAGGGGTTCATTGTCATTTCTTAGTATGAAACTCAAATTGCCACACCAAGATAGGTTCCCCTTAAGCTTCTTGTAACAATTAGATTTTATTCTCATCTCTTATAATTGTTTGGCACTTTCAATTTTCTCTTTCCAATTTAGCTATTTACAGTTATTGCCATACATTTTCCTGCTGCAAATTTTCACAATTGATGCCAAACTTTTGTTTGCAAGAGTTGCATGGATTAAAAACTTATGAAAGGGAAAGAGATTGAGAAAATAGGAAACAACAGTGTCTTGTGTTCTTCCCTCCCAATACTGCAGGAAGCTATGATCTTAAGCTGGGGAGCGACCTTGATTGGGTCTATCTAGTTTGTTGCAGGTATACGGACACGGAGCAACAACAAAATAGAAGACTAGGAAGAAAAGAAAAGACATATTACTATATATATTGCCCATAGTCTTACCTGATAGATTAGGATTGTTTAATATTATTTAGGTAATTTAATAATTTAGAATAGTAGAAAATTTCAGATTGCAAGGAGAGGTGCAATTTTAAACAGTCAAATTTTCCCTGTGGACTTTGAGTTCATGAACTACACGAGCATCTATGGACGTAACTCTGTAGGTTGCACCGTGGACTTTGAGTTCATGAGCTCATCTATGGAACTCTGTACACTACAAAAAAAAACTGATTTTTGACGATGAACTTTGGCAACGAAAATAATTCGTTGCAAATCTGCAACAAATTTTGCGACGAAATTTATGTTTCGTCGCAAATTTGTAACGAAATTTCTGACAAAAAAAAATTTATTGCAAAAATTATAAAAATTCCAACATTTAAATTTCGTTGCAAAATTCGTTTCAAATTGACGATGAAAATTTTTTTATGCCAATTTATTTGACGAAAAATAAATTAAATCGCAAATTTACGCAGCAATTTTTTTCATTGCGAAACTGCGAGAATTCAAAAATTCGTTCGAATGCACTGCGGAATTTTATTTCGTTGCAGAAATTTACAACGAATTTATTTTTTCATTGCAGATTCTGCAACGAATTTACTTTTTCGTTGCAAAATTCTGCAACGAATTGTTTTTCGTTGCAGATTCTGTAACGAATTTATTTTTTCGTTGCAGAATCTGCAACGAATATAAAATTCATCGCCAAATTGGCGACGAATATATGATTCGTCGCCAAATTGACGATGAAATTAGCGACGAAAAAACATTCATCGCTAAATTTTCCCTAATTATCCCTCCGATCCAACTCTCTCCATTTCTTCTTCCCTCTCCCTCTCTTCTTCCCTAATTATCCTGCCGATCCAACTCCTCTCGTCATCGGCCCGTCGGTAAGTCTCCCTCTTTTTCCCTCTCCCTTCCGGCGTCGTCGCCGCGAACTGCGGCGATCTTTGCGGCGTACTGCACCGCGGCGGTGCGCGAGCTCATGTGGCGATCTTCTTCATGTAGTCGCGTCGGACCATCTGTACAGCGAGCAGCGACGCCGGCCGGCTGCGAGCTCGCCGGCGCATGTGGTGGAAGCGGCTAGGTCTCTTTGCGCGTACGTGGCGAGAGTTCTGCCGCGAGATCGCGTCAGTTCCTCTTCTGCGAGATCGCGTCGGCGGCGTGATTTATCGATTATAATCTTGTGTAATCTAAATATAATATTTTGTTTAATAGGTTGTCTACTTTGAAGGTGTTTGTCAGGTGTTCATCTAGCCAGTATCCCGTCAGCGTTGTTTCCTTCCGGACAGGTTCGTGTAAAAATATTGTTTATAACATTATTTACAGTATTATGAATTCTGTTATAATTTTTAATCGTAATGTTTGATTTTAAGTAATTTAATTACTGTTAGTAGATCATAATTTGTTCGAAATAATGATATTATAATTTGCAATTAAATATCACACAAAATCATATTTAGTATTAGAAAATTTTAATTAATGTTGAGTATAAATTTATGATTAGATTGATATATATATTGATGCGGCGAGGAAAATTCGTTTACCTCCTTTCGATGCGATGAAGCACGAAGGGAGCTTTGGGGGTGGGAGTTTCTTACAGGCCGCAACAGTAAAAATGAGAAGACGAAGCAAAGAAACGCAAAACCAACACAGGCAACGAAAACTAGAACACAGGATGTAACGTGATTCGGAATAAATATTCCTACTCCACGGAGGTGAGCTCTCTCACCGGGGACAATGCCCAAGCATTTTCAACTATGAACGTCCTCCTTTTCGGAAAGGAAACTTCCCAAGACGGAGGAGAAAACCTCTTACAGTTTAATCCTAATACAAGAAAGAGTACACGCAATGTAACAGCGGAGGTCGCTACTCTCCTTCTCCGGCGAGGTAGTGATAGCTCTCCTCCTCCTGCGTCTTCGTTTCTTGCTTGCTGGAATAATGCGGGATTCCCCTCTTTCTGTCCTCCTCCTCCCTTTTATCCTCCTTCCCTGATCCATCGCTACCTCGCGGGCTGTCCTCATCGTACACGTGGCCATCACGTCCACCTGGAGAATAATTCTGTTATAGATACGAAGGGCGAAGGCTCCTCGGAATATTATGTGGGGACCTCTCCTTCTGTTACATAACATCTCCTCATCTATATTTCAGGAAACTAGGTTAGCCTGTCCCCCTCAACCATCCACTTTTGGTGAAACTAACTTAGGTCTATAGCTCACGGATGGTATAGCCTTTGGGCTCCCCACCAGTCCGAACCCACTCTCCTCCCCCCACTGAACGACCTCTGGATTGACTAGGCCGAGCCGATCCTTATCCGTCCCGTCTGCCTCTAGGCTTATCTTGCCGAATTGATTCTTATCCGTCCCATCTGCCTCTAGGCTTATCTGGCCGAACCGATTCTGGCTTATTTCCCAACGAAGTGCCTCCTCCCGCCTTTGTTTTGCCGTGTCGATTACCTTCACTAGCTTTCCTGTGCCAATTATTTCAGCCGCTTGCACCCGAACCGTTCCTCTCTTTTTTCTCCGCTGAACCCGCTAATTGGTTCGGGTAACGCCTTGCCTGTGAGTCCTCCTATCTAGTTCATAGAGAAGAGGTAATGGCGGTATCATTAGTCAACCCCAAAAAATAGTCAAACGAAGTTATAAGCTTGACTTTCCAACTATATAAGGTTCCTACTCTATCCTTGGCTTATTAATTCAAATTTACTCCTCTCTTACAGCTCCACCGCATATACTTGAGGCGGCCTAATGGGCCCATAGGCCTCGCTTCTCCTTTTCTCCCCTATAGTCGAACCGTCACAAAAATCCTATATAAGCCTCCGCCTTTTTCTTTTAGGTATTACTTAGTGTACCCAACAATCCCGTCCCTTCCACTTCTTCTCTCCTGCGATTTTCACCGGCGGCGTTTCAGCGACCCAACCCTTCCCTTCTTATACGCTCTTCCTCTAACCCCTCAAGTAAGTATTCTGTCCTGTTTTATACCTATGGCCCCTAAGACCATTCCCTCACCTGCGTGGTATGAGCACACCATAACCCAATTAGACCGCGACCATTATTTCTTTAACGTTAAGGACAGGTCTATAGACCCTTCCCTGAAATGCTGCTTTACGACCAAGATGCATCGACCACATTGTCCTCCTCCTGGTCTAACTTGCTTCTTCTCCGAACAGTTCCTCAATGGCCTGTCTCTACTAGCACCTTCCATCTATTTAGACATTTTAGACTTTTACGGACTACCCTTGAACCAATTTACCCCTAATTCCTTTCGAATTCTGTCAGGAGCCTCTATAGTGTTTCAACATCTAAACCTCTCTTTAACCCCTCAAATATTCCACTGTTTCTTTCAATTGAAATCTTCAGCGGGGCCTTTTTATCTGTCGGTCGTCGGTACTTGATTCTAGTGAACATGCCTACTTCCCATAAGGGATGGGAAGAATTGTACTTCTTTATGCGACTTAGGTACCTTTACCTTACTCGGATACGGAAGTTAGAACTTCCTGAGGCCTTCCTTCCGGGAAATGAGGACCCAATGCCCTTTCTCAGAAGTTTATAGAATCCTGGGAGAGTCGCATTATTGTTCGAATCACTTAATGAAAACTCCCCTCCTGAGCCACTTCAGACTATCCCCCCTCCCTTCAACGACCTCAGTTGCTATAGGTAGGATGACACTTACCCTTCAATATAACTTTCTCCCTGCATTATTCATCTTTCTCACCAATACATTTTGCAGATAATCTAATGCAGGATGCTTTGGTGAAAGGAGAAGAGGTTGAGGCTGCAAAGAAGAAGAAGGCCTCAACCAAGAGGGGTAAATCGGTGGCAGCTCCTTCTCCTCGGAAGAAACTGTGGCTCGTTAAGAAAGGAGCCCCGAGTTCATCTGCTCTTTCCCCTTCCTCTTCCGGTCAACATGGTTCGCAATACTTAACCATTTACGAACCGAGGAGAAAGGACATTACCTCATTCGTCCCATCTTCGTCTCCCCGAGGGGGAGACTCCCCTTCCCATTCTCCTAATTCATCCCCCCTTTCACATGATTCTCCCTTACCTTCCCGAACCGAGTCCATCTCTGCTCCTATTCCCTCCGACACACTTACTTCTCCCGCCCCTCTTCAGCGCGTCAGACCCACACTTCATTCCGAAGGAGAGGACCTTCCCCTTCTGACCCCCTCAAGGGCTACATTGGGGTCTCTGCTGCAGATCCGTCACCCTTCGGAGGTGAAAATTTTCAATCAATCATACGTGCAAGGCCCTTGCGAACAAGTAGACAAATTGCTGGCTGAGGTACCTACTGTCCCCTTCTCATCTTTACCGTAGGTATCTCTGTGTGTCAGCATATACTGATGGTGCTTTCTTTCCTTTAGGCCTCAGCTTAGCACAGCAAAATGGTAGTTCATCTGACTCAATTTCAGTCCAGCGTAGATGCACGCCACTTCGCCTCTCTAACGCAGCAGAAACAACTCACTCGACAGTTAAGCGAGAGAGAACAGAAAGAATCTAACCTGAGGGGCCAATGTGAAGATGCCATGACACAATTGGCCCTGGTCCAAAGTGAAAAGGAGGAGCTTCAGCGAAGAAATGAAGACCTCGAACAGCAAGTCTTCCTCCAGTCCAGTGAATTGCAGCAGGTGGATCTCCTTGCCCGTGAACTAAAAGAGTATAAGGGGTAGCTCGGGGATGCCATTATTAAAGCCGTCGATTCTTCGACTGTTATCCAACAGCTCCAGCAAGAACGCCAACGGCTTCGACTGGAACGCCAAGCCTGGGAAGCCACTAAGAAATCTTGCATAGAGAAGTGTCAAGAACTCTCCTCCATGGTGGCTGCTCTTCCTCAAGCTCTGTCAGCAGCGGCTCGACAATAGTCTGCCCTTCATAAAGAATACTCCGAAGCCCTTTCGGCTCCGGTCGAAGCTATAAAAGCGATCCATCGAGAAGGATGCCTTGGCGACCAACTAATCGAAAGTCAAACCAATTTGGCTAATTGTCGGGCTCATTTGCTAACTACCGCCAATTAAAGGCGATATGTCGAAGGGGTGGGTGATAGAACGTAATTTTTATTTGTCGCAATATCGTTCCCAAATTATTTACCGAACCCCCTAACTACACTAATGCAGTATAGGACTGACTCGGGTCATCTCCCAACGAACCTAATAGCTGGATGTTTATTTTTAAACAGAAGTAAATACTGGGGGTTTTTATAATTATCAAAACAATTAAAATGCAAAATCAAAAACAAACATGAGAATTAAACATGCAAAAAGTAAACCTAACTACCAATTATTAATTCCCCGTAAACGAACCTAATGCAAGAACAAATGCAAAAAGTAACAAACAACTATCCTAATGCGCAAAAGTAAGTGATCATGCACGCGATCGCTATCACTATACGGATAATGATCAAATAAATGTGAATAATTCAACTAAGCACCGCCACTTTATATCACTATGATGCGATCAAACAAATGAAAAAACTAAACTAACACACAAAAAAGAAAGCGACCAAGCACCGCACTGTCACTATACGGTACAATAATCAAACAAATGCATTCAACCATGACGGCACTATCACTATACTGACACTCAAACAATTACTAAAACTACAAGAATAAAATCTAAACTAATAGCGAAAAGCGATTGATCGGGCACCGCTACTGTCACAACGCGTTGGTCGAATGTAAATGAAAACTAACCTAAACATGATCAAACATAATAAACAAATTAACCGTAACAAAACAAACATGATAAAGTAAAATATCCAATTAAATGGACTGAATTCAAATATAAGTAATCGGTAACCCCACGATGCCCACAATAATCCGAACAACTATTCCGACGGTGAATGCGAAGCTGCCCCGATCGGCGCAGCAGGGAGGACGGACATACGGAGGAACGCAAACATTGTTCCGGCGATCTGAATTCACCAGATAGTGAATGGAATCTTCATCGGTTGGAGATGGAACTGCCCTAATCCGGCACAGCTGGTGGGTGACTCCGGCGATGTGGAAAGGCCTATCCCAGTCGCTGGAATGGAGTGGAACGCCGGTGAAGGTGAATCACCGGAATCCTGCCTCACCCCGCTTCGGATCAGCTGCCGCAATCAGCGCATCTGGATTTGCCGTCGAGGATCGGTTGGGATTGCCACCGGATCTCGGAAGGGAGGTCGCCGGAAGAAGCTGCCGGACTGTCGCCGCCGCTCGTGGGGAAGAAGACTCTGCCGCGCGTGAACAGGGGGAAAAAAATGCCTCGGCTCGAGTTGTACTGCTCGTTGCGATATTGAAGAACCTCCTTCTGCGCGTCGCCGGCGACTCCTGTGCAATCCCGCCGCCGCTCGCGCGGAAGCAGAAGAGGTTGCCGCCGTCGCTCGCGAGGAAGAGAACGCCTGCGCTCGTCGCGATTCTGCGCTTCTGCCGATTCTATGGAGTTTAGGAAAGGTAGGTTATTAAATGAATTCTTTGAGTCGTCCGATCATTTCGCCGACGATCTCAGCCGTCCATTTGAAACTAGGTCTTGATTAAGCAATTAATCCATTAAGAGGTTGTGATCCAACGGCTGTGATTCCTCCGATTTTGAATGGATGGATCTGATCCATCTGAAGGGATAATTACGATCAGTCGAATTTGGAGGAAGGGCTCAGATGTTCAGATCGAAATGTATGGATTAGATCTCTCCAGATCTGAATAGATAACTCAGAATCAGCTACATTCATCGGATGGTCCGTAATGCTCAGATCTGATCCGGATCAACGGCTGTGATTGCTCCAATTAGACCCTCATTATATGTTTCCTACAAAATCACATGGAATTCGTGAAAAATACTGAAATTATAGGAATTAACACAATTAATCGCAGATAGACTCAATATGTAAAAACATCCCAAATAACAATAATTATCCCATCAAAGAGCCTAAAATATGTAATCCATGAAGTCGAAATAAGCCGATAAAAATCATTCATCGTGGACTGTTAAATACGGCTTTGATGGGTCTTTCTAAATCTTTGAGCGGGGATATCCTTTGGACACTAGTTATTTAAATCCCGTAGATGCCTTATCTAAGTGTCCCCCCGAATTGTTTGAGTTGTAACTCCTAACATCCTACTTCCTATAATGACTCCTTTCGTAATGTTGAAGAGTAATTGTATTAACGCAGCTTTTTGTTGTTCTCCTTGTATGCCTCCTTGCGGGTCGGGAATTCTGAACCAATTTTGTTCTTTTCTCTTTTTACGCTGGCGTTTCTTTTCTCGTGTTGCATGGCGCAATCACCTCGTTTGTTCGGAAACTCACTCAGAAGGTCTCGGATGGTCTTATTCATATCCGACCCAATTTTGGCTCGGCCAAAAATTAAATGACTTTCGCCTGTTGATCTTCACTGTCTCTCTTACGCTTGAAGCGATATCTTGATGAGTACTCTACGCATTCATTACGATATCAGCCTCTTCACCTTTCTTCCCTTCCCCAAGAACTACCGCAGCCTTTCCCTCAACTATAAATTATCACCCTTCATGTCTTCGCCCTTCCATTTCACTCATGGCTGACACCCTATCGAGATTTCTTCGATTCTCAATCTTTCGAGCCGCTGGACCGACTTTCCGAGACATCAAGATTCTGAGACCCGCTCGACAGCCACCTCAGCTTTCCACCCCCTTCCTTGTCCGCCTCACACCACAGCTCCCTCCCCTCCCCCGGGGAGGTCTTATCGAGCACCATTCCCTTCTTTCCGCAATCAAAGTGTGAACCCTCCTTAACATGGGGAGTACACAAGTGGGAGATCCCCGCCTCACTGAACTTCCCCACTTCCACCGCCCTAACCTTCATTCTAGTCTCCCGGCGAGGATCCGCCCGCCTCGATGAAGGTCCACTACCATTCCAGCCTCCCATGCGAGGATCCGCCCGCCTCCTTCTTAAGGTCCACCAATTATTCCTTCGCTTCAAGGCGTAGCTCTACAGGTCATCTCGCACCTTCCTCCCGATAAGCCCTCTCCCACTTCTTCAAGAGCAATCATAGTAAAACCTTCATAGATTAAACAATGTAATCATTTTAAGTATGTTAATAAAAAAGGAGGGAATCGTATCCGCTTTTATTGTTTTCCGCGAGGTAAGGTTTTTGTCATCGAAAAGACGTAATCTCGCCAACATACTTTCTTTTACCATCTCCTGTGATTCGAATTTTTCCTCAGAATTATCAGCATTAGTGAATGACTTTTCACCTACTATCGCTACGCTTTCCTTCTTTACTAGCATTCATTATCCTTCCTTCCTTTCTAATAAACGCGCCTCCTCCTCCATCGCTATAAGGACTCCAACCCTACCAGATAACATCCATCTTTTCTTTCTTTTCCCTAGCCATGAACAAAATGTCCGAGCAAAGCAACAGCTTTTTCGTCAAGAAAATGCTGAACGAGCAACGCTTATATTGCTAACCCGAAGAACAAGCGAGGTATTTCGCAAATGGCCGAGGGAGGTTTCGCTAGTAACTACTTTTCATACTAACAAAAGCAGGGTCCTGTATGAACTATCTAAGCAGATCTTCCCGCAAATAATCCTACTTTCAACAACTAATGTGCCAACCTCCACAAGAAAGAAACTCACACTTTCTCCTAACAAAGAACTCAGAATACCCTATATATATATGGTCTTTATTTTCTTCTTGTAAAAGAATTAGAATGTGTAATTTTTCTAAAGCAATGAACTTTTCCCGCTTGTCTTCTTCTTCCAAAGATTTCTAAGTTACGCCCATTTTACCTTCCTCATACCACAATAACGACACATATCCGAGGCATACTTCTTTCTTCCGCCTCTTTACCCTACTAGGAATATAATAATATAGTAGTCACTAAACGACCCGACTACGCTTATCGCCACACGGGATAAAATAATATATAGTCAACAACGACCAACTTCTTCCACTTCAAGGATAAAATGATAAGTAATCGAGGAGACCTCGCCTTCCGCTCCACCACCAAACGGGATAAAATAATATATAGTTGAATAACGAATTCAACTTCTTCCGATTCAAGGATAAATAATATATAACCGAGGAGACCTCGCCTTCCGCTCCGCCACCACACGGGATAAAATAATATATAATCAATAATTCAACTTCTTCCGCCAGGATAAAATGATAAGTAATCGAGAGACCTCGCCTTCCGCTCCACCACCACACGGAGATAAAATAATATATAATAATGAATTAACTTCGCCAAGGATAAAATGATATATAATCGAGAGACTCGCCTGCTCCGCCACCACACGGGATAAAATAATATATAATCAAGAATAAATTCAACTTCTTCGCTCGGGGATAAAATGATATATAACCGAGGAGACCTCGCCTCTTCCGCTCCACCATCGCACGGATAAAATAATATATAGTCAATAATAATTCAACTTCTTCCACTTCAAGGATAAAATGATATATAATCGAGGAGATCTCGCCTTCCGCTCCACCACCGCAGACAGGATAAAATAATATATAAATAATAACGATTAACTTCGCTCAAGGATAAAATGATATATAACCGAGGAGACTCGCTTCTTCCGCTCCGCCACTAAACAGTGATAAAATAATATATAAATAAGAACGAATTCAACTTCTTCGCTTCGCAGGATAAAGGGATAAAATGATATATAACCGAGGAAATCTCGCCTTCCGCTCCACCACCGCACGGGATAATAATATATAAATAATAACGAATTCCAACTTTTTCGCTTCAAGGATAAAATGATATATAATCGAGGAGATCTCAGCTTCTTTCTGCTCCACCACCGCACGAGATAATAATATATAGTCAATAATAACGAATTAACTTCGCTTTCGCGATAAAATGATATATAATCGAGGAGATCTCGCTTCCGCTCCACCACCGCACGGGATAAAATAATATAAAGTCAATAACGAATTAACTTCGCTCGCGGATAAAATGATATATAATCGAGGAGATCTCGCCTTCCGCTCCACCATCGCACGGAATAAAATAATATAAATAATAACGAATTAACTTCGTCAAGGGGATAAAATGATAAGTAATCGAGGAGACCTCGCCTTCCGCTCCACCACCACACGGGATAATAATATATAAATAATAAATTAACTTCGCCATGGGGATAAAATGATATATAACCGAGGAGACTCCTTCCGCTCCGCCACTACACGGGATAAAATAATATATAGTTAAAGAACGAATTAACTTCGCTTTCATGAGATAAAATGATATATAATCAAGAAATCTCTTCCGCTCTACCACCGTGACGGATAAAATAATATATAGTTTAATAATGACCAACTTCGCTTCGCTCAAGTATAAAAATGATATATAACTGAGGAGATCTCAGTTCTTCCGTTCCACCACCGCACGGGGATAAAATAATATATAGCTGAATAATGAATTAAACTTCTTCCGCTTCGTGGGGATAAAAATGATATATAACTGAGGAGATCTCAGTTCTTCCGTTCCACCATCGCACGGAGATAAAATAATATAAAGCTGAATAATGAATTCAACTTCTTCTGCTCATGATAAATGATATATAACGAGAGATCTCGCTTCTTCCGCTCCACCACCGCACGAATAAAATAATATATAGTTGAATAACGAATTAAACTTTCGTCACGATAAAAATGATATATAACTGAGGAAATCTCAGTTCTTTCGTTCCACCACCGCACGGGGATAAAATAATATATATTTGCCCAAAGGCCTTCAGCATAAAAAGTGAGCTGCTTCTCCACCACTACTCTTCCTTCTTTCGTCCCGAAGAGAAAACCCTCATCCATCCTCTCTATTGAAAGCAAGAGTTTTATTATATAGCGGGCCATCAAAGAAATAAATCTTCGTTACCCTTCTGCTTAGGGTCTCCCTTTCTACTAACTAGGAGCCCAATAGACATTATCAGCCCATTTTTTCCTCCTTTTATAGGGGATGCTTCATCTTCATTTCTTTAGTTATCTTCATCCTTCTCGCTTTCTCTCACACGCCGAGGAGTCTCCTCCGCATTTAAAATCGACAAAGATTCTCCAGACGGTGACAATACCAATTTTTAATACAAGGCCTACACGACCACTATACATCAGTCAATACGACCGGAACATACCACAACACAATATACATAATATGCGGCCTCAGGCCATCAACCAAAATAAGTAAAAGATCTAAAACATCAAGACCTACCCCTTCTGCTATCTGAGCAGGAACATACAACCAAAACGAACCGAATATAAGTCCACAGAGTCATAACAAATATAACCAAAACATCCACCGGTATACAATTCATACATAAATCCTAAACATATTCTCTAATAAAATCCCAATCCATAAAACTAATAACCAAAACCATAAGACCAATAAAACCTATCCACTTCGACGAGGGGGATTGACAACTGGACTCTCTTGACAGCTTCATCCTGAAATAAATATAAAACCACGAGGTAAGTTCAAAGAACTTAGCGAGTATAGTCGATATGCAAAGTAAAATATGGCTAACAATAAGAATCATGCCAAGATACCTCACATAAATAGGTACAAGAAATACAAAACGACAGATCTATACTTACTCAATCTCCTACCGATATGTACGCATGACTGTAAGTAATAAAGTCATCACCATATATAAATATTAACTCAGATGCATTTACAATCATACGCAACATCCAAGACATCAATAAAATGCAAAGCAAACACAATACAAACACGCTGATGGCGAAGCCGAGTGGGTGGCATAATCACAAGACTCGCCATCATCGCTTCCCGAGAGCGATCGAGCGATGGATGCCGTCGAGTACACCTATCCTCCCGCTTCCAAACAGAGCGGGAGCTAAGCTCATCTCCCGTGTCATGTACTGAGGAGGGATCCTCGCTCGCTACCACGCCTCATCGCTACCTACGAGCGGACTCAATGAGCTCGACAGAGCAATCGACACACCTCCTCGATGTACCACTAACCCACGAGCGGCAGCCACAGAAGTTACGAACTAGTCATGGCTCAACAATAATGGAACCGTCTGGCCCACCAAGATGCAATCATGCAAAATGGTGCAATGATACTAAAGCATGTAAATCCTACTCAAAATACCTATCCGAATAATACGATAATCAATACGTATATATACATAATCCAAATAACTACGATCCAAGTCAAACAGGAGATATAATCATAGTATCAAGTAGGCACCAAAAACATACTAGGCATATAAACATGAAAAATTATTGTAAGCTATCCTAACTAGCATATCAACAATGACTATATCTAAAAGATAAGTCAAAATACCCGCCTTACAAAAATGTCCGCAAGAATGAAATCGTTACGACCGAACTCCGCCAGATCAAACTCGATATAACATAACTATTGTTAAGCACAAAAATGCAATCCTCCGCTAAATCGAATACTTAATCGATTTCTTACATAATCCAATTAACCCAAATCAACTTCCAGTTTCACAAATTTATCTAACCCTTTCACAACCCTCACAACCGACCCAGCTTCATCCACCCATCACAGTCGGCACAGCCGACACTCCTTCCTCACCGCCAGTTCACCCCACTGCACAACCCCCTTTTGAGATCCAACATCGAACCTATAACATACGACCAAACTCTGTCCAGCCTACATCTTCACAGCCTACTCAACTGATCAACCTGCCACCGCTCCAATCCATACCAATTACACTGAACAAAAAAGAAAGAGGGGAAATCAAGACTTATACCAAATCGAGTTTCACGACTTCCTTCCTTCCTCAGCTGAGATCACAAGCAGAGGTCGACGACGAATCGAACTCGACGAGACGAGGTGATCCGCCGATCGGGAAAATGAAGGAATCGATAACTTCATCATCGAGCACTAAAAGCCTCGGCCAGATCTCGCGGCCTCAGACCTTTCCCATCTATCACACGGCAGAAAGCCGCCCGAGGGAGTTCTGGACCAGCACGTCGAATGCCGCGATGGCCGGATCCACAGCGTCAGCTTCTTCGTTAATGAGGCCTGGCGGCAGTGCGCGAGATCCGGCGACAGCAAAGGCCTCGAGTCGTGAGACCGCGCCCTCCAACTTGGCGACCAGTTCCTTCCAAGGCGGCGGTCGTGTGGGCAGCGAGTAAAGGCGCTGACGGCGCTGGGGTGGCGACGCGAGCAAACAACGGCGGCGACGGGGGTTCGCGTGGAGAAACCGGCATAAACGACGCACGGGGAAGAAGAAACCGCCTGCGACGCAGGGGAAGGAAGAGAGAGGGTCGCACGGTGGTCCTGGGCTCAGGGAAGGGCGGCGGCCTGGTCGTCGGCGAGGGCGGCGGGGTGCTGCGGCTGTGGACGTGAGGAAAAGGGAAGTGCGGCGTGCGGAGAAGGCGACGGCAGAGGGCGTCGGTGTGGCCGCAGTCGCGAGGAGAGAAGAAACCGCAAGGAAGTGGGCGTCGGGCGCGGAGGGGAAAGAAAAATCAGGAAAAATAGAAAAAAAAACCTAGGTTTTCTATTTAAAACCTTAGGTCAGACAATCCAAACAGGCCTTTTAAAAGTCTGTTTTTCTTATCCCCGTAAATATCTCGTACAAGCCCCGTTTAAATCCAGAAAAATTCCGAAAAAATTCCTAAAATTTTCTAAAAATCCCAAAAAATTTCCAGGATTATTTCCTTAATTATTTGGCCATTTAATTTAGTATTTTAAATTTTAGTATTTAACATTCTCCCCCACTAATAAAAATTTGGTCCCCAAATTTCCTGCTCATGTACGAGTACGAGATGTCACAACAACCATCTCAGATATCTGGAGACAAGTCACACACCTCAAGTGACTAAGTGGGGTATTGAGCTCTGATCTTTTCCTCTAGCAAGGTTGGCTGTGAGGTGACACTACCCTATCTTGATAAATCGCACAATCTTGTTCCGCAATTATCATTTCTAGTGATCCAGAATCCGTGTCGGAACTTCTGCGTAAGTAGCATCAGGTTGAATGGAACCTGACACATCTGACCGAATATGTGTAGGGTATGACACGTACTTCCTCAAAGACGGACACCAAACACATCACGGATACCACCAAGGACGGTGGTAGCGCCAGTAAACGATCGCCTCCGATCCTCTCCAAAATCTCAAACGAACCAATATATCTAGGAGCTAACTTACCATGGAGGTCAAATCTCTTCACCCCTTTCATGGGTGAGACTCGCGAAGAATACATGATCACCAATAGAGAACTGCAGAGGTCTCTATCTCCGATCCGCATAACTCTTCCGACGATCCCGCGCCGCTTATCTTACGTCCCGATAGTATGGACTAACTCGCTTCACGAGCTCTATGGGTCTAGCAACGGTCCTCCCAGTTGCCTTCGAATCCATAACACAGACCTCAAAGAAGTCCTCTAGTGTCTAAATGGTCCGCTCGATCGCCCATCCAGATGATGGAATGCAATACCAAAATGAAACTGTGCCTAAGGTCCGCCGCAGACTACGCAGAATCGGAATGCCAACTGTGGATCTCTATCTGATATAATGCTCAAAGGAACACCATGAAATCTGATGATCTCCCGACAATATAACTCTGCCAAACGATCCAGAGAGTCGGTCTTCCGAGTCGCTAAGAAGCGGATTCGTTAGTCGGTCTACAACTACCCAAATCGCATCATGACCTTGATGTATCCTAGGCAAACCCACCACAAAATCCATAATGATATGCTTCCACTTCCATTCCGGAATCGAAATTTCCTGAAGCATCTGTTCCTTTAACTAATGCCACTACCGGAAACCATTATCCTCCTCGGAGTCAGAGACAGTAGTCTATCTACCGTCCAACATCCACTCCACCACACACTCTGTAAGTGCATGGGAGGCTATAGCGACCAAACTTTCTTGTTACTACCATTCGTGTTTCAGCTACTCTATAGTAGCTATCTAGTAGCTAGCCAAAACTCCATGAGCATTTCTGCTCCTCACCTCCTCTAAACAATATAATAACTGCGAAGTCCACGTCATATATAACGCTTATTTTCAAGGTCCTTTATCCGTAAGTTAGGATACGCCTTATTCTAAAGATCGGAATCGCTTCGATCCCGAAATGATACATCCATGTACACTATCCTTCCTTCCACAATTGATTATCAACGCCGCGATAAGTCAATCATCGCCCGAGCCTCAAATCGCTCACAAGCTTCGCACTAAGTAAATTTCATCACCTTCCCGTCCAACCAAATAATACGATAGTACGCTAGAGCATCCTATCCATATATATAGTAATAATTAAACCAATACCAAGAAAACTACCATCCAATCGAAAAGAACTCCAACTACCACCTCAACAAAGGCTGTTACGCAATCCAACGACTAACCGAGCCAATCGTGTCCGTAATACACGACTTCCCAAATCCTGGATGACTAAGTCGCCAATAAGTCTAATAAGATAACCATAAGCTCATAAAATTCATACCAAATATGAAATTGTCTTCGCTACACACTGTATTCTCTTTACTCAGTCGATGATATAACAATCATCACAACGACTACGATAATCAGATGACACCATGTCACTACAATATCATCACACCACCATAAATCAATCCTAAAATATACCTTGTCCTATAGCCGATCTAAATAGATCCTCTACTCACAATGAAGGATATTCATTTCCTTCCACAACTACTACATTCTATCATCGATAATCGATGATAACTCAAAAGTTCGCTCTCTTTAACAAAGAGTTGATCTTCTCTAGAAAAACAGGGATGTATAAATATCCCATCCAACACCTCCTATAATAAGGTAAAACGATCTTTCATCTTGACAGTAGGCATACACCTTATCCATAACCAAATCACTATTAGTAGAGATTGATATTTTCCGAGGGTTTACTCCTTGTCTTCAAATTGGTGGCTAGCAGCCAAATCCCTAGCTTCCTAATTCGACATCACCGGCACCACTAAAGAGTTCGACTTCCCAAAATCATCGTTAGGTTCCACAAGGTCAATACGCCATCGACCTCGCCCCCACCACGTAGTAGCAATTTCACTAAGTCAATACTTTTCCTAACCACTAAAGTACAGTAACCACTAAAGACAATACTTTTCCTATAGCTCAGAGATATCCTTCAGCTCGCCTGATCCCAAAACCCGAGAACTCCCAAAAATCCAAGGAAAAGATAATCCTCGAAACACAAAACCCGCAAACCAAAACCGCAAACCAATAAAATTGTCACGTCCTGGGGGCATATCCGTCATCCAAATGACAGAGGAGCCCCTAAGTGACAATATTCCGAAATCCATGGACCAGATCTGGTAAAAACCTCGAAATAATAATAGAAATATAAGTATTTTATTAACTGCATGCATGCATGACTAAACATATATCACTTAAAGTAAAATAGTTTTGTGACACCAAATCAAATTGCGACCAAATATCCAAAGTGCATAATCAAAATGCAACACCGATAAAGTAAACAAAGCGGCATCCCGACGATGCAGGGAGACAAGCACGGTAAAGAACTCTCTGAGCGACACCAAGGTAGTCAATGTAACACGCCCTCCATCGCTTAACCTAGATTATAAGTGAGGAGGCGTGAGTAAAACCACTATGTTTATGTATAGACAATAGTGCATAATCATAATGCACATAATAGAAGTCACAGGGAAAAAGCTAGAGTAAACAAACTCTCAGAGTACCAATATCAATCGAACTATCCCGATCGCAGATAATAAATATACCACATCCGATACCACGACAAAGCCTCGTGGCTCTCACACAAAAAGGGAACTGTCTATGAGCTACCGCGAACGGTACTCATGGGTCGACAATCAATACGCTAAGCACTGTCTACACGCAACTACATGCTACCACGGATGAAACTCGTGGGTAAACAGGTAGTATATAGATATCTAATTATTGACTGCACGCACTAGCGTACTACCACTAATAGGTCGCGTGGGCAGTCGATTATCCTAGGTTGTTAAACCTAGGGTTATCCAATACATCTAGCATAAAACAACCATCAACGTCGACAAAGATCATCGATCTACCATTAATCCATTGAGGCGGTCAAGCGAGGGTTTCAACACCTTTAATACGAAATGTTTACCAAAGCCGGTAAAGATCATCGACTTATAAATAACTAAGTCGAGATGGTTAAGTCTAGCGTTCCAACTCTTCTAACCTGAACAATTATCAAGGTCGATAAAAATCATAAGTCCACTAATAATCACGTCGAGACGATTAATCCTATGGTTTCGTCCCAACTAACAGGAAACACCTATCAAAGCCAATAAAGGTCACAAATCTACTATCAAGCCCTTCAAGAGGGTTAAGCCTAAATTATATCATTCTACCAGTTCAATCATGCATGCTACAACATGCAACCACGAACAGATCTCGTGGGTACTTAAGATATAAAGTAGCTATCTAGCTACCGGCGTCATACGAATCCGATTATTACCAACTCCAAACAAATAACGCAAGAATATAACCTTACAGTAGATTATCTCAACCATACATGGGAGACCTATTCGACCTCAAATACACAAAAGCCCCTTTAGGGAAACTCTACTGTAACTTTCCTCAACCACGAATGGGTGATATTGTTGGCAGCCGATAAATATGAACAACGTTATATACCCTCTAAGGATTTAATCGCATCCTAATCATATGACCTCTACTAATCCGATCACCATATCAGCTGAAATAGTAAATGTATAATCACATACCAATATGCACATCCGGGGTTTTTTTTTTTTTCCGCCTAGGGTTCCAACAATATCATATCATAAGTTTTTTTAAGACATATGTTGCATATTTGTTTTTTTTGCAAAATTTACATTTTCCTCTCTTTTGTATAGATGGATAGTTACCACAAGATAACAAGGAGTATTATCATTTCTATCTTTTAATATTCATTCATGAGGACATTGTAAGTCAAATACAGGTATAAAGTTAAACTGGAACATAAGATCCCATGCATCATGATATGTTTCAGATTCGGAGTCTGAGTATGCTCTGTTGATATCATTAATTAGTGAGTAGTCAGCCAAGGGTAAAAGTTCTTCTAAATCATTCACATATACTATAGAGTAAATTGAAGATGTATTTGATATATCAGATTGTATTTCTACCAAATCAAAATTTGTACAACCAATTACAACAACTTCTCTAGTATATAAGTTTTTTCTATTCGGACATGCAGATGAGATAAGTCCTTCTTTATTGTAGGCATAACAAGTTATTTTATTAGCATAAGTCTTTTTAGAATTAAATTTTCTTACATATTTATCTTTATTTAAGTATGATTTTCGTGTTTTACTTCTCCTTAAGTAATAAGTAGTTTTTGGTTTTGGTTTTATAGCTCTTGTTATTCTTTTACGTTATGTATAATATTATTGTGGAGTATATATTTAGCTGCAAAACCCATATGGTTGATGTTTTAATTGTTTGTTTATTTGAATATAAGTATATTTTTCTTTAAGTTGAATAAAAATATGTTGTATTCTTATTCCTATATTATCATATTTTGGCAGTACATATAAGTCAGTCCAAGCTTTATGAATTTCTTTTCCTAATGCTCCAGGAAGTTTACCAAATAGTCTATCTCCTAAAAGAGGATTATAGTAATTTCTTGATATGGCTGTATAAGTTAAAAATTCATTGCAAAATGGTTTGACTTTACGCCAATCAAGTAATTGAAGTTGTTTTAAATCTCTCATGACTTCTTTTTGTCTAACATCTAAACTAGTATTAACATATCTAGCTATTCATAGTTTATGTATAGCACAACATAAATTTAAAATATTGTTTCCCTGTCAAGTCATTATTTGTATTTCTTCTGGAAAAAAAACTTTAAAGTCTTCCCATTCAACTTTAGCAACTTCTCTTAAGTATCCTTCTCCTACTCTAATCATACCACTACCAAAAGTTACATCCATTTCATGTTTCTGTTAATAATTTTTTTGTACAGAAATTGTCCATTGTTCTAAATAATTATCATAAAATTGAGGATCACATTCCGTTATATTAAGTAATACTGAATTTTTACTAAAGCATGTTATTTTTGTTGGTCTTCTTTTTCCCATAGTTCTTAACATTGGATTATCATTCATATAAGGAGCAATTCTTTATCTAGGAGGGTGACCCTGTCCATAATCTAGTGTTCTCATAGTTCTTTTTGGATATTGAATAGCATAGGGTCTAGAAGTAACGGATGATTCTGTTGGATTCATAAAATCAAACTATTTGTTTCTATTAATTTGTTAAGTTCTTGGGTAGCCTTTTCTTCAATATTCAGAAGTGTATATTGATGTTGATGTCTTTTTATGTATTATATACCTAAATCTCATAAAGTATGACTAAGATCACTTTTTCTTCCAATAAGATTTAAATATTCTGTTTCTTGTGGCATACTAGATTTGTAGTCTAAAAATCTACAATTAAGGATTAACTCTATTGGTTTTAGAATTTTAGTGATATCTTCTAAATTAATGGTCTATTCTAGACCGGCTAATAGTTCAGAGTTGAAGTCTTTTGGTTTTAGGAAATTAATTCTTGTTGTATTTAAAGTTCAATCATATCATCCATTTTGACTTTGAAATTATTATGTATATGTCAAGTTGTAGATTATTTCCTGGGAAGTCTTCATGCCCTTTGGCTTAGATCATAATTTTAATATGCTTAGCAAAAATCTTTAATAGTCATATTAAAGTTTGGACATAAGTATGTAATACTTAAGTTTCTATTCATGTCTATTTCTATTAATCCCATGATGGCTTTTTCTTTATCAGAAAATCTAGCATTATATAATACAAGTAATACTTTCCCACCAACTCTTGATCTTGTTAGTCCTCTAAGTCCAAAAATTATTAAACATAAATGAATATAATTATGTTTTTTTCTCTAACAGATGTCTAGCTGAGTCTTGGGTCATTAAGTTCAAAATTTCTTCTTTTCCATCTGGGAGATGCAAAGCTGAGGTCCTATAATGTTTATATATAGAAGTAGAAAAACTTAATAATCCTTGATGATAAAGTTTTCTTGGGTTCATAGAATTAAGTTGTTCATTTATAAAGGTGTCTAAATCTTTTTCTATGTCTATTAATTCTTTAAATCTTTGTCCAGAAAAAATTATTTCTTCCTGACATTAACGTTCTTGGCCATAAAGATGTTGTAGATTCATTTCTTTGCAAAGTATGTAAAGATCCAGTAAAAGGTTCGGTTCTAGTAAGACTCATTTTGAAGTAAAAGACTTATAGGTTAAAAATGAAAATGTTTGAGGTGCCTTCTTGCTACTAGGAGTTCTAGTATTAAGGCTTTTAATGTCTTGAGTTAAATTATCTAAGGATTATTTTCAGTCTTGAACACTGAGCCTTGGAATTGAGTTTCTAATTTTACAAGTTTTGTCTCAACTTGTATTAGTCTGTAATGAAGAGAAGTTAATAAAGCTATTATTGTATTATTCTGTCGAGCTTGTATTTAATCCCCTTTACCTGGTAAGTCTACCGTATAATATCCGTCTTCCTTAGTTTTAGTTTACTTTTCCGAATATTATAAAGCTTCATCATAAGTGTCTCAAATTTCAATTGATTCATTTACTTTTTAATTTCATCAATGTTTGTTGAATTTTATTTAAGTCGCTGTGTAGATTATATTTGAAATCTTTTGCTTGGTTGATAAGGTTTATGCCAATGTTTAGTTGACTAATTCGTCTAATAAGTATATCATGGGATTGTTTTAAGTAGTTTAAGTTTTGAATTAAGTCTTCTATCTTTTTGGACTGATAATTTATCTGAGCTTTTAGTTTCTCTAAAATCGGATAAGTATGTTGTTGATGAGTTTGTAAAGAGCATGTTAGGCTAATTATTAAATCTGTCAATGTATTTAAATGCGGTTCTTTAGAATGAAGTCAATGTTTATATATCTGTGATCTGAAATAACAAATATGTTTATGTTGTTCGGTAGCACATATAGTAGAAGTTGGATATTGTAGAGCTAAATCTAGATATTCTAGTTTTGTTAGGCTATTGACATTCATAAATAATTAAGGACATATGGCTCTAAATATTCACAGAGGCCAAGGACATCCGGCTCCGATACCTCCGCCATACCGTCACACTATGCCCTGAAAGAATTTGCTATGACATCATTTCAAGAATTCTCTACACCCCCAAATTAGATCCAATCAAATTGAATCCTTTTTTTTTCTAGAAAAAAAAAACTAATTTACTATCTCAATGACTAGGGGATGCATTGTGTTGCAAACCACTAGGAGCATTTCGATATTTTTTAAATTTTATAGCCTTTTAGAAAGAATTTTAGGAGCATATTGAATTTTTCCAGCATTGATTTGCTAAGTTCAGGATCAAAAAATGAAGGAAAAAATGGAAAATAGTATATAATTCACAAGCTTCTTTCTAAAAAAATAAAAACATAAGAAAATTACATGAGAAAAGAATATTGTAAAGTAGGAAATCTCCAATACAAATCCAACCATAGAAGGTGCATAGGTCCTTCATGGTGCTTTACACACCCAATGCAACCATTCAAAATTGGAAGACAACTTTTACTAGAACAACATCTTCAAATCCATGTGATGAACTTGTTTTTTGATTCACCTTCATCCTTTTTTTCGTATCGCATTAGGTATTTAAGGAAACTGAGGTCTCGACGACAAGGTGCTTGCGACTATATATGGCTTCTTACAACCAATTTTTCCAGTTCATGGAGCTCCTTTCACCAGGCGAAAATCTGGGGAGATTGACCAAGGAATTCACCCTGGTAACACCTTCCAGGGCAGACCACTCCTCCTCCTCTCTTGTGGATATGCAATCCGCGAGGCTCTTGATAGGTCGAGACCTTTCTGGCATACTCTCCGCTTGTTCGGTAACTTGGGCTGTCTCATTTGCTTCACGAACACTATAAGATGCTTCCAACACAGGAGTTGGAGCATCTGGAGAGGTGAAATCTTGCATTTCTTGCTTCCCCTCCATTTGCTTTTCGTTAACGCCGGCCGCTGTTGTCCCTAGTGGCTCAATGTGCATCTTCTCAGGGTTAAGTATCTGGGGTGGATCAGACGATGATGCGCTTTCCAGGAATAGACAAACCACCGCACAGTCGTCGACCTTAGATGTAGGATACTTGAGTCGCCAGGCACGTACTGCACAGTCAACAATAGCCCTAGAAGCAGTGCTGTGTGAGGGTGCAGATGCAACAATGTCTACAACTTCCTTGTTGGAAAGGACATCCCATACCTGCACCACACAGTCAATTCTTATATTAGAGAAAACAAAATGGAAATCTGTTACTTGAACCATGCAGATAAATATCAGGTACTGAAGTTATTCGATCGAAGTAAGCAAATGAGAAATGACTCAAAATGTTTCCGATTCGCATCATAGTTGGGTATGTGAAAATGTCATCGATGGAAAAGGCATTGCCATGTAACCAAATCAGTAACTGGGGATAAGTTTTACCAGTAAGACAATTCCAAACATTTCAAATAGACATCTAAAGAACAAATGATAGAAAAGAAACTCAATTTGCCCACATGCACACAAACCCCAAAACCGATCTACTTAAATACAATGAACTATGCTTCGGCGAAGATTTTCTACTTTCGCCTTCAGCTCTAACATCTGATCACTGCAATAGTAACTGAAGAAGGGTAACCTTCATTCATTCCCAATAGGGTGCTGTCATCTCACATAAAAGGAATTGGTTTCAGAATGAGTGAATAAAAAGGATTTCTCAGAAGAATTTATCTAAGAATTCGAAGCAATATATTGAGCCACTTTTCCTACTGGTTCAAAAAGATGTATTTCACAAAAATGATATCAATAAACACAATTTTACTCAAAACGATAACAACTTAAAAGATCGTTTAAAAAAGGCACACTAAGAGCACAAATAGATTAATGCTTTCTTGTTCTAAATGACTAATAAATTGAGCATACGTGATAGCTTGAAACTTAAAAAGAATCAAGCAATAATGGATCCAATGGAAACAGTGCAATCTGGCCAATTCTGATTTTTCATGATTTAGATATTGAAGGTTCACCATTAGACACAAATCAAATTCTTGTCACACCAGTGTAGGCAATGGAAAAATACCCCATCGGTGGCGAGAACAATAAACTCATCTTTCTCAGTTAGACGATGATATGAAATTTCTGGAACGGATATTAGACCATAATCTTTGAGACAAAAATCTCCAAAGGCCCTGGCCATAGCCAAACCAGGAGAGTCATTGTTTGGCAGCCATACTCTTGCAACTTCTGGTTCATCCTGCAATGCAAAAACTCTCCCTTGACATTGCTGGATTCTAGCAGCTTCCCCTGGTGACACCATGTCTGAGTTTAGTACAACAGGAAAACCTAATATGCAAGGAAGAGTAACAGAATCCAGCTTGAGAAGTGAGATTACTTATAAATGTAGAGAAGCAGATATGAAACGGCATCATACTGGGAATGGAACAAGGTATAACTAAGTTCACTTCTTAAAATGGATTACTAAAAATAAAGAAAAGAATGATGATAGGTACCCTACTTAACTCCAAAGGCCCCTAGCAGAAACTAAACGCTATTTTCTTTAATAATTTTCTATGACGAAATTAATTTAGATGTTAATACGTAAAACAATACTTGGAAGATTGGGCTTCAGATCGACAGTCAACTGCATTGCTATCAAGTTATTGTCCTTATCTCGTGTTCCCATTATTGCTCTTGAGTCGCCAATGTTTCCGATAACAAGATCCTGTACCTGATGTGTGGAATAGAGTGTTATAAATTTAGTGGCCAACAATCTCTAAAGGCGAAACAAAGCCTCAAGTCTTTTAGCAATTATCTGAATACAGCTACATCAACTTGAAATGAAGTAGATGAATCTTGCATGTTGAGAAACAAAGCTAAAACGATTTAAAGTTTTTAAGATGAAGAACTGATACATTTTCTACAAGAAAAAATTTTAAATTATGAGAAACTTCTAAGTGGCAGCAGGACAATAACTTTGAACATTCATTACCTGCTTTACTACAATGACAGCTGTAGTTCCACTGCAGAAGCAATCAATTGTTGGATGAAACTTCAACTCTTTGTCCATCCACTTGAAAGATTTGAGAAAAGACTGCTTCAATGGAAGATACTTCTCTGGCAATTTTTCATTTTCATCAATATCTAAAGCATCACGCCCATCATCGTCAATAATTGATACTGTTTCTTCAGAGTTCATACTGCCAGAAATGCTACCATTTAGATCAGGGCTCTCATGATCGGTAAGACTAGCTCTCCAACTGGTGGACAACTTAAGAGGAAGAGAATCTCTGACTTTCTTTGAAACCATATGACCATATGGACCATGACCATCAAACACCCCACAGAAGACTGTGTCTTTCAATGAAGCAAAATTCTACATTGCACATTTATAGCACAAAAGTCAGCTGAAGGCTCAATATATCTGCTTGATATTGCATTTCAATTATTTTTCCAAGAATATGTGAATATAATAAAAGCAATATTTGGACAATATAAGCTTGCTTTGATCTCAGCCTCTCTCCAGGTTCGTATCAAGAAGCAACACAGAAACACAAGGATTATTGATTCACGTTTAAACTTCAAGTGCCTCAAACATTCTGGTATTCTAGTAATTGGCATAAAGAGCAGTTCGATACACGAAGCTTTTGTCAATGTGGAATCTCGGAGAATGATTTATTATACAGAACCTTATCTTGTATAGCAAGAGGCTATTTTTATGACTCAAATTCATGATCTCTAAGTCACGTGACAACTTTACCGTTGCGTCAAGACTTTCTTTTATTGGCAAAGTAGAACATCCGAACAAAAATAATTACAAATGGCAATTCAAATAGCGAACAGAAATTTGGCAGTTTGGGAATCCATTGCTCGTTGAAACTTAGGATAAGTCGTGTCAGTCCCCAGGATTGTCCTGGTTGGTAAGTACAAAGGGATAATTTTTAAGTCGACAAGGATCAATTCTCGGAGGTTTCGCAGTTGGAGGGGGCCACTAATGTGCCGACTCCATACTTTTTTTAGGATAAGCTGTGCTGATGGCAGGTAAAAGTGATGAACAAGTGTATACCCTTTGAGTGCTCCCAGCTACTTTTTAATGCAGAAATGCGGTTGGTGCGTTGCGTTCTCTTTCTTTTGCATAGTAATAACTCATCAGACAAAAAGGAAGAGACTCACCTTCACTTAGAAAGGCAAAAGGACTAGAGTTTCTACTTTCTTAGGTAAAATGGGAAGACTGCAATAAATTGCTAAAAGAAACATGAAGAGGAATCATAAGGAAAGCACCACGATGAAAGATTTTTATCGGCCAGTTACAAGAAGAATAAAACATTACAACTTTCTCCGACGATCTCACAAGGTTCACTAAGGAATATCAAATCAAACGCAATCGAAGAATGTTCAGCAGAACGAAAGGTCAAAAGAGCATCAGAGGAATCAGCCACAAAGGGGCTAAATCTGAAGTTTAATCACAATTAAAACAAAGATAATTAGGCGGAAATTTCGGGATTCATCAGGGGAGTCCAGTTACATGTGCTATCCCTATAAATCTTATGTTCAACCATAGATACATTAACCGCCAGTCACAAAAATAAGGATAACTTCTAATCGAACAAAAGAAGCTCGAATTATACAACAGGTACCTCCCACACGATCATAGCATCCTGATTGGTGCCCTTCCTTCCCTGCTGCGTGTAGAGGCAAGCCGCCTCGCTGGCGCCATTCGAGGACGTCCGACCAGGCGCACTTTGGAGCTCGTCTTCCTCGTTGCGGCCGGCGCCGTCTGCTGCCCCGCCGCGGTGGGCGCCACCAGCCCTCTTATGCTTCTCCCTGCTCCTCTTCTTCCTCCCTCCCCAGCTCCTTGAGCCGAAGCGGCCGGAAAGGGAAGAGATGGCGCTGCCGTCGTAGCCCCTCGTTAGGGTTCCGCCAGAGGCCGGCGACGGCCGGGTCGACGAGATACAGGAGCCCATCGAGCAGCCTAGAGAGAGAAAGAGAGAGGTTGGAAGAGGGTGTGTGTGTATACGTGGGGCTGCCGCCGTGGTTGGGCATTAATTAATTACATTCAAACGGCAGTCCTTTTTGTCGCATTATTCTCTCCATTTAATTTAATTATTATTATTATTATTATTATTATTATTATTATTATTATTATTATTCAGCTTTCCATCTTTTCTTGTTAATTAAAATTAAGCATCTTATCTTACTCACCCTTTTGAGTTATTTACATAATAAATATTAAATAATATTTAAACCTTAAAATCCATAATAATAATAATGCATTCAGTTCCATGACAATCTTCTTCTCCAGTGCTGTTCGATGAAACTCAAATCTAAAATAGATCATAATTTATTTCGTCAATAATAACACAGTGTAAATTAGTATGGATGAAAAAGAAAATTAAAGCTCATGCAACGTTAAAAACGAAGAGATATTTCATAAGAAAATATAACTCGATTTTTTATTGTTACATCGTTCGACGATGAATTTAAAAAATCTATTCGGATGATTTCGGGATCCAAGAATTTATTCGATTGATGGAATACAACTTCGATATTGGATCGTCGTTTAGAGATGATGCGACTGCAAGTTTTAATTGAATCGTAAAAAAACTGCGAGTATTTTTCTGATTTACCTTTGTGACCGATGTAAACCACTTGAACTCCGATCTTATCCGACTCAACTGTTGACGAGATATTCTAAAAATCTGTAAAATAAAATCGATCATTATCAAAGATTAATCCGATCGAAAAATTAAATATTTCAGTGTCAATAAATAAAAATAAAACATAAATATTTATTAATAATTGAAATTTAATTATATTTTTTGAATTTATTTTAGTAATAAATGTTTTTTAAAAAAAAAAGATAAAAAAAAATCAGATTGATTTATTTTGCTCAGCTTTATCCATGAGTTTGGTCAACGAAACGAGGCATTGCACTTGCAACGACCTCACAAAAGTTGAGTGAGAGATCAATTAAAATTTCGTTTCTTATGAGTTTGTTTATTAATATATTATATATATACTTTAGATGATCGTTTGCTTTTAACTTTTTTGTCAACTTTTTATTTATAGTCTATTTATTACCTTTGGACTAAAATAATTTCAAAATAAAGAGATGAGTCAAATTGAATTTAGTCGTGTTCAAAAATATTTATTTATTAAAAAATTTATTGAACTTAGTGGAGTTCGAGTTTTTTATAAGCTCAATTAACAATATTCTTATAAATTAGATTCAATATTTATTTAATAAATAAAATTTTATACTATTTTTATTATTATAATACATATAAAATACTATATTTTATATATTTAAATTATAATTTATATTTTTAATAAATCTTATCAAATTGAAAACTAAATTTATTTATAAATGCTTAGAATCCATTATATAAATTTTATGGATTTCATCAATAATTTTTCATGTTAACTTGGGCATCCAATTAGATTACTCATAGTATTTTTCCTGCACAACTTTTTGTATTTTTCAAAAGGCGCATTTTTTTTTTTTATCAAAGGGCATTTCTAATTTTCAAAATACTCTTCTCATATATTTCGACTTTAAATTTAGATAAAAAAAATAGTTTTTCTTATTTAAATCCAAACAAACTGAGAGTTTCATGCAAAAGTTAGTGATGACTTAAAAAGCTCATTTTTTTTTTAAAATATGTTATTAAATTCACGATGATCTCTTAAATTTATTCATATTTTTATTTTTAATTTTAGAACCTTAATAATTTTAAAAAATTTTAAAGTTCGTATATGAATTTTGACCCAAAATTATAGTTCTAAATAACGCAATCTTTTTTTTAAAAAATATAGAACCGTCACATTAATAGTTTCCTCCGACTACCCCTACCGATGGAGGAGATAAATCAGAATCCTAAATGACAAGTACAAAGGAGAAAGTCGATCAATAGCTCAGAGCAATGAAATCTTCGGAAATTGACCTCTGTCCATTTAAAAGTTACTCATTTGCACTTACCAACTGGGACAACCCTGAGGACTAACTTAATCTTATTCTAAAGTTTACATTTATAATGGTCTTCTAAATTTATTCATAATTTTATTTTCAATTCTGAAATTATGAATAAGAATTTTTGCGTGTTTTGATATGTTACGCTACCATTTTTGCGTGTTGCATGCATGACGGCTTCTTCACTGTCCGATCAAATGGGATTGTACAATAATGAAAAATGCATAGTACTTTTGTCGTTTGTCTTCTTCTCCAATGAGCATTATAGTGTAACCTCTGAACCATCGAGCATTGGGTTACAACCGACGTGTAGATGTGTTTTTGTCGTTTCATAAATGAATACAGCGGAATAAAATATAATAATTTCTTAAATTATTACAACACATCCACACATGCTTGATTACAACACGTACGGACATATCCGTCAAATAAAATTTTATATTAAATTAAGAATAAAATTAATTTTATCCTAGGTATACCTTTTACATTTTCGACTTGACAAATATTTCCATATTTGTCATGTGTTTGGTCCAACCAAATTCGATCTCTCTCGATCTTGAGAATCCAATTCTCAAACTCGTTTTTAAGTCTCTTCGAATGATTCGTTATGCGTGTGATCTTATAGGTTCTCAGTTTATGTTGATCGTCCATAATTAACAATTAATTATGGAACGATCATGAGTGACACCTAGTAGTACATCATGATCCTTAATTAACCAAAAAATCAACGGTTGATCTCGGAACCATTTTCGAACTCTTCAGCAGCTACAATGAATCATGTCTCGTTCCTTTCACTCGTCTTATACCCACTTGGTTCAGGACATAGTCTATTGTGTCAATCCCCACTAGGCTAACTACGTCACACTTAGCCCAAGTAATACTTCCTCGTCTAGTGGATTCTAATTACTTCGACATGTATCCAAGAGTATCATACTCTTCACATGCAATGCTTTGGCCAAAGACTTTGAGTAACAATCCGACGAGTGACCATAAGGTATACATCTCCTCGCAAGGAGCGGTGAATCCTTTATTGACTATTCAATCACTTTCGGGCACTTCAGCTTATACCCAATCATCCCGTACCCACACCTCCGTAGAGATGTATCGACTAAGATGTCAAAGTATAATGATACTACTGGTACCTTCTCTACATAATCCCCGATAGAGGGGTTAGCGGGTGACCTAAGATCCGATCCAAAATACACGGCTCAGCTAAGAAAGGAAAGGAAAATTGGCGCGGACGAACCTCAGAAGCTATCAGCGCGGCGAACGCAGGCTTACGCACGGCGAACATCGGGGTTATCGCACGGGCGAACATCAGAAGCCATTGGCATGGGCGAATATTGAAAGCCATTGGCACAGGCGAACATCAGAAGTCATCAGTATGGGCAAATATTGAAAGCCATTGGTACGGGAGAGTTAATGAAAGCAATTGATACGACAAAGGAGAGGCAGAAGGCGCTTCGCCAAGAGGTCAGTCCAATCTGATCAATACAAGGGGAATTTGACATGGGGAAAAGAGGAGTTGGTTCGGGTTGATAAAAAGCCTTAGGGCTAGGTCACCCGTGGGCTATAGACCTAAACTAGCTTCCCTCAACACGGAAGGTTGAGGGAGATAGTCTAGCCTAGTTTCCCGAAAAATAGAGGAAAGGGTGTTAGGCAACGGCCTGGGAGGCCCCACATAATATTCCAAGAAGTCTTCACTCCTGATATCTGTAACAGAATTATTCTCCAGGGAAGGTGGTGGCCACGTGTACGATGGAGATAACCTACGACGTTACGATGAAGGAAGGAAAAAGAGATAAAAGGGGAGGAAGCAAGGAGGAAAAGAGATTCACAATCATTCCGACGCAGCAAGAGAGAAGAAGAGGCAAGAGGAGAAGGAAAAAAGGGAACAACCATCTCGCCGGAGAAGAAGGACGGAGATCAGCCATTGCTACATCTCTTGTATTTTCCTCGCCTTGTAATATCATCATTGTAAGAAGTCTTTCCTCCACCACAGAATCAAGGCTTTCTCAGAAGGAGGACCTTCATAGTGAACGTGCTTAGGCACCGATCCGTGAGACAACTCACCTCCGTGAGTAGGAATCCTCATTCCAACCACGTTACATCTTGTGTCGAATCTCGATTGCTAGCATCGCCTTCTTGCTTCATCTACTTCATCCTCTTATTCTCTCGATTGCGGTAGGGAGAATCCTCTGAGACCTCCCTCAGTGCTTCACTGCATTGAAAACGGAGCGACCAGATTGTTTCCCATACCCGCATCAGTTGGCGTCGTCTGTGGGAACATTTGAGCTGGACATCGAGATGCAACCTGAAGAAATATAACAACCTGATACTTCTGCAGCGGAGGAGCGCCCCATCACCCTTCTACCATCGCAGCTGAAGGCCCTGATGGATGACACTATTACAGAAGCCCTCGCCAGGGAAAGGAGAAGGACCGGATATCTGCATCCGCAGGAACCTTCTTCCGAGGCCCACCCCGAAATGCCTCCTCCCTCTCGCATACGCCAATGGGGAAGTATTGCTTGGAGGCGGACTTGGGAAGAACGCTCGTAATACTATGCCCTTCACCCAAACGCAGAGAGGAACAGGTGAAAGTCAATCAACCGCTCCTAAGTATATGAGCCTAGTCCCTTCACGATGGACATTCTCACTGAGCTCCCTCCATCCTACTTCCGAAATCCTCAGGTCAATAAGTATGATGGTTCGACGGATCCTAAAGAGCACATATCTAATTCGACGGAGCGGCCTCGCTTCACATTATCGACGCTCTCAAGTGCCGAGTCATCCGAACCACCCTGACTGGCTCGGCGCAAAAGTGGTTTACTACTCTGCCCCCGGGGTCTATCACCTGTTTCGCTGACTTCCAGAGAATGTTCAGTCGAGAATTTGTCAGCTGCAAGGCGTATAAACAAGACGCCTCTATGTTAATGCATATCACCCAGGGACCTTCGAAATCCCTTAGGGGGTATATTCATCGATTCACTTCTACAACCAAGGGAATCCCCGCCACCCGATCTGAATCTTTCAGAGGCATTATTCAGCATGGGCTGAGGGAGGGCCCCTTCCTCAGTTCCTTGTTAAGACAACCTACGGATAGTTACGAAGAGCTACTGAGCCGTGCGGAGCAGTTTATCCGTGAAGAAGAAGGATTAAAGGTACGAGGGCGAGCACTATGCCACAGCCCCAATCGAAAGAGTTTTTGCTCCTCAAGCACCCCCTCGGCAGTATACAAGACCTTTTCGACAGAGGTTCCGAGGCCTCGTCAATCTTTGCAAGGTGTTCGCCCCACCCCGCCATTACAAATCATGGTCGCTGAAGCGCTTCCTCCTGTGAGGACATGGAAAGAACGTGAAATGGAATTTTACGACCAGCAGGGTCTGCTACAACGACCCTTGGGACACAGGGGGATACCGCGTAACCCCCTAGCCCCGTTCTTTTGCCAATATCATACAGAATACGACCACAGTAGTGGTCGATGTTTCAAGTTACAAGAAGAATTGGATCGCTCCATACCGCATATCCGCAAGTAAGGTTTGAGTGGGCCGGGGCCAGGCGGACCCGACCTAATGTAACCCATCCAGGGCCGTATAATCAACAACCCCGGGTCACTTTCCCCCAAACGCTATCCCAGGAGGTTGTCTCTCAAGAAGGTCCATCAGGTGAGGGCCTTTCATCCAATCTAGATGACATTCCCACACGGGGAGTTATTCATGTTATAGCTGGAGAACCTACCGACGGGGACTCCAACCGGGCACGGAAGTCGTACGCCCGTCTCATGGAGAGTTTGACCATCGTCATCGACCAGACTATTCAAGTTGCACCGCCCGTTTCGTTCGGACCAGAAGATCTGCAAGGTGTCCTGCTACCCCACACGGACGCCTTGGTTATCCGTATATCCCTGGCCAATTATGAAGTGACCCGGGTACTAGTTGACTCGGGAAGCTCTATTAACATCCTTTTCCAGGAAGCCTTCGGACAAATGCAGCTGGGAAATGCCCAATTAGAAGATGTGTCTACTCCCCTCTTCGGATTCGCAGGGCACATGGTTCACCCGAAGGGACAGATATCATTGCCTTTAACTCTGGGTGTAAAACCCAACCAAAAAACCAGTATAATTCCTTTCCTTATTGTGGATGCTCCGTCCACTTATAATTCTTGGGCATCCTTTCCTCACCCTTTTCAGCAAAGGGCTTCCCATACCACCGTGTCGAAATTTCCAGAGGTCAACGGTGAGCGAAGTTCGTGGAGAAACGAAGGCCTCTAGGAGTCATGCGTGCAAATGGTTCGGGACGATCAAGAAAGCCCAACCGAGGACCTAAAGGGCAAAGCTCATCATCATCACGATGTCTGCGTCTGGAGGAATCTCCCAAAGTTGATAAAATAGAGGAGGGAGAATCGGTGGAAATCGCTCAGAAAGGCCACGCGGATAGCAACAAATTTGGATGTCAAAGAAGAGCTGGTGGCTTGCCTGAAGGAGAATGAAGACATCTTTGCAAAAGATGTGCATGATCTCACAGGGATCCATCCTCAAGTGGCGGAACATCATCTCAATATCATTAAAGGAGCCCGACCATTCAATGAGAGGCGACATTTTGGACGAGAAAGGACAAAGTCATAGCGAGAAGTGGACAAACTACTAAAAGCGGGTCATGTAAAGGAAATCCAGTTCCCCGAATGGGTTTCTAATGTAGTCCTGGTCCCCAAGCCTTCGGGGCAATGGAGGATGTGTATCAATTTCCATGATTTGAATAAAGCATGCCCTAAAGACTGCTACCCCTTGCCTCGTATTGATCAATTGGTGGATTCTACTATGGGATATGAAGTGGTGTCTCTAATGGATGCATATCAAGGGTATCATCAAATACCTTTAGCCCAAGAAGATCAAAAGAGGGTTAGCTTTGTATCAAGTTATACGCTGATGTGGTAATGTCGTTCGGACTAAAGAATGCAGGAGCCACCTATCAGCGCCTTATGGACAAAATCTTCGCGGAGCAGAAAGGGAAGAATGTGGAGGTCTACGTGGATGACATCTTAGTCAAATCGAAAGCCACTCGGGATTTAGTCAAGGACTTACATGAAACCTTCGCTATATTAAGGCGGTTCAATATGAAGCTAAACCCTAACAAATGCCTGTTCGGGGTAAAGAGTGGCAAGTTCTTGGGGTACATAGTAACGGAGAAGGGGCTGCAAGCCAACCCTGAGAAAGTGCAAGCCCTATGCAACATGAAATCACCTGCTAATCTGCGAGAGACCCAAAGGTTGGTGGCGTGGATTGTTTCTTTATCCCGATTTATAGCGGATCGGGCGGACAAGGGGCTGCCTTTTTCAAGATTTTGCGCAAGACGCTAAATTTCAGGGATGATCAATGTGAGCAGTGCTTTCCAGAGTTGAAGAAATATTTAGACTCCCTCGCTAGCCAAACCAATACCGAGAACCATTATGGATGTATCTGCCGTCGGAGGGAGCCGTTAGATCGGTATTATTGAAACA
This sequence comes from Wurfbainia villosa, assembly GCA_025175895.1. NCBI lineage: Eukaryota > Viridiplantae > Streptophyta > Magnoliopsida > Zingiberales > Zingiberaceae > Wurfbainia > Wurfbainia villosa. The sequence continues at coordinate 102,469,307 of CM045988.1, read as the reverse complement.
AGAAGGTTCTCATCAGCAACCTATTTATTATACCAGCCATATCCTGGAGGGGGCAGTATTTCGTTGTACGGGGCTAGAGAAGTTGGCATGTATCCTAGTACTAACCGCCCGCAAATTAAGGCCGCATTTTTTGGCTCATCCCATCAGTTCTAACACACAAATAATTGGGTAAGGTCGCTACTAAGCCAAATTCTCTGAAGATTGGCCAAATGGGTGGTAGAACTAAGCGAGTATGATATTCACTACCAACCTCGAGCGGTTATCAAGGCCCAAGCACTCACGATTTTACGACAGGTACCTTTTGCGCGTGGAAGATAGTTCAGCAACAAAGGAGGAGGGATCAGAGGCATGGAATATATTCGTAGACGGTTCTTCAGGATCTACAGGCAGCGGCGTTGGTATTTTATTAATTTCCCCGGAGGGTGAAGAAACTCGATTAGCAGTTCGCCTGGAATATCGGGCATCTAATAATGAAGCGGAATATGAAGCCATTCTAGCGGGACTGCAGGCTGCTAAAGCGGTGGAGGCTTCTTCCATTGTGATCCACTCGGATTCCCAGTTGATAATATCACAACTTCAAGGTTTTTTTGCGGTTCGGGAGGAAAGGTTGCGTAAGTACTTGAAGACTTTTAAGAAAGAAAAATCTCAATTTCGTCGGGTCCTCTTGAAGCAAATCCGGAGAACCTAACGGGAAGGCGAGATGAATTGGCTTGGATGGCTAGCGCTATAGGAGGAATAAAATCCTCGGAAGCGATCCATACAAGAATTCATACTTCCTTAGCAATATGCGGTGGAGGAGCGACACGAATCAAGCCTAACTCTTGATTGGAGGATCGACATCATAGCTTATTTATGGCACGGGAAGATCCCTGAAGGGAAAATAGCGGCATCCACTTTAATAAACCGAGCCAAACGGTTCATCCTCTTAAATGAAGACCTATACAAGACCTCTTTTGGGCGACCCTTGTTAAAATGCCTGGGAAATGAGGATGCAGAATGGGTACTCTGGGAGATCCATGAAGGATGCTGTAGCAATCATTTAGGAGGGAGAGCTTTAGCAAGAAAGGCCTTATTGGCAGGATACTTTTGGCCTACTCTTCAGCAAGATGCTGCTCATATAGTGCAAACCTGCATCGCTTGTCAGAAGCATAGCAAAGCCGTAATCTCTTCTTGTCCTTTCGATCAATGGGGAATAGATATAGTAGGCCCGATGTCGGTGGCACCTTTACATAGGAAGTTTTTATTGGTAGCTGTGGATTATTTTTCCAAATGGGTGGAGGCAGAGCGGAAGATATCCCCGTGTGGTGGTGGAACGGAAGAACCGATATCTTTCGGTTATTATTTACTCTATGTCTAAATTTCTATCCCCGCAAGGCAGAGCGGAAGATATCCCCGTGTGGTGGTGGAACGGAAGAACCAATATCTTTCGGTTATTATTTACTTTATCTATAAATGTCTATCCCCGCAAGGCAGAGCGGAAGATATTCCCGTGTGGTGGTGGAACGGAAGAACCGATATCTTTCGGTTATTATTTACTCTATGTCTAAATTTCTATCCCCGCAAGGCAGAGCGGAAGATATCCCCGTGTGGTGGTGGAACGGAAGAACCGATATCCTTCGGTTATTATTTACTTTATCTATAAATTTCTATCCCCACAAGGCAGAGCGGAAGATATCCCCGTGTGGTGGTGGAACGGAAGAACCGATTGTTGGTGCAACAATCCTCCAAGCATTTATATATGTTTTGATGTTTGGATAATCATCTAAGTTAGGCAATATCTTGTGATCTAATTGCGAAAATGTTTAAGTGACAGGGAAGTCCAAGTATGATCTTGGCAAAGGAAGTCCAAGTATGATCTTGGCAAAGGAAGTACAAGGGATGAACTTGGCAGCGTAAGACCAAGCTTGTAGTCTTGGCAGCGTAAAGTCCAAGTGAACCTTGGCAAAGGAAGTCCAAAGTAAAGTCTTGGCAGCATAAGTCCAAGCTTGTAGTCTTGGCAGCGTAAAGTCCAAGCATTTGGCAACCCAAGACATGACGAAACCGAAGGAAGCTCTTGGAAGCAAAGCGCAAAGGATGAACAAGTCGCGGACTCGGAGGGATCCTGAAGGCGCAAGGCTTAGTGAGGAGCTAGAAGGTTGAGTCTAGGTCTAGGGTATAAAATCAAGTATGAATTACTCATACTTGATAAGTATCAGTCGACTGATATGATGTATCACGACCGTCAGCTCGACCGAGTCGGTGAAACCCTAATCATCACGATCGCTTTGCGAGCAATGATCGATCTCGGTTATCACCGATCGCCAAGGGCATCGGCCGATCGATCAAGGGAATATCGCCATGCACGCGCCTCACTCGACGCCGCTTGATCACTGATCGATCACCCCATCAGTCGACTGATGGAGGGATCAGTCGACTGATCACCTGGTCGTTGGAGATTGCGGCTACGAATCTCCGCGGAGATTGCATTGGTCGTTAGCGGCGGCAATGATCGATGGTAAGCATCACGATCGATCGAAGCTCAACGGAAAACAACCCTCTTCTATAAAGGGGCCATGGGGAGCTTGGTGAAGCTAGTGCTCTTGCTCCAAACTACACCTACGTGCTCACCAAGCTTTCCAAGTGTTTTTAGCAATCCAAAACCTCCTCTTCTCTAATCCTAATCTTCCATCATTGTAAAGAAGAGGAGTGCATTGTAAGATAAGATTTCTCCACCTTGGTTCATCCAAAGGAGGTTCTAGTGAAGATTGATTAGGGCTAATCCACCTTACGGATTGCCGTGGAGTAGGAGCGTCATCTCCGAACCACGTTACATCGGGTGTTAGCTTTGTTTCTTGTTTTGTTTGTGCTTATATTTGTATTGCTTCCGCTAACCTTTTTGTAGAAAGAAAGAAAGGCTAATCACCCCCCCTCTAGCCATTCCAAGGGTCCTAACAAGTGGTATCAGAGCCCGGATAGCTTGGAAGATCTCAACATCAACCAAGACATCAATGGCTCTTCAAGAGGGATATAGCACCGCTAAGCCACCGCTCTTCGATGGGAGTCATTTTGCATATTGGAAAGGTAGGATGAAGTACTATCTTATGAGTAATATTGAAATTTGGCATAGTATTGTAGATGGCTTCGAAGAACCGGTGGATGAACATAGACATCCTATTCCAAGCAAGGATTGGACAAGAGAAATAAACAAGAAATTTGAATCAAATGCAAAGGCCGTCCTCACCATCCAATGCGGCGTCACAATGGAGCAACTCAACAAGGTGGGGCCTTTTGAATCCGCCAAGGAGCTATGGGAAAAGCTCATTGAGCTAAATGAAGGTTCCAAGGAATCAAAGAGGGCCAAGAAGGACCTATTAGTTGGACAACTTCAAGCCTTCCAAATGAAGATGCATGAAACCGTAAGTCAAATGCATGGAAGGTTCAAGGAAATTGTGAACGGACTCCATATCATAGGTGAGCAAGTTGACAATCGGGATTTGGTAAGGTATATTTTACAAGCATTTCCTAGGAATTCTTTATGGACTTCTATAGTTGATGCCATTAAGATAACTAGGGATCTTTCGCAAATTAAAATTGATGAATTATTTTGTGAGTTCGAATTACATGAGCAAACTAACATGTCCTCTAAGGAAAAGGGTTTAGCTCTATTTGTTGAGAAGAAAGAAAAGAAGAAGAAGGAAAGAAAAGAAGCATCATCATCATCCGAGTCCGAGAATGAGTCAAGTAGTGATGAAGACTCATCTAGTGAAATGACAAATTTTGTCAAGAAGCTTTATAGAAGGTCAAAAGAGTTCAAGAATAGAGAAGCAAGGAAGGGGTCTTATTCCTCAAAAGGTAAATTTAGTGGTAATTCAAGTTTTAGTAATAATGTGATTTGTCATGCTTGCAACAAGAAGGGACACATAAAGCCGAATTGCCCGGAGCTAAAGAAGAAGGAGGAAAAGAAAAGAAAGAAGGACAAAAAGGAGAAGAAGAAGAAGGAGGCTATGGTGGCTCAAACCATGGGACACACCAAGCGTTGAAGACTCTTCCTCCGATGATGAGCTTTGACATTACACGCCATGTGGCACTCATGGCATTAGAAGATGATTCCGCACATCAAGCCAAGAAGACTCTTCATGATGAATCGTCATCTAGTGACGATGAGGTAATGAATTCTCCCAAGATTAAGCTTCTTTATAAATCAATTGTCTATCTTAAAGAAGCTCTAGATAAGTCAAAATCTAAGGTTAAGAGCATGAAGGTAGAACTAAAGGCCATTAGGGATGAAAAGCTTTCACATATTGACTCTTGCATGCTTAAGGAAGAAAACGACAAACTTAAGGATGAGGTTAGTGAATTGAAAGTATGTTTAGAAAAATTTTCAAATGGCTCAAAGTGTCTTGATATGATTCTTAGTAGGCAAAGAGCGGTTTATAACAAGGCCGGTTTAGGATATAAGCCAAAAGAAAAAGAAGTTGCTTATATTTCATTAATAAATAGGAAAGCAACTATTAAGGGTAAGGTTAAGAAAGCTTGGGTACCTAAGAAGTTTTTGCTTAATGTTACCGGTCCAAATATTTGGGTACCAAAAGCTTGTGTTTTTCATGTGATTTAGGTAGGAGAGCGAGGTATGTGGATTGTGGATAGCGGTTGCTCAACACATATGACCGGGGATGTGAACAAGTTCTCCACAATTAAATATGTGAAGAAGGGAGCGGTGTCCTTTGGGAATAGTGGAAAACTCAAGATATTAGGTAGAAGAACAATTGAGGTATCCCCCAAAATTGTTATTCACAAAGTCTTGCTAGTTGAAAATATGAAATTTAATTTATTAAGTGTTAGTCAACTTTGTGATGCAAACTATCATGTCTCCTTTGAATCCTCTAAATGCATGATTAGACACAAGGAATTAAATGATTGCATGTTAGTTGGATATAGGAAATCAAATATCTATTATGTTGATCTTTCATATGCTTCTAACATTTCTACTAAGTGTTTTGTTGCAAAAGAAGAGGAAAGTTGGCTATGACATAGAAGATTGGGGCATATCAACATGAAAAACATAGCCAAGGTAGCCAAGATGGAGTTGGTCAAAGGGCTACCAAAGATCAAGTATGTCAAGAACAAATTGTGTGATGCATGCCAAGAAGGAAAACAAACAAAGGCATCACACAAAGGTAAAACCCTAACCAATACCTCTTTACCATTAGAATTATTGCATCTTGACTTATTTGATTGCCATAGTACTCCATCTTTAAATGATAATAAATATTGTTTGGTTATAGTAGATGATTTTTCTAGGTATACTTGGGTCTATTTTATGAAACATAAGGATGATACCTTAGAAATAATCATAGGATTTAGTAAAAGGGTTGAAAATGAAAAGAGTCTCAAAATCAACCGGATCCGTAGTGATCATGGTGGTGAATTTGAAAATCTAAAATTTTCATAATTTTGTTTAGAGAAAGGGTACAAGCATGAGTTCTCTTGTCCTAGAACACCCCAACAAAATGGGGTGATGGAAAGGAGAAATCGTGCCCTACAAGAGGCGGCTAGGACTATGCTTAATGCATATTCTCTACCTAGCTACTTGTGGGCGGAAGCGGTTAATACCGCTTGCTATATCCAAAATAGGGTTCAAATCCATAGGTTTTTAGGAAAAACACCATTTGAATTATGGAATGGGACTATACCCACAATTCATTATTTCAAAGTCTTTGGATGTAAAGTTTATATTCTAAACACCAAAGATAACTTAGGAAAATTTGAATCAAAAGCGGATGAGGGAATCCTAGTTGGATACTCATCCACAAGTAGAGGGTATAGAGTCTACAATAAGAGAACCAAAGGGATTGAGGAGTCTTCCAATGTTCAATTTGATGAAACTACTAGTACCTACCCTAGAAAGTCCTCCATTGATAAGGATATTAATAACAATAATCAAGACATTACCCAAAAACTTCAAAATTTGACCATTAGGGGTAATGATCAAGGGGGAGGAAGAGGAGACTCCGATGATGAAAGAAGGGTGGAAGATAACAATGATCAAATTGAAACCCCTTCTAGAAACCTAAGAATTCATCAAGATCATCCACTTGACCAAGTAGTAGGAGATCTATCTCAAGGAGGAAGAACTAGGTCATTTCATAGACCTCCTACTAGTCAAGTTGCTCTTATCTCACAAATTGAGCCCAAATAGATCAATGATGCATTACATGATCCGGATTGGATTTTGGCAATGCAAGATGAATTGGCTCAATTTGAGAGAAGTCAAGTGTGGGAATTAGTACCTAGACCCAATGATAGCACCATAATTATTACAAGATGGGTCTTTAGGAATAAGCTAGATGATCAAGGAAATATCACTAGAAATAAGGCTAGGTTGGTTGCTAGGGGATTCAATCAAGTTGAGGGCTTGACTATGATGAGACTTATGCCCCGGTTGCAAGGTTAGAATCTATTAGGATTCTCTTAGGGTATGCTTCCTACATGGGATTTAAACTTTACCAAATGGATGTTAAATCGGCATTCTTAAATGGTTTTATTAAGGAGGAAGTATATGTAGAGCAATCACCCGGATTTGAGAACATAGATTATCCAAATCATGTATGTAAGCTTAGGAAAGCATTATATGGGTTAAAAACAAGCTCCCGGGCATGGTATGAAAGATTGTCATCCTTCTTAATTTCTAAGGATTTTAGAAGAGGCCAAGTAGATCAAACTTTGTTTATAAAGTCAACGTTAAAAGATATATTCATAGCCCAAGTATATGTTGATGATTCATCTTTGGGTCGACAAATGATGATCTTCTTCAAGACTTTATAAAAAATGGAAAATGAATTTGAAATGAGTTTGGTTGGAGAGCTTACCTTTTTCCTAGGTTTACAAGTCAAACAAACCAATGAGGGTATTCATATTTATCAAACCAAATATGCAAATGAAATGATCAAGAAATTTGGTTTGGAAAATGCCAAAATTGTAACCACTCCTATGGCCACTAGCACTAGGATAGATAGTGATCATGAAGGTAAATCAATTGATCTTAAACTTTATAGGAGTATAATTGGTAGCTTACTATACCTAACCGCTAGTAGACCCGAAAACATGTTTGCGGTAGGTATGTGTGCAAGATACCAATCTTGTGCCAAAGAATCACATTTGATAGCCGTCAAAAGAATATTAAGGTATATTAAAGGCACCCTAAATGTAGAACTTTGGTATCCTAGGACTAGGTCATTTGAATTGCTTGGATATACCGATTCCGATTATGCCGGGTGCAAATTGGATAGGAAGAGTACTAGTGGTGGATGCCAATTTCTTGGGTCCTCCCTAGTTAGTTGGAGTAGTAGGAAGCAACATTGTGTTGCTTTATCAACCACCGAAGCCGAATATGTGGCTATGGGTGGTTGTGTAGCTCAATTACTTTGGATGAGACATACTCTTGTGGACTATGAGCTATACTACTCTAACATTAAAGTTTATTGTGATAATGTGAGTACCATCAACTTGACCAAAAATCCGGTACATCACTCTCGAACCAAGCACATTGAAGTGAAACATCACTTCATAAGAGATCATGTGGCAAGAGGGGACATTGAACTCAATTATGTAGAATCTAAGTCCAACCTTGCCGATTTCTTCACCAAAGCTCTTCCCGAAGCTGAATTTTCATCATTAAGAAGAGAGCTTGGTATGTGCTTTGTAGAGTAAATTTCTAGATTTGTATGATCCTATACTTATATAGCTTCTTTAATACCTTGATACATCTCACAAAAGCCTTAAGAAACCTTGATTTTTGTATTGAAATACTTAGAAACATGTGAGATGATAGGGAAGGTGTACTTGACTCATCATGCTTGTTATGATGCATTACTATGAGCCAATACTACACCTAGAGACATGAATACCTTATGGACCAATCATTGGGAAGGCTTGTATTCAAGTAATGAATACATAGCTCAAAGAACATGGTTGGAAATTCCAAATAATATATATTTTAAACTATGTTCATCATATTTTGACAAACAGTTTTCAATTGGAACACAAAAGTGATACAAAGTTTGCAAAATCTTTAGAACTTTTGATAGGTTCCACGTTTGTATCAATCTTGTAATCTGGAAAACATATATTTTTCAAATTATTTTTCCTTGATAAAGTATGAATTCAGAAATGTGTACGCAAAATTTCATGATTTTTCGAGAATTCTGGAATTTCTACCGCATTTCTAAAATTGGAATGAAAAGGTTGAAATTTCGGTTTCAGGCCTAGCAGTCGACTGGTTTAGAAACCAGTCGACTGATACACTATGTTTTCCTATAATAAACTCTATTTTCTGATATTTGGTGTATCTTTGATGTCCTAACACTATAGTATGATAATATTGCGTATAAACAAGATTTAGGACTGACTAATGCAGTGTTTTAGGGGGAGTTTTCATAAATTATATCTTTTTCATCCCCAAAACCATTGTTGGTGCAAAGTTAGGACTTAAGTTTTGAATTTTTGGTATGCTTTGCTTCAACTATTGTTTACACATTATAAAGCATATCTTGGATTAAGGGGGAGCTTAATTTCAATATTGTACCTTAGTCCAAGATCTAACACATTATTTCCTTCATGTTTGAATCCTTCTCTTTTTGATGTATGTCAAAGGGGGAGAAGGAGTGTTTAAGTTATAATTCATATTGAAAATTTGATTATGTGTGTATTTAAAGACCTAACTCAAATGATTGTCAAACATCAAAAAGGGGGAGATTGTTGGTGCAACAATGCTCCAAGCATTTATATATGTTTTGATGTTTGGATAATCATCTAAGTTAGGCAATATCTTGTGATCTAATTGCGAAAATGTTTAAGTGACAGGGAAGTCCAAGTATGATCTTGGCAAAGGAAGTCCAAGTATGATCTTGGCAAAGGAAGTCCAAGTATGATCTTGGCAAAGGAAGTACAAGGGATGGACTTGGCAGCGTAAGACCAAGCTTGTAGTCTTGGCAGCGTAAAGTCCAAGTGAACCTTGGCAAAGGAAGTCCAAAGTAAAGTCTTGGCAGCATAAGTCCAAGCTTGTAGTCTTGGCAGCGTAAAGTCTAAGCATTTGGCAACCCAAGACATGATGAAACCGAAGGAAGCTCTTGGAAGCAAAGCGCAAAGGATGAACAAGTCGTGGACTCGGAGGGATCCTGAAGGCGCAAGGCTTAGTGAGGAGCTAGAAGGTTGAGTCTAGGTCTAGGGTATAAAATCAAGTATGAATTACTCATACTTGATAAGAGTCACCGATCGATACGATGTATCGATTAATGGTCAGCGTTCGACCGAGTCGTGGTGAAACCTAATCATCGATCATTGCTGGCGGCAATGATCGGTGATCTGTTATCGGCCGATCGCCAAGGGCATCGATCGACCGATCAAGGGAATATCGCCACGAATGCAGCTCACTCGATTCGCTTGATCACTCGATCGATCACCCCATCAGATTGGTGATGGAGGATCGGTCGGACCGATCACCGCGCTGGAGATGCTACGAATCTCCGCGAGATCGCGTTGGGTTGGCCGGCGACGATGATCGATGGTAAGCATCACCGATTGATCGGCCACGGGAAAAACAGCCCCTCTTCAATAAAAAGGGGCCATGGGGAGCTTGGTGAAGCTAGTGCTCTTGCTCCAAACTACACCTACGTGCTCACCAAGCTTTCCAAGTGTTTTTAGCAATCCAAAACCTCCTCTTCTCTAATCCTAATCTTCCATCATTGTAAAGAAGAGGAGTGCATTGTAAGATAAGGTTTCTCCACCTTGGTTCATCCAAAGGAGGTTCTAGTGAAGATTGATTAGGGCTAATCCACCTTACGGATTGCCGTGGAGTAGGAGCGTCATCTCCGAACCACGTTACATCGGGTGTTAGCTTTGTTTCTTGTTTTCTTTGTGCTTATATTTGTATTGCTTCCGCTAACCTTTTTGTAGAAAGAAAGAAAGACTAATCACCCCCCTCTAGCCATTCCAAGGGTCCTAACACCGATATCCTTCGGTTATTATTTACTTTATATATATAAATTTCTATCCCCGCAGAGCGGAAGATATCCTCGTGTGGTGGTGGAACGGAAGAACCGATATCCTTCGGTTATTATTTGCTTTATATATATAAATTTCTATCCCCGCAGAGCGGAAGATATCCCCGTGTGGTGGTGGAACGGAAGAACCAATATCTTTCAGTTATTATTTACTTTATCTATAAATTTCTATCCCCGCAGAGCGGAAGCTATCCCCGTGTGGTGGTGGAACGGAAGAACCGATATCCTTCGGTTGTTATTTACTCTATATATATAGATTTCTATCCCCGCAAAGCGGGAGATATCCCCGTGCGGTGGTGGAACGGGAGGACTGGGACTTCCTTAGTTGTATATCACTTTTTGTCCCCGTAAAGGGGGGGGAGTTGAAATTCTTATTTAACTTTGTATTGTTGTATTCCTGTGAAATAGCAGGGTTGACTCATTTAAGGGTTCCATATACTAGGAAGATACTGGAGAAAGGAGATAAACTAGGAAAGTTCATTAATGTGAGAGAATTACATATTCTGAGTCATCTACAAGGGAAGATAACAAACAGCAGCCCTTATATATCCGGCATTCTGAGTTCTTTGTTAGGAGGGACAGAGGAAGTTCCTTGTATGGTTGAGGTTGGCACCATAGTTGGCGCCGATAGGATTCTTGCAGAAGGTGCTGCTTGGCGTTCCTTTGGGACCCGACCGATTGTTGGCGCGAGGAGCGATTATTGGCGTAAGCTTCCTTGGTATTCTTTGTAAACACTTCACTTGTTCCTCCAAGATAGCTATGTATCGGCGATCATTTATCTGTTCTTTAGAAGGCGAGGAACTGCTACCCTGTTCCGATATCTTGTCCATGGCAAGCAAAGGAAAAAGGAGAATGATGGAAGCTATCAGGTAAAGGTCGAGGGTTTTTATGGCAACGAAGGGGAATAGTGCATTTATTGGTGGAAGAAGTAGCGACCATAAATGCCAGTAAAGAAGAGGAAACATGGGGGCAGTAGTGGGAAGGTCGACGGGACTACAATTGTAATTGAGAGGGTCCGAATCCCCGAGAAATGATAGAGGAAGGTATGTTCGGATCAGACTACCGTCCTTTTGGAAGACAGAAATCTTACTTCTACAGGAAAAAGACAAAAACAGATATCATTTGCCTCCCTTATTTTTTATTAACATATTTGAAATGATTACATTAGCTTGATCTATAAAGACTTTCCATGATTACTCCTAACAGATGAAACGGGAGATGTCTCTTTGGGGGGAGAAGGAGCTAATATGACTCTGAAGCATTCGCCTTGAGGGGGAGGAAGAACTGGTGGACCTTCATCGAAAGAGGAAGGATGAGTCCTCGCCGGGGGAATTGGGACGAAAGTCAGTGCTGGTGGAAGTGGGAGAAGTTCAGCGGCAGCACGAGGATCTCCCACTGTATACTCCCACGTGAAGGGAGGATTCCACACTCGGTTGCGGAAGGAGGGGAAAGGAGCGCGGAAGGACCTCCCTGCCGGAGGGGTGGGAGCTGGACGGAGAGGCGGAAACGGAAGGGGGCGGAAGGCTGAAGTGGCAATTGAGCGGGTCTCCGAATCTTCAATATCCTCAAAGACCCAGTCTTGTAGTTCAAAAGATTCTAACTTTGAAGAAACTTCGATGGGATGCCCCGCTGAAGCCATGATAGAAAGATAGCAGGACGAAGACATGGGGGACGAAGGATTTATAATGGAAGGAAAGGGGTAACAGAGGTTCTGGGAAAGGGAAAGAAGACGAAGAGGTTGATATCATTTCCAAAACAGTAAGAGAGATAGGGAAGATCAACAAGCAAGAGTTGTTTAAAGCGTCGCCCGAACCAGAATCGGGACGGGTATGAATGATGTCAGGCAGAGACCTTTCAAGCGAATCCCCGAACCAAAATTAGGGTGGAGGGGAATAACGGTATTTTACATCTCTCCGATAAACCCGAACCGATAAGGTTATTGCTGCATTACACGAAAGAGATAATAGCAGTAGAGCGAGACCAAGTTAAAATTGGTTCGAGTTCCCAATCCCTCAAGGAGCATAACAAGAGGATGATAACTAGTTATAGGGACAAAGGTATCGTTCGTATGCAAGCGAAGCCCTCGTGAAAGTTACTAAAAGAGAATGTTATAAGTTACATTCAAAGAGATCGGCGGACACTTGGCTAACGCCTATCGGATCCAAATAACTAGTGTCCGCGCAAGTGGTATCCACTGCTCGGCGTTTTGAGCCGAGGACCCTCAAGCCTAATACAAATAAATCTACCCCCTTCTTCACATAGCGTCTTTTAAGATCAGTCTCCTGCTCTTTCATCTGATCTCGGCATTGGGCTAGTTGAGCTCGACTTTCCGCCAGTTCAGTCGAGCATCTTTTTCAGCGGCTGCTTGGATGGCCTGCCTACCCAGAGTCGAGAGGGCTTCGGAGTATTCTTGGTGAAGGATGGATTGCTGCTGAGCCACCGATGATAAGGTTCGGGGAATAGCCGCTACCATGGAGAAAAGCTCCTGACACTTCTTCGCACAGGATTCCCTGGTGACTGCCCAGGCCTGACGCTCTAGGTTAAAATGATGACGTTCTTGTTGAAGTTGTGTGATAGTAGCCGAAGAATCAGCATCCTTGATCATGACATCCATAAGATATCTCTTATACTCTTTCAGTTCCTGAGTCAGGATATCTACCTGTTGCAGCTCGCTAGATTGCAAAAAGAGGCGCTGTTCTAGTTCCTCATTTTTTCGTTGCAGTTCCTCTTTCTCGCTTCGAACCAAGGCTAGTTGCATCGTGGCATCTTCGCACTGGCCCCTAAAGTCCGCCTCCTTTGCCTCTTGCTCGTTTAACCGTCGCGCGAGCTCTTTCTGTTGCGACACAGCGGCAAAATGGCGAGTCTCCACACTAGATTGGAATCGGGCTAGATGGGCTACCATGTTGTTATGTTGGGTGGAGGCCTAAAAGGAGAGGAAAATTATCAGCCTACATCAGTATAGGGAAATACCCATAGCAAAGAGGAGGAGAAGAAGGAGTAAATACCTCTGCCAGCAGTTTGCTCACTTGCTCACACGGGCCTTGTATACCCGACTGGTTAAAGAATTTTACCTCCGAAGGGTGCCGAATCTTCAGCAAAGATCCCAGAGTGGCCCTTGGAGGAACCGGAAGGGAAGGATCTTCTCCTTCCGAAGAAGATGGGGACCTGGTACGGCGAAGATGGATAGGAGCGGTTCTCGAGTCGAAAGGTATTGGAGTTTGGAGGGATTCCATATGAGAAGGCAGGGGTGAATTGCATGCGGAGGGGAAGAATGATTGGGAGGAGAATCTCCTCCTTGGGAGCTAAAGAAGAGGCAGGGAGTGTTGCCTTCCCTTCTTGGTTCATAGATGATTAGGGTTGAGCTTAGGTGGTGGGAAGACAAGGGAAGAAGAGCTGATGAACTTGAAGCTCCTTTCTTGATAAGCCGCAGCTTCTTCCGAGGAGATGACGGAGCTGCTGTGGATTTGCCTCTTTTAGTCAGGGTCTTCTTCTTCTTGGCAGCCTCGATCGACTCCCCTTCCACCAAAGCCTTCTGCATCAGATTATCTACAAGATATACTGGTAAGAAAGATGAATGCCCTAAAAAGGAAGTCACATTGCAGGATAAATGTCACCCTACCTATAGCAACCGAAGTCGTCAAAGGTAGAGGAGACAATCCAAAGTGGCTTAAGAGGGGAGTTTCTATCATATGGTTTGAGCAGTAATGTAGCTCTCCTAAGACTCTATACACTTCCAGGAAGGGACATTTGGTCCTCATTTCCCAGAAAGAAGGAAATTTAGGAAGGTCTACCTTCCAAGTATCAGAGTAAGGTAAAGACTCTGGAAGTTGTACAAAGAAATATAAGGCTTCCCAACCCTTGTGGGAAGTAGGCAGGTTCACCAGGAATTGGCAGTCTGAACGACTAGACAAATAGAAGAGGCCTGCCTTAGAAGACTTTAACTGGAAGAAGCAATGGAATATTTCGGGGGTCAAAGAGAGGTTCAAATGTTGGAACACTATGTGGGCTCCCGATAGAATCCGGAAAGAGTTGGGGGTGAATTGGTTCAGGGATAGTCCGTAGAAGTTTAGGAGGTCCAAATAGACTGCAGTACTGCAGGATAGTAGATTAAGAAATTGTTCATAGAAAAGCATGTCAAGCCTGGAGGGGGTTTATGAGGCCGATGCAGTTTGGTCGTGAAACAACATTTTATAGAAGGGTCTATGTAGTTGTTCTTCAGGTTAAAGAAATAATGGTTGCAATCTAACTGAGTTATGGTATGTTCATACCAGGCGGGTGAAGAGAGGGTCCTAGGAGCCATGGGTGTGAACAAAGCAGAACACTTACTCGGAGGATAAGGAAGAATCGTGTGAGAAAGGAAGGACTGGATCGCCATGGCCAGGTGAGAATCACGGGAGAAGAAGAACAATGGATTATCAAGCACACTAAACGATACCTAAAGAAGAAGACGAGGGTTTATATAGGGTTTTCCGCGATTGGTGCCGCGAAGGAGAAGGAGAAGCGAGCCCATGGGCCCTGGCCTCCTTCAATATTGGGGAGTTATAAGGAGCGGATGGATTTAAGTCGAGAAATGAAGAATAGGTCGAAACTTTATGTATATTAGGAAAGTCGCTTATAACTTCCGGACTATTTTTGGGGTTGACTAATGATACTCGTACCTTCTCTACATAATCCCGATAGAGGGTTAGCGGGTGACCTAAGATCCGATCTAAAATACACGACTCAACCTAAGAAAGGAAAGGAAAATTGGCGGCGAACCTCGAAGCCATTGGCAGCGAACGCAGGCCATTCGCACGGCGAACATCGAAGCCATTAGCGCACGGGCGAACATCGAAGCCATTATCGCACGGCGAATATTGAAAGCCATTAGCGCACGGCGAACATCGAAGTCAAGTCATCGACGGCAAATATTGAAAGTCGTTAGTGCACGGAGAGTTAATGAAAGCAATTGATACGGCAAAGGAGAGGCGGAAGACGCTTCGCCAAGAGGTCAGTCCAATTTGATCAATACAAGGGGAATTTGACATGGGGAAAAGAGGAGTTGGTTCGGGTTGATAAAAAGCCTTAGGGCTAGGTCACCCGTGGGCTATAGACCTAAACTAGCTTCCCTCAACACGGAAGGTTGAGGGAGATAGTCTAGCCTAGTTTCCCGAAAAATAGAGGAAAGGGTGTTAGGAAACGGCCTAGGAGGCCCCACATAATATTCCAAGGAGTCTTCACTCCTGATATCTGTAACAGAATTATTCTCCAGGGAAAGGTGGTGGCCATGTGTACGATGGAGATAACCTACGACGTTACGATGAAGGAAGGAAAAGGAGATAAAAGGGGAGGAAGCAAGGAGGAAAAGAGATCCGCAATCATTCCGACGCAGCAAGAGAGAAGAAGAGGCAAGAGGAGAAGGAAAAAAGGGAACAACCATCTCGCCGGAGAAGAAGGACGGAGATCAGCCATTGCTACATCTCTTGTATTTTCCTCGTCTTGTAATATCATTGTAAGAGGTCTTTCCCCTCCACCTGCGGAAACTGGCTTTCTGTAAAGGAGGACCTTCATAGTGAACGTGCTTAGGCACCGCATCTGGTGAGACAACTCACCTCCGTGGAGTAGGAATCCTCATTCCGAACCACGTTACATCTTGTGTCTGAATCTCGATTGCTAGCATCAGCTTCTTGCGTTTCATCTACTTCATCCTCTTATTCTCTACTGATTACGGCCGGGGAGAATCCTCTGAGACCTCCCTCAGTGCTTCACTGCATTGAAAACGGAGCGACCAGATTGTTTCCCATACCCGCATCATATAAGTCTCCATGATTAAGATGACTTGAATACCTCAAGTCGAAGGAAACTCGCACTCGAGCTGCGCACAGTAAGAGCTTCACTGACATATCTTATATTTAGAGAACCATGTGAAATCTTACAACAGGTCACTCCAATGAACAGTTACCCATAACCAGCATCCACGTTTAACTCTCAACATCACAATGTCTCCAGCCAGTGAGAAACAGCTGCTTGGATAAACCAAGGAGTATAACCCGTGCTAGTCTCACAAAATCGATGATGTCCGAACTCATCAATTCATCAACTAGATAATATTTCAATACTTCATAATTGCACATGTAGAGATACTCACTAGTTATGATTCAATCACAAATTCTCTCATGCTATGAATCGTATTGCGGATATTCAGTAAATGAGTTTAAGATCCAATCAAACACATATGAGATGTGCACTCAAATAGTGAATCTTTATTTAGCAAATAAATAGCCATAAGGCGATTGCTTTAGGACACCTCTCAAACATAACATCGAGATCGTCGCCATCATCACCGTCTGACCGATCAATCGAACAATGGTCGGATTCCGACTGGATTTGTTAAATACTGAAAATTTAAAATATTAAATTAAATGGCCAGAAATTAAGATAAATAATCCTGGAAATTTTTCGAGATTTTTAGGGAATTTTAGGAATTTTTTCGGATTTTTTTTGGATTTAAACGGAGTCCGTACGAGATAATTACGGGGATAAAATAAATAGGCTTTGATGGAGTCTATTTAAGGGGGTTAATCGGCGACATTAACCTAAAGTTTCAAATACCTAAACCTAGGTTTAGTTTTCCCGATCGCGAATTCCTTTTTCCTTCTTCTCGGTTTTCTCACGCCGCCCGACGGTTCTCCCTCGCGACAATTTTTCTTCCCCCGCGCGTCGCATCCCTGTTCCGACCCTTTTTCTTTCAGCGAGGTTCCCTTCTCACGCGCGCCGCACCAGCCGTCGTTCCCAAATGCGCCCGAGCCTTGCGGTCACCGCTTTCTCCACAGCAGCCGGCGCCGCCCTCCTCGCTCGACGCGCCGCCTTCCGGTGCCCAGCGCACGGTTTCTCTTCCTCGCCCGCTCACGGCCGCCTGACCTCCTCTGCCGCGGCGTCGCGAGACTCTTCTCTTCCTCGTCGCGACGGCGGACGCCGTCGTCGCTCGTTCAGCAGCCCCGACGCTGCCGGTCGTGTGTCCAACACCACAAGCAGGGGTCAACGTCGTGCGTGTCGCCGTCTCACACCACCGCGTTGTTGCCGCCTCCGTTGGGGGTTGTGGTCTCTCCGGTGGTTGCCGGAGCAGGTGATTAGGGCAAATCGAGTGGAGATTTTTGCCGGTGGGGGGAGCTGCCCTTCTGGCCGAGCATCGTCGGAGCAAGGTAAGGGGTCGACTTGTGTTTTGTCTAACCCCTGCGGTATTTTCCGCGATTTGATAGTGGATTGTGTTTGGACAGTGATTTAGGGCAGCGGCTTGAAGCGTGCGCCGGCAGTGTTCTGTTCTGTACTGTTCAAGAGCGGTGAGTCGCTATCGGAGCAAGGTAAGAGTTTACGTTTGTCTTAATTTGGATAGGATTTTAGGGTTGTTGTGGATCACCTTTATTAGTTGAGTTCGGTCTGTTATTTGGGCAGTTTACCTAGGGTCCACGAACAGAGGAGTTGGGGATATTGGTTGCCGGTGGGATCCTAGGGTCGGTAAGCACGGTTTTGGTGTTATTCGGTTGATCTTATGGTATTCGGTTGATATTGGATGGTTGGATGATATGTTGTTGATTTCGGATAAATTTTGGGTTGTAGGATGGATCTATTTTGGGTGAGTTAGCCGTCAAGTTTTGTTTGGATGTTGTACACATGATGATAGGGGTTGAGAAATTATATTCGAGTAATTGGATGAAAAGACAATTATATTAGGTGGAAGGTGATCGAGATTTTATTAAGTCTTTGGGTTAATTGGTTATGTAAGAAATCGATTTAGTATTCGATTTGTCGGTGGATTGCATTTTTGTGCTTAACAATAGTTATGTTGTATGCAGGTTTTGGTCACGAGACAGGTCCACGGTCGTAACGATTTCATTTCGTGGTTTTCTCGAGCATTTTATCAGACGGGTATTTTGACTTATCGCTTAGATATAGTCATGTTGATATGCTAGTTAGAATAGCTTACAATAATTTTCATGTTTATCTGCCTTGCATGTTTTTGTGCCTACTTGATACATGCATTTGATCGGTTTATGATTATATCTTCCCTGTTTTACTTGGATCATAGATATGTACTTATTGGTTGTGCATATTATTCGGATATGTGTTTTAGTTGGATTTACATGCATTAGTATCATGCACCATCTTGCATGATTGCATGCTGGCTGGACGGAGTTCCTTTATAGTTGAGCCCGCAGCCAGTTACATGGTCTGCACACGTTGTCACTCATGGGTTAGTGGTACATCATGAGGGTGTGTGCAGTTGTTCTGTCAGGCTCCGCTAGTCCGCTAATGGGTAGCGATGAGGCAGCGTGGTAGCGGGCATGGATCCCTCCTCTAGTCTACGACACCGGGAGATGAGAGTTTTGCTTCCCCACTTTGTTTGGGACAGAAGGATAGGTGTACTCCGATAGCATCCTGTCCACTCGGTCACTCAGGAGCAGTGATGGCAGAGTGCACAGTTGTCATAGTCCTACCCACTCAGCTTCACCATCGCGTGTGAGGCGGCTGACTGGCGTCAGGGGTGACCATGTCATTTGCACCGCATGCATTTTGCATGGATAGCATTTGTATTGTGTTTGCTGCATTTTTATTGCTGCCTTGGATGTTGATGATCATATGCATTGATACATATTTGTATATGGTGATGACTTTATTTCTTCTAGTATGACATATGCTCCTATATCAGGGTAGGAGATTCAGGTAAGTACAGTCCTTTTGTATTTCTTTCTTGCATACCCTTTATATATGAGACTGTACTGACATGATTGTTATTGTTAGCTATATCTTACCTTGCATATCGACTATATCCACTGAGTTCTTTGAACTTACCCCGTTGATTTTATATCTGTTTCAGGATGAAGCTGTCAAAAGAGTCCAGCTGCCAAACCCCCTCGTTGCGAAAGTTTATTAATTATTTGTTTTATGGTTTTGGATATTATGATTAGAAGATATGTTTAGGACTGGAGTTGGATTTATGTACTCGTGGATTTTTGGTGTCCATATGGACCTTTATTCAAATTTCATTTTGGATTGGATTTTGGTTGAGTATTCCTGCCCAGATGGCAGAAGGGGTAAGTATAGTTATTGTAGACTATTTACCTTTTACTTTGATTGTTGGCCTGAGGCCTTATTACCTGCGTGGGTTGTTTGGATTCCAGTCGTGTTGATCGATGTATAGTGGCCGTGTAGGCCTTGTATGTAAGTTTGGTATTGTCATCTGTACAGGGGAGATGCTGCCGAATTTTCGTCTGGCGAGGACTCCCTCGGGGCATGACAGGATTGCAGTGGGAATTTTACCGAATTGTGATCGCAAGCACCGCGACTACTAGCGACCACAATAACGGTCGATTCCCATTACGATCCAACTGAGTACAAAGTTTGACCGAATCGCAATTGATTCTGGTCGAATTGCGACCGGAATCTGGCCGGGCTCGAAGTCCGACCAAATTCTAACCACCAATGCTACGACGACTAGAGACTGTAATTCGACTGGATTCCGATCACAATTCGATCGAAATCTACACGCGGTCAGGTCAGACTCCGATGCTGATCAGACTGTGGTAGGATTTTAGTCGGATCGCTGTGGAATTCGATCGATATACACGATTTTGATATCCTGAGCACCTTCTTATGCATGACTCATATGTGACCATGAGCAAGCAGTGTTTCCCATCAAAAAAAAACTCTGACACCGTCGTCGAGCAGTCAGATTCTGGCTGCAATTTGATCGAAATTTGATTGCAGTCTGATTGACACCGAAGTCAGGCCGAATCACAATTAGATCACAGTTGCCAACAATCGGATTCTGACTGTAATCCAGTAGGAATCCGATTGCGGTCCGGTTGGAATCGGAGTTCGATTTGATTCCGACTAGATTGTGATCGGATTCAACCATAATTGCGACTGTAGCGGCAACATGGCGGCAAATTCGGTCAAATTCATCGACTGAATCCGATAACACTTTCATCGCGATGCCACGACATTGACAGAAAATGCTATAATATACAACTAATCCGTGAGCATCCATGAGCATCTTTATTATCCACCGTCTGATCGGGTGTGCACTATAGTCCAATCCTTGAACCCCAGCTTCTCAACCGTCTAATCGTCGTGATTGCACAATGATGAGAAATGCACAGTGTTTCTTCTCTGTACGATTTCACTGTCGATTCATCGTCGGGCGCCCGAATTCTCGTTGCGATCCGGTTGGCACCGAAGCCCGATCGGATCGCAGTCGGATTACGATCAAAAATAGTCGCGATTGTGGCCGGCGACCGCAATCACGGTCGGATTTCGATCGAATTGTGGCCGGAATCCGACCTCCCGCCAGCGGTTGCGAGCGATATATATATATGAGAAACGATCCCCTACACAACTCAGCCATGAACACTCATAAGCACCTCGATTATCCATCGTCCAATCGGGTGAGTACTACAGCTCAATCCTTGAATCCTATGGGATCGGATGATAGATAATGGAGGTGCTCATGAATGAGTTGTGATATATATATATATATATATATATATATATATATATATATATATATATATATATATATATATATATATATATCACAACTCATTCGTGAGCACAGTGATGATCTCCTGTGCGATGAGATTGTGTGTGTCTGTGCACGCTCCTCTCACAGCACAGTGATTTCACTATGTTGTGCACATGCAGAGATAGTGCGCATGGGTACGCACGGGCGTGCACAGTCTTGATGCGTAGGAGAAATTTCTCCTATATATATATATATATATATATATATATATATATATATATTGTTGGTGCAATCGACCCAGATCATGATTGACCAGACTCGAATAGTATCTTGATGTTTGACAATTGTTTGACAATGAGTTGACTATATGATTGACATGGGGTTGACTATATGATGGAGAAGTCCAAGTGGGATACTTGGCCTGGAAAGTCCAACCATGGGCCTTGACGATGGTAAAGTCCAAGTCTTGATTACTTGGCATGGAAAGTCCAGGCTTGAGTCTTGGCAATTGGAAAGTCCAAGCTTGAGTCTTGGCAATTGGAAAATCCAACATGGTCTTGGCAATGGGAAGTTCAAGTGTGAGTCTTAGCAAATGGAAAGTCCATCATAGGTTGGCAAGGGAAGTCCAAGGGTTGATATTGGCGGTGTAAAGTCTAAGGGTAGAGTCTTGGTAGCATAAGTCCAATGATTAGCGGCGTAAAGTCCAAGCTTGTGTCTTGGCAGCGTAAGGCCAATGTGTCTTGGCGGTGTAGACCAGCTTAGCATGACAATAGCCAATGGAAGCACCTAAAGGCTAATGTCTGGATGAACAAGTCATGGATGACTTGGAGGGATCCGATAGGCGTGAGGCTGATGGAGGTGTCTAGAAGGTTTAGATCTAGGCTAAGGGTAGTCTAGCAAGTATGAGGGCATCATACTTGGGATAAACCTCATGGTTGAAGTGTAGCAGTGGACTGGGGTTATGAACCAGTCGACTGGTCAAGTGTTTTGACACTTGACAGCCGAGTTGACTTTGAACAGTCGACTGGTCGGGAGTCGACTAGCGTTCGACTACGATCGCGTGGCCTTGGCAGTCATTTGCCAAATGATCGCCAAGGGGCAGCGATCGATGGTTGATCGCACGACGTGGAGGTCAGTTGATTGATGGTCAAGGATATAGACACAGAATGTTTCTGAGTTGACTGTTAGGGTTCGACAGTCGAGTGGAAGCATGATCAGTCGACTGATGGTCTATCCATTGGAACTTATCCAATGTAGATCAAGTCATTGTGAGACAACGACTATAGGAGCAGTCGACTGATGGTCATGAGCAGTCGATTGCTAGGCGGAATCCAGTCAGAGTTGCAGCTTTAAAGGGAGCTTGAGGAGAAGGATTTTGGCATGGTTCTTTGAGGCGATTTGGAGGGGATTTGTTATTGCAATCTAGATCTTCAAAGCTCTTCTCAAGCAACCAAAAGCAAGCATTCAAAGACTTCTTGTAAAGTATTTTTCTTTACTTATATTGCATTTCATCTTTGTATTTGCTTGTAATTTCTTGTATTACTTTTGTAATCCTTATACGAGGTTTCTCCGCCTCCGACTTATTGTCGAGAATGAGTGTTTTTTATTAGTGGTGATATTTGCATCGCTATAGCTCATTTGAGCTCAATCCGTGGAGTATGAACCCTAAGATTCCGAACCACGTATATTCTCATGTATTTCTCGTTGTGTGTATTTTTTTTTTGTTATCATTATTTCCGTTGCGTACACTAACATTTGTTGCAAGCACGATCGAATTCCATCAACCGACGAACACGCTATTCACCCCTCCTCTAGCGCTCACCGAAGATCCTACATATATGAGCTTGTGAACACTCGTGAGCACCTTCCTTATCTACCGTCTGATCCCTAGGATTCAAGGATTGAACTATAGTACTCACCTGATCAGATAGTGGTCACTGTCAAGAAGTTAGATTTGGCTAAATTACAGTCAAAATCCGATTGAATTGCGACTACTAGCGACCACAATCAGACCAGATTTCAATCGCAACCCTGTCAGAATTCGATCGTGGTCTGACGACTTCATGATGGTTGAATTCCGATTGGATTTTGACCGGATTGAAGTGGGAGTTGGTCGCGACGCCGATAGCCGCAATTCGATCGGATTATGGCTGCAATTCGATCGCAGTATGATCGATTGGACGGCGATGACTCCAACGAATTGGGCTATAGTGCTTATCGGAGAAGAAGATTGGCTAATAAAAAAAGTGAACCGAGCCTTTTCTCATTAGATAGGAACGGTTATATAGATCTTTTTATATCATTAGGCTCTATTCCCTACTATATAATCATCTATATTTAAATAAATTTTATCTTATTTTATTGTTGCTAACTAAGTCTTTTTTAGTCTTCCTCTTCCTCGTTTGGTATATATATTTGTCATCATTTCACATCGCCTAACTGGAGCATTTATTGGTCATCTAAGTATATGTTCGTACCACCTTAAATGTCTCTCGGAGTTTTCCTTCAATAGATGCAACTTCGACTTTCTTTCTAATGTTCTAATTTCTTATTCTGTCCATCCTCATATGTCCACACATTCACCTTAACATTCTCATCTCTGTAACCTTCATCTTTTGCTCATGTTCTCAAGTCGTAGCTCAACATTCAACGATATATAAGTTAGCAGGTCTAACTGTCATTTTATAGAACTTTCCTTTAAATTTTAGAGGTACTTTACGATCTCATAAAACATCTGACACTTTTCTCTATTTCAATAATCTTGTTTGTATTCTATGTAAGACATCTCTCTAATCTCTCCATCACTTTGCAAAAATGATCCTGAATATTTAAAGCTCTCAGTTCCAGACAACTTGTCATCTCCTATCTTAACACTTGTCCCATTATGTCTAATATTACTAAATTTAAATTTTATATATTCTGTCTTTACTCCACTAAGTCTAAAATCTTTCACTTCTAGTATTTTCTGCTTAGATTATAGTTTAACATTTACTTCTTCACGTGTCTCATCTACCAAAATAATATCATCTGCAAACATGTACCACGATACTATATTTTGAATGTGTCCAGTGAATTCATCTATAATTAGTGTAAAAAGATATGGACTTAAAGTTGATCCTTGATATAACCCTATCTTTATTGAAAATGCTTCAGTTAATCCGCTTGAAGTCTTCACTCTGATCGTTATTTCCTCATATATATCCTTAATTAGTTCAATATATATTACGCAATACCTTTCTTTTCTAGAATTCTCTATATAATTTCTCTTAGAGCTCTATCATAAGCTTTTTCTAAGTCAATGAATACCATGTGTAGATTCTGCTTTTGCTCCCGATACTTTTCAATTAGTTGCCTGAGAAAATGTATAGTTTCTATTGTCGACCTTCCTGGCATTAACCCAAATTGATTTTCGAGAACTGTGTTCGTTAATCTTTTTTCTATTATTCTTTTTCAAAATTTCATGGTATGACTCATTAGTGTAATACCCCTATAGTTTGCTCAGATTTGTATGTATCCCTTATTCTTATATAAGAGAATTAGAGTACTTACCCTCCATTGATCAAACATCTTTTTTGTTTTCAATATCATGCTAAATAATTTTGTAAATCATTCAATATCTTGTTTCCCTAGGCACTTTCATACCTCCATCGGAATATCATCTAGTCCAATGACTTTTCCATTTTGCATTCCATTTAAAGTTTGTTATACTTCTGAAATTTGAATTATGCGATAAAAATTTAAATTTCTATACTCGTTTGACCTACTTAAATTATTTAAATTAAGTTGTTCATCTAAATATTCATTACAAGTTGATGAAAATATCTCTTCCACTATTCTTTTATTTCTTCTCATTTACTAGTACCCTATTGCATTCATCGTTAATATATTTTATTTAAATAAGATCTTTTGTTTCCTCTCTTTCACTTTAGCTATTCTATAAATGTCTCTTTCCCCTTCTTTTATATCTAATTTTCGATATAACCGTTCAAAAGTTTCATTCTTAGCTTCATTCATTACATTCTTAGTCTCTTTTTTGACTCTTGTATATTTTTTTAAGTTTTTCTCATTCTTACAAATATATAATTCCTTATAGGTTGTTCATTTTTTCTTCACTTTCTCTTATACTTTCTCATTCCGTTTCCAAAATATCTTACTTGGTGATGCATACCCTTTTGACTCACTGAGTACGTTCTCGGCTACTATTTTTAACTTTGATACTACACTACACCAATAACTTCTTTATACTCTTCTGATTTTCTTGATATTGAGTTTCAAGATAGTGATGTTTTTGTTGGTGTAGTGGCACCAAATAATCGAACCTAGATTTTGATTATGGCAAAGACCCAAAGTTAAGGTCATATCGTTATCTCACATGCTCTGTTAAGTGTGCAGAAATGATTAAGCTGAGCTAAAGGTCGGCGACGCCCGGAGAATCTCGAGTCGAGAAACTGCAGTGTTCGGGCGACACCGAGAGAACTTTAGAGGGAGCCGAAGAACCCAGGTGAAGACCGAAAGCTAAGGTACAAGTCACAAAGGACCAAAGGTAAGCTTGAGTGTGAGTAAAAGTAAGAGCGACAACCACTTACCGTCCGATCTTGACCTAGACCTTCCACTGGAAGTCTTAGTCGGATCGCCGTCTAAAAACGCCCTCGACAGAGGACTCGACCTTACCTTCACTCACACTCAAGCTTACCTTTGGTCCTTTGTAACTTGTAGCTTAGCTTATGGTCTTCACCCGGGTTCTTCGACTCCCTCCGAAGTTCTCCCAGTGTCGCTCGACCACTGCGGTTTCTCGACTCGAGATTCTCCAGACGTCGCCGTCCTTCAGCTCAGCTTAATCATTTCTGCACACTTAAAAGAGCATGTGAGATAACGATATGACTTTAACTTTGGGCCTTTGCCATAATCAAAATTTAGATTCGATTATCTGGTGTCACTACACCAACAAAAACATTACTATCTTGAAACTCAGTATAAAGAAAATCAGAAGAGTATAAATAAGAAATAGTAATCTTAATTAATTTTACTTGATTTTCTAAAAATTTTAATATATTTTGAATACATAAATTTAAAATATGACATACACAATGAATATGAAAAAAATCAACAATAATAAGCTGACAAATTAATTTAAGTTCATCTATACTTACGGTATTAGTGTTGGTGCAATCGGCTTCAGATCAAGATTGACCAAGCTCGAGTTGAGTTTTAATATTCGACAATATGATCAAAGATAAAGGATAGGATGAGAAAGATTGTTGGTGCAATCAACCTCAGGTCATGATTAACCAAGCTCGAGTGAGATTCGAATTGGAGTTGAGTTTCAATGTATGGATGATAATATAACTATGAGATGGTATGAGACATTCGTAGTCATATAGAGTTTAGTGGGAAGTCCAACTGAGAGTTGACGAGTGAAAAGTCCAAGTCGGTCAAGGTTGACCAGACACTTGGTGATGGAAAGTCCAACGGGGGAGTTGGCAAGAGTGAAATCCAAGTTGGTCAAGGTTGATCAGACACTTGGCACAGAGAGAAAAGTCCAAGCATATCAAGTAGGACCGGATGCTTAGTATCGAAAAAGCCTTTGCAGGTCTGGAGACGGAGGCAAGGCAAGAAAAGTCCAAATTGGTCAAGAAGGATCGGATGTTTGGTGATAGGAAGTCATGACAAATCAAGGTTACCGGATGATTAGACAAGTGAAGTCCTGGAAGGTTAATGTGACCAGATGACTAAGCAAGTAAAATCCCAGTAGGTCAGGGTGACCATGATTGGCAAGTGAAGTTCTAACAGGTCAAGGGACTGTGCTTGGCAAGAGAAGTCCTAGTAGGTCACAATTGACCGAATGCTAGGCAAAGAAGGTTCTAATAGATCAAGAGTGATCAGATACTAGACGAAAAAAATTCTGTTAGATTGAGGTCAATCGGATACCAGGTGAAGTGATAGTTGACTTGAAACTAGGCTGAGACTGAGGCATCAATCGACTGGTAGCAGTGCTCGAGCAAGTATTGAGTTTGGGATTCAACTGTCAATTCGACTAGTTGATCAGTCGACTAGTGGCTTGGCAATCGACTGGTGACATTGATTAGTCGACTGGTGTTTCCTGTTCAAGCATCATTGAGTTCAAAACTCGACTATGAACAATAGAAATTGATTGCTGTTGTTCATCAGTTGACTGCTACAGTAATAGATCCGACAAAACTCGAATGTGAATAGTAGCAATTGATTGCTACTGTTCACCAGTCGACTGTTATAGTAGTCGACTGCTATAGTAACAATCAACTGTGAACAGTGCTTCCAGCTTATAGAATGTTTCCAACTCAACTAGTCGATTCAACTGGAGCTTACCAATCGCCTGGTGATTTATACCAATCGACTGATGCATTGTAGCAAGTCAAAATATGATGTGGATTAGCCGTTAAAGAGCAACAGTCGATTTACCAATCGACTGAGGATAAGGTCAGTTGATTGGTAGGCAAAAATTAGCCTGATAAAAATCTTATAAAAGAGGGTTTCGTGGAGATTTTGAGATGTTGATTCTAGGAGACTTTGAAGGGGATTTGCTACTGCATTCCAGACCTTCCAAGACATTCCAAAGCAACCAAGCTACAAGCAAATAAGATCGCAATCATATAAAGTGTTTTGATTCTTATTTTCCATTTCACTTGTATATTTTATATTTGGTCGCATTCTTTGTACAAGCTCCAGGTTGTAAGAGGTTTCTCCACTTTCGGAAGATTTCCGAGAAGAAGAAAGTGATAGTGGGACTATCGGTAGGAGCTAGACCATAGAATAGGAATCGGAGATTCCAAACCACGTAAAATCGATTTGTGTTTGTGTGTTGTTTCATTTTTGTTTATATATTGTATCCGTTGCATTAACATTTTGTAGACACAAACACAATCGACGATCAAATTCGAATTGCTATTCACCCCCTCTAGCGACACAAGGTCCTAACAATTAGAACTAGTATTATTAAATAAAATTTAAAATATTTTATTAGTTATTTCGTATTAAATATAATAATTGAGAAATGTTATGAGGAGTACGTGATTCGTCAAAAATTCGATATACTAATAAATATTTTTGGATTGTCTATGAGCTATCGATCCAATGGTAGATCACATTTATATAGGAATGAGTTTGCCAATAATCATTACAAATATCTGAACATAAAGATATTTTATTATTTAATTTACTAAATTCTTTAATTAATTTTTTCTTTGTCTAACTAATTTTTTAATTGTTACCGTTCGTAGAACACGTTTAGTAAATGGAGTAAAAAATTCTCAACAAAATTTTCAAAAGTATATTTAGACTCAAAATTAAATAAAAAATATTTTACATAAATAAATATAGCTAATGATTCTTTTAATTTAATATTATAATATTTAAATAAACTTGTATCCATATTTTTGGTAAATGATAAAAATTTAAAAAATTGTGTTTGAAAATGACCAATCATAAATTCCAGCAAGTGCTTTATTTCAACGTGTCATTTTAACAATATGTAACCGTTGTACGATTGAAATTTATATGAAATATTACAATACTTGTATTTTGTTAGTATTTCTCTGGAGGAAAGAATGATTTTTTTATAATATTTAATAAAAATTAATAATTTTAAAGGTAAAGATTTATGAACCTTGGAAGTATTGGTACTTTCATGCATGTTGGTTATCAAAAATTATTTTGGTTCATCATCATTGGTAAATTGAATCTCCTTAGACTTAGAATTGACATTTGGAAAGAAGACATCTTTATCCTTCTGAGAATGAGATGAATCTCCTTCCATTGAAATTGGAGAATCGAAGTTGATTGAATAATTGAGAGAAAAATAGAGAAGACTATATGAAAATGATGAAATAAATATATTATATATAGAGTTTAGAACATAACAGATACTAAATTGTAACTATTGGTAAAAAACAATCAAATGATCTCGATTGTCAAAAAAAATTAAAAAACCATTGGAACCCATTTGAACGACTGATTCCAATGGCCAGACTAGTGATTCAAACCGTTAGAACTGATCATTCCAATGATATTTTAAAAAAAAAAGATTAAACTGTTGTATCGACAGTTTAAACCATTAATTCAACTATTTTGGATAACCTAGGTTTACAGATAATTGATCCGTTGATCCAATTACGAGTCTGGATTGGACTCGACCCATGGTGGGGTCTATTTTTTTTATTTTTCTTGTAATTAGACATTAAATAATAAAAGAATAAAATAAAAATATTTTAAAGATTTTTTTTTAACTTTTATTACCTTTATTTTGTATTTTTAAAATTTTTATTGAAATTCCAAAATTAAAAATAAAAATATGAATAAATTTAAGAGGTTATCATAATTTTTTTTAAACGAGTTTTTTACATCACCTATCGCTTTTGTAGGAAACTCCTCGATGAAATAATTAAGTTTTTGTTTTTTTCCTTAATCTAGTTTAGTTCGATTCGATACAATTTGATTTGAATTTAGAATTGAGATAGAGGGAAGAATTTTCTATAAACAAATTCGAATATAAGGTGAGATCTAGAAGGCAATTTGTCTTAGATCAACTTTCTAAATAAATCTAAATCATTTTTTAGAAGGAACCAAAAATTAATATGAAGAATTCAAAAATTAATTGATTAATAATATTTTTTAAAATTCTATTCGGAGTGTCAAAATTTTAGATACGATACTATCTATAAATTAAAAGTTCTTGGGTAAAATTAAACTATGATAGCCTTTTAAAAAATTCAAAAAGTTGAGTGTCTTTTGCAAAAATACCGTTGCTTATAAATAATTAAATAGCATTTTTTTTTTTTTGTGTGTGCGCTCGAAAAGGTGGTCAATTGTTTCTTCTTTTTCTTTCTAAGAAGATGGTGGAAGCCTTTGTGTTTAATTCTTTTTGACTAGATAAAGTGGTGGACGCAACAAATAGAAAAAGCATTTTGTTCTTTAAAGGAACCACGTGAATGTTGCCCAATTCATTAGATTCACTTGAGAATCAAAGATAAAACTCATTTGCAATAATTCAAATTTTAGATAGTAGACTAAAAATTACTACATTATGATCATAATTGTCTAACTTCGACATGAAAATCTTAGCAAGTGCAAGTCATATTGAGTTTTGTCAACGTTGAAGCATTATTCGATTCACTCGAGGTGGAGGATATACTTCGACGACAAAATGTGAATTTAGATTTTATTAGATTCATCCAAAGTAAGTGTAGTTTGGTCGAGATGGATAGAAACTTGATTAGGTTTGCTTAGATATAGTTTATGTGCTCGAGTTGTATGTCAATAGAGGAATTTTATAAGTTTAGATGAATTAGTTATTATTAACTTAAATTTAAACATTTTAACTTAGTGGTTGAGCTCTCATTTAAGTTGGATGTTAAGCGTGATAATACTTGATTTTATTTATTTTTTTTGTCTTTCTTAAAGATAAACTACTAAAGTTTCTAGATGTGCTATAAAATCAATAGCACTTACATGAGGGTTAAAAAAGCTACCTAGAGCATTATTGTCATCGCCTTTTGTAGAAATTAAGTTAATGTGTTTTTAATATGTCAATTAAATTTCCAAAACATTGATTTAAATAATTTTTATTCGATTTAGTTTGATAAGCATTGAACTCAAGGGATAAACTTGTGAAAAATATAGAAGATGTCAATGAAGAATAGGAAGGAAAAACATGAAAAGTAATTTTACTTTCAAAAACTGAATTCATTGATTTAGGGTAATTAATAGAGAAGATGATTATATTAAGAATTTGCATGAGATGAGATTGCTATCGAATTATAGTCACAAAGTCTTGACCTACCAAATAATTGACCAATAATTAGCTCTAGTGTCACTTGAAGTCATCATCTTGTGCTATTTTTTCTCTCTCTCTTTTGTCTCTATTAGTTTGGTATCTTTGATCTAAAGGTGTCATAATGTTCAACAACCACCCAACAACTATTTGTTAAAGTATATAAAAACTTAGGTTTAGCTCATTACTCATTTGCTTGAGTTCACAAAATGAGTGCCCTATGGAGTCAAAACAAGAAGAAAAAGACACCATTAAATGTGAGTCCACTAAGTATTTAATGCAAAGGGAATTTAAGGGCTCTTGCAAGAATAGGAGGCGCATCAAGGGCTTGTTTGCTAGGGGAGAAAAAGAAAATTGTGAGAGAAAAAAATTGTAAGAAAAAAAAAAACAAAGTTTTGGGATTAAATAATAAAATTTAATCAAAAATGAATAATATAACTCTCCATTGTCACAAGGATCAAAGAGAGCCATTGTTGTTTAAAACATGATCGAGTCTAAACTTATTAAAGACAAAAGAGGAAATTCAATCGGACCCAAAATGATAATTTACTGAGTGGAGAATACCTACCTATATAAACATAAATTTAAAAATATTTATGATTTTTTTTTTTCAAATGAGAGTCGATCCCTTAGGATGTTCAATTTTACTGAGGCAGTTCACGTTCGTATTCATTTGATTTATTTTCCTCTTCGATTAAGGACAATTGAAGAAGTCATTAATGTGACCGTTCTATATTTTTTTTTAAAAACATATTAAAGACATATAAAGTGAAAAATAAAAGAATAACATCACTATACTTAATTACAAAAAAAAAACATCTTAGTTAAGAACTAACTCAAAAATTCTTAATTATCTAGATAAACATCATACCACTGTACCATAGTTGACAGCTTTTAATATGACCCTTAAAAAATATAAAACTGTCACATTAACGGCCCCCACCACTATCCCTACGTGGAGGGGGATAATTTAATATGGCCCTTAAAGCTTGAGAGTGATGGTGATCAAATAAGTAGTATCCAATTTGTTTTCTCTTGTAGTAGCTCGCCCAATTCGTCTCTCTTTTACAAGTTCAACCAATGTTAACTACGAACAATTATCAAGTCAAAGAGAAGGAAAAAATTATTGCACTTTGGTCGACATCAAAGCTCCTCCTTCGGTCAAACCTTTCGTGCCACTTGTTACGGTGAGAGTAACAACTCGAAAATGAGACTCGAGCATGATGGTGGCCAAATAGGTTGCGCAAATGGGAAAATATATGGATGAAACATCACTTTCATTTATCAATTTGGTTCCATCCAAATCGAGCGGAATTAAATGTTTTATTCGTCAATATTTATGAAATAATATTGTGGGAAACACTTCACAACCCTACGAGTTTAATTATCTTTGTTCGTAAGATCTAATATGTAAGATGAGTGGTGCCATTATGTGTTGGAATTGTTAAAAGAACAATTAAAATTTCAAACTTATAAAATGAAAAAACATTTCTATTGAATCTTATTTATACCAATAATAGATCTAACTAAACTAAGCAACTTAAATGGGAGCAATAAATAAGTCCAAATCGAGCCACTCAAATTAAGTTGATTCATTATTTTGGCACAATTTAAGCAGTTTGGTTAGGTCAAGTGTATCAGTTAGTCTAAGAATATCTAAATATAGTTTAGACGAGGTAGCCGTTGTTAGCAATTCAATTGCTTGGACTGATTCAAACAAGCTTGGTGTCACTCAAATAACCTTGTAAAGCTTGGTAGTCTAAACAGACTAATGGGTTCGAATAATATGGTCGTTTTAGTTGAGCTATGCGAAGTGGACAATATGAGGCATGTGGGATGATCAATTCGAGCAAATTGTGCTCTTCAGTACATGTAAATGGGTCAATTGATTTACATGGATTAGTCGATCTAGGTAGGTAATTGGGTGGTCTAGTTAGGCAAGAGGTTAATTCAATGGGTTGAGAAAGTTAAACATGCTAATCTAACTAGTTAGATTAAATAAGCTAAGTAGCTCGAGAGGGTTAAACAACCCAAAGATGAAAGACTTGTATGGTTTCTCAGTGAACAATTCTCCAAAGGTCAACTTGTGCATTTAAAAATCAACTCAATGCTGGTTCAATGTCGATAAACACTAGACTAAGATCATTCTAACTCAGATTCTATATAATAATGTGCATCTAATCATCCACGACATTCCGCCGTTCAAATGGTTGATTTAATTCCACTGGCGACGAATTCTATCGAGCAAAAGCAATTAAACTGCATCACGATAGCTAAATTGCAGACAAAGATAAAAGGAAGATATAGATCGTCCATGCATTTGTAAAATAAGAGAGAAAAAACGGACACCACGATAGCTAGCTCGGTTACCAAACACAAATTTCAAAAGTCGCAAAGTAGAGCATCAAATACCTCAGTCGACTTCCTCCATCTTGCTCTCCTCAGCATCTCCTTCTTCCAGGACGGGCATGTCAGTGTCTTCCACTTTCTCGTCGTCCTCCTCATTGATGCTGAGACCTAGTTTCAGCATCCGATGGATCCTGTTGCCAAAAGTGTTGGGATCGTCCAGGCTGAAACCAGAGGTAAGGAGGGCAGTCTCATACAGTAGCAACGTTAGATCCTTGACCGACTTATCGTTCTTGTCGGCATCGGCTCGCTTCCTCAACTCCTCCATGATAGGGTTCTCAGGGTTGATCTCCATGGTCTTCTTGCTCGACATGTAGCCAGACATACTGGAGTCCCTGAGAGCTTGTGCCTTCATAATCCTTTCCATGTTTGCGGTCCATCCATACTCCCCGGTGACCAAACAACACGGAGAATCAACCACGCGATCAGAAACGACCACTTTCTCAACCTTGTCCCCCAACACTTCCTTGATCACCTTGCAGAGGCCTTCAAACTTCTCCTTCAAGGTTTCCTTTTTCTTCTTCTCATCCTCACTATCATCGAGCTTCAGTCCCTCCTTCGTTGCAGACACGAGCTTCTTTCCTTCAAACTCCTTCAGCTGACCGACAGCGTATTCATCAATGGCATCGACCATGAAAAGAACCTCATAGCCCTTCTTCTTCAGCTTTTCAAGGAATGGGGAGTTCTCCACAGCCTTTTTGCTCTCGCCGGTGATGTAGTATATGTCGTTCTGGCCCTCCTTCATTCTTGTAACATAATCCTTGAGGCTTGTCAGCTCATCCCCGCTCTTGGTAGAGTGGAACCTCAACAATTCGGCAATTTTAGCTCTGTTCTGCGAATCTTCATGGATTCCAAGCTTGAGATTTTTAGAGAATGCCTCATAGAACTTGTTGTAGTCCTCCTTGTTCTCAGCGATCTCAAAAAAGAGCTCAATGCACTTCTTGACCAAGTTCTTGCGGATAACCTTGAGGATTTTGTTCTGTTGGAGTGTCTCTCTTGAGATGTTGAGTGGAAGATCCTCAGAGTCCACTATGCCCTTGATGAAGCTCAGGTGCTCGGGAATCAAATCTTCACAGTTGTCCATGATGAAGACACGGCGAACATAGAGCTTGATGTTGTTAAGCTTCTTCCTTGTGTCAAAGAGATCAAAAGGAGCCCTCTTTGGCACAAAAAGAACCGCTTTGAACTCGAGCTGGCCTTCTACAGAGAAGTGTTTCACAGCCAAATGCTCCTCCCAGTCATTGGTGAGGCTCTTGTAGAAGGCAGCATACTCTTCCTTCGTGACCTCTTCAGGCTTCCTCATCCAAATTGGTTTCTGCTTGTTCACCAAAGACCATTCATGGGAAACCTCCTTGATCTTCTTTTTTTTCTTCTCTTTCTCTTCCTTCTCTTCGTCAACATCTTC
Organism: Wurfbainia villosa; assembly: GCA_025175895.1. Classification (NCBI taxonomy): domain Eukaryota; kingdom Viridiplantae; phylum Streptophyta; class Magnoliopsida; order Zingiberales; family Zingiberaceae; genus Wurfbainia; species Wurfbainia villosa. The sequence continues at coordinate 102,435,150 of CM045988.1, read as the reverse complement.
AACCTTACCTTCCTCAGAATCTTTCTTTTCATCTTCATCCTCATCATCTGAAATTTCTTTCTCTGTGGTCTTCTCAGTCCACACGGAGATGGGATAGCTGATGAACTCAGAATGCTTCTTGATCAAATCCTTCAGACGACGTTCCTCGAGGTACTCCAACTGCAATAACATTATTTTACCAGGCGATCATTTCATCATATACTAGTATCCATTATCAATAATAAATTTAATTGGTACTCAGAGGCTCTAATGATAATGACTCTTAAAAAATCAAATCAAACTAACAAATCAGAAGTGCCAGATAAGTTGAAGGAAAGACATAAAAATGACAGCTCTTATGGCAAGCACTTCATGATTATTACTATAGTTTTCAAGTTTGATTACAAATGGTAGATAACACCATACATTCAACATAAATTATAGCACCATACTACAAGAACCCACAACTAATAAATAAAAAAGTATAGGAAAGCAATTGGCATATCAAACAAATGCATTCTTAAAAAGTCTATTCTTTCGAGGGAATAGCATATATATAAATATTTATTATCACTTACAAAACAAAGATTTAAGTTAACAATTACAAATCATAAGCTATCAAAAAGGAATAACTTAGAATTGTAAACAAATTATATTGGATCTAAATTGATCAGGTGCAAACCACACACGGTTAATGATATCAAATGAGCATTCCATAATTATTCATTGTCAAATGTGGCTTGGTTGCTGCGAATTCACTTAACGCCACCTATCAAATCCAAGTAGGGCATTTTTAGAACAATGCATTTTGAATTATATCTCCAGCTTTTCCAGAGAATCTGGAATACAATATAGTTACTTTCAATATCATAAATTGTCTTTCACGTCTATGGTAAACATGTACAAGTTAACAATGGCAGCAGGATAATCGTTGATACAAATTCAAATGTTTATTGTATGCTGTTCATAAAATTTATATTATCAAGTGCTATGGTTAAAAAAAACATTGATTATAAAAAAGTAATTCAATCGATTTCTATTAAGAAACAAGCAAATTTCCTTATAATGACCAACTAAAATACTATTCACTGGGGTTTATGTTTACCTGATCCTCCTTGAGAAAAAGAGTGATCTTAGTTCCCCTCCCGAGGTTCTCCCCTGAGGTATCCCGGGTCACTGTGAACGAACCCCCAGCCTGCGACTCCCAAACATACTGCTCGTCATCGTTGTGTTTGGTGATCACTACGACTCGCTCAGCAACCAGATAAGCGGAATAGAATCCTACTCCAAATTGACCGATCATGCTGACATCGGCCCCAGCAGCGAGCGCCTCCATGAACTCCTTAGTACCAGACCGAGCGATGGTACCAAGATTGTTGACGAGATCGGACTTGGTCATGCCAATACCACTATCGATGATTGACAAGGTGTTTGTAGCCTTATCGGGAATAATATGGATAAAGAGCTCCGGCTGAGCATCTAGCTTGCTTTTGTCCGTAAGGCCCTCGAACCGGATCTTGTCCAAGGCCTGCATTTCGAACAAGATCAGAAACAGGAAACGATTTCTAAAACGAATAAGAAAAACAAAATCTCCAGTGCCGATCGGGACCTAAAAGGATGGGAACTCACATCGGAAGAATTGCTGATGAGCTCGCGAAGGAAGATCTCCTTGTTGGAATAGAAAGTGTTGATGATGAGGCTGAGAAGTTGGTTGATCTCGGCCTGGAAAGCGAAGGTCTCCGTCTCTTGCGCCATTGTTGGGTTAGCAGAATCTCGAAAAAGAACACCCAGGGGCGAGAGAAAGCTTGAGGTAGGTCTAGGGTTGCAGGAAGAGGGAAGATATAGAACGGAGAAGCCGGACCAGGTTCTAGATCCTTCTATAGGTCAACCAGACCGACTGCGTTAAGCAAGATGAACGTGGGTCTTCTAGAATCTTCTCAAATCAATACGTGTTAAAGCTTAATACTTTTTTTTTATTAAATAATAATAATAAATTTAAATTGTATCGTATCTGTCGCGAAAATTGATGACAATATAATTTTATATATCAAAAAAATTAATTCGAATTATATAAAGATGATAAATTTTACTAAATGAGCATATATAATAAAATTTAATATGCTCGTGCATGTGTAAAATTAATTAGAAAAAAAAATAAAAAGAGGTTTATTTTAATAGAATTATGGAAGAAATTTTTATTTTATTCAAAGAGAATCCTAGATTATTTTGTCTTATATTAAGCTTGTTACGCTTTTTACGGACCATATTTTAAAAAAAAATCAAATTGTACGCCCAATCAATTTGGAGTGTGTCCTACTATGTGATTTATAATTTTAAAAAATATTAAAATATTTTTTATTTTAAACTAATTTAGGATAATATAACACATAGTCATTTTAAATAAAATTAATATATAAATTAATAAAACAAAACTGCTATATTGATTTAAAGTGATCAAAATTCACAAATAAGTACTTTTATATATTACATGAATCCTTTAGAATTGAGATATCTTTCTTTTTCATTTTAAAATAAATTAAATTTATGTAGAAGTTTTGAACGACATTGACCCAAATTGCTTTAAATTCAAAAACAAAAAGTTGTACACATTCTCTAAACCTTCTAGAGTGAGATATGTCTTAGATTTTCATTTAGAATAAAAAAAAAAAAATCTTATGTATTCCTTGGACTGACTTAAGTTGAAATGTTATTGATGTAATCAATTTCAAAATATAAATTCGACCAAGCTGTTTTAGTATATGATAAAAAAAAGGTAAAATTTATCTATATATCGATGTGTATTGAGTTTGTAGGGATTTAATAAATAGTCGTAAAAGATTAAAATCCGTCAATCTAGCGATCTCTATTGGTTTGTATCACGACCATTATGAGGGAAGTAAATCACAGAAGATTCTATGAATCTTGACGTGGTGGTCAAGATACGTGGGGTCATCTGAATCCAAGAAAGAACTTTAGATCTCCTCCGAAATCGATCATTGTCTTATCCGCAGGCTCCGCCGTAAGGATTTAATAAATAGTGCACGTGGAGTTTCATGATATTATATAACATAAGACATCTAATTAACGAAGTCTTAGGGGCAAGACTTTTGGGTAAGAAAATAAAGTCACGGTGGCAACGATTTCTCCTTAAATCAATTGTAATGTGGTTCAAATTGTCGTGTTAATTTTGGGTTAGAACAATATGCTCTTCGTGATTTATCTCCTTGGTATTGGTTGTGGGATCAACTGACGAAGACGCTGAGGATGAGCGAATCGCCTTTTGCACCAATAACTCATGGATAAGTCACTTTCGAAAGTCCACTATTTTTCACTTTTGCTGATTGATATGGTAAGGTCACATAGTCAAGTCAAGTCAACAGTAAGTTAAGTCAATAGTCACATTAAGTCGAAGGTCAAAGTACTCACCGTTCAGATTTGGGCTAGACCAAATCTGACCTAACTTCATCGAGAGTTCATCCAAAGCAACCCTAGCTCATTCGAATAAGCCCAAACTCATCCAGGTCAACCAGAGTTCATTCAAATCATGCTTCAAGAAGCCCGATAGATACATCAATCGACCAAGGACATTGGTCCTACCCAAGTCTCCATGTCATCCCCTCTATATCATTGTAATCTCCATAATTCCTCTACAACACATCCTCACATCGTCCCCTCCACGTCTCCTTAATCTCTGTGATCCCTCCATAAGGACACGTCTTCACATTTCCATATCCACACGATCCCTCTCAGGGTATAAATATTCAGATGGTAGGAAGGAAAAGGGATTCGCTCTCTCGCTAATACTCTACTCTCTTATTCTTTTTTTTCTCCACTTTTTGACTTAAACGTCAGAGGAGTGTTCGCCGAGGCAACCCTCGACCCCCTTCTAACTCATTTCGAGTCTTGACAGATCAGCTAATCTCATGCAATTGCTTCGTAGGAGATCGGCTGCTACATATCAACTTAACCTCTGCTCATTGGATCGGACTTTCGGTAACTACTTTGGAGGATATCGACTCGCTAAAGGTCAACTTGACTATTATTCCATCAACCAAGAGATCTTGGACTGCTACTTGCAATGAGATCGGTCTCTTCGAAGTGAAGGAAGATTGGACTATTTCATCCCTTGATCTAGGACTGGATCATTTTTGGCGCTGCCAGTGGGAAACTCTGAGCTAAGACATATAGATGGAAAGACATACAGAGAATCACAAATCCGTAGGCTGAAAAGCAAGACATTATATACCAAGCACGGAAATGATGGAAAAGGAGGGTTTGAATCAGATTGTAACGGCTACTGTTGAAGAAATCCTAAGGAAGCACTCCAATCTTCGCCAGGCTATCTCCTATCCCAACAGAGACTTTAGGGCAGATGTTGGCTCTACAAGAGTAATCTTGGGAATTCGAGTCTGAAAAATCCTCGAGACGAGAAGACAAGGGCAAGTCTCTCGTGGTTGTCCCAAGTAGTCGTCAAAGCACCCCCTTCTCTGATGGTATATTAGTAGAAGAATTACCAAAAAACTTTCGACCTCCTCAACTCGAAGAATATATCGGATCATCAGATCCAAATGACCATTTGTGTCGCTTCGAGAATGCTTCTCTGTTGCATCAATATTAAGATGGGGTCAAGTGCTGGATTTTTCTGACAACTTTATCTGGTTCGGCCCAGAGGTGGTTTAACAACCTTCCCTTTGGATCTATTCGATCCTTTGAAGATTTGAGCTTAGCCTTCCTCCACCATTTTGCCAACTATAAACGATATCACAAGACTCCCATGAACCTATTCGTCGTGAAGTGGAGGAGTTGTCAAGGGTCTTTATGAGAATACATTAAGCGGTTCAATCAAATCGTCTTAGATGTACCTTAGGCCACCTCAGAATTATTGGTAAGCGCTTTCTCACAAGGTTTAGTGAATAGGTATTTCTTCAGCTCATTAGTAAAGAAGCCTCCGATCAACTATGATGATCAATTGAAGAGGGTCGAGAAATACATCAACTTGAAAGAAGCACAATGGACTCATAAGGAAGATGGGGTAATCAAGTTAACTTCTAATCGACAAGAGAAAGTACCCCAATATCCCTCGAATAGAGAACCTCGGGGAGTCAATCGCTATGCCATGAGGAGAATTAGCAGCAAAGGATTACATACGCTAGAAGAAACTCTAAGGGTATGTCCGACTTTGAATCAGAGAGCTTTTCGAGATCTAGATTAAAAAAGGTGACCTATGGACAAGTCTTCCCCTTTCTGTGCCTTTCACAAGGTATATGGTCATTCCACTATTGAATGTCACAGGCTGGCCGAGGAGGTTTGCAGAACAATACAACAACATGAGCAGAGGTACCTTATCGACCTGCCTAGGTCTTTCACTAGCTTGGCCACCCAACTTGAACCCTTTACTTGGCATCAAGAACAACGACCTTGGCATGATGAAAAGAAAAGGCCAAGGCAATCTTCGAAACTGCCTCGACGGGAGCGAGATTAAGAGGCTAGGAATGTCCCTTATAAGGGGCCATAAATATGTTTTCAAGAGGAGCTATAAATGGGGATTCAAATTGAGCTTGGAAAGCTCATGGACGTCAGCTTGAGAACCTTCGAATTAGTATGGGTAGGAGAGAAGGGCCCATCATCGGCTTTGGCCCAGAAGATCTGAGGGGAGTAGAGATGCCTCATGATGATGCGCTGATCCTCCGAGCTATGATTTATAACTATGAAGTAGCTCGATTCTTCGTAGATACCGAGAGCTTAGTCAATGTCCTCTTCAAAGACGCCTTCGACCAGGTGCAAATTGACTTGGTCAAGCTCCGACCTATGAACACTGCCCTCTTTGGATTTGCAGGATATAAAGTATAATCACTTTGGCAAATTAGCTTGCGTTGTCTTTGAGTGAAGAATCAGTTCATCGAACTAGGACAATCATCTTCATAGTTGTTGAAGCTTCATCTTCTTATAATGTGATACTAGGAAGACCAACATTGAGCTCGTTCTAGGCAATTGTTTCCACATATCATTAGAAGATTAAGTTTTCAGTTGGTAGCCAAGTGGACAAGGTGTCAGAAAGTCAGTTAGTTGCCAGAATATGCTATGTGGAAATGGTATGGACAGATTCAAAAAGAAAGAGGACCGAATGGGAAGATATATAGACTCTTCAGGAGGGGCATGTTTCTCCACTCAAGGAAGAAGAGCTAGAAGAAGTTTAGATTGTGCCCGATTTGCTAAATCGGTGCACCTGAGTCATCGCCGACCTACCTACCAAACTAAAAGGTTGAGTACTGAACTCTCTTTATAGTAACAAGGATATCTTTGCTTGGTCAACATAGGAGGTCAAATGGTGTGTCTCCCATAGGTGATGAAGCATAGGCTTAATGTTCTACCAAAAGCTTGACCTATAAAGCAAAAAAAAGCGACAGTTCGGCTTAGAGAAAGACAAGATTATTAGGGTAGAGGTAAACAAGCTACTTCCATCCAGACATATTAGGGAAGTACAATTTCCCACATGGTTGACAAACATATTCCTAGTCCCAAAGCCCAGAGGGAAATGATGAATCAGCATAGATTTTTGATATCTCAATAAGGTTTGTTCAAAAGATTATTATCCCCTCTCTGAATTGATCAGCTAGTCGATTCCACCTCAAGATGTGAGTTGATCTGCATGTTAGATGTTTATCAGGGATATCATCAAATTTCTCTGACAAAAGAAGATCAAGAAAAAGACCAGTTTCATCACCTCTAACGGAACTTATTGTTATACTATGATGTCTTTTGGCCTCAAAAATGCAGGCACAACTTATCAGAGGTTGATGGATTGAGTTTTCCGCCATTAAATCGAGCAGAATATTTAGGTATACGTGGACGACATACTCATCGAGTTCACTCGGGCTGAAGACCTTATCGTAGACATGTAGGAGACATTTGAGACATTGCAGAAATTTAATCTAAAGCTTAACCCAAATAAGTGCATCTTTGGAGTTTGAAAGGGCTAATTTTTAGGGCACATTGTCATAGAGCGTGGAATTGAAGATAATCCCCAAAAGATTCAGATACTACAGGACATTCCTTCACCTCAGAATGTTTGATAAATCCAAAGGTTGGTGGGCAGGATCACAACTCTCTCTCGATTCATCTCCAAATCGATTAACCAGAGTTAACCTTTCTTCAAAGTCCTTTAGAAGTCAGCTCAGTTTGAATGGGATGCAAAGTGTAGGACAACTTTCACTAATCTCAAGAGATACCTAATCGAGTTACCCACCCTCTCTAAGCCTATATCAGGGGGAAAGGTTATGGTTGTACTTAGCAATAGTCAATGGAGCAATCAACACAATGTTGATTCGACAAGAGGGAGGTAACCAACAACCTATGTATTATACAAGTCATCTATTAAAGGAGGTTGAAAGACGCTCGAGAAACTAGCTTTTGCTTTTGTTTTGATTGCTCGGCGTTTGCATCCATATTTTCTCTCCCATCCTATTACGATAATGACAAACAACAACCTTGGTCAGGTCTTAACCAACCCCAAGACCTTAGGAAGGTTATTCAAATGGATGACATAGCTCAACGAGTATGACATCCAGTATCAGTCTAGGACAACAATCAAAGTACAAGCCACAGTCGATTTCTTGGCCAAAACTTCGAGGAAATAGTCGGTAGAAGCTTGGGAAGTGTTTGTGGATGGATCAACAACTAAGCACGGAAGTAGGATTGGAGTTGTGCTCATCTCGCCAATGAAAGAGACACTCTATCTGGTAGTATAGCTTGGCTTTGTGACCTCAAAAAATGAGGTCGAGTATGAGACATTATTGGTCGGCCTTCATATGGCTAAATAGGTCGGCACCTCAAAAGTCATCCTTCACTCTAATTCGCAACTCGTCGTTCGGCAGTTGGCAATCTCCTTCGTTGTTGGATGTGCTAGACAAATGACAGAAAAGGCATCCTTAGCTCCTTTTAAGTTGGCGATCTTGTGTGAAAAAAGTTGCATCATGCAGGAGATGTTGAGAAGCTAGAACCTCGTTGGGAGGGACCTTACAAGATCACTCAAAAGTTGAGCTTGCCGACCTATTATCTACAAGACGAGGATGGATAGGAGCTCGATTGACAGTGGAATGCCTTTCATTTACGATCGTGTCATATGTAAATCTAGTATGTTATTTTAATACTTATTTCTTTTGTGAAAAGTGCATATAATACTTTCTCCACAATTATTATTCCTTCGGTCTCGGATCGAGGCACCCTTCAAATATTCTCTTAGTGTCAAACTAAGACGTTCATCAACTTATTTCTCTCTAGTCTCAGACCGATGTGTCCTTTAGATATTCCCTTAGTCTTGGACTAAGGTGTCCATCATCTTATTTCCCTTTGATTTCGGATCGAGACGTTCTTCATACATTCCCTTAGCCTCGGACTAAGGCATCCATCGATATTTTTCCCTCTGGTCTCAGATCGAGACACCTTTCAGATATTCCCTTAGTCTTGGACTAAGGTGTTCATTAGCTTATTTCCCTTTAGTCTCGGGTTGAAGCCTCCTTCAAATATTCCCTAAGTCTCGGACTAAGATGTCCATCGACATATTTCTCCTTACTCTTGGACCAAGGCGTCCTTCAGATTATTATTATTTCCTTGGTCTCAGATCCAGTCTCAAATAGAGACATCCTTATTATTCCATTGGGTCTTTAACCGAGATGTCCTTACATTAACTCCAGTGTTTTCTCTCGATGACACTTTGGATATAAAGACTATTCTAGCTCGGCAAAAAAATGCATCCATTAATTGAAAGGACTCATTAAGGACAAGTTAATCCTAAAGTGCATCTTCAGAGGTCTCATCAAGGATCTTTTATAGATCTAGGAAGTCTAAGGATACTCCTTGAAGATGCCTGACTTCTTGCACTTGACGTATAGCTCTGTTGAAGCCGATCTCAAACATCTTGGCGGCGCACTCCCTGAGAATATTTTAAAATTTAGAGAAAGAAAGGAATTATTTCTTCTTATGGGCCCATCGATCTTCTTCTCCGACCTTATAATTCGTTAGTTCTTCCTTCAAAGGCTTGACCTGGGAGGCCAGTTCTTCTTGACATTGTATCTCTTCTCTCCCCTGTGCCTCAAGATGTTGTATTTCCTCTTTATTTCACGCATCCAAGTCCAACCGAAGTCTTTCTAATTCTCGAAGTTGTCCCTGACATTCGGCCAACTGAGCTTTGAGGTTCAAAATCTTGGCTTGATAGATAGCAGATTCCAATTGGGCCAACTTCAACTCTCTATCTTCATTTTAGAATTGGGTTGTACACTCGCCCAATCGAGCTCAAATTGACTGGTACATAGAAGTCACCTTTGGGAGTCAGCTTGTTAATTTTGTTTGTTAATTCTGTTTGTTGTGCTAGAAGCTAACCAACACAGAAGGTTAGTATTTGTATATCGAAGGTTGTAGAGAAGAGGAGGTTACCTTGGTAATGGTGGCAGTCATCAAATTGCATAGTCCGGACAGAGTTTTCTTCTTCAAATTTGATTCCTCAGTCTCTATTATCTGTTTCAAATGATCGCGTGGAGGAGACACCCGAGGAGGTTGAGGCGGTAGAGAATGACCGGAGGTAATACCAGGTATAGGGGCATTGACACTCAATTCTTGAGAAAAGCTTAGTTGTTTGCTCATCGCATGTAAAATACTGAAATTAAAATACGAAATTTAATGGCCAAAATTTCGGGGATTATTTTCGGGATTTTTAGGGAATTTTAGGAATTTTTCTGGATTTAAACGGATGTCGTACGAGATTTTTACGGGGATAAAGTAAACGGGCTTTAGAGGGGTCTATTTAAAGGGGATAAATACGCGATGGAAAACCCTAAGTTTCTATTTTTCTATTTCCCTTTTTATTTCTTTTTCCCCGCCGCGACATTCAATCGGCAGTTCCCGTTTCGCGAGCCGCTCGCCGATGCCGCGCGCGCCGCCGCGCGCCGATTCTTTCTGCCTCGCCTCTTCCCTTCGCCGGCGTCGCTCTCCTCACTTCGGACCGCTGCCCGACGGCGTCCCTCCTTCTCTGTCGGCGCCCTAACTTTCGCCGGCGAGCCCTTCTTCCTCGCGTCCGCAGCCGTCGAGTCGATGCGGACGGTCGTCCCGTCGCAAGCGTCGGCCACCGTTCGCCTTTCCCGGTGCCCAGGTCGCCGACCCAGCCTACTGACGACCTCCCACCGCCACGCCTGTTGCCGGTTCTCTTGCCCTAGGCGACGGCGCCGTTGTTCTCCCAGATTCTCACGACCGAGGAGAATACCACTGAAGTGAGCTTCCAAATTTCTGGTATAGCTTGTTTTTCTTTTTACTTCGTTTGTTTTAGTGGGTGCGGTTTAGGTGAAGAGGAACGGTTGTGGATTGGGGGGGGTTGTTAGCTGAGAGGGCAGTGAGGTTTTAATTGGGAGGTTACTGTTGAGGAAAGTCGTTTGTGGGGTTCTTGACCACGTAGTGAGCTGTGAGTTAGGGGTATCGGTTGTCGGTGGAATTTCTAGGGTGGGTGAGCTTGATTGGTCGATTTGGGTTGATTCCGGTGTTATTCGGTTGATCAGTGCAGAGGATATGGGATTTGGGTGATATTGTTTGATCTTGAGGATATTTTTGGTGGGTGATGAATTAGGTTAATTGATTTGGAATTAATTGGGCTAAATTAATTGTATGGATATTTATGGACAAGGAAAATTGGAAATAGTTTGGGTTAATTGGGATATAAAGGAAATCGATTAATTATTCGATTTGTCGTTGAATTGTATTTTTGTGCTTGACTATAGTCATGCTTTATGCAGGTTTCGGTCACGAGGTCCCCAGTCGTGACGATTTGGTTTCATTCTTGCGGATATATATATTCAGGCGGGTATTTTGACTTAACTTTTAGATTAAGTCAAGTTGATATGCTAGTTAGGATAGCTTACAATAACTTTTTCATGTTTATATGCCTGGTATGATTTTAGTGCCTACTAGATACATGCATGTGATAGGATATGATTATATTTCCCTGTTTGACTTGGATCATAGTTATTTGGATTATGGATATGTACATATTGATTGTACATATTATTCGGATAGGTATTTTGAGTAGGATTTACATGCTTTAGTATCATGCACCATTTTTGCATGATTGCATGCTGGCTGGACGGGGTTCCATTATTGTTGAGCCCGCATGATGGCCTCGCACACACCGCCACTCATGGGTTAGTGGTACATCGAGGAGTGTGTGCGATTTGCTCTGTCGAGCCGGTCCGCTCATAGGTAGCGCGAGCGAGGCAGCGTGGTAGCGGGCAGGGATCCCTCCTCTGGTCTATGACACCGGGAGATGAGAGCTTAGCTCCCCCACTATGTTTGGGGCAGGAGGATAGGTGTACTCCGACAGCATCCTGTCCACTCGGTCACTCAGGAGCAGTGATGGCAGAGTGCACAGTTGTCATAGCCCTACCCACTCGGCTTCACCATTGCGTGTGAGGCGGCTGACTGGCGTCAGGGGTGACCATGTCATTGGTACGACATGCATTTTGCACGGATTGCATTTTGTATTGTGTTTGCTGCATTATTGTATTGATGCCTTGGATGTGCATATGATTGTCATGCATACAAGATACATGTTTATATATGGTCAGGACTCTATTACTTCTAGTCAGGCACATGCTCCTATATCAGGGTAGGAGATTCAGGTAAGTACAGTCATTTTGTATTTCTTGCTTGCATACCCTATTTATGTGAGACTGTACTGGCATGATATTTTTATTGTTAGCTATACCTTATTTTGCATATCTACTATACCCGCAGAGTTCTTTGAACTCACCCCGTTGATTTATATCTATTTCAGGATGAAGCTGTCAGGAGAGTGCAGCTGCCGGACCCCACTCGTCGTGAATGTTTTATTTTGGATATTTGCTTTATGGTTTGGATATTTTGGTTAGAGGACATGTATAGTTTTAGAGATTGATTTTGTATTTGGATTTTTGGTGTCCGTATGGACCTTATTCGGATTTTGGTTTGATTGGATTTTGGTGAGTATTCCTGCCCAGATGGCAGAAGGGGTAAGTTGATTTATGGTAGACTGTTTATCATTTATTTTGGTTGATGGCCTGAGGCCAAATTATATAACTGCGTGTGAGTTTGGATTCCGATCGTGTTGACCGATGTATAGTGGTCGTGTAGGCCTTGTATGTAAATTGAGATTGTCACCCGTGGAGAGATCTTTGTCCGGATTTTTGCCCGGGGTCTCCTTCGAGGCGTGACAATTTATTTGGTATCAGAGCGCCTAGGTTTTCGAGTTCCTAGGGGTTTTTTGGATTTTTCGGAGTTCGCCACGTTTGGCAGGTTTTACGAGGTAATTTGGAAAATTTTAGATTGGTATGGATTTTCGACGATTTTTATATTTCGAAAATTCGAGGATTTATGACGAGGTCAATATGGGGATTTGGCAGCGACAGAACCTCTCCTGCGGCAAAATAGGTATGATGAAAATTTTATATATTTTTACTTCTAGTAACATCTGTTCTAGTAGCATATGTAATAATTTAACAGATATGAGACGAGGTGGGCGTGCACCTGCACCGAGACATGGTGCAGGGTAACCACGCAAGAGGACAGTGAGATCTCTGGTTATGGAGTTGTCAGAAAGGGTCTATTGAGTTTTGACTCATGTGCAGACTCGTAGTAGGGGTCGCCCACCAAGGTGACCAACCGGAGTTGCCGTAGTGTTTATACTCCAAGTTAGATTTGGCTATGTGTTAAGTGAATAATAGGAAATAACATTTAGTGTATTGGTCACTATTCGTAATCGTAGATGGAGTTGACCACGTGAACAACCTGTTCAGGCTGTAAGTCTTGAACCTGTGACGAAAAGATGCATTGCCTTTTTGAGAGCTGATTGATACTGAGTTAGAAAAGCAGGGGTCAAGTCGTCACATTGGTTGTGGAAATCAAGGACTACAGTGTTAGAGATTTTCACTGATTATGCTAGGCAGATAATTACCCTGCGGGGTATTGGACAAGGACTGTATACTATTGTTGATGCAGACCTTGGAGGTTTAAGTTACGAAGTTCCATAGGGATTTTGATTCTTGAGCGGCTTGAGCCTTAGATTGATAACATTGAAGGTACTGATAAGTACCTAACTGGTAATTATATAGGAGTGGAGATAGTTTCTTACTATTGCAATGATCAAGTTGTTACTTGGTGGAATATGTAGAAGGAATTTATTTGGGGAAATAACCCATTACGGGATCATGGGTTCAGGATGTTTTCGGAAGACAATATTTCCTTATGTTATTTTGTATGACTCATTGTTGGGAAATTCTTGAGTCTTAAGTGGAGTGATCAATTGTTAATGGAATTCACTATAGAGTTTACCCCCACTTAACGGCTCAAGATAGTGATTGAGTTATTTTCAATCACCCACGATTTATTGGTTTACATTTGGATTAAGATAGTTGGATCTTCCATCAGTTCCTATCGGGAGGCCTTAGGGTGAGTCATATTTATAAAAATGACTGCAACAAGTGTCTCAAGATAATAGTGTAGTCAATCTAGTGATAATAACCTACACTTCGGATAAGGCAACCGTAGAAGTCGTGAACGAGGTCTTTTAGCTAAATTCACGTGGCATTATGTCACTCCCATATTGTTGCACGATATTGATCAGGTCTGTGGCTAGAGATGATAATTTGATGTTGGTGATGAAATTAACAATCTCTTGAGTGATTGAGGATTTAGTTAGAATTTTGGGTTGTTTTGGTGGTGATCAAGGCTCTGTCCCGGGAATGAAAGATGGATGAAACACCTCATTTCCCAGTGGAAAATAGGAATATGGATTTAAGTTTTCTCCTCAGATATATGCCGCTATCAGAAGTGGTTTGTGCACTTGTGGAGATATGAGGCTGGTTGTATGGTTCTTGAAGAAAATGATAGGAAGAGGTGTATACACCTAGATTCATACAGTTATCGAATTCTTTTTCTAGATCACTGTGAAATAGGGAATCCATTAAGAGCAGAAGTTGGATGAGTTTACATCTTTACTCGAAAGGAGTTGTAGATGGTTGAAGGATTGATCATTGAGGTTGGTATCAGATGATTGAAGGATTGATCATTGAGGTATTACTATAGTTTACTTTACTTGATGATATATTGAGAGATATAGGTGTTTACAGATATCTGTGGTTAAAACATGCACTGATAGGATTAAAAGGATTTTCATATTTGGATCATGTGGATTAATAGTGTTTCCACTGATAGGTGAGATGTTGAGATGATTACTGTGATGATTATCACAGGGGTATGAAAATGATTTTGGATGTTTATAGGTTGATTAATGGAAATGTTATATTATGGTGAGAGAGTTGACTTAGTTGTTTTATAGTTGACTTGGTTGATATGATGTGGATATCTGGATATTAACTTGGAGGTTATGCTTGTGACATGATGGTATAAGAAGGTCTCTGATGCCGATAATTGAGAGTAATCGATGTAGTGTTGGAGGAACTTCTAGGCTTGCTGTGATAGGCAAGTAGAGTAGGCGATCGGAGTGATTTCAAAATAGTTTTGATATCGAAGATCCCCTCGTGAGATAATTTATTCGCATCGAGGTAATGTTATTTTTACGAGCTAATATTTTTACTTATGGTGCGTTGGCTGAGGGCTAGTGTAAAGCACACAAGGTTGTTAAAGCTCGTGATGTACTCAAGGCAATGTCATTCAATTGGCTGTAAGCCAATCGAGTTGCTTAGATACCGTCATCGATCGGTCTTTCAGAATTGGCAAGGTTGATGATGCCAAGAGGTATTTGTTAGAATGACGATTTTTCAGGGGATAATTTAGTTGGTATCAATGTTGTTTAACACTATGGGAATTGGAAGAATCTAAATTCCAATTATAGGAGGTGTTGGATGGGATATTTATTTGTCCCAGTATTTTATTGCTTGAGAAGCTTTGGAACTCATTGTACAATGAGAGATGAACCTTTGAGGTTATACATCAATTATTGATGATGGAATGCGGTAGTGGTAGAAGGAAAAGAATATCCTTCATGGTGGATCGAGGATCTATTTAGATCAACTATAGGACACCTATGTATACTCTAGGATTGATTTATGATTGATGTGTTGATATTGTAGTGACAGAGAGTCATACAATTATCAAAGTCGTAGGGATGATTGATATATCATCAGCCTAGAGTAAAGAGGATGCAGGTGTGTAGCGATGACAATTTCATACTTGGTATGAATTGTATGAGCTTTTGGATTATTTTATTTGACTTATTGACGACTTTGTAATCCAGGGATTTAGGAAATCGTGTATTCTAGACACGATTGGATCATTTGTGATGGTGGCAGTTGGAGTTGAGCACTCGACCACTGTAGATGGTGATTTTTTTTTTTTGGTATTTAATTTGATTATTACCATAGATATGGATAGGATGCTCTAGTGGTACTACACCGCTGACGGGTGATGGAATTTATTTAGTCTGAAGCTTGTGAACCTAGTTTCAAGACTCAAACGATGGTTGACTTTTACACCAGTGTTGTGTGATCATTCTCGAGTGAAAGGAAAGTTAATTTATATGCGGATGCGATGTTTCAGAGAATGGAGCGTTTCTGATTTAGTTGATTGAGACATATCCCATGGTTACGTCAAATGAGGAACTACGAGATGGGTTGTCATATATATATATGACGTGGACCTAGTAGGAGTTGTTATGTTATTTTGTAGAGGTGAGGAGCAGATATGCTTATGAGGTTTTAGCTAGCTACTGTGTAGTTGCATTTGAATTTAGGAAGAGTTACTATTGATTCGGGAACAACAGATAGATTCCTGTTGTGATGATAGAGAGCATCTACCATAGAGTTGTACTTTTGCTCTACCGGTTCAGAATTAGTGATATTGGAATTTGCATGTAGTAGGTGGCTAGATAGCTACCTGGCATCTTGACTGGCTATGAGTCTCGGTCGTGGTAGCATGTCGTTGCCCGTAAGTAGTGCCTTTTGCATTACTCCGAGAGCCACGAGACTTGGTCACGATATTTTAATAGGTATTGCTGAAGATTGCAATAGGTTGTATATGTTGCAGATGTTTAAGATTGTATCCGGAAAATAGTAAGTATTGAAACGTTCTCCGTGGAGGAACGACATGCGGAATATAGTTGATTTGGAAGTTTGGTAAAGGTGGTATATAAATAATCAGTAAGGTTCTATACCAAGAGGAAAGTGGGAGCCTAGTATGATGGACGGTGTTGGGAGATTATTGGGAATTCGGAAAGGACTTAGTATGATTAGCTAAGTCCGCTCATTTTCTAGATCCATACGATGAGTTATTGGATCGCTGGATAGGTTTATACTATGAAGATTTCCAGTTCATTGAGTATCTTTGAGTATCGTATGTGATAGCGGTTCAGGATTTATCTTCGGATTATGGATAGTCTTTAACAGGTCACGGATATAGAGATCCACTTAGGTACAGTTAGGTACTTGTTATAGGTGGACGAAATGAAGATACTATTCATATTTTGGAAGGGCTGCTAGAAGCAAGTGTGATTTGATGTTAAGGGATATCCGTAACCCCACTTAGTCACTTGAGGTGTGACTTGTCTCCAGATGCTTGAGATGGTTGTTGGGACATCTCGTACTAATATACGAGTAGGAAATTTGGGGACCAAATTTTTATTAGTGGGGAAGAATGTAAAATACTGAAATTAAAATATGAAATTTAATGGCTAAAATTTCGGGAAAATAATCCTAGGGATTATTTTTAGGATTTTTAGGGAATTTTAGGAATTTTTCTGGATTTAAACGGATGTCGTACGAGATTTTTACGGGGATAAAGTAAACGGGCTTTAGAGGGGTCTATTTAAAGGGGATAAATACGCGATGGAAAACCCTAAGTTTCTATTTTTCTATTTCCCTTTTTATTTCTTTTTCCCCGCCGCGACATTCAATCGGCAGTTCCCGTTTCGCGAGCCGCTTCCGCCCGACGCCGCCGCGCCCGACGCCGCCGCGCCCGATTCTTCGCCGGCAATGCCTTTCTTCTGCCGTCGCCTCTTCCCTTCGCCGGCGTCGCTCTCCTCACTTCGGACCGCTGCCCGACGGCGTCCCTCCTTCTCTGTCGGCGCCCTAACTTTCGTCGGCGAGCCCTTCTTCCTCGCGTCCGCAGCCGTCGAGTCGATGCGGACGGTCGTCCCATCGCAAGCGCCGGCCACCGTTCGCCTTTCCGGTGCCGTCGCCCGACCCCATTGCACGCCGACCTCCACCGCCAGACCTAAATCGTCGGTCTCTCTCTTTTCTTTTTACTTCATTTGTTTTAGTGGGTGCGGTTTAGGTGAAGAGGAACGATTGTGGATTGGGGGGGGGGGGGTTGTTAGCTGAGAGGGCAGTGAGGTTTTAATTGGGAGGTTACTGTTGAGGAAAGTCGTTTGTGGGGTTCTTGACCACGTAGTGAGCTGTGAGTTAGGGGTATCGATTGTCGGTGGAATTTCTAGGGCGGGTGAGCTTGATTGATCGATTTGGGTTGATTCCGGTGTTATTCGGTTGATTGTGATGGATCTGGGGTGATATTGCCTGATCTCGAGGATATTTTTGTGGGTGATGAATTAGGTTAATTGATTTGGAATTAATTGGGCTAAATTAATTGTATGGATATTTATGGACAAGGAAAATTGGAAATAGTTTGGGTTAATTGGGATATAAAGGAAATCGATTAATTATTCGATTTGTCGTTGAATTGTATTTTTGTGCTTGACTATAGTCATGCTTTATGCAGGTTTCGGTCACGAGGTCCCCAGTCGTGACGATTTGGTTTCATTCTTGCGGATATATATATTCAGGCGGGTATTTTGACTTAACTTTTAGATTAAGTCAAGTTGATATGCTAGTTAGGATAGCTTACAATAACTTTTTCATGTTTATATGCCTGGTATGATTTTAGTGCCTACTAGATACATGCATGTGATAGGATATGATTATATTTCCCTGTTTGACTTGGATCATAGTTATTTGGATTATGGATATGTACATATTGATTGTACATATTATTCGGATAGGTATTTTGAGTAGGATTTACATGCTTTAGTATCATGCACCATTTTTGCATGATTGCATGCTGGCTGGACGGGGTTCCATTATTGTTGAGCCCGCAGCCAGTTACATGGCCTGCACACACTGTCACTCATGGGTTAGTGGTACATCAGGAGGGTGTGTGCAGTTGCTCTGTCAGGCTCTGCTGGTCCGCTCATGGGTAGCGACGAGGCAGCGTGGTAGCGGGCAGGGATCCCTCCTCTGGTCTATGACACCGGGAGATGAGAGCTTAGCTCCCCCACTATGTTTGGGGCAGGAGGATAGGTGTACTCCGACAAAGATCCTCGCTCCACACTCGGGCCACCAGATGATGGCAGAGTGCATTGTCATAGCCCTACCCACTCCTGGCTTCACCATTGCGTGGAGGCGGTACGATCAAGGCGTCGGGTGACCATGTCATCGCACGGCATGCATTTTCAGACGGATTGCATTTTGTATTGTGTTTGTGATTATTGTATTGATGCCTTGGATGTGCATATGATTGTCATGCATACAGATACATGTTTATATATGGTCGACTCTATTACTTCTAGTCGTGCACATGCTCCTATATCGTAGGAGATTCTGTAAGTACTGATCCATTTTGTATTTCTTGCTTGCATACCCTATTTATGTGAGATCTTGGCATGATATTTTTATTGTTAGCTATACCTTATTTTGCATATCTACTATACCCGCAGAGTTCTTTGAACTCACCCCGTTGATTTATATCTATTTCAGGATGAAGCTGTCAGGAGAGTGCAGCTGCCGGACCCCACTCGTCGTGAATGTTTTATTTTGGATATTTGCTTTATGGTTTGGATATTTTGGTTAGAGGACATGTATAGGTTTAGAAATTGATTTTGTATTTGGATTTTTAGTGTCCGTATGGACCTTATTCGAATTTTGGTTTGATTGGATTTTGGTGAGTATTCCTGCCCAGATGGCAGAAGGGGTAAGTTGATTTATGGTAGACTGTTTATCATTTATTTTGGTTGATGGCCTGAGGCCAAATTATATAACTGCGTGTGAGTTTGGATTCCGGTCGTGTTGACCGATGTATAGTGGCCGTGTAGGCCTTGTATGTAAATTGAGATTGTCACCCGTACAGGAGAGATGCTGTCGGATTTTCGTCTGGCGGGGTCTCCTTCGGGGCGTGACATCGCAGGTTTGGCACCTTAAGCTATCTCTGCACTCTGAAGCTTGGGGAGTGGACTGGGGGAGCACCGAGATGAGCTCGGGGCAACACTTGCTTCTTTAGCCCGACCTCGCTTTCAAGGTTAGGATTCTTCCTAGGATTCCTTCAAATTCACCACCTCAAGAATTGAGGAAGGGCATGGAGGAGGAAGCTCAGTGGAGTTTGCCACTTCAGGAGCTGAAGTTTTCTCTATTGTCTCTAGTGGTGCGACCCGAGTTCAGCTCCATTTCAAGTTCTTGGAGCATGAAGCTTTCCACATGATTTCAACTGTCAATAGAAAATTGATCGGTGTATGTTTTCAAGAATGGAAAATTCAGACATCTTATCTAGAGAACCTATGAGTTCTATTTCTATCAGACTTAATCCAAAATAGAAGAGAAATCCCTCCTCATGCAGAAGGTTGATATCGAATTGAAGGTCGACAAGGGTATCTGAATATTCTTGGAAGGAGGTGGGCTCCTTTAAATTGCCCAGTTTGGGCGTTGGTGGCAACTCCATTTGCTAGGAGGTCGACCATTCGAAGATAGGGATAAATCGGACAAAGAAATACTTAGTTTTCCAAAGTTTATGAGAAGTCAAGAATTTTACCAAGAACTTGGTCGAAGGTCAGGCAACAAAGTAGAAGACTCCGCTCTCTTTTTGCTTTGGGGTAAAAAAGAAATGGAAGTTCTCGAAAGTCAGGGGGGTGTGGTAAAAGCGGAAGATTATCATTACTCCGCACAGCATGCGAAAGGAGTTTAGGGTTAATTGTTTTAGAGGAATAAGAAAGTAATTTGAGAGATCAGTGAAAAAGGGAGAAAGAGGAAATCTGAGGTCATTAATCAGTTGATCATAGAAAAAGGTGATAAATCCATTGGTAAGAGGTAAATGGGGGTGTTCCTCTGGAAGGGGAATGTGTATTTGGTGGTATCATGGGATCTCATAAAGAGTCCTAATGGGTACTCTATCTTTCTTGGTGAAAGTCGTGGGAGTGGACTCAAATCAAAAGGACTAACTTTCAGCCATGAAGGCACAAAGGAGGTGGTAAAGAGGACTTACAAGTTAATGAAGGTGGTCGAAAGCTCAAAATGCAAAAGGCAGACCAAAAGCTTGAAAGGCAAAAGACGAAAGACAGATGATTGAAAGACAAGGCATGGGTGTGAATGAGAAGTGACAGTCATGGTTAGGATGCCCTAATAAAGGGAAAATAATGGCCCACAAATCATCAGATCCAAAGGCGAGATGCAAGCGGGATATAGACCGTCAAATCAAGGGAAACACAGTCATACAATCTTCACCGTCATATCAGGTTTAATCTTCATTATTACTTCGATCAGATCAAAGATGAGACCACTGACATGATTGTCATATCTAGTTCAATCAAACTCAACCCAAGTATAGTCAGTTGAACTTATGCCTCTTTCCATTAGACTAAGGGGGGATGTCTGTGATATGATAAGGTCACATGGCCAAGTCAAGTCAATAGTCAGCCAAGTCGGAGGTTAACCACAACTCGAGTTCGATCGAGACCTAATCTAACCTAACTTCATCTGGAGTTCATTCAAAACAACTCTCCAGCTCATCCAAATAATCCCGAACTCATCCAGATAAACCAGAGTTCATTCAAATCATGCTCCAAGAAGTTCTACAGATACATCGACCCACAAAAGGCATTGGTCCCCCCCCCCCCCCCCCATCTCCACGTCACCCTCTCCACACCATTGTAATCTCCATAATCCCTCCAGGACACATCCTCATGTCGCCCCCTCTATGTCTCCTTAATCTCTATGATCCTCCATAAGGACATGTCCCCATGTAGTCCCCTCCACGTCTCCATGTTTTCGTATCCACACGATCTCTCTCTAGGTATAAATATTCAAATGGGAGGAAGGAAAAGGGGTTCACTCTCTCGCTAATAATCTACTCTCTTATTCTTCTTTTTTCTCCACTTTCTGACTTGAGTATTGGAGGGATTTTTGCCGAGGCAACCTTCGGTCCCCTTCTAACTCAATTTGATTCTTGGTAGATCAGTTGACCTCAGGCAATCGCTTCGTATGAGATCAATTGTTATAGACCAACTTGACCTCTACTCATTGGATTGGACTTGAGTAACTGCTTAGGAGGAGATCATCTGGCTAAAAGTCGACCTGACTATTATTCCGCCAACTAGGAGACCTTGGACTGCTACTTGCAATGAGATTGACCTCTTCGAAGTGGAGGAAGACTGGACTATTCCATCCCTTGATCTCGGATCAGATCACTGATGATATCTATGAAGGTGAAGAAACCTTTTACAATAATAACTTTATAATGAAAACTAAGAGAAATGCTAAATATTACAAAAGAATAAAGCTCAATTGATTTAAAATAATCATATTTCACCCATCTTTAAATGCTCCCTTAGGTTATTCTTATATATCCTTCAATCTCCTTCGGTTTAACTTACTATTCTACTAGTATATCATCAATCAATCAATTATTTTTGGATCAATTCAATTTGTAGTCTACCAACAATTGTCTTAGTTGACTAAATTCTATCATTAGTCGACTATTCTCTTATAAACTCTATGTTATCCAATTGTTGCAATGCAACTTTATCCAATCAATGACTACTTTCAGCTTTCCTACTTTAATATTAGCCAATTAGAATTATCATTATTTTGATTAGCCCTTGATTGATTGACTATCTATTCGACTCAATCATGATAAAATAAAATATTATATTCATCAGTTGATTAGCTTGAGTCAATTACCTAGGTCGATTTAGCCACTATCAATCAACTAAGATTTATCTTTAGTCGTTTAATGTTAGATCGACCAATTGTTCAATCAATATAGTCAATTTTCTAATTGATCCACCTGAGTTGACTACTTAGTCAACTCGACCATCACTGGATTGATCATAAGTTTTAGTCTATTGGATTAACTTTGATCATCTTAATGGTCAACTTTTCATAAAGGTGATCCTCTTCTAGATATAATTCTCACAACTCACTTAAAAGTTTTAACTTGCAATTTCTTTGCTAGAAGTTTGTCTCTCATATTACTCATCCCCTCGGATATATCGAGCCCTCGATTTACTCCCTATGTCATCTTTTAAGCTTCACCTACATAGTTCATCTTCTTTATGGATGTCTTCTTTCTTCAATTTAAACCAATTTAGATCCCTATAGAAATTATAAATAAAATTGTTATATGAATTTAAAGTAATTAAAATTCATAAATAAATATTTTTATATGCTTCTTTTTTTTTAGTTGATAGAAGATATTGAGACATTCGTCTGACTAATTCTAGAAGCGATAAAAAAAAATCATCGATTATCAAAATAAATCGAAAAGTACTCACAATAGATGAGTCAACAGTACAACATTCTAAAATTTATCATCTCATTTGAATGATATTTATATAAATAGATTACAATTAAAGATCGAATATAAGATGTTTGAGAGACTGTATGAACTCTATAGTTACATCATAACTCTGAAAATGAAACAAATATTTTTACTCAATAATATTGTTTAAACTATTATATAAATCTGAACTAAAAAAAATCAGAAGCAAACATTAAAAAGTATTTTATTTTTATTTTAAAATTATAAGGGGTAAAAGATAAAAAAAAAATTTTAAAAAAAAAAAGCAAATTACGGACATAAAATAAAATATTCTCAGAAAAAAAGGGTGGTACAACCTTAAAAGCCACCCCTAACTAAAACTAACAAGAGCCGTACGATTTATGGGTTAAGTGCACTACGCCGTCGCCATCCTCCGCCGCCTCTCCGCCTCTCTGCCATCCAATTCGACCCTCCACGCCACCTTCTTCCTCCAACCTTCTGCCCTCTCGACAGATTTCCAAGGCGGTGGCTCTGCGGTGTGCCTCTCGTACCCGCCCAGCCACTTAGACTCGACGTACTGCTTCCGCCGCCACGGCGGCAGCGGCATGCCGGCGCTCCTCATCGACTCCCGGATCGCGGCGCACATGACGCTCACGATCCGCTCCAAGGTGCCCGCCGTCCCAGAAAACGTCCGGGGCACGCACCGGAGCAGCGCAGAGTAAGCGGCGGAGGGTCGGGGAATCTCGAACTCCGCCGCGAAGTCGAGGTCCAGTATGTAGCGCTGCGTGCTGTACCCGCCGCCACCGCTCATCACATCGATGTAGTGGTGGTGTCCGGCGGGCACCCCGTCGTCGAATCGCTCCCACGAGGACTTGCAGAGCCCTGATGACAACAAATACTCGATCAGATCTCATTTCGATTTTCGAAGCGTAAAGAAATCGTTAACGGCATACCGGCATCGAATCCTTGTTCGCGAAGCCAATCCACCACTCGCATCTTCAATCCGTGTCCTCGATGCACGAGTCCGATGGTTCCGACGGCCCGGTCCGCCTCCGCTCGGAGCCGACGCGCCACCGGGTCATCCTCCGATTCGTCAAGCAGGGTTGCCAATGCGCTATGTCCCGCGTCTTCGTCGTCGTCCTCCACCTCCTCCTCCACCTTCATCTCTTTCTCCTCCCCGTGGTAGAACGACTCGATCAGGTCCGCCAACTCGGCCGGGTCGGAGGACGATTCCTCCGACCACCACCGCGCCGTCGTCGCCGCCTCCAGCAGCAGCGCCGGCAAGGTATAGCTTTTCTCCGTTCTCCTCTCTCTATTTACACTGCTATATTTTGATTCCATAATTCTAAGAAACAGTCAAATTTGAGAAGCTGTAAAACTCGATGGGCCGTGGGCGGTTTTATAGCTCTCTTCGCCGGACGTACGTGGCGAGAGGACGCAGGACGCCACTTGAGTCGGCGGTTCAAGTGACCGGCTCGTCTGCGATCGAAGATCCGACTAGATTCGATGTACGGGACTGGTCGAAAGCGGCTAGATTCAGTGAATGCCATTCTCTTTGACTTACGTGATCAGAAAATAGTGCGTCATGGTTTACTATTTAGTGGACAAGAAATTTCATAATTTTTTAAAATAATATTAATATGGATATTTACAATTGGGAAACTTTGGCAAGATTAATATCAATTATATATTTAAATATTTAATTCTTAAAATTTATGTATATCTCAATTTGTGCATGATGGGACACGTTGTAACGATAAACGGTACCATATATATCCAATACATAAACTTGATCCTATGTCAATAAATTTGACTTTAAATTTCAAAAAGAATTTAAACAGATCATCTTGAGCTAAATATGAATTAGAAATTTACATACATTCTCGAATGGAATACATCTTCGATGTCATACCTATTTTACAGGATAATACGATCGTATAGATGAGCTTAGCTGTTGAGCTATGAGTACTTCTTGATTTACGCTATGATTATTAGAGATTTCGACTAGTAATTACTTAGCACTTCATTAGAGATACGTAGAGTTAAATCAGTCATCTATAAAATTAGTCGAATTGAATATATATATATATATATATATATATATATATATATATATATATATATATATATATATATATATATATATATATATCAGCGATGATTTCGACGGATTATGGTCGAATCAGTTCAATTGTAATCGCGCGATGCAGCGTATTAGCGGCTATCGATTCGATCGAATTTCGATCGTAATCCGATTGAAATCTGACCGTGGTTTAATCGGTCGAACCGTAGTGGTGACTTTGACGAGTTCAAGGGTTGGGTATCGGATGGCGGTTGACGACGAAGAATTTCATTGAGTCGACCGAGAGAAATACCTTACATTTTACATTTACTATGCATCTCTGTGGATCAGACGACTGAGAATGCATCGCACACAAAAGCACACTGATCAGTCGCACAGTATATTATTTATATATAGAGAGAGAAATATTATGCTACACAACTTATCCGTGAGCACATTTATTATCCACCGTTCGATTGGATACACACTATAACTCAATTTTTGAATCATAAGGGACAGAATTGATCCTGGATAGGGGCTCCCGCATAAGGCCCAAAGAAATTTTTTCAAAAGTTATAAGGAAAAAGACTCAATTTTTAATAAGAATAATTTTTTTTTAAATATAAAAGAGCTCCTTTTTTATTGTTTCATTCAGAACCTTAAAATATCGAGGACAGACTCTGATAAGGGATGGAGCAAGGAAGCTTTAAGGTTAGAGTTCACACATCTATCCCTATAAATACTAGGGATGGCACATTAGTAAATATTTATTTTGTATATTTATTATTTTATATTTCTCTAATTAATGTGTAAAATTGTTAATAGAGAAAAATCAAGTCATTTAAAATTTTAATTATTCTTTTGGAGTTTTAAGTTACTGTAGTTTGCATGCCTAGTCTAGTTTCGTCGATATTTTAGTTGAGGATGATCGATATTTTGGAAGGAGAAAAAGTTTACTATTTTGATAAATTTTTATTGAGCCATGAGTTATATTGTCTATTTTGTATTTTAAGTTAAGACAATATTTGATAGTACGTAATATAATTACGCTTGTAATGGAATCAAGTTCGTAATATAAAATAATGTAATCTTGATTACATTATTATATTTGAATAAAAATTACATGTAATCTTAGATTACAAAGATAATTATATTTTTTTTTATTTGATATGTATTACAAGGACGGTAGGAATCGGGCGGCGACCGATCGACTGATGGCGACAACGGACAATGACAATCGACTTCGATTGTTGAGCATCCGACATTTTTCAAATTACGATTTAGAATGTAATCGGACTATATAAATTTTACTTCGTAATTTAGATTACAAAATTTTAAGTCTTATGTAATCTAAATTACATTAATGTAATCTGAATTACATTACAAGACAGATTATAACGTATCAAATACAGTCTAAATTTATAAAAAAAGATTATTCAACATGAAATTTCAATTATATGTTACTCAAAAAAAAATTGTGAGGATACTCATCCAATCCCTTCAAATGTTACTTAATTAATCCAATGAAAAATTAAAGATGCAAAGTGATATCTTAGATTATTGTATTATGTAATCATCAAATTATTCTTAACCTAGACACTATAAAATTACTCAAACAATGTGGGAATATTTTATAAAAAATTATAAACAAACAATATTGTTTGTATTAATGTGTCTAAAGATTATATAACTAATATTTTGGTTGTATATGAGATTAACCAATGTTATCAATATTTTATGAAGCTTTGATAGATTTTGAAAATGTTCATTCTAAGTTATCCTTATCTTACCTTAGATGTATGCTTTAGCAATTGCTCTGTGAAAAACAATATCGATCTTCTTATACAAATTACTTTTGAACAAAAGGACATTTTCGATTTTAAAAAAAAAGTCAAGGGCAAATATACGAACAAGGTTCAATGTTTTGGCTACAAGAATTATGGGCATATTGCAAAACTTAAGGACACATCATCAAAGAGTATTCAATTCATCCTCAAAATCGCTAGACTATTGCTTTTCAAACAAATATTAATAACACTTGTATGAAACCAACTCAAACTCATTCCTCGATTGTGTCAGCATTCAATCAAAATGTTCAAACTACTACTCTTATTATGAAATGATGCAACAAATAATAGTTTTGATCCTCTTAGCTCTGGGATTTCAAGGTAATGATAATCTTTTATCTAGGTCTTGATTCATTGATTCTACGACATCAAATACATGACTAGTTCAACTAAAAATATTCGTCTACATCATGGTTCAAAATATATTAAAGTTTCTAATAGAAATAATTTGCCCATTAATGTTGTAATTCATATTACTCTAAATTTTCAACAAAACTTTTGTCTCACATGACCTTTCTAATAATCTTCTCTCAGTCAATCAATTAGTTGAAAATAATTATAATGTGTATTTTTCTCCTGATGGTTGTCATGTGCAGAATCAGGATTCAGGGATAGTGATCGTGAAGAGGCCTAATGTTGGATGTTTGCTTCCTCTATTTGCTCAGTCATATTTTTTTGGCTTATTGTGCTATTATGAATAAAAGTTAGGTCAAGATACCTTACTTAATTCTATTGTATTGTCTCATTTATTAAATTCTTGATTATTGGGCAATAATAATCAATTTTTAAGTTCTTTTAAATGTTCGACTTACAAACTGGGAAAAATAAAATTCTTCCTTTTCAATTTGTCGATAGTCATGAAATTAAATGCTTTGATAATATTCATAATGATGTATGAGGGATCACACCATTATATCCCATCACATACATTATAAGTATTTTGTGACATTTATAGATGAATATATTCCATTTACTTAGATTTATTTTTTATGTTTCAAATATGAGGTTTTTTCAATCTTTAAGAATTTAGTTGCAAGGTTGAAACTCAATTTTTTATTGTTACTAAAATTTTCTACAACTTATGACACTTGGAATACCACGACAAAATAGTGTAGTCAAAAAAAGAAATCGTACTTTTCTTGACATTAAGTTATTCTTCTCTGCCTACCTCACTGTGGGATTATGCGCTGCAAATGACTATATATATTTTGAACATTGTTCCACTAAGTTAGTCCTTAAAACTCTCCTAGAGTTATGGAATGGTTGCAAATCAATTTTGAGACACATTCATGTATGGGGGTATCCACTACATGTGTTAAAGGAAAAGGCTAACAAGTTGGAATCTCATTCAAAAGTTATATTTTTGTGGACTATCCCAAAGGGACAAGAGGAGGTTTGTTTTATAGTGCTACTAAAAATAAAGTGTTTGTGTTACTTTTCTTGAGCATAACTATTGATAGATTTTAAACCTAAAAGTAAAGTAGTTTGGGAAGAATTATTAGCTAATGAGATAGTCTCATGCTAGGAAGAGTTGTTGAACAACCAAGCAGGGACTACTACTTTAGTTTAAACACCTTCACCACCATCGCCACCATCATGATGTATTGGAATGGGAAATAAGAGTGCATGTTTGCTATCATGAAGAAGGAGAAGCACAAGTTGTTGTCATTGATGGAGGTGATGATCCTTTGACATGTAAGATGGCAAAGGATGATGTTAATAGGGAGAAATGAGACAAAGCCATGAAATTTGAAATAGAGTCTATGCACTCTAATTTGGTGTGGGTACTTAAATATCTACCTAAGGTTGTTAATCCTATTGGTTGCAAATGGATTTATAAGAAAAAGAGAGAATCCAATGGGAAAGTGGAGACTTCTAAGGCTAGGCAGGTGGCCAAGGATTTTACCCAAAAGGAATAAGTAGACTAGGAGGATACTTTTTTTACTGGTAATCATGCTCAAATTCATTTGGATTCTTTTATCCGTTGTTGCTCATTATGGTTATGAGATATAGAAAATGAATATAAAGATGACATTTTTTAGCGTCCATTTTAAGGAAACCATTTATATGGTTCAACCATAAAGTTTTATGGTTAAAGGCCAAGTCTACAAGCAACAAAGATCCATTTATGGATTTAAATGAGCTTTTAGGTCTTGGAACATCATATCTGATGAAGCAATAAAATTTATGATTTTCATCAAAATATAAGGGAACTTTGTGTCTATAAGCATATAAAAGGAGATAAAGTTGTATTCTTAGTGTTAGGACCATGGCGAGCTAAAGTGGGTGAATACTTTTCCGACTCAATCGTAATTCGTGTACTTGTCTACAAGATGTTATATGCAACAAAAATAAAAAATAATACAAAACTATAAGCACAACACACTAGATTTTACGTGGTTTAGAATTCTCAATTCCTACTCTACGATCTAGCTCCTAGTGATATCCACTATCCTTTCTTCTTCTTAGAAACTTTCGGAGGTGGAGAAACCTCTAACAACTTATTCTTTCATAATAAATACAAATGAATTGAAAATAAAATGAAGAAAAAATAACTTTACACAATAAGATCTTGCTTGCTCATAGTTTGGTTGTGTTGGAAAGCTTCTTGAAGATATAGAATGCAACAACAACTCCCCTTCAAAATCTTCATGCTGACAGCTCCTAATCACCATGAAACCCTCTTTTATAGGGTAGTTGTCGAGTTGATTTCTACCGATCAATTCGCTGGTCTTGTCCACCTGTCTATTGGTCACCTACTAATTCAATCATTTCTTAGACCTGTCAACTAAACGTCTTAATTCATGTCAGATTTTAGGTGTACTACAGTGCATCAGTCTATTGATAACCCTAATAGTCGACTACTAAATTATCTGTATACTACTACAATAACCCTAGTTGACTGATCAGATGACTCCCAAATATTCTATGACATGCTACAGTAACATCAGTCGAATTGACAGTTGAGTTTTAAATTCACTGCTTGCTCGAACAATATTACCAGTCGACCGATAAACCCTACCAATGGACTGGTCACACCTTAAAACTCCACTTAGCTTTTCTAAACTCTTGAACTCGAGGTTTAAGGATCACCAGTCGACTAATATACTCTATCAATCGATTGATATCTCAATTTAGTCCTATCTTGACCTAACTTTCGCTTTTGGTATCGGTTGACCTCAAACTGCTAGGTCCTTTCTTACGCTTGGCATTCGGTTACTCTTGGCATGTTGGGGCTTCGTCTGCCTAGCATTCGGTCAACTTAACATGTTAGGACTTTGCTTGCTGAACATCTGATCATCTTGACTTGTCAAGACTTCACCGACATCAAGCATCCGGTCCTCCTTAACCTACTTAGACTTTTCCTCTCTTGTCTATCATCCGATCAACTTTGGTCTACTAGGACTTTCCATCTCATGTCAAGTGTCTGGTCATCCGTGACCCACTTGGTCTTCTCACTTGCCAATGTCATGTTGAACTTCCAACCACTAAGTATTCGATCCTCCCCAAGGTTCGTAAGAATGGTCGTGGTCATCATCACACACTTTACCATTCCAGTTCCAATATCATTTCACAGAATGCCTGTGGTCGCCATCACAGACTGTGCAATAAGGTTTCGATGATAACTTAAACCTCCTTATCTCAAAACTTAAATCTCATCACCACTAACTTATCTACAGTGCCCCAACAATGACATTCTATTAATTGTTGCCTCATCGCCATCCTTCTCCTCACCATCACCCTCATAGTTGTCTACTTCGCTATCCTATGCCCACACGACCATACATCAACTTCTCCTTTGTCGACCTCCGCCAAATCCAATTCCAACCTCCCCTTAACTTCCACCTCAATGTCCCCTCAACGTCAATGCGTCATTTACAATCCCAACTTCACTAGCTTCAGCTACTATGTTGGCAGTATCAACCAACGTTCTTTATCAGAAAATTGGAACGACAAGAGTTTGTTAGGGATCGGTTGGATGATTAGGAGTGAATAGCCTCTTTCGTCGATTTCTATACAAAGTCGTTAGCCGAAGGAAAAACAAAAACACAAACTAAAATTGAAATCAACACAAGAAAAGCTAACACAATTGTTTAACATGGTTCAGAGATGATGCTCATACTCCATAGTAATCCTTAAGGTGGATCAACCTTTTTCAAGTCTTCACTAAGATCACCTTTTGATGGACACACCAAGGTGGAGAAGCCTTCTTTACAAGCACACTCTTCTTCTTACAAGATTTGAAATGAGATTAGGAAGAAGAGGTTAGAGCACTTAGAAAACTAAGAGGAAGGCTTGGTATGGACGTTTAGAATTAGATCACTAGCCATCTCCAAACTTTTCAAGCTTCCTTTTATAGAGTTTGGGTATTTCTCCCTATTGAACCCGACTCCAGTCGACTATTGCATACCAGCAATCGACTGGTGTTACTATTCATTAGATCCAATGACTTTTGATGAAGCCTGATCGCGATTATCACCACTCAACGGACACTTGATTACTCGACTGCCAAATAATTTATATCCTGGCCACTTAAGTCCAATCGATTGCTATACCCTAGCAGTTGAGTGACAAAGGTAGCTTATGTTCAGCAGTCAACTCGTAGTCGACTGGGTCATAATCTCAATCGATTGCTCGAGTCAATTTGAATTCCCGAGTGTCAAGCACTCAAGACCAGTCGATTGGTAAATGCTCCAGTCGACTGGTATACTTCAAATATGACTATCTCATACTTGAAAATAACCCTAAGCCTAGAATAACATTGATGGTGTTCACTTCTTTGGCCTACCAAGATCTCCCTCCCCCTTCTTACAGATCTCCTCTAATCACCTCAGATCCAAAAGCTCCCAGCTAGATCTATCACCGAAGAGTGTTAAGAATGAAATAATGAATAACTTCTTCTTTAATCACCTTGTATCCTTGAAATAAATGCTAGATTTGTCACTTCACATGAGAGTGTTAAAGATGGACCGACTTCTCGACACGACTCCTCTGATGCTGAAGTCAGAAACAACAAAAGAAAAAAGTAGAAATGCAGAAAGAATGAAGAAGAAAAAGTGAGAAGAAGATCCTTGAGGTACCGAATAGCGAAGAAACGATCATCCCTCCTTCCTTCTACCTCTGTCCCTTTTATAGATGATTCATCCCGCCTTTTCCTTGAAGTTAATTTACTCTAATACCCTTGCCAAGCTGTCAAGTGTAACTGCTTTTCCCAATCATTTTTAAAATATCTTCTTCATATGCTTCATGTGTTTTATATTTCCCTGTCAAGTATTAATTAGATAAAATATATAAACAAATGATAAAATATCTTATATTAATTATGCTCATCATCCCCGAACTCTTCCTACTACTCCCAATATTCCACAATAACCATACATCCTTATTTTACCATATTCAGAAAAAAAAAACCCTAGAACCCCATACATGGCTCGTGAAATAGGCGTACTGCTCGGGAAATAAGCATATGGCTCAAGAAACACACTGACTACTCGAGAAACAAGCATATGCTCGGGAAACACACTGACTGCTCGAGAACTATATACACTGATCTGCCAATATCATACTTAATTTTGATCAAAATTACCCTGTGTCATCCTACTGGGCTCAGGAAATACATAAGTCACTCGAGAATTACACAAACTGCTCTACCAATACAACATTTAACCCTGAGCAACACTGTCCTGTGCCACTCTACTGGGCTCGAAAAATACACATATTTCTTGGGAAACACACTGACTGCTCAGGAACTATATACATTGATCTGCTAATACCATACTTAATTCTGATCACAATTACCCTGTGTTACTCTACTGGGCTCAGGAAATACATAAATCACTTGAGAATTACACAAACTGCTCTACCAATATAACATTTAACTCTGAGCAACACTGTCCTATGCCACCTTACTAGGCTCGGGAAATACACATACTGCTCGAGAAATATATACACGACTCGACAAGTGCATAAACTGCTCTACAATCATAATACTCCACTCTGAACCAAACTTCTCCGTACCACCCTACTGAGCTCGAAAAATGCATATACTGCTCGGGAAACACATATATGGCTCGACCAGTGCATAAACTACTCTGCAATCACAATACTCAACTTTGAATCACACTTCTCTGTACCACCCTACTGAGTTCAAGAAATACATATAATGCCCGAGACACACATATATGGCTCAACAAACCTCCTAATCTAATCAAAAAACTTCGACCCCATCAAACACCTTCAAGCTTCTCCATCAATCTTGCGCCTACATTGTTGGTGCAATCGACCCAGGTCACGATTGACCAGGACTCGAGTGATATTTTGATGTTTCGACAAAAACATATGACAATGTAATTGTCATTTGGTAAAGTCCAAGTCTTGAGTACTTGGCATGGAAAGTCCAAGCATGGGTCTTGGCAATGTAAAGTCCAACATGGGTTGGCAAGGAAAGTCCAAGCATGGTCTTGGCATGAAAAGTCCAACATGGGTTGGCAAGGAAAGTCCAAGCATGGTCTTGGCATGGAAAGTCCAACATGGGTTGGCAAGGGAAAGTCCAAGCTTGAGTCTTGGCATTTGAGAAGTCCAAGGGTTTGATATTGGCGGCGTAAAGTCCAAGCGGGAGTCTTGGCAGCATAAGTCCAATGGTTGGCGGTGTAAAGTCCAAGCAAAGTCTTGGCGGCATAAGTCCAATGTGCCTTGGCGGTGTAGACACCGTTAGCATGACAATAGCCGAGGGAAGCACCTAGAGGCTAGCGTGATGGATGAACAAGTCATGGATGACTTGGAGGGATCCGAGTGGCGTGAGGCTGATGGAGGTGGCTAGAAGGCTTAGGTCTAGTCTAAGGGTGGTCTAGCAAGTATGGGGGCACCATACTTGGGTTAAAACCTCATTCTTGAGGTTGGCAGTCGACTGCCATTATGGCCGATTCGACTGCCGTGAGTCGACTTGAGTTCGACTGTCAGCTTGAGGCTGAAAATGCATGATCGCATTCATTGGATAGCGATCGGTGGAGCTCGGGCAATGATCGCCAAGGGATGGCAATCGTCCAACGTGGATTGAGCCGTTGTCTCACGACAATAGTGGAATCAGTCGACTGGGGACTTATGGCAGTCGACTGATAGGCAGAAATCCAGCCCGACGCAGGATAAAAGGGAGCTGTTCATGGAGATTGCGGCATCAGTTCTTTGGGGGCTTTGGTGAGGCGATTTGAAGGCGATTTGCAGGTGCATTTCAGGGTCCTTCAAGCTCATCCAAGCAACCGACAAGCAAGCGCTCAAAACCCTAGTTTGTAAAGTGTTCTTTACATTTTCACTTGTATTTGCTTGTTTACTTTGTATTACTTGTTGTAATTCATTGTACGAGGTTTCTCCACCTCCGACTTGTTGTCGAGAAGGAGCTTTATTGCTTAGTGGTGTTTGTGGCATCGCTAGGGTTCGTACGAACCCGATCCGTGGAGTAGGAACCGTGTGGTTCCGAACCATGTTATATCCTCGTGTTGTGCTTGCGTTCGTGATTGTATTTCGTTATTGCTTTTACTATCTATATTCTGCTGCGCTAACGAAATTGTAGACACGATCACGATCAAATTCCATCGTATGGACAAAATGCTATTCACCCCCCCCCTCTAGCCGTTCCGAAATATCCCCAACAAGTGGTATTAGAGCCCGGGACTCTTCTACGGATTAACAACCCGGAGCTAAGACAAAAGGCTAGAGGGTGAAGATGGAATTCCAAGACAAGCTTGGATGGGACATCAACACACCGGTCCCTTATTCATTCTATGGACGAGAAGGTTTCAATTCTTGGAAGGCGAGAATTGAAGAGTTTTTGATGATGAGATACCTTGAGGAATGGTCTGCCTTAATGGAAGGATTTGAATATCCTAAGGGACCAAAGGGAGGATTCCTCAAGAAGAAGAAGTGGAGTGAAGATCAACTCCAAGCCTTCGAGAAAAACATGAAGGTAGTAAAATTTATTCTTGATTTGGTCCCTAATGAGATTGTGTGTATGGTAGGGGACTATATGGATGCTAAGGAGTTGTGGAGCCAAGTGGAAAAGCTCCATGAAAACTCATCATTGGTCCAAGAAGAAGAAGAAGAAGAAGAAGAGTGCTCATCCTCTCAAGCTCAAAAAGAAGCAAGTACATCTTCATCCAAAGAGCTTGAGGATTCGGAGGTTGATAGGGAATCAACATCTGGATCGGAAGAGGTGAAGGAAGGAGAAGAAGCATCCACTTCTAGGATTGAGGAGGAGATTAGAGTTTCCTCAACACCGGAGCATCAAGAAGAAGCTTCCACATCCGGTCAAGATGAAGAAGTTTCAATTCCAACACCTTCCACCACCATAGGTAACTCAAACATGTCAATTTGTAATAAAAATCATATCATATGTTTTGAGTGTAGGGAAGCCGGGCACTACAAGAGCAAGTGCCCAAAGAAGGTTTGGAAAGCTCCACCGGCACCAAAGGCCAAGGATGCCGGTCCCTCAAGTCAAAAGAGCAAGGAGCATATTATATGCTTCAAGTGCAACTCAAAGGGGCATTATCGGAGTCAATGCCCTAGGGGGAAGAAGAAGGGGCAAGGAGGAGCATCACAAGTAGGGGGAGCTTCTATAGCTAACCCTAAGGTATATTTTAATAATGCACCTTCCAAATTTAAAAATCAAAAGCATGCTAGAAACTTTAATTCTCTTGCAATTCACCATGAAAAGCATGCTAGAGATAAATATATTTGTTTAGGAGCTAAAAGCGTTAACGTCAAAAGTAGGGAGAAATTTGGGACTAATGTCCCTAAAAACAACTTATTTAAGGACAAACCTAGGTCAAATAACTCAAGATCAATTTTATCTAGGGAGACAATTAGAAAGGTGCAAGAGCACCTAGGTCTTAACCCTAAATGGACTAGGCATATGCCTAGGAAGAACCATGCCCATGGTCTAAATCAAAATTCTAAAATTGGGCAATTAGAAAAGGAAAATCAAGCCTTGAGATCAAGGCTTGAAAAACTTGAAAAGACCCTTAAGGTTATGCAAAATCAAATGCAAGGGTCAATTAGTCAAACTTCTAGGTCCAAAAGTCAAAGTCAACACCTAGGACCTAAGAGTCAAAAGTCAACCAAGGGCAAGCAAGGTTTGGGTCACAAACCTAAGCCTAAGGTGGCTTACCATAGTGTTCTATTTGATTATGGAACACTAACTAGGTCTAGGAAGACCAAGGTCAATAGGGAAGTCATCCCTAGAGTTGACCATGGTGTGTGCCTAGTGGCTAGGGTTTCTAGGAAACCTAGGGTGACCACTAAGAAGGTTGCAAGGGGAGTTACCCCTAGAGTCAACCTAGGTAAGACCAAAATGACCAAGGCTAATAAGCCTAAGAGGGTCATTAGGAAGGTATCTAGGGAGGTTATCCCTAAGGAATACCTAATTAACCCTAGGAGCTCAAATCGGTTTTGGGTTCCTAAGAGCGTGATTGATTCACGCTAGGTGGGTTTAGGGTGTGCCAACCTTGATTGGATGAGTAGTTAACTCAACCATGGTAAAGGTGGCACTTTAGGATATTTTCAAGGTTATGGTTACTTTGAAAATACATTTGAGCTTTAATCCTAAAAGATTTTAGGATGTGCCAATATTACTTGAGAAGTTTGATAAAATGATTAAACTGGCACAATTGAGTTTTAGAGATTAGTTTTCTATTTTGGGTTTTTGGCACACTAGGAAGATTAGTGATAATATGGCAAAATATAATTAATTATATCAAATGGCAATTAATATTAAAATTTAGGTATTACTATACCTATATATTTTATATGCCATGATTTGTTTGCCATATGTCATGACATGACATCATGTTTATGTTCTATCATTTATATGTCATGAGTATGCTTAGGGATTAAGGACCAATGTCATGTGTTTTTAGATTTTATCATATGCCATGACATCATGATCATTGGCCATGCTTAATTATTGCTATTATTCTGCCATGATCATACATTCATGTATTAATTTGATTAAAATTGAGTTAAGGACTTTGGCATGACTTGGAGTCCCATTTATAAGGGAATCAAGTAGAGTTGTCTTAGAAAAATGCATGAAACCCTAGTTTAGGGAGAACAAAACTCACATCTCACATCCAATTGACATGTATGTGTCTTTATACACCCTAGATACATGTGAGATACTAGGATATGAGTTGAGTTCAAGGTGCATAGTTTTTGCATCTAGTTGAACCAAAACTCATCTAATTTTATTAGTGGATCATTGGGAGAGCATGTGTACAAGTCATGTACATAGAGCCCAAGGAATATGATCCAAAATAAGGTTTTGAAAACATTTTAAAATCATTTTGAAAAACCTTGGTGAAGTCTATCTTTTGATAGCAATCACCATTGATAGAGTTGATACAAAATAGGGCCAAAACATTGAAAATTTCAATGGTTTTAAGTTTTGTATCAAACTCACTATTTTATGGGTAAAATAATTTTCAAATATTTTTCACCCATTGTGTGTGTCATAAGTATTATACGTATGAATTTTCACGATTTTTCGAATTACGTATAATTATTTATGAATTTATAAAATTCATTTCTGATAGTTGAAAATCGAGATTTTCAGTTATCAGTCGACTGCCCTGTGTGGCAGTCGACTGATGTGAGTGGCAGTCGACTGATTACTATCAGGAGTCGACTGCCAGGTCTGATTTCGGGTTAACAAGGTTTGTTTAGCCCGTGTTCAGCTATGGAAAAGGTTCCTAATCACTCCTAACCCTAGGATATGCTTTGGGAAGCATTATAAAGGGTGAAAATCCATTGGATATGAATTAGGAGAGGTGTTTAGGGTTTGTATCAAATTTTAAGGTGTTGGAAAGTTCAATGTTGAATTTCTAACCTTAATTTTGATGGTTTAGAGTTCCTATTGGCTTAGGGTCTTCCCAAGGACATTGTTGGTGCAATGGTCAAGGGGGAGCAAGCCTTTAGAGGGAGATATCCATCTTGGGATGATGGATGTGTTCTTCTCCTTGAAGGGGAGAATGTTATCAATTTGGGAGATTGATGGATTTTTAGAAACCCAATTTGGAAATTGGGAGAGTGTTTAGGATTGTCTCTCTTAAGTGATATTGGACTTATCACTAGGAAGATGGTAGACATCCTAAGTATCTTTGGACCAATGGGGAGATTGTAAGATCTCATTGGGACATGAGACATTGACCATCTTGGGGAGAAAACCTTTTTGATGTTAGTCAAAAAGGGGGAGAATGTTTGGGGGAGAACATTTGGAGAGTATTTACCAATTTGGGATAATTGGTAAGGGATTTGAGTTAGTGTTCTAACTCAATGTTTTGTTTGGTTTTTGTCAAACATCAAAAAGGGGGAGATTGTTGGTGCAATCGGCCCAGGTCACGATTGACCAGGATTCGAGTTTGACTCGAGTGATGTTTTGATGTTTCGACAAAAACATATGACAATGTAATTGTCATTTGGTAAAGTCCAAGTCTTGAGTACTTGGCATGGAAAGTCCAAGCATGGGTCTTGGCAATGTAAAGTCCAACATGGGTTGGCAAGGAAAGTTCAAGCATGGTCTTGGCATGGAAAGTCCAACATGGGTTGGCAAGGAAAGTCCAAGCATGGTCTTGGCATGGAAAGTCCAACATGAGTTGGCAAGGGAAAGTCCAAGCTTGAGTCTTGACATTTGAGAAGTCCAAGGGTTTGATATTGGCGGCGTAAAGTCCAAGCGGGAGTCTTGGCAGCATAAGTCCAATGGTTGGCGGCGTAAAGTCCAAGCAGAGTCTTGGCGGCGTAAGTCCAATGTGCCTTGGCGGTGTAGACACCGTTAGCATGACAATAGCCGAGGGAAGCACCTGGAGGCTAGCGCGATGGATGAACAAGTCATGGATGACTTGGAGGGATCCGAGAGGCGTGAGGCTGATGGAGGTGGCTAGAAGGCTTAGGTCTAGGCTAAGGGTGGTCTAGCAAGTATGGGGGCACCATACTTGGGTTAAAACCTCATTCTTGAGGTTGGCAGTCGACTGGCATTATGGCCGGTTCGACTGCCGTGAGTCGACTTGAGTTCGACCGTCGACGAGGCCTGAAAATGCTCTAGCAATGATCGCTTCATTGGTAGCGATCGATCATGGCTCGCAATGATCGCTAAGGGATGGCTGATCGCCGAGTGTCGAGCATGAATGCTCAGAGCCGATCGGGCCGATCGCCAATGTTGGCGATCGCGAAGAGTCCCGTTGGAACTTGTCCAACGTGGATTGAGCCGTTGTCTCACGACAACAGTGGAATCAGTCGACTGGGGACTTATGGCAGTCGACTGATAGGCGGAAATCTAGCCCGACGCAGGATAAAAGGGAGCTGTTCATGGAGATTGCGGCATCAGTTCTTTGGGGGCTTTGGTGAGGCGATTTGAAGGCGATTTGCAGGTGCATTTCAGGGTCCTTCAAGCTCATCCAAGCAACCGACAAGCAAGCGCTCAAAACCCTAGTTTGTAAAGTGTTCTTTACATTTTCACTTGTATTTGCTTGTTTACTTTGTATTACTTGTTGTAATTCATTGTACGAGGTTTCTCCACCTCCGACTTGTTGTCGAGAAGGAGCTTTATTGCTTAGTGGTGTTTGTGGCATCGTTAGGATTCGTACGAACCCGATCCGTGGAGTAGGAACCGTGTGGTTCCGAACCACGTTATATCCTTGTGTTGTTCTTGCGTTCGTGATTGTATTTCATTATTGCTTTTACTATCTATATTCCGCTGCGCTAACGAAATTGTAGACACGATCACGATCAAATTCCATCGTACGGACAAAACGCTATTCACCCCCCCCCTCTAGCCATTTCGAAATATCCCCAACATACATGATCCCTCCGAGAACATGACTCCTTCATCCTTGTGTTTGCCTTAAAAAATTTCATTCAGTTTCGTCATACTTTGGGTTCCTCCTTTGTCAAGGTCTGTTTGGAATTTACACCGTAAAGACTATATGCTTGGACTTATGCTGTCAAGACATCACCCTTAGACTTTCTTGCTAAGATCCACTTGGACTTATACCACTAAGCCCACATTCTTGGACTTTTCTTGCCAAGGCTTTACCCTTGGACTTTCCTTGTCAAGTCTCCACACTTGAACTTTCCTTGCCAAGATTCACACTTGAACTTTTTTGCAACTCAACCATCCATGTTAGATCACAAATATTATATAGCTATAAATGATTATCCAAACATCAAAATGCATTAATACTTGGGGCATTCTTGCACCAACAGAGGCATTCCCGTGCCAAAACGCTCCTTCCAACCATTCTAGTCATGTTCCGATGAATCATGGCCCTTCCTGATCCTTTTGGATTTCTCAGTCTGTTAAGTATCCGATCAATCTTTTCCTACTTGACTTCTCACTTACCCACACCTTATTGGGCTTCCAACCACCAAGTGTTCGATCATATCTAACCTACTTGGATTTCACCACTTGTCAATTATTCGATCAACCTTGACCTACTTGAGTTCTTCAATACTCTTCATTGCATAACTCCGGATGTCTCATACCATCCTTCACTTATCATCAACCTATTGTCATATTATCAAATATCGAAAATCTATTCGAGCTCAGCTCAAGCTTGGTCAATCTTGACCTGAGGCTGATTACACAAACATTTAGTTCTTATGTGGA
This sequence comes from Wurfbainia villosa, assembly GCA_025175895.1. Lineage (NCBI taxonomy): Eukaryota > Viridiplantae > Streptophyta > Magnoliopsida > Zingiberales > Zingiberaceae > Wurfbainia > Wurfbainia villosa. Next base: position 102,395,063 of record CM045988.1, on the reverse strand, counting down.
TGACATTCTACTCATTAGGAATGATGTGGAATCTTTGTCTAAGGTAAAGAACTAGCTAGCCAGCCAATTCCAAATGAAATATTTAGGAGAAGCAAGCTATATTCTTAGGATCAAAATTATTCAAGATCGCAAGAATAGGTCTCTTTCATTGTCTCAAGCATCATACATTGACAAGGTACTTCTTAGGTTTGCAATGAAAAATTCCAAGAAAGATAATTTACCTTCTAGACATGGAGTTCATTTCTCTAAAGAGAAGTGTCCTAAAACACCACAAGAAGAAGAGAAGATGAGACGAATTCCCTATGCATCGGCAGCTGATAGTCTCATGTGTGCAATGTTACGTATAAGATCCAACATATGCTTTGCAGTGGAAGTGGTATGTCGATGCCAATCAAATCCAAGGTTATATCATTACATAGAAGTGAAACATATACTCAAATATTTGAGAAGGACGAAGAACTATATGCTAGTATATTGAGCTAGGAATTTGATCTATTTGGAGTGTCAAGCAAACTTCAATTACTAGCTGATTAGCCATAGAGGATGAGTATGTAGTAGTTTGCAAAGCAACCAAAGAGGTAATTTGTGTAAAATATGGAGAGAAAAAATTTATGTCGATTAACCCTTTAATTAATTGGATTTAATTAGTGGGTTAATTGGGTTAATTAGTAGATTAAAATGGGTTAGAATCTGTAATGGGCTTGGGCTGAATTGGACTTGAGCTGGTATTAGGCTTGGGCTATAAATGGGCTAAATCGGATTGGATTTTGACTTAGGTTAAGTGGGAACTGGCTGAGCAGAACCAAATTGAATTGGGTTTGAGTTGGGCTTAACTTGGGTTTGGTTGGGCTTGAACCGATTCAATCGAATCAAACACCGAAACCACCCATATAAGCCGATCGCGATTCTGTTTTCCCATCGCGATCGCTGTTTTTCCCCCTTCCTCGTGAGTTCTCGCTTTCTCCTTCTTCTCCGAGCGATCCTGCCGCCAGATCTCAGCTCGCCGACGTCCTGGGGAGGGAAGCTTGGCCACGTCGCCGCAGCCTTCCCGATCGCACGCGACGCTGTCGACTTCTTCCATCATCGCGACCGCCGTGAGCTCTCCCTTGCTTTGATCGTCGACGCCTGTAGTCGTTCCTCTAGCTGCTGTGGTCGCCACGCGTGCCGATCGTCGCCGGAGGGGATCTCTAATTTCGAGTTCCCAAGCTCGATTTCCGGTGAAGAGTCCTCGCTGGGAGCTAGGGGCAGCAGTGAGACAATCGGGTTTCCAGCTGTGAGCTGGAGCTTCTACCGCCGTCATCGACCTTTCATCTGCCGTCGTCGACCCCTTATTTGAGAGGCCAACTCGACGGCGTCTTCATCGGTGAAGCTTCGGATCACCACCGCTTTTTAAATGCATCGAGAGGATGGTCCGGGGCCACCGAACCCGCTTTGTCGTTGATATCTCTGCCGACGACAAGGGAAGCCGGATCGGCTCCATGGATGTCGCAATTGGGTAAGCACTGGTATCTCCATTTTCTTTAGGGTAGCGTAGTGATCTGATTTCAGTTGATTTGTTTTTTTTCCTTCTGTTAGCAATCGTCGCAACAACCAGTGAGGGTTGGATTGTGCTTCGTTCCAGTTTACGTATTGCTGCTATTTTGGCGATTAAATTTAGATTGTTCACGCCCTGCGTTTACAGCACGTTTTAATTATTTGTGATAGCGTCGATGGATATGATGTGATCAATTGTCTTGTGTTGCAACCAGTGATCTACAGTCTCTGTGTTTCAAGGCTTGGCTCTGTGGTTGTCTTGTGGTTGTGGGCATTCGGCTGTGAGGTTGAGAGCTCAGCTCTTTTGAATCGGCAGTGGGTGAAGTGGAGCTGCTGAGGTAATTGAAGTGGAGCTGAGAAGGATGGTTTTGTATCAACAGTATAAGGTAACTATCAATTTGGTTGTATTATAGCTATGCAATCAATTGTGCATGGATATTACTCTTGGATTTAGCAATGGGATGATATTCATGTAGTTACTTTGGACGATGGTTACAGGATGTATCTATATGATAGTGAACTGCATAGGGATTGTTCCTATACGATTGAAGACTTTGTTTCAGCTATACTGGGGACGAATGAATCGAGCTAGGTAAGTTCGATTTGGGATTTGATACCATCGTTGGATTTATGATAGACTTTGTCAATGTTTGTGTGTTGATTATAGGATTTTGATACGGGACAGGTTTACGGACGCGAATACAATCAACACAGCCTATACATTGCAGGTGGGTAATATCTACCTGGTCCGGTAGTTTTGATCAAATTCTAGTGCATGAATTTGGATATATGTTTATACCTGTTTACCTTAAATCCACTCTTATTTAATCTTATGCTTGTACTGCCTTGACCTTTGAGATATATACTCTGGTACTTCATTGATTATCTAGCTCGGATAAGAACTATAAACCCTATTATGTATTAGCTGATGGATGTTCAGTAAGTACAGGTGGTTAGGGTTATCTTTGTGACCTCAGTTAGTTCTTGTGTTACATCACTAGGGTTAGGTGATGAATTAGGTTATGGAGTCGATTGTTGTATTGTACATATATTAGTTGTGCATCTATGATGGATTTAGTTGTCTGTGCATAGATAAACGTGTGTGGTTGTCAGTATGTGGTTACGGACTAGAGGTCCTAGCATGATTGTATATCCATTATGGATCGTATATCTGAGTATGGTTATATGGATGGTCGATAGTATCTCGCTACTGACTAGAGGTCTTAGCGTGGTTGACTGTCAGATGAGTATGACTCTTTGTACGATAGAGAGAGTCTTGTGGATTGTAGTCCTTGCATAGTTGACTTTTGGTTGACCAGGACTCCCCGTGAGATAGGGAGTGTTGCGAGGATACTTGTGTGGATCTATGCATCATTACATTTGCATGCATGCTGTTGACTGGGTCTCCCTTGTGGTTGAGACAAGTCGTTAGTCATTCTGCCTCCCCGGCCACTCGGGGTAGTGGTAGCAGGGTTGAGGGCAGAGCATTGGATGTGCCGCGCTCGACCACTATGGATGGTGGTAGAGATCTGCGACCGCCACCGACAGTGGTGGTGTTAGCACTCGCCCACTATAGACGAGTGGTTGTGTGACGTGCGGTTGTCTCGCTGTGCAGAGCTCGTCTACTCATGGGTAGTGACGGAGCGACCAGCAGCAGGGACCCCCGGGGAGTAGTTAGCTCTTTACGCTTATATGCTACTCATTCATACTACCCAACTCGGTCACTCGAGAGTAGTGGCGGCTGGAGTCGGGCTAGTCGTCATGCCGTGCCACCCGGGCCATACTGGGGTCGTGGTTGGACGGGTCCACAGACATGGTCATGCATATGCATTGCTGATATATATATGTATGCATGTATTTGCTATATGTTTTACATATGCCTGTGAGATGTTGCATTTGATTGAGCTATGATTGTTGCACATGCTTGTACATCATGATACATGTCATTTGCATTTTATATACTGCTATGTGTTGAGCATGATACATGCGTTGATTCAGACTGTTGTATGCATTTGATTAGCATCATGTCATTGTGTGGTACGGACCAGGTTGTTATTACAGGTGATCATATACTGTTCATATGTTGGAGTATTGGTCAGGTATGGGATTGACTTGGTACATTATATGAGTTATGTTATTGTAAATCTGTTCAGGATGATCTAGCATATGGTGTTACAGACCGTCAGGTACGTTAGTACATTACTTCATGTTCAGTTGATCAGTTTAGTATATATACATTGAGTATGACTATATTGTGGTTACTTGTTATTAGATTTGGATAATTTGTATGTCTATTGGACTCATCTTTGTATACATGTAGATCTTCACATGTATACTTGTAGATTTCTTTACCCTATATGTTCATGCACTTTCTATATATTACCCCGAGTTTATACTCACCACCTGGACCACAGGTTTCTTGTCGTGATTCTGAGTAGAAGATTCCTTGGATGTTAGCTCCATGGTGATCCCATCTCACACCGAACAATTTGGGGTTTTCCACGTATTTGCTTCCGCTGTTGTTTTGTATTATGGCCATGTATAATCAGTATTGTATTTGACTGTTGGTTTGTATGTTGTTTTTGTGTAGTATGTTAGAGTCGCACCGGTGCGCACCTTTTGTGTTGTTGTGGATATATTGTTTGGTATTGTCCATATATATATTGTTGTTGTGGGCCTACGGGCCTTGTATTAACCCGATATGTTGCCACGTACAGGGGAGATGTCGTCCGTTTGCTTTTCGGCACGGCATACTCTCGGGGCGTGACAATTTTATTGGTATCAGAGCTAGGTTCCATGTCAAGTTATAAATCTCGAACGAAAAAGGGGAGCTCCCATGTCTGGATCAAGAGAACAACATTATGTCCTGGTGGGTTAAGGATCGGATGTCAAGCGGAGGAAGTCCTTCGAGGACATATAGGCTTGAGGGGGGGCTCATTATGGTCCTTCGTTTGAGAGGGGGATTGTTGGAGTATGGAGAATATAATCAAAGTACCACATTGGCAAAACATGGAAAAGATCATGTGCTTATAAGATCAAAAGATATCTCAATTGGTATGAGGCCTTTTGGGTGAAGCCCAAAAATAAAACCATGAGGGTTTAGATCCAAAGTGGACAATATCATACCATAGTGGAGATATATACGGGATCTTAAAGCACTTACTATTGGTATCAGAGCCCTAGGTTGCGAAGTCCATTTTCGGATTTTATTTCATTCGGACATCGAGTTTTGCTTTACTCGGTTTTGGTTCGTGAGTTCTGGGATCTGGCTGTTACGGACATCTCCGAGCTACAAGGTTTAAGGTATGCTAATTGTTATTACATATCCTTCTATTGGTTATGCATTTAGTTGCTTATAACATGGATGACTTGTAGGATATTGGTTAGTATTCGTAATCGTGGTTTGAGTTTGACCACGGGAACGATATGTTGAGGTTATTAGATATGTACCTACTATCAAAAAGGTAATTACCTTTGAGAGCCGACTGATACCGAGTCAGAAAGCAGTGATTAGGTAGTCACATCTCTTGTGGAGATCAAGGATTACAGTCTTAAGATTTTCACTAATTATGTTAGTCAGATCATTACCCATGGGGTAATGGACAAGCGAGTATACTATTGCTGATGCAGATAGTAGAGGATTATTTTGGTGATATTCATAGGGATTTTGATCCCTGAATTGGTCGTTCTATGTTGTATAACGTTGAGGGTACTTTTGAGTACTTAACTCGTGTTATACAGAGGAAGCTAAGTTAGCTTCATACCATTATCCGGATTTAGCCGGTACTTGGTGTAAGATATAGGAAATAACCTACGGGAAATAACGTATCACTTAGTCACAGTTCAGTGATGTTGTGAGATAGTATTTTCTCACGTCATCTTCTTTGACTCATTGTCAGGGAATTCTTGGGCATCGAGTAGGGTGATCATTTGGTTACGAAGGTACCATGCAGAGTCGTTAGACTTGCGAAGGTTACGACTATTTAATAGCCCAAGAATGTGATTGGGTTGGTTTTGACCACCCACGGGTTATCGGTTGACATCTTGATCAGGATGTTTGGATCTCCTACTAGATCCTACCGGAAGTCCTTAGATCGAGTCATGTGGATAGAAATGACTCCGTAGTAAGTGTTTTAAGAGTTGAAGATTTGATAAGCAGATATTGGAATTAGAAGTCTCCAAATGTTGGATAAAAAGGAGCAAGATTAAAGTCATGAGTCACGAGCGACTATTGGAGAGTTTTCCGATCATAGAAGACCGATTGCAGATTGTCAGTAGCTTCTCATGTTTATCAGTGAACTCAGAGGAAAGACTCCGAAGGGAGATTATGTGTGTGCTTGTCATGGTCACGCGACACAGTCGATTATCCGATGGACCATTGTATCTGTTTCTACTATAAGCAGTCGGTATCTACGAGGAGAGTATGTACTTTGAAGACTCAGTGGAAAACTATGGATGATGCTTTTGAGCGGATGATCCACAACCTTGGAAGCCGAGATCATGACAGAAGAATGGATTATCATCAGCAGCGATCTACTACCTCAGATATAGTTGGAGCTCTTTGATACTTTCATCCGGAAGAAGTAAGTTACTCAACAGTATCAGCAGAAGACATCTCAGAAGATTCAGACATTCAGACAACAACTGTTACCTTCCCAGACGTGGTTATGCTTTATACAAATGAGAGATTTTACGACGATAGTCGTATCTATGCAGTATTCTCCAGTGGCAGCTATACCTTTCACATAGATGGAGCGTGCTTTGATGTTGACAGTTCTTCAGTATTTTTCAGCCGGATGTGTACCCTTTGCTAGTACAATAGTGTTTACCATCTCCATTGCGGTTGTTTCAGTTTGTATCTCAGTTCAGCAGTTGACTTCAGTTCTCCATGATAGTCTTTGCATCTACATGAGCTCGATCGCCCGAGTATGTGACAAGTTTACATGATTACTCGAGAAGAAGTATAGAAGACCGAAGGATCGGTCTTTCGGGGTATTACTTTAGGTTATCCTATTTGCGGATATATCGAGAGATACTGGTAGTTTACAGGTATCTTTGTCTAGAACATTCTTGGATAGGGTTCGAAGGGTTCCTATTGACTTGTGCGTTGGTAATTTTCTCTAGTCGGTGAGATGTTGATCAACAATCAAGAAGTCAAGGGATACCCTTAGCCTTTGCTAGACATACCTCCACTATAGACATATCCTTACTGATAGTTGGATTGTTGGAGCATTGGTATACTAGGACTCTGATGATGATAATCCGAGAGTATTCAGATGTAGTTACGGATGAACTCTCGGGCTGGTCACTGCATGGGCAAGTGGAATATGCGATTGGGGTGATTTCGGGAATAGTCCTGATATTGGGGACCTCATACCGGGAGACGGTTTATTGGTATCAGTGTTGCTAAACACTATGGGAGATTTATTTGTCCTAGGGTTTCTTCTCGAGAAGATCCAGAACTTCTTGTAAGAAGGGAGATGAACCTTTGAGGTTATGCATCGATTATCGATGATGGAATGCAGTAGTTGCTGTGAAGGAGTATCCTTCGTGGTGGATAGAGGATCTGTTTAAATAAGCTAAATGACATCGGTGTATACCCTAGGGTTGATCTACGACTGGAGGGTTGATATTGTAGTGACTTAGTGTCATACAATTATCATTGTCGGTGTGATGATTGAGCTATCTGTAGCTTAGAGTAAAACAGATACAGGTGCGTAGAAGACGATATTTGATACTTGGTATGAATTTTAGGAGATGTTGATAATGTTGTTAGACTTATCGACGATTTAGTCGTTCATGAACTTGAGGAATCAAGTACTCTTGGAGTATTTGAGACCGATTGTCATCATATCTGTAGAGGATATATGATTGGGGATATATTCACAATCTTGAGGGAAGTTGTGGTTTCCCTAGATTGATTTAGTATTTATCATAGATGAGGATAGGATGTTCTAGCGATACTATACCGCTGATTTGTTGGACCAAGAAGGTGATGGAAATCACCTGGTCGGAAGCTTGGGAAGCTAAGTTTCAAGGCCTAGAAGGTTGCTGACTTTTGGTGTCAGTGTTAGTTAATCCGTCCGATATGGATGGAAGGGTATTGTACGCAGATGCATCAGTTCAGCGATCCCGATGCAATTGAATAAGACGTATATTATGTGTATGCTAGTTGAGAAACTAGCGAGAATAGTCATTATAGTCTTCCAGTTACTTTCAGTACTGGGTGACAGAGTGAATTTTGGACATTAGATTAGTTTCTCTTGTGAGAATAAATCTCCGTCTCTGGGAAGGATAGTGGGTCCCAGAGTTGCATTCGCTTTAGGAAGAGTTGTTTCCGGAGACTCTTCATTCGAGAGAGATGATTTATTCGGAGTGTATCCGAATATAGTGAGTATTGAGGCGTTCATGTTGGTGGAACGATATATGGGACACGGTTGATTTCGTAGTTTGATGTTGGGTATGCCAACAAGCAAAGGTGGAATATTGTGATCAGTAGGGTTACGTACCGAGATAAAAGTGGGAGCCTAGTGCGTTAGACTGTGTAGGGAGATTATCTAGAAATCGGAAAGGACTTGAGGTGATTTGGGTAATCGATGATCGATTAGCTAGGTCTTCTCATTTTCTTTCGAACCGTAAGATGAATTTCGTTGGATCGCTTGATGGAATTATATCCATGGAGTATCCTTGAATATCATTTCTGATAGTGATTCATGATTCACCTTACGATTCTGGCAAAGTTTCCCATCGGTTACGGGTATAGAGCTCCACTCTGGTACAGTAATTGCCCTCTTAATAGGTTGGCTGAGAGCGTATAAGAGCTGGAATATAATATTCGAGCTCAGTACCTCACTTAGTCACTTGAGATGTGTGACTTTCCTTCGGATACTTGAGATGATTATTGTAACATCTCGTACTCGTACGTGAGTCGGAAATTTGGGACCAAATTTTTATAAGTGGGGGAGAATGTAAAATATGGAAAAAAAAATTATGTGGATTAACCCTTTAATTAATTGGATTTAATTAGTGGCTTAATTGGGTTAATTAGTGGATTAAAATGGGTTAGAATATGTAATGGGCTTGGGCTGAATTGGACTTAAGCTGGTATTAGGCTTGGGCTATAAATGGGCTAAATCGGATTGGATTTTGACTTAGGTTAAGTGGGAACTGGCTGAGCTGAACCAAATTGAAATGGGTTTGAGTTGGGCTTAACTTGGGTTTGGTTGGGCTTGAACCGATTCAATCGAATCAAACACCGAAACCACCCATATAAGCCGATCGCGATTTTGTTTTCCCATCGCGATCGCTGTTTTCCCCCCTTCCTCGTGAGTTCTCGCTTTCTCCTTCTTCTCCGAGCGATCCTGCCGCCAGATCTCAGCTCGCCAGCGTCCTGGGGAGGGAAGCTTGGCCACGCCGCCGCAGCCTTCCCGATCGCACGCGACACTGTCGACTTCTTCGATCATCGCGACCGCCGTGAGCTCTCCCTTGCTTTGATCGCCGACGCCTGTAGTCGTTCCTCTAGCTGCTGTGGTCGCCACGCGTGCCGATCGTCGCCGGAGGGGATCTCTAATTTCGAGTTCCCGAGCTCGATTTCCGGTGAAGAGTCCTCGCTGGGAGCTAGGGGCAGCAGTGAGTCAATCGGGTTTCCAGCTGTGAGCTGGAGCTTCTACCGCCGTCATCGACCTTTCATCTGCCGTCGTCGACCCCTTATTCGAGAGGCCAACTCGACGGGGTCTTCATCGGTGAAGCTCAGATCACCACCGCTGTCAGATCGAGAGGATGGTCCAGCGGCCGCCTGAACCCAGTTTGTCGTTGATATCTCTGCCGACGACGAGGGAAGCCGGATCGGCTCCATGGATGTCACAATTGGGTAAGCACTGGTATCTCCATTTTATTTAGGGTAGCGTAGTGATTTGACTTCAGTTGATTTGGTTTTATTCCCTCTGTTAGCGATCGTCGCAACGACCAGTGAGGGTTGGAGTTGAGCATCTGTGTTGGTTTCTGATCTAGATTCTGATCACTTCCATTCGACTTAGCTCACCTGTTCGTTGATGGCCTGCCCTGCATTTGCAACCAACAGTTTGGTCGTTGTGATAGCGTCGATGGATATGATGTGATCAATTGTCTTGTGTTGCAACCAGTGATCTACAGTCTCTGTGTTTCAAGGCTTGGCTCTGTGGTTGTCTTGTGGTTGTGGGCATTCGGCTGTGAGGTTGAGAGCTCAGCTCTTTTGAATCGGCAGTGGGTGAAGTGGAGCTGCTGAGGTAATTGAAGTGGAGCTAAGAAGGATGGTTTTGTATCAACAGTATAAGGTAACTATCAATTTGGTTGTATTATAGCTATGCAATCAATTGTGCATGGATATTACTCTTGGATTTAGCAATGGGATGATATTCATGTAGTTACTTTGGACGATGGTTACAGGATGTATCTACATGATAGTGAACTGCATAGGGATTGTTCCTATACGATTGAAGACTTTGTTTCAGCTATACTGGGGACGAATGAATCGAGCTAGGTAAGTTCGATTTGGGATTTGATACCATCGTTGGATTTATGATAGACTTTGTTAATGTTTGTGTGTTGATTATAGGATTTTGATACGGGACAGGTTTACGAACGCGAATACAATCAACATAGCCTATACATTGCAGGTGGGTAATATCTACCTAGTCCGGTAGTTTTGATCAAATTCTAGTGCATGAATTTGGATATATATTTATACCTGTTTACCTTAAATCCACTCTTATTTAATCTTATGCTTGTACTGCCTTGACCTTTGAGATATATACTCTGGTACTTCATTGATTATCTAGCTCGGATAAGAACTATAAACTCTATTATGTATTAGCTGATGGATGTTCAGTAAGTACAGGTGGTTAGGGTTATCTTTGTGACCTCAGATTGGGTTACTGTGTTACATCACTAGGGTTAGGTGATGAATTAGGTTATGGAGTCGATTGTTGTATTGTACATATATTAGTTGTGCATCTATGATGGATTTAGTTGTCTGTGCATAGATAAACGTGTGTGGTTGTCAGTATGTGGTTACGGACTAGAGGTCCTAGCATGATTGTATATCCATTATGGATCGTATATCTGAGTATGGTTATATGGATGGTCGATAGTATCTCGCTACTGACTAGAGGTCTTAGCGTGGTTGACTGTCAGATGAGTATGACTCTTTGTACGATAGAGAGAGTCTTGTGGATTGTAGTCCTTGCATAGTTGACTTTTGGTTGACCAGGACTCCCCGTGAGATAGGGAGTGTTGCGAGGATACTTGTGTGGATCTATGCATCATTACATTTGCATGCATGTTGGATCTCCCTTGTGGTTGAGACAAGTCGTCAGTCATCCTGCCTCCCCGGCCACTCGGGGTAGTGGTAGCAGGGTTGAGGGCAGAGCATTGGATGTTCCGCGCTCGACCACTATGGATGGTGGTAGCTGGAGACGCGACCGCCACTGGCAGAAAGTGGTGTTAGCACTGCCCACTATAGGCGGTGGTTGTGTGACGTGCAGTGTCTGCAGAGCTCGTCTACTCATGGGTAGTGATGAGCGACGAGGCCAGGACCCCGGGAGTAGTTAGCTCTTTACGCTTATATGCTACTCATTCATACTACCCAACTCGGTCACTCGAGAGTAGTGGCGGCTGGAGTCGGGCTAGTCGTCATGTCGTGCCACCCGCCATCTGGGTCGTGTTGGGCGGATCGTCGCAGACATGGCCATGCATATGCATTGCTGATATATATATATATGCATGTATTTGATATATGTTTTACATATGCCTGTGAGATGTTGCATTTGATTGAGCTATGATTGTTGCACATGCTTGTACATCATGATACATGTCATTTGCATTTTATATACTGCTATGTGTTGAGCATGATACATACGTTGATTCAGACTGTTGTATGCATTTAATTAGCATCATGTCATTGTGTGGTACGGACCAGGTTGTTATTACAGGTGATCATTTACTGTTCATATGTTGGAGTATTGGTCAGGTATGGGATTGACTTGGTACGTTATATGAGTTATGTTATTGTAAATCTGTTCAGGATGATCTAGCATATGGTGTTATTCTGAGCCGTCAATGTACGTTAGTACATTACTTCATGTTCAATTGATCAGTTTAGTATATATACATTGAGTATGACTATACTGTGGTTACTTGTTATTAGATTTGGATAGGACTGTATGTCTATTGGACTCATGTTGTATACCTGTAGATCTTCACATGTATACTTGTAGATTTCTTTACCCTATATGTTCATGCACTTTCTATATATTATCCCTGAGTTTATACTCACCACTCCTGGACCCTGGGTTTCTTGTCGCCCAGATTACAGGTAGAAGATTCCTTGGACGTTCGGAGCTCCGCCAGCTGATCCCATCTCACACCGAACAATTTGGGGTTTTCCACGTATTTGCTTCCGCTGTTATTTTGTATTATGGCCATGTATAATCAGTGTTGTATTTGGCTGTTAGTTTGTATGTTGTTTTTGTGTAGTATGTTAGAGTCGCACCGGTGCGCACCTTTTGTGTTGTTGTGGATATATTATTTGGTATTGTCCATATATATATTGTTGTTGTGGGCCTACGGGCCTTGTATTAACCTGATATGTTGTCACGTACAGGGGAGATGCCGTCCGTTTACTTTTCGGCACGGCATACTCTCGGGGCGTGACAATTTGGCTTCGTGAATTCTTGAGAGATCTAGAACTTATTCTAGACATGCATTAACCTAATAAACAAACTAAGGAACCATCGAAAAGGAAAGCACATAGAGCAAAAAGGGAGATTGGCAATAGAAGAGATGTTTCAGTTAAAAAGATTGCTTCAATCCGTCCGTAAAAGATTGGGATTGTTAATCTAGCGGCTCCCATCGGTCTATTCTACGACCATTGTAAGGGAGGTAAATCACGAAGGGTCCTATAGACCTTAACATGATGACAAAGATACGTAGGGATCATCTGAATCCAGGAAAAGGTTTTAGACCTCGTCCAAAATTGACCCATGTTTTATCTGTAAGCTCTATCGTGTTTTAGCCACCACGTCATCCCTGTGGGAATAAAAAAAAAGATTGCTTCAATGAACAATATAACTGATCCATTTACTAAAACATGATTGACTCAGAGTTTTGGACAACATCTTGAAGGGATAAAGCTTAAAAATATGTCACATTTGCTTTAAGGATAAGTGAGAGATTGTTGGGATATATATGCCCATAAACAAGTGAATTTTTATTTGAGAAATTTTTCAATAATATATTTTTTTGCTTGCATGTTATAGATATTTATAAATATAAAAAAAATCCTAAATTATTATTATGTGACTTTAAATATTGTATATAGGTGTAATATATAGGAGGATAATATTGAAAGTATAATAATCTAAATTTATTCATAGTTAGAAAATAAAGATGAGATCTTTAATTTAAAATTACCGTTACATTCTTAATGAAACAATTTTATTTGGATTATTAATAATAAGATTATTGGAATGAAAGCGCTTTATATAATTTAATTATATAGGATTGGAACATGATTAGTTATGAATCTCTAGTAATTTTTAGTAGAGCTTTTTCATTATTAATTGTCATATATCATTCGATCTTAATTTTGAGCAATTAATAGACTCCTATTTATAATATTATATTATTTGACTTATCGAGTAATGACAAAAATGAGATAGTGTCAAAATTCTTGATATATTGAAAACATGAAAATAAAATATTAATATACAAGATGAAATTCATTCTTTCATAAAAAGTCATGTGAATGGTTCCCTAAGTATCGATTTGAGACTTGAATGGTAAGAATGTTTAATTTAAGATTAGATCATAAATATATTATGAACGGTTTATGATTTATCTTTAATGATTATATCAATGGACTATTCATTATTCATGAGTAATGTTGTCCGTCGAGACGGTGATGGTGAGGTGTCTCGATGGCGAAAACAGTGGAAGCCGACAACTGTCGCGTGAAGGGGTGACGTGGAGAAAGGTCGAGCACAGCTGGAGCGTAGTCTTCCCGGATGACCGAGCCGAATGACAGGAACCGGGCCGAATGGAGGCCCTGCAAGACAGCAAACGGTTAAGGCTGCCGAGAGAGATCTCGGCAAAGCCTCTCCGACGCTCAAGATAGGAAATTAGTAAGAAGAAGGAAGAAAATGAAGAAAGCGGAGTTAAGAGTGTGAGAGCTTACTTCTTCTTCTCAGGGAAAGTCATATATATAGAGGGGGAGTTCCCCCATGGATAGATACTGCCAGCGAAGGTGATATGACCTCAGAAAGATGTACACCGTGATCATTACCCTCGTAACTGTAGCAGGCGCGTGGGCTGCAATTAATGCACGTCGTGCGGTTGATAGGAGGTAAATCCTAATTAATGTCGCAGCTATCCCTCTGAAACTCGACGGAGACATCTGCTTTTGCGCGTGGGTTGCAATTAATACACATCGCGCGGTTGATAGGAGGCAAATCCTAATTAATGTTGCAGACATCCATTTGAACCTTGACAGAGGGGTTTGTCTTTTTGTCGGAGAGAGGTGATGATGAGGATTGTCAAGTCAGCTTGTGGATATGAAATAACCGTCTTCTCTTTTGTTTGAATAAGATAACTTATATGGAGAAGTTGTATGTCAGAAATGACGTATTTTTGCCTAGATGTAAAGTGGATGGAACAAAAAGCCTTCAACATAGTAGGAGTCCGAGCCGAGACGCGGGGCGTCTGACATGATAGAAGTCCAGACCGAGACACGGGACGTCTGACATGATAAAAGTTCGGGCCGAGACGCAGGACGTCTGGCATGATAGAAATCCGGAGCGCCACCTACCACGTAATAGACGACGTGGTAGATCCAATCTGTTTGCCTAGTTATATATTAGTTTGCAATAAATGAAATATTAAGTCAATTTATCAAACTAATATTTCATTTATTGTCCAATAAATTAGTCAATTCATGCAACCTCCTCGGTATCTTCATTTAGTAGTAGTTCATCGCATTATAAGATATCTTAAGGATATTTCACATTGTGGTTTATTCTTTCTTGTTGGATCTTTTATGTGGCTTGGTGCTTTTAGCGATGTTGATTGGGTTAGTTGTCCATTGGTGCATGTTCCTTGGATATAGTTTGATATCGTAGAAGAGTAAAAATATGATCGAGTCTCCAAATCTTCCACTTAATTTAAATATTGTGTTATGTTTGTTGCATGCTCTGAAATTACCTAGCTTAGGGGATTATTGTTTGAGCTTGAATTTTCTCAGTTTGAACCCACTCCTCTCCATGTTGATCATATAAATGCAATTCAAATTGCTACTAAGCTACTAAGTCTATCATGTGCACACCAAGCATATTGAAATGGATTGTCACTATATTCGAGAAGTTATAAATATTCATATCATTTTTCTTCCACATATTTCTATAGTTGTATAGATTATTGATATGTTCACCAAATATCTAACTCAACGCCGTCATCAATTTCTTGTTAACAAATTGATACTTCTTAATTGAACAACATCAATTTGAGAGGGGGGATATTGTCATATATATCAAATATTTATTTATTTTTTATTTTCATAATTAATGTGTAAAGCTAGCTGTAAATAGAGAGAAATCAAGTCATTTAATCAAGAAAAATTATCATGACAGTGTCATGTCTCTCTCTAGGCAATTACTTCACCTAACGGATTATTGAGTGAATGAAGGTAGAATTCAAAGTTCTGAACCACATCAAAGTCGTTTGTTAGCATTGCTTTTTTATTTGTGCTTGTTTATTATTATTCCATTGTGCTTATTCTAACAAACAACAAACATACAAGCAAAGTCGTACCTGTGTTCGATGGAGCTTGAAGCGAATAATAAAAAGTGGATCCTTTTGTTGCAGTAAATATTTTTAAAGTTTAGTTTGCGAATAAAAAATACACTAAATACATAAATAAACTAGAAACAATATATTACATCACTAAAAAGTTAACAAATATTTGAAATAATTACATAAATAATTGTTTTATAGGAAAAAAAAAATATTTATCAAATTTGCATAATCTAATAGTTAGATTATTTCTTTCTCAATCGATAACATTATTAGTTCATTTAGTTTATCATGTGACATTATTTATCGAAAATAATTCTTAATTAACTTTAACTTCGAAAAACTTCTCTATGATGCAACTGTTATAGTCAACAACATCTTATATGTAATATAAGTATTTGAGAATAAATTATTCAGTTTTGTCAAACATTGTAGCATATCAATTGCTCTTTTTTTATTTATTAAATAGCATCTCATGACCATCAACTCTAAACACAACTCATCACCATTAATATTTGAACCTCCATCGTGACTCAAAAATTATTGAAGCTCCATACAATACTTCATCAAGTTAATTAAAGGCTCACTCTTTAACTTCTCCAAATTCAATAAAAACCCAAAAACCTTTTGATATTGTTTAAATTGTTCAAACCGAACTTGAAGAGAAGATCGAGTTTGATCAATTATAAATTGAAAATATTCAACTCTAAAAGATTCTTCACATGATTATGTCACATCATCATTGTCACTTTCATCAAATTATTTTTTTCTTCGAATGATGCATTTTTTAAAAATTTAGGTTTAATTCTCATTTCACTTGTCATTTGCATAGCTTCATTCATGGCACTAGCAAACCCCTCTTCTCTAAACTCATCAAAAAATTAATCAAGCCCTTGTAAGAGGTTGATTGCAATATCAATATACATATCTTCAGATTGAATAAAATTACTCACAATATTTATTGCTCATAATAAATTATACCAGATTATTATTCCAAGCAAAAATTCAAAACTCTCAATAACATATAGTGTTAAGGTCTCAACATCACTCTTTGTTTTAGAATCTTTAGCAACTTCTGTCAAGTCAAGTAAAGTATCTCTTATATGTATAATTTGCTCTATATGACTTTTACACTTTCAACATGACTTTTATAATGGGTATGTGGCAATAGATTAACGACCAAACTTGACACCTTATCTTTAAAAAATTTTCATCTCTTTGTAGAGAAAGAAATAATGTGTAGATGTATTGCACCACTCCAAAGAAAGACTTGATTTTAGGACAACATTCTACCATATCAACTAAAATCAAATTAAGACTATGCCAATCACATGGTGTGTAAAAAACTCTATGATTTATTTCAAGCAATCTTTTTTGTACACATTTGTGTCTTCCACTCATGTTAGACTAGTTGTCATACTCTTATCCTCTTATGTCATCAATGTTAAGTCCAACTCTAATTAACGCATTTAGAAGTTCACTTGATAACCAAAGATTTGATGTGACATCCATCTTCAAAAACACAATCCAATATTCTTCTAGTTTTAGTGTATTTATCAAATCATCCAAGCATCATAACACTTGAGACATTTATTCTTAATGACTCGCATCTGAAGTACAATCAAGTATCACTAAAAAATATTTTGCATGTTTAACTTTTGCAATGATTTCCCTTTTCACTTCATTTGTCAAAGTCTTTATATATATATATATATTCCCTTGCTTCTTCACAACGTCGAACATGCTCCTCCATCATTGGATCAAACTCAGCAACTATTTCTATCATTTGAAAAAAAATAATTTATTGTTCTAGACATAAAGTTTCTCATTATCTCGTCGAAAGACCAAAGTATTTTTGATAAATATTTTCACAACGAAGATTAATCTTATTAACACTTGCCTTCAATATTGTCTTTCTTTATTGTTTTGAAGTTGCATATTGTAATCAATTGTTAGTTTTTCTTTTCAACCTCTTTTCTAATTCAACTCAAGCAATCATGCAATCCATATAGTCTCTACTAGCTTCATGATGTTTAAAACTTTTATGCATATTATGTCGGCCTTTGTATCCATCATTATTCAAATTCTCCATTCTACTTATCATTTGTTCAGTCTTGAACAATTTGCAACAAAAACAAAATTTCTATCTAATGAAACAGAATATACAATCCATCTTCTATCTAATGTTTATCCATTTGTCACACCCGTGTATAATGCGATGAATCAAAATGTTTATTGTTACTATCCTTAAGAAACAAAAAATCATTTATTCTTTTTGGATCAATTTCTACTAAATAATCTTTCAGTTTTTGAACGATATTGTTTCAATTTTTAGGATCCTCCAAATTCAGAGTCGAATTTAATTTTTTATATTGAGAGTCTTCTTCTAAATTCTCATTTGACTCAACCAAATTGGCCTCAGTCCATTTTTTATTTTCATAATGATTTTGTTCTTCAATCACCAAATTATCCCCTAATATCTCTCTTTCTATTATGTTGTTTCTTCCAAAATATTTGTTAATATTAACGGCTTGACTTTGAATTAATGTCTCCTCCCTTTATTTTATTTTTCTCTTTTGAGTTGCAGACAAATATTTAGGAGGCATTTTAAATGTTCTTTTATTATATGTACCAGTTATTAAAAGTCAATATATAACTTAATAATTTATAATGAAATTAATTCAAAGTTTCTCTTTTAACTATATATAGCTCTACATATTCAAAAAATATCTACTTCGCTATTTAAATCACAAATAGTCCGTATGTAATTTATAAAGAAAATAATTTGTATGTATGAATTCATCTAAATAGAGCAATAATTAAATTAAAATAATAATTGAATATCCTTTTCTTGATTATAAGACACAAATTGACTTAACCAAGAGGACTCGATATATTATAGTGAAGCATGTACTTTTATTTTAACAATCATTTTTTATATCTTTTTCAATTTTTCTCGTACAACAGTATACTAGCTAGATAATTAGAATTTGGTAAAAATAAAAAATTGAATAAACAAATTCTTTAAATTTGAATATTCTTAATTAAGAGATGGTGAATTGCTCATCTTCAACACTAATTTTCGAAAATTAAGGCTTGTATCCAGATTTAGGGGTTTTTGAATTTATACCTCAAATTCTCAAAATTCTAACTCCTACATAGAATTTACAAAATGTATGAGTATTTAATTTGAAAATTGAATCAAATAATAATTGACCAATTGGGTTGAATTTTACCTACCTCGAATTCAATCGAACAAACCAATAATTCAAAACAACAAAGTGGTTGAAATTGAAGACCAAAAAGAAAGTCAGTTTCATTCGTGGTTGTCAGTAAGAGAGGAGTCAACCGACGATGTTGATGTGCAAGTAGAATGGAAAGGACGACGACTAGAGCAAAAGTTGAACTGAATATTTACTTAGAGACATAATTGATAGTTGATGGTATTGGAGTATTGAGAATACAATCAAAGTTCCACATTGGTAAGACATGGAAAAGATCACGTGCTTATAAGATGAAAAAATATCTCTATTGGCATGAGACTTTTTGGGTAAAGTTCAAAAACAAAACCATGAGGACTTAGGCCCAAAGTAGACAATATTATGTCATTGTGGAGATATATGGATCTTATAGACACTAACAATTGGTATCAGAGTCATGATCCATGTCAAGTCATGAATATCGAATGAAGAAAGTTGAGCTCCCATGTCTGGACAAGAGAATCATACACTAGACAGGAAGTCTAGTTGGATCGGGAGGACCGAACAACTGGCAGAAAGTCCAGCTGGGTCAGGAGGACTAGATAGTTGGCAGAAAGTCCTGGTGGATTGAGGATCGGACATCAAATAAAGGATATCCTTCGAGGACGGATAGACTTGAAGGGGGGTCAATGTGGTCCTTCATTTGAGGGGGAGATTATTGGAGTATTGAGAATACAATCAAAATCCCACATTAGTAAGACATGGAAAAGATTATGTACTTATAAGATAAAAAGATATCTCCATTGACATAAGATCTTTTGGGTAAAGTCTAAAAATAAAACCATAAAAACTTAAACCCAAAGTGGACAATATTATACCATTATACAGATATATAGATCTTATAAGTACTAACAGATGGATTTATATGTGTGTATATTGTCTTTCTTAAGTCCTTTATAAATTTTGAGTCATCTATCTCATTATGGGCCACCAACAATATCTTATAATTTTTTTAAAAAAAAATGAGCGGAAAGTGGTGGGAAAGAGAGCGTAGAGAATAATGAAACTTGAAAGCGACAAATGAGGTATTATATATTTTCTCAAGAAATAATAACGGAAGATTTGGAGTGAACTTTTTCTTAATTGTCATAATCGTGGGGTAAAAAGATGGTGCGTTCATTTCAGTATTTTTCATTGTTAATTTTATAGTTAGATAAAGAGAAGAAAATTATGAGAAATAATTTTATTTAACTAAGAACTAGTATCGCTGAAAGACAGACACTGTGAAAAATTTTGTAACTCTCGAAGATTGACCTTTGCTCTTTGAAATAATTCTACTATTCATATTAACCACTTGATCCTTTCATAGAGACTAATTATCACAACCTAGTTTAGTTTAAGGCCGACGTGATTGCAAGGTTACAACTTTTTAAAATTGATCCACCAAAATGATTCAAGAAATCTAGGGGGGGGGGGGAATTAAAATGGTGGACAATTTGATTATAAAAACTAAAAAAACACTTCTTTCATATTATCAATCTCGACCAAATTGAAATGCCCTACGAAGATAAGGATCCAAGAGTTAGGCGGTGAAAAGACAATGAATGCCCCTAGGGGCACGGTGCAATGGTAAAACCGTATGGTGAATTGAAATGCCTTACGAAGATAAGGATCCAAAAGTTAGGTGGTGAAAAGACAATGAATGTCCTAGGGGCATGGTGCAACGGTAAAATAGTGCGGTGTCTTACAAACTAGTACAGTTCAATTCTTTAGTAGGACAAATTCAACTCTAAATTTCAAAAAAATTTAGACACACAACTCTGAATCAAGTGTGAATCGAGAGTTTATCTTCTTAGACGAAATATGTTTTCAACAACGGACCTATCTTACAGTGACCACACGACTATATCATCGAACTTAGTTGTTAAACTGCGAATGCTTCCCTCATATACCTTGATAGTCGATAGAGATCTCGTCTAGAATTACTTAGTGCTCCAATTAAGAGATCTGTGAAACTGAGTCAATCATCTCTAGAATTAATCAGATCAAAGATTCAAACGCATAGTGCCAATAAAAAAAACAACGAATGAAAAAGAAAATATTCAAACTAAAAACCGAAAAGCTCTCTAAAACAATGGAAGATATCGAAGGTAATCAAATCACAAACATTGAGAGAATAAATAAAAATATAAAGGAAGTTGACAGCAACGTATATCAAAATATTTCATTGAATTTAATATCGAGAGAATGATAAAAGAGTACGTTGATCTTGTTCCACTTGGCGGATTCCCTTGTAGCCAGCACCATGTCCATATGAATTGATGAAACCAAGACAAATCCAACAAGAAATACTCCACAATCCAATCCTCGTTCCAATCTCCTCATCATCCAATCCATGATATATGATAGTATCAATATTCTCACTTCGCCATCATCTCCATTAACTCTGCAAAGAAGGTAGGCGTCGAGCTTCGTCCATGGGGGGCAAACATGCCACCTTACGGCGCTCTCGATGTCCGAGTCCGCAAGAATGCAGCGCTCAATTCCCTCGTAGCTCCTCCTTCGCCGAGCGCCTTCTTCCTCGATGCTTAATGCCGGAGAACGTCAGGGAAGACGACGACGGCGGTGACAATGGAGCGGAGCGAGGCAGAAAGGAAAGACTGCCGACGCTGGAGGAGTGGCTCCTCGCCTCGCCGGGGGTTGAGGTGCAGCACCGGCGGCAGTCGCCCAAGGTCTGCCCTTTGAGCCCCATGGTCATCGGCTGCGACCGTCACTTCGCCGGCGTCGATGTTTCCGCGCCGAGCGCCAGCTCTGCGGCGGAGTGCGACGGGTCGCGTTCGTTTAGCAGGAGCGAGAGCCGGAGGCGGCGGAGGGTGAGCTTCCGGCTGCCGGTGGAAGGAGATATTATCGTCATAAGTTCGACGGCAGATTGTGAATCCAACTGAAAAAAAATATCAAATACAATCACATTACAGTTTACTCTTCTCTTTTTGTGAATGACTCAACAATAAAAATATAAAATGAATGAATCAAAGATTACGAGCTTGATTGATAATCAATGTAAAGTCGTCTGAATTCATATTAAACATGAATCTTAATTTTGCATTGGTTCCAGTCGTAATTTGTCTTGTATGGCAACAAATTACTCGTGGCAAAGCTATAAAGACAGCTAAACGCAATGTTTCAATAGATTCACAAACTTTCCACCAACCTACTCTTGCAATGCATTAACAAAAATTTCTGAACAAAACAATGGGAATCACGAGTACGTCGATCTGAAACCCTCCGTGAGGGCGACTACTTTTGGAGACAGTTTTGGTTGTAACTTGGCAATGGCTTTGCGAATATCCTGCAAGGGATGGTAGATTTGTATCTGATTAAGCTGAGCAGGGATCAGGAGGTGATGGATTGTCACTGGACAATGGATATATACCTCGATCTTGTATCGCGATGAAAAGTGTGTCAGCAGGATGGCCTTGTTCCGAAACCACTTTGCATGCTCCATGATCTATAAATATTCAAGGAACTACTGAGAAGGAACCAAGAAAATAGTTTAAAAGCTCAGGGAAATTCTCACGAGGAACGAAGTGAAAGTGTTTGATCACATGCGGAGAACAGAAACAGAGAGATTGGGAGGAAAAAACAAAATGTTACCTCAAGCAAATGTAAGTGACCATGTTCTCGTGCATGTTCAATATCATTTTCATCATCTAAGAAAGTTGCCTGCCATACAAAAAATTTTAGTGAGGATTAAATTCCCTCTAGCTATGTCAAACTGAAAAAATACAACACTTAAAAGTAGAGGATACACACGGCAGTTTGCAAATATGGGCATAAGTGCATGACTAGCAAAAAAATGTTGATTATTGCACTAATCCAGACAAGGAGTCTACTTATCCAACTGCTCATTAGGTTTAATGCAATCTGAAATGCTTTGGTATGATTTCTGGCTCAATATATCATCTCAGGATGTTAGTTGATGTTATCCAACCGAAACAAGAAAGGATCCAGCAGATCGCTCCAACTCTAAATGCAAAAACTAGTCGAGCACATTTGGAGAGACTAAAATTAACTGTGGTGTTAGATCCTGCAGTTTGATGAGTAATTACCATCGATCTGAGAAAATGCAGCAGTAAAATTGTACTCAATGGGCAATAACCACAAAAATTAGTTTTTGCTACAGGTGCCTGCTGATGGGTTTTAAATTTGTTTTATAAGTAAACAACTTTTCCCTACCCTTTTATATAAAAAATGACAGTCCGGTGCACAAAGCTCCCGTCATGCGGGCTCCCGGGAAGAATCCATTGTGTGTAGTCTTACTTTATTTTTTACAAGAGGTTGTTTTCAGGATTCAAACTCGTGACCTCTTAGTCACAAGGCAACAATTTTACCATTGCGTGAAGGCTCTCCTTCACTTTTTTTTTTTTTTTTTTAGTATAAACAGTATACAAAATAAAAAGATGGATTAGACGATGGGAAAATTGAAAAGCACATTTAAGTTATGCTAATTGAGTTATCTGCCTTTAGCATTCTTTGTATTACCAATTCTCTGGCAAGAAAAGACTAAAGGACATCCCAATGCACGGTGCACAAAGCTCCGGCTAATACAAGATCTTGGTGAAGTGTCAGACCAGTGGCAAGGAGAGACTATTTCATTTTTTTAAAAAAAAATAATCTTACACTAACCGTTTCTGTATTTCCATTGGCCATGCATGAAGCTCAAATCGAGAAACCACTGGCAGTATTAGTTGATTGAACAATTTTCTGTCATAATTGAGCCAAAGAGGCCCCGTCATTATTTAGTGAATAGGATTTACCACCATGACATTCAGAGAAACCATGAGAATTAAACAAACTCCAAGTAATCATTTAAAGATTACATGAACATGACACAAAAATGTATTGAAATTGCACCAGACACCTCTCCAAACTACAAGCAGTGCAACAAAACAGTTTACCTCAGTTATGAGAATTTTGGCTCGCAAAGCATCTGCATTTCGTGGTTCGAGAATGAAATCAGATTTTGTATCTCCTGTGAAAGCGACCTCTGGAGACAATATAATATCTGTGATCTAAACACATAACCATTTCAATCAACTAATAGCATAAGGCTTGAGACAAACAAAAGCCAAATCATTAGGCATCTAATATTGATTAATCTTCTGAAAGGAGGTGGATGCAAACCTCATTACCTCAACACCAGAATCCTTCAGCTTTTTTATCTGGGGCCCTTTTAAATGAGCATACTGTTTTTTCAGCTTATTTCTCACTGAATAAATGACGTATCCCTATTTCATATATGAAAAAAAGAAGGATGAATTTTAGCTTCAAAAATCATCCTAAAAACCAAACCATAACTACAACAGCCTGTTGAATGTCCTCAGCAAAACAAGCTCCGTTAAAAAAACAAACCTGGCTAGGAATAACATGGTGGGTTCTGAATGGCCTAGCAACAAGATCATTGCGTATCTCATATGTCTCTCCTAAAATTACGGTATTGGATGCATTAAGAAATAAACCTATGCACAAGAGGGAAAAAGAATACCAGATCAATTGATGAAATACATACCCACATCTAATGCAACTAAATCAAGCTTCAATTCCACTTGGCTCATCCCTCTATGAACTTCAAGTAACTTCTGTACATCATCTTTGATGGATGGTGGCACAAATACTGTTGGAGGTTTCAAGTTGTAAAGGCCCCGAGTTGCCAAATACATTGGAAGACCACCCTACAACCATTGAACAAGACCATGAAGGACTTGTAAATGATAACAAAAAAAAGTAAGTAAAATTATTACTAATGACTCAATGTAAAATTTGTAAAATCACAATTAAATGTGCACTATTTCATTAACTAGAGTTTTCTTTCATCTACTCTAGGCGATTCAACTCACCAAATTTAGAATCAATCAATCACCATTGAACATCTACAAGCTATCCCGACTTATTTCTCTCAAACCATGTCTATTAGAGCTGCACCTAATTACTCAATGGTATTTTTTACATATTATCTTATCTAATAACTCTATAGCTATATAATTATTTTGTGTATGATCTACAAAAGAAGGCAAATTACTATAATCTAATAAAAGTTTCCATTTAGGGTAGCAGGTACAGAACAATCACACAAGACTCCAAAAGCTCCACCCCATTTTAACCATTCATTTTTTATCCCAGCAATGATTATTTAGTTCTAAAGTTTCCATTTATGTATGAGGAAGTAATGACCAGGGTGAAGACTTCAGGCGGATTAACTGAAGCATTTCCAATAAAGATAGGGTTACATCAAGGATCAGTTTTAAGTCCATATCTTTTTACACTAATCATGGACGAACTCACTAGACATATTCAAAACACAGTACTGTGGTGCATGTTATTTACAGATGATATTGTTTTGGTAGATGAGACACGTGAAGGAGTAAATGCTAAACTAGAATCTTGACGGGAAACACTAGAAGTGAAAGGTTTTAGACTTAGTAGAGTAAAGGTAGAATATATGAAATTTAAGTTTAGCAATATTAGACGTAATGAAACAAGTGTTAAGATAGGAGATAACGAATTGTCTGGAATTTAAATATTTAGGATCATTTTTGCAAGATGATGGAGGGATTGAGAGAGATGTCTTACATAGAATACAAGCAAAATGGTTGAAATGGAGGAAAGCATCGGGTGTTTTATGTGATCGTAAAATGCCTCTAAAACTCAAAGGGAAGTTCTACAAAATGACGATTAGACCTGTTATGTTATATGACACTGAATGTTGGGCTACGACTCGAGCACATGAGCAAAAGATGAGAGTTGCAGAGATGAGGATGTTAAGGTGGATGTGTGGACATACGAGGATGGACAGAATAAGAAATGAGAGCATTAGAGAAAAAGTCGGTGTTGCATCTATTGAAGGAAAGCTCCGAGAGACACGTTTAAGGTGGTACGAACATGTACTTAGACGACCAATAAATGCTCCAGTTAGGCGATATGAAACGATGACAAATATACACATCAAACGAGGAAGAGGAAGACCAAAAAAGACTTGGTTAGCAATAATAAAACAAGATAAAATTTATTTAAATATAGATGATAATATAGTAGGGGATAGAGTCCAATGACATAGAAGGATTCATATAGCCGACCCCACCTAGTGGGATAAGACTTTGTTATTGTTGTTGTTGTGAATTAGCACGATATCATCTGCAAACACATACAAGATCCATGCTCATTGGTTCATACATTTTTAACACAAAAATTCAAGGACTAACATAGCCCTCAACCTTTTTTCTACCAAACTTTGGAACCAAGGTTAGTGATATTACGACATAACACCCCCATTAATTGCATCTTGTAAACCTATTTTTCTAATCTATCTTTTTCTAATAACCCAACACATCCATTTATAACATTCTCATTATTTTTATCTACATATTTCCAAACAATCCAACATTCTAATCCTTGAACTTGTGAAGTATGATAGGTTATGCCATAGTCTAATGTTTTTTTTTTCTTTTAGTCTAGGGGGCATAAAACAATCACACGAGACTCTAGAACCTGCTGTCTATTTTAATCATCCACACTCAATCATATTAATGATATCTTAATCAATATCTTGTTGTTAAATAATATACAAAATTATTACTGAAAGAAATTCTGTGTTAAACATAATGAAAAATTACAGAATATATAACAAATTTCTAGAGTGAAAAACAGTAGTATGGATTTTATGGTAGGGAGATTGAACATTATACTTCAACATTGATACTTGAATACTACATCTCAACCAAAGTTACAGCCTTCAGGATTGGTTAAAGATGTGGTAAACCATTTTTTATCACATAACATGTTATGCTGATTCAATACATAATCAAGTAAAGAGACCAAAAAAGATTGAAACAAGTTGAACACTTTAGAGCTCATCGTAATTTCTTTTAATTCAGAACGGAAGTACTTTTCTTACAATGTGATCGAGGTGAGCATGAGTGATGAACAAGAAATCCTGATGCACAGCCTTGGCCGGGCATCGTCCAATGTCAAAGGAAAGGTTCATGCTAGGGACCATGACGCACGTCTCATGGCCGCCGACGGAGATCCCCTCGATCGAGTAACCTTCGACTTCTAACCCCTTCCGCTGAACCTCCGCTCTCGCCCTCCGATACTCCTCCTCCTCGTTCATCGCCCGATCAATTACCGAGAGGAAACCCGACTTCTTCGAAGCTAGCGCGCGGAAGCGATCGTCTTCGGCGGCGAGGAAAGGGGGCGTAATCGGCAGCGAGCGAAGAGGGAAGGCATGCGGATGGTCGAAAGGCGCGATCTTAGGAGGAGGGAGAGGCGAATTGCCGATGGATGACAGCATTGGGATTAGGGTTTTAGCGCATCGATGGATTTTGCTCGGCGAAGGAGATAAGGCGACACTGCAGAAGCTTGCGGGTGTTCGGCGTTCAAATGAGACTGCGGAACAGTATAAGGTCAATGTTTGTTGGGTGAAAAAACAATTTGGTCAAAACTTTTGGGCCAATGCGCAAAAATTCCATTATACGCTCTATTTCTTGAAATATTTTCACGCTTTTTTTTTTTTTTTTTTTTGCTAATGACTTCTTTTCTCTTGTGTTTCATTATTCATTTCATTTCATTTCATTTCATTTGTAAGAAAAGATTTGTATTCTCTAATCAGTAGATCGCCAAATGAAATAAGATAAAGTTGTCCAAACTAGTATTAAACTATTATACTTCATTTTTATTTTTGATATCGAAAAAAACTAATCTATGATCAGGCACATGACTAGGCATGTAACAACTAGTACTCGGTCATATCTTATTCCAGACGCTCCGCATCTCGGCTTGACCATATCTTATTCCAGACGCCCCGCGTTTTGACTCGGTCATATCTTATTCCAGACGCTCTGCGTTTCGGCTCGACCATATCTTATTCCAAACGTCCAGCGTTTCGGTTCGGTCATATCTTATTTCAGACGCTCCGCGTCTCGGCTCGGTCATATTTTATTCCAGACGCCCCGCGTCTCGGTCATCATCTCATATCTCGACAGAGACACATTATCTCAGTTGTATGATTTCTCAATAAATTATTTATCTTACTCAGACAGAAGACGTGGTAGATATTTCCTATTCAGATGGCCAGCGAAACAGTCCTTATCAGCATTTTCCACCGATCAGGGAACAGAGACTCATACTGATTTTCATAAACCTGTCTACCGCATTAATGAGGAGTTGTCTCCCATCAACCACACGATGAGTATTAATTACAGCATACGTGCCTACGATATTTATGAGGGTAATGACCCCTATTACTTCTTAGAGCAGACGTAGATACATCATGAAGTCATACCGTCCATACCGACTGTACTATTTGGTAGGAGATTTCTCTTCTATATATATCCTTCCTGAAGAAGGAGAAAGGAGTTCGCGCATTCTCAACTCATTCTCTCCATTCCTTTCTCCACCTTCTTACTAATTTCCTGTCTTGAGCGTCGGAGGGGCCTTGTCGAGATCCATCTCGGCGTCCTTAATCACTTTCTGTCTTGCAGGACCCACCATTTGACCCGTTTCGCTCCATTCGGCTCGGCTCACGACCGAAACGTCGTTTCAGTCATCACCACCTGCTCTTCGCGTCATCTCCTTCCGTTCGAATTGTCAGCCCTTGTCATGCTCACTACCTGGACATTTCATCATCTCCATCTCGACCGGTAACAATTTTGAATGTGTTCTTTATTCTAACATTGAAAAAGTATTTCAAAGTAACTTTTATTGAATCTTTACATTTGAATAGTAAAACAAAAGTTTGTTGTTTTTTTTTTAGATTTATGATTATTCACCTCCTGTGCCAACCCAACTCTAAAGTTGAGAAGACCACTCTAATGCGCTTAATCTCACAATTAATCAAGATTTTGATGCAAAAAAACTTAACATAAAAAAAAAATCACCTAGATTTATTAGAAATTCAGAATGAAATATTTTCCATAATAAGGTTTTAGCGATGGTGCACAATCAAGGAAGGATTTGAATCTCTTATTGAAAAATTTAGAGACCTAGTCTACTACAACAAATGAAATTTGGACCATTCGGGTCAATAGTTTTGGAATAAACTCATCGATCATCCCATAGCGAAGACAAACTCATTTTATTTACTGTTAATTAATAATCGAAGTTGTGACATGATATATTAGTAATAAGGAGTGGGGTCTTAATGTGCTAGTTAGTAATTAATGACTTCATTTTTGCAATGTTTTGATAGTTAAATTACTATTAATTTTAGGGATAAATTCTGTCTTGTTGTCGAAGTTGCATTTATGATGCCCTATAATTATTTGAAATTTGTTCACTTCAAATTATAAATAATATGAAAAACAAAGCTGGGTGTTTGGTCTAGTGGTATGATTCTCGCTTCGGGTGCGAGAGGTCGCGAGTTCGATTCTCGCAACACCCCATTTTTTGTTTTTTTTTTTACTTGCTAAAACAAATTTTTCCCCTGGTTTCTACTTACCCATGGTTAATTAATGAACCATCATACCCAGTCGAACTCCCGGCTCAAATGTGGGATGGCAAGCCGGACCGAGTAAAAATATTTGATTAATCCCTTTCCACTAAATTATTTTTTTTTATAGTTTCATCAGTGAGCGAGTCAGAAGAGAGACGGCGGTGGGACCACCATTATTTCTCCCTCTGACGGCTGTCAATTAAAGCACCTGCAGAAGGATATATTCGTCATTTCTCACTTTCTTATTCTTCACTCCCGAGTCGCGATACACGCCGACTCCATATTTCGGCTCGGCTCGGCTCGGCTCATGGATTCCTCGATGCTCGATGTCCCTGGGCGGTGCGTGGCGTTGCGGGACGGTGCAAGAGGTGACCGGTCGTCGTGATAATTAAAGCCCGACACCCAGACAGCACACGCCCACCATGTGATGGACGCCCAACGAGATCCTCAAAAAGCTTCCACGGACATAATTTGATAATTAAGAACGATAAAATTTACAAATAATTAAATTGATTTCGAAAAAGATTTAATTTTTTTTTTCTTTCTAAATTTAGATATTTTTATGTATTTTAATTATCATATTAAAATTCATAGAATTTTTTATGAATTATTTCTCTCATAAAGATCATAATAAAACAGATCAATAAAAATTATTAAATTTATGAATTCTAAAAGACATTCTAAAAAAAAACTTAAATTCATATTTCTCCGCACTCCCTTTCATAATTATCTTATCTATCTCAAACCAAACCAAACGAGACGAAAACGAAACAGCTACTCGACGCGGCCACAGTGTCGTCGTGCAGGTGCATGGAGTGTGCCGGCGAGGGAGACAAGGCGGGCCGGGGCTCATTACTTCATGTGGCACAGCCACAGCCAGAGCTGCTGCTTGTATATAACTTCAGTGCGAATCGATCCAAAAGCTGCCCCACAAGGACGTTAATGCTTGCTCGACATGGTTACTATGCTTCTGTAATGCTTAATTATAGATGTTGAGTATTTGATGCTCTGCAGCACAGTCCACGGCCACAGGAAGCTGTGGCGGCATGCATGCATAAAATTTTAAGGATCGGAAACACTAGGAAATTAAGTTGGTGGGACAGCAAAGGTAATTAAGGTTAGTAATTGAGAGTGTTGAGGTTCCATGCATGCAATTCATGGCTGTGAGCCTGTGAGAGAAGGTACATCCATTTGGGGATCCTGCATCGATCGCCAGCGTGAATTGATACCGTTGAAGTGCCTTGTTCTTTGATCAGCAGAACCTTGTTGTGTTTGGTGGTAATGATGGTTGTTCTTTTTGTTGAACAGGAAGAAGAGGACTGGTCCGATCCTGGAGTCGGTTTGTGCATAATGCGGAAATTGTTCATTAGAAACTAGCTTCTGCAAGCTCTTATATATTTTGATCTTTCATGAAGCTATTTGATTTCCAGTTTGTTCTTTGTCTCATGGACGAAGACATCCACTTTTGCTTGGACTTTCAATGTAATATAGAATTTCAACGTGTGTGTGTATTTAAATTTTAGGTCAAAAAATATATATATTTTTTATAATACCGTACCATAACCACTACTATGCCTCCAAAAATCTGAATATTGACCAAAAACTATTCATCTTGCTACGAAGTCTATGTTGTTGGCTTATGCATGCATTGTCCATGAGGATGATACGGTAGTTAAAGTACGACGGTATCTATAGAAATTATATGAGTCGATTCTTAAAAATTTCAGTTAATTCAGAATCAGGTGATAGCGACATCGTATCTAAAAATATGAGTCAAATAGATTTGAAAAGACAATCAATCTTTGCAAAGTATAAGAAACAAAAGGTATAAATTTTTGGTGATGACAATATGTCAGAATTAGATAAGTATCTGAATGAAATAGTTGAAGAATATTGTGAGACTTTTGACATTTTGGGATGGTGGAAACAAAATTGTCATAGATTTCCTATACTTGCTCAAATTGCTCGTGATGTGTTAGTCATTCCAATATCAACAGTTGCTTCAGAATCCGCTTTCAGTACTGGTGGTCGGGTACTTGATTGTTTCAGGAGTTCATTGACTCCTAGAATGGTAGAAAGTCTGATTTGTACTCAAGATTGGCTTCGATTAAGTTTGGTGTCAATTAATGTCGAAGAAATTTTAGAAGATGTAGAAAAACTTGAAAGCGGTACGTTTTATTTATAGTTAGTTATTTGTTTACAATTAAAAATATATAGAGTATTAATTTGTTTGACTTGTATCATGTTATACTTTTTTGTCAGAGTTCTCAAAAGTAATATTGGATTCGTCTTCTTCGACAACACCAATTGAGGTGTAATTAACTACTTCATGGTATGCTTCAATTATTATAATCTAGTTACAAGTGTATTTACTTTTTAATTATCTTGTTCAAATAGTAATAATAAATTTGTACTTCTTGATCATTATTTATTAGGATAAACACAAGTGGTGAAGCAAACAAGTTTAAACTTTAAACTCTGAAATCAAGTCACAACTTACAAGGAGTCAACTCTCCTTGTAAGTTAACATAGCAACTTACTCAGTCAAGGAGTGAAGGAAGAGCCAAGGACTCAAGTCAACTCTCAAGTCTCAAGTGTCAACTCTCAAGATCTAAGGATACATTGTATTCATTTTGATATTTGACATGTTCTATAAGGCTATAACTGAAGTGTAAAAAAGTTAAAATTATATGTTTCATTGCTATGTTAGCAGCTTGATTGCTTGAATGTTTTAATTTTAACGAGATATTTTTATATATTTTGATGTGTTGACATTTATTAAATTGTGTTTTGTATAGTTGTGCTCTTGTTGACATGTATAATATATTTAATTTAAATAGTTATGTTATTGTGTAATATTGAATGTTTTAAATTTTAATGTTGAAATTTAAGAATGTACAGGAAAATAACTTATATAAATATAGGGGAGGTATTTTTTTTTTAATTCTAATAAATCGTGTAAAATTAAGGTTTCACATAATGGATATAGGTTATATCTAATCGTATATATTCATTAAATGCACGAAATGACATCAAATTAGTGTTTTAATATGATTTTATCGAAATTCATTTGGAAAATGATCGATCTTCATTTACCGATCAGTGATACTTTGTTGATCGGTGATACTCAATCGATTGGTGATGTTATATATCAGTCGACTGATTGTACCATTAGTCGATTGATTTGCGTCATCAGTCGACTTAAAACGATACATGCTCGACGCACTGATTACATCCGGTGGATACGATCCGATGTATCACATCGATCATAGTTAGCCATCGATCGATGTATCACGAATGATCGGTGGTATCGGTTTTTTTGTTTTTAGCGAAAACCGATTTTTACAAAATCAGTTCGATTCATTGAAAAATTTTGGTCGATGCGGTTTAGTTAAAAAAATTCGGTTTATTGGTTTGGTCTTAATCGGTTTCGGTTCGGTTTTAACCGAATGCACACCCCTACTCCTTAATCGGATGTGTGTCTGGAACACATAATCTTCCTCGGAATCGGAGGACTCCAGTCTCGTCACACGAGAAATCTGTCTGTCGTCCTGAGTCCAGAGTGCTGCATAAGAACTGCAGATGCTGATCACTAACTTGTGCCTCCTTGATCCTCTCAATAATAGCGGTGGGCAACCATAGATACCAATATCCCGGGATGTTTGACCTATTGAGACAACCCCAACTCAGAAGCTGAGAACAAGATTCGATCATGCGGTGAATGACTAGCGAGAATCCCAGGACTTCTGCTCGGTGCATCTGCTATAACGTTAGCTTTACGGATGATATCCGAATGGTGCAATCATAATCCTTTAGGTATTCCATCCATCGTCTCTGTCTAAGGTTCAATTCTTTCTGAGTGAAAATATATTTCAAACTCTTATGGTCCGTATAGATCTCAAAAGTAATCCCATACAGATAATGTCTCCATATCTTTAGCGCAAAAATAATGGCTGCTAACTCCAGATCGTGCACCGGATAATTCCTCTCATGGTCCTTAAGGACGTGGAGGCATAAGCTACTACGGTCAGCGCATCAGGCCTCCCAATCCTTGGAAAGAAGCATCAGTATTCAGTACCATCCCATCGCAAGAAGAAGGAATCACCAATACCGGTGCAGAAACTAGACGCTGCTTAAGCTCCTAGAAACTGGACTCACACGCCTCTGACCAAGCAAACTTGGCCCTTGGTCAAGCGAGTAAGTGGTGTGGCTATACAGAAAATCCTCCACAAATCTATGGTAATACGCCAAATCCAAGAAAACTACGGACTTCTGATCGACTTTGCATTTGCTCCCAGCTGTAATCGCTCGATTTTACGGGGATCATTGAAATACCTCGCTAGATACCACATGTCCAAGAAATCCTGAAGATAACGAGCGCGACTTACTGAATTTGGCATATAAATGCTCTCGTCGCAATGTCTCCAATACAATCCGAAGATGGTGCTCATGCTCCTCCTCAGAATGAGAATATATCAAGATATCATCTATGAATACGATGACAAATTGATCCAAGTACCTCAAGAATACCCGGTTCATCAAATCCATAAATGCAGCTGGAGCATTAGTAAGACCAAATGGCATCACTAGAAACTCGTAATGTCCATAACGCGTGCAGAACGCTGTCTTCTGAACATCCTCGTCTCTTACCCTCAGCTGATGATAACCTGATCGCAGATCAATCTTGGAATACACGCAAGTATCCTTGAGCTGATCAAACAAATCCTCTATCCTCGGCAGTGGATATTTGTTCTTAACGATTCTTCTGCATTAAGTTGTCGGTAATCAATACATAACCGCAGAGATCCATCTTTCTTTTAACGAGCGACCAGGAGCTCCCGAGGTGAAAACACTAGATCAACAAAACCCTATCCAATAATTCTTGCGCTTGTATCTTTAGCTCACTTAACTCTTTTGCCATCCTAAGATGGGAGCCTTTGACACCGTGCGGTTCTCGAATCACCTCTATCGAATTCCACTTGCCTCTGGTGGCAAGAAGTTCATCCGAAATACATCCTGATACTCACGAACTACCCGTACGCTGTATAGAGGTGGTATCTGCTCACTCTCCACTTTGTACAATGAGAATAAGTAACCCTGACAACCATGCGTCAATAATCTCCGAGCCTGAAGTGCAGATATAACGGACACTCCATCATCCCGGTACCCACAAATTCCCATGCAGCCGATCCGTGGCTCAAGGTCACTATTCTCGCCTACAATCCATCAGAGCACAATATGTAGCCAACCAATCCATTCCGAGTATGATATCGAATTCCACCATCTCTAGCACCAAGGTCCACCGTAAGTATATATCCTCAAATCCAACTGACAACCTTTGATTACTTGATGACCGTCAAAACCTCGCCCGATGGTAATGATACCGCTAATCCACAAGAACGAATCATAGGGATTCTCCCAATTTTACTCAGAAATATACTAGAAATAAAGGAATGCGAGCTACTAGTATCAATCAATGTATCAGCAGGTATAGAATAAACCAAAATCGTACCCCGAATGACCGATCCCTCGGCCCGAAAGGCCCTCTCGTAATGGCATAAACTCGCCCGCCTCCATGCGACTACTGTGCTCAGATATAATAGTAGAATGCCTCCACTCGATGGATCTGGTCGTGATGATGCCGCCGAGGTCGACCACCAAGGCAGCATAATATATCCTCGAGAGCCTTAGATATCGGAGTAGGTGGTCCTAATAATAACTCTCGAGCCGGTGTATAATGAATCGCCACGCATCCCTAAGAATCACTCCCATGTATATGATATATCTGAGCTGTAGGAGGGGGTGGCTATCTCTGACCATGCATCTGCGTCCTAGGTGCTGACCTCTGCTGATGATGCTGATCAGATCTCTTTCCCTTGCTGGAATTTCCTGAACCTTCCAGCTGTGCCTTCAGAGTACACTCTCGACTAGTGTGCCCTGGATGCTTGCGAATAAAAACACTGTCCAAGGGACACTAAATGTGGTGGGTTCTGACCCGCATCTATAGCATCTAGCCATGTGTCCGCTCTTACGGTTCTTCCGAGAACCTCGGTATCCAGTGTTGGCGCGCTCCTTTTGTGCCCTAGATGATCCCTCCAAGTACCATGAGAAGCCCCTCTCTGATCTTGCTTTCTCTCGAAGTGAGTCGATCGACCGATTTCACGCTTTCCCTGGTTCATCCGCTTTTCCAACTCTCTCCTTTGTGATTTTTTGAGAAGTCATCTCAAGATAGGCTGCCTATCTAGTGCCTCTCGGTACGAATTAATGGAAGATCCCGATAGTTTGGCCCGAATATACGCAGCCAAACCCTGCATAAATTGGAACATTCTGTCCCCATCCTGTGCTACCAAATGTGGACAAAATTCCGCGAGTCGAGTGAACTCCGCATTATACTCCATGACTGACTGGTTGCCCTGCTTAAGCGTTAAGAACTCCTGACGGCGGTCTTTGTAGGGAACGCAAGGAAAATCGCCTCGAATATATCTCGAAAGCGCCCAAGTGATGTCCTGCTCTCCCATCAATGTCTTCTGCATTTTCCACCACGTAGTCGCCTGCTCCCGAAGGTGATAAGCTGCTAGACCCACCTTCTCCTCATCGGTGCAACTCATGAACTCAAACGTATCCTCCAAATTGTCTAACAAAGTCCGTGCAATCCAGGATCGATCGCCTTAATAGCGTAATCGTCCTTGGTCGACCGTGCTAACACCTAGATACGTGCCTTGACTCACCCAACCGAACTGTAGCGCCGGCATAGTCAGGGTACATCGCTCTTGAGGTTCAACCTCGGTAGAGACTGCCGTGGCTCCTCCCGATCAACCTGGCCTCCGTAGTAGGTTGTTTAGATGATCGACCTCTCTTACGAGCCTAAAACAGTGCCATAATATCGCTTGTTCACACTCGCAACGACTTACATAAATATTTAACCGTAAAATACTAAGTGTTAAGATTTCTTACTTGACAACTTGGAGCTCATACCTTCAATCCCATCTTACCAAATCGAAATCAAATCAAATCAAAACGATTTCCGAGGTCCCAAAATCCGACAAAACATTATTGCATGGCATCGCACCCTAGAGCTCTGATACCAATAAAATTGTCACGCCCCGAGGTAGACTCCAACTGACGCACTTATGACAATTCCAATACGGTACAAAAGTCGCAGCCAGTATAACACATATCGAAAATGTATAACAACACAGCAAAAACGTATAACATCAATAGCGGAAGCCAAACACAATGGAAATACAAACTCGACAACATAAGTACATCGGTATATCCGTCCATACTAGAATAAAATCCATATTGAATATCAAAAGAGAAACATACAGCATGATCTCCAAAACAATAAGAGTCCATATGAAGATACATGCGATGGGAAGCAAAAACCCTCGGAAACGGCGAGATGGGATCAGGTGGCAATGCTCCAAGTCCATGCCGAAGTCTTCTATCTACTACCTGGGCGACAGGAAACCCAGGGTCCAGGGTGGTGAGTATAAAACTCAGGGGTAATATATAGAAGTGCATGAACAACATACAGGGTAAAGAGATCTACAGGTATACATGTGAAGATCTACAAGTATACAGCATGAGTCCATCATACATACAGTACTCAACATAGTAACCAGAAACTACAGATACGGTCATACTCATAGCATACACTAAACTAATAAACTGACATAAAATAATGTACATACCTGACGGTCTGCCGTCCACATAACCTATAACATCCTGAACAGGTATATCATAACATAATCTAAATAACATGCGACAGTCTAAACCAAAACATACTCATACTCAACACACAGCAGTATAGAAAATGCAAATGACATGTAGCATGATATACAATCATATGCAGCAACCAAATGCAACATCTCACAAGCATATGTAAAACATATATCAAATACATGCATACATATATATATATCAGCAATGCATATGCATGGTCATGCCTGTGCACCCAACTCGCTACCACGACCCCATTGTGGCCTAGGTGTCACGACATGACAACTATCCCGACTCCAGCCGCCACCACTCTCGAGTGACCGAGTTGGGTAGTATGAAACAGTAGCTAGCCGCCATAGAGCTATATGCTACTCACACGGGGTCCTGCTAGCCGCTCCGTCCCTACCCATGAGTAGACGAGCACCGCACCCAGATCATCAGACATCACACGACCACCATCTATAGTGGGTGAGTGCGCTAACTACCAAGTGCTGGCGATCTCCAGCTACCACCATCCCTAGTGGCCGAGAGAACGACACGCACACAATGCTCTCGCCTCAACCTCGCAACCACTACCCCGAGTGGGAGGCGGGATGACTGACGACTTGTCTCAACCACAAGGCACTCCAAATGTCAAGATGCATGAAATGTAATGATGCATAGCTCACACACAAATCCTCGCAACACTCCCTAACTCACGGGAGACCTAGTCAACCAAAAGTCAACCATATAAGGACATAAATCCAGAATCACAACCTATTTACCTATGCATGGATAAATAGATCACAAACTAACACACTGATATGTATACGATATAACGACCGACCTCATAATTTGGACTCATCACCTAACCTAGCGATGCAACCCAGTAACCCAGTCTGAGGTCATAAAAATAACCCTAACCACATGCACTTACTAAACATCTATCAGCTAACACATAATAGGGTTTTATAGTTCCTATCCGTGCTAGATAATCAATGATGTAACAGATTATATTTCTCAAAGGTCAAAGGCAGTACAAGCATATGATTTAATAAGAGTGGATTTAAGGTAAACAGGTATAAACATATATACAATGTCACACACTAGAATGGATCAAACTACCGGAACCAGGTAGATATTACCCACCTGATACGAAGCTCGAATAATCGTCACAGTCGCGAACCTGCTTCGTATCCCAAACCTGCACAATAGTAACAAATTACGGTTAAGTGCAAATCGCCGATACTATACGAACAAATACTAGTTCATTTTATATTCGTATTCTTTTCCCAAAGGCATTTCAACCACTCCGACTATCTAACTGATTCACCAACCAACCCCTAATAAATCACGACATCCTCAAGATTAATTACGGTGAATAAATCTAACTACACCTACTTCACCCATCACATCTCCCTAACAGAATATAACTAATATAATCCAATACATTAAAATCTCCCAAATCCAAACATGTCAGATATCCACTAGTATTAATCGAACATAATCAATACCCGAACAACAAACACAATCAAATCCCAGTAGTAAAAACTCTAATCATCCGAACGCAAACAATTTCATACCCAATTGCAACCTCCTCACAGATGATAAGAATCGGTTAGTTTCATCTACAACCAAAATCACCTCGACACACCCCCACGCATAGCACCTACAGATGAAGCAATAGCAATACATACAACTTACCGATCTCAGATCTCCTCCGGCAGTTCAATCCGGCTTAACCTCTGCCTACCGAAAGAATTCCCGATCAAACCATCAACAACATTTGCAATCACAGGATACCAACTACACCCTATCAATCGATTACCGTAATCACAGCTAACAATCCCTAACAATCTAAACAAATCAACCATAAACTAGTATTTCCCGAGCACCAATACTCGAATCAACAAACCCAAATACTATTCGGCAACTCAAATTCACAAGAACAAACAAATCCACAATCACATTAACAGAACACCAATCAATGGATACCACAGCTGACAGTATTGGGTTAGATCCAAACTTACCGGCTCTAAACTCCACCGGCGGCGATTTTTCCCCCAATCCCAGTTGCTCGCCGAATCAAATCAACTCTCGATCACTGTCAACCCATAGATCTCAATAAGCACGACCCGAAAACAAGATCTCTACTCGAAAAGGAAACCGACATTCGATCCTTACCTCCGATGGCAGCTCACGCTGCACACCTCGATCACGAGCGAAGGAAACGCCGGCACTCCCTAAGGCAACCTCTTCCTGACCCCCGACTGGGGATCTACTACCAAGGCGGCGCTGTCGAGCAACTCTCACTGGACACCGACGATCTGGAATCCCGGTGACCCGATCGCGCGGAGCGAAGGAGCGAGGCGGAGAAGAAGGAAACAGGGAATGGTTATCGCGACACTTCGATTCGTTCGGTGGTTTTTAAAAGCCGTTCAACTGATCCGGTTAACCCAGCCAACTTTAAGCCCAATCTGATTGGGTTCAGCCCAGCTAGTTCAGCCACTTGACCCAAATCAAATCTAATCCGAGTTCAGTCCAAATCCAATTCCAATTCAGCCCAAGCCCATTTCAGCCCAAGCCCATCTCAGCCCAAGCCTATCTCAGCCCAATTTCATTTCAGTCCAATTTCAGCCCAGCTAAATAATTAACCACTTAGCCCACTAATTAAGCCTAATTAATCCCTTAATTAATTCTAATTAATTAACGGTTTAATCCATTTTTTTTCGTATACTACATTCTCCCCCACTTAATAAAATTTGGTCCCCAAATTTCGGACTTATACGCAAAGAATCAACATAAGAGATTTCTTGAATTACTACATACCTCACGTGAACAGGTGAGGGTATCGAGCTCGGATGATATCCTCCAGCTCCCATGTAGCCTCCTCATCAGTGTGATGCTGCCATCCAACCTTTACAAGACGGATGGTTTTGTTCCGTAACTGACACTCTTTGCGACCAAGAATCCGCACGGGAACCTCCTCATATGTCGCATTAGGCCGGAGTGGAACCGACACCTCCGTCAGAACATGATCCTGATGCGGTACGTATTTCCTCAGCATAGACACATGGAATACGTTATGGACGCTCGCAAGCGTCGGAGGTAGAGCCAATCGGTATGCTACACCTCCAATCCGCTCCAATATCTCGAATGGTCCAATGTAGCGTGGTGCTAACTTTCCTTTAATTCCGAATCTCTTAACTCCTTTTGTAGGTGATACTCGCAAAAATACATGATCTCCTATAACAAACTCCAGAGGTCTCCGCCTCCGATCCGCATAACTTTTCTGTCTGTTTTGAGCCTCTGACAATCGTCGTCTGATAATACGAACTAACTCTGCATCCTGCTGAATACTCTGAGGACCCAATAACTGTCGCTCCCCGACATCCTCCCACAATACTGGAGATCTGCAGGGTCGACCATACAAAGCCTCAAAGGGAGCCATCTGAATGGAAGAGTGATAACTATTATTATACGCAAACTCCACCAAATGAATGTGATCCTCCCAGCTGCCTCCGAAATCCATGACGCAAGATCTCAATAAGTCCTCCAAAGATCAATAGTACGCTCATCGCCCATCCGTCTGCGGGTGAAATGCAGTACTGAGACGAAGCTCGGTGCCCATAGCATGCTGAAGACTCTGCCAGAATCGTGAAGTAAAATGCGGATCTCTGTCAGATATGATACTCAAGGGTACTCCGTGCAGTCTGACAATCTCTCTACAGTATAACTCAGCTAGTCGATCCAATGGATGTGTCTCACGAATCGGAAGGAAATGACCGGATTTGGTTAACCTATCCACAATCACTCAAATCGCATCATGTCCTTTACGGGTTCTGGGCAACCCCGTAACAAAATCCATCGTAATATGTTCCCACTTCCATTCCGGAATTGGGATTCTCTGTAGCAATCCGGCGGGTTTCTGATGTTCAGCCTTTACCTGCTGGCAGACCAAACATCGAGCGACGAAATTCGCAATATCTCTCTTCATACCGTCCCACCAGTATGAACGCCTTAAATCCTGATACATCCGGGTACCGCCAGGATGTATAGCAAATCTCGAGTTATGTGCCTCTCGTAATAACTCCTCCTTAATAGGGGTGTGCAATTGGTCGGTTAAACCGAAAAAACCGACCGAACTTTCAAGTTCGGTTCGGTTCAATCGGAAATTCAGTTTTTTTATTTAAAAATATCAATTTATTCAGTTTTTTCGGTTCGATTTCGGGTTTGAACCGGAAAAATTCGATTTACCCGAACTGACCGATTTTTTCCCACCAGTCGACTGATGGCTAAAATCAGTCGACTGATTTTAGATATCAGTCGACTGTACCTCAATGGACAGATATCAGTCGATCACAGAATGTTTATTAGTCGACTGATGGCTAAAATCAGTCGACTGATGGTTCAATCAGTCGATTGATTTTAGCCATCAGTCGACTGATTTATCGCGATTTTGTCTAAAATCGTGATTCGTGAAACCACAAATCATGATTTTCTTCCCTAAACCCTAACCTTTCACTCTCAGCCTCTCGCCAACTCTCCTAAGCCCTCTTTCCGGCCTCCGTCAGTCCACTCTTCGTATCTGTCTATCCTAAACCCTAATTCTCTCCGTCTTCGTCTCCGTCTCCGTCTCCTCTCCTAGGCTCCACTCGCACATCGACGACTTTGCTTCCCACACCCTTTCAATTTTCGACGATCAACGGTTAGTTTACTATACTTATTTAGTTGTTTTACTATACTTATTTAGTTGTTTTACTATACTTATTTAGTTATTTTTATGATTCAATTTTCGACGACTGACGATGATCATGATTCATGAATAGTAAAAAATTTAGGTTTAGGGGCATACTTTGTTTATAATTCTAAATTGCTAATCTAGTAAAATAGTTATATATAATTTTTTTAATGAATTGTATGTTTTTTTTAGATGTCAATGCAAGAAAATCTTTCAAATATGGATGTTAATAATAGTTGTTCAATGCCACAATCTGGATCTTCAGTAGGTACAAGACCATCTGTGACAGAAAAAGTAAGCAAACGGAAAACAATCAAACCAAGAAGTGAGGTATGGGAGCATTTTACGAAGTTTACCAATGTCGCTAATAAGATTAAAGCCAAATGCAATTATTGTGATAAGGAGTTTTTTTGTGATCCATACAAGAATGGAACAACAAGTTTGAAATCTCATATGACCTCATGCAAGAAACATCCTCATGCTATTGAAACAAATCAAACACAGTTGAGTTTTCAAGTGGGTGCAAACAGGTGAGGATCTCTTATTTCTTGAAATTTGATCAGATGCATCTAGAAAAACATTAGCTAGAATGATTATCATGGATGAATTGCCTTTTAAATTTGTAGAAGGAGAAGGGTTTAAAGCATTTATGTCTATGGTATGTCCAAAGTTTAGAATTCCTTCGAGATGGACAGTTGCACGTGATTGTCTTGAATTATACAAAATTGAAAGGGAAAAATTGAAAAGTCTGTTGCATGATTCGACACAAAGAGTTTGTTTGACTACTGATACATGGACATCGATTCAAAAAATTAACTATATGTGTTTGACTGCTCATTTTATCGATAAAGATTGGAAGCTACATAAAAGAATTTTAAATTTTTGTCCAATTACAAGTCATAAAGGCGAGGCCATCAGTTTAGCTATTGAAAATTATTTGAGAGGTTGGGAAATTAATAGAATTTTCACTATTACTGTTGATAATGCAAGTTCAAATGATGTCATTTGTCAATAGTTTCAAGAAAAGATGGTTAATCGATTCTACTATTTTAAAAGGTGAATTCATTCATATGAGATGTGTAGCTCATATAATCAATTTGATTGTTGTTGATGGCTTGAAAGATATAAATCCATCTGTGATGAGAGTCAGGAATGCTATTAAATATGTTTTGCAATCCCCCTCTAGATTAAGCAAGTTCAACGAATGTGTAGAAATTGAAAAAATTGAAAGTAAAAAATCATTGTGTTTGGATGTACCAACCAGATGGAATTCAACTTATTTGATGTTGAATGTAGCGGAAAAATTTGAAAGAGCTTTTGATAGGTTTGATGAACAAGACCCATGCTTTAGACTGTATCTTCAACGTACAGATTGGGGTGTTGTTGTGAATGATAATGGAGATATGATATTTGGACTAGACGGGAATGTCCAAACAGAATTACAGACTATTGATGGGAAGCCAACTAGTACTGATTGGAATAATATTAGACTTTTTGCATCTCTGTTGCAAGTTTTTTATGAGTTAACATTAAAAGTCTCAGGATCTTTATATGTCACTTCTAACACTTTTGCACATGAAATCAGTTCTATTCATTCCATATTAAAGGAGTGGCAAGATAGTGATGAACCTGATGTGTATTCAATGGGATTGAGAATGAAAATGAAATTTGACAA
The DNA here is from genome assembly GCA_025175895.1 of Wurfbainia villosa. Classification (NCBI taxonomy): domain Eukaryota; kingdom Viridiplantae; phylum Streptophyta; class Magnoliopsida; order Zingiberales; family Zingiberaceae; genus Wurfbainia; species Wurfbainia villosa. Next base: position 102,351,906 of record CM045988.1, on the reverse strand, counting down.
ATATTGGGGAGATCCAGAGAAAATGAATAAATTAATTTATATTGCAGTGGTACTTGATCCAAGACATAAATTAGATTTTTTGGAATTTATGTTGATTGAGTTATATGGAGATGAAAAGGGTGCAATAGCAGGAAAGAATATAAAGGAGACTTTGTTTGCTTTGTACAAAAATTATAAGGAGAAAATAGAGCCTCAAAGTAACACCTCAAAAATTTCAGTTAATTCAGAATCAGGTGATAGCGACATCGTGCCTAAAAATATGAGTCAAATAGATTTGAAAAAGCAATCAATCTGCAAGTATAAGAAACAAAAGGCACAAATTTTTGGTGATGGCAATATGTCAGAATTAGATAAGTATCTGAATGAAATAGTTGAAGAATATTGTGAGACTTTTGACATTTTGGGATGGTGAAAACAAAATTGTCATAGATTTCCTATACTTGCTCAAATTGCTCGTGATGTGTTAGGCATTCCAATATCAGCGATTGCTTGAATCCGCTTTGATCGGTGGTGGGTACTTGATTGTTTCAGGAGTTCATTGACTCCTAGAGTGGTAGAAAGTCTGATTTGTACTCAAGATTGGCTTCGATTAAGTTTGGTGCCAATTAATGTCGAAGAAATTTTAGAAGATGTAGAAAAACTTGAAAGCTGATGCTTTATTTATAGTTAGTTATTTGTTTACAATTAAAAATATATAGAGTATTAATTTGTTTGACTTGTATCATGTTATACTTTTTTGTCAGAGTTCTCAAAAGTAATATTGGATTCGTCTTCTTCGACAACACCAATTGAGGTGTAATTAACTACTTCATGGTATGCTTCAATTATTATAATCTAGTTACAAGTGTATTTATTTTTTAATTATCTTGTTCAAATAGTAATAATAAATTTGTACTTCTTGATCATTATTTATTAGGATAAACATAAGTGGTGAAGCAAACAAGTTTAAATTTTAAACTCTGAAATCAAGTCACAACTTACAAGGAGTCAACTCTCCTTGTAAGTTAACATAGCAACTTACTCAGTCAAGGAGTGAAGGAAGAGCCAATGACTCAAGTCAACTCTCAAGTCTCAAGTGTCAACTCTCAAGATCTAAGGATACATTGTATTTATTTTGATATTTGACATGTTCTATAAGGCTATAACTGAAGTGTAAAAAAGTTAAAATTATATGTTTCATTATATGTGACTTGATTGCTTGAATGTTTTAATTTTAACGAGATATTTTTATATATTTTGATGTGTTGACATTTATTAAATTGTGTTTTGTATAGTTGTGCTCTTGTTGACATGTATAATATATTTAATTTAAATAGTTATGTTATTGTGTAATATTGAATATTTTAAATTTTAATGTTGAAATTTAAGAATGTACAGGAAAATAACTTATATAAATATAGAGGAGGTATTTTTTTTTTAAATTCTAATAAATCGTGTAAATTTAAGGTTTCACATAATAGATATAGGTTATATCTAATCGTATATATTCATTAAATGCACGAAATGACATCAAATTAGTGTTTTAATCATTTATCGTAAAATTTATTTGGAAAATGATCGATATTTAACGATCATTGATACTTTGTTCGATCGATTGATACTCAATCGATCGTGATGTTATATATCGATATTGATTATCCATCGATCGATCGATTGATTTGCGTCTCGATCGACTTAAAAACATTCTGCTCTCGACACAATTACATCGGTGGATACTGACCAATCGATGTATCACATCGATCGAATTAGCCGATCGTGATGACCGATGTTTCACGCAATGATCGTGGTCGGTTTTTCGGTTTTTAACCGAAAAAACTGATTTTTTTTACAAAATCGGTTCGGTTCATTGAAAAATTTCGGTCGGTCCAGTTTAGTTAAAAAAATTTAGTTTATTCGGTTTCGGTCTTAATCGGTTCGGTCGGTTCGGTTTTAACCGAATGCACACCCCTACTCCTTAATCGGATGTGTGTCTGGAACACATAATCTTCCTCGGAATCGGAGGACTCCAGTCTCGTCACACGAGAAATCTGTCTGTCGTCCTGAGTCCAGAGTGCTGCATAAGAACTGCAGATGCTGATCACTAACTTGTGCCTCCTTGATCCTCTCAATAATAGCAGACTGGGCAACCATAGATACCAATATCCCCCGGGATGTTTGACCCTATTCAGACAACCCCAACTCTGAGAACTGCCGAACAAGATCAGTCACTGCGGTCAAATGACTAGCCAGAATCCCACGGGACTTCCTGCTCAGTGCATCTGCTACAACGTTAGCTTTACCCGGATGATACTGAATGGTGCAATCATAATCCTTTAGGTATTCCATCCATCGTCTCTGTCTAAGGTTCAATTCTTTCTGAGTGAAAAGATATTTCAAACTCTTATGGTCCGTATAGATCTCAAAAGTAATCCCATACAGATAATGTCTCCATATCTTTAGCGCAAAAATAATGGCTGCTAACTCCAGATCGTGCACCGGATAATTCCTCTCATGGTCCTTAAGCTGACGGGAGGCATAAGCTACTACACGGTCGAACTGCATCAGAACTGCTCCCAATCCTTGGAAAGAAGCATCAGTATACAGAACCATCCCATCGTAAGAAGAAGGAATCACTAATACAGGTGCAGAAACTAGTCGCTGCTTAAGCTCATGAAAACTGGACTCACACGCCTCTGACCAAGCAAACTTGACCCCTTTCCGGGTCAAGCGAGTAAGTGGTGTGGCTATACAGGAAAATCCCTCCACAAATCTATGGTAATACCCGGCCAATCCAAGAAAACTACGGACTTCCTGAACTGACTTTGGTTTTCCTAATCGGTAATCGCTGATTTTACGGGATCAATCAAATACCTCTGCTAGATACCACATGTCCAAGAAATCTCACAGAAGATAACCAGAAAGCGCACTTACTGAATTTGGCATATAAATGCTCTCGTCGCAATGTCTCCAATACAATCCGAAGATGGTGCTCATGCTCCTCCTCAGAATGAGAATATATCAAGATATCATCTATGAATACGATGACAAATTGATCCAAGTACCTCAAGAATACCCGGTTCATCAAATCCATAAATGCAGCTGGAGCATTAGTAAGACCAAATGGCATCACTAGAAACTCGTAATGTCCATAACGCGTGCAGAACGCTGTCTTCTGAACATCCTCGTCTCTTACCCTCAGCTGATGATAACCTGATCGCAGATCAATCTTGGAATACACGCAAGTATCCTTGGTGATCAAACAAAGGTGGATATTTTGTTCTTATTCTTGCATTAAGTTGTGGTAATCAATACATAACATGAGAGATCCATCTTTCTTTTAAGAAGACCGGAGCTCCCGGGTGAAACACTAGGATGAACAAAACCCTATCCAATAATTCTTGCTTGTATCTTTAGCTCACTTAACTCTTTCTGCCATCCCAGATGGAGCCTTTGACACCGGTGCGGTTCCTGGAATCACCTCTATTGCGAATTCCACTTGCCTCGGAGGTGGCAAGCCCGGAAGTTCATCTGGAAATACATCCGGATACTCACGAACTACCCGCACGCTGGAAAGAGGTGGTATCTCCTCACTCTCCACTTTGACCAAAGAGAATAAGTAACCCTAACAACCACGCGACAATAATCTCCGAGCCTGAAGTGCAGATATAACAGACACTCCATCATCCCGGGTACCCACGAATTCCCATGCAGGCTGATCTGGTGGTCGGAAGGTCACTACTCTCGCTCTACAATCCACTGTAGCACAATATGTAGCCAACCAATCCATTCCGAGTATGATATCGAATTCTACCATCTCTAGCACCTGAAGGTCCACCGTAAGTATATATCCCTCGAAATCCAACGGACAACCTTTGATTACTTGATGACTGGTCAAAACCTCGCCCGATGGTAATGATACCGCTAATCCACAAGAACGAATCATAGAGATTCTCCCAATTTTACTCAGAAATATACTAGAAATAAAGGAATGCGAGCTACTAGTATCAATCAATGTATCAGTAGGTATAGAATAAACCAAAATCATACCCCGAATGACCGATCCCTCGGCCCGCTGAGCGTCCTCTCGGGTAATGACATAAACTCGTCCAGTCTCCACATGCGACGGCTGCGCTCCAGATATAATAGTAGAATGCCTCCACTCCGGATGGATCTGGAGTGCGTGATGATCTTTCTGGAGGTGACTCTTCTGTGAGCATAATATATCCACGAGCCGTAGGTAGATATCGCTGAGTAGGTGGTCCGGAATAATAACTCTCTGGAGCTGGTGTATAATGAATCGCCGCCGGCATCCCGGAAGAATCACTCCCATGTATATGATATATCTGAGCTGTATGAGGGGGTGACTGTCTCTGACCATGCATCTGCGTCCTAGGTGTTGACCTCTGCTGATGATGTTGATCAGATCTCTTTCCCTTGCTGGAATTTCCTGAACCCTCTAGTTGTGCCTTCAGAGTACACTCTCGACGAGTGTGCCTTGGATGCTTGCAGTAATAACAAACACTCTGGTCCAAGGGACACTCTGAAATGTGGTGGGTTCCTGACCCGCATCTATAGCATCTAGCCATGTGTCCGCTCTTACGGTTCTTCTGAGAACCTCCAGACTGTCCAGAAGCTGGCCGCTTCCCTTTCTGTGCCCTAGATGATCCCTCTGAAGTACCATGAGAAGCCCCTCTCTGATCTTGCTTTCTCTGAGTCTCAGGAGTCGCATCAGATTTCCGCTGCTTTCCCTGGTTCATCTGTTTTTCCAACTCTCTCTCCTTTGCGATTTGCTGAGAAGTCATCTCAATAGACAGTGCCCTATCTAGTGCCTCTCGGTACGAATTAATGGAAGATCCCGATAGTTTGGCCCGAATATATGCAGCCAAACCCTGCTTAAATTGGAACATTCTGTCCCCATCCTGTGCTACCAAATGTGGACAAAATTCCGCGAGTCGAGTGAACTCCGCATTATACTCCATGACTGACCGGTTGCCCTGCTTAAGCGTTAAGAACTCCTGACGGCGTGCTGTAGGGAACGCAGAAGGAAAATACTGCCTCCAGAATATATCTCAGAAAACTGCCCAAGTGATGTCCTGCTCTCCCATCAATGTCTTCTGCATTTTCCACCACGTAGTCGCCTGCTCCCGAAGGTGATAAGCTGCTAGACCCACCTTCTCCTCATCGGTGCAACTCATGAACTCAAACGTATCCTCCAAATTGTCTAACCAAGTCCGTGCAATCCAGGGATCAGACTCGCCTCGGAATAGCGTAAATCGATCCTTGGCTGACCGTGCTAACACCGGTATACGTGCCTTGACTCTGACCCAACTGGAATCCGTAGCAGTCGGCATAGTCAGGGGTACATCAGGCTCTTGAGGTTCCGAACCTCTGGTAGGAGACTGTCGTGGCTCCTCCTGATCAACCGGTCCTCTGGTAGTAGGTTGTTTAGATGATCGACCTCTCTTACGAGCCTGAACAGGTGCCATAATATCGTTAGTTCACACCTGTTGAACGACTTACATAAATATTTAACCAGAAAATACTAAGTGTTAAGATTTCTTACTTCGGACAACTTGGAGCTCATGCCTCGGTCAATCCCATCTTACCAAAATCGAAATCAAATCAAATCAAAACGATTTCTGAGGTCCCAAAATCCGACAAAAACATTATTGCATGACATCGCAACCTAGAGCTCTGATACCAATAAAATTGTCACGCCCCGAGGTAGACTCTGTCCGGCCAACGGACGGTACCCCCTTATGACAATTCCAATACGGTACAAAAGTCGCAGCCAGTATAACACATATTGAAAATGTATAACAACACAGCAAAAACGTATAACATCAATAGCGGAAGCCAAACACAATGGAAATACAAACTCGACAACATAAGTACATCGGTATACCCGTCCATACTAGAACAAAATCCATACTGAATATCAAAAGAGAAACATACAGCATGATCTCCAAAACAATAAGAGTCCATATGAAGATACATGCGATGGGAAGCAAAACCCTCGGAAAAACGACGAGATGGGATCAGGTGGCAATGCTCCAAGTCCATGTCGAAGTCTTCTATCTACTACCTGGGCGACAGGAAACCCAGGGTCCAGGGTGGTGAGTATAAAACTCAGGGGTAATATATAGAAGTGCATGAACAACATACAGGGTAAAGAGATCTACAGGTATACATGTGAAGATCTACAAGTATACAACATGAGTCCATCATACATACAGTACTCAACATAGTAACCAGAAACTACAGATACGGGCATACTCATAGCATACACTAAACTAATAAACTGACATAAAATAATGTACATACCTGACGGTCTGCCGTCCACATAACCTATAACATCCTGAACAGGTATATCATAACATAATCTAAATAACATGCGATAGTCTAAACCAAAACATACTCATACTTAACACACAGCAGTATAGAAAATGCAAATGACATGTAGCATGATATACAATCATATGCAGCAACCAAATGCAACATCTCACAAGCATATGTAAAACATATATTGAATACATGCATACATATATATATATCAGCAATGCATATGCATGGTCATGCCTGTGCACCCAACTCGCTACCACGACCCCATTGTGGCCTAGGTGTCACGACATGACAACTATCCCGACTCCAGCCGCCACCACTCTCGAGTGACCGAGTTGGGTAGTATGAAACAGTAGCTAGCCGCCATAGAGCTATATGCTACTCACACGGGGTCCCATCGCTAGCCGCTCGTCCCTACCCATGAGTAGGCGAGCCGCACCCAGGGACTCGCACATCACACGACCACCATCTATAGTGGGTGTTTGCGCTAACTACCACTCCGCACAGTGGCCAAGTGCGCATCTCCAGCTACCACCATCTCTAGTGGCCGAGAACGACACGTACACAATACTCTGCCCTCAACCCTGCAACCACTACCCCGAGTGGCCGAGGAGGCAGGATGACTGACGACTCATCTCAACCACAAGGCAGACCCAGTCGTCAGCATACATGAAATGTAATGATGCATAGCTCACACCCAAATCCTCGCAACGCTCCCTAACTCACGGGGAGACCTAGTCAACCATGTAAGGACGACAAATCCGTAATCACAACCTATTTACCTATGTACAGATAAATAGCTCCGTCAAACTAACACACTGATATGTATACGATATAACGATCGACCTCATAATTTGGACTCATCACCTAACCTAGCGATGCAACCCAGTAACCCAGTCTGAGGTCATAAAAATAACCCTAACCACATGTACTTACTAAACATCTATCAGCTAACACATAATAGGGTTTTATAGTTCCTATCCGTGCTAGATAATCAATGATGTAACAGATTATATTTCTCAAAGGTCAAAGGCAGTACAAGCATATGATTTAATAAGAGTGGATTTAAGGTAAACAGGTATAAACATATATACAATGTCATGCACTAGAATGGATCAAACTACTGGAACCAGGTAGATATTACCCACCTGATACGAAGCTCGAATAATCGTCACAGTCGCGGACCTGCTTCGTATCCCAAACCTGCACAATAGTAACAAATTACGGTTAAGTGCAAATCGCCGATACTATATGAACAAATACTAGTTCATTTTATATTCGTATTCTTTTCCCAAAGGCATTTCAACCACTCCGACTATCTAACTGATTCACCAACCAACCCCTAATAAATCACGACATCCTCAAGATTAATTACGGTGAATAAATCTAACCACACCTACTTCACCCATCACATCTCCCTAACAAAATATAACTAATATAATCCAATACATTAAAATCTCCCAAATCCAAACATGTCAGATATCCACTAGTATTAATCGAACATAATCAATACCCGAACAACAAACACAATCAAATCCCAGTAGTAAAAACTCTAACCATCCGAACGCAAACAATTTCATACCCAATTGCAACCTCCTCACAGATGATAAGAATCGGTTAGTTTCATCTACAACCAAAATCACCTCGACACACCCCCACGCATAGCACCTACAGATGAAGCAATAGCAATACATACAACTTACCGATCTCAGATCTCCTCCGGCAGTTCAATCCGGCTTAACCTCTGCCTACCGAAAGAATTCCCGATCAAACCATCAACAACATTTGCAATCACAGGATACCAACTACACCCTATCAATCGATTACCGTAATCACAGCTAACAATCCCTAACAATCTAAATAAATCAACCATAAACTAGTATTTCCCGAGCACCAATACTCGAATCAACAAACCCAAATACTATTCGGCAACTCAAATTCACAAGAACAAACAAATCCACAATCACATTAACAGAACACCAATCAATGGATACCACAGCTGACAGTATTGGGTTAGATCCAAACTTACCGGCTCTAAACTCCACCGGCGGCGTTTTTCCCCCAATCCCAGTTGCTCACCGAATCAAATCAACTCTCGATCACTGTCAACCCATAGATCTCAATAAGCACGACCCGAAAACAAGATCTCTACTCGAAAAGGAAACCGACATTCGATCCTTACCTCCGATGGCAGCTCGCTGTCACGACGACAAAGACACCTCGCGTCGATTGCAAGCGAAACGCCGGCACTTTCCAAGGCAACCTCTTCCCGACCCCGATCGGGATCTACTACCAAGGCACTGCCGAGTGACTCTCACCGGGCCGATGACCGAATCCGGAATCCGTGACGCGAGCGAAGGAGCGAGGCGGAGAAGAAGGAAACAGGGAATGGTTATCGCGACACTTCAATTCGTTCGATGGCTTTTAAAAGTCGTTCAACTGATCCGGTTAACCCAGCCAACTTTAAGCCCAATCTGATTGGGTTCAGCCCAGCTGGTTCAGCCACTTGACCCAAATCAAATCTAATCCGAGTTCAGTCCAAATCCAATTCCAATTCAGCCCAAGCCCATTTCAGCCCAAGCCTATCTCAGCCCAATTTCATTTCAGTCCAATTTCAGCCCAGCTAAATAATTAACCCCTTAGCCCACTAATTAAGCCTAATTAATCCCTTAATTAATTCTAATTAATTAACGGTTTAATCCATTTTTTTTTTCGTATACTACATTCTCCCCCACTTAATAAAATTTGGTCCCCAAATTTCCGTACTTATATGCAGTAATCAACATAAGAGATTTCTTGAATTACTACATACCTCACGTGAACAGGTGAGGATATCGAGCTCGGATGATATCCTCCAGCTCCCATGTAGCCTCCTCATCAGTGTGATGCTGCCATCCAACCTTTACAAGGCGGATGATTTTGTTCCAGAATCGACGCTCTCATGCGACCAGAATGCATACGGAACCTCCTCATATGTCGCATTAGGCTGGAGTGGAACCGGCACCTCCGTCAGAACATGATCCTGATGCGGTACGTATTTCCTCAGCATAGACACATGGAATACGTTATGGACGCTCGCAAGCGTCGGAGGTAGAGCCAATCGGTATGCTACACCTCCAATCCGCTCCAATATCTCGAATGGTCCAATGTAGCGTGGTGCTAACTTTCCTTTAATTCCGAATCTCTTAACTCCTTTTGTAGGTGATACTCGCAAAAATACATGATCTCCTATAACAAACTCCAGAGGTCTCCGCCTCTGATCCGCATAACTTTTCTGTCTGTTTTGAGCCTCTGACAATCGTCGTCTGATAATACGAACTAACTCTGCATCCTGCTGAATACTCTGAGGATCCAATAACTGTCGCTCCCCGACATCCTCCACAATCGAGATCTGCAGGGTCGACCATACAAAGCCTCAAAGGGAGCCATCTGAATGGAAGAGTGATAACTATTATTATACGCAAACTCCACCAAATGAATGTGATCCTCCCAGCTGCCTCCGAAATCCATGACGCAAGATCTCAATAAGTCCTCCAGCGTCTGAATAGTATGCTCCGACTGTCCATCCGTCTGCGGGTGAAATCACGATCTTGAGGCGAAGCTCGGTGCCCATAGCATCTTGAAGACTACTGCGAATCGTGAAGTAAAGCGGATCTCATCGGATATGATACTCGAGGTACTCCGTGCGATCGACAATCTCTCTACGATATAACTTCGGCTAGTCGATCCAATGGATGTGTCTCACGAATCGGAAGGAAATGAGCGGATTTGGTTAACCTATCCACAATCATCCAAATCGCATCATGTCCTTTACGGGTTCTGGGCAACCCCGTAACAAAATCCATCGTAATATGTTCTCACTTCCATTCCGAAATTGGGATTCTCTGTAGTAATCCGGCGGGTTTCTGATGTTCAGCCTTTACCTGCTGGCAGACCAAACATCGAGCGACGAAATCTGCAATATCTCTCTTCATACCGTCCCACCAGTATGAACGCCTCAAATCCTGATACATCCGAGTACCGCCAGGATGTATAGCAAATCTCGAGTTATGTGCCTCTCGTAATAACTCCTCCTTAATAGGGGTGTGCAATCGGTCGGTTAAACCGAAAAAACCGACCGAACTTTCAAGTTCGGTTCGGTTCAATCAGAAATTCAGTTTTTTTATTTAAAAATATCGGTTTATTCGGTTTTTTCGGTTCGGTTTCGGGTTTGAACCGGAAAAATTCGATTTACGGCGATCGATTTTTCCCACCGATCGGATCGATGGCTAAAATCGATCGATTGACCATCGATCGGGATTTTAGATATCGATCGTTGTACCTCAATGGACAGATATCAGTCGATCACAGAATGTTTATTAGTCGACTGATGGCTAAAATCAGTCGACTGATGGTCCAATCAGTCGACTGATTTTAGCCATCAGTCGACTGATTTATCGCGATTTTGTCTAAAATCGTGATTCGTGAAACCACAAATCACGATTTTCTTCCCTAAACCCTAACCTTTCACTCTCAGCCTCTCGCCAACTCTCCTAAGCCCTCTTTCCGGCCTCCGTCAGTCCACTCTTCGTATCTGTCTATCCTAAACCCTAATTCTCTCCGTCTTCGTCTCCGTCTCCGTCTCCTCTCCTAGGCTCCACTCGCACATCGACGACTTTGCTTCCCACACCCTTTCAATTTTCGACGATCAACGGTTAGTTTACTATACTTATTTAGTTGTTTTACTATACTTATTTAGTTATTTTTATGATTCAATTTTCGACGACTGACGATGATCATGATTCATGAATAGTAAAAATTTTAGGTTTAGGGGCATACTTTGTTTATAATTCTAAATTGCTAATCTAGTAAAATAGTTATATATAATTTTTTTAATGAATTGTATGTTTTTTTTAGATGTCAATGCAAGAAAATCTTTCAAATATGGATGTTGATAATAGTTGTTCAATGCCACAATCTGGATCTTCAGTAGGTACAAGACCATCTGTGACAGAAAAAGTAAGCAAACGGAAAACAATCAAACCAAGAAGTGAGGTATGGGAGCATTTTACGAAGTTTACCAATGTCGCTAATGAGATTAAAGCCAAATGCAATTATTGTGATAAGGAGTTTTTTTGTGATCCATACAAGAATGGAACAACAAGTTTGAAATCTCATATGACCTCATGCAAGAAACATCCTCATGCTATTGAAACAAATCAAACACAATTGAGTTTTCAAGTGGGTGCAAAACAGGGTGAGGGATCTCTTATTTCTTGGAAATTTGATCAGGATGCATCTAGAAAAACATTAGCTAGAATGATTATCATGGATGAATTGCCTTTTAAATTTGTAGAAGGAGAAGGGTTTAAAGCATTTATGTCTATGGTATGTCCAAAGTTTAGAATTCCTTGAGATGGGCGATTGCGTGATTGTCTTGAATTATACAAAATTGAAAGGGAAAAATTGAAAAGTCTGTTGCATGATTCGACACAAAGAGTTTGTTTGACTACTGATACATGGACATCGATTCAAAAAATTAACTATATGTGTTTGACTGCTCATTTTATCGATAAAGATTGGAAGCTGCATAAAAGAATTTTGAATTTTTGTCCAATTACAAGTCATAAAGGCGAGGCCATCAGTTTAGCTATTGAAAATTGTTTGAGAGGTTGGGAAATTAATAGAATTTTCACTATTACTGTTGATAATGCAAGTTCAAATGATGTCGCTGTCAATAGTTTCAAGAAAAAGATGGTTAACTGGGATTCTACTATTTTAAAAGGTGAATTCATTCATATGAGATGTGTAGCTCATATAATCAATTTGATTGTTGTTGATGGCTTGAAAGATATAAATCCATCTGTGATGAGAGTCAGGAATGCTATTAAATATGTTTTGCAATCCCCCTCTAGATTAAGCAAGTTCAACGAATGTAGAAATTGAAAAATTGAAAGTAAAAATCATTGTGTTTGGATGTACCAACCAATTCAACTTATTTGATGTTGAATGTAGCGGAAAAATTTGAAAGAGCTTTTGATAGGTTTGATGAACAAGACCCATGCTTTAGACTGTATCTTCAACATATAGATTGGGGTGTTGTTGTGAATGACAATGGAGATATGATATTTGGACTAGACGGGAATGTCCAAACAGAATTACAGACTATTGATGGGAAGCCAACTAGTGCTGATTGGAATAATATTAGACTCTTTGCATCTCTGTTGCAAGTTTTTTATGAGTTAACATTAAAAGTCTCAGGATCTTTATATGTCACTTCTAACACTTTTGCACATGAAATCAGTTCTATTCATTCCATATTAAAGGAGTGGCAAGATAGTGATGAACCTGATGTGTATTCAATGGGATTGAGAATGAAAATGAAATTTGACAAATATTAGGAGATCCAGAAAATGAATAAATTAATTTATATTGCAGTGGTACTTGATCCAAGACATAAATTAGATTTTTTGGAATTTATGTTGATTGAGTTATATGGAGATGAAAAGGGTGCAATAGCAGGAAAGAATATAAAGGAGACTTTGTTTGCTTTGTACAAAAATTATAAGGAGAAAATAGAGCCTCAAAGTAACACCTCAAAATTTGATTAATTCGAGAATCGGGTGATAGCGACGCCGTGCCTAAAAATATGAGTCAAATAGATTTGAAAAAGCAATCAATCTTTGCAAAGTATAAGAAACAAAAGGCACAAATTTTTGGTGATGGCAATATGTCAGAATTAGATAAGTATCTGAATGAAATAGTTGAAGAATATTGTGAGACTTTTGACATTTTGGGATGGTGAAAACAAAATTGTCATAGATTTCCTATACTTGCTCAAATTGCTCGTGATGTGTTAGCCATTCCAATATCAATGCTTGAATCCGCTTTCAATCTTGGTGGTGCATTGATTGTTTCAGGAGTTCATTGACTCCTAGAGTGGTAGAAAGTCTGATTTGTACTCAAGATTGGCTTCGATTAAGTTTGGTGCCAATTAATGTCGAAGAAATTTTAGAAGATGTAGAAAAACTTGAAAGCGGTACGTTTTATTTATAGTTAGTTATTTGTTTACAATTAAAAATATATAGAGTATTAATTTGTTTGACTTGTATCATGTTATACTTTTTTGTCAGAGTTCTCAAAAGTAATATTGGATTCGTCTTCTTCGACAACACCAATTGAGGTGTAATTAACTACTTCATGGTATGCTTCAATTATTATAATCTAGTTACAAGTGTATTTACTTTTTAATTATCTTGTTCAAATAGTAATAATAAATTTATACTTCTTGATCATTATTTATTAGGATAAACATAAGTGGTGAAGCAAACAAGTTTAAACTTTAAACTCTGAAATCAAGTCACAACTTACAAGGAGTCAACTCTCCTTGTAAGTTAACATAGCAACTTACTCAGTCAAGGAGTGAAGGAAGAGCCAAGGACTCAAGTCAACTCTCAAGTCTCAAGTGTCAACTCTCAAGATCTAAGGATACATTGTATTTATTTTGATATTTGACATGTTCTATAAGGCTATAACTGAAGTGTAAAAAAGTTAAAATTATATGTTTCATTGCTATGTTAGCAGCTTGATTGCTTGAATGTTTTAATTTTAACGAGATATTTTTATATATTTTGATGTGTTGACATTTATTAAATTGTGTTTTGTATAGTTGTGCTCTTGTTGACATGTATAATATATTTAATTTAAATAGTTATGTTATTGTGTAATATTGAATATTTTAAATTTTAATGTTGAAATTTAAGAATGTACAGGAAAATAACTTATATAAATATAGGGGAGGTATTTTTTTTTTAAATTCTAATAAATCGTGTAAATTTAAGGTTTCACATAATAGATATAGGTTATATCTAATCGTATATATTCATTAAATGCACTAAATGACATCAAATTAGTGTTTTAATATAGAATTTTACAATCATCATTGGTTCAAGAACTAACGATCGCTTATCGTAAAATTCATTTGGAAAATGATCGGTCGTTTAACGATGACCGATACTTTTGTTCTGATCGATACTCAATCGATCGTGATGTTATATATCGGTCGGTGATTGCACCATCGATCGATTGATTTGCGTCATCGATCGACTTAAAAACATTCGTGCTCGACGCAATTCGTCTGTGATGATCGCGATGTATCACATCGATCATCGTTATACCTGATCGATGTATCACAAAGAATGATCGTGGTAAATCGGTTTTTTTTTGTTTTTAACCGAAAAAACCAATTTTTTTTTACAAAATCGGTTCGGTTCATTGAAAAATTTCGGTCGGTCCGGTTTAGTTAAAAAATTTCGGTTTATTCGGTTTCGGTCTTAATCGGTTCGGTCGGTTCGGTTTTAACCGAATGCACACCCCTACTCCTTAATCGGATGTGTGTCTGGAACACATAATCTTCCTCGGAATCGGAGGACTCCAGTCTCGTCACACGAGAAATCTGTCTGTCGTCCTGAGTCCAGAGTGCTGCATAAGAACTGCAGATGCTGATCACTAACTTGTGCCTCCTTGATCCTCTCAATAATAGCAGACTGGGCAACCATAGATACCAATATCCCCCGGGATGTTTGACCCTATTCAGACAACCCCAACTCAGAAGCTGCCAACAAGATCGCCATCATGCTGCGGTAAATGACTAGCCAATCCACGGGACTTCGCCGGTGCATCTGCTCTGCGTTAGCTTTACCCGGATGATACTGAATGGTGCAATCATAATCCTTTAGGTATTCCATCCATCGTCTCTGTCTAAGGTTCAATTCTTTCTGAGTGAAAAGATATTTCAAACTCTTATGGTCCGTATAGATCTCAAAAGTAATCCCATACAGATAATGTCTCCATATCTTTAGCGCAAAAATAATGGCTGCTAACTCCAGATCGTGCACCGGATAATTCCTCTCATGGTCCTTAAGCTGACGGGAGGCATAAGCTACTACACTACGAATCGCATCGTAATCTGGAAAGAAGCATCGATGATACAGAACCATCCCATCGCAAGAAGAAGGAATCACTAATACAGGTGCAGAAACTAGTCGCTGCTTAAGCTCCTGAAAACTGGACTCACACGCCTCTGACCAAGCAAACTTGACCCCTTTCCGGGTCAAGCGAGTAAGTGGTGTGGCTATATAGGAAAATCCCTCCACAAATCTATGGTAATACCCGGCCAATCCAAGAAAACTACGGACTTCTGAATCGACTTTGGTCTCCCCAATCGTAATCGCTTGATTTTCGGGGATCAATCAAATACCTCTGCTAGATACCACATGTCCAAGAAATCCCACGTAAGATAGATAACCGAGCGCCTTCTTCAATTTGGCATATAAATGCTCTCGTCGCAATGTCTCCAATACAATCCGAAGATGGTGCTCATGCTCCTCCTCAGAACGAGAATATATCAAGATATCATCTATGAATACGATGACAAATTGATCCAAGTACCTCAAGAATACCCGGTTCATCAAATCCATAAACGCAGCTGGAGCATTAGTAAGACCAAATGGCATCACTAGAAACTCGTAATGTCCATAACGCGTGCGGAACGCTGTCTTCTGAACATCCTCGTCTCTTACCCTCAGCTGATGATAACCTGATCACAGATCAATCTTGGAATACACACAAGTATCCTTGAGCTGATCAAACAAATCCTCTATCCTCGGCAGTGGATATTTGTTCTTAATGGTTACTGCATTAAGTTGTCGGTAATCAATACATAACCGCAGAGATCCATCTTTCTTTTAACTAACAAAGACCGAGCTCCCAGGTGAAACACTAGGACGAACAAAACCCCTATCCAATAATTCTTGCAGCTTGTATCTTTAGCTCACTTAACTCTTTCTTGCCATCCGATGGAGCCTCGACACCGGCAAGTGCTCCTGAATCACCTCTATCGCAATTCCACTTGCCCCTGAGGTGGCAAGCCCGAAGTTCATCCGAAATACATCCGATACTCACGAACTACCCCCGCGACTGAAAGAGGTGGTATCTCCTCACTCTCCACTTTGACCAAAGAGAATAAGTAACCCCGACAACCATGCGACAATAATCTCCGAGCCTCAAGTGCGTATATAACTGACACTCCATCATCCCGGTACCCACGAATTCCCATGCAGCCGATCCGGTGGTTGGAAGGTCACTACTCGCCTACAATCCATCAGAATACAATATGTAGCCAACCAATCCATTCCGAGTATGATATCGAATTCTACCATCTCTAGCACCAAGGTCCACCGTAAGTATATGTCCTCAAATCCAACTGACAACCTTGATTACATTGATGACTCGGTCAAAACCTCGCCGATGGTAATGATACCGCTTAATCCACAAGAACGAATCATAGGGATTCTCCCAATTTTACTAAATATACTAGAAATAAAGGAATGCGAGCTACCAAGATCAATCAATGTATCAAGAGGTATAGAATAAACCAAAATCATACCCGACGATCGATCCTCTACTACCGAAGGCCCTCTCGTAATGGCATAAACTCGCCCGCCTACATGCGAGCTGCGCCCAGATATAATAGTAGAATGCCTCCACTCGGATGGATCCGGTCTGCGGATGATGTCCGCCGAGGTCGACTTCACGGCAGCATAATATATCCCTGAGAGCCGACCGGTAGATATCGCTGAGTAGGTGGTCCGGAATAATAACTCTCTGGAGCTAGTGTATAATGAATCACTGCCGGCATCCCGGAAGAATCACTCCCATGTATATGATATATCTAAGCTGTAGGAGGGGGTGGCTATCTCTGACCATGCATCTGCGTCCTAGGTGTTGACCTCTGCTGATGATATTGATCAGATCTCTTTCCCTTGCTGGAATTTCCTGAACCCTCTAGTTGTGCCTTCAGAGTACACTCTCGACTAGTGTGCCCTGGATGCTTGCAGTAATAACAAACACTCCGGTCCAAGGGACACTCTGAAATGTGGTGGGTTCCTGACCCGCATCTATAGCATCTAGCCATGTGTCCGCTCTTACGGTTCTTCTGAGAACCTCCAGATCGCTTAAGCCGGTCGCCGCCTCCTTCGCGCCCTAGATGATCCCTCCAAGTACCATGAGAAGCCCCTCTCTCGATCTTCCTTTCTCTCGAGTCTCGTGAGTCGACCGATTTCCGCTTCCTGGTTCATCTGCTTTTCCAACTCTCTCTCCTTTGCGATCGAGAAGTCATCTCAATAGAGATTGCCCTATCCAAAGGCCTCTGTGAATTAATGGAAGATCCCGATAGTTTGGCCCGAATATCGAGCCAAACCTCGCATAAATTGGAACATTCTGTCCCATCCTGTGCTACCAAATGTGGACAAAATTCCGCGAGTCGAGTGAACTCCGTGATTATACTCCATGACCGATCGTTGCCTCGCTTAGCTTAAGAACTCCTGACGGCGTGCTGTAGAGAACGCAGAAGGAAAATACTGCCTCCAGAATATATCTCGGAAAACTGCCCAAGTGATGTCCTGCTCTCCCATCAATGTCTTCTGCATTTTCCACCACGTAGTCGCCTGCTCCCGAAGGTGATAAGCTGCTAGACCCACCTTCTCCTCATCGGTGCAACTCATAAACTCAAACGTATCCTCCAAATTGTCTAACAAAGTCCGTGCAATCCAGGGATCAAACTCGCCTCGGAATAGCATAAATCGGTCCTTGGCTGACCATGCTAACACCGGTATACGTGCCTTGACTCTGACCCAACTGGAATCCGTAGCAGTCGGCATAGTCAGGGGTACATCAGGCTCTTGAGGTTCTGAACCTCTGGTAGGAGACTGTCGTGGCTCCTCCTGATCAACCGGTCCTCCGGTAGTAGGCTGTTTAGATAGTCGACCTCTCTTACGAGCCTGAACAGGTGCCATAATATCGTCTGTTCACACCTGTTGAACGACTTACATAAATATTTAACCAGAAAATACTAAGTGTTAAGATTTCTTACTTCGGACAACTTGGAGCTCATGCCTCGGTCAATCCCATCTTACCAAAATCGAAATCAAATCAAATCAAAACGATTTCCGAGGTCCCAAAATCCGACAAAAACATTATTGCATGGCATCGCAACCTAGAGCTCTGATACCAATAAAATTGTCATGCCCCGAGGTAGACTCTGTCCGGCCAACGGACGACACCCCCTTATGACAATTCCAATACGATACAAAAGTCGCAGCCAATATAACACATATCGAAAATGTATAACAACACAGCAAAAACGTATAACATCAATAGCGGAAGTCAAACACAATGGAAATACAAACTCGACAACATAAGTACATCGGTATATCCGTCCATACTAGAACAAAATCCATACTGAATATCAAAAGAGAAACATACAGCATGATCTCCAAAACAATAAGAGTCCATATGAAGATACATGCGATGGGAAGCAAAACCCTCGGAAAAACAGCGAGATGGGATCAGGTGGCAATGCTCCAAGTCCATGCCGAAGTCTTCTATCTACTACCTGGGCGATAGGAAACCCAGGGTCCAGGGTGGTGAGTATAAAACTCAGGGGTAATATATAGAAGTGCATGAACAACATACAGGGTAAAGAGATCTACATGTATACATGTGAAGATCTACAAGTATACAGCATGAGTCCATCATACATACAGTACTCAACATAGTAACCAGAAACTACAGATACGGTCATACTCATAGCATACACTAAACTAATAAACTGACATAAAATAATGTACATACCTGACGGTCTGCCGTCCACATAACCTATAACATCCTGAACAGGTATATCATAACATAATCCAAATAACATGCGACAGTCTAAACAAAAACATACTCATACTCAACACACAGCAGTATATAAAATGCAAATGACATGTAGCATGATATACAATCATATGCAGCAACCAAATGCAACATCTCACAAGCATATATAAAACATATATCGAATACATGCATATATATATATATATATATATCAGCAATGCATATGCATGGTCATGCCTGTGCACCCAACTCGCTACCACGACCCCAGTGTGGCCTAGGTGTCACGACATGACAACTATCCCGACTCCAACCGCCACCACTCTCGAGTGACCGAGTTGGGTAGTATGAAACAGTAGCTAGCCGCCATATAGCTATATGCTACTCACACGGGGGTCCCTGCTGCTAGCCGCTCCGTCCCTACCCATGAATAGACGAGCACTGCACCCAGGACTACTGCATATCACACGACCACCATCTATAGTGGGTGAGTGCGCTAACTACCACTCCGCACAGTGGCCAAGTGCGCATCTCCAGCTACCACCATCCCTAGTGGCCGAGAACGGCACGCACACAATGCTCTGCCCTCAACCCTGCAACACTACCCCGAGTGGCCGAGGAGGCAGGATGACTGACGACTCGTCTCAACCACAAGGCAGACCCAGTCGTCAGCATGCATGAAATGTAATGATGCATAGCTCACACCCAAATCCTCACAACGCTCCCTAACTCACGGGGAGACCTAGTCAACCAAAAGTCAACCATGTAAGGACGACAAATCCGTAATCACAACCTATTTACCTATGTACAGATAAATAGCTCCGTCAAACTAACACACTGATATGTATACGATATAACGACCGACCTCATAATTTGGACTCATCACCTAACCTAGCGATGCAACCCAGTAACCCAGTCTGAGGTTATAAAAATAACCCTAACCACATGTACTTACTAAACATCTATTAGCTAACACATAATAGGGTTTTATAGTTCCTATCCGTGCTAGATAATCAATGATGTAACAGATTATATTTCTCAAAGGTCAAAGGCAGTACAAGCATATGATTTAATAAGAGTGGATTTAAGGTAAACAGGTATAAACATATATACAATGTCACGCACTAGAATGGATCAAACTACCGGAACCAGGTAGATATTACCCACCTGATACGAAGCTCGAATAATCGTCACAGTCGCGGACCTGCTTCGTATCCCAAACCTGCACAATAGTAACAAATTACGGTTAAGTGCAAATCGTCGATACTATACGAACAAATACTAGTTCATTTTATATTCGTATTCTTTTCCCAAAGGCATTTCAACCACTCCGACTATCTAACTGATTCACCAACCAACCCCTAATAAATCACGACATCCTCAAGATTAATTACGGTGAATAAATCTAACCACACCTACTTCACCCATCACATCTCCCTAACAGAATATAACTAATATAATCCAATACATTAAAATCTCCCAAATCCAAACATGTCAGATATCCACTAGTATTAATCGAACATAATCAATACCCGAACAACAAACACAATCAAATCCCAGTAGTAAAAACTCTAACCATCCGAACGCAAACAATTTCATACCCAATTGCAACCTCCTCACAGATGATAAGAATCGGTTAGTTTCATCTACAACCAAAATCACCTCGACACACCCCCACGCATAGCACCTACAGATGAAGCAATAGCAATACATACAACTTACTGATCTCAGATCTCCTCCTATGATTCAATCCGGCAACCTCTCGCCACCAAAGAATTCCCGATCAAACCATCAACAACATTTGCAATCACAGGATACCAACTACACCCTATCAATCGATTACCGTAATCACAGCTAACAATCCCTAACAATCTAAACAAATCAACCATAAACTAGTATTTCCCGAGCACCAATACTCGAATCAACAAACCCAAATACTATTCGGCAACTCAAATTCACAAGAACAAACAAATCCACAATCACATTAACAGAACACCAATCAATGGATACCATAGCTGACAGTATTGGGTTAGATCCAAACTTACCGGCTCTAAACTCCACCGACGACGATTTTTCCCCCAATCCCAGTTGCTCACCGAATCAAATCAACTCCCGATCACTGTCAACCCATAGATCTCAATAAGCACAACCCGAAAACAAGATCTCTACTCGAAAAGGAAACCGTCATTCGATCCTTACTCGATGGCACCACGTGCTGACGACAAGACTCTCACCTCGCTCGAGCGAAGGAAACGCCGACACTTCCTAAGGCAACCTCTTCCTGACCCCCGACTGGGGATCTACTACCAAGGCGGCGCTGTCGAGCGACTCTCACCGGACGCCGACAATCTGGAATCCCGGCGACCCGATCGCGCAGAGCGAAGGAGCGAGGCGGAGAAGAAGGAAACAGGGAATGGTTATCGCGACACTTTGATTCGTTCGGTGGCTTTTAAAAGCCGTTCAACTGATCCGGTTAACCCAGCCAACTTTAAGTCCAATCTGATTGGGTTCAGCCCAGCT
The DNA here is from genome assembly GCA_025175895.1 of Wurfbainia villosa. Lineage (NCBI taxonomy): Eukaryota > Viridiplantae > Streptophyta > Magnoliopsida > Zingiberales > Zingiberaceae > Wurfbainia > Wurfbainia villosa. Next base: position 102,330,372 of record CM045988.1, on the reverse strand, counting down.
GGTTCAGCCACTTAACCCAAATCAAATCTAATCCGAGTTCAGTCCAAATCCAATTCCAATTCAGCCCAAGCCCATTTCAGCCCAAGCCCATCTCAGCCCAAGCCTATCTCAGCCCAATTTCATTTCAGTCCAATTTCAGCCCAGCTAAATAATTAACCCCTTAGCCCACTAATTATGCCTAATTAATCCCTTAATTAATTCTAATTAATTAATGGTTTAATCCATTTTTTTTCCCGTATACTACATAGTGCTCACCGACACTACAGAAATATAAGGTGTTTGCGACGAATTTTGCAATGAAACTATTTTCATTGCAAATAAGTTGCCATAAAAATTGGCGACAAAAATAAAATTTCGTCCCAAATTTTGCCACGAAATCATTTTTTCATCGCAAAAATTTGTGACGAAATTTGATTTTTGTTGCAAAATTTTGTGATGAATTTTATTTTCATTGCAAATTAAATATTTGTGAAAAAAATAAAAAATCATCACAAAAATTGATAAATATTCATGCTATTAACAGTCTCCAACAATGTTACCAATCGACTAAAGATCTAGAATTTTGCGATGAAATTTTTTTTGTTGTTGCAAATTTGACGACAAAAATATATTTTCATCTTAAAATTTTGGACCATCAGTCGACTACCTCTGATAATCAGTCGACTGACATTGGACTAGTTGATTGGCTAGTCGACTGGCCCAATGACAGTCGACTAATACTAAGTCTGTTGGGAGTACATGAGTCATCAGTCGACTAATGGGATCATCAGTCGACTGATGGCCATAATTTTACAACGAAGATATATTTTCGTCATAAATCTGGAAAAAAAATATTAAAAAACATTGTGATATAACCAATAATTTCTACTTGTTTTTACAAATTTTACAATCAAAATACATATAAAATGATTCAATAAAATTTTAACATCTAGCAATATAAAATCACATATCAAACTCCATAAACATCTAATATACTAAATCAACAATACATATAACAAATCATTCATCTTGCAAATTAAACTTATACATCCATATCGAATGTAACAAGTCAAATAATATTTAAATACAATAATTCAGACATAACCACCATCATCAAAAAATTCATCTTTATCGTCATTTGCATTAATAGGAGGAGATCGAGGAGGTGGTTGTTGATTTGAAGTAGAGGGTAATTGAAGATATTGCATGATTAACATCTGTTGTCTACGAAATTTGTTCATTCATTCATTTACTTCCTGATCCCTCTATCTTTGTAAACTACGAACAACTTCAAGTTCATTATCTTTTTGCACTAGTAACTGCTTCAAATGGCTAACATCTTCGGTCAACTGATTTATTTCTACTCTTACTATCAATGAGACTGAAGAAGATGTACCAGGGACTTTATAAGTTCGACTCAAAGAACCAAGTCCAACTATTCCTCCACCTTTCCATTAGCCAGTCGATTTGAGCCATAGATTTATATTTCCAACTGATGGCTCAGATTCGGCAGGATCATCGCTTGCATCTGAATTTCTTTGTACAAGTTCATCATATTTCTCCTGTATTAAAATGAAAAAAAGTTAAATCATATCAAATGAGTTTAAATTTTTGAAAATACAAACCTTCATTGTTTTAGATCTCTCCCTACTACACGTCTTGTCTTTTTTTTTTAAAAAATGTACGAATGAAAGTGTTAATAAATAATGGCTTAGTTCCCATTTCGTTGTCCTAAACAAAAATCATTATAAATAATAAAATAGTGTGTATTAAATTAAAAAACTATAATTTGAAAAAATCACCAATCGATGTCTATGTTTATCGATATTGAATGAGCCTCCCACATACATCGCAGATAATGTGTCATCATTATAAGTTTGGTTTTTCTTATTTTGTTCACTCCTCCGTTTGGTATCCTCAAATCCCCAATATTGAATAATCTTATTCTAATTCTCCTTAGTTATGCAGTGTGGTTTTTTAGCTTTGGTTTTCGCATGATTTAATACGTCTCTAATGTGATCGCCAAATTTTTCTTAAAAATCCTTCTAATCTTCAATGTTTCAGTCTCCTCCCAAGTAAATAACCGTTGCAATGGAGACAAAATTATTTGATTATATTAACTACAATTTTTTTATATAAATTTATTGTAATAAGTTACCTTGAATTCATTCCACCAAAGATTTTATATTTCTTCCGGAGTGCTCATATAAGTCATCGAAGCTCCCACAATGGTTATTCACTATTTTATTAATCTCGTGAATAACATTTATAGAATTTGTAAATCTATCATAAGATAAAAAAACAAACCATGTTAAATATTTATGAAACATAACCTTATTAAAAACATAGATAATTTAAAAATTGAATACTTACGAATCTCCGCGAAGGGATATGAACTCTTGCGTATCTGTCCTCTCAGCAACTGGGGGAAATATATCATCAAGCACATGCTGAGAACTGGCAAGATCCTGCAACTGGAGAAGAAGATGGAGATATATTGCCTATAAGAGAATCAGATTGCATTGGTGTTGAGGCAGATGAAGAGTGTGATCTTCCATCAATACTCCGTCTATGACCGTTACGTCGAAACTATCAATCATAATTATTAGAATAATAAAATAAAAAAAATTGCATTTTCATTGAATGTATAACGAAGAATATGAAAAACTGACCATATTTAATTTGAAGTATTAAAACAATGAAATAATCTACGAATACATTAAAAATTTTCTCAAATAATAACATGTAGAAAAAAAGACAGTTCATTAAAATATCAAATATATGAAATTAAGAATGAGATAGGAAATAAAAAAAATATTTGATACAGAATAAAAGTTGCCCATTATCGAAAATAGAAGTCCTCATTGTGATTTTCATCCTCATCTTCGATCTCTTTAATATCATTTTCCTCCTCCTCCTCCTCCTCCTCCTCATCTCCCTCCTCATCATCATCCTCATCCTTTATATCAAAATTAAAATTCCTCATCTTCATCTTCATTAATTCACTTGCATCAACGTCGATCACAACACCACTGGGATCTCGTAATGTTGGAACATTATATTCTTCAATCTGAAATGTATTTACAACTTCATCTTGTTGATATGTTATGTCTTCCCAATACTCCTCAATTTTTTTCCTGTGATTTTGTTTTACAAATAGCTCACCAATCAATTTTGTCACATTTCTAACTTGGATAATGAAGCATAAAATACTTGAATCGTTTATTGTGCCAACACAAATGATTCATACCTCTTATATAAATTTTTATGATTTATTTCAACCAAATTAAACTGTGGATGCATCTTCCTGGCTTTGATAGGGTCAAACCAATGACACATAAATAAAACAACTCACAAATCTGAGCCAAGGTACTCTACCTCTATAATTCATCCAGCAAACCATAAAAATCATTCCTTGCACCTCCATCATTAGATGACTGAACACAAACCCCACTATTCATTATAGTTTTTTCTATTTCATATGCTTGAGTATGAAAATTATATCTGTTTATGAAATATGTCAGCCAAGTTTTTACTATGGATTTTGGACCCCATGACAGATGGATTAGCAATTCTTCTCAATGTGAGCTTGATTATCATAACCCTAAAATCAAATAAATATGTGTTAAAGTCAAGATTTAACTAATTTATTATTATAAGCTACTTACATATTTTTTGAACCACGGTACAAATTCTTCATCGTAGAAACGATCAAACTCATGTGCCGGAAGCTCAGAATATAAGTTTTAGAAAATCCTACCCATAAAAATAATTATAACATGAACAATAATACACACACACACACACACACACACACACTAACTCAAAATACGGTGTTACTTCTGAACAGTTTAGTAAAATATGTATGTGGGTTGCTTGTCATTCTTGACTAATTAAGTATATACTTGTACAAGATCCACTCGGTTGATCAAGGTAGTTAAAAATTGAGAATGACTCCAAATTTGGATCGACAGGACCCTCGTCATTTCTTCCCACTCTCTGCCTTTTGTATTGAACATGAGGTTCAAAATAATAGGATGCAAAAGTTATAACTTCCTACACAATATATTCATTAACAATAGAAGTCTCAACATGTGCTTTATTTTTCACTTTTTTCTTCAAGTGATAGAGGAATCTAATAGTAATAAAACAAAATATATTAGAAAATAATATTTACTAAAATTAGTCAATTTATAATGCATTAACAGTGATTAAATAAAATGAAATGTTCACATTTCAAATGGATACATCCATCGAAATTGAACATGACCTTCAACTTTGACCTCATATAGCAAGTGAACCAAAAGATATTCCATTGAATCAAAAATTGATGGTGAAAATATTCTTTCTAAATTACATAGAATGATTGGAATGCCCCTCTCTAATGTCTCCATGTGTGAACGACTCGATATTATCGGGCAAATATCATGAAAGAAAATGGTTAACACCGTAATGACGCCCCATACAAAATTTGATAACATTTTCTTAAAGATATAGGAATTAGTCTTTCCATGAATATATGACAGTCATGACTTTTCAACCCAATCAATTTGTATTCCTCCAAATCGAAGCATCTTCCAAGATTAGAGATATAACTATCAGGAAATCTTAATGATTTCAACCATTCACAAACAATCCATCTCTGATTCTTATTTAATGTATAAACTGCTTTTGGCTTTGGTCCCCTACTTTTTTCATCGACATCAAGAGTTGATCGTTTACAAATGAGACGCATATCTTTTCTTATATTCAGATTGTCTTTTATTTTTTCAGTAATATCCATCACTGTATTTATCATATTATCAAAAATATTCTTCTCAATATGCATTACATCGATGGAAAATTAAGCACTCTATGTCATATGCATTCACCGGTTAATCTTAATGGTGGAGGTGTTCAATTCAATTCTTAGTGAATTCTTCTTTATTCCTTCTAAATTTATGATTTGTGGTAAAAATTATCTTTGACGATCAAAATAACTCGCCTTCTTTCCCTATTTTAATATGAATGACTTTAATCTCTCCATACATATTGGACATCCTAAAATCCCAGCGGTACTTCATCCCGATAATATACCATAAGTCGAAAAATCATTTACGGTCCAAAGAAGTGCAACTTTTATTATAAACATCTAATTAGTATAAACATCATATGTGGAAACACCCTCATTCCATAGTTGTTTGAGCTCTACAATCAGTGGTTGTAAGTAAACATCTATTAACTTCGTTGGATTTTATGGGCCAGGAACATCAATGTTATACGATATTTTCATACACATCCCGAGTGACAAATTATACAGAGTTAAGATAACTGGCCAACAAGAATAAGTTCTTCCAGATTTTCCAAATAGAGCAAATTCATCAGCACAAAGACCTAACCTAATATTTCGAGTCGCATTCGCAAACTTAGGATATGCTCTATCAAAATTTTTCCGCGCTTTTACATCTGATGGATGACACATTTGTTAGTGTCATCCCTTAGTGTCAATCATAAGATGATTGATTAGGGATCATATGTATCATATTTCATTAATAATAGGCAAAGATTGATTATTATATTTACTTTATGCGTGTGCCAGCCAAATAAATATAATAATGCCCTTGAATAATAGGTTCTAATCTATAGTATATCAATTGGTAGAATTGATTATGAGAAGCTGTAGAGAACATTATTCTTAAACATTCCTAGTCAAGTATTATATTAATTGTCACGCCCCGAGAGGGGTACTTGTCCGACGAAAATTGAACAACACCTCTCCTGTACTACGGACAATTGAAACCTGTATACAAGGCCTACACGTCCTACTATACATCGGCCAACACGGCCGAAATATCAAACACCACAATACATATAACATAAGGGCCTCAGGCTAACTACCAAAGTACATACTAAGTCTAAAACTTCTAGGCTTACCCCTTTTGCCATCTGAGCAGGAATACAAACCATACACACATAAACAAAACCAATCGAACAAAGAGACCATACAAAAACATAACCAAGTACCACCAAAACCAACCACGAGTATAAAGTATTACAAGTTTGAAACATAGAATACTCAAGACAACAAAAACATGCGGAAGCCCGAAAACCAAATGACGAAGTCGTCAGATCAGGGGATTGGCAACTGGACCCTCCGAAAGGCTTCATCCTGAAATAAAAGAGATATCAACGGAGAGAGTAAAACTCAGTGGATATCTAATAGTCATGCATAGTAAATTATAAGTAGCAATAATAATCATGCTGGTACAGTTTCGTAACAAAAATACATACCTAAAACTGTACATACCAGAATCACCTAAGCTGACATAAAATATATCCACACCAGTAAATATAGAATCACCAAAACAAACAAACGTAATACCTCCTGTATGTGCATGGCAATCATATGCAACAATTAAAAGTGCAACAAGCAATGCATATAATAAAAACGTATACACATGATGCAATCACCTGTGTCACCCCTGATGCTAGTCAAGCCACCGACATGTCATATGTGCCAGCCGAGTGGGTAGGGTTGTGACAACTGTACACTCTGCCATCGCTACACATATGTGACCGAGTGGACAGGATGCTGGCGGAGTATCACCCTCCTACCCCATGTATGTATATAGGGGATATCACCTCATCTCACGACAAAGGAGGGATCCCTGTTTGCTACCACGTCGCAATACAAATCACCTGAGCGACCATCGTGGAGCCCTAACAGAGCAACTACACACACACCTGAAATACCACTAACTCACGAGTGGTTGTGTGTGTAGATAATGTGACTGACGATGGGCTCAACTACCAAGTAATATCACCTCCTACCGAGGAGTCGATGAGCGTCAGTCATGCAATAATACAAGATAGTGTACGTCACTAATGCACGATACACCTATTAATCCATGGCTACCTATGGTATGTACCAATAGGAGCCCATATCAAATAACCTAAGTACATAAGTCTATGTACACATGCAAGTTATATTCATTATTCATTCAATGCCCAGTAGGTAAGGTATGTCACTACTCTAGTGCTAAATAAACAAATAACAAATATCAAAGTGATAGAGTATAATATAATAAGCATATGAAACGACTACAACACGAACTAGATAGTGACATACCAGGGCAGTTAACAAGCATAGAAAACTACTACTAGCTATAGTAAATAATGCATCACAAGATGACAATATCTAAAAGAAGATAAGTCAAAGATACCAGGTGTCTACTATGAAGAATACCCACTATCTTTAAGCTCGTGGACCTGTCTTGTGATCGAAATCTGGACCTGTCTTGTGACGGAAACCTGCATATAACATAATTACCATTAAGTTCCAGCACACAACTAATATTCGACTAAACTCTACATCGACTCCGTATTCACTTAATCTATCGAATACGAGTACAACCTCTCGATACACCCACAACACCTCAGCAACCGCCAAGTTTACCTCAACAAAACAACCCCTTCACAGTCACCTCTCACTCAGCCACGATCGCAAACACTCATTCATAGACGACCAAACTCCAAATCACATGGCAACCATCCAAAATCTCACAGCCCTGCACAACCTAGAACAGAACCATTCTTTACGCCCATTTACAACCCAATTCACAGCGACCACAACCAAGATCAAACACAACAATTAAAGAAAATAAACAAACGAGATATACCTGCCTTAGAAACTCCACCGATAGTCATTCCTTATCCCAATCCCTTGTTCCCCTGTTCAAGACCACTGCCTAAAACCACAAACTTAAACCAAACGAAGGAAACCACAGCTAGGACTTTCAATCATGTCCAAGGAACAAGGAAACCGACTCCTACCTTGCTCCGGCGACCACCGACAGAGATCACAGCCTCCACCCCAAATCAGCACGTAGCGGCGACTCGCCTGGCAGCAGGCGCGCGCGAGGAGGAAGGAAGAGGAGCGGCGACACGGCTGTCACTCACAGCGGCAACGACCTAACCACTGTGAAAGGCGGCGACGGCGACAGCATGCGCCGATAGAGGAAGAAAGAGTTGTTTGAGGGTTAGATCGCGTGAAGAGGAGCGGTGACGAACTTGGTTGCGGGTGCTCGACGCACAGGGAGGGTGATGGTTAACTACGGTGCGGCGGCGTGCGCGTGGCGACGGTTGTGCGAGGTCGGGAGAAGAAAAAGCAAGGAAGAGGATCGCGAGAGATCACGAGGTGGAGTCGGGCGCGGAGGTTGGTCGCAGATGGGGCGGCGAGTAGCGTGGCAGAATCGGGAGAAGGGCTACGACACTAGAGAGAATCGGGAGGAAGAATGTCGCGGTAGAGAAATGGTTACTCGTTCGGGAGAAGGAAAAGAAAAATAAAGAAACAGCTCGTGGCTCGTGCGTTAAGAATGGAGAAATGAGTTTCCCTAGGTTTTTAGTTAACACATTAACCCCTCAAAATTGATATTTCAAATAGGCCCTCTAAAAGTCTATTTTTCTTATCCCCGTAAATATCTCATACAAGCCCCGTTTAATTCCAGAAAAATTCTGGAAAAATTTCTAAAATTCTCCAAAAATCATGAAAATAATTCCTATGATTATTTTTGTAAATATTTGTCTATTTAATTTAGTATTTAAAATTTCCGTATTTAACATTAATAGACAAAGGAATATATTAATACATTGAGACTAGCCTGTAGGTCAATGGATGACTTGATCTCACAAGTCATATGTGATATCACATTGACACATGGGTATATATATTGGAGAATATATGTACTGAATTGACCTGCCATGAGAAAGTTTCATGGATCGTTATATGAAGTGTCATAAACTTTCTCATGTGACTATTAGTATGAATAGTCCTTAGACCTGAAATCACTACGGTTCCCTACATTTGGAGCTATGTACTTTGGTATCGTCAAACGTCACCCGTAACAAGGTGGATTATAAAGGCGATCACTGGATATGTAACAAATTATGCGGAGAGATGTGAGTGATGTAGATGAGATATATCCCTCTCATATGACGGCAGTGATATCTTTGGCCTCTTAATAGAGTATGACCACGAAATATATGACCATATTCAAATGAGTCAATATGAAATATTGAGCTCATTTGTTTTAGTGAGTCTACTTGGGGATCAAGAAACATAAAGATCGATAAGGGGAGGACACGGTCTATGCCTCATCGATCGATCTAAGATATCAAGGATAGAAAGATACCGTTATACAAGATAATAGTCATAGAAAGGTTTTGTCGGATCTTGACATTTTCGTAACTTGGGTAGCAATGATGCATTGCTAGATGTCGCTCATTGCTTATGTGTCTAAAGTGGTTTAGAGACATTGCCAACGTTACGAAAACCTATAGGGTCACACACAAAGAACATGTTGTTTTGGAGATGACATTCATTTTAGTTTGACTAAATGAACCATTAGGCATTGAATTGGATTCATTGAAAGGATTAGATTTGAGTTAGACTCAAATTAAATGGCCGAATTTGAGTTGGACTCAAATTGATTTGACTTGAGTTGGACTCAAATCAATTTGGATGGAATAAATTCATCATGCATGATTAATGTGGATTAATCATGCATTGAAGAGGGAAAATCAAAAGTTGGATGAATGGACTCAAATCAATTTGGATGGTATAAATTCATCATGCATGATTAATGTGGATTAATTATGCATTGAAGAGGAAAAACCAAGAGTTGGATGAAATCTCTTTTCATGCATGATTAATGTGGATTAATCATTCATTGAAGAGGGAAAACTAAGGGTTGGATGAAACCTTTCATATTCATGGGATGAATATAAAAAGGGGGCCTTGGATCATGATGTTTTTGGTTGAAAATTGTCTTTGTTTTTCCCCTCTTCTTCCCTTGGCCGAAATCTTCTCTTGGCTTAGCATCTTTTGTGGTGTTGCTAGCACAACCTTTCTCCAAAGAGTGTTCGTGTAGATACCATAGAGGCATGTACACTTGAACGTGCAAGAGATCCGACGGACCGTGGACAAGCAAGATAAACAAAGGGCACACATCAAAGGTATACCCTATAGGATAGGGCTTTATAGATCTATTCTTTAATTAGTATGAGTTTTCTTTCGCATGGATCGCTCAAGGGATCCTTTTTCTACTGTGAATTTCTTATTTATCGCATAGGATTCCCAACAGTGATATCAGAGCCACTTGCGAAAGATCATACATAAAGATAGTCATAGGTCATTTTATTTGTGATATAAAATTTTGTATAAGAAGTTTATTATGGTGCATGCATGATTGTTTGGGTGATTTTGTGCAACAAGATATGCATGTCATATTTGTTGATCGAACTACATGTTTGTCATTCGAATCTATCACCCAAAATTGCTATGAATAGTGGCAAGAAAGGGTCCAGGGTTCACTAACGGGATCGCCGTGTCGTAGAAACTTATAAGTTGTGTTTAGCATCATAATAAAATCTTTATGTCATAGATCGTTGTGAATGATATATGCCATGGTGCATGGTTATGGCTCGTTAACCCCGATGTGATTGTGGTTGTGTTGTGAGTGTATGTTGTAATTCATAATACGACCTATGAGTCGTGCCTCCATCTCTATTTTTCTAGTTGTAAAATAGATCTAGACTCGAATGTAACTCGAGTATTCTTATTTTGTAATGTACAAAATGATAAGTGGAAAGTCCATTGGAGGATGCTAGCGACACAAAACAACCAAAGGATGCAGTTGGAGGAGATGCAATCCCTAGGTTGACCCATCTCTCTTCTCATTGGTTTGAGGAGATCGTAGATTCGGGCCATAACCATGTCACGTTTAAGCTTATATGTTGATATATGCTATGGTTATATATGATGCATGTGATGTTTGTATGTGATGCTTGTATGTGATGCATGCGTAGTTAGTTGTCACAAAAATTAAGGTCACTTATTATATGCCTACCAAAGTTTAATACTTACTATTATCTTGTTCAATTGTAGTACGTTTGCCAAAGCAAAGTGACTCGATTTACCTCGGTAAAGTACGACAGGACAATTGTGATGTCCGCCTATTAAACCTTGGATTTGACTTAACTAAGATCTCTCTATTGGATTGATGAACTTAGAGGCATAGCTCATATGGGACATCTATCTACATTATACAAATCTTGGGTGATTAGCCAAAGCTAACTCAAGATGAGTGATAATTTAGTAGGATGTCTCATGCGATGGGCACAATGAACAAATAATGTTGTTCATATAGATGTACAAGAGTTACATTAGATGTAATTGGTACAAGTTACCTACCTAGCTTATATGAGTCCTAGGCGATTAGCCAAAGCTAACTCAAGATACGATATAATATGGATCTTGTCCCACTTTGTGACTAGTGGGAGAATCATTTAGTTAAAGACCTAATTAAATGATTAAAATATGATACATTTCTGCATTTTTGTATTGTAGATCACCATGTCGTGAAATACGTCAAACACTCTCTCTCTGCGATCTATCCTTGATAAGGACAAGCTCACTGGAGTTAATTTCCTGGACTGATACAAGAACTTGAGGATAGTTCCCAAGCAAGAATGAAAATTGTACGTCCTAGGGCAGTCCACTCCTAAACCACCCGCCCCTACGACCACTCATGTTGACAAGGACGCTTATAAGAAGCATCAAGATGACGCATTGGATGTGTCATGCCTTATGCTTGCCACCATGACCTTTGAGCTTCAGAAGCAACATGAGAACATGGATGCCTATGGTATGGTTGAGCATTTGAAACAACTATATCAGGGACAAGCAATGCATGAGAGATATGAAGTATCAAAGGCCTTATTTCAATGCAAAATGCAAGAAGAAACTCCCGTAGGCACTCATGTACTCAAGATGATTGGGTACGTTGAGAACCTACAGAGATTTGGATTTCCATTGGGCCAAGAGCTGACCACTGATCTTGTTTTGCAGTCACTGCCAGAAGGCTACAGTCAATTCGTCATGAACTACAACATGAATGAAATTGATAAGCCTTTACCTGAGTTGTTGAGCATGTTACGAATTGTTGAACTCAACCTTAAGAAGGCAAAGCCTGGTACCATTTTGATGGTAAACAAAGGAAAAGGAAAAGACAAGCAGAAGCCTAAAGGTAAAGGTATGACCCAAGATCACAAAGGCAAAGGCATTAAAACCTAAAGGAGGGGTGTCTAAGGAAGGGGAATGCTTCCACTGCGGTGAGACTGGGCATTGGAAGAGAAACTGCAAGTTATACCTGGAAGAGGTGAAAGGGAAGAGAAGTGAGACTTCTGCCTCAGGTATACATGTTATAGAAGTCAATTTATCTATCTTGTCTTCTTGGGTATTAGATACCGACTGTGCTTCACACATTTGTACCAATGTACATGACCTTCGAAAGACTAGATCATTGACGAAGGGCGAAGTGGACCTACGGGTAGGCAATGGAGCGAAGGTTGCCTCCATCACTGTAGGGACATATTCCTTATCTTTGCCCACTGGGCTTATCTTAGAACTAGAGGACTGTTGTTATGTGTCTGTCTTGACTAAAAACATTATCTCCGTTTCTTGTTTAGACAAGAAAGGTTTCTCATTTGTAATAAAGGACAAGTATTGTTCCGTTTATTTAAATGATATGTTTTTTGTAGTGTACATCTTGTGAATGGTCTCTATCTTCTAGATCTTGAAACCCCAGTCTATAACATAAATACCAAACATTTCAAATTTAATGATCTGAACTAGACATATCTCTGGCATTGTCGCCTGGGTCACGTAAATGAGAGTCGCATAATCCAAGCTCTATAAGGATGGATTACTGGACTCATTTGATTTTGAATCATATGAGATATACGAATCTTGTCTTCTAGGCAAGATAACCAAGACTCCATTTAGTGGACATGACAAACGAGCTACTGATTTGTTAGAACTCATATATACTGATGTATATGGGCCTTTCAATATAGCAGCTAGAGGAGGCTATCAGTACTTCATTACTTTTACTGATGATTTCAGTAGATATGGATATGTGCATCTTATGAGACACAAATCTGAATCCTTTGAAAAGTTCAAAGAATTCAAGAATGAAGTACAAAACCAACTTGGTAAGAGTATTAAAGTGCTTCGATCAGATCGAGGTGGGGAATACCTTAGCCAAGCTTTTCGTGATTATCTCATAGAGTTTGAGATTAGATCTCAACTCACTCCACCTGGAACACTACAGTGGAATGGTGTATCAGAAAGGAAACATCGTACATTATTAGATATGGTACGATCCATGATAAGTCACACAAATCTTCCTTCTTTCTTCTGAGGAATGCTTTAGAGATGGTTGCTTTCACATTTAACTGCGTCTCATCTAAGGCAGTCATAAAGACTTCATATGCGATATGGACTGGGAAGAGTTCCAAGATGTCTTTTATGAAGATTTGGGGATGTGAGGCTTATATTCGACGTTAAGTCTCCGATAAACTAGGCCCCAAATTAGACAAGTATTACTTTGTAGGATATTCTAAGGAAACGAAAGGATATTACTTCTACAATCCCACGCAAGGCAAAGTGTTTATCGCTAGAAATGGAGTATTTCTAGAAAGAGAGCTCATCTCTAGAAGAACTAGTGGGAGTAAAATACATCTTGAAGAAATTCAAGATAAAGATAGCACTGAGATGGAAATTGAACATGCACCACAAAGTGTTGTGGATGATGAGATTGTTGCACAAGAATTTGTGGAGCAACAACCTATTCAAGTAGACCAACCTCTTCGCAGGTCTGATAGGATACGTCGTCAGCCTGAGAGATATGCATTTCTCTTGTCTGACAATGATGATGTTATGCTTGTTAAGTTGAACGAGCCTACATCCTATCAAGAAGTTATGATGAGCCCAGATTCTGAGAAATGGCTAGAGGCCATGAGATCCGAAATGAAATCTATGTACATTAACCAAGTATGGACTTTGGTTGATCCACCTGAATAGGTCAAACCCATTGGGTGTAAGTGGGTCTTTAAGAGAAAGACTGACATGGATGGTCTTATGCATACCTATAAAGGGCGATTGGTAGCTAAAGGTTTCAAACATATTCATGGTATTGACTATGATGAAACTTTTTCACCAGTTGCGATGCTTAAGTCCATTCGAATCTTGCTTGCTATTGCAGCTTACCATGATTATGAGATCTGACAAATGGATGTCAAAACTGTGTTTCTAAATGGAAACCTCCTCGAGGATGTGTACATGACACAACCTGAGAGTTTTGTAGATACAAAGCATGCTAGTAAGGTGTGCAAGCTGCAAAGGTCCATTTATGGTTTAAAGCAAGCATCTAGAAGCTGGAATCTTCGATTCGATGATGCAATCAAACAGTTTAGTTTCATCATGAATGAAGATGAACCCTGTGTCTATAAGAGGGTTAGTGGGAGCATAGTTATCTTTCTTATTTTGTATGTTGATGACATACTTCTCATGGGAAACGACATCCCTACGCTGTAGTCTATGAAGACTTGGCCTGGGAATTATTTCTCAATGAAGGACTTAGGTGAAGCAGCCTACATTTTAGGCATTACGATTTATAGAGATAGATCTAAGAGATTGCTTGGCTTAAGTCAGAGTGCATACATTGACAAGGTGCTTAAACGTTTTGCCATGCAGAACTCCAAGAAGGGATTTCTGCCAATGTCATATGGTGTGAGCCTTTCAAAGGCTCAATGCCCTTCTTCTAAAGAAGAAAGGGAACGCATGGATCAGATCCCTTATGCATCTGATCTATTATGTACGTCATGCTATGCACTCGTCCTGATGTCTCGTATGCTTTAAGCATGACGAGTAGGTACCAGTCAGATCCAAGTGACTGTCACTGAATAGCCGTCAAGAATATTATTAAGTACTTGAGAAGAACTAAAGAATATTTCTTGATATTTGGAGGCAATAAGGAGCTCGCTGTCAAGGGTTACAGCGATGCTAGCTTCCAAACGGACAAGGGCAATTACAGATTGTAGTCAGGGTATGTCTTTTGTTTAAATGATGGTGTTGTGACCTGGAAGAGTTCAAAGCAAGACACAGTCACAGATTCTACTACAGAGGCTGAGTATATTGCTGCTTCAGATGCGACAAAGGAGGTTATTTGGATCAGGAAGTTTGTTTCTGAGCTTGGTGTAGTTTCTAGCATCGTGAGCCCTATAGAGATTTATTGTGACAACAACGGGGCTATAGCACAGGCTAAGGAACCTCGTTCTCACCAACGTTCCAAACATATACTACGGCAGTATCACCTCATTCGAGAGATCATCGATAGAGGAGAAGAATCCAATCAACCGAAGCAAGCACAAAAAACTAAGCTAGAGAGAAATAGGGATACCAACGATGCTTAACTATGGCATCAATGGCACCGATCCGAGCTCCCCTCGTTGCCGGCGAAGAGAGTCGACGATAGCTCCTTATCCAATAGCGTAAAACTACTGCCGATCCCTAGCTCCCAGCGAGGACTCTCCACCGGAATCGAACTCGGGAACCCGAAATCAGAGATCCCCTCCGGTGACAATCGGCATGGCGGCTCCCAAATTCGACAAATTGAACCTCCTGCCGATCCTTAGCCACCGATGAGAGTTCTCAACCTGTCGGCCTCGACCGGCGACCCTCCCTCCAGTCGGACCTCCCTCTCAGCGGCCGGCGAGGGGGCGATCTTGAGCGTGGCGGCGTGCAGGGAGAAGAGAAGAAAGTTGGGATCGTGGCGTGGAATTGGGGAAAAATAGGAAATCGCGATCGAAAAGGAAATCGCGATGTGAAGATGCAGTTGATCGAGTTTTTCCGGCATTTAATTCGATCGAACCAGTTTAAACCCCAACCAGTTCAGCCAAATTCCATTAAACCCAAAGAATTTAGCCCAATGGGCTCAGCCCAATAGATTCAGCCCAATAAACTAATTAAACCCCATTAACCCACTAATTAACCCAATAAATTAGAGGGTTAATCCATAATTATTTTTTTAAAATTTTTTTTTCTGTATCTTACATTCTCCCCCACTTATAAAAATTTGATCCCTAAATTTCTGACTCATGTACGAGTACGAGATGTCACAATAACCATCTCAAGTATCCGGAGAAAAGTCACACACCTCAAGTGACTAAGTGGGGTACTGGGCTCGAATATTATATTCCAGCTCTTACAAATACACTCTAATCTGACCTATTAAAAAGGTAAACAACTGTACCAAAGTGGAGCTCTATACTCGTAACTGATGGGAGACTTTGCCAGAATCGTAAGGTGAATCATGAATCACTATCAGAAATGATACTCAAGGATACTCCATGGATATAATTCCATCAAGCGATCCAACGAAATACATCTTACGGCTCGGAAGGAAATGAGCGGACCTAGCTAATCGATCACCGTCTACCCAAATCCTATCAAGTCCTTTCCGAATTCTAGATAATCTCCCAACACAGTCTAACGTACTAGGCTACCACTTCCTTCTCGGTATGTAACCCTACTGGTCATTAATATTCCACTTTTATATGTTGGCACACCAACATCAAACTACGGAATCAACCGTGTCTCATATATCGTTCCACCAACATGAACATCTCAATACTCACTATTTTCGGATACATTCCGAATAAATCATCACTCTCGAATGAAGAGTCTCCTGAAACAACTCTTCCTAAATCGAATGCAACTCTAGGAACCACTATCCTTCCCAGAGACGGAGATTTATTCTCACAAGAGAAATTAATCTAATGTCCAAAATTCACTCTGTCACATAGAACTGAAAGTAACTGGAAGACTATAATGACTAATCTCACTAGTTTCTCAACTAGCACACACATAATATACGTCTCATTCAACTGCATCGAGATCACTCCTAATCCCTGAAATATTGCATCTATGTGCAGTACCCTTACATCCCCAACGGAAGGACTAACTAACACTAATGCAAAAGTCAGTCATCGTCTAGGCCCTGAAACCTAGCTTCACAACTTCCGACCAGGTGATTTCCATCACCTTCTTGGTCCAATAAGTCGGCGATATAGTATCGCTAAAACATCCTATCCTCATCTCTGGTAAATACCAAATCAATCTAGGGACACCACAATTTCCCCTAAGATTTTGAATATATCCCAAAAATATATTATCCACAGATATGATGACAATCGATCTCAAATACTCCCAGAGTACTTGATTCCTCTAATCCATGAACAACTAAATCGTCGATAGGTCTAACGACATTATCAACAACTCGTAAAATTCATACTAAGTATGAAATGTCGTCTTCTATACACCTCCATCCTTTTTACTCTAAGCTGATGATAGCTCAATCATCACACCGATATTGATAACTGTATGACACCAAGTCACTACAATATCAACCCTCCAATCGTATATCAACCCTAGAGTAACCTCAAGTGTCCAAAACGAAGGATACTCATTCACAGCAACTACTGATTCCATCATCGATAATCGATGCATAACCTCAAAGGTTCATCTCCCTTCTTACAAGAAGTTCTGGATCTTCTCGAGAAGAACCCTAAGACAAATAAATCTCCCGTAGTGTTTAGCAACACTGATACCCGTAAAATCATCTCCTGGTATGAGGTCTTCAATATCGGAACTATTCTCGAAATCACCCTCAATCGCATATTTCACTTGCCCATACAGTGACAAGCCCGGGAATTCATCCGAAACTATATCCGAATACTCTCGGATTATATGCACATCCGAGAGACATAGCATACCATCATCTCAACAATTTAACTATCCGTAAGGATATGTCTATAGTAAAGGTATATCTAGCAAAGGCTAAGAGTATTCCTTGACTTCTTGATTGTTGGTCAACATCTCACTTGACGGTAGAGATACCACCAATCCATAAGTCGATAGGAACCCATCTAATCCTATCTAAGAATGTTCTAGACCTGGATACCTGTAACTATCAGTATCTCTCAATATATCCACACAGGGTAAACTAAGGTAATACCCCAAATGATCAATTCTTCGGTCTACTATATCTCTTCTCGAGAATCATCACGAGCTCAAGTAGCTGCAAAAGTCTGCCATGGAGGAACTGAAATCAACTACTGAAACTGAGGTACAAACTGAAACAACTGCAACGGAGATGGTAAACACTGTTGTATTGGCAAAGGGTACACATCCGGCGGTACAATACTGAAGAACTGTCAACATCGTAGCACTCTCCAACTCTACGAAAGGTATAACTGTCACTGAAGAATACCACATAGATACGACCATCTTCGTAAATGCTCTCCTCTGTACAGAGCATAACTATGCCTGGAAAGGTAACAGTTGCTATCTGAATGTCTGAATCTTCTGAGATGTCTTCGGCTGATACTGCTGAGTAACTTACTTCTTCCGGATGAAAGTATCAAAGATCTCCAACTATATCTGAGGTAGTAGATCGCTGCTGATGTGATAATCTATTCTTCTGTCATGATCTCGGCTTCCGAGGTTGTGGATCGTCCACTCGAAAGCATCATCCATAGTCTTCCACTGAGTCTTTAAAGTACATACTCTCCTCGTAGATTCCGACTGCTTATAGTAGAAACAGATACAATGGTCCATCGGGTAATCTGGCTCCGTGTCTCGTCGTAACCCGCACTGAACACACATAATCTCCCTTTGGAGTCTTTCCTCTGAGTTCGCTGATAAACATAAGAAGATGCTGACAATCTGCAGTCGGTCTTCTATGATCTGAAAACTCTCTAATAGTCGCTCGTGACTCATGACTCCAATTTTGCTCCTTTTGTCAAACATCTGAAGACTTCTGATTCCAATAATTTGACTTGCAATATCTGCTTATCAAATCTCCAACTCTTAAAACGCTTGCGACGGAGTCATTTCTATACACATGACTCGGTCTAAGAACTTCTGGTAGGATCTGGTAAAAGATCCAAACATCCTGATCAAGATGTTAGCCAATAACCTGTGGGTGGCCAAAACCAACCCAATCACATTCTTGGGCTATTAGGTGGTCGTAACCCTCGCAAGTCTAACAACTCTGCTTGGTACCTCCGTTACCAAACGATCACCCTACTTGATGCCCAAGAATTCTCTGACGATAAGTCAAAGAAGATGACGTGGGGAAATATTATCTCACAACATCATTGTACTGTGACCAAGTGATATATTATTTTTCGTAGGTTATTTCCTATCTCTTCCACCAAGTATCGGCTTAATCCGGATAATGGTATTCAACTAACGCTACTATCTTCGTATAACCCGAGTCAAGTACTCCAAAAGTACTCCCAATGTTATACAACCTAGAACGACCAGTTCGGGGATCAAAATCCCCATGAATATCATCCACTAATTTCTTACTATCAGCACCAGCAATAGTATACTCGCTTAGTCCATTACCCCATAGGTAATGATCTGACTAACATAATTAGTGAAAATCTTAGGACTGTAATCCTTGATCTCCACAAGAGATGTGACTACTAACCCCTGCTATCCGACTTGGTATCAGTCGGCTCTCAAAGGTAATTCACCTTTTCGACAGCAAGTACTTGTCTAATAACCTCAACATGTCGTTCCCATGGCCAACACAAACCACGGTTATGAATACTAACCAACACCCTACAAGTCATCCCAGTTATAAGCAACTAAATGCATAGCCAACAGAAGGATATGTAATAACTGTTAACATACCTTAAACCTTGTAGCTCAGAGATGTCCGCAACAGCCAGATCCCAGAACTCACCAAACCAAAACCGAGTAAAGCAAAACTCGATGCCCGAATGAAATAAAATCTGAAAATGGACTTTGCAACCTAGGGCTCTGATACCAATAAAATTGTCACGCCCCGAGAGTATACCGTGTCGAAAAGCAAACGGACGGCATCTCCCCTATACGTGGCAACATATCGGGTTAATACAAGGCCCGTAGGCCCACAACAACAATATAATATGAAGATATTAACATACCAAACACAGCGGAAACATACTACAGATAAAATAAGATACAAAGACCCAACTGTGCACTCCGGAGTGACTTGACACAATAAGAATCATAATAGAAACCACAACAACGGCCAAATACATACAATACGTCCGTATATCACAAATACGTAAACAATACAGGCTAGAACCCAAAACAACAATACGGAATACATCAATCCACAAGAATACAATAAATCATAAATAAACCTCCATCCGTTCGGTGTGAGATGGAATCAGCTGGCGGAGCTCCGAACGTCCAAGGAATCCTCTACCTGTTACCTGGGCGATAGGAAGCCCAGGGTCCCGGGGTGGTGAGTATAAACTCAGAGGTAATATGTAGAAAGTGCATGAACATATAAGGTAAAGAGATCTACAAGTATACATGTGAAGATCTACAGGTATACAATATGAGTCCAATAGACATACAGTCTTATCCAAATCTGATAACAAGTAACCACAGTATAGTCATACTCAATGTATATACTAAACTGATCAACTGAACATGAAGTAATGTACCAACGTACCTAACGATCGGCAACACCATATGCTATATCATCCTGAACAGATATACAATAACATACCCCATATAACGTACCAAGTCAATCCCATACCTGACCAATACTCCAACATATGAACAGTATATGATCACCTATAATAACAACTCGGTCCGTACCACACAATGACATGATGCTAATCAAATGCATACAACAGTCTGAAACAACTCATGTATCATGCTCAACACATAGCAGTATATAAAATACAGATGGCATGTATCATGATGAACAACCATATGTAGCAATCATAGCTCAATCAAATGCAGCATCTCACAGGCATATGTAAAACATATATCAAATACATGCATACATATATATCAGCAATGCATATGCATGATCATCGTCATGGACTGGCCCAACCACGACCCCAGAGTGGCCGGGGTGGCACGACAATGACAACTAGCCCGACTCTAGCTACCACTACTCTCGAGTGGCCAAGTTGGGTAGTATGACTGAGTAGCGTATAAGCGTAAAGAGCTAACTACTCCTAGGGGCCTCTACTGCAAGCCACGCTGTCCCTACCCATGAGTAGACAAGCGCCGCACACAGGACAACTGCACGTCACACAACCACCGTTTATAGTGGTCGAGTGCTAACACACACTGCAAGACAAGGCGGTGCGATCTCCGGCTACCACCGTCTATAAGTGGCAAGCGACATCCAATGCTCTGCCCTCAACCCTGCTACCACTACCTCGAGTGGCCGGGGAGGCAGGATGACTGACGACCCGTCTCAACCATAAGGGAGACCCAGTCAACAGCATGCATGCAATGTAATGATGCATAGCTCCATACATGTATCCTCGCCACACTCCCTATCTCACGGGGAGTCCTGGTCAACCAAAAGTCAATTATGCAAGGACTACAATCCACAAGACTCTCTCTATCGCACAAAGAGTCATACTCATCTGACAGTCAACCACACTAAGACCTCTAGTCAGTAGCGATATACTATCGACCGTCCATATAACCATACACAGGCACACAATCCATAATGGATATACCATCACGCTAGGACCTCTAGTCGATGGTCACATACTGACAACCACACACTTATCTATGCATAGACAACTAGATCCACCATAGATGCACCACTAATACGGATATGATATAAAAATCGACTCCATAATCCAATCCATCACCTAACCCTAGTGATGTAACACAGTAACCCAATCTGAGGTCACAAGGATAACTCTAACCACCTGTACTTACTGAACATCCATCAGCTAACACATAATAGGGTTTATAGTTCCTATCCGTGCTAGATAATCAATGAAGTAACAGAGTATATATCTCAAAGGTCAAGGCAGTACAAGCATATGATTAAATAAGAGTGGATCTAAGATCAAAGTAATAGCATAAGTCCAAATTCATGCACTAGAATTTGATCAAAACTACCGGACCAGGTAGATATTATCCACCTGATACGAAACTCAAATAATCCTCACGACCATGGAGCTGCTTCGTATCCCAAACCGACCTCAGATCTCCACCAGCAGCCCCCCTTCCTTGACCCTTGTTCACCCACGAAATCTGGGCTCTGATTAGCTTACCCAACTACAAAAACTCCCGATCGCATATGGTCGCTGCGACGATCACAAACAGAGGAGCAGTAATCCAATCAACTGAAGCAAGCACAAAGAACTAAGCTAGAGAGAAGTAGGGATACCAACGATGCTTAACTATGGCATCAATGGCGCCGATCCGAGCTCCCCTCGTTGTCGGCGAAGAGAGTCGACGGCAGCTCCTTATCCAATAGCGTAAAACTACTGCCGATCCCTAGCTCCCAGCGAGGACTCTCCACCAGAATCGAACTCGGGAACCCGAAATCAGAGATCCCCTCCGGCGACAATCGGCATGGCGGCTCCCAAATCCGGCAAATTGAACCTCCTGTCGATCCTTAGCCACCGATGAGAGTTCTCAACCTGTCGGCCTCGACCGGCGACCCTCCCTCCAGTGGGACCTCCCTCTCGGCGGTCGGCGAGGGGGCGAGCTCGAGCGTGGCGGCGCGCGGGGAGAAGAGAAGAAAGTTGGGATCGCGGCGTGGAATCGGGGAAAAATAGGAAATCGCGTTCGAAAAGGAAATCGCGATGTGAAGATGCAGTTGATCGAGTTTTTCCGGCATTTAATTCGATCGAACCAGTTCATACCCCAACCGGTTCAGCCAAATTCCATTAAACCCAAAGAATTCAGCCCAATGGGCTCATCCCAATAGATTCAGCCCAATAAACTAATTAAACCCCATTAACCCACTAATTAACCCAATTAATTAGAGGGTTAATCCATAATTTTTTATATATATATTTTTTTTCGTATCTTACATAAGGTTTTGGGACAATCAAGATGAAGTATTATAAAATATTTCGATAAATGAAAAGATTTTAATATTGTTGGAGGATCGATGGCCGACCAGAGGGGGGTGAATAGCCCTTTTCGTATGATGATGGTAATCGCTCGTTGCGTCGTCTACAAATTACAGTTAGCACAGCGAAAATATAAACCAAATACAATTAAGACAATGCAAAGAGACAAGGAATACAAATGCTAACAAGAGTGTATAGCGTGGTTCACGACCTTGCGGCTAATCCACGGACCAATTCGTTCCAGGTTAATCACGCCTAAAGCTTTACTAGTTTCTCCTTTGCACAAAGCTAGATGGAGGTAACCTTTCTTTTAAAATCTCTCCCTCTTACAATAAGATTGAAATAAAAGCTAGTAAGAGGAGTAGAATTCGTTTTGGGCACTTGGGAGAAGTTTAGAGGTTAAGCATTTTCTCCCCAAGATGACCCAAGGCCTCTTCTTATAGGGAAGAGGTCATTCTTCCCGTTGGACAGCTAGCAGTCGACTAATGCCTTGATCAGTCGACTGTTGCTGTAGTCGTTGCCTTGCAACGACTTCTTCCACGTTGGACTCCAACCAATGACTCCCACATCAATCAACTGATCATCCCATCAGTCGACTGATAGAGCCAACAGTCGAGTGATCGAAGCGATCAGTCGACTTTCCAAACTTCTGTGCTCGAAACCCTCGCGACTCACCGATCGTCGCGCCATCGCTAGCCGCCATCCTTGGCGGTCATCGTTCGACCGAAAACCGCACTTCGGACACCAGTCGAGTCTTCAATCGATTTGGAGCAGTCGACGGTCATATCATGGCAATCGACTGATGTCGAGAAACACCCATTCGACACTTAGCCATTTGGCCAAGTTCACCTACAAGCTACCCCATCCCGGGTTACAATCGCTCACTCTCATCTTCCTTGGAGTCCCTTGCCTTGAAGTTCTTTTCGTCCGACCACGTCCCTCGGATGCGCCAAGCGCACGACTTCGCAGCGCCATCCTTCGCGTCTTGCCCTGAAGTCTACTTCCTTCGGCTTCACTCCAATACTCCTCGTCCAGCAGTCCCTCGGATGCACCAAGTGCACGGATTCCGTAATGCATCTTTCATCGACTCAAGGACCGAGTCATGAGATGGTGAATCTTGCCAATGCTATCATCAAACCATCCATATGCAAATTACTAAGTCCTGCATGACTTCAACGCACATATTAAATCCATAACATCCTAACTTAAACCTTTGTCACACACATCAAAACACATCATTCATGGGTTGATTGCTCTTACAATCTCCCCCTTTTTGATGTGTGACAACCTTGTTTAAGTTAGGTAAAACATAAATCAAAATATATAATGCAAGAAAGCATGTAAGTAAACATGAGTATCAAACTCCCCCTTAAACATGCAACTCCCCCTTAAGACATGCTAATTCTCCCCCTAGCATGATTAACTTAAACCCATAATTTCTCTCCCTTTGACACCGTCAAAAACATCTACCACATATTATACAAGCATGACATCAGGTCTAAGGGAAGAAAAATACCAAAAACTAACTCAAAACCTGATAAAATAGGTTACTGTGCTCGTGCACAGTACATCAGTCGACTGAATCAGAGCACCAATCGACTGGCACTAAGTTTTCAGAAATTCTAATTTTTCAAATGAAATTCAGAAATGCACCAGAAATTATAGAAAATTCGAAAAATTATGAAAATTGAGGAACACATTTCTTATAAATCCCTTTAACAGTGAAAATAGTTTTTTTTAAATGAAAATTCATTTAATTTTCAAACATTTGGAAAAAACTCAAAGATGTTGAAAATCGCTAAATTTTGTATCAATTTGAAAGCTAGTTTTGCCTTAGACATTTTTCAAAACATCAATTCACTGTTTGCAAAGTATAAAATAGTTTTAAATCAATTAAAATATTCAACTATGATCTATGGGCAATATGTCCATTGATTAAATATTTGCTTTCCCCATAGTTGATCTATGATTGCTCTATTGATACACTTAATGACCCATCTAAAAGCTATAAGCATTAGTACACCATTTGTATCATCCTATCATCTCACCCATTGTTATGTTCTCAATCAAGTTAGCCTTATAGTGAGTGTGAGATGTGACTAAGGTATTTATACTTAATCATAATTTTCATGCAATTCTATCAAGGTTAAGTATCATCCTAAAAACTCAATCATGAACATGCATAAAAAATTATCAATCATGATCATAAATCATCAATTATTGCATATCATGATTATAAATCACTAATTACATATCATGATCATAAAACAAAGATTATACATAATTTTATGTTATAATCACATTATCATCACCCAACACTATAAATCAAAAAGTTATAACTCACATCATCCCAAGTCAACCAATCAACATGATATAAGTTAAGTCCAAGTAGAGTTGACTAACCTAGGGTTTTCCTAACCTTTAAGGATGGACTTGGGAACCCAATATAAGTTCTTTCCAATAGGGTTTACCAAATACTCCTTAGGAATCCATTTTCTAGCTATCATTGTTGTTTTAGATTGACCCCTAGCAATTAAACAATGATATGCTTTCTCATTTTTAGATCCCTTATAGCCTAATCCCTTCTTATTGAAACTTGCCCTTTGGCTCCCTATAATCATGTTCAAAGTGTTGGAGTCAATTGTGAATTTTTCTAAGGCCTTAGTTAAATGATCTACCTTTTCCCTTAAGGCCTTATTTTCCTCAATACATGCATCATTAACATCAAAAGGAATATAATCATCATGTGAGCATGCATTTGCTAGTTTTTCTTTTAGGGCCTTAATTTCATTTTGCATGCATTTATTTCTATTTTTCATTTTAAATAAGTCCCCAGTTAAACTTGAAATCATGGAAATAATTTTCTTACGGGAAAGATTTGTTGTCATAGTTTCCATATCTTCTTCCTCCGATTCCGATGAGGATGAAGATGAAGCTCCCCCTTCACTTGAGCTCTCCTCCTCACTTGTGCTACTTTCTTCTTGCTCGGAGGATGAGGTGGAGTCCAAGTCTTCTATTGCCATTAGGGCAAGGCTTGTGAAGGCTTCTTCTTCTTCCGATGAGGATGATGAATCATCCCATGTTGCCTTGTGTGCCTTAGCCATCCCTTTTTCCTTGGTTTTCTTTTCATCCTCCTTCTTCTTGTTCCCCTTCTTCTTTTCTTCTTTCTTTCTCCTCTCTTCCTTGCTTTTGTTCAAGAGGGGACAATCATCTCTTATATGTCCCTCTCCTTGGCAATTATAGCATATAATCTTTCTTCTTGGCCTTCTTCTCCTATCATTAGATTTGTTAAATTTAAAATTTTTCAATACACGTCTTACCTTCCTTACCATATATGCTTTCTCATTGCTATCCATTGATGAGGAGGAGGAATCTTCATCCGATAAGGAAGGTGGCGTCTCCTTCTTCTTCTTCCCCTTGCTTGCTACTAGTGCCACTCCCCTTGATGGCTTGATTTGCTCTTCTACTACTCCTTCAAGTCTTGTTTCATGGAGTTCCATTGTGGAGAAAAACTCTTCTAGGGTGCTTACCTCTAGATTTTTTGAAATGTAGAAGGAGTCCACCATGGAGCTCCACTTTGATGATCAGGGAAAGACATCTATAGCCTTCATGATCATGTCCCGATTGGAGAGCTTTTCACTTACACTTGACAATCCATTAATTATTTCTTTGAACCTAGAGTGTAGTGATAATACTTTCTCCCCTTTATCGAGTTTGATGTTGTTGAGTTGGGAGCGGAGAATGTCCCTTCTTGCAAGCTTCGCCTCGGAAGTGTCTTCATGAAGTTCTACCAATCTTTCCCACATCTTCTTGGCACTTGCACACTCTCCAATCTGGTTGATCTCTTGTTGGGGGAGCACATTGAAGATGTGGTGTTTCGCTTTTGAGTTTGCAAGGTGCTCCTCCCTTTGCTTCTTGGTCCATCATGATTTCTCAATTGGTTTACCCTCTCGTCCCTAGGCATCTCAAAATCGTTTTCCATTATAAGCATAATATCGAAATCGATTTCAAAGGATACCTCCATTCTTTTCTTCCACTAAGAGAATTCGCCTTCAAATTTGGGTGGATGGATGTTTGAGCCGGCCATTGTTGATGATTGTGCGGCGGTGAGTCCGGCGATAATCTCCTCGCTCTGATACCACTTGTTGGAGGATCGATAGCCGACTAGAGGGGAGTGAATAGCCCTTTTCTTATGATGATGGTAATCGCTCGTTGCGTCGTCTATGAATTACGGTTAGCACAGCGGAAATATAAACCTAAGACAATGCAAAGAGACAAGGAATACAAACACTAACAAGAGTGTATAACGTGGTTCACGGCCTTGCCGCTAATCCACGAACCGATTCGTTCCAAGTGAATCACACCTAAAGCTTCACTAGTCTCTCTTTTGCACAAAGCTAGGTGGAGGTAACCTTTCTTTTACAATCTCTCCCTCTTACAATAAGATTGAAATAAAAGCTAGTAAGAGGAGTAGAATTCGTTTTGGGCACTTGGGAGAAGTTTAGAGGTTAAGCATTTTCTCCCCAAGATGACCCAAGGCCTCTTCTTATAGGGAAGAGGCCATTCGTCCCGTTGGGCAGCTAGCAGTCGACTGATGCCTCGATCAGTCGACTGATGTTGTAGTCGTTGCCTTATAACGGCTTCTTCCATGTTAGATTCCAACCAATGACTCCCACATCAGTCGACTGATCGTCCCATCAATCGACTGATGGAGCCAACAGTCGAGTGATCGAAGCGATTAGTCGACTTTCCAACCTTCTATGCCTGAAACCCTCGCGACCAGTCGACTGTTGCCATCAGCAATCGACTGATGGTTTCGGCAGTCGACTATTCGGTAAATCGACCACCAAATGAAGTCTTCAATCTGGAGCAATGACCATATCGTCATATCATGGCAATGGTACGGGATCCGATACGTCTGAAAAACGCCATCCACACTTAGCCATTTGCGCCAAGTTCACTTCCATTTAGCTACCCTGCTCCCGTTACAATCGCCACTCTCATCTTCCTTGGAGTCCTTGCCTTGAAGTTCTCGTCCGCCACGCCGCCGCACACCTTAAGCAGTGCCATCCTTCGCGTCTCGCCCTGAAGTCTACTTCCTTCGGCTTCACTCCAATGCTCCTCGTCTGACGGTCCCTCAGATGCACTAAGTGCATGACTTCCGCAATGCATCTTTCACCGACTCAAAGACTGAGTCATGAGATAGTGAATCTTGCCAATGCTATCATCAAGTCATCCATGTGCGAATTACTAAGTCCTGCATGATTTCAATGCACATATCAAATCCATAACATCCTAACTTAAACCTTTGTCACACACATCATTCATGGGTTGATTGCCCTTACAAATATAAGGCGATTTAAATAGGCATGTCGGAGTGAAAAATAAGAAATATGAGAGGATACATAGGGGTTATGAGTTAGAAATAAGAAATAAAGAAGGTAAAACTATATTGGATTTTGCGATAACATATGATCTTATATTAGCTAATATATTTTTTAAGAAAAGAGAAGAACACTTGGACACATTCAAAAGTGGAAATAATAAATCACAAATTGACTTTTTTATGGTTAGGAAGAGGGATAGAAAGATTTGTAAAGATTGTAAGGTCATCTCGAGAAAAAGCTTAACTACCCAACATAGGTTAGTAGTATTGGATATACACCTCAAACATAGTATTAATACAAGAAAAATATACATGACTCCTAGAATTAAATGGTGGAAGTTAAAGGATGGGAAACAAAATATATTTAAAGAGAAGGTAGGAATACAAGTATTAAATGAAATATATGGTGACCCTAATATGACATGGGATAAGATGAATCAAAATTGAAGATTATAGCCAAGAGTGTACTCGGTGAGTCAAAGGGGCATACATCACCAAGTAAGGAATCTTGGTGGTGGAATGAGAAAGTACAAGAGAAAGTGAAGGAAAAACGAGCAGCTTATAAGGAATTGTATATTTGTAAAAATGAGGAAAACTTAAAAAAAAATATACAATAGCCAAGAAAGAAGCTAAAGCAGTGAATGAAGCTAAAACTGAAACTTTTGAACGATTATATCAAAAATTAAATACAAAAGAATAAAAAAGAGACATTTATAGAATAGCTAAAATGAGAGAGAGAAAAACAAAAGATCTTAACCAAATAAGATATATTAAAGATGAATGCAATATGATACTAGTAAATGATAAAGAAATAAAAGAGTGGTGAAGAAGATATTTTCATCAACTTTTTAATGAAGGTTTAGATGACCAACTTAATTTAGGTAATTTAAGTAGGTTAAATGAGTATAGAAATTTAATTTTTTATTGTAGAATTCAAATTTCAGAAGTAGAACGAGCTTTAAATGGAATGCAAAATGGAAAAGTCATTGGACCAATGATATTCCAATAGAGGTATGGAAATGTCTAAGGAAATAAGATATTGAATGACTTACAAAATTATTTAACATGATATTGAAAATAAAAAAGATGTCTGATCAATGGAGGATAAATACTCTAATTCTCTTGCATAAGAATAAGAGAGACATACAAACTTATGCAAACTATAGGAGTATTAAACTAATGAGTCATACCATCAAACTTTGAGAAAACTTGAGTGAGCTCTAGTGATGCACATACCACTAATAAAACTCCTTATCGGAACAATCCAGAGGCAGAGAAATCTCGTACAAATGATTACACAAGTAATACAACAGATACAAGCAAATATAATAAAATGCAAGTAAAGAAAACTTTACAAAGAATGTTTTGAATGCTTGCTTGTTTGATTGCTTGAGCCACACTTGAAGACCCTAACTTGACAAAGAATCGCTCAAATCGCCTAAGAAATTGTAAAATCTCCTTCGAGCGCAACTTGAGTGATTTTCGCCAGCGCAATGATCGCTCATACCCATCAATTGACTGCTTATGTAGTCGTTGTCTCACAACCCTAGTAGTCGACTGATGCATAGGCAGTTGAGCCGTTGGTCGAGCCTGCCTCGTTTATGTGGCAGCATCCATCAATCGACTGTCATCCATGGTAGTCAACTGCTCCACACCAGTCGACTATCCAATGTTGGCAGTCGAGTGCCAAGGCCCCTCGACTGCGACTAGCATCGATCGACTCCTGCCAGTTGACTGATCGTAACCTTAGTCGACTGATCAGTGTCGACTGGGTTATCAAGTGTCAAAACACTCGACTAGTCGACTGGTCCATAACCCCAGTCGATTGATACACCTCAAACATGAGATTTTAACCCAAGTATGATGCTCTCATACTTGCTAGACCACCCTTAGCCTAGACTTAAGCCTTCTAGCCACCTCTGTCAACCTCACGCCTATTGGATCCCTCCAAGTTATCCATGACTTGTTCATCCATATGCTAGCCTTCAGGTGCTTCCATCGGCTATTGTCATGTTAATCGGGTATATATCGCCAAGACACATTTGGGCTTACGCTGCCAAGACACATGCTTAGACTTTACGTCACCAAACATTAGACATATGACGATAATACTACCACTTGGACTTTACGCCGCCAATATCATACCCTTGGACTTTCCAATTGTCAAGTATCCATGACTTGGACTTTTACCACCAGGACTATACACTTGGACTTCTATGACCAAGACTACACCCTTGGACTTTCCAAATGTCAAGACCCATACTTGGACTTTCCATTGTCAAGTACCCATGACTTGGACTTTCCATCATATGATCAACCTCATGCTAACCATATAGTTAATCAATTGTCAAACAATGGTCAACCCATTGTCAAACATCAAAATACCACTTGAGTCAAACTTGAGTCCAGTCAATCATGACCTAGGCTGATTGCAACAATAATCTCTCCCTTTTTGATGTTTGACAATACCTTTAAGTTAGGCTAACAATAACCTAAACTTAAACACTTCCAATGCCAAAGCATAGTGAAGGTTTACTTAACTTAAACCTCATTTCTCCCCCTTTGACATACATCAAAAAGAACTCCTTTGGGATGTATACTGAAAGCCTAGTTTTTGTATGAACATCTTCATTTTGAAATAAGAATCACATGATCATTGTTTGCATTTTATATTTATTATATGTGTGCATCTTGTCTAATACTTTACATTGTAGATAACATGGTGTGTAGTGTCACACAGAAGATCATGTTATCAGTTCCTTGTAGAGTATAAGTAGAGGCTCACAACCAAGATGATTTTGGACAAACCATTGGCATGGTTGTAGTGTAATTTGGTATTGGCTTATCTTAACCATAGAATTACACTAGTACACTTTATGTGTATTGAGCATGACTGACTTAGAGGTGATTCAATTTATTGCTGACTACATAATTGAATCAGACCTCGGATATTATGGTGTACATGCTCTTAATCCCGATATAATAACGAGCACATGTACTTAATATTTATTTCTTTGATTTACCAATGGACGAGATTTATGGGTTAAATCAATAGGTACGGTAAGTTGAGAAATGATATTATTTACATGGTGTGTCATTGATTATAGGAGGAAATCGTGTCCTATATATTAGGATGATGATGTCCCCTTGTGGAGCTCATAAGGATCATCATGTAAATCCTGCAAGTGGACTTGGTCCAGCATGATGATAAGGTTGAGTGGTACTACTCATGGAGTTAGATGTTAATTAATTAATTGTTAGTAAATTAATTAATTAATGGGCATTCAATATTTTAAATACGGAGAGATATTTGTACAATTAATATATGGAGTTCATATTTAATTATGGGGGTTGGTGAGGTAGATCAATGATAATCCTCTAGTGGAATGGATTATCATTAATGGATCGGATTTGATGTGGGCCGGATCCATTAGGTGACCAAGATCCAACTCCTCCTCATGGTCCCTATTGTAGCCTATTAAAACTCTCATAAAGCCTAGATCCAACGGACACGATTAAAAGGAGGCTTGGGCGAAATCTATATAAGAAGGGGTTGGAGAGGTTTGGGCGGCAACTTAAGTGGTGCTAGGGTTTGGCTTGCCGTTGAGAGAGTTGGGCGGCAAGGATTGGAGGCTTGGGTCTTCTTCCTTAGGGTCGGCGACTATGGTTAGGGTTTGGACATCCTTCTCTCGACCTTTGGCCGGTGCCCATCCTTCTCTCAACCATTGGCCAGCAACCATCTCCTTCCTTCTTCCTTAGGGCCGGTGGTTCCTTCTCCATTGGAAAGGGTCGGTGCCAATTCCTTCTTCCTCTCCTTGGCCAGCGGCAACATCCAAGCAAAGAGGCTTGGTGGTCGGCACTAGATAGGAGAAGAAGATCTCGGTTATCCTCCCTTGTTCAAAGTGAGCAAGGAAGGGAAGACGCGATCTAGGAGGCTTCAACTCTTGGAGGATCATTGCCCACACAACGTCCAAGAGGAGGATAAGTCATACGATAGAAGATCAAGAGGTAAACAAGAGGTATAATTCTTGTTTTGGTTTCCTTTTTGTTCTTTGTAATTGTTTACAATTGTACGATCATGGACCCCGAAGATAAACACAAAAACCGGCGATCCGTTCATCATCTATTCCGTGGCTAATCAAGGAAAAGAGTTAGGTTGCTTGAACAACAAGTTTGTTCAAGCGACGACTCAAATCGAGAAGCACGATGATGAATCAGTTGCTTGGGTAATCCTTTTTTGTCCGGATTATTTTTTTTTAATCTGGGGACGCAAGATAGGATCGTCATGCACAAGCCACCGAGGAGAAGCGAGAAGCAAAGCTTCGAACCTACAATCAATGTCTCATATCCCAATGAGATCTTATAATCTCCCCCTTGATCCAAAAACATCTAGGATGTCTTCACTCTTCCTAGTGATAAGTCCTATATCACTAAATGAAAGGCAATCCTCACTTCTCCAAATTCTCCCCCTTATAAGGCAAAATACATCCATCATCCTATAATAGATAACCTCCCCCTAAAGGCTTGCTCCCCCTTGACCATTGCACCAATAATATCCTTGAAGAATCTCTAAGCCTATAGGGACACTAAGTTATCGAAATTAAAGGAAAAAGTTAAAACTTAAACTTTTCACACATCTTACAATTGATTTTCACCCTAAACAACTCTCCTAATCCATTTTCAATGAATTTTCACCCTTTCAATGCTTTCCAAAGTATGTCCTAGGGTTAGGATCAGTTATGGTACATAGGAAGAGCTGAAAGTAAGCTAAACAATCCTTGTTTACCCGGAATCAGCTCAGCAATCGACTTTGATCAGCAAGCAGTCGACTGCCAACATCATCTGTAAGATACGGTGGAAAAAAAATGGTTATGAGTTAATTACATCTAACCTAGCTTAAGAAATTTTAATAGTTTAATATAACCTAGATTTAATTAATTCTAGGGTTGGCTTATTGGATTTAAACCCTACCCATTCTCAACCCGATTCGTTAACATACTTAACACCGCACAAATTCTGCGCCGTCCAACCTTCAATGTCGCCAAAAAATCTTCAACCGAGCGTTTCTTCAAACGCGCATTTCTTCCCAAATCTCCACAGTCGCGATTTCTTCTTCCCGATCCGCCTCCTCCCCTTCATATTTCTAGCGTCGATCTCTCCTTCGATCGCAGTCTCCCTTCCACTGCCGCCGGCGTCAATCGAGCATTCTCCAGGAGCTCGTTGACGATGCCCATGGTCGCCTCCTGCGACCACTCGCGCCGCCACGCCGGACGCCGGCCGCCGACTTGGTCGCCGCTCCACCGGCTCGGCCGCTTTACCGCTGTGTATTCCCTCTCAGTGCCACCCTCCGTCGATCCAAGCCGCAGCAAGCTCAGATCGGTAATATCTGTGTCTTCTTGTTGTGTTCCCCGATCGTGCGCAACCACTGATCTCTGGTTCGGGAGCCAGTTCACCCATCGCCGTAGCCCTCTTCCACTACGTGATTTCCTCATCGCCGCCGCCCATAGTCGCTTGCCTCGCCGGCAAGCTGATCCGTCATCTTTTCTCACCGTCGGTCCCTTCTGCTTATGTGTCACCGCCAAGCGACGCGAGCCAGATGACGCATCGTCGCAAATCATCGCGGCGCGAACTACCTCATTGCGGTCCCTCGCTTGTCGATCCAAAGATCGCTGCCTCTCTTCCCATCCTCCGGCCACCGCTGGGATCGGTCGTCACTAAGATTCGAAGGAGCCAATCCTCACTGTGAGCGACGAATCCACTGTGGTGTACCTCCATCCGCTGCCACCATTCACCATCAGCCACATCTCCTCTCGTAAGCCCTCGCTCAGCCGCTGCTCTCCTACTGCTTGGAACGATTATCAACCCCTCTTAGTGTGAGTTCAGCTTGGGGATGTCGTCACTGTATTTGATCATTGCTGTGCCACACCTCACTCATCGATCACCGTCTATGAGCATTAATCGCCAAAGCAAGAGGAGTTGGGCAGTTAGCAGCAAGCTCTAGCGAATTCCCTTGGCCGTGTTCAACTGATGCTAAACTAGGTAAGGATTTTTATGCGGTTGTTTGGTTATGTAATTGATGAATCAAGATTGATATATCTGTAGAGGTCTATTGGAATTGGATGTTGCTTAAGTCCAATTGTTTGATACAGATTGGATTTCCTTAAGCTGATGAAGAAGCTGTGGGGAAATGAAACGAGTTTGGGTAAGTCTGAATCTAAATAATTATGAATGCATAACATTGATAAGTGGTTGGATGAATCTATGGATTGGTTGGAAATGCATGATGGGCATAAGGTGAATTGTGTAGTTAAGACTTTTGATCAGTATAAGGTGGGTGATGAACTGTATGTGACTACAGGTTTTAACACTGGATTTACTTCTGGATTCTTTGTGAGGAAAGTGGAACGACGTGAGGTAAGTATAGATTTGGTCGTTCATAGTTGTGTATCAGTTATGTTTAGTAAACTGATCTGGATATGCTATAATTATATAGTGATGATAGTACATGTTCATTACATGGTGATGTTTGATTTATTTAGAATAAATTGAGACCAGACTTTTTAGCAGATTAAGAAGCGGTTGAGATGGAAACAACATAAGGACTTTGATATGAGGCAGGTTCACGGATGTGAAGACAACTTGTGTTCTCAGACAAAAGAGGTGGGTAATTTCCTACCTGGTCCGGGTAGTTGTATTTCATTCAGATTTAGTCATTGATATGAGCATGTTAGGTGTTCATATTACCTTGACCCTGTTCTTTTTATCGTATGCTTGATCCTTTACCGTTGGCTATTAACTCCATTGCTGATATCATGTTTATTTTATCATGATTAGGAGTTATACATATATGTGATGCAAGTAACTTAGAATTTATTTAAGTTAAGTGCAAATAGTAAAGTCCGGATGACAACCTGATTGTACATTGGGCAAAAAGGTCATCCGTAG
Source organism: Wurfbainia villosa (assembly GCA_025175895.1). NCBI lineage: Eukaryota > Viridiplantae > Streptophyta > Magnoliopsida > Zingiberales > Zingiberaceae > Wurfbainia > Wurfbainia villosa. The sequence goes on along the minus strand of CM045988.1, from coordinate 102,295,271 downwards.
GTAGATAATGTCTTTAACCTAGGGTTAGTTCTAGTACCCTTAGGTTGCATGTACCACCAAACATGTATTGTGTAAATGGTCAGAGGAATGATACTTAGGGTATCGCTACGGACCGGTGGTCCTAGCTTGTTATAATTCGATGAGTACGACTCTCTACAGGATAGAGAGTGTATCCCTCAGTTGAGTACGACTCTCTTCAGGATAGAGAGTGCGTTGATCTGGCTAGTATGACTTTCTGTAGAATAGAAAGTCTATGGTGGATGTCTGTATGTGAGACATTACATTCATATCATTTGTATGCACGCTGGCGACGAGGTCTCCCTTGTGGTTGAGAGTGTCGCCAGTCATCCTGCCTCCACAGTTACTTATAGGAGGAGTAACCGGTGTGAGGGCAGAGCATTGAGGTGCCGCACTCTACCACTATAGACGGTGGTAGTTGGATTTGCGTGTCGTAGTCCTGCGTGTGTGGTACTCGACCACTCATGGGTAGTGACTGTCGGAGTGACCAACAGCAGGGACCCCCATCGTGTAGCTTGCTCTTTAGCTTATGTGCTACTCGATCATACTGCTCACTCGGCCACTCGAGAGTAGTGGTTGGTGTTGAGTTGGGACAGTTGTCATGTTCGAGCCACCGAGGCCACACTGGGGTCATGGTAGCTTTAGGGTGAGCCGACATGACCATGCATGCTGCATTGCCCTATCTGATGGCGCTTTGCATATTACCATATATATATACATATATTCATGTATATATATATATGGATGGTTGAGATCAATATATATATAGATGCGGTCTATATATATATGATTATTATGATGTTGCATTTGTTTGTACTATGCTTGTTGCATTTGGGTGGACATCATATTCATGCATGTCTTTTACATTTGTTATACGATGGAGTCGGATATTAGTATGTGTTGGACAGACCATAGATACCTTGACCTGTAGCATGAGTAGATTATGTGTTGGTATTACTCTTCCTGTTATATATATGTTGGATATATGTTCAGGTTGGATCAGAGTAGCGTAGCAGACTTCAGGTATGTCTGCATTTTATGTTATTCATTTGATTAGACGGTATATGCTTGTATTTATATACTATGCTGATATACCTGTTGTACATCTAGATTATGTTGTCGAAATACATGTGATATTATATATATACATGTTTTCTATTACCTGCTGAGTTTTACTCACCACCCCCGCGGACCCTGGGTTTTCTATCGCCCAGGTAACAGGTAGAAGACTTCGTGATAACATTGGAGCACCGTCGGCTGACATCGTCTCATCTCACCTTCGAGGCTCCCGTGTTTTGTTTGGGCCTTCCGTCCGCCGTGTTATGTATTCGGAATTTTCGTGATGTATATATTGTATATTCAGATTTTGTCGAGGTTTCGTGTTGTTGTGGTGTGTTAGTCATACCGGTATGCATGTGTGGGATTGTTGTATGATTGTAGTATGTTTCCGCTGTGTCTTGTGTAGTGTTTGTTTTTATACATATATATTGTTGTTATTGTGGGCCTACGAGCCTTGTATTAACCCGAAATGTTGCCACGTACAGGGGAGGTGCCGTCCGTTTGATTTTCAATTCGCTCTCGGGGCGTGACAATCATCAGTCAGCTGCCACACTGAAACAGTCGACTGATCTCTAATTTTCATAAATCAGGTTTTCAAAAAATGAGTTTTGCAAATCATAAGTAAATATACATATTTCGAATTTTTTTGAAAATTCATACGCACATTACTTACATGAAATATAATCGGTGAAAAATAGTTTGAAAATAAAATACTCATTAAAAAAAGAGAGATTGATACAAAGTTCAAAATTATTGAAACTTTCAATGTGTTTGACCTACTTTGTATCAACTTCTTCAATGGTGATTGCTATCAAAAGATAGACTTCACCAAGGTTTTCTAAAATGATTTTAAGATATTTTTGAAAATCTATTTTGAACCATGAACTATGGGCTAGATGTACATGACTTGTACATTATCTTTTCTCATGATACATACCTATGATTGAAATGAGTTTGAGTTCATCTAGATGCAACATATATACACCTTGAACTCAACTCATTTTTTTAACATCTCACGTGTATCTAAGGTATATAAAAACACACACAGGTCAATGTATTTGTGAGACGTGGGTTTAGGGTTATTAGGATTTCATTCATTTTCTATGCAACTCTATTTGATTCCCTTATACATGAGACTTCAAAATTATGTCATTGTCCTTAAATCAATTTTAATTAATCATAAATGCATGAATGATGATTATGATATATAATAATTTTAATGGTCATATTAAAATATGAACAAATATATGTTATTTTTAGATTGTTGTTCATGTCAATCTCAACCAATCCTATAATAGATTTTTCTTTTTATGAGAATATGAAATCATATAAAACCATTAAAAAAATTTCTCCTATCCGTTTTCTATTTAGGCTCCTCAATTCAAATATTATCAATCCCAAATGTATATAATTATATATTTGTGTTAATAATTGTCTGGATGAATAATTTGTTATTAAAGTTAATTTTTTCTCTCTTCCGTCCGGAAGGTGTAAGATTTTTGTTCTTTGTTGTCTATATACAGAAGTAAAATAAGAAAGAATATTACTCCCATATAATAATCTTGGATATAGTATATTTAAATGTTTATTTGAAAATACTTCTAAATCTCTTTCTACATCTATTACTTCTTCTAATATTGATTTAAGTTATTATTTTCTCTTATGTTATTTAGCCATATAAAGTGCTAAAAATTGATCTTCTTCCGTCTAAAGTTTTGGACATTCCATTAAAATTTTCTATTTTGGTTTAACTCATGATGATCCTGTTAGACGTGGGCAGGCAGTTCCACGAACTGCGATGGCAGTTCGTGGAACCGCCATCACGCACGCACGGCATAAGCCGTGCGTGCTCTCCTTCCTTGATAAGGGGGTGCGTCCAAGGTGGGGGGGTTCGGCTGTTAGACGAAAGGTTCGGATCGGTAATCCGGTTGATCGTCGGCGAAGAGGAAATCAGAGGCGAGGAAGCATTCGGAGGCGGATCTTGGTTTGTGAAAACCTGAGGTTATTTTCCGGCTGTGATCATTTCCTCCGACGCAAGTCCAACCTCCAACCGGGTAAAATCAACGAAGAACAGGTATATTTTTGATCACATTGGTATCAGAGCTAGAGACGACCGACCGGCTGACGAATCTGGACGGCGCCAGAGGTCGCCGATGTTCGCGACGCCTCGGCGATGGCGCCGGCCGGGCGCGAGGCGACGGTGTCGCCGCCGCCGTCGGCAGAGACGCCAGCGTCGCGGTAGGCGCGGGCGGCCACCGGTGCTCGCGGTAGGCGGCGCGGCGGCCGTGCGGAGGCGGCGTCATTGCCGCCGGAGGCGGCGGTGCCGTGCCGAGGGCGCGGACCGGGCGCGCGAGGCACCGCCGGCCCATGGCCGACGCCGCAGCGCCGGGATTAGGCGACGACAGGGAGGAAAAAGTTGATATTTATTAAATAAAAATAAAAATAAAAAATCTGTTTCGTACAGATTATTTAAGGGCCCAAATTAAAAAAAAAAATTATTAATCTGTTTTTGTACAGAATAATTTTTTTTGTTGTTGGGCTTTAAGTGGATCAAATTAATTGGGCCGCATTAAATGGGCCGAATAATTGGGCTTTAGATTTAATTGGGCCAAATTAATTGGATAGAATTAAATGGGTCGAATATTTGGGCTTTAGATTTAATTGGGCAGAATTTAATTGGGCCAAATTAATTGGGCAGAATATATGGGCAGAATTAAATGGGCTTTGAATTTAGCCTGACTTAATTGGGCCTAATTAAATGGGTCTTGAATCAAATTTTAATTGGACATAGGTTTAATTAATTTGATTCCAACAAAAGACTTAGTGTCTAATTAAATTTACACAAGAATAGTGTAAGGTTGACTTTGGTTGACTAAACTCATAACTATGGTTAGATGGATTGTTTTTGGAACAATTAGAATCTGACTTAAATGACTTAAGGATAGAACTAGTTTATGACTGTCTATGGGTCAAAATTGATTGATCAATTGGTCAATTGATTATAGCCTAAAATTCAAGGAGTTTAGTTCTTCTTGAAAGATGTGTATTTGTTCTGTGCCTTGATTAAATTGGAATATACAGGTATTTGTACTGGTTTTGTCGGTTATGTACTGACATGATTTATTTCAATTTTACAGATGGTGCGGATGTATACCACTATTACCCGGCGCGATGTGTTGCGCAATCGGTATAGGGAGGCTATCGAAGATTTAGACTATGACCCTTACCATGGAGTCGTTGGACACATTGGGAAGCTGGACAGATTGGTCTGGAAGCTCGAGATGCAGGAGTTTCCAGTATTAGACAACTACAGGATATGGGCGTTGATTCGTTCATTGCCCGATAATCTTGCTGACGCGGCACGACAATTTTGGGGGTTACATGAAGGACGCATTTCATATACCCGGTTGTGCACAGAGCTGATTAACTATGCTGACTGTGAAGAGGATCCTGAAGAAGACCCAGTGGAGGATTTTGGTTCTCGATTTGTGGGGTCTTTAAAGGACTCTGTATCAGGGGAGCATGTGTTGCCTGTGAGTGTCCCAGCAGAGAGTACTGTGGTTGAGTCCAGACGGAGAGGACATGTCATGATTACTGTTGCGCTAGGGCTTGTCCTAGTGGGAGCAGTAATCGCTTATCTAGTCTATTAGGAGTTGTTTTAGTTTATGAGTAGGAAGAATGTAATTTGTTACATTCTAAGTAGACTTTGTTATTTGTTAACATTGTACAGCATGTTTAGATTAATGATGTGTTCATTTAATGATTAGTTCATTTGATGCTGTTAATTCTACATGATGCATGATTACTGAGTATGCCCTTGATTAGTTCAAATGTGTATATAATGATATGTTCATGTGTAATATCATGCTGTAATAATGATTAATATCATTAAGTGGGATGTATGTAATAAAATATATCAATCTAAGTCTGATTGGCACATACAAATGATGAGTGATAACGCAGTTGTCACTTGATTTTGTAAACCAGATCAGATTTATCTTGAGTTTATTTTTGAGATTACATACATGAAAGCATACACTGAGTAACTAAATAATGTGTTTATTTATGTTAGGTTATGGCGACTAAAAATATCATAGCTGAACTGAACAAAGGTGAAAAATTGAATGGGGATAACTATAAAATATGGCACCTCAAGATTCAGTATGTTCTTGAGGAACAAGAGGTTCTAGAGGCTGTTAATCAGGTTATGATAGAACCTGTTGAGAGTAATACAGCACAGTACAGACGTGACCTTGATACCTATAAGGTATGGAAAAGGAAAGATTCCACTGCTAAGAGAATATTGATAAGTTCAATGGTGGATGACCTAGTGTTAGAGTATGAGCCATATCCTTCGGCTCATGCTGTCTGGGTAGCCCTTAGAGAGAGATACAGTGGAATAAGTCTGAGTAAGCTTCGTCAGCTGACGATCAGGTTCGACAGCTACAAGAAGCGCCCGAATGCAACGATGGTTCAACATCTCAGGGAGATGTCGAATATGATTCGGGAGCTGAAAACTGCCGGTCATGAGTTGACAGATGAACAACAAGTTCAGGCGGTTATTCGTTCTCTTCCCGATTCTTGGGAGACCATGAAGCAGACCTTAACTCACAGTGAGAGTATTAAGACTTTCGCTGATGTCTCACGGCATGTGGAGCTGGAGGCTGAGAGAGTAGAATCCGCAAGGATTTCAGGCCAAGCCTATTTGGCTGCCGGTTCTGCTGGATCATCTGGATCCAAGAAGAAATGGTACAAGAAGGGAAAGGGAAAGAATAAAAACGTTGCTACTGCTGCTGGGAAGGAACAAATCAAGAAGAAGAAGACAGGGAAGAAACCAAAAAGCAAGTTATCTTGCTTTAATTGTGGCAAGAAGGGCCACTTTGCTCGGGAGTGTACTGAGCCAAAGAAGGTAACTTCTAATCTGTCTTCTGAGCATTTTGTTGCTAGTACTGTGTTGATGGCTGATTCTTATCCTTTGTGGATTATAGATTCGGGAGCAACCAACCATGTAGCTCGAGAGCGGGTTACATATGTGGAGTACCAGGGTACTGCAGCAACTGAATGGATCTATGTGAAACAATGCAAGAGTCGAAGTCAGTCGGCACTTGTAAACTTAACATACCGTGGTGGAAGTACTTTGTTTCTTCATGATGTCTTGTATGCTCGAGATTGAAGGAATCTTGTATCATTACTTGTCTTCTTGATTTGGGTACTCTGTAAATTTTTTGATCGTTGTGTAGAACTTAAGATTGACTACTGTGTCGGATATAGTTATTTATCTAATGGTTTTATGGTACTAGATGTGGTGCACGAAGTGAATTGTGCGATTCATAGTTGTTTTCAAACATTGCTCTTACTAGTAATCACGGATATAACCTGATGAGGTTTGGCATGCTAGATTGGGACATATAGGACAAGATCGCATGAATCGATTAGCTAGAGAGGGTTTATTGGGCTCTCGTGCTAAGATTAGCTTGTCTATATGTGAGCATTGTCTTGCTGGAAAAGCAACTAGGAAACCATTTGGAAAGGCTATTAGAGCAGACTTGCCATTGCAATTGATTCATTCGGATATTTGTGGTCCGATGAGTGTGAAGGCTAGGCATGGAGCTTCCTACTTCATTACATTTATTGATGATTTCACTAGGTATGGTCATGTGTATTTGATTTCTCAAAAATCTGAAGCGTTGGATTATTTCATTCGTTATTTGAACGAAGTTGAGAATCAAACGGAACGTAAGGTTAAGACCTTACGCCGAGGGGGTGAATATCTGCGATTTGTTGAGCGACATGTAATGATAAGGGGATTATTAGGACAACTAACGATCCCGGGAACTCCACGACAAAATGGGGTTCTTTGAAGAAGAAATAGAACTCTTCTTGAAATGGTTAGGTCTATGATGGCGCAGGCTAATTTGTCGGTCTCCTATTGGGGAGATGCATTACTAGCTGCGGCATATATACTTAACAAAGTGCCTTCAAAGTCAGTTCCATCGACCCCATATGAACGTTGGACGGGCAGAAAACCAGATTTGAGCAATCTGAGACCCTGGGGGTCAGCTGCCTACGTTCATGATAGTTCTCACAAATATGGAAAACTAGGACCTAGAGGTAAGAAGTGTATCTTTATAAGATATTCTGACACCTCAAAAGGTTATGTTTTTATAGGTGAGCAACAAGATGGGACGATCTCTGAGATTGAGTCGAGAGATGCCACTTTTCTCGAAACTGAGTTCCCAACAAAGGGTGAAGTTGATAAGACAGTTCCTCTTTTTGAGGAGGATGAGTCGTTATCAACAAGACAGGTGTCTAGTGGGATACCTGAACCTAGTCAACCGAGTGGGAGTAATGTGCCTGATCACGGGGTGACTTCTCAACAGCCCAACTTACGGAAAAGTGTTCGTAAGATCATACCTAAAAGGAGGTTTGATATTGAGAATGAGGCAATGATGACACTCCCAGTTGACGAAGATGAACCTCAATCAGTTGAGGATGCGTTGGGATGTAGGGTTAGAGATAAGTGGAAAAGTGCAATGGAAGAAGAGATGGAGTCAATGATTCGGAATCAAGTTTGGGAGTTAGTCGATCTTCCTCCTGGCCGAAGGGCTATTGGGAATAAGTGGATTCTCAAAATAAAGAGGAAGTCTGATGGATCGATTAACCGATACAAGGCTCGTTTGGTTTGCAAAGTTTACCCAAAGAGAGGGTATTGACTTTGAAGAGACATTTTCTCCCGTAGTGAAGTTTGTGTCAATCCGAGTTATTTTGGCCTTTGTGGCACATTATGACTTGGAATTACATCAAATGGATGTCAAAACCGCTTTCCTTAACGGTGAGCTTGACGAGGAAATCTATATGGTTCAGCCAGAAGGTTTCGTTGCTTTAGGCCAAGAGGATAAAGTATGTAGATTGAAGAAATCTATATATAATTTGAAACAGCGTCAAGACAGTGGAACATAAGATTTAACAAAGTGGTTTTATCTTATGGTTTCGAAATGATCAATGAGGATCATTGCGTTTTCCTAAAGAAGGAAAAAGGAAAGTATGTCATTTTATCATTATATGTTGATGATATGCTGATAGCAGGAAATGACATAGGTTTTATTGAAGAAGTCAAAAAGTGGCTGTCTTCTCAATTTGACACAATAGATATGGGAGAAGCTGAATACATCTTAGGAGTAAAGATCATCCGGGATCGATCTAAGAGACTTTTGGGTTTATCACAAGAGTCTTATATTACTAAGATGTTACAACATTTCAACATGTCTGAATGCAACAGTGAACAGACACCTGTTACGAAAGGTACTATTTTGAGCAAATGTATGAGTCCCAAGACTCCAGCTGAAATAGCCGACATGAATAAAAAACCATATGCCAGTGCCATAGGTAGTTTAATGTATACTATGTTGTGTACTCGTCCCGATATCAGCTATGCAGTGGGCTTAGTCAGCCGGTTCCAGTCAAACCCAGGATCGAGACACTGGAAGGCAGTGAAAAGGATTTTCAGATATCCAAGGCGACGGCATTATTGTCTCTGTTATCAAGGATCAGATATAAGCCTTAGGGGCTATTCAGATGCAGATTGGGCTGGGGACCTGGATGATAGAAAATCAACATCAGGCTATGCGTTCTTGTTGAATGGTGGCGCCATCTCCTGGAACAGCAAGAAACAGGCCTGTGTGGCCTTATCTACAATGGAAGCTGAATATGTGGCATGTTCAGCAGCTGTACAAGAAGCAGTCTGGTTGAGGAGGTTCCTAAAGCATTTGAAGATTGCTGAGAACAGTGGGAGTCCGGATCGTTTAGGATCAGCCGCGATAGCTTTTCAAGGATCCCAAATATCACAAAGAAGCGTATATAGCTATAAAGTACAACTTTATAAGGGATATTGTTGCTAAAAAGAAGGTGATTCTTGAGTATATCCCTACACGAGCTATGCTTGCAGATCCTTTTACTAAGCCAATGACTAGAGAGTCATTTAATGAGCATGTAAAGTCCATGGGACTTCGTAGAATGTAATAGTCTTGTAATGACAATTGAATATAATGATTTGATTGTTTTGAAATGCTAGCCATAATCTATTCAGTGTATGTTATGTTACATTCTAGTGATAAGATCTCGATAAGCATGTTGGCAGGTAGTGATTGGTCCTCTCACATGGACAATCATCTTTATTTGTTGCGTATGAATAGAGGTAAGACCGATGCTTATAGGTCAACCTATGTGGTTGTTAGCTTTGGAAGCTGTAAAATTTGTTACATTCCTATAAGTTAGGGTCGTCTTGATATTTGTATCAAGATAAGATCATTTTGTGATAAATGATCGAAGTAAATGAACCCACCATTTACTATACCTGTTTTTTGAGCCAGATTAGAATTCATATGTTGAATTCTGGATTCATGTGTTGAATTCTGGATTAGACATTGGGAATGTCTAGATCGAAATCTGTACGATGTTAATTTGAGGAAAACATGCGCTCTTTATTGGTAAAGAGGACGACATCGTAGCATGTGAATGATATCACATGTGCTAAGACGACAATAAGGGTAGTAGGAGAATGGATCCCTGTTTCTCTACTATGTGAGCCCTTTGAGATTATATATATGTTGATCTCAAAATTTGCCCTTTGTGACTATTTAGGTGTCTACTTGAAGTTTTAATCAAGGTTTGCTACTTTAGCATGTCTACCTATGACTATGGATGATTCGGTCTATGGAACATGTCTAGGAAAGCTATTGATTAAAATGAATAGATTCACACTAAAAAGGAAGATTAAATAAGTTTACATCTAATGGGTATTATTCACTAGTCGACTCTTTTTCATTTGTGCATGTTTGTGAATATTTGGAATATGAGACATGCTCTTGATATGATGGTCAATATAAGGGATTAGAGATGTTCATATTGATGTAAATGAGATTATTTAATCTGGGTAAATAGCAAGACATGAATGTTTCAGGTAAACGGTTATGTACCACCAGAAATATGATTTTGTATCATCTGGAAAACGACTATGTGTCACCTGGAAAATGGCTGTGTGTCATAAGATAAATGGTTTTGTACCACCTGGAGATGACTCTGTGTCATCGGGAGCATGATTATGTATCATATGTAGAGTGGCTAAGTTAGGCGTAACAACTTCTCTTAGCATGTATCACTCAATGAGCAGCTATGTAAGGTGTAACAACTTTCTTAGCATTTGAACGCTCAATGTGCTTGCTGTCGCACGAACCATTTTCTAATTTGATGTTTTCATTTAGTCTATGTGACTAAACGCCTCTTCTAAAATGGTCTGTGTGATCATTTAGTCTATGTGACTAAACGCCTCTTCTAAAATGGTCTGTGTGATCATTTTGTCTATGTGACATACCTTGGACGAGTTGGAGATGTTAGACGTGGGCAGGCAGTTCCACGAACTGCGATGGCAGTTCGTGGAACCGCCATCACGCACGCACGGCATAAGCCGTGCGTGCTCTCCTTCCTTGATAAGGGGGTGCGTCCAAGGTGGGGGGGTTCGGCTGTTAGACGAAAGGTTCGGATCGGCAATCCGGTTGATCGTCGGCGAAGAGGAAATCAGAGGCGAGGAAGCATTCGGAGGCGGATCTTGGTTTTTGAAAACCTGAGGTTATTTTCCGGTTGTGATCATTTCCTCCGACGCAAGTCCAACCTCCAACCGGATAAAATCAACGAAGAACAGGTATATTTTTTATCACAGATCCTTCCGGTTTCTTATATATTAGGAAAGTGTAAGTCTTAGATTGTGGTCTAATAATTTTTCCCGTTGTTAAAGTTTTCCTTCTATTTTAGTTATTTGATAATGTAACGATCCTAATTACAAAGCTATTATAGTGTTGTTCTATTGTATTTGAATCTAATCACTTTTTCCAATTAAATCTATAGAATAATTATTGTCTTCTTTTATCCTAACGCATTGTTGTACCTGTTCTAAAGCATCTTCATGATAAGTGTTTTCATATATAAGTTTGTTCATTTATATTTTAAATCTTTCAGGAGTTATTGTAAACCTTTTAGATCTAAATTTACTTACTCTCTCGTGATTGTTTCTAGGATTTTGTACTTGTACTAACATATCCTTATATTGTATTTCAAAAGTCCCTTAGTTTATTATCTTCTAGGACCTTGACAAGTTTTAGTATGTCTTTTCTTTGTGGTAGGTTAAGAAAATGTTTCGTAGGAATTTTTAAGATATTCTAAATTCTATACTAAATCCTTTAACAATCGTGTTTGTGCAAGTATTTCGATTTTTACCGTGTTTATGTTTTTCAAGGGTTTCTACTGTTGAGTATCTAAGGTAGTATTTGATTGGTAGAAAAAATTTTATTTTTCATTTTCATTTTCATTTTATGAGAAAATGAGAAAATGATGAGAAAATAATATTTGATTGGCATTTTCAATTTTCACTTTTTGAAAGAGAATTTTTTAGAAAATTAAAAAATAAAAAAAAAATATTTTTTTATTTTTCAAAAAACAAAAAAGACAATGCTTACCGAACAGCGCCTAAGTTTTTATCTCAATATCAAATTTTTATAGCATTTAGATGTAGAATCCGAGTGAATAATATAAGAGTTGTGCCTTGTTATAAATATATTTATTTAGATCTGTTATAATTATTTTCCTATAATTTGATTTCATGAATTTGAATCGCAAAATAATTTTTTACAAAATAAAATAAAATTATGTATAATAATAATTTTTTATTTGAAACGTCCTATTAATAGGGACTGTGTGCATTATTATTATTATTATTATTATTATTATTATTATTATTTAATAAGAGCTTTGCATGTCATTAGCATATTACGACGCAGCAAATGCAAACCAGCTCACTGACGAGCTCTGAAGGCACATGCAAGAGCTCTGAAGCCGAGCCGCCAGAAATGTGCCAACCAACTCACTGACGAGCTGTAAGCAGCAACCGCAGCGTCTCCGCTTCGCTCGATTATTAGATTGGAGTTTAATTTCAGATTCCAAATTTGCTGCAGATCTTCTTTAGATTGCAAAAATTGCTTTATTTCTGTAAATTTTTTATGAATTTACTGGCAAAGCAAAAGCAAAGATCGCGACTTTTCCCCCGAAATCGGATAGATTTCTGATATATTAAAGCCAACGCCACGCTGCTCTTCCCTGGCACACGCATACGCACTCCCCCTTTCTCCGCTCCACCCGCCTTCACCTTCCGTCGTAGCTAGGTCCTCTTGATCCAAGCATTAATCCTCAGGTGGAGGGCTGCCGAGGACAGGTTCCGTCTCTGTTGTGCGCAATGCGGAGGAGGAGCTCTAGGGTGGACATCTCCACGTTCCTCGCAGCATTCCTCTTGCTGCAGCTGGGTCACACCGCCGCCCAGAATACCTCGTCTTGGCTAACCTTGACTGGTACTCTCTCTCTCTCTCTCTCTCTCTCTCTCTCTTTTCTATCTACTTCCTTCTTTTCTTGTTAATTTTGGTTTGCAAAGGCAGGATTTTTTTCGATCTGTGTTTCTTTTGAGTTCTTGAACTGGCTGCATTGTAATGCGGAGAGCGGGGTGAAATACTTACGATTTATACTTTCTCCGAGGGGGGTAAAATAAATCCATATTTTTTGGGTTTTGATTTTCTAGTGTTCATTTTGGATCGACATATAGGATCGTTAAGGTGGATCGTCCAACTTTTCACCATATACATGGCCGTCTGGTGAACCGCACACTGATGCTTTTGGTGTGAGCAGAAATGCCTACCTGATATTGGCTTTTAGAAATTTCTCTTTCTGTGACCAGCTGGTGCTCGGCACTTATGAACGTTTGATGCGAGAAAAGGGAAACTTGTTTCAGGAAAAATTTGATGCGACTTTTGAACCTGAAATATTTGTTATGATTCTCTACCTATTTACTCTCTGTTTCTTTTCGTTTTAACCACAATGAAAAAGGAGTTATGTGGTTTTGTGTACTCGCTGTATTGCATTGTTTTAAGTTTGCCTTGAGCTGCAAATATTTGTCCCATTTGATTCGCTGAAATTTGGATCTCAATTCATTGTCAATCCAATCATACAATTGAACAACTTTTCCTTTAATGATTTATATATATGTATATGACAAAACCTGTTGGACTTATGACTATTTGTATTACAAGTAAAAATGATGAATAGGTTTGTGTTGGAAGTTTGTTCAGGGAACTCAAACTGAGGATCACGTTGTCAGCAGGCTGACCAGCAAAATTAACTGCATGTCTCAACAAATTGTTTCATTTGCATGCCTTTTCATTTTGAGGCTGTCATGCGATGCCGTTTGCAAATGACATGCTACATCACTGACCTCTACTTTTCTTTGAGTTGTGTCTATATGTTAGAATGGCTATTTATCACAACAACCAGCAACTGTCATGACACATAGATTAATTGTTCGGGGGCAAACATGATAGAATGCCCTGTACAAGTCAGCTTCGAATAATTTAAAAATCAGGTAGGGAAGGTGGTATCAGACTAAGTTTTTTGGGCTTGGGTATGAGCATTTGACATGGATGTGGATCCAAGTGTTGAACATGGCTGATTCTAAAATTTTTACACATGGTTAATAGAAATAAATATAAGTGTTTACTTGGAATCTTAGTATCTGAGTATCAGGATTGGACACGAGCTTGGAGGGGTAGATGAAGAGTGCAACTACCGAAGGTGTTGAATTAAATAAACTTGAAAAAGTTGGCATTTGAAAATAGAGCTTCTATAAAGCTTCAATGAGAGTGGAAAGTTCCACTTGTAGATGCAGTAATATGAATTGCCAATTATTTTCTTCGTTCTCTTAAGTACTAATTTTGGTGGATAATTAATTTATTTGACAAGTGTGTACTAGACAGATTCTTTTGCATGGTTGATGATGTGACTTTGATATGTTTGCAACTTTTTACCTAGTTTATCCTCTCAATGTATAGCCCCAAGTTTATCTTTGATGCCCTACATCATTCAGGTTTATGTTCTGTCTTGAAATATACTACTGTTTCAATATTTCAGGTAATGCCCCTGCGGTAATAGCTAAAGGAGGTTTTTCTGGATTGTTTCCTGATTCCAGTTCCAATGCCTATAATTTTGTGTCACTTTCCAGTGCTAAGGATGCAACTTTATGGTGTGATGTGCAATTGACAAAAGACGGCATTGGAATTTGTGTTCCTGATATCAATTTAGACAATTGCACTGATATTGGATTTGTCTATACTCACAATGAGACATCATATGTGGTTAATGGCATCAACACAACAGGCTGGTTCACTGTGGACTATACCATGAATGATTTGTCACAAATATCTTGTAAGCATAAAATCAGTTTTTTTTTTAACTTAGCTTATACTATTTATCTAGTAAATAATTCCTGAGCACAATTAAAAAATGTTACTCGACGTCTTTTCCTTAATTAAAATGACTTATAGCATTTCTCTTGTTTATCTGCATTGTGTAAGAGTTTTTCTTCTCTAGAATTTCTAGTGCTTTATTTAGGGTTGACAATCACTAATCAGATATAAGTACACACACGATGCTAGTTAATATTTATTTTTTTATGACAAAAACATGCTTCTACAGAAGCTTCTAGGCACTTTGGCAATTGATGCAGTGGCATATGGGAGCAAATGGAGATCCTTGTATTGACTATAATTTACTGGGAAAAACTTGATACAAAAGCATCATTTTGCATATGCAATCTACTGATGAATATTGGGATTGATTGATCTGGTTGTTTTATTGATGCTGCTCTATAGGCACACTTAAATTGACAGCAGTGGATTGTCACTAACCCTTATGCATTTCATAGACAATACTAAAAAACATAATGCATTAATTTACCTGTAAAATCTTTTTCCTAATATATCTTTTTTCCCTGTTAGTAAAACATTTCTTATTCTGATTAGATAGTGGTAGCAGTAAATGTTTCCCTCTGTATGCATGCTATTTAAACAAATATGAAAGATACATTTTTTTTTCAAGATAAATGCAAACATACTTAGATTGTTTCCATCTTGGGCAGTGAAGCAAGCAATTTATTCTCGAACATTTAGATTTGACAGCCTTTCATTTCCCATTCTTCCTGTTGAGGTTTTGGGAACACAAATTAACCACAGTTCTCTTTGGTTAAATATACAGGTAAACCTACCTATCATTCCTTTTGTTATGTATATGCAATTATTTGGCACTCATTCATATTGCTTATCTGGTCATTATGATTATGCAGCACAATGCTTTCTACATGCAGCACAACTTGAGCATGAGAAACTTCCTTCTTTCTGAAGTAAAACGAATCATTGTGGATTTTGTGTCCTCTCCAGAGGTGGCTTTCCTTAGTGGTATAGCACCAAGACTTCGGAACACCAAGACTAAACTCATTTTCCGTTTTCTTGACAAAAGCATTACCGAATCTTCTACAAATCAGACGTATGGTTTGCTGTTGAGCAATCTCACCTTTATTAAGACATTTGCTTCTGGTATTCTTGTACCAAAGAGCTACATTTGGCCGGTTACAACTGACAATTATCTTCTGCCTTATACATCTATTGTCACGGATGCCCATGAAGCTGGCTTGGAAATTTATGCAGCAGATTTTGCAAATGATAACATTTTGAGCTTCAACTATAGCTATGATCCACTAGCTGAATATCTCAAGTTTTTTGATAATAGAGTTTTTTCAGTTGATGGGATTGTCACTGACTTCCCTATAACTCCATCTGAAGCAATAGGTAAATATTTCCTCATCTTTTCACCTGAAATGTTAATCAAATTGGTATTATCTGAACAATAGATAAGCTCCTTTGTCCTTCAAAATGACATTTGCACAACGTGTTATGATACAGTCTTACTTTTTACCATAACATATTATGAAGAATGGATGGCATGTTCTTTTAGTTTTACAAGTAAGGTTTATATTTTTCCTAGTAAGGTAAATTATTATATACAAAATTCTAGGAAGCTACCTGCATATTATACACATTTAAAATCATGTGTTACTTGTCTCCATGAGGAACAAACAATTTAGGGATATACCTTCTTGCATCCTTTTGATGATTGTGCTTTATAAAGCTGTATATTATATTATTTCCTCCTATTGACATAATTAACTCTTTCAGGTTGTTTTTCTCAATTAAACCAAAGCAATATTGATCATGGTATGCTGAGTAACTTTGTCACGTTCAACTTTAGTACAACTGCCTCTAATAGTAAATTTTCATTGATTTTTCTTTTCATTTCCACTTCAGGAAAACCTTTAATTATCTCACACAATGGAGCTAGTGGAGACTATCCAGATTGTACCGACCTGGCTTATCAGAAAGCAGTTGATGATGGTGCAGATGTTATTGATTGTCCTGTTCAAGTAACACAAGAAGGACGTCTAATATGCATGGGTTCTGTGGACCTTTTAGATGACACTACAGTCACAAAATCACAGTTCAGCTCTCAAATTTCTAATATCCCTCAACTTAAGAGCCATCCTGGTATATTTACTTTTAATCTCACATGGAACCAAATCCAAAAGAATTTGAAACGTGAGTTCAAATCTCTTTCGTTCTCTATTCTTATAGGCTGTAATTTGACACAAAAAATTTGATAGTTTGACTTTGGATAAAAAAAAAATATTTGGATTTCAGTAATTACTGTTACTTCCCTAAGCAGATATATGTGCTGGTAGCCAGGATAGTACTATAAACTTTCTGGTCTTTGACTCATCACGATACCTTGAAGTAGTCTGTTAAGTTCATGAAGCATAAGACATCTTAAGAAGTTCATAAAGCATGAGAAACACTAGACATGTATGATTGATAGGGATATGTAAACTTGTTTTAACTATTATGGTTATTTTGAAAGGATAAAGCATTGCCAAAACCAAGGTGAAATCCAATTTCTCAATAGGTTTGCTGGGACCATGAAGCTTCTCTGTATAGGAGCAAAACCATTGTCTATGCACTGTGGAAACTAGAGAACACAGAACAAAGAAGTAAGGCAATTGCAAATATAATATCATATCAAGAAAGGGAGACACAAATATACATGGTTCGGTGAGTATGTATATGCCCATGGTCACAATGGTGGTATCTATTACTCAAGACACACTGTAGGTCATACATAAGATGCATTTGCTCCAATGTTCAAAATCTCGAGCCATGTCAAACTTTTGGTCTTTGACTAAAACGATACTATTTCAGTATCATGTCAAAATTCTCATGTATAGTGGCAGTGGTGAATTGGAGGTTGACTGAGGTAATTTATTGGAATGATATATTTTGACCATTTCGCCTAGCATGGAATAAGATTTCAAACCATGTTCTACCCTTTCACAAAGCTTGAAGTTAAAGGTTTATAGTCAATTGGATCAACAAATTACGAAAGGTGCAAATATACTGTATTGTCTATAACCTCTGTAATGCCTCTCCTAATTTAGGGTCACTGAGCCATGGTTATGTCCACACAGCTGGTCAGTTTGACATCTTATCAGCTGATTAGGTAGATTGAACCCCAAGATGGATCCCTTCTGAAACATATTGGACATGCCCAAACGCTCGGCCAACTCACCAAGGAGCTTGACCCTTAAACTCCACTTAGAGCAACTCCTTAACATCTGTCTCTCTGATAAGGATGAGATATATTGTTCTGAGCCAACACTAGCATCGTAATATTAAAGCAACACTACATTAGATATTTCTCTTTTCTTCCTTTCTGCTTGTCCTTCTCTTTCCCTTCCTCTCATGCACCACTGCCCCACATCACTGGGGTTGACATGTGTCAGCCTATACCTTATGTAAATACATGTCAGCATCAGTACTGGTGTTTTAATCCTTAGTACGTTTTATATGGAATATCTAAGTTTTTCTTGGAATTCACCCATCATTGTTGACTTAACAGAAGCTCCAAGTTGTAATGGTACACATGAAATGCTAATATATGCCATAAATATTCTCAAATATTGAGTACATAAATCCTAACCCAAGATAACTTATGGCTTTCCATGTAAAAGGGAATTGAGTAGAAAATCATGTTAACTGGGTGAAGCCTTTTGTATGTCTGTGTAGTCTACTGCTTATATGATCATTATGCAAAACTTGACACTATTGCTGTTATCAATGGGTTAAGTTGACTTAATGCTCACGTGCAATCCTTTCAACCCATACAATCAAACAGAGAGCCATAACTAATGCCAATCCTATGGTTTCACCCCAGTAATTCTTTTCAGTATATTGAACCATGTCATGGTGTATGGTGGACCCAAATTTCCACCTCAGGATGGCAACCATGTTATAAGTAATACATTAAGGGGGCAACGTAATAATTCTCAATAAATGGATGCAAAACTTATACAACTTCCTTGAGATTTTAGGGGATGTGGGGATAACCACTACACGCCTGGGTCTGTCAGTTCATATATCATTAGATCAAAAGGAAAAGTCAAATGACTGAAATTTAGGATTAAGTATAAACTTGTAAGTCAATAGGAATTTTGGCAAAAAAGTTGGTTATCTATGGAAATACCTGGAAAATCTCTGTCCCCTCAATCTTTAGTTTCCAGATAGAGCAACAAGGTGGTATGAGATTGGGGAAGTAGAATCTGAAAACATAATCTAAAATGAAATGGAAGTAGAATCTCATATTTCAATCTTAGAGATGTAGAAAGTTAGAATTTGTTGAAGTACTTCTGTTAGGGCAAATGGTATCAACTCTTGAGTTGCAAATTCCAATAAAATTTAGCTTTACCTCTTTTGAGAATCCAACCTAAAGTCCCAAAACTTTATAAAAGACACCATCATTTGCAATATTATAGATCAACTGCATATTAGTTAATTTCCGTTGTTTTCTTTCCTGAAGTTGCTCAGTTATGGCTCCAAAGATGTTACGTGGATGTCAATGGCAGTCAAGATTTCCAATCACCTTCCCTAATGTTTTCTTTCAAAAGTGTGGGTCAAAAGTCAAAACAAAATTAAAGAAGCAAAATCAGTGTGCCAACTTTCTTGATTCTTATTAATTTATTGGCCAATCACTTATCCCAAAAGTCGACCTGAGAGAAAAGAGATCAATTATAATGTAATGGATCACCAACTTGTCCATGTGGGATTAATAGGCATTGAGCCTCCTACCTTGGCTCTCAAGTATTAAAAAAATGTGTTGCCTTGCAACTTTTCATAGACTTTCATCATCATCAACAACAACAACAAAGCATTATCCCACTAGATGGGGTCACCTAAGAAAAAATGAAAACTAGACTTTCATATGAAAAAAATAAATGAAAACACTACTTAATCAAGGATCAACTTTAAATCCTTATCTTTTTACACTAATCATGAATGAACTCACTAGACGCATCCAAGACATGGTACCATGGTGTATATTATTTACAGATGATATTGTTTTGGTAAATGAAACATGCGAAGGAATAAATATAAAATTTGAATCTTAGAGGGAAACGATAGAAGTGAAAGTTTTTACACTTAGCATAGTAAAGACAAAATATATAGAATTTAAATTTAGCAATGTTAGATATAAAGAGACAATTAAGTTAGGAGATAATGAATTGTGATATGTAATTGAAAATTTTAAATATTTAAGATTATTTTTGCAAAAGAATTGAGGGATTAAAAGAGATGTCTTACATAGAATACAAGTATGATGGTTGAAATGGAGGAGAGCATTAAATATTCTTTGTGATTGTAAAGTACTTTTAAAATTTAAAGAAAATTTTTATAAAACGACAATTAGATCTATTATGTTATATGAAGTAAAATGTTGGGCTATTACTCGAGCACATGAGCAGAAGATGAAAGTTGCATAGATGAAGATGTTAAGATGGATATATGGACATACGAGGATGGATAAAATAAGAATATTAGAGCGAAACTTGGATTACACCTATGGAAGAAAAAATTCAAGAGACTTGTTTAAGATAGTACATACATGTATTTAGCCAACCAGTAGATACTCCAATTAAGCGATGTGAAACTATTACAAATATACAAATCAAATGAGAAAGAGGAAGACCAAAGAAGACTTAGTTAGCAACGATAAAAAAAGATAAAATTTATTTAAATATAGATGATGATATAGTAGGGGATAGAATTCAATGACATAGAATGATCTATATAGTCAATCTCATCTAATGGGATAAGA
Source organism: Wurfbainia villosa (assembly GCA_025175895.1). Classification (NCBI taxonomy): domain Eukaryota; kingdom Viridiplantae; phylum Streptophyta; class Magnoliopsida; order Zingiberales; family Zingiberaceae; genus Wurfbainia; species Wurfbainia villosa. The sequence goes on along the minus strand of CM045988.1, from coordinate 102,275,072 downwards.
CTTGTTGTACTTAATTATTAGTTGTACTATAGTGACAACATAGTTAATAGAAATAGGCATACCTCCATTGAAATGACATGCCTTGGCCTTCAAACTAGGGATTTGGTTTATATTTCTATTGTTGTTAATGTTTACCATTATCAAAGGCGCATGGGACCTCAAAAGTGCTTCCAAATTCTTTGTTCGTCATTTTTTTCTATGTTTATGGTTCCTTTGATCCGAGTTCAATTGTTCTTTGGCTGCTCTTATCATTATTTTAAGCAACATGCAACAATGGCATACTGTACTCCTTTTCTCCCAGCAGTATAATGTGAATAATATTTATTTTTGCATGTTGCAGCACAAATTTCACAGCCATTTGCATCGTATGGTTTCGTGCGGAATCCCCGATACAAAAATAGTGGAGCGTTCTTGTCATTATCTGATTTTCTAACATTTGCTAAAGACAAGCCCTTGTCTGGGGTTTTAATCTCAATAGAGGTGAGTAATGAAAATCACAGACATGTGTTTATCAGTGTATTCTTTTCCTAATATCAGAACATATGGCACATTGTTGCAGTATGCTTAAGATTTCCCCGATATTAATTGGGAAAAAGTATGATTTCTAGCACCAAGCATTGACTGGATGCTTTCTTTGTACAGCATGCTGCTTTTATGGATCAGCAATTAGGTTTTAGTGTAGTAGATTCAGTCATTTCTTCCCTGAATGATGCGGGCTATAACAAGACCACTTTAGAAGTCATGATTCAGTCATCCGACAGTGCTGTTCTACTGAGGTTCAAGCAGCTGACAAAATATAAGCTCATCTATCAAATTGAAAAGTCCATCCGTGACGCCATCAATTCCTCAGTAGCCAACATCAAGACGTTTGCCAATGCTGTGGCCCTTGACAAGCTATCTATTTATCCTTCAACCCTGCTGTTCACCACAGGTGAAACTGGTCTGGTTTCTCAGTTGCACGCTGCAGGCCTCGATGCGTATGCTTATGTGCTTCGCAATGAGTTTGTATCACAACCATGGGACTTCCTCTCAGATGCAACTGCCGAGATCAATGCATATGTCGATGGAGCTGGAGTGGATGGGATAATTACCGACTTCCCAGGGACAGCTCGTCGATATAAAAGTATGGCCCCTGTGCTCTCTGGTCTCTGCCATATTCATTCCTTGATCTAATGGCAATTACCATTATCTGATTGTTATATATAGAACAACATAGTCATAGCTGTGTGTCACATCTCTTTGCACAATTTCGTCTCAAGTTAGACCTTCTCTCACTTCACTAATCACTATCACCTAATGGCATATGGTAAAGGCAATCGAAATTGTCTCTAATGGCCCCTGAACTTGGAAACAAATGGGAGGAAATCGAAGGGTAATCCGAAGATGGTTTCTTGCCTCTTATTTATCGATATTTCAACTTGTTAACTTGGATAACATATCTAAACAGACTGAAATTCTTATGTGAGGATTCAGTTCGACACTGATGGTAGCACATTTTGCAGGGAATTCATGCAGGAACTTGGGAAGTGATGTTCCAATCTACATGCAACCTATTGAAGCTGGCCAACTGTTGTCGCTAATGACTGCAAACTCATTGCCTCCAGCATTATCGCCGATTCCACCCTTGACAGTCTCCGATGTGGTCGAGCCACCTTTGCCTTCTGCGTCAAGATCTGTAGCTCCTGGTGCTGCACCTCCATCTCTTCACCCTTCGAGTGGGCAGCGCGATGCCATACCATTGCTTGTTTCACTTGTGGCAGCCTGTGGATTTCTGCTTCTTGCCTAAGAAATTTGTTCAAGACTAGCAAGCAAGCTACCGATGCGATCATTTCGTTTCTCTTCCTATTCTTTTCAGTATGAATATGTTCTTTTTGGATCCATCATCTTCCTGTTGTTCATTCTATTCGACTCTGCGAGCTATCAGATCCAGTGTAGGCCTCCTGCGTGTAGCATAGATTCGCCTTGTGATATATTTGTATTGACTATTGTTATTTGCCTTCAGTTTTTGCATGTAGTGGATTAGTAGGAACTAGAAACATTTCAATAATTTGAATCCTTCAGTTTTCACCATCCTTGCTTTTGTTGGATTTGCCTTCATAATGCTTCCGTTAATTGATTATTTTGATTGATTTATTTTTATAAATGTCTTAGTTAAATTTTAGCTTAATTAAATATCACTGAATAATCTTTTAAGTTATCATCAATCTAGATTAAGTGGTACTAAAATAATTGGTTAGGGGTATCCTAATAACTACGTGGCAATGTTTAAAAATTTTTAAAATATAAATTCCCTTTTAGAATTTGTAAAAATTTATTCTAAAATAGAAAACATGAGTTTTTTTTAGAAATGAAAAAGTAAATTACAAATTTATATAAAAAAACATTTTCTAAAAAAAAATAATAGAAATAAAAAATATGACATTTTATCATGACATGGGGCAAAAACAATATCAATGATTAAGTCTATCTAGCTAAGGTGGAATTGATTATATGAATTGTCTTATGCTATTGAAATTTATCTATATTTAAACATATATTTTTATTTTATCATGGCTAATTAAGTATTTTTATATTTTTCTCTTTCTTGTTTAATTTTGTATATTTATAATAGTTTTATATCGCTTAATTTTAGCATTTATTTATTGTTTAAATATATATCTGTATCATCTTAAATATATTTCTCGAATTTTTTTTCAATAAGGATAATTTAATTTTTCTCTAATATTTTTATTTTTTATTTTATTCATCCTCGTATCTCCACGCATCCACTTTAATATCATTTTTGTAACTCTAATCTTTTGCTCATGTATTCGAGTCGTAATCAAATATTCAACTTCATATAACATAGTATGTCTAACTATCATTTTATAAAAAATTTCTAAGTTTTAAAGATAATTTTTTATCACAAAGAACATCTAATGCTCTCCTCTATTTAAATCATCATGCACATTTCTCTCCGTCCCTTTATTCTTTTGAAGAAATGAACAAAAATATTTAAAACTTTTAATTATAGACAATCTCATTCTCTTCTAATTTAATAATTATCTAATTTTATTTGACATTGTTAAATTTTAATTTTAGATATTTTATCTTTGTTTTACTAAGTCTAAGAACTTACCCTTTAAGATTCAAATTTAACATTTACTCATTTACGTATATTATTTATCAAAATAATATCATCTATAAATAACATGTACCATAGTATCATGATTTGGATATATCCAATGAATTCATCTACTATTAGTGTAAAATGATAAGGACTTAAAGTTGATCTTTGAAGTAATTTTATTTTTATGAAAAATATTTCGGTTAAATCTTTTGATGTTTTGCTCTTGTCATTACATTCTCATATACTTATTCCATTTTGTATTCTACTTTTTCCTCTATATCATAACTTATATTATTGTTGTCTTCTCTCCTACCCATGGTGGCTTTTGTAAATATAAAATATGAATTATTTTTATAATCATAGTATTTTTTATTGTCATTGTTTTACCAGTGAATATTTCTATATTTCAGATTTCAAATCTTAACCAATCTTTTCCTATAATATTTATTTTTATATAATTTATAGTGTGAGAACATATTTAACACTCTAATATAACACTCACTTTTTTTCATTCGAATTTAGGATGACCATGTCAAATTTGACATATGGCAAAAAAGAAAGATCTTAATATAATTATTTGACTTAGTTTTTTTTTTTTATTTTCTAATAAATAATAAAAACTTTCAAAAAAAAATTGAACAGAAATAAGACCTTAGTTTCGTTTCTTTCCAAACCATGCATCTTTAACTCACAGTAGCTATTTTACAATAAAAAAAATACATGTCTTTCAAAAAATATATTTTGTATTATTTATTAATGATATACAAATCTACATGGCACTATCGTAGGACCCCGTGCTTAACTCGGACTCCTGAATTTCTTATCCAACTCAGTCTCTCTCAAGCTCCCCATAGAGCTTAATAGAGTCTCGAGTAGCCCCCAGAGTAAATCCAGATGGCTAACGTAACTGTGTTAAGATTTGAAAGAGTAAGGGGTCGATTTCTGGAGGTGACGACCAGACTACCGATGACTCCACATTTCTGTACTAGCCACCTGACACCTGATTTACCCCTCCACACATAGGGACAACGATGGAGGATTGCTAATGTGACGGTTCCATATTTTTAATAGAGTCTCGAGTGCTTTGTGTGACTCAACTGAATTCCTCATGCAACTTAACTTCTTGAATTCTCTAAATCTTAATCTCTAGAATCCTATTTGACTTGATACCTTAATTTCTTAGTCAGTTCAATTTCTCAAAGCATTCCACCTACGATTATTCTATACTCCACTCAATTCTTCAAGTTCTTTGCTCCACAATGATGTATTTTGTGTTAGATATTGGGTCATATAAAGACCAATATATATTTTTGAAAAGGAAATTCGATGTGTCATCAATCAATGAAAGTCTAAATTGACTTCAAAATCGAAATCTACGTTTCGAGTAGATGAATCTAGACTATTAATTTGCTCAAAACCGATTATGGGTGAATGAAAAATTAATTGTTAAAGTCAGCCTAAAAAAGTTATTAAAGGAAGTAAGGGGAACAATAGTCTCACATTGGAAATTCCATAGAGGATTTACTTCCTTATATGTGTTGATGAGTTAATTGAGTTAACTCAAATAAGCACAGATACTCTCATTCAATAGGCGAGCAGGTGCTCGCACCTGCAAGCCCGCCACCCGCCACGCGCGCAATGGGCGCTTTGTTGGCGCACTTTGCACTTCGCAAGAGTGAGTCTCTGGAGCATTGATCGCGAAGAATCACGATCAGACCGTTGGTAATTATGATTGATCTGGAGCGTCGGATTGACTGGATCGCTGGATCCAGATCTGACGGCTGAGATCAAAGGATGATTTGAGAGGTCACAGTCATCCAGATCTAATAGCTGAGATTAAAAGGTTTGATGAAGGGTTAAAACCCTCTACATCAAATGACTCAGATTAAACTCACCAAAGGGCACCTCATCTCTTCACCTAGTATAAATAGATCCCTAGAGAATGGAATAAATCACTCAACTCAAACTCTTTCACTCAAGTTCTCATCTCATCCATCCATCCTCTGCATCCAGAGTCCAAAAAGCCTACGAGTAGGTTCGCCGGTCTCGGAATTTGTAGTGCTACTATTCCGAGACATCGTCGTTGTATCTTGGAAACAAATTGTTGCTATCCGTAAGCACCTGAGCGGAGCAATATCGTTTTACAGAGATAGTGTTGAACACTAGCCTCGACGAGCTCATATCAGATTGTTGTCTCCCTGATTATTTCAGTCTCAACAATCGTAAAACGATATTCGGTGCAATCTAATATGGTCGTGATCAACGACGTTCCGACTACCGGAGTCACAACCTCTGTTCCACCCGGAGAGAAGCCAGAGAAATTCAACAGAGCCGATTTCAAAAGATGGCAGCAGAAGATGTTCTATCTGACAACGCTAAACCTCGTACGATTTTTGCGTGAAGACCCGCCAGCCGCTAAGGAAGATGATTCCGATAGTAAGGCTGCTTGCGATGCGTGGTCGCACGGAGATTTCCTGTGTCGTAATTACATTCTTAATACATTGGACAACACGTTGTATAACATGTATAGTCTGATAGAGACGGCGAAATCTATGTGGGAATCACTAGAGAAGAAATACAAAACCGAAAATGCCAGTTTGAAGAAATTCATCGTCAGCCGGTTTCTGGATTTCAAAATGGTGGATTCCAAGAGTGTGACATCTCAAGTCCAAGATATGCAACTGATATTGCATGATCTGGATGCCGAAGGCATGAAGCTGAACGAGTCGTTCAAAGTAACCGTGGTAATTGAAAAACTTCCCCCATCGTAGAAGGATTTCAAAAATTACCTGAAGCATAAGTAAAAGGAGATGGGGCTTGAAGACCTGATCCTGAGGCTACGAATAGAGGAGGATAATCGAAGATTCTCTGACTCTAAAGGAACGAAGCGGACTATCGACGAGATGTCTAACCTGGCTGAGCCGAACACCAAAAAGCCAAAGCAATTCAAAAAGAAGGCTCCAAGCAAGAAATTCAAGGGCTCATGCTACAACTGCGGAAAGCCAGGACACATGTCCAAAGACTGCAGACGCCCAAAGAAACCAACCAAGAGTCAGAAGGAAGTTGCGAACCAGGTCGCAACTTCTGACGACATGGAGCTAGATCTCACTGCGGTCGTGTTTGAAGCCAACACGGTGGTGGACAACCCGAAGCAGTGGTGGATAGATATTGGAGCAACACGTCATATCTGTTCTGATAAGGCGATGTTCTCCAAGTATACTTCGATAAATGGAAGGAAGCTCTATATGGGCAATTCCACAACATCGCCGATTGTCGGACTTGGCAAAGTTGTTCTGAAAATGACGTCAGGAAAGGAGCTTGTTAGTGAAAGCCCTAGAGCCAATCATGTGATGATTGTTGTATGGACTTTATTGTATCATATTCCTATTTATAAAGGCATGGTTATTATATTTACTTGTATTGGTGCCAAATAACTAAATATAATAATGTCCTTGAGTAGTAGGTTCTTATCTATATCAATCGATTGGTTGAATCGATAATGAGATGATATAGAGAAACCTACTCTTAATCATTCCTAGTCAGTATTAACATTCGGGGACAATGTTAATGCGTAGAGACTAACATGTAGGTCAACAAGATGACTTGATCTCACAAGTCATGGATATGAGATATCAAGTTGACACATGGGTATGCATTGGAGAATGTATCTTGAATGACCGCCATGAGAAAGTATCATGGATCGTTATATGAGTGTCATATACTTTCTCATGTGGCTAGTATGACTATTAGTCCTTAGACACTGAAGTCACCATGGTTCCCTACATAAGGAGTTGCATACTTTGGCCGTCAAGCGTCACTAAATGGGTGGACTATAAAGGTGATTCTTGGGTATGTAAGCAGAATTATGCGGAGGGATGTGAGTGATGTAGATGGGATCTATCCCTCCTATATGACGGGGGTGACATCGATATTCTTGATAGAGTGAGACCACGAAGTGCATGGCCATGCCCAAATGAGTCAATATGAGATATTAAGCTCATTTGATTAGAGTGAGTCTACTTGGAGTTCAAGATTTAGACTGTACCGAGGATGACACGGTCTATGCCTCGATTGGTCAATCTGGATGTTAAGGATAGAGGGACATTGTCACATATTGTGAGAGTCACAATTAGTAGTCACAAAGGTGATGTTGGAGCTCAACATTCTTGTAACTTGGGTAGCAATGATGTGTTGTTAGATACCGCTCATTGCTTATGTTCCTAAATCGGTTTAGGGACATTGCCAACGTTACAAGAACTTATAGGGTCACACACATAAGAGAAATTAGATGGAGATTAGGTTCATATGATGAACCATGAGGATTAGGTTCATGGGATGAACCAAATTGGATGAAGAGTAATCCAAATTAGACTAATTGAGTTAGACTCAAGTTGATTCAAGTGTTGAATGAGTCTAATTGAGATTTGATTCATCAAATCAATTTAAATTAATGAATAGAGATTCATTAAATTAAATTGACTTGAGTCAAGTGGTTAGATTTGATCAACCATGGGAGATTAGAGGTCAAGTTTGACTTGACTTGAGAGGAAAGATGAAATGTCAAGTTTGACTTGACCAAATGTCATGTCATGATGATGACTAGGCATGGCCGGCCAATGATGGTGCTCCACATCATCATTGACTTGGTCAATTGGTGCCACATCATGAGGGAGACCAAGGGTCATGGGAGTTACATGCATGCATGTAACCCCCCCTCCATGAAGTGGCCGGCCACTTAGGGGTTATGGGTGGTGAATTCATTTGATGAGTTACTCTCATTACTTCATCTTCAACCTTGGAACCTTTCCTCTCAAGCTCTCCCTCTCCCATCCCTCTCTTTGGCTGAAATTCCTAAGGGAGTGCTAGCATACTCTAAGGCATTTCTCTCCACCTATTGCTTGTGTGGATACCATAGAGGAGTGTGCACTTGACACTCTCGAGTTCCGGCGAACTTTTGGACGAGCGGGATAAGCGAAGGGCGTCGCTACGAGGGTAACGTTCTAACCTCTTAGATCTAAGGTAGATCTAGGATTTCTGTAAGCACATACATGTAATTATAATTTTTATACTTCGCACGGATCCGTGGCCGGGGGCTTCCGAGGTTTCCGCAACGCAAAAAGCGGTTTTTGCGGCTCGGAAAAACCCAACAGAGCTAACGCTTATTGATGTGCTCCATGTTCTCGACATCAGAAAGAACCTAGTTTCTGGATCGGCACATGTTAAAGTCGGATTCAGACTAGTGTTCCAATCAAATAATTTTGTACTTACGAAGAACGGTGTATTCGTAGGTAAAGGGTACTTAGAACAAAGTCTGTTCAAGATGATTGTAATGACTGTATACCGTGAATTTGATGGTAATAAAATAAAAGTTTCCAGCTATGTTGTCGAGTGTTTTAATTTATGGCATGATCGACTTGGACATGTTAATAATAACACTCTAAAACACCTCGTCCAATTAAATTTATTACCAAATATCGATGTTGACAAAACACACAAATGTGAAGTGTGCGTGGAAGCAAAAATGACGAGACTACCTTTTCATTCGGTGGAAAGGTCAACGACTCCTCTAGAGTTAATACATAGTGATCTATGTGACTTAAAATTCGTGCAAACCAGAAGAGGTAAAAAGTATTTTATTACCTTTATCGATGACTGCACGAGGTTCTGTTATGTCTTTCTTTTAAGAAGTAAAGACGAAGCCTTAGAGGCTTTTAGAACCTATAAAACAGAAGTTGAGAATCAACTTGATAAACGAATTAAAATAATTCGTAGCGATAGAGGTGGAGAATATGGTGCACCGTTTGATGAATTTTGTTCAGAATCTGGCATTATTCATCAGACAACGACGCCTTACTCATCTCAATCAAATGGTGTTACCGAACGTAAAAATCGGACACTCAAGGAAATGATGAATGCCTTGTTGATAAATTCAAGCTTACCCCAGAACTTGTGGGGGGAAGCCTTATTATCAGCAAATCACATTCTCAATAAAATCCCTCACAAGCAAAATAATAAAACACCATATGAACTATGGAAAGGCCACAAGTCATCGTACAAATACTTGAAATTGTGGGGGTGCCTGACAAAGGTCGAAGTACCCAAGCCAAAGCAAATGAAAATCTGACCTAAAACGTTCGATGCAATATTTGTCGGATATGCCCAAAATAGTAGTGCATATCGGTTCATAGTTCACAAGTCAGACATTCCTGATATTCATGTGGGAATAACCATAGAATCTCGGAATGCGATATTCTTTGAAAATGTGTTCCCAAATAAAAGGGGAAACATTCAAATTGATAGCAACGGAAGTTCTAACAACAATGACGTCTCTGAACTTAATTGTCGTAAAAGGACTATTGACTATCAAAATGAAGAGTCACGTCGGAGCAAACGGGCTAGAGTTGAGAAATCGTTCGGGCCGGACTTTATGACTTTTATGTCAGAAACGGATCCAAGAACATTGAGTGAAGCTCTCTCTAGTCCCGACGTGTAACATCCCAAATTTTAATTCCTATATTTTTATTAGAGGAAAATAGAAAAAAGAATAGAAGTAATAAAAATAGGAATAGAATAATAATAATAATAATAAAAGAAATAATTGGTTCGTTAGCCGAGGCTCGAACCATGAACCATTGATTTAAAGGAAATAAAAAAAAAGATAAAAGAAAAGAAAACCGGACAAGAAGGGGTGAGTCACCAAAAATCCAATAAAAAAATTTATATGATTAGGGAGAAGTCACGAATTTAATTGAAGAAAGAATTAATTCTGTTAAAGAGAGAAATTTAAGGAAAATTTATAAGGGAATAAAAATTTTATATGATTAGGGAGAAATCACGAATTTAATTGAAGAAGGAATTAATTCTGTTAAAGAGAGAGATTTAAGGAAATTTATAAGGGAATAAAAATTTTATATGATTAGGGAGAAGTCACGAATTTAATTGAAGAAGGAATTAATTCTGTTAAAGAGAGAAATTTTAGGAAATTTATAAGGGAATAGGTTAAGCCTTGATGGTTATAAATTTAACTCTCCTAATACCTAGAGGACACCTCTCTACTCTCTCTTGGTCCCTCCACCACCGAACCACAGATCAAGGAGAATTTTCTCCTAGGGTTGTCTTCTCCGCCGAATCCAAGGAAAGGTGGGATTCAAGAGACCTTAGAGGGCAGCTGCTAGGGCGGGATAGAAGGTTGCATCTCATTAGGTTTTACAAATATAAGTTAAAGCAATCGAAGGTAAGTATTGCTCACCTACAGTATAAGTAGTTATCGTATGTCATTGATATGTTTTTTCTATGCTTGTTATTTCCAGTTACATGGTTGAGCAGTTTATATGCATATTATTTCCAGTTATGCATGATGTTTTCAGTTACGCAATTTTACCGTTATATTATGGGTAATTCAGCATCATGTTGAGATCCAAGATAAGAATGTGATTTATGATCATGCATGTTGTAGATGAGTTGTAGCTTACAATTATATGCATGATGTAGAGTAAGATGTAAAAATATTTCCTTTATAAAGAAAATTTAAAGATGCTCCTCGTTCGAATTGGGGATTAAGAGCACAACGATCTTCAGTATGCTCCCCATTTCAGTTTTGGGGGTCAAGAGCATAATGATCTTTATGGTGCTCCCCATTTGTGAATTAGGGGATTAAGAGCATTTCCTTCAGTATGTATAAAAATATAAGTATAAAGGAAGTATTTTACTTTTTGACAGGGCATGTACCGGGCATCAGTTTCGCCCACGGGCCGAGGCCCTCAGTTTCAGTTACCCTAGTAGGTTCGGTGGTTGGCCACCCCGGCCTATTAGGAATGCGCGCATTGGTACTATGCCGGGCCCATATCCAGGATGATTATTATTTTGAAGTATCAGTATAAGTATAAGTAAAAGTTTTCAAAGTTAATCATTCCAATGTATATTAATCGCTTTACAAGTTTTAAAATACTTAAGAGCATGATTTATACAAGAGACAAGTAATCAGAGTTATGATTTCCAGTTATGTTTGCATGTGTATCAATGTATCCAGGGCAAGAGAACTAGTTGCATGATTTCATACAGTGCATGTTTTTGTGAGCATAGAAAGTACTTACTAAGCGTTGTTGCTTATAGTTTGCATTTCCTTATACTGCAGATAAAGGTAAAGAAAAGCTTCAGTAAGGTGGCATGGCGGATGAAGTGCTGGGTGTGTGTGGCGACGGAACAGTGGAAGTAAAAGATCCTAAGTGCAGATGTCTAAATCAGATTTTTAGTTTCTTGTTTTCTTTTGAAATTGTTGAAGTTCAACTGGATTATTTATGGTTGAGACCAAAGAATGCTAGAGTCATATTGGGTTAGTTTTCATACTTGCATGTTAGGTGAAGATCTTGAAATGATTATTATTTAAGTGATCTAAAAGTCTTTATGATTATTTTAGTTGTTAGCATATTGCATTAGTATATTGCATGAATTAAAGATAAGACAGTAAAGTAGTGACATCTCCCCTGGTAGAGAGTGGAAAGACTAGGGGGGTGTTACAAGATGGTATCAGAGCGGGTTCCGCCCTTCCGTCACACACACATCGAGCATCAGTCCTGCCGCCTCCAAGTAAGCAAGTATTTATCTGCTTTATTTATTTTATGAGTAGTAAGGAATGCTACTTTTAAGTTAAACATGCTCACCTAGAATGTTTTCTTTGAGTTAAACATGCTTGCATATATATATATATATATAAAGATGATGGACAGTAAGTAATAGAACACATCTAGATATGTATGTGAAGATGATAAAAAGTAGTGATAATAGCCTTATAGTGGTTTCACTTGATCATCTTATGATGAGTTCACGGAGTTCCTACAAGGGAATTTATCAGTAGACAAAGCGGTAAAGAGATTCAATAGGTTGACTTGCCTATGTCCGGAACTGGTCAGTACTGAGACGGAAAGAGTTAGGTTGATGCTAAAGATGTTGAGACCGGAGATAGCTCTGAATGTAGGTAGAATTAATAGACCACATACCACTGAAGAGCTAATCATCAGTGAACTAATCACTGAGCATTACATTAATTGTATCAAGCACAATAAGCTAGCCTCAGTAGAAAGCAAAAGCCTGGGATGTTCAGTAGGTAATAAACCTCAGTGCGTTAATTCGAATTGGAAGCGAAACAACAATGGCAAGAGGAAGCAATGGAATAATGCAAAGGAGGTTGATCGATGGCGACCTCACGATCCTACATGTTCTAAGTGTGGGAGGAAGCATCCAGGAGTTTGCCGCCAGGGTGTGAACGGGTGTTATATATGTGGTGTCGAGGGACACTTCGCCAAACAGTGCCCCACAAAGACCAGGGAGCACTAGAGGGTCCTTACATCAGCCAAGGAAGATTAGAGGCTCCACCAGTTACACCTAATGGCCTGGGATCTTCTCCTCACCAAGGAAGAGGTAGTAAATGGTTACAGGTGTCGATACCTATCCTTAGTCAAAGATACTACCATATTGTTTGATCTGGGCAACCCATTCTTTCATGTCTATGACATTTGGTAAGAAGATAGATATAACTCGGATATCTTAGATATTCAATTTTAACGACCCTACCTTCGGGTGAAACAATGACATCTACACACTGGTTGCATGTCGTGCCGGTCAGAATTTCAGACAGAGAGCTTTATAGTGATTTGATCTTGTTGGACATGCATAACTATGATGTCATCTTTGGAATGGACTTTCTTAGCAAGTACTGCTTCCATTGAGTGTCGTAAGCAAAGGGTAGTATTCCAACCCGAGACCGAGGCCAAATTTGAGTTTATTGGAGAACTAAGGAAAAAGACTAAGAAGTTCTTGTCTGCTATGGAAGCTCGGAAGATGCTAGCTAGTGGATGCACGGGGTATTTAGCACATATAGTTGATACTAAGCAAGCAAGAAGCCAAAAGCTAGAAGAAGTCCCAATCGTATGTGACTACCCGGAAGTATTTCCTGACGAACTACCAGGACTAGCACCTAGAAGGGAAGTTGAGTTTGAGATTGAACTTATTCCTGGTACCAACCCAATCTCAAAAGCACCCTATCGTATGGCTCCAGCTGAATTGAAAGAGCTTCAGGAACAATTACGGGAGTTATTAGACAAGGGATTCATCTGCCCTAGTCATTCCCCATGGGGAGCTCCAGTGTTGTTCGTGAAAAAGAAAGATGGATCTATGAGGATGTGCATAGACTACCGAGCCTTAAATCAAGTGACGATCAAGAACAGATATCCTCTGCCAAGGATAGAGGATTTATTTGATCAATTGAGGGGAGCCACAGTTTTCTCCAAGATTGACTTGCGGTTAGGTTATCATCAAGTAAGAGTTAAAGAGGATGATATACCGAAAATAGCCTTCTGAACGAGGTATGGACACTATGAGTTCGTGGTCATGCCCTTCGGAGTGACAAATGCACCCGCTATGTTTATGGACTTGATGAATCGGATATTTAAGGAGTATCTTGACAATTTTGTGGTCGTTTTCATTGACGACATCCTTATCTACTCGAGAACCCAGGAAGAACATGTCGAACACTTGAAGACAGTCTTGCAGACCCTTCAGCAAAGACAGTTATATGCAAAGTTATCCAAGTGTGAGTTTTGGCTTGATCAATATCATTTCGGGTCATGTTATTTCAAAAGATGGAGTTATGGTAGACCGAAAAGATAGAAGCGATCAAGAATTGGGGTCAACCAAAGAATGCCAGTGAAGTTAGAAGTTTCCTCGGATTAGCAGGGTACTATCGAAAGTTTGTGGAAAACTTCTCAAGGATAGCTTCACCGTTGACGGTTCGTACTAGAAAGAATAAGAAGTTCGAATGGACCGAAGATTGTGAAAAGAGCTTCCTTGAATTAAAGAGGAGACTCACAAGTGCTCCAAAGGCTTACCCTTCCAAAGTAATGAGGATTTGACCTATATAGTGATGCATCCAAGATGGGACTCGGAGCAGTACTTATGCAGAAGGGTAAAGTCATTGCTTATGCATCTAGACAACTCAAGGACTATGAAAAGAATTACCCCACTCATGACCTTGAGTTGACAGCAGTGGTCTTTGCTCTGAAAGTTTGGAGACATTACTTATATGGAGTCCAATGCAAGATTTACACAGATCACCGAGTCCAAGTACTTCTTCACTCAGAAGGATTTGAATATGCGACAGCGTAGATGGCTTGAGCTAGTAAAGGACTATGACTGTGAAATCCACTACCATCCTGGAAAGGCAAATAAAGTAGCAGACGCGCTGAGTAGAAAATCATGCGCCACCTTGATGTCCCTAGCAACACTATCCCAACCACTGGAGAAAGAGATAATGAATTTTGGAGTTGAGATCATTTCTGGACAGCTCTCCGCCTTGACCATAGTACCTACACTATTTGAGGATATATTAACGAGACAGGACAAAGATCCTAGCATCCAAAGGATCAAGCAAGAGATCCAAGAAGGGAAGGATGAAGGATTCCGTGTCTCTGATAGTGGGGTATTATATTTGGGTAAACGCCTATGTATCCCCAACGACCCAGACTTAAGAAAGAAGATCCTAGAAGAAGCTCATGAGACCCCATATTCGATGCATCCTAGATCCACCAAGATGTATCAAGATATGAAAGGAAAATTCTGGTGGCTTGGTATGAAAAGGGACGTGGCTAAGTATGTTAGCACTTGCCTGACATGTCAGAGAGTGAAAGCCGAACACCAGAGACCAGGAGGAGTTCTACAACCTATCCAGATTCCAGAATGGAAGTGGGAGGAACTAGCCATGGATTTCATAGTAGGATTGCCCAAAACAACCAATGGCTACGATTCTATTTGGGTAGTTGTCGATAGATTGACAAAGTCTGCTCACTTCATGCCTATCAGAATATCATACTCCATGGAGCAGTTAGCCCAGTTATACGTCAAGGAAGTGATTAGAATGCATGGAGTACCTAAAACCATTATCTCTGATAGAGACAGTCGCTTCACTTCACACTTCTGGGAGTGTGTTCAGAAAGCCCTCGGCACTAAGTTACGATTCAGCACTGCATTTCATCCTCAGACAGATGGGCAAACAGAAAGAGTGAATCGATTTTTGGAGGACATGCCGAGCTTGTGCCTTGGATTTTAAAGGAAACTGGTGTAAATATTTGTGTTTGGCAGAGTTTGCCTATAATAATAGTTATCAAACCACAATTGGAATGACACCTTATGAAGCCTTGTATGGAAGGAGATGCAGATCGCCTATCTGTTGGTATGAGGGTGGCGAGAAGAAAGAAATGGGACTCAAGACTGATTTTATAGATGACGCCACCAAAGTTATAAAGAACATACGTCAAATGATAGAGACTGTCCAGAGTCGACAGAAGAGTTACGCCGATGTCCGACGCAGACCCCTAGAGTTCCAAGTCGGAGATTCAGTGTTCATTAAGGTAGCTCCTATGAAAGGGATAATGAGATTTGGGAAGAAAGGACAATTAAGTCTCAGATATGTAGGCCCCTACCTAATCACCAAGAGAGTTGGTAAGGTAGCTTATGAGCTAGAGCTACCATAGGAAATATCAGCTATCCACAATGTATTTCATGTTTCAATGCTTAAGAAGCACATCCCAGACACCAACCAAGTGATTGAGCCATAGATGGTACAGATTCAGATAGATCTAAATTATGAAAGTCGACCTATTCAGATAATAGATCGAGCAGTCAAGAAACTAAGAAATAAAGTACCGTTAGTAAAAATCTTATGGCAAAATCAAAGGTTTGAAGAAACAACCTAAGAATGTGAGGATGACATGAAGCAAAAATACCCCGAGTTGTTCTAAGTTTCGAGGACAAAACTTTTATAAGATATAAGGGATTGTAACAGTACAAATTTTAATTCCAATAAATTTATTGGAGGAAAATAGCAAAAAGAATAGAAGTAATAAAAATAGGAATAGAATAATAATAATAATAATAAAGAAATAATTGGTTCGTTAGTAGGCTCAACCATGAACCATTGATTTAAAGGAAATAAAAAAGATAAAAGAAAAGAAACCTGACAAGAAGGGGTGAGTCACCAAAAATCCAATAAAAAATTTATATGATTAGGAGAAGTCACGAATTTAATTGAAGAAAGAATTAATTGTAAAGAGAGAAATTTAAGGAAAATTTATAAGGGAATAAAAATTTTATATGATTAGGGAGAAATCACGAATTTAATTGAAGAAGGAATTAATTCTGTTAAAGAGAGAGATTTAAGGAAATTTATAAGGGAATAAAAATTTTATATGATTAGGGAGAAGTCACGAATTTAATTGAAGAAGGAATTAATTCTGTTAAAGAGAGAAATTTTAGGAAATTTATAAGGGAATAGGTTAAGCCTTGATGGTTATAAATTTAACCTCCCTAATACCCTAGAGGACACCTCTACTCTCTCTTGGTCCCTCCACCACGAACCACGGATCAAGGAGAATTTTCTCCTAGGGTTGTCTTCTCTTGAATCAAGGAAAGGTGGGATTCAAGAGACCTTAGAGGGCAGCTGCTAGGGCGGGATAGAAGGTTGCATCTCATTAGGTTTTACAAATATAAGTTAAAGCAATCGAAGGTAAGTATTGCTCACCTACAGTATAAGTAGTTATCGTATGTCATTGATATGTTTTTTCTATGCTTGTTATTTCCAGTTACATGGTTGAGCAGTTTATATGCATATTATTTCCAGTTATGCATGATGTTTTTAGTTCTGCAATTTCTTAGTTATATTATGGGTAATTCAGCATCATGTTGAGATCCAAGATAAGAATGTGATTTATGATCATGCATGTTGTAGATGAGTTGTAGCTTACAATTATATGCATGATGTAGAGTAAGATGTAAAAATATTTCCTTTATAAAGAAAATTTAAAGATGCTCCTCGTTCGAATTGGGGATTAAGAGCACAACGATCTTGATATGCTCCCATTTTAGTTTTGAAATTCAAAAGCATAATGATCTTTATGGTGCTCCCCATTTGTGAATTAGGGATTAAGAGCATTTCCTTGATATGTATAAAAATATAAGTATAAAGGAAGTATTTTACTTTTGTGAGGCATGTCAAGGCATCAGATTTGCCATGGGCCGAGGCCTCGATTTGATTACCCTAGTAGGTTCGGTGGTTGGCCACCCCGGCCTATTAGGAATGAGCGCATTGGTACTATACCGGGCCCATATCGAGATGATTATTATTTTGAAATATCGGTATAAGTATAAGTAAAAGTTTTCAAAGTTAATCATTCGATTCGGATACTTTGTTTACAAGTTTTAAAATACTTAAGAGCATGATTTATACAAGAGACAAATAATCGAGTTATGATTTCCGATTATGTTTGCATATGTATCAATGTATCGAGCAAGAGAACTAGTTGCATGATTTCATCTGATTGCATGTTTTTGTGAGCATAGAAAGTACTTACTAAGCGTTGTTGCTTATAGTTTGCATTTCCTTATACTGCAGATAAAGGTAAAGAAAAGCTTCAGTAAGGTGGCATGGCGGATGAAGTGCTGGGTGTGTGTGGCGACGGAACAGTGGAAGTAAAAGATCCTAAGTGCAGATGTCTAAATCAGATTTTTAGTTTCTTGTTTTCTTTTGAAATTGTTGAAGTTCAACTGGATTATTTATGGTTGAGACCAAAGAATGCTAGAGTCATATTGGGTTAGTTTTCATACTTGCATGTTAGGTGAAGATCTTGAAATGATTATTATTTAAGTGATCTAAAAGTCTTTATGATTATTTTAGTTGTTAGCATATTGCATTAGTATATTGCATGAATTAAAGATAAGACAGTAAAGTAGTGACATCTCCCCTGGTAGAGAGTGGAAAGACTAGGGGGGGGTGTTACACGACGTCCCATTATGAAAAGAAGCAGTCAATAGTGAAATCGAGTTCATCATGAATAATCATACTTGGGAATTAGTGGACCTTCCTTCTGGTGCTAAACCATTAGACTGTAAGTGGATACTAAAATGCAAGTATAAAGTTGATGGATCTATTGACAAGTATAAGGCTAGACTTGTAGCCAAAGGATACAAGCAAAAAGAAGGTTTTGATTACTTCGACACCTACTCACCGGTGACAAGGATTACGTCCATACGAGTGCTGATAGCCATCGCAGCATTGTATGACCTTGAAATACATCAAATGGATGTTAAGACTGTATTTTTAAATGGTGAGTTGGAAGAAGAAATCTATATGGAGCAACCCGAGGGTTTCATAGTTCCAGGAAAAGAGAAAAAGGTATGCAGACTTGTTAAGTCGTTGTACGGATTAAAACAAACGCCTAAACAATGGCATGAGAAATTTGACAAAATAATGCTGTCAAACGAATTTAAAATAAATGAATGTGACAAATGCATTTATGTCAAAGGCACACCTAAAGGTTATATTGTCACGCCCCCAGGGAGTCCCCGCCAGACGACAATCCGACAGTATCTCCCCTGTACGGGTGACAATACCAATTTTTATACAAAGCCTACACGGCCACTATACATCGGTCAACACGACCGGAATCCAAACATCACATGCAGGTAATCAAATAGGCCTCAGGCCAACAAATCAAGGTAAATATAAGTCTACACTAACTAGACTTACCCCTTCTGCCATCTGAGCAGGAATAACCCAACCAAAACCAACCGGAATAAAATCCGAATAAAGGTCTACAAGGACACCACAAATCCACGAGTACATAACCAAAACATCAGGACCTAAACATCTCTTCTATACAAGATCCAAAACCATAAGACCAATAAAAACATATCCACTTCGACGAGGGGTATTGGCAACTGGACTCTCCTGACAGCTTCATCCTGAAATAAAAATAAATCAACGGGGTGAGTTCAAAGAACTCTGCGGGTATAGTAGATATGCAAAGTAAGGTATAGCTAACAATAAAAATATCATGCCAGTACAGTCTCACATAATAGGGTATACAAACAAGAAATACAAAATGACTGTACTTACCTGAATCTCCTACCCTGATATAGGAGCATGTGCCTGACTAGAAGTAATAAAGTCCTGATCATATATAAACATGTATCCTGTATGCATGACAATCATATGCACATCCAAGGCATCAATAAAAATGCAGCAAACACAGTACAAATGCAATCTATGCAAAGTGCATGCCGTGCCAATGACATGGTCACCCCTGACGCCAGTCAGCCGCCTCACACGCAATGGTGAAGCCGAGTGGGTAGGGCTATGACAACTGTGCACTCTGCCATCACTGCTCCTGAGTGACCGAGTGGGACGGATCTTTGTCGGAGTACACCTATCCTCTTGCACCAAACATAGTGGGGGAGCTAAGCTCTCATCTCCCGGTGTCATAGACCAGAGGAGGGATCCCTGCCCGCTACCACGCTGCCTCGTCGCTACCCATGAGCGGTCCAGCGGAGCCTGACAGAGCAACTGCACACACCCTCCTGATGTACCACTAACCCATGAGTGGCAGTGTGTGCAGGCCATGTAACTAGCTGCGGGCTCAACAATAATGGAACCCGTCCGGCCCCCAAAGATGCAAACATGCTGATACTAAAGCATGTAAATCCAACCACAAATATCTATCCGAATAATATGCAAAATCAATAAGTGCATATAAGCGATCCAAGTAACCATGATCCAAATATAACAGGAAGATATAAGCATATCCTATCACATGCATGTATATAGTAAAGCATACCAGGCATATAAACATGAAAAGTTATTGTAAGCTATCCTAACTAGCATATCAACTTGACTTAATCTAAAAGTTAAGTCAAAATACCCGCCTGAATATATATCCGCAAGAATGAAAACCAAATTTTCACGACTGAGGACCTGCCTCGTGACCGAAACCTGCATAAAGCATGACTATAGTCAAGCACAAAAATACAATTCACCGACAAATCGAATAACAAATTGATTTCCTTCATATCCCAATTAACCCAAACTATTTCCAATTTTCCTTGTCCACAAACAATCCATACAATTAATTTAGCCCAAATCCCATATCCTCCGAGTAACACAATTTTGAACCATTCTCGCTCACTAACATACCAATCAAAGCGGATAACACCCGAATCACCCCAAATCGACCCAATCAAAACCCCAAGTTCAGCCCCAAATTGGTCAGTAACTCCGACTCAACCCTTGTTTCACAGCCGACACATCCACCCACAGCCCACTACCATCCGACCTTGCACGACCACCTCCCAAATCAAACCCTCATAGCCTCTCACAGCCGGCCCCCAACTCCTTCCCTACTGCCCTATTCACCATCACCAACCACACTCACCGATCGACCAAAACAGAAAGACCCTTACCTACTCCGGCGATCTCCGGCCAGAAATCGCAGCTAAGGGGAAGGGAAGGCTCGGGCGGTGCCACCTCGAAGTCGGACGACAGAGGGAAGAGCGACTCGTCGCAGGGGAAACGATCGGACGATCGTGTTTGTCGGCGCTTGCGGAGGGACGGCGGTCTGCGTCGGCGCAATGAGAGGAGCACGAGCGTCTTCGGCGGCCCGGCGGTGGACGGCGTGCTCGCGTCGTGTCGGGCAGCGGTCTGCTCGTCGGCAGTTGGCGACGGCAGAGAAGAGGGCAGCGGCGGTTGTCGGGAGGAGCGGACGGCGTCGGGCGTGGTGGCGTCGGGTTGCCGCGAGGAAGAAAGAAGAGGGCGTTAGGGATCGGCGAAAGTGGGCTCGCGAAAAAGGGAAAGCTAGAAGAAAATCGAAGGGAAAAGAAAAATATAAATTTTAGGTTTTTCCATCTCGTATTTATCACCCTTTTATATAGACCCCTTGAAGCCTACTTATTTTATCCCCGTAAAAATCTCGTACGGAGTCCGTTTAAATCCAGAAAAATTCCAAAAAAATTCCTAAAATTCCCTAAAAATCTCGAAAATAATCCCTAGGATTATTTCCCCGAAATTCTGGCCATTAAATTTCGTATTTTAATTTCAGTATTTTACATTCTCCCCCACTAATAAAAATTTGGTCCCCAAATTTCCTGCTAAATATATAAGTCTGAGATGTCCCTATAACCATCTCAAGCATCGGAGACAAGTCACACCTCAAGTGACTAAGTGGGTTCTTGATATCCCTTAAAACCAAATCACACTTGCTTCTAGTAGCTCTTCCGAGTATGAATAGTATCTTCTCATATCGGCCACCTTATAACCTATCCTGATCCAACAAACTCCTCGTATGGATCGAATGAAAATGGCGGACTTAGCTAATCATACTAAGTCCTTTCAATTCCAAATAATCTCCCAACATTGTCCATCATACTATGCTTTCACGCGTCCATCTGAACCTTCGATTATTTATATACCACCTTTACTAGTTGACACACTGCACACCAGACTGCACAATCAACTATGTCCTGCATGTCGTTCCACCATGGAGAACGTTTCAATACTTACTATTTTCCGAATACAATCCGATACATCTGCAACATAGAGAACCTATTGCAATCTTCAATACTTATCAAAATATCATGACCAAGCCTCGTGGCTCGGAGTAATGCCAAAGGCACTACTTACAGGCAATGACATGCTACCACAACCGGGACTCGTAGCCAGTCAAGATGTCAGGTAGCTATCTAGCCACCTACGACATACAAATTCCACTATCACTAATTCCGAACCGGTAGAGCAAGAGTACAACTCTATGGTAAATGCTCTCTATCATCCCAACAGGAATCTATCTGTTGTTCCTTAATCAAGAGTAACTCTTCCTAAATTCGAATGTAACTATGTAACCCACCATTCTCCTCGGAAATGGAGAAATATTTTCTCTCAAAAGCAATCTACTGTCTAAAATCCATTCTATCGCACAGAACAGAAGGTGACTGAAAAACTTTACTGACCCGTCTCCCTAATTGCAACTATCCGTGTTCTAACAACTCATGCGGAACCTCATAAGCATATCTGCTCCTCACCTCTACAAAACCACATAATATCTGCTAAGTCCACGTCATATTATATATATGACAAACCATCTCGTAGTTCCTCATTTGACGTAAACATAGGATACGTCTCGATCAACTAAATCAGAAACGCTCCATTCTCTGAAACATCGCCTCCGCATATAAATTAACCTTCCTTTCACTCGAGAATTATCACACAACACCGTGTAAAGTCAACAATCGTCGAGCCACGAAACCGGGTTCACAAGCTTCGGACCAATAAATTCCATCACCAATCGCTGTAGTACCACTAGAGCATCCTATCCATATCTATGGTAATAATCAAATCAATACCGAAAACCATCATTTACGGTGGCCAAGTGCTTAACTCCAATGCCACCATCACAAATGATCCAATCGTGTCAGAATATCGATTTCCTAAATCACTGGGCGACAAAGTCGTGATAAGTTTAATATGATATCCGAGCTCATACCATTCATACTAAGTATGAAATTATCGTCGCTATATAACTGCATTCTCTTTACTCTAGGTTGATGATATAACAATCATCACAACGACCATGATAATTGTATGACACCATGTCACTACAATATCAACCCATCAATCATAAATCAATCCTATAGCATACACCGATGCCCTATAGTTGATCTAAATAGATCCTCTATCCACAATGAAGGATATTCATTTCCTTCTACAACTACCATATTCTATCATCGATAATCGATGCATAACCTCAAAGGTCCATCTCTCCTTTAACAAAGAGTTAGGATCTTCTCTAGAAGAAATCTTTGGGATAGATAAATATCCCATCCAACACCTCCTATAATAAGGTAAAGCGATCTTTCATCGTCTTGACGATGTAAGTATACACGCCTTATCCATAACCAAATCACTAATAGTATGGATCGATATTTTACGAGGGTTTACTCCTTGACCTTCAAATCGATGGCTAGCGGCTAAATCCCTAGCTTCCTAATTTGACATCACGGCACCTCTAAAGAGTCCGCTTCAAATCATCATTAGATTCCTCAAGATCAATACGTCGTCGAACTCGTCACGACCATGAGTAGCAATTTCACTAAGTCAATAGTTTTCCTAACCACAAAAGTATTGTAACCACTAAAGACAATACCTTTCCTATAGCTCAGAGATATCCTTCAGCTCGCCTGGTCCCAAAACCTGAGAACTCCCAAAAATCCAAGGAAAATAAAATCCTCGATACACCAAAACCAAACCAAAAACCAAGAAACCAATAAAATTGTCACGTCACTGGGGCATATCCGTCATCCAAATGACAGAGGAGCCCCTTAGTGACAATATTCAAATCCATGGACCAAATATGGTAAAACCTCGAATAATTATAGAAATACAAGTATTTCAATAACGCATGCATGCACGACTAAACATATATCAATCAAAGTAAAATAGTTTTATGACCCCCAAATCCAATTGCGGATAAAATCCAAAGTGCACAATCAAAATGCAACACCGATCAGTAAACAAAGCAAGATCCCGACGATGCGGGGAGACAAGCACGCAAGGAACTCTCGGCGACACAAGGTAGGTCAACCGGACACGTCCTCCATCAGTTAACCTAGAGGATAAGTGAGGAGGGGTGAGTACAACCACTCAGTAGATGGATAGATAATAGTGCATAATCATAATGCACACAATGGAAGTCACAAGGAACAAACTAAAGTAACCCAACCCTCGAGTACCAATATCGGTCTACAACTAACCTAATCGGTATAATAAATATACCGCAACATATACAACCCGCAACAAGCGGTGCACGTCGAATACCACGATAAAGTCTCGTGGCTCTCACACAAAAAGGAAACTATCTATGAGCTACCTCGACCGTAACCCATGGAATCAATAGCACGGTCTAACCACGAATAAGACTCGTGGGTAAACATGCAGTATATAGATATCTAATTATTGACTGCACGCACTAGCGTACTACCACCAATAAGTCACGTGGGCAGTCGTTTATCCTAGGTTGTTAAGCCTAGGGTTATCCACTACATCTAGCATAGAACGTCTATCCAAATCGATAATGATCATCGATCTACAATTAAACTCATTGAGGCGGTCAAGCGAGAGTTTCAACACCTCTAAAACGAAATGTTTACCAAAGTCGGTAAAGATCATCGACTTATAAATAAATAAGTCGAGATGGTTAAGTCCAGCATTCCAACCCTTCTAACATGATCGGTTATCCAGGTCGATCAAAATCATAAGTCCACTAATAATCACGTCGAGACAATTAATCATAGGGTTTCGTCTCAACTAATAGGAAACGCCTATCAAGGCGATAAGGGCAACCCTCTACTAACAAGTACGGCAAGAGGGTTAAGCCTAAATTATTCCATTCTACCAATTCAATCATGCATGCTACAACATGCTACCACGAACAGATCTCGTGGGTACTTAACCTGTAAAGTAGCTATCTTGCTACAGACATCATACGAATCCGATTATCACCAACTCTGAACGAATAACGCAAGAGTATAACCTTACAGTAGATTATCTCAACCATACATGGGAGACCTATTCGACCTCAAATACACAAAAGCCCCTTTAGGGAAACTCTACTGTAACTTTCCTCAACCACGAATGGGTGATATTGTTGGCAGCCGATAAATATGAACAACGTTATATACCCTCTAAGGATTAATCGCATCCTAATCATATGACCTCTACTAATCCGATCACCATATCAGCTGAAATAGTAAATGTATAAACATATACTAATAAGCACATCCGGGTTATTACGCCTAGGGTTCCAACACCTAGGGTTCTACTAACGTTGTTTCATTCCTGAAATCCGCTCCTACAGAATAACCTCATCTAAGTTATTCTATCTCTACTAGTCTCAATCATAGTATCTCCGCAATATCACATAGCCAAATAAAACACATAACACGCTGTCTAATAAATGACAACATAGTAATACTAAGGGGAATCAATGGCTGAAATTTATTAGGGTATAACTAAAGGATCATGCCAGAACAAAGTCAAGGCAATAAATAAATAAAGCATCAGATGCTTATATATATTCTAAACTACATAAGCTGTGTAATCATGTCATCATGCACTAGGATCTGAGAGTCCAAGAACCTATATGTATACCTTCTTCGAATTTATCCATCTTAATCATATCATCCAACTAGTCCAATCCTAATACTAGTCCAAACAGCTAATCATTCATATCACAATGATAACTAGCTACCTATAGCAGTAATATCAATTTATAACCATATGCTAACCATAAATCAGCAACCTAAAAATCTAACAGTCTAACAGATATCAGGTTAAAACAATATTAGATAAAACATGATATCTTCGCATAACCAAATATAACCAATATAAATATGCACTTAATCTAGAAAATTTTCTAGAATTTGTTTACACAGACCGGAGATGTCTGTCGCGCTTAAATCCCCGTATTGACCTCGTCGATAATACCTCAATTTCGAAACATAAAACTGTCGGAATCCATACCAATCCGAAAATACCCAGTTAACCTGCCAAACTTGGCGAACTCCAAAACCCAAAGACCCTAAGGAACTCGGAAACCTACGCTCTGATACCAAATAAATTGTCACGCCCCCAGGGAGTCCCCGCCAGACGACAATCCGACAGCATCTCCCCTGTACGGGTGACAATACCAATTTTTATACAAAGCCTACACGGCCACTATACATCGGTCAACACGACCGGAATCCAAACATCACATGCAGGTAATCAAATAGGCCTCGGGCCAACAAATCAAGGTAAATATAAGTCTACACTAACTAGACTTACCCTTCCGCCATCCGGCAGAATAACCCAACCAAAACCAACCGGAATAAAATCCGAATAAAGGTCTACAAGGACACCACAAATCCACGAGTACATAACCAAAACATCAGGACCTAAACATCTCTTCTATACAAGATCCAAAACCATAAGACCAATAAAAACATATCCACTTCGACGAGGGGTATTGGCAACTGGACTCTCCTGACAGCTTCATCCTGAAATAAAAATAAATCAACGGGGTGAGTTCAAAGAACTCTGCGGGTATAGTAGATATGCAAAGTAAGGTATAGCTAACAATAAAAATATCATGCCAAGATCTCACATAATAGGGTATACTGAAACAAGAAATACAAAATGGATCAGATTTACCAATCTCCTACTGATATAGGAGCATGTGTCGACTAGAAGTAATAAAGTCCTGATCATATATAAACATGTATCTCAGTATGCATGACAATCATATGCACATCCAAGGCATCATAAAAATGCAAAGAAACACAGTGATAAATGCAATCTATGCAAAGTGCATGCCGTACTAATGACATGGTCACCCTCGACGCTACCACCGCCACACGCAATGGTGAAGCCGAGTGGGTAGGGCTATGACAATCGTGCACTCGCCATCATCGCTCTGAGTGGACCGAGTGGAGGACAGATCCGTCGAGTACACCTATCCTCCCGCCCCAAACATAGTGGGAGCTAAGCTCTCATCTCCCTGTCATGACGGAGGAGGGATCCTCGCCGCTACCACGCTGCCGCTCGCTACCCATGAGCGGTCCAATGAGCTCGATAGAGCAATCGCACACACCCTCATGTACCACTAACCCATGAGTGGCGGTGTGTGCGAGCCATGTAACTAGCTGCGCTCAACAATAATGGAACCCCGTCACAAACGATGGTGCATGATACTAAAGCATGTAAATCCAACCACAAATATCTATCCGAATAATATGCAAAATCAATAAGTGCATATAATCGATCCAAGTAACCATGATCCAAATATACAGGAAGATATAAGCATATCCTATCACATGCATGTATATAGTAGGCACCAAAAGCATACCAGGCATATAAACATGAAAAGTTATTGTAAGCTATCCTAACTAGCATATCAACTTGACTTAATCTAAAAGTTAAGTCAAAATACCCGCCTGAATATATATCCGCAAGAATGAAAACCAAATTTTCACGACTGAGGACCTGCCTCGTGACCGAAACCTGCATAAAGCATGACTATAGTCAAGCACAAAAATACAATTCACCGACAAATCGAATAACAAATTGATTTCCTTCATATCCCAATTAACCCAAACTATTTCCAATTTTCCTTGTCCACAAACAATCCATACAATTAATTTAGCCCAAATCCCATATCCTCCGAGTAACACAATTTTGAACCATTCCTCGCTCACTAACATACCAATCAAACTGATAACACCGTAATCAACCCAATCGCAGCAAATCAAAACCCCAAGTACAGCACAAAATTGACCACAACTCTGACTCAACCATTGTTTCACAGCAGACACATCCACCCACACTACCATCCGACCTTGCGACCACCTCCCAAATCAAACCTCATAGCCTCTCACACCCAACTCCTTCCCATCGCCTCTATTCACCATCACCAACCACACTCACCGATCGACCAAAATGTAAAGACCTTACCCTACTCGGATCTCCACTGTAAATCGCAGCTAAGGGAAGGAAGGCTCGGCGGTGCCACCTCAAGCCTGACGACAGAGGAGGGAAGAGCGACTGTCGCGCAGGGAAACGGTCGGACGATCGTGTTTGTTTCGCTTGCGGAGGGACGGCCGGTCTCGTCGAGCAATGAGGGGAGCACAGAGCGCTGCCGAGGCGTAGCGGCGGTGGATCGGCATGCTCGCGTCGTGTCGGCAGGCGTCGCTTGGCAGCACGGCAGAGAAGAGGGCAGCGGCGGTTGTCGGGAGGAGCGGACGGCGTCGGGCGTGGTGGCGTCGGGTTGCCGCGAGGAAGAAAGAAGAGGGCGTTAGGGATCGGCGAAAGTGGGCTCGCGAAAAAGGGAAACTGCCGAAGGGGAAGTCGCGGCGGGGAAAGAAATAAAAGGGAAAAGAAAAATATAAATTTTAGGTTTTTCCATCTCGTATTTATCACCCTTTTATATAGACCCCTTCAAAGCCTATTTATTTTATCCCCGTAAAAATCTCGTACGGAGTCCGTTTAAATCCAGAAAAATTCCAAAAAAATTCCTAAAATTCCCTAAAAATCTCAAAAATAATCCCTAGGATTATTTCCCCGAAATTCTGGCCATTAAATTTCGTATTTTAATTTCAGTATTTTACATATATAATCGTCTGTCTATACGTAGACGATATGCTTATAATGAGTAGTAACCATGAGATAATCATGAGTACAAAGAAATGTTGACCAAGAATTTCGATATGAATAATATGGGTCAAGCAGATGTTATACTGGGAATTAAAATTCTCAGTACATCTGAGGGGATAGTTTTGACACAATCTCACTATGTAGAATCGGTGTTGAAGAAGTTCAATGCGTACGATCTCTCTACAGTAAAGACACCTATGGATCTAAGTCAACACTTAGCGAAAAACCAAGGCGAGCCCATATCACAATTAGAATATTCCCGGATAATAGGCAGTTTGATGTATCTCACAAATTGCACACGTCCGGATATTGCCTGTGTGGTTAACAAACTAAATCATTTTACAAGTAATCCAAACGACACCCATTGGAAAGCACTGATGCGAGTTCTTAGATATTTGAAATATACTATGAACTATGGATTACATTTCGGAAAATATCCTGCTGTCTTAGAGGGATATTGTGATGCTAATTGGATATCAGATACAAAAGATTTCAAATCCACTAGTGGATATGTATTCACAATTGGTGAAGGAGCGGTATCTTGGAAATCCACTAAGCAGACGTGCATTGCTCGGTCAACTATGGAATCCGAGTTTATAGCACTAGACAAAGCAATTGAAGAAGCTGAATGGCTGCGAAATTTCTTGGAAGATATTCCGAGCTGGACAAAACTTGTGTCTGTCGTACTTATACATTGTGATAGTCAATCGGCGATTGGAAGGGCACAGAGTAGTATGTATAATGGTAAGTCACGACATATACGTCGTAGACATAATACCATTAGGCAGTTGATCTCGAATGGAGTGATTGCAATCGACTATGTCAAGTCTAAAAATAATTTAGCAGATCCTCTTACGAAGGGGCTAAATCGAGATCAAGTATACTACTCATCAAGAGGAATGAGATTAAAAATCTACAACTAAAATAACTGTAGCGATAACCCAACCTTATTGACTGGAGATCCCAAGATCTTGGTTCAATGGGACAACGAAGTTACAGAAGTTGTGTTACAACACACGAGATATATTATCTCTATCTCAGTCCTAGGATGAATATGTGTTGTCCTACCACATGTAGTGAGGTTAAGCTTATGCTTTTAATGACTTCTATACCTTTATAAGGTGGAGTATGGTAGGATACTCTTGATAGAAGTGTCACCTATGTGAGTGTGAAGACAGACCGCTTCAATGAAACACTCATGAATCCAAGATGGTGTCCATGGCCAAAACGGAACCAACCATGAGAACCAAAAGTATGTGAGATAAGTCTTTGTGTGGGTGTTATTGTCTAAGTATACACAAACAGCTGAGCAGTTCAAGACATCATGTTCACTGCGCAGCCTATTATGCTCGATAGCATTCCACTATGGAAGGTTCAAAACCACAAGCTACCTCTCTCGATGCATTGACTTATCGATTGGACTCTTGTAAAGTGTCAGCATGCATACACGCATTAATTTCCATTCATGTGGGGGATGTTAGATATTGGGTCATATAAAGACCAATATACGATTTTGAAAAGGAAATTCGATATGCCATCAATCAATGAAAGTCTAAATTGACTTCAAAATCGAAATCTACGTTTTGAGTAGATGAATCTAGACTATTAATTTGCTCAAAACCGATTATGGGTGAATGAGAAATTAATTGTTAAAGTTAGCCTAAAAAAGTTATTAAAGGAAGTAAGGGGAACAATAGTCCCACATTGGAAATTTCATCGAGGATTTACTTCCTTATATGTGTTGATGAGTTAATTGAGTTAACTCAAATAAGCACAGATACTCTCATACAATGGGCGAGCAGGTGCTCGCACCTGTAAGCCCGCCACGCGCGCAATGGGCGCTTTGTTGGCGCACTTTGCACTTCGCAAGAGTGAGTAGCGCGATCTGGAGCATTGATCGCGAAGAATCACGATCAGACCGCTGGTGATTACGATTGATCTGGAGCATCGGATTGACTGGATCGCTGGATCCAGATCTGGCGGCTGAGATCAAAGGATGATTTAAAAGGTCACAATCATCCAGATCTAATGGCTGAGATTAAAAGGTTTGATGAAGGGTTACAACCCTCTACATCAAATGACTCAGATTAAACTCACCAAAGGGCACCTCATCTCTTCACCTAGTATAAATAGATCCCTAGAGAATGGAATAAATCACTCAACTCAAACTCTTTCACTCAAGTTCTCATCTCATCTCATCCATCCATCCTCTGCATCCAAAGTCCAAAAAGCCTACGAGTAGGTTCGTCGGTCTCGGAATTTGTAGTGCTACTATTCCAAGACATCGTCGTTGTATCTTGGAAACGAATTGCTGCTATCCGTAAGCACCTGAGTGGAGCAATATCATTTTATGGAGATAGTGTTGAACACTAGCCTCGACGAGCTCATATCAGATTGTTGTCTCCTCGATTATTTCAGTCTCAACATTTTGTTGGATATTGGATCTTAAAAGACCAATACGATTTACAATTTTGTAAGGAAAAATTGAGGTGACATCAATTGATGAAACTTTGAATTGACTTCAAAATCAAAATTTACGTTTCGAGCAGATGAATCTAGACTATTAATTTGCTCAAAATCGATTACGGGTGAATGAGAAATTAATTGTTAAAGTCAGTCCAAAATGTTATTAAAGGAAGTAGGGGAAGAAATAGTCTCACATTGGAAATTCCAAAAAGGATTTACTTTCTTGTGTGTATTATTGTGTTAATTGAGTTAACACAATTAGCACAAATACTCTCATTCAATGGGCGAACAAATGCTCGCACGCGCGCAATGGATACTTTGTTGGCGCACTTTGCACGTACGCATCGTCGCGAGGAGCATTGAGGAGCTTAAATTTATGCTCCAAGTGACGTGACAATACCTACGTGGCACTTGGGTGATGTGTCATGCATACATGACACTCGAACGTTGGATCGAAGAGGCACGCATCGTCGCGAGGAGCATTTAGGAGCTTAAATTTATGCTTCAGGTGACATGGCAATACCTACATGGCACTTAGGTGATGTGTCATGCATACATGACACTCGGTTGAACAAAGAGAGATAATTGGTTGCTGACTGGGCGATCGGATGGTCATCGTTGGATCGAAGAGGGTGATGGATCGCAAATGATGCGATCTGGAGCATTGATCACGAAGAATCGCGATCGGACCATTGGTGATGAAGGTTGATCTGGAGTGTCAGATTGACTAAATCACTGCATCCAGATCTAGCGCCTGAGATCAAAGGAGGATCTGAAAGGTTACAATCCTCCAGATCTAGTGACCGAGATTAAGAGGTTTGTTTGAAGGGTTACAACCCTCTAGATCCAATGGCTCAGATGAAACTCACCAAAGGGTACTTCACATCTTCACCTAGTATATATAGAATCCCTAGATGATGGAATAGACTCACTCAAACTCACTTAATCCTTGCATACATTCCATCCTCTGCATCCGGAGTCCGAAAAACCTACGAGAAGGTTCGCCGGTCTCGAAATTTGAAGTGCTATTATTTCGGGACATCGTCGTTGTATCTTGGAAACGAATTGTTGCTATCCGTAAGTATCTGAGCGGAGCAATATCGTTTTACGGAAATAGTGTAGAACACTAGCCTCGACGATATTATATCAGCTTACATTCTTTCCGGCGGCAATCATCACCGATAATAATATGTCGGACATATTTCTCTATAGATCATGTCATTATCTCTGCATATTTCTTTCCCCTTTTCATTCGAAATCTCCCCTCACAACTTCAACTTTTGCTTTTCAATTTCTCATAACACCTAGTAATTTAATTATCGGAGGAGCTTTACGTAAGACAACCTTAGATACCCTATGAGGTTCCTCTCGAGTGCAAGTCTAAGTTTTTTTTTTTTTACCTCGACGAATGACTCGACGGTCAACTTGGCATCCTTCTCGCCCTCTATACCAACAACCACTGGCTTGGTATCGAATTTCCGCAACATCAAACATGAAAATTTTAATCTTGCACATCATTTTAAAGAAAAAATAACTCATGAAAATTTATAACTAATATGAGGTTTATAATAGATGGATAATTTTGACCATTGCTTTGAAAATCACGAAAAAAACATTTTAAATAAGTTTGGAAGTCTGTTGGGTGGGTTGGGCCGAGAACCTGACATCGATTTTGGCCCAGCTGAGCCAAGTCGGCCCAAAATAACCGGACGGGAACATCGGCACTGGTCCAGATGAGGGTGATTTCGTAATTTAGCCTGATCAGCTTGTTATAGGTAAGCTCTCGGACATGCATCGTCGCTAGGGTTTCAACTGCAGTACTTGCGATTCAGCGCGGCACCGGCGGCAGCGAGGATGGTAGAGAAGGGAAGCAAAGGGAGGAAGGAGGAGGTGGTGACAAGGGAGTACACAATCAACCTCCACAAGCGTTTACATGGATGGTAATCTCTCTCCGTTTCTCTCTTTGTTCTCCAATTTTTTTTTTTTTCCATCATTCGAGACGCCAGCTCCCTCCGTTTCGTTTCTGGTTAGTTAGGTTGAATTTTCTTCCAAAACGTTAATTTTTGTGAGATCGTTCCAAATACTGCATTGTTCATCCAAATTGGCTACGGCCTTGGCGTAGGAGGCTTGGATCATCGTTTTGTTTGCCTGTGATTTTCTGCTTTAGTTTGGCTTCTCTGTCCTCTGTTTCTGATTAGTTAGGTTGAATTTTCTTTCAAAACGTTAAATTTTGTGAGATCGTTCCAAACACTGCATTGTCCATCCAAATTGGCTACGGCCTTGGCGTAGGAGGCTTGGATCATCGTTTTGCTTGCTGCTGATTTTATGCTTTTGTTTGACTTCTCTGTCCTCTGTGCTCCGAGTTGCTTTGAATCATTTGCACCCACATTAATTTATTTCATCAATAATGTATTGCGACGCATATGAGAGATTTTGATTGATAAAATCTACAGGAATTGGACAGGCCGTATTCTTAAGAAGTTGAAACTCTTGTTTATTTTTATTTTTATTTTTATTTTTGGGTAAAACTGGCTTGGTAGTTGATTCAAAAATGCTAAGGTAGTGCTATTGATGACACTGAGTTTATTTGTAAAAAGCATATTTAGACTTGATAATAATCCTTTGTGGTTAGTGTGAGCACAATCGAAAAAAAAGGTGGAACCTCCACATTAGTGTCCCTCTCAGCCCTCTCTACCGAAGAGGGAGGTAAGTCGACGACGGATACTAGCGTAGGCTATCTCAGCAGACCCGTCATCATAAGGGATCGATCTCCATTGGAGGAAAAGTCCGCAAATATACCGTAGCTAGGGATTGACCCAGAGATTCTTGGGAATCTCTGAGGACGTCACCATAGCTTAGTGCGAGCACAATTGAAGATTCAATAGGATGTATGTCTGAGTTGTACTTCAGAAAAAATAACATAATATTATGAGTCTACATTTTCTTAGAAATAAACAATCCGTTAAAACATGTGAATATTATGGAATGAAATGATCTCTCTTGCAGGAGGGGTGCAAATCCAGGATCCTATTTCTATTAAAACTAGTTATTTGCATTAAAACTAGTTATCTTGTATGCGAGTGAGAGCTGCACACTTGAACCAGTCAGGCAGAAATTGTGTGTGTGGTCCAATTCATACTTAACTTTTTTTTTTGGCTGCATGAAACTGACGCATTAATGACCATTAATGTGTGTTTATGGAGCCATTAATTTGAGAGTTAGGGAGTTACGGAGACATTAATTTCGGAGTTTTGTTAATTAGATTAATTGCAGGGCCGGATTTCAAGCCTATAAATAGACTCTTTCCTCAATTCCAACGAAACCATCTTCTATTCCTCCACCTCCTTTCTATGTTCTTTATCCCAACTTTCCTGTATTCAGGTATAAATCAGTTTGCCATATAATAATTGATCATCCATTTAAACCTCTAAGCACCGTTGGAGAGAGGATGAATTTGATTTATTTATTTTTAAACTGTGATTATCATATGCTTCTATTTGTCCTTGACCAAGCTGCCCTTGTTGATATCCAAAAGTTGTGGTTGCATAAACTCTATTTTTGTCATTCATTTTATATTTATTTGATCTTAATTTTGGGCTTCACCTAACATTTATAACCGTAATATAAATCATGCAAGCAAAAGTAGTGTATAATTCTTTAATTTCAAGATGGTATCAGTTAGTTAATGAGTTATAATTGCTTGTGCTTATATTAGGGTTTTAAATGTTATGCAAAATCCGAAATTAAGATCAAATATAGAATTACAAAAATAAAATAAAATACAAAATTATAGAAATAGAGTTTATGGGCAAGGGCAACTTTGTTAAGTGCTAATTGAGGCTTCAGATAATCGAATGACGATCGTTTATTAGGGTTCAATGGCTAAACCACTTTTAGTTATCAAGCACAAAAGCAAGGAGAAGAAACAGGAAAAAGGAGGAATAGAAGAAGATTTATTGTTGGATGGGATTGAGGAAATGAGTAGGCTCAAAATCCAACCGTTCAATTAATCTGATTAATGAAACTCCCCAATTAATGCCTTCATAACTCTTGGATTAATGGCTCCAAACTCCTGCGTTAATGGACATTAATGTTTTTTCGTGCAAATAAAAACATAGCAATACATGGGTCGACTAAGTAGACAATATTTGCTCCCGAGGCTATGGTGCAGCGGCAGAGTACCAACGGTGTAAAATCAGATACTAAGGGTCGATCCCCAATTTCGACGCATTTGCGAGAATTTTCTCTCAAATAGGGTGACAATCTGTGAATGTTGGACTGTTGAATTGCCCACAGTAAACGCTTCCTGATTTATTTAGGTGGCCGGTGGAAAACTTTTATAGGGCTAGACCGTCCACCTCCAGGATTAATCGGACCAAAGGTCTTGATATCTGGTGTCAACTTAAAAAAAAAGTATAATATTTCCTCATGCATGTCTCACTCACACAAGGGACAAATGATTTTTAGTGCAAATTGTGCTGTGGGTGTACACGCAAGAGAGAGAGCATTCCATTCAATAACATTTACATCATTTCAATGGTGTGATTCAATATAAACTAGCCAACGTGCCTTAATGTTTTCAATGAGGGTCTATTACACATTTCCATTGGAACTATCTATTTTCATCACATTTCCAACAAATGAATCAAACGCTTATGGGTTTGGTGTTTGGCTTTGTAAGAACATGCACAAGTCAATTAAATAAGCTTGAACAAGCTTGAATAACTCGTTAGAAATACAAACTTAAACATATAATGTTTGCAAACAAAATTTATAAACTATATTCATCAGCAAAACCTTATTAAGCTTATAAATAAAATTGCAAAAAAAAAAAAACAAATAAGCTTGGAATACGAAGCTTATTAATCAACCAAACAAGATTAAAAATGGCAAAGCTTCAAACAATAGAACAAGCTCAAATTAAGAGTTCCATAACATCTAAACGAATTGAGCATGAGTCAAGCTCAAATCAAGCTAAAACTCAAAAAATAAGTCAGGCTTGAACAACCATTTTAGTAGACATTATGCTTTTGAGTCAACACTCTTAAGTTTTTGTATTTTATTTGGAGCAATACAGGTTGCTTTTATGTGATTTTATTTTTGTTTCTAGTGGTGGAATTACAATCACAATTTAATCCATGAATGACTAGATTGTATCTTTTTCATTCTAGGGCTGGATTCATGGTTTAAAATTTTGAATCGCATCGAGGTTTCGGTTTGAGACCAAAATGATACACTTTTGATATTGTAACATACTGTGCCAATACAGTTTTAGTATTTTTTTTATTATAAAATATATTAATTTAAAATAAAGATTTATAACAACAGGATTAATTTAATTAATTTTGATTATATAGGATTAAAAAAATAATAATAGAAATATTATTATTTATAATATATAAATAAATTTATGAAATATTTTTTAATTAATGAGATAATTCTATTAATTTTTCATTCATTTTATTTATTTTATTAAAATTATAGTTAGGAATTGATTGAAATTATTATCCTATCTTTTAATTAAAATCTCATCTGTTTGTTTCTTCGACCCACGGAGATCGCCGCAATACCACGAGACCCGTGGCGGCCTCCACGACCCACAGTCCCGATGTTTTGCTGGTGTCGGGTGGTGGGCAAAATGACAATTTTTGTTCGTATTGTCCGGATTTAAAATAATTGGTGAATTAACACTGGGTTTTTAATGGTGCAAACATATTGTTAGTTATTTGAAAAGAAATATTGGATAAAGTCTACTTGCATTTGGATTTCTTCCCCAAAGACTATCTCATTAATATTGTTAAGGATTTCCTCAAAACCTGTCAATCTCCAATGGTTTCGACTTAGTCATATCCGTCCCCACGGGGACGACACGATGGTAATGCAGGGTGTTGTTTGTAAAATGAGCAGGGTTCGATGTCGGATGACGGATCTAAAATCTCCCTGGTTTCTGATAGACCTCTTCCTGTCTTGTCACCGTGTCAAGGGACTTTGTCCCCCCTTCGCGATTTACCTTCCTCTCGCCAGTGTCATGGGACGGATGGTAGAGAGCTGCTAATTGGACAGATTCTCAACTTTTGCATACCTAGTTATATTTCTCTAGCATACATCTAAATGTGTTATTATGGGGGAAGAATGAAAGGGCAACTTGCATTATCACACAATAGGCGCTTATCCTTCCTGCTACTATATTGTGCAGCACCTTCAAGAAGATGGCACCCAAGGCAATCAAGGAGATGAGAAAGTTTGCTTAGAAAGCCATGGGCACCACTAATGTCAGAGCCGATGTGGAGCAGGGGCGTTCGGAGCGTGCCGAGGCGAGTAAGAGTGAGGATTGCTCGGAAGAGGAATGATGAGGAAGATGCCAAGGAAGAGCTCTACTCGTTGGTCACAGTGGCTGAGGTTCCACCTGAAGGATTCGAGGGATTAGGCACCAAGATTAATTTGCTTCATCTTTGTGTAGTACAACTTTTAGCCAATTTTGTATGCTCCATTCGAATCTATGGCCGGCAAAATGACGGTGTTTGAGAATCTTGTTATCACTTGGAACATTGTTCGTTGTTCTGCGCTTGCAGCGGGTGAGCTATTGAGTGTGCTATGAATTCTTACAGAAGGGCTTACAATGAAAAAGGGTGGTGCACTGGTGCCTTTGCGAGCTTCCTAGTCAATTTTGGAAGAAAAAGATGTCTTTCCATAGTAAGATCAACAAGAGTGAAGAAATTTGTGTCTTCATCCAGCTACTCTACTTGATAACTAATCTCCTCCTTTATACTTGTCATTTAGATTTCTAATTTATCTCCTTTATTAGTAGGGGCAGTCTGAGGAGACCGCTAACGTGACGATTTCATTTTTTTTTTTTAAAGCTAAAGAATTGGAGTCCCCGAAGTTACGGTACAGTGACAGAGACACAGGATCGTACCTAATACAAGGCTAGAGAGGCAGTCGCCTAGGATCCATTTTTAAAATAGCTCAAATCTCTCTTAAAAAGGGTCCAAAAAATAATGTAAATTGTTCAAAAATTAATTCATTAATATATTTTTTAAAATTCGATTCAGATCCTTCAAATTTTAAGTACGACTCTCACATAGCGTTCAATTTTGCTCTCATGTATCTACAATTCGATCCCTAGTTATAGTGAATTTGTAAAAAAAAAATTTAAATAGAGTGACAAATTAAGAAAACTAAGACTATCTGCGAAAGTACTTTTTGATTTATCTCTCTTTCCTACATGAGATAGTCGTAGAAGAGCTATTAATGTGACAGTTTCGTATTTTTTTTTAGCCAAAGAATTGAATTTGCATTGTGAAGTTTGGGTTGGTGCCACAATTCGTCGAAATACTTCATACTTCAGAGTGGCCACCCGAAAGCCCATGGTCACACAATCTATTTACGATTCGATCCCTAACTATAGTGAATTTGTAAAATTATTCTCTAAATAGAGTAATAAATCAAGAAAATTAAAATTATCTACGAAGATACTTTTCAATTTATTTCTCTCTTTCATGCATGAAACAGTCACAAAAGAGTTATTAATGTGATAGTTTTTTTTTTCCTCACGAATTTTCTTCTTACTTAATGCTCGCTCATACAACATTGCTACAAGCATTGAATTAAATAGTTGCATCACTCCATAGACTGTGTGACAATGACTAAATGCACCTTACTAAAAGGAAAGACAACAAACACTTTCTCCAGTAAGATTCATACGAGAAACACGCTGCATCAATGAACTGAAGTTGTCATCAGCAACTTTAGAAGGAAAAAAAGGCTTCCAAATGACTAGATTGATACTTGATTCCAGGAACTAAATACACTCGACCATGACCAGTTCATGCGACAGCTAGATAGCATAGAGTAACTTAAAATGCACAAAATGAAGGATAGACAATGTTCAAGGGAAGTTCATGATTGACCACAACACGGATATGCTAAAAACAAAGACATTCAAATCTTGATAGCTTTGCTACTGCACTAACTAGCTCAGGAGCACCCTAAATCACAGCACAAACAAGCATTGATTTCTCAAAGCATGCTATC
The DNA here is from genome assembly GCA_025175895.1 of Wurfbainia villosa. Classification (NCBI taxonomy): domain Eukaryota; kingdom Viridiplantae; phylum Streptophyta; class Magnoliopsida; order Zingiberales; family Zingiberaceae; genus Wurfbainia; species Wurfbainia villosa. The sequence goes on along the minus strand of CM045988.1, from coordinate 102,236,403 downwards.
CGTCCTAGCTGGCAACCTCCTGAAGAAGTTGAGTGGGACTGATGGTAGTTTATGCCTGAACCTGGGGTGCCTCAGCACATAAAATCCAGTTAGGAGGGCGACGACTTGGAATGGCGTTACATAGAGCACTACGGCAGCTACAAGGCAAAAGATCAAAAATAGTGCAGTTGCTCTAGGATCTCTCCAGCTTAATAGTGACTGAAACCTCTCTCCTTGTGTGGCTAGGTCTCCAACCACAGTTTGCACCTTTCCAGCAACACTCCTTAGTCGATCGTACCTCGCCCTTATGACTTCTGGAGGTCTTGATGAAGGAAATCTGTCAAATTCCTCATCCAGCTCATCTGGATGGCAAGTGGCTGCATGAGAGAGTCGAGTATCCATGTGAGGAGGCTTCCTTGGCCGCCATCGGTAGTACCATACTCCAATCAAGAACAAGTAGAGGAACATGGTTGGAAGTATCAATTCTGGGTAGAGAACCAGTATCACATAGAGAACATGGATGAGTATAGTTGTGATAGGGTTCTTCCAAAGGCAAATTTGGCTGAACCATTTTCCTGTGGCAATCAAACCACTGAAGACAGCCGTTATTCTACGGAAATTAGCTTTGCTCCTTCTCATGCTCCACGTATGGGAACCCACATCCAACATGTATTCCACCACCTCCTTTCTTAGGGGCGGCTCTGCCCGGCTCAACCTCATTGAGACTATCTGTGTGGATTGAAGCCTCAGGGAGTCAAGTTGGCCCACAGTCAAAGGATGAAGGTAATGCATCTTCGGCAGTAATGGCCTGAAATAAGTATGCAGCATATTAAGCAAAGAGGAAGAGGAGAATCGAACAGCCAACTGAACTTCTCCCATCTTCTTAACCCCTGATGTATGCAAAACCAAGAGAGGATATGAGTGTGTGTACACTTTATCAGTCTCAAGTGTAGAAAGTCGAATCCGAACTTTGCCAATTCTATTATCAGTAGCACCATTAGCCTTCTCTCCACCCTGTAAGTGGCAGTTGTCAAATACACCAATGGTGATAACAGTACAAGGGTCGTAAACTTCCCAAGTGTATTGCTCATTCCATTTGGGGTTGGAACTGTCAATGATTGTTCTTGTCCGAATCCATTTATGCCCGTACTTAGCCACACAATAAGCATCAGTAGTACCACGCCCATCCTTAGTCTTCATTGGCAATAATGCCTGAGCAGTTAGTATGCCAAGCTCTAGAATACCAATGCTTGGTTTCCACAACTCTTTTGCAGTAGGCCTAAGATCACTGCTATAATGTGTGGATTCATCCAATACATGGTACCCTCCATCCAGACTTAATCTTAGATGAATGCGACTAGCAAATTTCACTTCCTTCTTCTGATCGCCATCAGCTACGACATGCTTCTCCAGGTGGAACCACCTTGAACTAACGACCCGATACTCCGTTCTCCTCTCAACATTCTGTAGAGCAATAACAACTTTCCCTAGCACCTCATCCTTGTTTGGTCCAATTCGTTCTTCCACACTTAAGATCAAATGTTCCTCAAAAGGTTCAGCAGCAACAAGCATCACATCTTCATTCCACAGAGGATTGGCAGACCTGCTTGGTGAAGGCCTAGTCCTATGAAATTGACCACCAAGGTTAACTTTAACAAAGACATCAGGGAAGCCTGGTTTTGGATTGAGCAGCAAATCTTGAGCCTCAATGACATTAACTCTCAAATACCAAAGCTTAGGAGAGAGGTAGACCTTTGACCTAATACTGGCAAGTCCATCGCCAGGAACAGTTGCAGCATCAGAGTGCCAAGCTTCTGGGAATGCCTCATCTGCTTGTGTACCCATCCAAACAGCCAGCATCAATTCTCCCTTGACCTTCTCACCTTTGCGGTCTGCCAAACGATACCACTGTGGTGCCAATGGGCTGTCTGGTGGAACTCTGTTTGGAACCTCATTAAGATCAAAGACAACTATTCCAATGAAATCATCTTTTACCAAGTCCTTGTCCTTAACAACAACCTCAACCACAGAAGCTTGGATCCTCTCTTTGGAAAAGGCAAACACTTGGTTCCATTCGGGGTTACTCTTCTTCTCAAAATACCGAGTTGCGCCTTTGTAATTACCGAGCTTTACCTCCACATAGGGATCACAGCTCCCAGTGACATCCTTAGCCGGCAGATCCTTGGCTTTCACAACACGCACATAGAGGTACTGCATTTGTTCAACCAGGTCATAAGTGTTGGTGAGCTTGTCGCCACCACCAAGTCCGCCGCCTCCAAGACGAGGAGCAGTCTCCTTCAAGGAGAAGTCCTCTTGAGGTAGAGGGAAAGGTCTCTGCATCTTCTGAGCTAGTGGCAAAAGGAGAAGAGTTAATATCACAGGATTAATCAGTAAGGATGGAGAACTTTCAATATTACTTTTGCATAAGAATGGAACTAGAAGGGTGAAAAAAGAGATGTTTCCCCATCAGATTTGCTTGTGCCCAATTCTGGGCTTCCATGCAAAAGACCATTGCACCCTTAACTTTGGACAAATTATGGTCAAATGGAGAGTGAAGTATCTTAAATAAATTCAAAGCTTCCATCCGGATATCTCTTTTATGTAAAACAAGGAAAGAAAGCTTCATCATAATTTACCTCTTTACACACACACACACACACAAAAGAAAAAGAAAAAAGAGAATGAAATTATTGGCCCTCTTCCATCCTTACTAGCTTCCATTCTAAACTCCCTTTTACCACTTCTCGTGTAAACAAAGCTAAAAAACCAACACCGTCTGCAATTTTTAGATATATAAAACAAATACTTCAAAAATTCTTTTTACAGAAGAATATCGAGAGATCTACCAGGCATGAGGATGATCAGAAGAAACGTAACTGTTCCACGTTAAAACCCAAAGATCGATGAGCTCAAAGCCTAGATCTTGCGTTTTTGAAAGGTAAAGTTTGTGCTTCCTAGTAAAACAGACGTGTGTCTCGAGGCAAAAGGGTAGGGTTGAAAAACAACTAATGTTCTAACTTCCGAACTAAGAGAAGATTAGCGCATTGAGACTAAATTACAGGTGAAGATATCAGGCCGCACTCGGGTAGGGTTAGCCTGACGTTGAGCTAAACAAAAACCAACTTGATCTTCCAAAGTCGGATGATTTACCACCCCATCCGCATCGAACTCATGTATGAAATCCTAAAACCCTAAACTTTCACACAACAAGTTTTTTTTTTTTACCCTAAAAGTAAAGAAAGAAACAACTTTATTGCACAAACTGCGTAAAATGAGGGCAGAAAACCCAAAAAAAAAAAAAAGATGGCGCAAAGTAACTCTCCATCCTTTACGGAGCGGTAAGAATTGAAAGAAAAAAAAAACTGATTTTTCCAGAGGAACAAAAAAAGAACTATAAATGAACAAGAACACCGAAAATGTTCGTCCTTTAAGCGATGGGGGATACCTCAGACAAACAGAATGCCGATCAAGAGAGAATGGGAGGTCGATGGACCTCCAAAGAAGGCGCAGGTGACGGGGATGGATGGCTCTGCCCTCGCGCTCCGTCACGTTCGCATGTAGCAGCACTTCCGGCTTCTGATCTCTCTCGGCGGATGGGAACAAAGGAGAGATCTGAAGCGCGGAGGAGATGCTGACGGGAAAAATGAGACAGAGAGAGAGAGAGAGAGAGAGAGCACGCAAAAGAAGAGGATGGGAGGGGGGCAGAGCATGCAGCGAAACAGAGCGGCTGCTGCTGCCGTGGCTGCAAGTTGTTGGATTAAAAAGGGAATGGGAAGCGAGGCGTATGCGTCGTCGCATGGAGAGAGTAACAAAATAATAATATTAATTAATTAATTAATTTTTTTTTCCAAAAACAGAAGAAAAAAATTACTGCAAGTGGAAATTTGAAAAAACATGGAGGCCGAACGTGGTGGTGGGGAGACCTTGGTCGGGAGGTTGCTCGTCACGTGACGCCCCTCGCTGGCGTCGTGAATGGAGCCAAACCCAACCATGTTCACAACATTAGGGTTGATTAACTCTCAGCTTTGTCGATATAAAAAGAGTGATTTTTAAACGGAGAGAGATTAATTTTTGAGAGTTTTATCATCCTGAATTACCAATCGATTTTTTCTTTTATATTTATCATTTGAAATTCTAATTTATTTCTCCTGAGACAAATAGAATATAGCGATTCTTTTTTTTTTTTTAAAGATGAATCCTTTTTCTTTTATTTGTATGTCTTTTTGTAATTTACTTTTCTTGTATTTTTGAAAACAAAACCAAATTGGAAAGAGATTCCACTAAGATTGCATTCGATACCGAGTAATATAATCAAGTTTGTAATGTAATATAATATAGTGTAATACTTTTATAATTTCATCTGAATGTAATCAAAATCTTAGTTGATTCTCTGTGATCGTCATCGCCATCGTCGAAACTCAATTGTTCATCACTAATCTTTGATAGCCACAGTCGTCAACCTCTGACGAGTGGCGATCAACGGTCGTCTACTGATCAGTGGTCGATCACTGATCCGATCGGAGACGGTCGTCGACAGATGGTCAGTCGTTGTCGATCGTCGATTTCTATCGAAAGTCGTCGATCATCGGTTGCCAATCGGTTGTCGATTGGCCATCGGTCGCCGGTCGCGCGATCGATTGTCGATCGTCGATATTCGTCGATCGACCCGCCTAATTCGCAACTCATCTTGGATTGGGTTGGATTGGAGATTTCTCAACCCGCCGAGATAGCGAGTCGACCCATCCCTCCCCACTAAATATTAAGTTTATGACGGGTTGATCCGCCTCGCCATGAGTCGATCCGTTTGACAACTCTATTTGTAATCGAGATTACGAATCTTATTTCTTTTTTTATAATTCGATTATATTATATTGCATCTTTGAAATATTATCAAACAAATATAATTTTGATTATATTACAAGATTGATTATTCCTGATCAAGGATAGCCTAAGTTTATAATTGTAGATCAGTTTTCCTTTTTAAAAAAATAAATTGTTTTTTTTAATTATAAACACACAATTTTTTTGTTTTATTTTTTAAAGTAAAATAATATGAAGAATTATACATCCTACCTTCTTTTTCTCATCCAAACAAATTGAATAGAATAATCTAAATTAAATATAAAAACTAAATAGGTTGAATAAGTGAAATAGTTCCTTATCAATACGATAAACCACATAGTTTAATCGATCAAATCAATTTCAGAATTGATTAAAATATGTATTAATCTTCTAAAATGATTGCTTCATAAAGTCATTTGCTTATAGAATTTGTCGATCGAGATTAATCCACTTGATTGATTAAGCAAATATATATCATGTATTAATCTTCTAAAATTATCACTGTATAAAGTCATTTTCTTATACAATATTTTGTCTTTTAGTCTCTCTTAATGTAATATATTTCGAAAATGAATATTTGTAAATTTCATTGTTGGTCCCTTGTGTGGCGACAGAGTCGGCCCTGAAAGAGGGCTATTGGACTCTCGTCCAGGACTAAAAATTTGATCTTTTATAAAAAGAGTCTAAATTTTATCAAAGTATAAATTTTCATTATTAAAATGGTCAATTTTTATTGTTTCGTTTATGACCCATTAAAATTTTTATCATTTCAGGATCGACTAAGTGTGACGGTGGTGGCTCCGACGATGGCAATGGCGGAGCTAATTGTTAACTTATTTGAGCTTAGTCCTAGAACAATTTTTCCATCTGTAAAAGATTGAAATTGTCAACCTAACGGTCCATATAGATCTGTCTCACGGTCATTATGAGGAAGATAAATCACGGAAGATTCTATGAGCTTTAACTTGCTGGTCAAGATACGTGGAGATCATTTAAATCAAAAAAAAACTTTAAACCTCCTTTGAAATCAATCCATGTCACATATAAAAATACCATCGTGTTTTAGCTACTATATCATCCAGAGTTCATCCTGAGAGAATATTATTGAGCCCTCGCCCATGGTTAAATTTTTTTTATAATTAATTAGAGTTAAATTTTTAAATTTTACGGTGCTCAATTTTCAAATGTTCTTCAGAACTTTAACAGAACTTTAAGATCAAATTTTAAAATCCGATCGGCTCCCATGGGAACTTAGAACAATTTTTACATGGAACGCTGATAAAATATTACACCTTCGAAATGCAATCTAGGTGATCATAATAATTAATCTACTTCAGATAAAATATTTACAATGAATAATTTTGATAGTGATAAAATTCGTTTCCACGGGGATGAGGGATCTAAAATTTCTTTTAATTTCAGATGAACTCCTTCCTATTTTGTCATCGTGTCAAGAAATTTTATCTCTCCCATGATATATTCTCTCTCTTATCAGTGTCTTGAAACGGATGATAAAATATTACTAGTTGATCCGATTTTCAACTTTTACGGACAGTGACAAAATTCGTATTAAAATTTAAGTCCTGATATATCATAATAATTCTTACCTTTCTCCTTAGCAGTGGCGGTGGCTCTGGTGGAGGGACAAGCAGAATCTTATGAGTCCCTGCCATACCGCATTCAATTATCCAACTGTTGTTCCATGCATATTTTTTACTTTCTTTTTTAGAGCGACATAACAAGTAAATAAATAAATATTGAGTTATATATAGGATATTTATGAGTTCGTACACGAGCGAGCCTAATAATAAAGAATATATAGTAATGATCTCGAGCTCAGATGGTCATATATTATCTTAACAATCGTATTCACGGATATATTCCTCTTTTGATTTACTCTCTCTCAAATCTTCGAGGGGCTGAGCCGAGACGAAGAGGCCATTAGATTGACGGTTTTAATTTTTTTATAAAAGAATAAATAGTAACTCCACCAGACATTAATACTCGTGTCGTTTGGCATTGTTGCCGAGCGGTCGAACTTTCAACTGTGATTCGATCGGAGTCGGAGTCCGACTAGATTGCGATCGAATTCTGATCGGATCATGACTAGAATCTGACACGATTGCGACCGCCAACACCGTATCACTAGAAATCACAATCTAACCGTGGTACGATCAGACTCCGATTACGGTTGAACCACGATCAAATTCCAACCGGATAGTAATCGTCCGCACGACGGACATTGGTGTTTGCGATCCAGTTGAAGGGATGACGATGACAATCCTGATGGGTTCAGGAGTTGGGCTATAGTGGTCATCGCTTTGACGATGTGCAAGCGCTCTGATAATGCACATGCAGAAGCATTGTGCATTCTCAATTATTATGCAATCCTATAGATCGAACAATGGAGAAGCTATCACGCATGCGACACACACACGAGATTGATCTCCTGCCCAATCGAACAAACATAGTAAATGGAAATCCCATCTGCACACTGCTCGCCTCCGTTGCAGCTCGACATCACCATCAATCATCGGATTCCAGACGCTAACTGGAATTCAGTCAGATCACAGTCGAATTTTAACTCCGATCTAATCGCAAATAGAATTTGACTCGATTGTAGGCGTGATCGAGCCGAATCTTGATCGCGATTCAACAAAAGGGACGGCGGTTGCAATTTTGACGGATTTAGAAGATTGACTATAGTGTTCATTGGAGAATTATCGCGAACAGAAGCATTGTACAATTTCAATTACTGTACAACTCTGTAAATTGAACAGTGGATAAGCAACCACACAAGATAAGATGCCCAAGAGATCAATTATTTTATATACAGAGAGAAAATTGATATCATGTGCAACTTATTTTGTGTGCCCATGCGCAATCATCGATTCGTCTGATCTATGTAAATAAGGAATGCATAGTAATTAGGGATGCACGGTGTCTTGGCCATCATCGCTCATCGGTCGAATTCATCATTGCCGTCGCGGTTGAATTCGCACTAAAGCCTAATTCCTAAATCCAATTAGATTACATGTGTCGTCTCTCTTGTCGTGATCGCAGCAGCAATCTGACGCGATCGTGACAGCAATAGACCACTAACATGGTCGGATCTCGTCCGAATCATAACCATGACAACATGACTGCAATGTCATAGCCATGATCTGATCGGGATCCCTCTGCAATCCGATCGAAATTCAATTGTGATATGGCCAGAATTTGGCACGATCTGATCAGAATTCGGTCGCATCCTAGTCGCGATCCGACTGGAATCCGACAACATCTCGGTAGTGATCCGGCCACAATCGCGAGATGTTGAGCGGCGACGAATGAAGACAATTAATTACAATGCATTCTTTGTGTGCAAAATATTGTTGCACATGATATCAATTCTTTGTGATGCATAGTAATAAGGAATACACGGTATTTTTGTCGAGCGCACTATAGACAATCCGTCAGAGTCGCTGGCACCATCTCGCCATCGGTACAGACTGTAGTCATGATCGAATCACAACCACATGCGATTGGGCCAGAATTCTGCTTGCGATCCAGCTGGATTCCAGTCTTGGTGGTCGTAATTTGCCACGGTTCACCTGAACCACAATCAGATCACGATCGAAATCCAGCCGAACGTCAGCGACAATGATGAGTTCATGCGAGGAAGAAACATTATGTGCATTTTTCTATTACTGTGTGTCGCATACAAGTTGCAGACTGCGCGTGCACAACATATTAAACTCGTGTGTCTTGTGCATGTGTGTATATATAATATATAAGAACGACACAATCTTAGTCGTCCATCACGCGGAAATACACAGTAAATGAAAAATACATAGTGTTTCTCTCTCGACGATCTCCTGTCAAATTCTTTGTTGTCGACCACCATCAACACTTTAGCGCAACCCTTAAACCCGTCAGAGTCGTCGTCGTCATCCGACGGACCAAACCGCAGTCGGATTCTAGTTGGATTGAAATCGGAATCCAGTCGAATTGCGGTTGCCAACGGCGCTAGCGACCACAATCGTAGTCGATTCTGATCAGAGTTAGAGTTTGGTCGGACCATGGTCGAATTTTGACTGAATCACGGTCAAAATCGACCGCAGTGCTGGCGGCCACAATTATGACTAATTCCGACCATGATCCGTGAGGACTTGTTCGTAAGCACTCATGTGCACCTGTGCATGAACAGTGCTCCCGCCGTGATAATTTTTTTTATGAGCACTATAATCAATCTCCTGAACTCGTTGAGATCGCCACTGTCCTTCCTTTTCTCGAATCACAATCGGATCATTCATACACAAATGCATACAGGTGCTCATAAACAAAGTCCTTACTATATATATATATATAGAGGAAGCTTTTTTGCTGGCCTGCCCATGCACGTCGGTGTGTGTGCGTGCGGGCAAGCGCCCACATGGCATGCGTGGTCAACGCACACCACATGGGTACGAATGGGAAAGAAATAGTTTTTTTTCTCACATGAAGAAGTTGTTGTCGCCTATTGTCGCTCGCCATTTCGTCAAATTCTGGCAGTGATCCGATCAGAATCTAACAATGGTCCGATCGAACAGTGGTTAGATTATGATTGCGGTACAACTGAAATCCTACCACGGTGCGACTGACATCGGAGTTCGATCGGGTTGCAGCCCAATTCGGTCGTGATTGCAGCCACTAGCGGCTCAGTGTTGGCATCCACAATTTGATCGGATTCCGACCAAAATTCGATCGAGGTCCGATCGGTCAATTGACTAGATGGCGGAGGCGATTTCGACGGGTTCAGGGGTTGGACTATAGCGCTCACCAGAGAAGGAAGTTGTGGTCGAAAGTACTGTATATTTTTCATTCACTCTGCAATCACGATGGATCAGATGGTGGAGTATGCATCACGTACGAGTCACACAATAATGGAGGTACTCACGGATAAGTTGTGTAGCATAACATTTCTATATATCTATATATAAATACTATGCTACATAACTCATTCGCGAGTACTTTCATTATCCACAGTCATGTCCAATCCCTAAGGTTCAAGGATTGAGCTATAGTGCACATTCGATCAAACGGTGGATAATGGATGTTCTCACGGATGAGTTTTTGTAGCATAACATTTCTCTCTTTATATATATAAAGAGAGAAATATTATGCTACACAATTCATCCGTGAGCATCCGTGAGTACCTCAATTATCCACCGTCTGATCCCTTAAGATTTAAGGATTGGACTATAGTACTCACTCGATCGGACGGTGGATAATGGAGGTGTTCACGGATGCTACGAATGAGTTGTGTAGAGAATCATTCATTTATATATATATATATATATATATATATATATATATATATATATATATATATATATATATATATATATATCGATCCATCTTCTAGGGATCAAAGATTGAGCTATAGCGTTCACTCGATCGAATTGTGGATAATGGAGATGCTCATGGGTGCTCACGAATGAGCTATATAGAGAATCATTCCCTATATATATATATATATATATATATATATATATATATATATATATATATATATATATATATATATATATATATATATATATATATATATCCACTGTCCGATCACTTAAGATTTAAGGATTGGACTATAGTACTCACTCGATCGGACGGTGGATAATGGAGATGTTCACGGATGCTACGAATGAGTTGTGTAGAGAATCATTCATATATATATATATATATATATATATATATATATATATATATATATATATATATATATATATTATTTTATATAACTCATCTGTGAGCATCTTCATTATCCATCGTTCAATCCTCTAGGGATCAAGGATTGAGCTATAGCGTTCACTCGATCAGACTCGATCGAATTTTAGATAATGGAGATGCTCATGGGTGCTCACGGATGAGCTGTATAGAGAATCATTTCCCTATATATATATATATATATATATCAAGAATTGGACTATAATGCTCATCCGATCGGATAGTGGATAATAGGGGCGCTCACGGATGAGTTATGTAAGGGATCATTCTTGTACGTATACATATATAAAAATGTTATGCTACACAATTCATCCATGAGCATCAGAGTTCAAGGATTAAGTTATAGTACGTACCCGATCGAACGATAGATAATGGATGTTATGCTATATATATATATATAGTTTTGATATCTTAGTCAACAATCGATGCACGCTACGTGCGCGATGGTTTCTCCACCATCTGATCACACGGGATGATACAGTAATGAAAAATGCACAGTATTTTTTTCTATTTCTTCTTCTCCGATGACTCTTTCTTCTCGAATGAATACTATAGCAAAATCCTTGAACCCGTCGAGGTCGTCGTCACCGTCGTCGACCGATCGATTGAACTGCGATCGGATTTGGGTCGAAGTCTGGTCGGATTACAACCAACCTCTAATTAAATCCATCGGGATCTCCATCGTCGTCTAACCGACCGACCGATCGATCGAAACACAATCGAATTGCGATTGCGAAAGTCGCAGTTATTGGCAAGCAGAATTGCGATCGATTCAAGCAGGAATCTTACTGTGGTATGGTCGGAATTCGATCGAATTATGATCGCTGACGATCTCTAACCGTGATTCAATCGAAAATCGATCATAATTTAGTTGGAATTTGATCACGATTCGATAAAACTTTGATGTCAATCAGATCACGATAAAATTTCGACCAAATTATATCGAAATTCGATCGTCCAACGACGATCTCGAGCGGTGACAGTAGTGTTGAATCACTTTCTATTCCTTATTATTATACGTGCTCTATACGCTCACAGTTGCAAACATTGCACAACATAAAACACTATATATATAAATTAATATCCTAAGTGCGCGCAGTATGTTTGAAGCGCATGAGGTACACAGTATTATGCAGGCGGTCATCCTGGTCTATACTGTGCGTGCCATAAATATACATATATAGAGAAAAGATACATTACGTATCATATATTGTGTGTCCGTGCACTCTACGTGAGATCTATGTCGAAATCGAGTGTCATCGTTGCACCGTCTGACCACCTTTGGCCGTTAGATCATGCATGATCGATGTGCAACCAGCCGACAATCCGACGGGGCGAATTTTTCGGCCGGTTAACACCCGGAATCCAATGTTAAACGGTCGGAAATTAACAAATCACGCGACCGACAGTGGCGCACCCACTGTCGGCCACGATCAGGCCAAATTCCGATCGAATCGCGGCCGAAATTCGACGACGAATGGACCGACAATCAATGTCGGTCCATCCACTACTTGGTCGGTCGTCAGAATTAGGCATCCGATTTCGATTGCGATCGGATCGGATTCCGACCAAATTGTGACGGGAATTCGACGTCGGACGGGCCAGCGTTAGCTACCAGTCCGTCTTCCGTTGGATTCCGATCGCGATTCGATCGGAATCTAGCCCGATCGCGGTCGAAATCCGACCTGAACGCGACCGACAGTGGGTGCGCCACTATCGGCCGCGTGATTTGTTAATTTCCAACCGTTTAGTGTCGGATTCCGAACGCTAATCGGCCGGGAAACTCGTTCCGCCGGACTGCCGACCGATTGCGTGTCAATCACGCCCGGTCCGACGGGCAAAGGTGGCTGGACGGTGTGACAACGATGCTAAATTCCAATGTGGGTCTCGCATGAAGCGTACATGCGCGCAACGTAAGGTAGTATATCTTTCTCGTATATATATAATTTTCTATTTTGTATTTAGCATTTTTAGAATATAAAAGTAAAAATATTATAAATTAATTTATTATGCCATTCATGTCTGACAAATATAAATTGTTAAAAAAAAAAAGCTCATTCTAAAGATTTATTTTATTCTTTTAGTTTTATTTCCAAAGATTTTTTTTTTTTAAATGTCCCTTTTCTCGGTGCTAGCGCTAACTCGTGGGGTCTATCTTTACTATAATCCTTTTTTATTCACATAAAAGCTTTTATTTTATTTTTTTATAATTCCATCAAAATAAATCAAAGGAACATGATGAAGTAAAAAAGTGACTCATAATTCAATCCAAATTCTTCTAATGAAAATTCACATTTAGAATTTAAAAAAATAAATTCAATTTAAAATTTCAGAGATTGAATCATCATATTCCATCTTACTTTTCCATCTTTAATTATGGCACCGACCCCATATGAGCAACACAAAAGCTTTCATAATTTTACGAGTGAGCGGACGGCTTGTATCCTAATATTTTATAAAAATCAAAAGCATACTGTAAAAATCAACAAAACGTTGAAAAAAAATTCGGCATTTCATTGTATTTTTTAAATTAAAAATAAATGTTATGTTAAAAATTAGACATATTTATCGGTTCCACTGTTTCGGTTCCAGTTCGGTTCTGATCGATTTTGGATTCATCGACATTGGAATCGATCCGAACCGGTTCAAAATCGATTCCGAATCGATTCCGAAACAATTCCGGATCGGTTCCAAAACGGCTCTGGACCATCTTCCTCGAACTTGAACTTCAAAATTCATCTAACGTGTTGATGATCCTATTCTTTTTTTCTATCGCAAATTAATCTTGTAGAGATGTTAACATGTTAAAAATTTTCACCTTTAAATTAGCGACCGGAATTAGATCCAAATCGAAATCGAAATCAAAATCGGTTCCGCACCGGTTCAGAAATGGTTCCGAATCGATTTCAAATTGGTTGGAATCAAATTGAATCTGAATCGATTCTGGTTCGATTCTGAAACCGCTTCATTTGAATCAATTTCGATTTCAAATTTAACGAATTGATTTCGATTCAGTTCCGAACCGAACAAATCCGTTAAATATATGCCTAATTAGTACTGCTTCACAGTATTATTTATTATGAGAGTATCCTTTTTATTTATTTATTTTATTTTATTTTTGATGACTAATTTTACAATAGACGATCTAACTCCACATGAATGGTTTCGTATATCATCAATATAAATTCAAAAAATATAAAATGCCCATTTTACCATCAACATTCTTTCAAAAATCGTCCGAACCCAATTTTAAAAAATATATTGATAAATTTTTTTTTTTTTTTAAATAATTATTTTATAAGTGAGTATGGGATGATCATCTCTTTAATTTTGCATCAGGTACGATTTTACGTTCATTCTATGTCTTAGGGCTGAGTATACTCTTTTGAAAGAGAGTCTCTGTGCGACTATAATTTTATGGGCACATGAATTTTGATAATTATGAAAATAAAATTGAACGTAATAAATCCTTGTATAATTTAAGATCCGTATTAATGGGCGTTGTGTGCTCATCGATTCATCGGTTTCGATTTCGATTTTAAATTTATCGATGTTGGAATCGGTTCAAAATCGATTTTGAACCGGTTCTAATTTCAAAGTTTTAACTTTAAAACTCATTCAATCTGGATCAGTTCCAAATCGATTTCGAAACGGTTCCGGATCGATTCTGAAATGGTTCTGGATCATCTTTCTCAAATTTGAGTTTCCAAATTCATTTATCGCGCCGGTGTTTCCATTCTTTTTTTTCTGTCGCAAAATAATTTTATAGACATATTAACATGCTAATTAAGAGTTTTCACTTTTAAATTAATAATCGGAACCAGATTCAAATCGGAATCGAAATCGATTCCGAATCGGTTCCGAAATTGATTGAAACCGAATTGAACTAGAATCGGAACGATTCTGATTCGATTCTAAAACCGATTCAACTAAATTAATTTCGAATTTAATAGATTAATTCTGACTCGATTTCGAATCCAATTGGTCCATCAAACATATCTATTTTGCGCATAGGATTCTCTTTTATGAGAATATATATATATATATATTATATATTATATATTTCTATACTCATTCTAACAAAGTGTAAAAAAAAAAGAACTCACTTTGCAGGTACATAAATAAGAGAAAGGACGACTCGACAAGAACGATAAGGACGACAAACAGTGAGACTATTCGGAAAGTAAAGAGAGTGGCAATACAATAAGAGAGGATACAAATGACTACACTAAGTAAAGGAACCATGCGTTATTTATTATTATTATTTTTAACTTTATGCATTTAGAATTTCGATTCAATTAAATTTAAAAATATCAATTTTATAGTACAGAATTTTTCTTTTTTATCAATAAAATATAATAAATAATAAATAATTTTAACAATTATAACCTTCTTAATTTATTATTTTATTTTAAAAAAAATATAAATACATTATCAAATCATAAATAACCATAGAATCAGTACACGTACTTTCTTTGCTTCTAAGCTGTGAATTGTGATTTTTTTTTTTCCAGCAGTGTCCAACGAGAAATTTGAGCGAGCCACGAATCGACCAGGAGGAAGAGAAGAAAAGTTTTTAAATGCAAAAAACAAAAAAAAAACCATGGATAAATATTTTATTTTGGATGTTTATTATTTTAGAATAGCACCAAGAAAAAAAAGATTTATCGGTGAAATAAAATGACCGATAATTTTATTATTTTGGTCGATAATATCATGAAAGTAATTATCGATAATTGATTGATATTTTTTTTTAAGTTATCGACCAAATAAATTATCAATAAACTTTTTCAAAAAAAATTATCCAATATATATTTGACAGGTAAATTTATAAAATAAATGATTGGAAATTTTTTTAAATATCGATCAAATATATATTTGATCATTTTTTTTTTAATTTACCGATCAATATATATTTAATCGATATTTTTAATTGAATCACTGGCCAAAATACATTTGGCTGCTAAATTTTAAAATAATAATGAATCATTTTTATTTATTTATCAATTAATTCACAGAATAAAAATCGATAAATTTTTAAAAACTAATTAAATAACGGATAAAAATGTGATTTACACCCAATAATAAATTATCTAAAAATAGTAAATGACAAATAACTAATAAAAGAGTGTTACAATAAAATATTTAATTAAATGATGTATCAAGAAATATTTAGATAATTTTATCCTTCATGGGTTGGAGTCGACTCAGACAATTCATGTAATCCACTGGGTAATATTTCTTATGTCTTGATTTCTTATTGGGCTTATGATTCTTGCATCATTTTCATTTCAGATTTTAGTTTAGAAATCTATACCTCTTGTGCAACAATTGTCTTTGGCATAATATCTCTCTCTTCTTGTGTAGTAGACGATGTAGGAGCAGCAGACGTCGAAATCTTGTACATCTTTAGTGGTGATTTAGATTTCAATTCTAATCCGTGAATATTAATCAGACTTACGATTGAGTATATCTTGGTGACATTCAAATGCTAAATTCTTAAAATCATCGAGAATGGATAGAGAAGTATCATCTTCTGTTATTCTCGTCAAAAATAAAGCTTTCTTGCTATGGTAAAGAGTGATCATGACCTCTTATTAAACAAATATATATGAATATCAATAACTTATTATACCCAAAATAATATACACATATGAAAACAAATCATTAAATAATGACTTACATATGGCTCTCGTGCAAGTAAGCTCGTCCATCTAACCTCTTCTATATAATAATATCGACGTCACACCTCAATAACATCATATCACTTGTAATTTTAATAAAAAATAAATATCATGTCATTAATAAAAAAAGAAAATATTCATATAGAATCGAATATATATATCCCTTTATCCCTTAATCCTTGGACTTATTAATTATAATTATTTCAGCATTCACTTAAATAATTATTTAATTATTATTAATCAATTAATTAATCACTTACTAATCTGATATTTATCAGTTAGTTATTATTGAACGAAGACCTTAATTAATTATATGTTGATTAACTCCTCATTTAAATCAATCACCCTAATCAAGATAATCATCAACAACCTATCATGTTGATGCAATTGGCTTTAGGTCAAGGTTGACCAAGCTCGAGTGATCAGACTTGAATTGAGTTTCGATGTCTGACAATATAATTAAAGATAGAGGATGGTATGAGGGGGATTGTTGGTACAATTAATCTCGGGTCAAGGTTGACCAAACTTGAGTGAGATTCGAGTTTGAGTTTCGTTGTATGGATGATAATATGATTATGGGATGATATGAGACATTCGTAGTCATATGAAGATGAATGTGAAGTCAGGTAGATCAAAGTTGACCAGATATTTGATGAGTGAAAAATTCAAGTGGGTCAAGGTAGACCATACACTTAGTGGTCGGAAGTCCAATGAGAGTTAGCAAGTGAAGAAATCCAAGTAGGACTTGGTGATGGAAAGTCCAATAGGAATTGGCAAGAGTGAAGTCCAAGTGGGTCAAGGTTAACCTGACACTTAGCATGAGGAGAGAAAAGTCCAAGCAGATTAAGAAGCACTGGAGGTTTGGTGTCGAGAAAGCCCTTGCAAGTCTGGAAATCGAAGGCAAGGCAAGAAAAGTTCAAACAGGTCAAGGAGGACTGAATGTTTAGTGAAGGAAAGTCCTAGCAGGTCAAGGTGACCAAATGACCAGGCAAGTGAAGTCCCAACAGGTCAGGTGATTGTGTTTGACAAGTGAAGTCCCAATAGATTGAGGAGATTATGTTTGACAAATGAAATCCTGACAGGTCAAGGTGACCGAATGACTAGATAAGTGAACTCCTAACATGTCAAGATGACCGGATGACTAGGCAAGTGAAGTCCCGACAGATCAGGGTGACCATGCTTGATAGGTGAAGTCCCGACAAGTCTAGAATGCTAGAGTAGGTGCCCTATAAGCCAACTGTTGGCTAGGGCTTTGGTGACTCTTGTATTAAGACATCCTCTATTTTAATATAATTTAATTTAGTTTTCCATTTACTTTATTTGAATACACATGCTAGATACATAGATAAAGTCCTTGAATATACTATAGTGAGATGTGGTGGTACATATGATGACCATCATGAAATACATCAATATTCACTGCATATTCTAAACATATTCCTAGTCAATTGGGCTGTCAAATAAATAAGGATAAAAGGTCGCTCGAGCTAGAGACTAGCATCTGTGATACAGTGTATCATGTTTTATTGGTAAGGACATAGAGATATTTAAGCATATAGATGGATGCTCATATGATGAGTTCATCGAACTACCCTCACTCGGACTTACCAAGTGATTATCATTTATTGAGTGAATAAGTTCTTGATTGCGATTGTATACTAGTAGTCCTTATGATCCACGTTAACACTAAGACTCTATATGCTGGGATTGTACTTTGACTCATTTACTGACTCTAGTAGGGTCATCAGATGGTGAGATTGGGTGCAGTAATGAAACATATAGGAGTCAGTGCATTGTAGTCGAGGATTCATCACATACCCATGGGTGTGGATATCCTATGTAATGTATTGTTCTAAGTGTATGAAGTCTCTGATCAAGAATGTAAGATGTGCTTTCAGAAAAGAGTTTTCTAGTTGCACATGCGATGTCACTATAAGATACATCATATGATTCTTAAATCAATATATAACTCTCGATGTACCAATGATTGTAGATTTCACCAGGATATATGAGTTAAAAGGACTGGACTGTACGCTAAGCATAATCGACTAGTTCTTGTAGACACTATTCAGTGATACATAGGGAGTCATGGGGCGGTGCTACTAGACGCTCTTACTATGATTCGTTGGGTGCTAATCAGAATTAGTTCGGATATCCTATAATCAAAGGGTTGATCATAAGATGGAGTTATTAAGGGTATGCCCGAATAAAGGACAAGTATAGTCCTGAATCACAAAGAGTTGTGAACCCATGACTATATGTATCCCTAAACCATTGAGGGTCACACAAGTATTGATTTTTTTATTTCCCATTGAGAAAGTTAAATTCAAGGAGTTGACTTTGGTGAATGAAGTTTGATGTAATCAAATGGTGTATTGATGAATAAAGTTTGATATGATCAAATGTTATAATTCATAAAAGAGTTTATAAATGGATGGAAACAAAGAGAGTGGAAATGTTCCACACTTGGTCTATACTTGGATTCATAATGAAATTCATAATTGGATTCTAGAAATGTTCTAATACTTAATAGCCCAAGATGGACGAAAAATAATAACCCATAATCCACAAGCTCATTAACAAGTTCATGATTATGAATCAATGAATAAGAAGAGCTTGCTTGGAGAAGAAGGAAGACTCACACCTCTTCACCTTCTCCATTAAGGTGTCCGATCAAAATTTAAGAAATGGAGAGAAGAATTCTAGCCACCATGAAGAGGAAGTCTTATGGAATTCTTGTAACCTTCCACTAGCCTCCACTTTCTCTTTTTCTTAATGAGATGGATGACCACATTAATACATTAATAGGGTAGGTTGGGAGTTTCTTTTCAAAGTTATATAAGCAAGAGAAGATAAGAGATCTTTAGTGGTTCTTGTGGTATGCCTCTTGCTTCTTCTTGCTTCTTAAAAAACTCCTAGCCTTCTCCTCTCCTCCTTGATTAAATATATATATATATATATATATATATATATATATTTATATTTATATATGAGTACCGTGAATACCTCTATTATCCACTGTCTGATCTCATAATATTCAAAAATTAAACTATAGTACACACATAATCTGACAATAAATAACCGAGATGCTCATGAATACTCACAAATGAATTGCATAGAGAGCATTCCCCTCTCTCTCTCTATATATAGAATTTTCTTCACACATATGACCAATTTCTCGCGGCTCTCCGCCTACGCCGACTACGCCTGCCGCCGCCGCCGCTGCATGACGGCTCGCGATTGTCGGATGATGCGCGATCAACGCAAGACTCGCGGCGGTCCGACGAGTCAGATTTGTGGGATTAGCAGCGAATCTACCGTGTTAATCGCCAAAATGACTAAAACACGTGGCCGATAGTGGCACGACCACTGTCAGCCGCGATCGGGCTAGATTTCGACCGAATTGCTACTGAAATCCGATGTCGGAAGGGCCAACGTCGGCTGCTGGTCCATCCGTCGTCGGATTCTGACCGCGATTCGGTCGGTCGACAGTCGAATCGTGGTCGACCGAGTATACTGGACAGATTGTGCGTCGGTTGTCGGTCCTTCCGGCACCGGATTCTAGGCGCGTGTTTCTGTCATTTCCGACCGGTTTGCGTCGGATTCCAGACGCTAATCGACCAGAATCCGAGCCCCGCCGGATCGCCGATGAGTTCAGGGGCGGATCTAGAGCATTTTAGGGGGGTCATGCCCCCCTCAAATTTTGAGTGATTATTACTTTAAAAAAATTTATTTATTTATTTTTTTAATTAATGTTATTATATTTTAGTATGCGACTCCCCAATATCAAATTCTAGCAATCGTGGGCGCCGCGAGATCGTCGGCGGAGAAGATTTCCTGCGCGCGAGAATTTCGCAGCGCGCCCCTTTGCGCCATGCTTTGATGAACAGTGATTTCATCGTTGAGCATGATGAACGATGGAAATCACCGCTTCATCATGCTTAAGCGCACAGTCGCGCATTGACCTCTTGTAGGAGAGAATGGGCTTATATATATATATATATATATATATATATATATAATTTTTACCAGTTGAGCGACGGAATTCTGTGCGCACATGCGTGGATTACTATTGTGAATAGTGATTTCACTGTTCACAGCAACTAAAGTGAACAATGAAATCACTGTTCACTTAAGTTTCCGTGCACATGCGCTCACCGATCCGATGCCCAAGTGAAAACTTCCATATATATATATGTATGCACTGGGCTCACCGATCCGACACCCAAGTGAAAACTGCCTATATATATATATATATATATATATATATATATATATATATATATATATATATATATATATATATATATATATATATATATATATATATAATACAAGGTTGATAATTTGAGTACAAGAGTGAATACGTGTTTATGTACCTTTCTCATACAAAAGCAACACTGTATCAGGATAAAATTTATTATGATTTATTATTAATTGTTAAAAAAGATTGAAATCTGTCAATCTAATGGTTCCTATCAGCTCTCCCTCGGATCATCATAAAAAAAATAAATCACGATAGATCTTTGACTCTTGAAATTAATAACTAGCGCATGAAGGAATGACACCCTCGCATTTGTGAGAGATTGATCCGTTATTCTATGGTTCAACGTCTGTATGCACTAGCCACTAGACCCTTCTCACAGGGACTTGATTTACCATTATTCAATAACTAAAAGGATTGATCATGAGAAATATACGAAACATTGAAATCCTAAGAAAAAATCACCTTCCTTCGAGTTTAATCAAACTAAATTCGGGCATTCGAATTTATAAAAAAAAAAACCCGAAGAATGAAAAGAAAAAAAAGAAAAATTCCAAGCTAAAAGATTGAAACATCTTCCACAAAATATAAGGAAATTACACAGATCAATAATGTACAAGCAGTTACAAAAGAATCAAGCGAATGCGATCAATGGAACCATAATGTTCGTGCATCAGATGTTCCTCTGGGCTCTCAATCCAAAGCATCTTCTTCCTCGAGCACACTGAATCTGATAGAAAGAGAGCAGAGCTTTTCCACTGCGTGCGCATCTGTCATTTCCTCACCTCTGCGCTCGTTCCATTACACATACACTCAGGGATCGGGTAAGCAGTCACGTCCTTGCCGGCCTTGTCGGTGCGCCACTCCGGCTGCCCCATCGATCCCCAGTGCAGCTCCTTCACGATCCGCTCGAACTCAGGCTCCGGCAGCGATGCATTGAGGAAGAACGGCAGCATCTGCCGCTTGTTCGGGGTGATGAACTTCCTGTGCCCTGCGAAGGCCCGGTGGCCCTGCATCAGGTGCCCCATGTTCCCGCCGTGCGACGGCATGAACACATCGCTCTGCTCGCACACTATGTAGTCCACCGCCGCCAACACCGACGCTCGGCTCGCGAACGGCCGCAACTCGCCAGGCGACGAGATGCTCTCTTTGTTGTAAAGATTGGGGAACGCGGCGAGCAGAGGCCGCAGCGCCTCGGCGCCGCCCAGTGGCCGCCCGCCCGCCCAGTAGATCATTGCGTCCCTGGGAGCTCCGAGTGCTTTGAGGAGCCTGGTGATCTCGAGAGCGTTCAACGGGCAGAATCCGGCAAGCTTGCGCTCGTGGAAGGTCATGTTCGATCTTCCTGTGAGGAGCTTCGGTCGGAGCTTCCGCACCCGGCGGATGATCTCGTCGTATTCCGAGCTGAGTCCGGGGAGGCAACCGGTGCGAACCCACACGTCCTTCTCCAACCGGAGGTGCAGCGCAAGGTAAGGTCCCTTGCTGCGCATCCTACTGGCGAGCTCGTCGCCGAACTCTTGGATCGGCGCAGCAAACCTCAGGGCATGGAACGCAACCTTGAACAATTGAAGGAGAGATTTCATTAGCTCGTGCTTCTGCCTTCACTATTTCCACGATTCTATTACAGGAGTTGTACAAAAAATTACTTTGCATCGAAGCTTTTGGAGATCCGGAGGGAGATCTTTTGATAGTCTGGAATCTAAACCTCTGAGGAGAAGAACCCCATCTCTGTTTAGCTGCAGAAACATAGATCAAACTCCTTTTTAGATCGTTCAGACAGCGTCAATCGAGGAGCGGGGATCAAGGAAGAAAGTCATCATGAGAACCAAGTGGGTGCAGTGGCGATGAAATGGCCGGTGAATTTACCGTTCATGATAGCTACAGTTCTGCAATCACGATGGTGACGAAAAATTGCAGGTTCGGTAAACGGTTCGATTTCTCTGATCGAGCTTCGATCATGAGGAGAAGAATGGAGGCAATGAGATTGAAGGGCGATGAATTACTTACTCTCTTGAGATACCTTTTCTCGATCAACTGAGGGGAGGCGTGGAGAGGGAGCTGGTTCTCCACGCCCGGCCTCATTCTGATGTGAGTCGACGGCAGCGACGACACCACCTTCACGTCGTCTGAAAGGACCTTCTTGAAGTGCTCCAGATCGAATATGTCGTTGAACTCGCTGAGCGGTATCAGAAAGATCAAAACTTTGCGTTCCGGGAGGGAGGAACAATGATATCTAGAGAAAAAGACGAAGATGTTAGATTGGGATTCTCCTCGAGAACTCACCTCTCGTCGCCCCAAATGACATTGACTTGGAGAATGGGCACGACGAGCGCCGCCCCAAGAAGGCGGGCGATCACAACGGCGTCGACGATCTGGTTTCGCTGCTGGTTGAGTCCGCCGGAGACCACCACAAGCAGGTACTTCCTCCGCGGGGCGCGCCGAGCCTCCTCGCTCTCCACCCGGTACTTCTCGCTGAAGCGGAGGCAGGGGCGGTAGCCCATCCCGTCCGGCTGAAGCCAGAACTCGCCAGGCTCAACGAGTCCCGCCTCGCCGCCGCCTCCCGTCGCCGTCGCCCGCGATTGCGGCGAGGAAGAGGTGGAACAGGGAGCAGGGGGGGAAGGGAGGAGAAGGCGGTCGAGCTCGGAGCCGATCCGGATGGTACGCAGCAAGGCGAGGAGGAAGAAGATCGACAAAAGGAGGAGCTTTGGGAGCCGTGCGAAGTAAGAGGGACATTGGCCGGCAGGCCGCAGAGCCTTCCGGGGAGAGCGATGGAGGCCGTGGAGCGCGGAATAGCAGAGCGAGTAGATGAGCTGCAAAGCCAAGGCGACGCAAGCGAGCTCCTTCATCTTCGACCTCGCCATTGCTGACCTCTGCATCAGCCGATCCCGCTCCGCGAATCACCGACCAAGCCTACGACCAAATGCGTCCGCGACAAAAAAACAAAAACAAAAAAAAAAAGAAGCAAAAATAAAGGTGGGAAACGTTGTCGGCCTCGTTTCCAGGGAGGGGTATTTTAGTCAATAAAACACGTGTCCTATAACTCTGCGACATTTGGAAGCGCACGGTCGCGATCTTTCTGATGGCGAATCGGACGGCGAACGACGATCCGTGGCCAATTATGAGGGAAAGAAAGAGGAGAAAGATTTAGCGAGTGAATAATGTGATATAAAAAGATAAAGGAGGAAGATCGAGCACGTGCCACGTGGGCTTAGTTGAGATGTCTGAAAAAGAAAAAAAAGGAAAGAAAGCAAAGATTGGTGTATCTGACACGTCATGTGAAGAGCAACAGTTGCATGGCTGCGAATCTATTTACGTGACTGTGGAGTCAGCTATTATATTATATATATCTACTCAATTATTTGAGGATCTAGTTGAGTTACGGGATGGAGCTCCAGCTTGATTTTTTGGAAAAAAAAAATTAATATTAAATATTTAAATTTTGAATTCGATTATTTTCGAGGATGACCGATTCAATTTTATATTTTTTTTTTATAATTCATCTGGATAAATTGAGAAACACCGAGCAATGAATAATTCATCAATCCAATATCCTTTAGTATATATTCTATTTGAAATATAATTTTATAAATTCATCGAAATTCAAATTATGAATTTTTAATTTTATATTGAGTAGATTCATTTCGCCTATAGAAAAAGTATGATCCATGGCGTCACTCTTCAACTCCATCTATTTTTTTTAAATAATCATTTTAATTTTATTTTTTCAATTCCAAGTATTAATTATTTCGATATAAATTTTAAAATATCAAATTAAAAATAATTAATTTTAAAATAAAAATATCAAATTAAAATGATTAATTTTATAAATATAATTATATTTATAAATTAATTAACATATTAATTAGTTGAACTATCAAAAAGTTATGAATACTTTTCTGATTTACCTTCAGCAGTCGGTGGAGATCACTTGAGTTTCGACCTTACCTAGCTCAGTTGTTGGCGAGACATTCTGAAGGTCCGTGAGACAAGATCGATCACTCTCAAAAATTAATCGGATCGAAAGTTCGGATCAAATATCCTAATGCCAATAAAAAAAACTAACAATGGCAAATAGAGTCTAAAGCGATAATTATCTTAATATTAATTCTACTATAATTATAAAACCAATTACTTTGAGAAAAGGGATGAGCAAACTGAAATAGGAATAACACCACTTAATTATTAAAATCACTATCTTAATTGGTTAGAACTAGACTTGTCCACAAATTGATCAAGTCCAAATCGGACTTGACCCAATTCAAAATCTTAACTATATCTATGGATCAGTTACCCATTGATCCAGTTTAATGGACTCAATCCGTAATTGATCTATTTTCAAGCGGATCAATTAATGACTAAATCATAATTGAATTGGTAAATCGTCGATTCAATCCGATTCAAATAAGCGATTGAACCGATGATTCATCGATGATTTGAATGGTTGGCTTAATCGGTTCACTAATATTATTTATTTAAAATTTATTTTTTAATTTTATTTTTTAAATTTTTAATTAGAACCTTTTATTTAATAATATTTATAATATTTTAAAATTTTTAATGATGTTGAATATATATTAACTCATTTATTTTAAATTTTTAGACTATTCTATCATTCTATTAAAATCAAAATTTTAATCTATATTATTTGAATCTTTGAACTAGGGATTATTTTATCTTTAACTCATTAAATTTATTATATACCTCGAACGAAAAAAGTGAGGTTCTCATATCCGGATCAAGAGAATCAAATACCAAGAAGGAAGTTCAGTTGAGTAAGGAGGATCAGACAACTGATAAGAAGTCCAACTGGGTCAAGAGGGTCAGACACCTGATAGAAAGTCCTGATAAAATGAGGATCGAACATCAAGCAGAAGAAGTCGTTCGAGGACATATAAACTTAAAGGGGGCCAATATGGTTCTTTGTTTGAGGGAGAATTATATTGTTGGGAGTATTGAAAAAATAATTAAAGTCTTATATTGATAAGATAAGAAAAGATCATGTACTTATAAGATGAAAAGATATCTCCATTTGTATGAAATCTTTTGGTTAAAATTCAAAAATAAAAACCATGAAGATTTAGGTCCAAAATGGACAATATCATACCATGGTGAAGATATATGAATCTTATATGCTTCATAATTCATCCGTGATTATTTATGAACATCTTTACTATCCATCGTTCAATCGGATGAACACTAGTATATATATTTTCTAAAATCATACAGAAAATTATTATCATAGATTGATAATCACTTTTTCTAGCATTATTTGATCTTGGTAGGAGCTTGAATTTCACATGAAAAATGAGGATATACTAGTAGATGGTGAATTTGTATACTATTAAATGTGTTTAATCAATTTCAGTTTAAAAATAATGATAATGCAACTTGAATTCTTGTTTTAAGGGCATAAAGTCAAATTGTGTGAAAAATTCTTGGATCATTTCCTTCTATATAATTCAAATTCTCTTCCATGTTACTAGTCTAATTAATATATCATCTATAGTAAATAGATTATATTCCAAATAATCTGAATTGATGACTAAAAATATTTATTTATTTTTAAAATTTAAAAGAGATAAAAGAATATTTATTTAATATTATTTATGTTTTTTAAAGAACAGAAATAACTAAATTAATACTATTCAAAGTTTTACCCATTTAATTATTCAGATATTTATCTTTTTCCAAAATTTGGAAAACATAATTAATTTTTCAATTTTATGTTAATAAGTTATTTGATATTGAAGAGAGAGGAAAATATCCTTTTAATTCAGTATGCTTATTTTTTTTCTCACAAAATAGTAAAATCAGTTTGATTTTATAACTTATATCCACCCAAAGAGGAAATCGATTTTTTCTACCATTTATTAAATACAAAAAATTACCCATAACAAATGAAACTATTTGATATGATATTCTTGAAGGAGGGGTCCCATTTAAAAATTTTAATTTTAGGGGTTTGATTTGGATATTTTCTCATGATTTTACAAATTGGCTTCCATGGCATTTCCTTTGATCACCACTTTAGAACTTTTAATATTTTAGTTATGTAGATAGCTCTACTCTTTTGGTGTTCTTGCTTCCATTGAAGTTGCTACCCTTACTTTCATCGTCTATTTCATTGCATATCGAATAGAAAATTTCATTGTTCTAGTGAATTTGACAGGCTTACTATCTAGTCAATAACTCGAAAAGATTGTAGCAACGACTTGGAGGAGGAAAAGATTGGAGGCCAACAACTCGAAAACATTGAAATTTGTGTTTGTGTAGAATAAATTCTATCTTTAGAGCCATCTAGTCAACTAAGACAATGAATAAAAAATTTAAAGCTAATTACCCATTGTAAGAATAGTTATCTTATCTAAATCTTACACAGACAAATTTAAGACTCAATTCTCATTTCGAGTCACATTGTAATAACTAATCGACTAAAGATGGTACAAATATAATATTTGAATAATCTAAAACTCCCTAAATTGAATATATAGAGTCGTCTATATGTAACTTAGAAATAAGATAGTTATCACAAATATCTTTCTAAAATCTTGAATAACGGTCGAAAATGAAAGAGGGGGGGGGGGGGGGGAGGTAACTATGTACACTGAGCTCTCGTCAATACAAGACCCTAGAAAAGGGTCAAACTATATTTGATTTATTATACATAGTTTTATCCTGTATTGTAAGAGGATATTTTCACAATTTGGATCCGTGACCATAAGGTTATGTAACAACTAATTTCCAGTTGGGTCAAAACTCTCCTTCATTTAAGGCAAGTGAGTTCATGATTCCATCAAAAGTCCGACATTAGCCCTCTTTCTTGAAAGCTTGTTGCTCTCCTCTATTCAAAGCAGATGCTTAGGTCGTGCTTCAGTGTGTGGGTATAGATGAGTCGAGGCATCTTCCAATAGGAACCCTACATGGTTCAATTTCCTCAAGTTGATTTCAAAAAATCTCTCTAATTTCTTTTCGATAAGAGTGGTCCTTTTGTGCCATTACCATAAAATTATCTTTAAATTAGTGGATGGAATATGGGTAAATCAATTTGACTAGTTTGGGTCCAATTAGTCAGCTCCATTAATAAGTCAATGACTTGAATTAGTTGGTCATTAGTACGACGACAAGGATATCTTATTTTAAATATTTGACACACCTTTTGGATTGAATTGACTCACTCTTTTAGAATGTTTGTCACCAATGACATTGCCATTAGTTTATTGTAGATATATCTTTTGGATAAGAAAATTTAAGGCAAGAATGAGCCCCTTTCTCTTTAAGATAGTATTGCTTGAGAGTATTTATTATTTAATAATCATCTCCAAAGATACAATGAGGTTCAACTCAAAATAAAAGCACTAGTCGTCACAAACCCATTTTTGAAGTGTAGAAGCTCTTCAAAAGGAGTAAAGGAGCTCAAGGGATTCAGAACTAAAGAATTTAAAGATTTCAACAAAAGCATGAAGTTTCAAAATGACAAGCTTGCTAAGAAGTGCAATTCCTTGAACAATTTCCACAGCTCAAAATCATGAATGTTTTGGGTACACAACATATAAATTCATTTTCCTCGTTTTGTAGTTCTTGTTTAAGACTATAATTGAGGATATTACTCAATTACTTCAGTAATGATACAATTCATCAGATAAGCATCATATAACCTTTCCATATCCCAGAGAGCCAACTGTGCTTAAGAAATAATACCCAGGTACTGTAGATTTAACGGCTAAAGAACAAATATAATGCTCCTACAAATATAATGCTCGAGAAGAGCTAGACATCTAACGATACTACAATTGTGACCGCAACCTGTTGGTTAGTTTGAGCACCAAAACTTTCTCAGAGAAAAGAAAGCTTCCTCAGTAGCAAGCCTTAGCTACATCATCAAAGTACGCATGTTCCATAGCTTTCTTAGCAGAAATCCGCTTTGAGGGCTCATACTGCAACATCTTCTGCAAGTGGAATAATACTCGAATGAAACTTACAAGAAGTTTAGAGCACAAACAGAAGTAGGGAAAAAATAAAAACTAATTTAGATCTTCACTGTGAACTTGATCATGCAATACAACTTTTGTCTTGATTTTGTAACAGGAAAGAACAGCAACAACCTGTCTACTGAATGCACATACCGAGAGAAGGTCTAATCCATTGGGACCCAGGCCAGGTACAGCTGATGAAAGATCCTTTGCATTCCACTGTGGATACTCATGCCAATTTGCTAGTTTACTTACTCCTGGCCAAACTTCTTCATTTGGCGTGCCAAATAACCTGTATCAACAATGTAATCACGAACTTAACTTAGAAATCTAACTGAAACGAGAAGTAATTAATACCTGAAGATGTGAAGAAGCTGCTGCAGCTCGGAGTCACCAGGAAACAGTGGCTGGGTTGTGACTAGTTCAGCTACAATGGGGGAAAAAAAGGCACGAAGGAGGAAGAAATGATGAACAAGCTTTTGATGAAAGTCCAACATTATAGAAATCACGAAGAAGGATTCTTACCGAACACACAGCCAACTGACCACATATCAACCGGTGTCGAATAGTGTGTGGCACCAAGCAGCACTTCTGGAGCTCGATACCACAGGGTTAGGATCTGAAACAGTGCAGTCGTCAAACAGAGATAAAAAGAGATTTGATTTGCAACATGTTCACGTAAAAAGAAAAAGAAAAATCACATTTTTCCAATATATGCTGAAAAAGATATATGACCTCGTGCGTGTATTTCTTTAGGGGAATGGTGAAAGCGCGACTGAGTCCAAGATCCGCAACTTTTAGCATCATAGTCTTGCGGTCCATTAAAAGATTGTGAGGCTTAAGATCCCTGCACAATTAAGAAGGAGCAAAATTAGTCAACAAGATCTTATCTTTAACATACTGAAACCAGGAATGACTGATAATCAACGAGTTTTTTTTTCCTACCTGTGCAACACTCCATGACCATGACAGAATGAAATTCCTTTGCAGAGTTGATACATCAAAATCTACAGAAAGAAACATTGTGAGAATCTACCAGTTCCGTAGAAATTTCTGCCCTAAAATTCATGTTGTTGATGCAACTATTGACGACTTTTAAAGAAACCCTTCAAGAAACAGAGAATGATCATGAAGTTCTTCGACAACCTCTTGGTAACGAGGAGTACAACAATTTTTTATGCATCATATTGGTCGTAGAGAAAAAAAAATGCAGCTTTTAATTGATTAATTTATTTACCTTAACAGTCATTGGCGGCATCCTTTCATGGCTCTGTCGGAAACTTCTGATGTACTTTTTCAGATCCGTGTCCATGTACTCAAAGACTAGGTAGAGAATGGTTTGGCCCTCCTTGTTCTGGTCTTGTTTCAGATCCAGAAGCCTGCAATCGGAATCAAGAGCAAGCAAATCGATGAAAATAGTCTAGAGAAAACGAATTTTCCACAAATTATTTAATCAGTTTAAGAAGAGCACCTGACGATATGGGGATCGATGGAAAGCATGCGGAGGAGGGAGACCTCGCGGAGCGTGGTGGGAGGAACGCCCTCGTCATCCTCAGGGAGCCGGGTCTTCTTGAGGGCGACGATCTTGCCGGTGGTCTTCTCCCGCGCCTTGTAGACCTTACCGTACGTTCCTTCCCCGACCTTCTCCAGCTTCTCGTACGCGTCCATCGCCCGACCCTGACGTCCTTCGACTGCGATCGCCATGTCTGCGACTCTACTCGTCTTCGTCTTGGACAAATTAGGGTTTGTTTTCTCTTATAATGTGGTCCGACAGCATCGATCGAAAGAAAATAGCCGTTGGCCAACGTTCTTGTGAAACTTTAAATTTGAATCGGATGTCGTCATCATTTTAAATCTAATTTCGAAAATATAGTAAAATAAAATTCATTTTTTACCGACCTCTATAAATTTAAAAATGCTCCTTTTATTTATATATATATATATATATATATATATATAATGTTGATATCCTGCGTGACAGGTTACTGTGTGTTGTGTGTGAAAATGAGAAATGCACAGTAATATGATGCGTGCATCTCTTTTCGCCCGACCACTGCAGCTCGGAATCGCTGGCGGACGATCGAAATTTGGTCGTCGTCAGGTCGACACCAGATTCTGGTCAGACAACGTTGGGAATCCGATCGATTCTCAGCCGGAATCAGGTGCCATCACGGTCGCCACTGGTCGCGGCATTGGCGATCGCAATGCGATCGGATTTCGGTGGCGACCGCTATGACACCTGATTTCGACCGAGAATCAGCCGGATTCCGATAGCAATCCGGTGTCGGCCTGACGACGATCTGATTGCAGTCGGAATCCGACCGCATCGCGGTCGCCAGTGTCGTGGCCAATGGCGGCCGCGATCGCACTGGATTCCAATCGGGAATCGATCGAATTCCGACCACCGTAAGGTTGGAATTCGGTGTCGGCCTAACGGTAAAGGGTCGGATTTCGGGCTGCAATGGTCGGGCGAGAAGAGATGCGCGTGCGGACAAGGAACTGTGCATTTTTCAATCGTGTTAGATCGACGATCGAAGTCGCGTCGCACATCAACATTGACGAATGAAGTACACAGAAGATCAATTATATATATATAGAGGAGGCTGACTCCTCATGCGTGCACAGGCACGGACGGATGAATATATATTCTTCATTTTTGGCCGGTTCAATAAAAATTGAGCTTATTTAAATTTGATTTTGTTCATGTAATCATGTGCTAAGCGATTGAGCTCGTTTTGTATTATACTAATACTATATGTGAAATATATAGGTGCATAATTGTCATGGAATTTCAACTACAGTTTAACAAGAATCAATTGTCTAAGGTTGATTAAATATTTAGTTAATAGAATACTAACTTTTGTTAGCAGTGGAAGTCTTGCGAGTTAAAAATAATTGAATGTTAATTAAAGATACCGTGTTGGGAGTATAATCAAAGTTTTACATCGAAAAATATAAAAAATATTATGGATTTATAAGATAAAAAAAATATCCCAATTGGTATGAAATTTTTTTGGGTTTAACTTAAACATAAAATCATGAGGACTTAAATTCAAAGTGGACAATATCATATCATTATAGAGATATATGAATTTCATTAAAATAAAAAATTAACATTAGAGTGATAGTCCAAGTCAAGAAATGTCGATGGAATAGTAACATCGAATGAAGAAAGTGGAGGATGCCATGTCTGACTCAAGAGGATCAGATACCATGTAGGAAGTTTATTTGGGTAAAAAAGATTGAACAATTGACAGGAATATCTGGTGAGTTAGACATCAGATAGGAAGTCCAATTAGATCAAGAAGATTGAACAACTGATGGAAAGACCTGGTGGACCAGACATCAAGTGAGAAGTCCAGTTGGATCAGGAAGATTGGACAATTGACATGAAGACCTAGTGGACCAGACACCACATAGAAAGTTTAATTGAGTCAGGAAGATCAAACAATTAACAGAAATACCTGGTGGATTAAGGTTCAAATATTAAGCAAAGAAAATCTTTCAAGGACGGATAAACTTAGGGGGGGGGAGGGAGGGTTCTGATGTGGTCCTTTGTTTGAGGAAAAAATTATTAAAAGTACAATCAAAGTTCTATATCGGAAAGA
The DNA here is from genome assembly GCA_025175895.1 of Wurfbainia villosa. NCBI lineage: Eukaryota > Viridiplantae > Streptophyta > Magnoliopsida > Zingiberales > Zingiberaceae > Wurfbainia > Wurfbainia villosa. The sequence continues at coordinate 102,204,314 of CM045988.1, read as the reverse complement.
CATAAAAAAGATTATGAACTTATAAAATGAAAAGATATCTTTGAGTTCAACTCAAAATATAAAATTATAAGAGGTTAAATTTAAAGTGGATAATATTATACTTTTATCAAGAAATATGAAACTGACATAGAGAGAGATTTTTGGTAAGATATGAAATCCCGATTGATTGAGGACAAGTAGAGATTAAGCATTAAAAATGTGAAAGACAAATTCTATGTGAGAGAATGACTTGTACTTCAGTCAAAAATAACTTTCTTAAGTAGATGATGGCTTAACAAAATTCAAAGTCAAAATAGCAAGTTGACTGTCAAAGTATGTAGCAATAAAAAGATGATTATGTTTGTCTTCAATGTTTATCGGTTCCTCGATAATGGTGAAATGAGATAAATCGTAGAAAGATTATGTCCCTTGATATGATGGCTAAAAATAACGAAAAGCTTCTAAATCCGTGTGAAAATTTTAGATCTCATACCGAGATTTGATCTTTGCCCATCTATGACAGTATCCACGTTGCTTTAGCCATCGGGCCGTCCCGAAGGGACATTAACTAGTCCATTGTAAATTGATTATAATTTAAATTTTTTAGATGTTAAGGTAAAACTTTCAAAATTAGTAGACTAATAAGGATTAACAATAACTAATAAAGATTAAGAGTTGATTGATGAATATGTCATTAGAAATTTCAATCAAAAGATGAAGAGAATCAAGAACAATCATAAATTAATTATTCATATTCGATTAATGAACACATCAATTAATGATATGCTTTGATAGGGTGATGCAAAATAATGATAAGATTGCTAAAGGGGGAGAGAATAAATAACACACTTGCAAATAAAATTTCTAACTTCTCTTGTTATGGTGTTAGCGCGGGCATGCATGTTAATATAAATATAATGAATATATGCAAATAATCATAAAGGATACTTAATAATTTACTTAGTTCATAACTCTCAAATTGCTACATCGAAAGTCTATGCATATGAGATTCATTACTTTTCTCCTCTTTGATAAAAGGCTGGAGGTAAAGAAACCTCATAATACATCAATTAGAAACAATATAATAAAAAAGAGGCACAATGAAGAAATAGTAATTTGAATAGTTATATGGCATTCGGAGTCTTCAAGCCTCTTGTCCCATTTTATAGCCTTCACCACAATTAGTCAAATATGCTAACATGTCATGGTTAGGTTGAACAGAAACTCTTATTTGATTATCCATGCAATGATGAGTTAGTTGTCGACCCCATCCACAAACAAGCTTTCACTTATCGTCAGAGCTGACGTGGTAGCTTTCTGAGCGATTAAATCCCTTTCTAGTCGATCAATCCCCGATTAATATGGATCTTTGATCGCCTCATCTGGATCTAACTTGGATCATAAGTCATGTGTGTTTTTGGTAGACCAAATTCATTTTTCGATCTCTCAAAACTTACAAATCAAATGCTTTAAACTTATTCAAAGAGATAGAAGATAATTCTGTACATCAGTTGCTCAAACTAATTTTCAATCGACTAAGACTTTGATCACCCTAAAACTCTAATTCAAGTCAATTAAGACCAAGTTCATCTATGTTGTATTTTTATCCTTAGTCCCAATATAAGTTCAATCAACTTAGCTCGCTAAAAGTTTAATTGCACAGGCTTATCTTAGCTTCTCATCCTTCTGATGCATCAACCTTTTCGACTTACTTCTTGTGCTTCCTTTTCGTGACACCTACTCTTTTGTCAAGCCTCTCATGCCTTGAATGTATCAAACCTATCGGCTCACTCATTATGTTATCCTTCTCATATGCTTGTATCTTCTGCTCTAGGTATGTGTTTAATATTCCTCATCTTTTCTGTCTCTTGAGTGTCTCATACCACCTTTCTTTATACTATATTGGACCTTGAGTTATCAGTGGTTCTTATAGGAGACTCAAAAATTTATTTAGTTGACAACTCTCAAGTTGCTACATCGAAGGCCTATGCACATGGGGTCCATTACTTTTCTCGTCTTTGATAAAAGGCTGGAGGTGAAGAAACCTCATAATACATCAATTAACAACAATATAATAAAGAAGAGGCGCAATGAAAAAATAGTAATTTGAACAGTTGTGTGGTGTTCGGAGTCTTCAAGCCTCTAGTCCCATTTTATCGCCTTCACCACAATTAGTCGAATCTATTGACATGTCATGGTTTTGTTGAACGAAAACTCTTATCCAATTATCCATACAATACTGAGTTAGTTGTTGGCCTCATCCATAAACAAGCTTTCACTTATCGTTAATGTTGACATGGTAGCTTTCCGATTGACCATCCCCTTTCTAGTCGATCGATCCCCGATTAACTTGGATCTTTGATCACCTCATCTGGATCTAACTTGGATCATAAGTTATGTGTGTTTTGTTGGTGCAACAATGCCCCAAGCATTAATATATGTTTTGATGTTTGGTTAAATCATCTAAGTTAGGCAATGCTTTGTGATCTAATTGTGCACATGTTTAAGTGACAGGAAAATCCAAGGATGAAGACTTGGTAAAAGAGAAGTCCAAGTATGATCTTGGCAAGGAAAGTCCAAGTATGATCTTGGCAGCATAAGACCAAGTTTGTAGTCTTGGCAGCGTAAAGTCCAAGTGAACCTTGACAAAGAAAGTCCAAGGGATGGACTTGACAGCGTAAGACCAAGCTTGGAGTCTTGGCAGCGTAAAGTCCAAGTGAACCTTGACAAAAGAAGTCCAAAGTAAAGTCTTGGCAGTATAAGTCCAAGCTTGTAGTCTTGGCGGCATAAAGTCCAAGCATTTGGCAACCCAAGACATGACGAGGCCGAAGGAAACTCTTGAAAGCGGGTGCAAGGCTGAAGGAAGAGTTAGAAGGTCAAGTCTAGGTCTAGGGAGTCAATTCAAGTATGAATTATTCATACTTGACTAGTATCAGTCGACTGATATGATGTATCAGTCGACTGGTCAGGTGCTCGACTGAGTCAGGATGATACCCTGACTATCAGTCGACTGCGTGGTCGTAGCAGTCGACTGATAAGGCAATCAGTCGACTGCCAATCCAGGCAGTCGACTGATCGAGTCGAAAATGGGCACAGAATGGAGTCTCACTCGACTTCTCGCGGTGATCACTCGACTGATCGCCTCATCAGTCGACTGATGAGGTGATCAGTCGACTGATAGGCCTCTCGTTGGAAATGGTGGCTGCGAATCCCTGCGGATCGGCTTTGTCAGAAGTCGTTAGCTTCGACGGCAGTCGACTGATGGTGATCATCAGTCGACTGATCAAAGCCCAACGGGAAAAACATCCCTTCTTCTATAAGAAGGGGCCTTGAGGAGCTTGGTAAAGCTAGTGCTCTCATTCCTAACTACACCCTCGTGCTCACCAAGCTTTCTCCAAGTGTTTTTGTGATTCTAAACCTCCTCTTCTCTAGTCATCATCTTCCATCATTGTAAAGAAGAGGAGTGCATTGTAATACAAGGTTTCTCCACCTTGGTTCATCCAAAGGAGGATATAGTGAAGCTTGGTTAGGGCTAATCCACCTTACGGATTACCGTGGAGTAGGAGCGTTATCTCCGAACCACGTACATCGGGTGTTAGCATTGTTTTTCTTGTTTCTTATTCTTATTCGTATTTGTATTTGTATTGCTTCCGCTAACGTATTTGTAGAAACAAAGAAAGGCTAATCACCCCCCTCTAGCCGTTACAAAGATCCAACAAGTGGTATCAGAGCCCGGATAGCTTGGAAGATTTCACCATTAACCAAGGCATTAATGGCTCTTCAAGAGGGATATAGCACCGCCAAGCCACCGCTCTTCGATGGGAGTCACTTTGCGTATTGGAAATATAGGATGAAGTATTATCTAATGAGTAATATTGAGATTTGGCATAGCATTGTAGATGACTTTGAGGAACCGTTGGATGAACATGGAAACCCTATTCCAAGCAAGGATTGGACAAGGGAAATGAATAGGAGGTTCGAATCAAATGCAAAGGCAGTACTCACCATCCAATGCGATATTACAATGGAGCAACTCAACAATGTGGGGCCTTTCGAATCCGCCAAGGAATTATGGGAAAAGCTCATTGAGCTAAATGAAGGATCCAAGGAGTCAAAGAGGGCCAAGAAGGACTTGCTAATTGGACAACTTCAAGCCTTCCAAATGAAGATGCATAAAACCGTAAGCCAAATGTATGGAAGGTTTAAGGAGATTGTGAATGGACTCCACATCATAGGTGAGCGAGTTGACAACCAGGATTTGGTAAGGTATATTCTCCAAGCATTTTCTAGAACTTCTCTATGGACTTCTATAGTTGATGCTATTAAGATAACTAGAGATCTTTCTCAAATTAAAATTGATGAATTATTTTGTGAGTTTGAATTGCATGAGCAAACTAACATGTCCTCTAAGGAAAAAGGTTTAACTCTATTTGTTGAAAAGAAGAAAAAGAAGAAGAAAGAAAGGAAATAAGTGTCATCATCATCCGAGTCGGAGCATGATTCAAGTAGTGATGGAGACTCATCTAGTGAGATGACCAATTTTGTCAAGAAGCTCTATAGAAAATCAAAGGACTTCAAGAATAGAGAAGCAAGGAAGGGGTCCCATTCTTCAAGAGGTAAGTTTAGTGGTAATTCAAATTTTAATAATAATGTGATTTGCCATGCTTGCAATAAGAAGGGGCACATAAAGTCAAATTGCCCGAAGCTAAAGAAGGAGGAAAAAGAAAAGAAAAAGAAGGATAAGAAGGAAAAGAAGAAGAAGGAGGTCATGATGGTTCAAACCACATGGGACACACCGAGTGTTGAAGATTCCTCCTCCGATGATGAGCTTTGCCACATCACACGCCATGTGACACTCATGACCCAAGGAGATGACTCCGGTACATCAAGTCAAGAAGAAGACTCTTCAAGTGATGAATCGTCATCTAGTGACGATGAGGTAATGAATTCTCATAAAATTAAGCTTCTTTATAAATTAATTGCTTATCTTAAAGAGGCTCTAGATAAGTCTAAATCTAAGGTTAGAAGCATGAAAGTAGAACTAAAGGCCATTAGGAATGAAAAACCTTTACATGTTGATTCTTGCATACTTAAGGAAGAGAATGACAAACTTAAGGATGAGGTTAGTGACCTAAAGGCATGCTTAGAGAAATTTACGAATGACTCAAAATATCTTGACATGATCCTTAGCTGACAAAGAGCCGTTTACAACAAGGCCGGTTTAGGATATAAGCCAAAAGAAAAAGAAGTTGCTTATATCTCATTGATTAATAGAAAAGCAACCACTAAGGGTAAGGTTAAGAAAGCATGGGTACCTAAGAAGTTTTTACTTAATGTTACCGGTCCAAATATTTGGGTACCAAAAGCTTGTGTTTTTCATGTGATTTAGGTAGGAGAGCAAGGTATGTGGATTGTGGATAGCGGTTGCTCAACACATATAATCGGGGATGTGAGCAAGTTCTCCACAATTAAGTATGTGAAGAAGGGAGCGGTGTTTTTTGGAAATAATGGAAATCTCAAGATATTAGGTAGAGGTACAATTGAGGTATCCCCCAAAATTGTCATTCACAAAGTTTTACTAGTTGAAAATATGAAATTTAATTTATTAAGTGTGAGTTAACTTTGTGATGCAAACTACTATGTTTCTTTTGAATCTTCTAAATGCATGATTAGACACAAGGAATTAAATGATTGTATGTTAGTTGGATATAGGAAATCAAATATTTATTATGTTGATCTTTCATATACTTCTAACATTTCTACTAAGTGTCTTGTTGCAAAAGAAGAAGAAAGTTGGCTATGACATAGGAGATTGAGGCACATCAATATGAAAAACATAGCCAAGGTAGCCAAATTGGAGTTGGTCAAAGGGCTACCAAAGATCAAGTATGTCAAGAACAAAATGTGTGATGCATGCCAAGAAGGAAAACAAGCAAAGGCATCACACAAAGGTAAAACCTTAACTAATACCTCTTTATCGTTAGAACTATTGCATCTTGACTTATTTGATTGTCATAGTACTCCTTCTTTAAATGGTAACAAATATTGTTTAGTCATAGTAGATGATTTTTCTAGGTATACTTGGGTCTATTTTATGAAACATAAGGATGATACTTTAAAAATAATCATAGGATTTAGTAAAAGGGTTGAAAATGAAAAGAGTCTCAAAATCAACCGGATCCGTAGAGATCATTGTGGTGAATTTGAGAATTCTAAATTTTCACAATTTTGTTTAGAGCAAGGGTACAAGCATGAGTTCTCTTGACCTAAAACACCCCAACAAAATGGGGTGGTGGAAAGGAGAAATCGTGCCCTACAAGAGTCGGCTAGGATTATGCTTAATGCATATTCTTTACCTAGCTACTTATGGGCGGAAGCGATTAATACCGCTTGCTATATCTAAAATAGGGTTCAAATCCATAGGTTTTTAAGAAAGACACCATTTGAATTATGGAATGAGACTATTCCCACAATTCATTATTTCAAAGTCTTTGGATGTAAAGTTTACATTTTAAACACCAAAGATAACTTAGGAAAATTTGAATCCAAAGCAGATGAGGGAATCCTAGTTGGATACTCATCCACGAGTAGAGGATATAGAGTCTACAATAAGAGAACCCAAGGAATTGAGGAGTCCTCTAATGTTCAATTTGATGAAATCACTAGTACCTACCCTAGAAAGTCCTCCATTGATAAGGATATTAATGACAATAATGAAGACATTACCCAAACACTTCAAAATTTGACCATAAGGAGTAATGATCAAGGGGGAGGAAGAGGAGATTCCGATGATGAAAGGAGGATAGAAGATAACAATGATCAATTTGAAACCCCTTCTAGAACCCTAAGAACTCATCAAGATCATCCACTTGACCAAGTAGTAGGAGATCTATCTCAAAGAGTAAGAACTAGGTCATTTCATAGAACTCCTACTAGTCAAGTTGCTCTTATTTCACAAATTGAGCCCAAATCGATCAATGATGCATTACATGATCCGGATTGGATTTTGGCAATGCAAGATGAATTGGCTCAATTTGAGAGGAGTCAAGTATGAGAGTTAGTTCCCAGACCCAATGATAGCACCATAATTACTACAAGATGGGTCTTTAGGAATAAGCTAGATGACCAAGGAAATATCACTAGAAATAAGACTAGGTTGGTTTCTAGGGGATTCAATCAAGTTGAGGGGCTTGACTATGATGAGACTTATGCCCCGGTTGCTAGGTTAGAGTCTATTAGAATTCTTTTAAGATATGCTTCCTATATGAGATTTAAACTTTATCAAATGGATGTTAAATCGACATTCCTAAATGGTTATATTAAAGAAGAAGTATATGTAGAACAACCACCCGGGTTTGAAAACCTAGATTATCCAAACCACGTATATAAGCTTAGGAAAGCGTTATATGGGTTAAAACAAGCTCCCCGGGTATGGTATGAAAGATTGTCATCCTTCTTAATTTCTAAGGATTTTAGAAGAGGCCAAGTAGATCAAACCTTGTTCATAAAGTCAACATTAAAGGATATCTTCATAGCCCAAGTATATGTTGATGACATTATTTTTGGGTCAACAAATGATGATCTTCTTCAAGACTTTATAAAAAACATGGAGAATGAATTTGAAATGAGTTTAGTTGGAGAGCTTAACTTTTTCCTAGGGTTACAAGTCAAGCAAACCAATGAAGGGATTCATATTTATCAAACCAAATATGCAAATGAAATGATCAAGAAATTTGGTTTGGAAAATGCCAAAATTGTAACCACTCCTATGGCCACTAGCACTAGAATAGATAGTGATCATGATGGTAAATCAATTGATCTTAAATTTTATAGGAGTATGATTGGTAGCCTACTATACCTAACCGCTAGTAGACCCGATATCTTATTTGCGGTAGGTATGTGTGCAAGATACCAATCTTGTGCCAAAGAATCACATTTAGTAGTCGTTAAGAGAATTTTAAGATATATTAAAGGCACCCTAAATGTAGGACTTTGGTATCCTAGGACTAGGTCTTTTGAGTTGCTTGGCTATACCGATTCCGATTATGGCGGTTGCAAATTGGATAGGAAGAGTACTAGTGGTGGATGCCAATTTCTTGGGTCCTCCCTAGTTAGTTAGAGTAGTAGGAAGCAACATTGTGTTGCTTTATCAACCACCGAAGCCGAATATGTGGCTATGGGTGGTTGTGTAGCTCAATTACTTTGGATGAGACATACTCTTGAGGACTATGAGCTACACTACTCTAATGTTAAAGTTTATTGTGACAATGTGAGTACCATCAACTTGACCAAAATCCGATACATCACTCTAGGACCAAGCACATTGAAGTGAAACATCACTTCATAAGAGATCATGTGACAAGAGAAGACATTGAACTTAATTATATAGAATCTAAGTCTAACCTTGCCGATATCTTCACCAAAGCTCTTCCGAAAACCAAATTTTCATCATTAAGGAGAGAGCTTGGTATGTGCTTTGTAGAGTAAAATTTTAGGTTTGCATGATCCCATATTCATAATGTTTAACCTTATACCTCGATGCATCTCACAAAAAGCCTTTAGAAACCTTGATTTTTGTATTGAAACACTTAGGAACATGTGAGATGATAGGGAAGGTGTACTTGGCTCATCATGCTTGTTATGATGTATTACTATGAGCCAATGACACACCTAGAAACATGAATACTTCATGGACCAATCATTGGGAAGACTTGTATTCAAGTAATGAATACATAGCTCTAAGAACATGGTTGGAAATTCCAAATCATATATATTTTAAACTATGTTCATCTAATTTTGAAAAACAATTTTCAAGAGGAAGACAAAAGTGATACAAAGTTTGCCAAATTTTTAGAACTTTTGTTAGTTTCCAAGTTTGTATCAATCCTGGAATCTGGAAAACATAAAATTTTCAAATTATTTTTCCTTGATAGATAATGATTCCAAAAATGTGTACGCCAAATTTCGTGATTTTTCGAGGTTTCTAGAATTTCTAACGCATTTCTGAAGTTGGGCTGAAAAGGCTGAAATTCGGATTTCAAGCGTAGCAGTCGACTGATACACTGTGTTTTCTGATAAATAGCTCCATTTTCTGATATTTTAGTGAATCTTTGATGTCCTAAAACTATAGCATGATAATATTGAGTATAAACAAACTTTTAGGGTTGCTTAATGCAGTATCTTAGGGGGAGTTTCATAAAATATATCCTTTTCATCCCTAAACTTACATTGTTGGTGCAAAGTTAGGACATAACTTTCGAACTTTTGTTATGCTTTGCTTCAAACGTTATTCACACATCATGAAGTATATCTTGGATTAAGGGGGAGCTTAATATCAATCTTATACCTCAATCCAAGATACAACTATCTTAATTCTTTCATGAAATTTATGAATTCTTCTCTTTTTGATGCATGTCAAAGGGGGAGAAGGAACGTTTAAGTTAGAATTCATATTATGATTATGTAAAGACCTAACTTAAATGTTTGCCAAACATCAAAAAGGGGGAGATTGTTGGTGCAACAATGCCCCAAGCATTAATATATGTTTTGATGTTTGGTTAAATCATCTAAGTTAGGCAATGCTTTGTGTTCTAATTGTGCATATGTTTAAGTGACAGGGAAATCCAAGGATGAAGACTTGGTAAAAGAGAAGTCCAAGTATGATCTTGGCAAGGAAAGTCCAAAGGACGGACTTGACAGCATAAGACCAAGCTTGTAGTCTTGGTAGCGTAAAGTCCAAGTGAACCTTGGCAAAGAAAGTCCAAGGGATGGACTTGGCAGCGTAAGACCAAGCTTGGAGTCTTGGCAGCGTAAAGTCCAAGTGAACCTTGGCAAAGGAAGTCCAAAGTAAAGTCTTGGCAGCATAAGTCCAAGCTTGTAGTCTTGGCGGCATAAAGTCCAAGCATTTGACAACCCAAGACATGACGAGGCCGAAGGAAACTCTTGAAAGCGGGTGCAAGGCTGAAGGAAGAGTTAGAAGGTCAAGTCTAGGTCTAGGGAGTCAATTCAAGTATGAATTATTCATACTTGACTAGTATCAATCGACTGATATGATGTATCGGTCATTGAGTCCGATGCTCATTGAGTCGAGGATGATACGACTATCGGTCATGGCGCGTGGTCGTAGTAGTCGTCGATATAAGGCAATCGATCGATTGCCAATCCAGCGATCAGCGATCGAGTCAAAAATGGACACAGAATGGAGTCTCACTCGACTCCTCGCGGCGATCACTCTACTGATCGCCTCATCAGTCGACTGATAGGCCTCCCGTTGGAAATGACGGCTGTGAATCCCCGCGGATCGGCTTTGTCAGAAGTCGTTAGCTTCGACGGCAGTCGACTGATGGTGATCATCAATCGACTGATCAAAGCCCAACGGGAAAACAACCCTTCTTCTATAAGAAGGGGCCTTGGGGAGATTGGTGAAGCTAGTGCTCTCATTCCTAACTACACCCTCGTGATCACCAAGCTTTCTCCAAGTGTTTTTGTGATTCTAAACCTCCTCTTCTCTAGTCTTCATCTTCCATCATTGTAAAGAAGAGGAGTGCATTGTAATACAAGATTTCTCCACCTTGGTTCATCCAAAGGAGGATATAGTGAAGCTTGGTTAGGGCTAATCCACCTTACGGATTACCGTGGAGTAGGAGCGTCATCTCCGAACCACGTACATCGGGTGTTAACATTGTTTTTCTTATTTCTTATTCTTATTCGTATTTGTATTTGTATTACTTCCGCTAACGTATTTGTAGAAACAAAGAAAGGCTAATCACCCCCCTCTAGCCGTTACAAAGATCCAACATGTTTTTGGTTAACCGAATTCATTTTTTGATCACTTGAAACTTCCAAATCAAATGCTTTGAACTTATTCTAAGAGATAGAAGATAATCCTGTGCATCAGTTGATTGAAACTTCAATCACCCTAAAACTTTAATTCAAGTCAATTAAGACCGAGTTCGTCTAAGTTGTGTTTTTATCCTTAGTCCCAATATAAGTTCACTCAACTTAGCTCACTAACAACTTTCTTGCATGGGTTTTCTTAACTTCTCATCCCTCGGATGCATCAACCTCTTTGGCTTACTTCCTGTGCTTCCTCTTCATGACACCAACCTACTCTTTTGTCAAGCCTCTCATACCTTGAATGCATCAAGCCGATAGGCTCACTCCTTATGCCACACTTCTTGTATGCTTGTATCCTCTACTCTAGGTATGTGTTCAATGCTCCTCATCTTTTTCTATACTACATTGGACCTTAAATTATCAGTGTTCTTGTGTATTCTCTTAAGTCCCTACATACTTAGACACACATATCAAATAATATAACAAAAACCTAATTTAAATTCATTTATCAAAACATCAAAAATGTGGTTAAATCACAAGGGGTACCAATGATCGCCCCTTCAACCATTTGAGAAACTAACAATGCTCATGATTTAAGAAACTTAGTCACAATTTTATTTGGAGCAATCAACTGGTAGAAGGTAACAATTGACTAATAATACAATCAACAAAAGATTCATCCTTGAGTAAAAGGTTGGAATTCATCAATCTAACGAGCTCTATCAATCCGTTCCCGGGTCATTGTAAGGGAGGTAAATCACGGGGAGTCTTTGATCCAAAATTCGTTGGTAAATTGCATCGAGAGTCAACACCTTTGCAGAAGCAGGGGATTGCCCCTTTCTTCCTTGAACAGATTCTACATGCATTTACCATCGGAGTTAGTCCGCGGAGACAACAAAGGATTCATCCTTCCAAAAAGTTGGGAATCTGCCCAACTAGCAGCCCCCTGCCACCCGTCTCAGGGCTGCGGTGAGAGGGAGGGTAAATCATGGGGAAAACTTTGTCCCTGGACACGGTGGCAAGGCAGAGGGGGGTCATCTGACGTCAGGGGGGATTTTAGACTCCTCATTCGGAATCGACCCAAACCCGTTTCCAAAGCGACTACCATGCCTTACCATCGCGCCATCCCCGAGGGGACAACAAAGGATTCATCCTTTAACAAAAGTGAAATGGATGACATGGTGTGTTAGATTTGATTGATAAAGAATAACAGTTGATTGATATATAGCCATTAATTGACTAATAACTATTTAGTAGTTGTTCGATAACAACGACATTTAATGATAAAATCTAAGAACAGTAGATCAATCAATTGATTATCGTTAACAATCAATTAGTAGACTTCAAATTCTATAAAATTGAGAGAATGCATTTCGACCAAGATATCATCTATATGTGCTACCGTAGAAGCAATTTAATTCTCCTTCTTTGTTATCCTTTCATTAGTTATTGTTATTTTTTATTTTATGCTTTATTTGAAGTAGTTTTTTTTATTCAATTTAAGCATCAAGCTTTTTCTATTCTATATTTTTCTATTGCAGCTGTAAGATTTATGTAAAGGTTTTTTTTTTGTCTCTATTACATTTTTGAAAAGAAGGAAAGAAAGTGAATTTTCAAGGACTCATATTACAAAACTATAGATTGTGAAAAATATCATCATATTCAGCTCATTCGTGAGTATATTTATTATTCATCATCTGATCGCTTATGTATTATAGTTCAATCTTTGAATCTTAAAAAATCGGACGATGAATAATAAAAGTGTTTATCGATGTTCACGGATGAATTGTGACTATTAAACCAGATTATATCCTATACTTTTACTTTTTGCCCTTGTATTTACTATAAATATTAACTTTTTAGTATTCTAGATTTTCAAAAATATTATTTATTGTAAATATTTACAATTGTTTACATTTTCAATACATTGTAGCTATTATACTAACCGCATTATCATAAGCAATTAAATCTTTGTACTCATATATTTTGATTTTTTTTTAATGCATATGAATAAGGAGATAATTAATAAGACTATCAGGGACTTTTTTTTTTGTTGTGGGACTTAAAAAAGAGAAAAAAAATAGAAGAGGTAATAAACAACAAATTTAATATTTCTATTGTGCACGCATATTATCCTAATTAAGTTTTACACTTAAATTATTTGTTAGCGCAATATTGCTCTCAAATCCTTCTAATTTATATTAATATATATGTTAACTTGACAAGCATGAAACATAGAGAGTTCATGATTTGATCTCGTGAAACTTCATGAAAAAAAAATTCTCTCATAAAGTTTCATTTAATTTGTTTGTTTCCTTTGTAAAAGTATATTTTCCAATTTGTTATCAACCATCGAATTTACTTTCGCATAATAAATTACCAACCAAACTGAGGGCCTCGTTAAGCATGAAATTTCAGTCAATTTAGCAAATGGATTGCAAATAAAATATACATCCAAAGCAAAATGTGTAAGAAATATAAATTGTCAGCACTAGTTGATCATTAATCGATTTACACACCAACCAAAATTCTTAACATGATCATCAATCTCCAATTTCAGTGCTTGAGAAAAGCTACACAAACAAAGATCATCAGTGGCCAAAACTCGTTTGTTAGATTGAAAGCTTCCATGGAGAAAATCCTCAGTAGAGAGCTTTATCTACGTCATCAAAGTATGGGTGCTCCATAGCTTTCTTGGCTGAAATTCGCTTCCAAGGCTCATACTGCAACATCTTCTGCAAGTGTGAAGTTCAAATGGAACTTATTACCAATATTAAAAATGATTCAGATCAATGTTATATATACAAAGAAGATAGAATTAAGCTTGCACAAAGCTACATTTACTGTTTCTGCACTTACAGAGAGAAGATCTAACCCACTGGCATCCAAGCCAGGCACGGCTGACGAGAGATTCTTAGGACTCCACTGAGGATACTCATGCCAATTTGCTAGTTTACTTACTCCTGGCCAGACTTGTTCACTTGGTGTGCCGAGTAACCTGTATCATCGATGTAGTTACCAACTTGGCGTAGAAACCTAGCAGAATTACAAGCTTTCTGATTAAGAAATAAATTTACCTGAAGATGTGAAGAAGCTGCTGTAGCTCAGAGTCACCAGGAAAGAGCGGTTGAGTTGTTACTAGTTCAGCTGCAATTGAAAGATAGTTTCAATCTTGTTTTGATGAACTTATAGAGGAACCATGTCGTGTCTGGAATGGTAGTTACTTACCGAACACACAGCCAACTGACCACATATCTACCGGTGTGGAATAGTGTGTGGCACCAAGCAGCACTTCTGGAGCTCGATACCAAAGAGTGAGGATCTGAAACAGTTTGGTCGTAAAATAAAGATGATGAACTTCTGAAAAGTTGCTACCTTTTCAATTCCACAAAAGAAAATTGCAATTTTCCCCTCAGAATATCATGAAAAAAAATATATGACCTCGTGGGTGTACTTCTTGAGGGGGATCGTGAAAGCACGACTAAGTCCTAGATCGGCAACTTTTAGCATCATGTTCTTGCGATCCATTAAAAGATTGTGGGGTTTAAGATCTCTGCATAATTAAGGAGCGGATTTTTCAGCAAGATCTCATTTTTAACGTACTGAAACAAAGAATAGCTGTGTAATCAATGATTTCTGTCTGTTTTTTTCTTTCAACCTGTGCAACACTCCATGACCATGACAGAAAGCAATTCCTTTGCAGAGTTGATACATCAAAATCTGCAGGAAGAAACCTTGTGAGAGAAATTCTAGTGGAAACAGAGAAAATTCTGCCCAAAAATCATAAATTGACTTACGATTGACAGGTTTTAAATAAATTTTCCATGGAACAGAAAATAATCATGAAGTTCGCGAAACCTCTCGGTAACAAGGAGATGAACAAGATTGGATGCAATCGCATTTAGTTAAAACTGCGGCATTTTTTTTTTTACCTTGACAGTCATTGCTGGAATCAATTCATGGCTCTGACGAAAACTTCTGATGTACTTCTTAAGATCTGTGTCCATGTACTCAAAGACAAGGTACAGAATGGTTTGTCCCTCCTTATTCTGGTCTTGCTTCAGATCCAGAAGCCTGGAATCGAAGGCCCGAGCAAACAAATCGATGAAAATAGTCCCAAAAAACGGATTTTTTTTTTCCTTTTCAAATTTGTTCGTTAATTAGGTTAAGGAAGAGACACCTGACAACGTGCGGGTCGATCGAGAGCATGCGGAGAAGGGAGACCTCTCGGAGCGTGGTGGGAGGTACGCCCTCATCATCCTCGGGGAGGCGGGTCTTCTTGAGGGCGACGATCTTGCCGCTTGCCTTCTCCCGTGCCTTGTAGACTTTGCCGTACGTCCCTTCGCCCACCTTCTCGAGTTTCTCGTAAGCGTCCATCGCCCGACTTTGCCCTCCGTCGACCGTGATCGCCATGCCTACTCCTCTTCTTCTTCGTCTTTCCTTCTCGGTGAAAAGGAGGGCCGTTTGTTCATTATAATCCCGATCGGAACGAGAAAATAGCCGTTGGCTAACGGGCATGTGGAAATTGAATTTGAAACATTGCGGGGGCCATCTTCCCCCAATGTAAAAAGTTTTTTTTTAAAAAAAAAATATTTTGTAAAAAGTTATATTTCTAACAATAAAATCTTATTTAAAATCAGATTTCATTTCCTTCTAGATTTTAGTAATCCCTTTTAAATGGTTGATTTGGACAAAATAGGATAGTTAGTACGGTACAAAATTGTTATAGTGGATAAGGATTAATTCTTATCAAGCGTAGAGTGTCGATCCTCCATCGCATTCAAGTATTGATACGATCAAAGATCGATTATGATTAACTCTCTTTCTTCACCGTGAGATAATGAAAGAGGACTTCTGGAGTAAGGATTTTCCCTTTAGCCATCGTAATATCTTTTAACATCTTTATTTTTTTATGCAAAATATCTGAGAGAACTTTAATAATTAAAAATAAATAAAAATATTTATATCTTAAAGTTTTAATCTATTATGATCCACTAAATGTTTAATTTCCAAATAATTTTAGGCAAGTAAAATAAATATTTAGATTTAAATTTGGACTGTGATGATTTAGATTTAAATTTTTATAGGATAACTATGTATTTTTTAAAATAAATCAATAACTAATACTAAAAATAACAATGCATCATAATTAGGATAAACATGTATTATAATAGAGAGATATCCTAAGATAATCGTCTTAAATGTTATTAATAAAATTTACTATTTAATTATCTATGTATTTGATTAGATCTTAAACTTATTTACTGAAACCCACAATATGATGAGAGATATTATGATTAAATCACAATTAGTGAGTACCTCATCTTGTATAATTTGTAAGTATTGAAATTATTTATAATCGATGAACTAATGAGATTGAACATCATCGATTCTATGAGACTAGTACATATTATGTTCTTTGGTTTATCTAAGCATTCGATACTTACTGAATGAAAATATAGAGATATTGAGAGTGAACATGCAGATGTTAGTTAAGGATAACTAGTTTATTAAAGTAACCTACTATGAAACTATATATGATTTTTTATGTCGATGAAGTTTCATTATAGTTCGAGTGCAAGCTTTCTTATACTTGAGGTATTCAAGTCATCTTAGTCATAGCGATTTATACTTTGATTGCTTCGTAACTATCTCTATAAGAGGCGTCATTCCAAATTGATTGAGTATAAGAGGATTCACCACTCATGTAAAGGATATGTATATTGTTAGGACAATCAACCCGTGATATGGTTTTGATGTGTGTAACAAAGTGTTTAAGTTAGGATGATTGGATTTGATATGTGCGTTGGAGTCTTGCAGGACTTAGTAATTCGCACATGAAGCATTGACAAGTTTCACCTCTCATGACTCGATCCTTGAGTTGGGGAAGGATGACTTTGTGGAAGCCGTGCGCTTGGGGCATCCGAGGGACCGTCGGACGAGGAGCATTGGAGTGAAGTCGGAGGAAGTAGACTTCAGGGTGAGACGCGAAGGATGGCGCTGCAGAGCCGTGCGCTTGGCGCATCAGAGGGACGTGACCGGACGAAAACAACTTCAAAGGCAAGGGTCTCCAAGGGATGAGAGTGAACAAATGTAACCCGATATGGGGTAGTGCGCTTAGGTGAAACTTGGCCAATTGGATAAGTTTCGGATGAGATTTCCTGACATCAGTCGACTGCCATGTCATGGCGGGCGATCGCTATAATCGGTGACTCGACGATATCTGAGTCCGGTTTTGTGCTATCGATCGATTGCCCTTTGTTTGACGATCGGTGATGATGGCATCGACCGGTAGTCCTGAGGGTTTCGGGCACAGAATGGTGAGCAGTCGAGTGCTCACTTTCGACACTCGACTGATAGCTCCATCAGTCAACTGATGGGACGATCAGTCGACTGATGTGGGAGCCGTTGGATGAAATCCAACGTGGAAGAAGTCGTTATTGGGCAACGACTACAGGAGCAGTCGACTGATCGGGGCATCAGTCGACTGCTAGTGGCCAACGGGAAGAAAACAACCTTCTCTATTTATAGAGAAGGTGTGGGCTTTTGGATGACTAATGTTTATGCTCTAAACTTCTCCCAAGTGCCCAACACATTTTCAATCCTCTTTCTTGAGCTTATTTCTATCATATTGTAAGAGGAGTGATTCTTGTGTAAAAAGGTTACCTCCACCTAGCTTGGTGCAAAGGAGAGAATAGTGGAAAGCTTTCAGAGTGATTCACCGGGGACGAATCGGGTCGTGGATTAGCGGCGAGGCCATGAACCACGTTACGACTTGTGTTAGCATTTGTATTCTTGTTATTGCTTTGTCTTTATTATTTATACTTCCGCTTGCGCTAACAAATTTGTAGACGAGCAATCGACGAGTAAATTCTACCATACGCGTATTGGGCTATTCACCCCCCTCTAGCCGGCAACCAATGTTCCTACATATATCCTAGATCTCTTATCAAGATTGTTACTTAGAAGTCTTTAACTAAAGTACACATGTTAAGAAGTCAGTCTTCTTAGACATATGTATGGAGTAATTTAAAACCACAGGATAAGGAACTAACATAGACTAGGTGTGACGTAGTCAGCCGAATGAGGATGAATACTATAGATCATGCCATGAACCAAGTGGGTATAGGATGAGTAAAAGGAACAATGATAAATAATTATAGCTGCTGAAAGGTTCAAAATCATTCTAAAGTTAACGTTGATTTTTCAATCAATTGAGAGGCATGATGTACTGCTATGTATCACTCATGATCCATTCATAAATAATAGTTAGTTATGAATGGTCAACATAGTCGATAACCTATTGGGTTACACATAGCAGTGTCTCAAGAGATGTTAAACAAGTTAGAGAATAAAATTCTCAAAGAGAAAGAGAATGTTTGATTAGACTAGACTTAAAGTGGTACAAAATGGGAGTGACAGAGCTGAACACGGGCTTGCTAGTGGCTGGCATGGTCGTGCGATGCTCTGCCAAGAAAAATAAGGGAGACAAAGCGCTCCACGGCCAAGCCATGGAGTCAGGCTGTGTTTGAGAAATACAGTCGTGTCTCAGGTCATGCTGGAAATGTCGCGAAAGCACTAGTTGTGTTCAACGTCTAGAGAAGAACATGGCCTTGCTGTGTTGAGAAACACGGTTGTGCCTAAAAGGCATGACTTTGGTGTGCCCGAGGCATGAGCGTATTTCTAACCGTGTTGGACATGTCCAGAGAGAAACATGGTCTGGTTGTGCTAAGAGGCACAACCGTGCTAAAATGGCATGATCCTGGCATATTTAGCGAGCATGGTTGTGGGGCGATTGTGTTGAGCGTAGCCATATGCAATACAATCGTAGCGGGTGGCATGACCCGACTTTATCGTGCCTTGACGTTTCGTCTTCTCCCTTTTTGGCAAGTTTTTTCACACCCTATAAATAATCTCTTGAAGGACGAGGTGTTGTGGGTGACTTCAGACGGTTCCACATACGTTTTCTAAGGTTTGTGCTTCTCCTCTTTGTCTACTCTTCTTCTCCACGCTTGACTAACATTGATCAGAGAGGAAGACTTATTGTCTTTGAAGAAGTTGTCTCGTGAAGATCTGGTGTGGATATTGGTACGGACAATGCTCGCCAATCTTGTTTGAGGTTTCTACATATCTAAAAGGATCACGAAGGTATGACCTTTTTCCCAACCCTATTTCTTATGCAATGATTTATGGTCAAAGACAAGAGAGCTTGGTGGTAGATCTATGGGATGTAAGTCAAAAATTTTATTTTCTGCTGTGCATACATCTCGTAGAATCTCAACGAGTAGTATTGAACCTTGTTGGACAAAGTTTGACGATGCCACCCATACCAACAAGTGATATTGAGCCACACTTGTTCTATTGACATAGATCGTTTAGTTTAGGGTTAAAATACATGTATATTGTGGTATATACATGTGTTTGCCTAAATTAGATTACATGTATGGATATTGCGATATGAGATATAGGTGTTTATACACGGATCTAGGTTTATAGTTATAAGATTGCATGTATAATTAAGTTTTGTATAAGATATACATGATTATACATGTAGGATACCCATATATTTTGATTAGTGAATGATGAGACCTAGAATAAACTAAAATCCATTTGTATAAATATTAAGGCTAACACATTCCATTAATATGATATGATTCAGAGTTTAATTTCATATTTGAGTTGTTTGACTCTCTCCAGTCGGACATAATATTGGATATGTTCAAACCGTTGAGATTTGATCTACCAATTAAATGGTAAGAACTAGAATTCAAATTTCTAGCTTAGTTTGTTGGACTTTCTCCAAGTCTGGCTTGAAAATTAGAAATGTTCGGACCATTTAAATTCGATCTCATGATTAATGGATCAACTCTAACTTGAAACATTGATTTGTTGGATTTTCTCCAAGGTTAATGTGAATAGATGTGTGATTCGGTGATATGCATGGGAGGTATATATGTTAATAAGTTAACAACATAATATTTTATACAAAGATTCAATTATTTAATAGCATAATATGATAGTTATATATATGATATATAATTGATATTATTGATACCTACCGTTAGATTTAAGGATGACTTGTGGGATTCTCTCCAAAGTTATTTTTAGTTATAATGGATATCAATCCACTTAGAGATAATATGTCATCTCTCGAATTCAAAGTAAGTATTCTTGAATTTAATAAAATAGTGGGAGTTTCATTATTAATGTAAATTATTTGCATTACAATAAATTCATCTTTCTTTTACACTCTTTTTTGTATGTCTAGGTTATTTAGTTAGAATAACATTCGACCTCCATAAACTTATGCTCAATTTTAGAGAGTAACAAATTGACTGGGATGAATTTCTTGGACTGATTTTGAAACTTGACAATGAGAAGTTTGCTAATGTCCTTGAAGAGGATCTTCCCAAACCTCCTATAGACAATGCTTTTGGTGACCAAAAGTTGGTCTACTTGAAACATATTATTGACTCTGAGATGACGAGTTGTATTATATTAGCTTCGATGTCTCCTGAGCTACAAAAGCAACATGAGCATATGGATGCTTATGTTATTGTCTATTATATTCATGAGCTACTCAATGAGTAAGCTAGATCCTAAGGGTGCATTTGGTTGGAGGTTTTTGTTGATAACCTTATTAAGTTATCAACAAAAACCTTGTTTGGTTTAGGTTATAAACAATTTCTTGGTAATTGTTCATTACCTGGTTATGAACAAAAATCTTTTTAGGGGGAATCGGAAAACCTTGGAGAACTAAGGTTTTTGTTGATTCATGGGATTAAGGAAACTTTTTCCAATATTACCCCTATCAATATATTAAATGTCAATTTGTCAAAACTCAATCGATTTGTCATTCGTCGCCGATTTGCCACCGTCGTCGTCGCCGTCGTCGCCGCCGCCTGTCGCCGTCGTCGCCGCCATCGTCCGGCCGCCGTCGCCGGCCGCCTTGCCGCCGCCGCCGTCGCCGTCGCCGCCGGTCATCGCCGCCGCCATCGCCGCCGTCGCCGTCGCCGGCCAGCCGCCGTCGTCGCCGCCGTTGCGTCGCCATCGCCGCCGTATCGTCGCTCGCCGTCGTCGTTCGCCGCCGCCGTCGCCGCCGCCGTTACCGCGCCGCCGTCGCGCCGGTCGCCGTTGTTGCCGCTCGCCGCCGCTCGCCGCCGCTATCGTCCTCGCCGCCGCCACCGCCGCCGCTGGCCGCGGGCCACCTATCGCCGCCGGCCGCCACCTGCCGCCTGTCGCCGGCCGCCGGCCACGTCGCCGCCGCGGCTGGCTACCCGGCCGCCGGAGTGACGGCGAAATCATATAACATGTTACTCATACAAGATGATGAACCTACTAGTTATGAAAAATTCAGACAGAGAAAAGTGACTTATAACCATGAAGTCGAAAATGGATTCCATGTCCCAAAATCAAATTTGGAACTTCGTGGACCCACCTAAAGGAATAATGCCTATAGGGTGCAAGTGGATTTTCAAGAAGAAAATCAGCATGGATGATAATGTAATTATCTATGAAGCTAGATTAGTGGAAAAGGATATTGTTAAAGATAAAGTGTTGATTATGACAAAACTTTTTCACCAATAATCATGCTTAAATCCATTCGGATACTCTTGACCATAATATCTCATTATGATTATGAGATATAATAGATGAATGTGAAATCAACTTTTCTAAATGGAAACCTTTCAAAGGATTTGTATATGATACAGTCTGAGGATTTCATATTTGTCGAAAAGAATAAAATATAAAAGCTTTAGAGATTCATTTATGGATTGAAGCAAACATCCAAGAGTTGAAACATCTATTTTGATGAGACAATCAAATAATTTGATTTCTCACAAAATCCTGATGAACCTTGTATGTACAAAAAGGTAAGTGGGAGTGCGATTGTGTTCTTAGTGCTATATGTAGATGATATATTGCTCATAGAATATTCCTGTCTTACAAATAGTCAAAGGTTGGTTATCTAAAATATTCTTCATGAAACACATAGGAGAGACAACCTATATTTTGGGGATAAATATCTATAGAGATAGATCAAATCAGGTGCTTGATCTTTCGCAGTCTATATACATAGATAGAGTGCAAAAACAATTTGGCATGAATGAATCCAAGAAACATTTCATTCCTATAAGACATGAGATTCACCTTTTAAAATCTCTGTGTCAGTGTATTGAAGATGATAGGATTTGCATGAGTCAAATCTCGTATGTATCAGCTATAGGATCAATCATGTATGCTATATATGTTATGTATGAGTCCCGACATATCGTACGCTTTGAGTGTTACGAGTAGATACTAGTCAAATTTTGATATGGATCATTGAGTGATTGTCAAGGCAATCGTTAAGTACTTATGAAGAACTAAAGATTTGTTCTTAGTATACAGAGAAGGTGATATGGTAATACACAGGTATACTGATATCAGCTTTCAGACGGATAAGGATGATTCTAAATCCTAATTTGGATACATATTTAGCTTGAATGGAGGTGCAGTCAATTGGAACAATTTCAAACAAGAGACTGTTGCTAATTCTACTACGGAGGCAGAGTACATTGCGACTTCTGAAATAGCTCAAGAAGTTCATTTCTGAACTTGGATTATTCTGAGCATTGTTGAAGCATTACTAGTGTACCGCAACAACAATGACACCATTGCACAGGAAAAGGAACCATAATCTCATCAACGGTCCAAGCATGTACTTCTCATTATCATTTGATCAAAGAGATCATAGGTAGAAGAGATATACAAATAAAAAAAAATCACTGATAGGAATCTAACATATCCCTTAACAAAACCTCTTCTCCAAGATAAATTTGAGAGACATGTAGAAGTCTATGGTATTAGATACCAATGTGATTGACTGTAGGTCGAGTGAGAGTATGTTATAATAGAGAGATGTCCTAAGACAATTATTTTAAATGTTATTAATAAAATTTACTATTTGAGTGTACATTCTTTATGTATTTGATTGTATCTTAAACTCATTTACTGAAGTTCATAATATGTACATAATATGAGAGAAATTATGATTGGATCACAATTAGTGAGTATCTCATCATATATAATTATGTAAATATTGAAATTATCCCTAGTCGATGAATTGATGAGATTGAGCATCATCAATTTTATGAGACTAGTCATGTCATGCTCCTTGGTTTATCAAAATATTCGGTACTAACTAAATGGAAACACATGAATGTTAAGAGTGAACATATGAATGTTAGTTAAAAGTAATTAGTCCATTGGAGTGACCTGCTATGAAACTTCATATGGTTCATTATGTCGATGAAGTTTCATTGCAGCTCGAGTGTAAGCTTTTTTATGCTTGAGGTATTCAAGTCATCTTAGTCATAACGACTTATATTTTGACTGCTTCACAACCATTTCTATAGGAGGTGTCATTTTGGGTAAATCGAGTATAAATCAAAGTGATCGAAGATTTTTGAATAGCCTATAGAGGATTCATCACTCTTGTAAATGAGATGTATACTCTATACCTTTTGTCAGGATTGTTACTCAAAAATCTTTAACCAAAACACATATGTTAAGAAGCTAATCTTCTTGGACATATGTATGAAGTAACTTGAATCTATATAACAAGGAACTAATTTGAACTAGGTGTGACGTAGTCAGACTAGTGGAGACAAACACTATAGACTATGTCCTAAACCAAGTGAGTATAGGATGAGTGGAAAGAACAAGAGCATAAATGACTATAGCTACTGAAGAGTTCAGAATCGTTCTGAAGTCAAAGTCGACTTTTCGGTCAATTAGGGGTTATGATGTACAACTAAGTGTCATTTATGATTTATTTATAACCAATGGTTAGTTATGAATGATCAACATAATCGAAAATCTATTAGGTCACACGTATAACATTGTCTTAAGAGATGTAAACTAAATTAGAGAATAAAATTCTCAAAGAGAAAGAGGATGTTTGGTTGGACTGGACTTAAAAGGGCACAAAATGAGAGTGAAAAAGCTAAACATGGGCTTGCCAGCGACTGGCATGGTTGTGCGACACTCTACTAAGAAAAATAAGAGAGATAGAGTGCTCCATATATGACCTAGCCGTGGAACAAGGCATGACCATGAAGCTAGACCTTGTTTGAGAAATACGACCATGTCTTAGGTTGTGCTGGAAATGTCATGAAAGCACTGGTCGTGTTGACGTCCAAAGAAAAACACTGCTCTGTCATGTTGAGAAATATGGTCATGCCTAAATGGCACGCCTGGGTGTGCCTGAGGCACATATGTGTTTCTGGTCATATTGGACACGTTTAGATAGAAACACGGTCTGACTGTGATAAGAGGCATGCTCGTACAAAAAAGGCATGCATGACCCTGGCGTATTTGGCAAGTACGATCGTGGGGCAGTTGTTCTGGGCGTAGCCACACGCGACACGAGCATGGCATGCTGAATGACCTGGCTGTGTCACATCCTAACCCTTCATCTTCTCTCTTTTTCGATAATTTTTTTCACACCCTATAAATAGTCTCTTGATGGTAGAGGTGTGGCGAGTGACTTTAGATGGGTTCCTCAGAGGTTTTCCATGGTTTGTGCTTCTCCTCTTTGTCTACTCTTCTTCTCCACACTCGGCTAGGACTGATCGAAGAGGAAGGCTTGTTGCCATCGGAGAAGTTGTCTCGCGAAGATCCTACATAGATACTGGTAAAGGCAAGACTTGTCAGTCTTGTTTGAGATTTCTACAAATCTGAAAGGATCACGAGTGTATGATTTTTTCCCTAACCCTATTTCTTATGTAATGATCTATGGTCAAAGATAAGAGAGTTTGACAGTAGATTTATGGGTTGTAAGCCAAAAATTTTATTTTTTGTTGTGCATATGTCCCGTAGAATCTCAACGAGTAGTGTCGGGTCTTGTTGGATAGAGTCTAACGATGCCACCTGTACCAATAACATGATATGAGTTTGAATTAACTATGTTGAACTCCTATTTATTTGTGTCAATTCGATTTAAGTTGAGTTTTTTAATATGTGAGATTTGAATCATGTCTAATCTAGTTCCAATTAAATCAATTAATTTTATTTTTTTAAAATATTTAAAGAATAATTTTATTAAGAAATAGATAATTTTGACTGAAATTAACCATTTTTTAAAATAATTTATAGTAAATAAATTAAAATAAAAAAAATATATTTTTATCGATCTCTAATCCTTCAAACTTGGATGAATTACAGTGTCGATCTGAGCAAGGGCAATTGGGCCACTGTCTAGAGCCCAATTTTTTTTTTTTCAAAATTTAGAAATTTTTATTAAAAATAAATTTTGTATTTATAAAGGGGTCGTTTTTTATTGTTTCACCTCGGATCCTAAAATACCGATCGACTCTGATGAATTATAAATGTATTTTCTCTTCAAGTGAATATAAGAGGAATCCACAATAAAGGGATTAAGTCATGCTCTCTTTGGTACGTTATATCTATTATAGTCCTACTCAAGCTAGACTTATCATCTTATTTGCACTATAGCTTATATCTTTTTTATTGACATTAGATATTTAATTTTTAGAATTGATTAATCGATAAATCCGACTCAATGAAAATTCGGTAATTTATCAAACACAGCTGTTAAAGTTTCGAAATGCCCAAAACGCGCACTATACTTTCAGAATTATCAAATCGCGCGCATAATTCCCAAAATACTCCTCCCGCCAAACAGATTGCAATTTAATGCAGAGAGAGATTTGCATCCATCCGAGCCACAACTGAAAATCCCGAGCCATCCAAACGTCACTTCCAGCCGCGTGGGAGTGGCAGGATCATGCTGTTGATGAGCACCACACACAGGTTTCCTCCGTAAATCAACTAAGCAACACCATTTTTTATGAAACCCTAATAGTTATCAACGACATCACTGCTCTCACGAATATATCAGCACTTAATCCAGAAGTTGGCGCAGTTCACTCACCAGCCTCTTCACATGGTATTATCATGTATGTATATATTTTTATTCTTGAGACGACTATGAGGTTAATAAATGCATTGTAGGTGGTTGTATAGCCAAGTTTGCCACACACCCATAAATACGATGTAGACATATCATACCAAAGTAGACCAATGCACCCATAATTGCGATGCAGGAGATTCATAATCAAGTTTTGTCGCCACCTAAACAAATTCCACCTAACTTAAAAGGTGATGCTTTCAATTAAATTTCACGATTACTTAAGTTCCCTGATTGATATTCCCAGCACTAGGAGATTCAATCTGTCTGAGAGAGTAGGTGGTGCTGGCAATGAAATTCCCAGCACCATCGGATCCCTAAAATTTAAAATCCCAGCACCATGGGAGAGTAGGTGGTGCTGGCCATGAAATTCCCAGCTCGCTGGTCTGGATAAAAAGTGATGCTGGGAATTTAAATCCCAGTAACATCATCGTGGGCTTCAAATTCTCGACCATTAAGGTTCAACAAATTCGGATAAAATCAGTGTGAATTTAAATCTCGTCACCACCGTGGTGCTGAGTTTAATACTCCCAGCACCATGGGGAATGAACTTGTCGAGATAAATGGTGGTGCTGGTAATTTATATTCCAGCACCACCATGGTAATGAGATTCAAACTCTCAGCAACACCTTGGTGCTGGGAATCTAATTCGCTAGACCAGGGAGATATAAGTGGTCGACATTAAGGGTGGTGCTGGGATTTGAAACCTTAGCAACACTATGGTCCTGCGAATAAGACTCTCAGTACCATTGACATTGGACTGGTCGAGATAAATGGTGATGCTGGGAATTTATATCCCAGCACCACCGTGGTAATGGGATTAAAACCCCCAACAACACCATGGTGCTGGGAATGTAATTTCCAGCACCATGTACATATAAGTTGCCGGAATTGTTGGTGGTGCTGGGAACTAAAACCCCAGCAACACAGTAGTTCTGCGTTTAAAAATCCCAAAGACACTCAAGGCTTAAAATCCCAAAGACTGTGAGATGGAACAAGATAAATGGTGGTGCCGAATTTATATCCCAGCACCTCCGTGGCAATGGGATTAAAACCCCCAGCAACACTATGGTGCTGGGAATGAAATTTCCAGCACCATGTACATAAAATTTGTCGGAATTGTTGGTGGTGCTGGGAACTAAAACCCCAGCAACACAGTGGTTTTGCGTTTAAATATCCCAGCATCAGGGAGATGGAACTGATCGAGATAAATGGTGGTGCTGGGAATTTATATCCCAAAGACCACCTGGCGGATATAAATTTCAAAGACCATGGAGAGGAACCCCGCCGAGAAAAAGAGTGGTGCTGTAAATTTATATTGGAGATAAATAAAGTCCTCTAGGTGGGATGAGTCCAAGCGTGACCTATACTATCATTCTCCACCTTTCCTTTTGCTCCCAAACAGTAGTTATGAAAATTAATGCTCCTAACATTCGACGAGTGTGTTAACTGGCATGTCGGCCAATTGGCACGCACTCCATAACCGCCTGAGGAGTGTGGGAACTAAGTATCCTCTCGCACATAAACCCGTAAATGTCTTCCTCTTCCATTCCATATAAACCGCTCATAAGTTCAACATTGAAAGGTCCATCAACGGGTTTCAGAAATACCCATTGATGGCCCTATCAACATAAAATGTTCTAATTAGTTAAATGCATAATTGGGAAACCTAACCATCTCTCATCCTCCACTTGTCGACTTCTAAAGCCAGTTAAAAATTCTACTTGCATAGCACACTACATATAACAGTGTTGATTTTAAAAACATTTGCAGGGACGACCCCCTTCCTGATGAAGTGTTAACATTTTTGGAAACAATTGAATCAAATTTGAAGGATAGAGAGTTAGATGATCAAGATTCCATAAATCTG
The DNA here is from genome assembly GCA_025175895.1 of Wurfbainia villosa. Taxonomy (NCBI): domain Eukaryota; kingdom Viridiplantae; phylum Streptophyta; class Magnoliopsida; order Zingiberales; family Zingiberaceae; genus Wurfbainia; species Wurfbainia villosa. Next base: position 102,176,655 of record CM045988.1, on the reverse strand, counting down.
TCCTCAAGTAATATTCCATCTTCATCTCGCCATCGATGTGGCAATAGAATTACCAAAGTGATCAACACCTTGATATAAATAGAGATGCTTGTTCTATACTCAAGAAGAGTTTGTCACGCTACCACAAGAGATCATGAATATTTTGAACAAACTTGGAGTGAAGAGGAGGTAAGTGATATACATGGGATAGAAGAGTTAGAATATACAAATTCTTCTAAGAATTCTTATGATGATATCTAACAAGAAGGTGAGTTAAACCCAGATCAAGATTGACTTAGAGGAAGTGTTCCCAATTGTCGATGATCCCTATGTTTTAAATCCACAAATAAGACTATCGATGCCTGCTTCATCGATCCAAATGAATTTTGAATGATCGATGTTTTTTTCCTCTCGACAAGAGTTTAAAGATGCACTAGTAAGGCAGATGCTAAAAACTTCAGATACAAGCCATTGACACTGGACATCAATAGAATTAAAGTTATTTGCTTTAGTCCCTTTGTTCATGGAGTCTAGTTGCAAATGGAGATGTGAGTTCACTATCACAAAATATGTAAAGCACATGAATGTGACAAAGGTGTTAGGGAAACAAGCAGATCATCATGCTCAGACATCCACATTTGTAGCAAAAACTGTATCAGAGGACGGTTAGCTACCTCGATGATTACAAACCAAGTTCAATTCAAGAGAAATGCAAGCTAGGTTTGGTGTTCACATTTCATACAAGAAAGCATACATGCAGACATGTAAAGCATTAAAAAGAGTGGTAGGTGATTTTGATCAGCCTATATTGATCTTCCAATGTACTTATGAGTTAAGAGTTAGAGATCCCGATACATATATTGCAAAGATTACTAAGAAATGGTAAAAATCAATTCCAGCGATGTTTTTGGGCATTTGGTGCTTGTCGAAGAGTATTCAGGTTGTATTTGCGAAAACTAATTGGAATTGATGCTACACATATGACTGGCAAGTATCCTGGTGTTTTGCTAATGGCTACTGCCGTTGACGGTAATGCAAAAATTATGCCAGTTGCATTTGGAATTGCCGAAGTTGAATGTGGATCTGCTTGGGAGTGGTTTTGGATCATGTAAAGACATTCTCGATGTCCCCGCCAGAGTCGCTTGAGCATTGTATCGGATAGACATCGGGGGATTATATCAGCAGTTAACAAAGTGTATCCATCTGCCCATCATGCTTTTTGTTGCTATCACTTGTCTTGTAACATGGTAACAGATACCCGGGATAGATCCTCATTAGGTTTATTTTGGGCAGCAGCAAGAGCCAATACAAGAGTTGACTTTGATCGATTAATGCAGAACATGCATGACAAACACAAGGAAGCATATGCGTGGCTACAAAAGATCGATCCAAAAAGATGGGCCAATGCACACTTTCCTGGCAGGAGGTACACAATGTTAACCACTAATTGTTCCGAGAGTTTAAATGCATTATTCAAGGAAACACGTGAACTCCCCATCACCAGTTTAATTGACAACACTAGAAGAAAGCTTGCTCAATGGTTCTATAACCGTAGGGAAGAATCTTCAAAAGGTCGTTTTCTAACACCTTACGCCTTTAAAGAGATGATGAAAGGAGAGAAAGAACTCGATTATATTCGGTATTCCCATATTCACAAATGGAAATGGAAGCATAATAGCTTCTTCAGATATTGTTGATTTGGATAGCGGTTGCATACGCGTGAGTTTCAAATTTCAGAATTCCTTGCTCGCATGCTATTGATCATCATATATCGATAACATGGATCCATACCGCTATCATGAGCATTATTTTCTAAGGGAAACCTCGGGAGGCCACTTACATGGATCGATTTACCCATGTCAAGTAAGAAATTTTGGCCTAATGGTGACAAAATTTTGAGTTCTACCTCCTCGTAGCCTTGTGCGGCAGGCGAAGAAAAAAGGCACGAATAGAGTCCAAACATAATGGGAGGGTGAAAAATAAATAAAGCAGATGCAAACAGCTTGTGCAAAATAGGAGGTATTGTAGAATGCATCAGGCTACTAATTACTAAGTCTGTTTATTGTGTATGTGTAAATATTTTTAAAGGAAACAATGTTAATGTTAATGTTAATGTTAATGTCAATGTCAATGTTAATGTTAATGTTAAGCTATTTTGCAGAATTGTAATGGAAAATTTTGCATGCGCTATTTTGCAAAATTGTAATCTCAATATCTCTGTATCGTGTCCAAAATTTTGATTTTCAAGGCGTGATTAGGTTTACATCAATTTTCGAATCAATCGTGCGCAAGTGGCGCACGCAATTAAACCGGGAGGTAATAGGATCAGAAGGAAGTATCCTCGACGCAACAACATGTGAAGCCGTTAGGTCTTTCAGTCGATGTAAAGAATTCGAAATTTGGACTCTCGAGTCCATCAATAGGCTTCGGCCAAAACCCATTGATGGCCCTAGTCACCTCAACTCGGTCCAAACCAACTCCGTGGATTTGGGACTTGACCCTCTCGTGTATAGTGTCCAACATATCTGCTTTTCAAGGCGGGATCACGTTTATGCACCAATTTTTCGTAAATCAGGCCCGTGCTGGCGGCACGCTAAACTCGAGGTAGGAGGATCGTAAGGAAGTTTCGATGCAACAACATGTGAAGTCATTAGGTCTTCGATGATGTAAAGATTTCGGAATTTGGACTCCTGTAGGTCCATCAATGGGTTTCGATCAAAACCCATTGATGGCCCTACACAGGACTACTGTGTTCCTGGGATTAAAATTGCCAGCACCACCTTATTTCCGAGTTGTTTGAAAGTGTACGTGGTACTGGGAATTGAAATCCCAGGACCAATGTGTGTTCTCCGGCCAGTTCTAAATTATACGTGGTCCTGGGAATTGAAATCCCAGGACCAGTGTGTGTTCCCCGGCCAGTTATAAATTGTACGTGGTCCTGGGAATTGAGATCCCAGGACCACCTTATTTCGTAGCCATTTCGAAATTGTTCGTGGAGCTGGGAAATAAATTCCCAGGACCACTTTGTTTCTGGGATTATAATTATCAACACCACCGTATTCTAAATTCGTTCGACCGCACCTGACCCGTTAATATAAAACTCCCCGGTGGAAGTTCAAACATCTCAACACCACATTTCATTTCTCTATCGCTCCTTGCATTCTATCTCTGTGGAATTCCGCTTCCGTTCCCCGGTGGCCGTTCAAAGTCTCCGGTTCCAGTTCAAACTCCCCGGTGCCAGTCATAACCCCCCGGTGTCAGTTGAACCTCCCCGGTGCGAGTTAAAGCATCTCAACACCATCTCAACGCGATTTTCGACCTAAGTAAGTTTTGTAGATTTCTTAAATTTTGTGTCGCTATCGTTTCTTCCGATCTATCTAGGGTTTTTGCCTTTTTCCGTTCACGATCTCGTTTAAACTCGGGCCTGATAGGGTTTAGGGTTTTAGGGTTTACCATTTAAGCAGAGGTAACGTATGTTTGTATCATCACACATGTTTCAATCCATTTCATCTATTAGTTTAAAATCGCTGTATTACAATGCATTTGGTTGTTAACCTAAGGAATTTTTTTCAGTTAACGATGGCTTCAACTGGTGAATCATCAAGCAATACTTCTGCAAGAACCCGTGTGTTGATGCGAGGAAGAACCAAAAGAATAAACTGGAAAAGCAACGTTTCACAGTTTAAAAAATTTATTGCAAGTGTGCCGCCGAGTGTGGAAGAAGAAACGCTTATTCGGAGCTCCTCGTGGGTTTTGGACATTCCGGATATTACCCATATCGGACCCTCGTAGAATATGTTTGATAATTGGGACGCACGGAGAAATGTTTTATATTCCAAGACAAGAAATTGCATTTCACAAAGACGGATGTCCGCCTCATCCTCGTCTACGGATGATGGACTCAAGTTCCTATGAATAATGAAGCTCGTCTCGACTATATTTTCAATATTTCGTGGAAGCCGATTGCTCTAACAAGCATCCGGAGGATTTATCAAGACTTCGGATCTCCTGATAATTCAGGATCTGCACTACTTTATTGTCAGTTATTTATTTTATATTTTTTCTCTTGTGTGTTTTTTACTACCACCAACAGTAAGCCTAGAATAGCTATGCGATCACTTATAGATTGTGTAGAGCATTTTGATAGCTTAGGCAGGTACAATTGGTGCGAAGCACTTTATACGTACATGACTCCTCAAATGGAGTCAATTGGTATGGGAGTAACATTGCGACCAAAAGCAGACGTCGTAGGTGGATCCACGAGACCAATGCTTAAGGGTTTCACACACTTATTGGCTGTGAGTGAATATATTTTATGTCTTCTGCAAATAGTATAGATAAATCAGTCTATTAACAACTAATCTTGTCATTCCAGGTATGGATGTGTGAGCATTTGTGTATCCTACCTCCACACGTCCCTCATGCTTTGCAAAGAATTCTTAGATGGAGGTGGAGTTCCACAAATGTAAGGGTCGTTAAGAAGATGGTAGATGGTCTCCTACCTGACAAAATCATTGTCGATCTAATTCTAGCACAGTCAGAGCTGCACCTGCTACATACCGCTTCCCCACCTAGATTTTCTGCATCAAGTCCTCAACCCGAAACCCATGTCGACGCAAGAGGAATGGCCTGTCCAGTATGCCAGGAGAATGCAGAAATTGTATCTACTCTAAGCACCAAGCTAGTTGAAGCAAGGTGTGATTTTGAAAGCACCTCCCTACTTAAGGAAGCGACCATCGAACAACAAGAAAAGACAATACAGGAGCTTCTTCAAGAGTTAGAGGAGGTCGAGAGCAGGTGAAGGACAACGAGATAAGTGAAAGGGATGATATAATTCACGAAAAAGAAGCATTAATCATGAAAAGGACAGGTTTAATCTTTGGAGCTTCAACTCAATTTACAATCCCGGAATGTAGAGGGGTTACAATCACAGCCTATACAAGCTGTACAAACCCAACAGCCTTCTTCTGCATACCCTAGGCGGAAGGTTTGTGTGAGGAAGAAGACTCTTGATGGTCTATCACCCCCTAGCCTTAGAAGCCTCCCTCCTGCATGGTTTTCAAACATCCCTAAAAGAAGGAGAGTTGAAACTCAAATTGTCCCCAGCAGGGCTATTGAGTATCCCTCAGTAGACCCTAATATCTCTCCTGCAGAGGCAAACATTGAGCAGGAGTCAGGCCAGGATATAAAAGGGAAATCAATTGCCAAGGAGGGTGAACCCGAAATATCAGATACCGGCACACAAGTCTCCACAGACAGACAACCAACACTCGACGAAGTCAAGCAGAGGATATTGGAGGTGAGCATCAGTTATCCTGTCCAGTCCTATTTTTCAGACAAAATATTTCTGAAACTGAACAGTTTTATTTTGTATACAGCAAGCTTATACAGAATTCACCGGTAAGATGGATCCAAACGTCGGGGAGTCTTTATTGAAACTAAAAAAAATAGAGTAAGACAGTCTTATATTCTTTGTATATACCTTTCATCTTATGTTTTGAGAGTTGCTAATAACCCCTTCCTTGTGTAGTGTGACAGTATCAGGACCAGTGTGGAAGACCGATGCTATTAACTTATACATGGACTCTTTCCTTACAATATTTGATTGGAATGTTTTGACACATGGGGATTGCATAAGCGCATATTTTTCAGTCTTAGCTGAGCAGTGCAAGGTGACTGATAAGGCGTACTATAACTCAATTTTCTGTGGGGCTGGATTCCCGGTAAGTTTTTGGCCCTTTTGCAAGGAATTGTAGACTTTACGCCTCTGTTTTGATGATTTTTTATACACAGGATATGTTTAATATTATGTACGCCCAAGCATTCGAGCAAACTTTTAAAACCCCAGGCAATCCAATCAGATACATATTTTGTCCAATAATCCGTGACGACCACTGCCACCTACTAGTGGCCGACTTGGAAAATTCAGAGTTCATCCACTACAACTCCTTGTCCGTCAGGAAGGCTTACACTACGCAATTCAAGAAACAAAGAAGCATTAGATTAGATTTCACTAAATAAACCGCTTGTGTATGAAGGATTCATAGCATTTATTTCGGTCCTGTGTCAATTCTTTAAAAGATGCACTCTTCAGATATGATAATCGCATCGGCATCCGGCCGAAAAAATTTGTAATGCAAACTTTTCCGTAAGGCCGAGTCCAGTGGTCCCGCATAACAAAGCTCTTCAGTAAGACATCTAATAATATGTGTAAATACCATATTTTATAAGCTAGCATCGACTAATAATTTTTAATTTTTTACAAATGACTATGATTACATTTTTATAATACGATACATTGAGAGCCTACTATTTGGGTACCCTAAAAGATTCAGACAGCAGGATATGAGGAGCTTCAGATTCGTGGTGGGGAATAGAATAATGCGCAACTCACAATTTTATTTGCAATTATGACTATGCTGTATAGTGGGATATGTTGTAAAACTATAGAGAGTTTTAGATATGTAACTACACCAAGGTGTCTGCCTGTAAAAATCATTAGTCAGCTGCAAAGATGTTTGCAATCTGTGTAGTATCTGTACAATTATGGAATAAATATGCTTTGTTAAATATTTCAACAACTTCGACTTTATGATTTTGTGATGGGATATCTACGTGGTGCTGGGAATTATATTTCCAGGACCACCGTGTTCCTGGGATTAAGATTCCCAGCACCACCTTATTTCTCGACCAGTTCGCAATTGGACGTGGTTCTAAGAATTAAATTTTCAAGACCACTGTGTTCCTGGAAGTTAAATTCCCAGCACCACCGTATTCCTCGGCCAGTTCGAAACTGTACGTGGTTCTGGGAATTCACTTTCCAGCACCACCGTGTTCCTGGGATTAAGATTCCCAGCACCACCTTATTTCTCGGCCAGTTCACAAATGGACGTGGTGCAGGGAATTAAATTTCCAGGACCACTGTGTTCCTGGGAGTTAAATTCCTAGCACCACCGTATTCCTCGGCCAGTTCGAAACTGTACGTGGTTCTGGGAATTCACTTTCCAGCACCACCGTGTTCCTGGGATTAAGATTCCCAGCACCACCTTTTTTCATGGCCAGTTCGCGAATGGACGTGGTGAAGGGAATTAAATTTCCAGACCCTGTGTTCTGGAGTTAAATTCCCAAAGACCACCGTATTCTCGTCTTGGCCAAATGCACGTGGTTCGGGAATTCACTTTCCAAAGACCACCGTGTTCACGGGATTAAGATTCCCAAAGACCACCTTTTTCTCGGCCGGTTCGCGAATGGACGCGTGGTGCAGAATTAAATTTCAGACCACCGTGTTCTGAGATTCAATTCCCAAGACCACCGTATTCCTCGGCGATTCGAGCGTGCGTGGTTCGCAATTCACTTTCTGAAGACCACCGTGTTCCCGGATTAAGATTCCCAAAGACCACCTTTTTCATGGCGATTCGCGAATGGGCGTGTGCGAGAATTAAATTTCAGACCATTGTGTTCTGGGAGTTAAATTCCCAAAGACCACCGTATTCCTGGCGATTCAGACATGGTGTTCGGGAATTCACTTTCAAAGACCATTGTGTTCTCGGGATTAAGATTCCCAAAGACCACATTTTTCTCGGCCATTCGCGAATGGGCGTGGTGCAAGGAATTAAATTTCCAGACTATCGTATTCTGAGATTCAATTCCCAAAGACTACATTTTATCTCGTCGATTGACATCAGACGCGTGGCCGAATTCACTTACCAGCACCACGGTGTTCCTGGGGTTGAGATTCCCAGCACCACCTTATGTCTCGGCCAGGTCGCAAATGGACGTGGTCCTGGGATTTAAATTTTCAGGACCACTGTGTTCCTGGGATTTAATTCCCAACACCACATTTTGAGAAATCAGGCCCCGTGCCAAGTGGCACGAGGCCGAAACTGAGAGGCAGGAGGATCACAACGAAGTTTGCTCGACGCAACAACATGTGAAGCCGTTAGGTCTTTCAGTCGATGTAAAGAATTTGGACGCCTGTAGGTCCATCAATGGGTTTCAGTCAAAACCCATTGATGGCTCTAGTCACCTCAACTTCGGTCCAAACCAACTCCAGTGGCTTTGGGACTTGCCCCTCTGTGTATTGTGTCCAAAATTTTTGATTTTCAAGCCATGATTAATTCAAAGGCACACATTTTATCGTCGATTCGATCTTTATGCATTAGTCTTTGAAATTCACTTACCGGCACCACACGGTGTTCTGGGATTGAGATTCGGCACCACCTTATTCTCGGCCGGTGCGAATGGGCGTAGTCACAGAGATTAAATTTCGGGACCACTTTGTGTTCTGGATTTAATTCCCGGCACCACATTTTTCGAAATCGGGCCGTGCCAAGTAGCGAATTGGCCCGGGAAGCGGGAGGATCGCGGCGAAGTTTGCTCGTATGACAACATGTGAGCGGGTTAGGTCTTTCGGTCGATGTAAAGAATTGAATTTGGACTCCTGTGGGTCCATGATGGGTTTCGGTCGAAACCCATTGATGGCCTAATCACCTCAACCGGTCAAACCAACTCGGTGGCTTTGGGACTTGCCCCTACTGTATGTGTCGAAATTTACGATTTTAAAGCCATGATTAATTCCTTGCACCACATTTTATCTCGTCCAGTTCGATACTGTACGTGGTGCTGGGAATTCACTTACCAGCACCACGGTGTTCCTGGGATTGAGATTCCCAGCACCACCTTCTTTCTCGGCCAGGTCGCAAATGGACGTGGTCACAGGATTTAAATTTCGGGACCACTGTGTTCTGGGATTTAATTCCAGCATTTCAATCGACCCGTGCTAAGTAGTACGGCCTAAAAGCGAGCGGGAGGATCTAGCGGATGTTTGCTCGGCCAACAACATGTGAAGCCGTTAGGTATTTGATCGATGTAAAGAATTCGAATTTGGACTCTGTAGGTCCATGATGGGTTTCGGTCGAAACCCGTTGATGGCCTAGTCACCTGACCGGTCAAACAAACTCCATTGGCTTTGGGACTTGCCCCTCTGTGCATCGTGTCCAAAATTCTTGATTTTCAAGCCAGGATTAGGTTTACACCCAATTTTCAGAAATCAGGCCCCGTGCCAAGTGGCACGCGGCCGAAACTGGGAGGTAGGAGGATCAGAAGGAAGTTTTCTCGACGCAACACCATGTGAAGCCGTTAGGTCTTTCAGTCGATGCAAAGATTTCAGACTTTGGACTCCTGTAGGCCCATCAATGGGTTTTGGCCAAAATCCATTGATGGCCCTGAGACCGTGTTCTTGGAATTTAAATTGCGGCACCACCTTATTTCGGCTGTTTGAAAGTATGCATTAGTGGGTGAAATCCCGACCGACATGTGTTCCACCGCGATTCTAAATTCTACGTAGTCACAGGAATTGAAATCTCGGGACCAGTGTGTTCCCGATTCTAAATTATGCGTGGTCACGGGAATTGATATCCCGAGACCACCTTATTCTCACCATTTGAAATTGTATGCGTGGTCTGAAATAAATTCTCGGGACCACCGAGTTCTGGGATTATAATTACGATACCCGTATTCCTCGGCGATTCGAAATTGTATGCGTGGTCACAGAATTAGAATCCCAGACCGTTGTGTTCTGGATTTTAATTCCCAGCACCACCTTATTTCTTGGCGGATCGAATCATGCGTGATCTTTGGGACTTTTTCCGGCACCCTTGTGTTCTGGGAGTTAAATTCAGCACCACCGTATTCTGGACGATTCAAAATGCGTTGTCTTACGGGAATTAAAATCCGAGGACCATTGAGTTCCTCGGATTTTAATTCCCGGCACCACCTATTTCGCTTGATTCAGATTGAATTATGCGTAGTCTTTGGGACTTTAATTCCCACCACCACTGTCTTCCAGGGAGTTAAATTCCCAGCACCATCGTAGTTGTCGGTGAGTTCGAAATTGTACGTGGTGCTGTGAATTAAAATCCCAGAACCACTGTGTTGCTGGAAAATTTAATCCCAGGGCCATTGTGTTCCTGGGATTTCATTGTCAGCACCAGCAAAGTATTGAACAATATATTATATAACATTTATTAAAGCTCAAACACAAACAATAAACATATTTAAAGTCACTGTTGATCTATGGGAAGCAGTACCATTTACAAATTAGCAAATTTCATTAATTACAACAATGCATTGTCATACTGCCACCTGAACACTTCTAAAATTACATCAGGAAGAACTCATCCCTTAAAATTGAGACAGAGACATCTATTCTGAATTTGGTCATGTCTGCTTGTTTGAAGTCCATCTTCTCACCATAAAGCAGACATCTCATGTATTGCATCACAAAGAAGGCACAATCATTGCTGTAAACATGCAAAGAAAAATTTTATATTTCAATTCAAAAGTATAATTTTCACGTTCAGTATTTTTCTTTTAGTACCTTGTCACTTGTTGGGGACAATCCGTTGTAACAGAAACCCAACTGTCGATGGGGTAATAGGCTTGTAAACATGGAGGAATTGCTGCAAGCTCCTTGAGTGAATATCCTTTAAATTGGGATACCTATAATTACACGATGACTAAGTTAACATAACTATTCATTAACAGATAACAAAGTTAAATTGATGGAATATCTATATTTAAAATATTTAACTACTCACCACTGCTTCAAAATCAGCTTTTGATCTTCCACCATATGAAATGGAGTTGTAATGATTGAAACTCATTGCTTTTGTGTCGATACACAACAGGTGAAAGTGAGTTTCAGATTTAGAGGTATAAAAATATATCTAACCTCTCCATCATTCATGTCCGTGTTTATGATTTGTGTTGTAGGTCTTCCACGACAATCTTAATGCCTGCATCAAATTGTGTGTAGAGGAAAATATTTAAATAGTATAACATCAAATGTCGTGAAAATACAAGATAATTTAACTCCCTTACAATGAACACGAATGAGCAATACACAGACTTGTTATATGACCTACATGAAGAGGAGGCCCCCCTAAAAAGAATTGAGCAAAATGTATCGATAACCTCCCCAATGTAAAGCAGATCCATTAACTCAGTATAAAGAATTGAGTTAATGAAAAGGACCTTCCTCCCAAACATAACTGTTATCGGCCTACAAAAATTTTTATCGTAAATAAATATTTGCACTTTATAATATTGTAATAGAATTTTTTGAATGTAATGGTGGATGTAACTACCATACTTTATTGTTTCTAAACTTTTTAGCAAGTAGGTCACATCAAGATCTTGTTTCTTGTTCTTTCTTGTCTTACAATTTTTCTTGACATACTATGATACAAAATATTATTTGTTATTTAAATAAAATAACACAAACTATTTTTGGGAAGTATTTCGACTAACCGATGACTTCCATTCTCATTTGGTTGAGTTTATCAATTATTGCTTCATCCTGTCGCAAGATCTTTTTCATCTTCTTCCAAAATACAGATAGTACCCCTCGCTTGCAATTCATCTATACCAATTTTTTGTTTGTCTTTCTTGTCAAATACTTCTGCTTCTTTTACAGCTTTATCAGGTTGCCCTTTTAATAACTCAACATCAGAAATTTATATCTTTTTTCTTTTGCTTTGAGGAACCATTTTTGCCCACGGACTATCAACGGAGTATCCTCAGAATCATAAGCGCTCTATCTCTATCTCGCCGTCTTGTTCTCACTGGGCAATTGGTTCCGGTTGAGGTTGAGGTCAACTTCGTGCTTATTTGGTTCAAACCTCCATACCTTCTCTTCATATAATTTCCATTAGTTCTTTTACCCTTTCAGTTAGTGCCATGTTTTCCATTCTTAACTCTTTGAGTTATCTCTGATAAACTAAACACTCATGGCATTCACTAGCTGGGTATTTTTCTAGTATAGTTTGTGATGATGATGTCTCTATTGGATGAGGAGTATTTTCAATATAATAGTCAACCTTATCAGCGATATATTTTCACTACGTACATACTAGATCAACATGACCTATCGAAAAATCAACAATTATTTAGATAACGAAAATGAAAAACTGCTAAGTTGTGGTCTTCTATTTACATTGCTCGTGAGACTTGCTCCAATAAATTCTCGACCTTATATGAAGGAGTTGCCCTCCACTTATTTATTTATTCGTGGCCCTTCGATTGTATGGTCTCTGGATTGGAACATGTTCGAAACCAAGCTCGCTTATCGAAGTGTTACATACTTACGTAAATATAAAAGAAAAAATTATTTAGTAAGAAAGAACTTACAGCCAAAAGGCCGGCAAACCCCTTTAGATAAGGAATTCAACTCTTCTGCACAACCGTATTATTAGACGAACATATATCTCCAATAGTAGGCAATTGTGGAGCCATAAATTGATGGATGACTTCGACCCAATTGAAACTACCTATGTTGTCAAAATCATCTACAATATCTACAAGACCTATAGGGACCTTATATGTAGTAGTACAGAACAACACACAAGCAAATATATACAATACATACAACTTACAAAATACCAAAACATCTTCATCTACTTCTACTCTAGTAGAAAAGGTTTTAAGCAAAATCTCTAACCTCGATCTAGTTGGTTCTTTTTTGGAGAATTGAGAATTGAAAAGAGCACCTGATGCATTAGTTGAATTCATAGGAACATAAACCCCTCTATCTGCAATACCGAGCAAAAGGGACACATCTCTTCTGGTGAAAGCAACTGGCACATTTGAAAATTTAAAGCTTTGACTTGTCGAATCCCAACTTTGAAATATATTGACCAATATTCCACGGATTTGTGGAATGTCTTGTATATTCAAAAAAACAGCAAATGAGGTTTGTTTAATTATCTCTCTGTGCCTTTAATGTAAACAAACTGACGGACGTTGCTTCCCTTTAGCACTTGGACCTCCAAAAAATTCAATAAAGTGGCCTAAAACGCTGGTCCATTGTAGTTTCTTCGCACACTCATTATTTCCCTAACAATTTGAAAATACATAATTTATTCCTTCATTTTATAATTGTTAAAAACAAATTTGAGATTCGACAATTCTTTGCAATAATCCTGTAAAAAAATTCGACAACTCACTCTTTTCTCTCCCAGTTCCTCTCCATGAAATTTATATCCTGAGCCCACGGTGGTCTTTGGGATATAAATTCAAAGACCACCATTTATCTCGACCGTTCCATCTCTCTGTCTTTGGGATATTTAAACGCAGAACCACTGTGTTCTTTGGAGTTTTAGTTCCCAGCACCACCAACAATTTCGGCAACTTTTATGTACATGGTGCTGGACATTACATTCCCAGCGCCATGATGTTGCTGGGAGTTTTAATCCCATTACCACGGTGGTGTTGGAAAATAAATTCCCAGCACCACCATATTTCTTGACTAGGTCATCTCCCTGGTGCTGGGATTTTTAAACGCAGAACCACTGTGTGGCTGGGGTTTTAATTCCCAGCACCACCAATAAATCTGGCAACTTATATGTACATGGTGTCGAAATTACATTCCCAAAGACTGGAGTTCTTTGGGAGTTTTAATCCCATTACCCGGTCTTTGGGATTTTACGGCTCTATTTATCTAATTCATATACAGATTGAAGAGATCGTCCATTTGTATTTGAATGTTTGAAATCATTCCAAAACCATAATGGAGAAATCATTTTAAACATATGACATACTTCATATTGGACTAAACCAAGGAATGCGACACATACCTTGGCCGGTGAAGGAGAGGTTGAACCGGATGCTTGACTCATTCTGCAACACGAAATGGTAGAAAAAAACCCAATGAGATGTACGCCTTTCAACGGAAACCCTAAAACCGAGTAAGAAATGGGTAAAACTCTAATTAAATGAGAGGACGACACCATATTACCTCGAAGCGTCTGGACGAAATTCCAAGAACTCGGAAGCTAACGTAATGAAGCAAGAGGAAAAATGGAGTCTAAGCTTTTCCAAGTTTTTGTGCGCTCGAAGATTTCCTGGAAGCTGAAGCAACGAAGACGCTAATGTGGTGACTTGTTTGGACGGGACGTTTCGATGGCTCGAGATTTGAAAATGTGCCTCGGATGCATGCGAGATCTTTGCATTAAAAACGCTGTTTGGCGGGAGAGGTATTTTGGGAATTATGCGCGCGATTTGATAATTCTGAAAGTATAGTGCGCGTTTTGGACATTTCGAAACTTTAACAGCTGTGTTTGGTAAATTGCCGATGAAAATTTTTATTGATCTTCAAGATAAATTCAAAAGTATTTTCAACATACGATTCAGTAATTTAACATCTCAGATTTTTCATCCCATCGAAGAAAAATATTTTATAGCGGACCATAACTAAGAATCAAATTATGGATACTTACACGATTACATGAATACCTTACCGTTCCATCGTAATCGGAGAGGCAAGATACGAGAAGCATTAGAAGCATCATGAGTTGTAACAATTACCACCAAGTAGACGTAACATCATGAGTTGTAGCAATTTAAAATTGAGACGGAGAAAGATGAGATTTTTCTTCAGTAAAACTCCCAACGTGTTGCTACTTGTTGATCTTCAACCTTCCCCATCTTTTCCACAACATCACCAACACTAACAGAATAACCACCGCACGTATTCAATGGAAGGGACGAAGACACTCTCCCCCAATTGGCGTATCCACAAAATCCATCCAAACAGCGGCGCTCGCCTTGTCGCATCTACTTCTCCACACGTGTCGATGTCGCTGACGTGGCTGGATTAGGCAGATACGCGGTAGAATCTAGTGCCGTGTTTGGTGTCGGCGTCGCGAGGAGGCAAGTCAACTGCTCAAAATCTAAGGCTTAATTGTGGCTGGACTGGCCAAGGGAAGACCGACCATTCGGCATCTTCCATGGAATCTCGTCTCGCATCTCTCTCCTCTGAGCGTGCGGTTCATGTCCAATGCGAGTAGAGAATGCAGGTAGTTGATCAGGAGCAGAGCAGAGGAAGAGGGTATTGAATGGCGTTGAAGATTCTGACTGCGCTCGACCATGCGCGGACGCAGTACTACCACTTCAAGGCCATCGTCATCGCCGGCATGGGCCTCTTCACCGACTCCTACGACCTCTTCTGCATCCCACCAGTGGTGAAGCTCATCGGACGGATCTACTACCAGTTCGACGAGAAAAGTCCCGGGGAAACACCACCGTGGGTGGTCACCACCATCGTTGCCGTGGTGCTCGCCGGCACAGTCGTCGGCCAGCTAGTGTTCGGCGCGCTCGGAGATCGAGTCGGCCGCCGTCGCATCTATGGCGTGTCGCTCCTCCTCATGATCGCCGGCTCCTTCGCCTGCGGCTTCTCCGTCTGCCGCACCCGCGGATGCGTCCTCACCAGCCTCTGCTTCTTCCGCTTCGTGCTCGGCGTCGGCATCGGCGGAGACTACCCGCTCTCCGCCACCATCATGTCGGAGTTCGCCAACAAGCGGACTCGGGGCTCCTTCATCGCCGCCGTGTTCTCGATGCAGGGGTTTGGGATTCTGGCGAGCTCCGGGGTGACCATGGCTGTCGCTGCAGCCTTCGATCGCGCCACCAAGTCTTCCACCGTCGACCCCCTGCACACGCCGGAGGTCGCTGACTTGGCCTGGCGGATTATCCTCATGATCGGCGTCGTTCCGGCGACTTTGACTTTTTATTGGCGGATTTCCATGCCGGAAACCGCAAGGTAATTAACTCTTCACACTGTCTATTATGTCCAATCATGGCGATGGAATTTGGGGGATTCCTTTGCTCCGTAGATTCACGGCCCTGGTGGAGCGAGATGTGGTGAAAGCCACCAACGACATGGGCAAAGTCTTGGCGGACTTCCACCTCAAGAACTACATGGAAGAGTCAGAGACTTTACAGAGGCAACCATGGTCGGCGCCGGCGTACGGCCTCTTTTCCAGAGAATTCATGCGGCGGCACGGGAGGAACCTCTTTGCTTGCTCGATGGCGTGGTTCCTCGTCGACATCCCCTACTACAGTAGCACTCTGTTCCAGTCCCAAATCTACAAGAGCTGGTTTTCGCCGGCCAACCAAGCGAACGCCTTCCAGGAAGCCTACAACGTGGCCAAATTCCAGGCCGTCGTGGCCGTCGCCTCCACCATCCCCGGATACTTCGCCACCGTCTACTTCATCGAGCGGGCGGGGCGTCGGCTGATCCAGATGATGGGCTTCGCCTTCATGGCCCTATTCATCTTCGCTCTGGCGGTTCCGTACAACGCTTACTGGCACAAACACATCAAAGGCGCCGGTTTCATCGTCTTGTACGGGCTGACCTTCTTCTTCTCCAACTTCGGTCCGAACACGACGACCTTCATCGTGCCGGCGGAGTTGTTCCCCGCGCGGTTCCGAGCGACATGCCATGGGATTGCGGGTGCGGCAGGGAAGGTGGGGGCCATCATCGGGGCGGTGGGATTCCTCTGGGCCTCGCAGCCGAGGAACAAGGAGGAGTTGAAGACCGGGTGGAAGCCGGGCATCGGGATGATGTACGCTCTGATCCTGTTGGGCGGCGTCTGCGTTGTCGGGACCTTGCACACCTACCTCTTCACGCCGGAGACGAAGATGAGGTCGCTGGAGGAGAACGAGACGGGGGAAAGTAAGGACGACGACGACGACATGAAAGAGCGGCCGCCGTTGCCGGCGAGGGAACCGCCTGTTCATCCAGTGGAATCGCCGGTATATACGGTATAGGGAATTCATTCTAATTACTGCTCAGGCAGAGAAATTAATACGGCTGCGATAAAATTTTAAAAAAATAAAAAAAAATAGAAAATATCGAAGAAGAAGATGAAATTGCTGCTCGTTGTTAGTTCACACAAATTGGGACGTCATTTGACTCCAGATTTTTCTTTTTAAATGCCCTTTTTATTTATAGTAATATCCCTTAAATCTCATGGAAAATATTACTTTGGGTTTCTTTGAGAGTGTTAAAAAAACCCTCTTGCTATCATTTAATTATAGAGGATAATATTACCTCCATGGATAAAATCGAATAATTAATACCGTACAAAATTATAAAAATGAATAAGGATTAATTTTAATTGTCGAATAAAAATATCAATTGCAATGTATGTTTTCACCTCTCTCTTTTCGTCAAGGAACAGGTAAAAGGGGGCGGAGCTAAGGATTTCACTGCGTTACTGAAGAAATAGAGGATAATGTTGGGGTTTTCTCTTGTAATCAATGATTGGTGTGCCTCATTCTATTCAAAGTCAGTAGGTTATGCCTATGTGATCCTATTCCAACCTGATTGAGACCTTGACCAAATCTGACTGAGACCTCCCTTCAGACTCATCGAGATCAACTTGAGGTTGTAGTCGAGTAAAACGAAGTGAAGTTCTCATTCAAATTGCCAAAATGTGCGTGCGAATAAATTTAGGAGGTGTTTCGTAGAAGATTTTTTTTTTTATTTTCTAAGAAAATAAAAAAACGTGTTTAGTTGATATTTTTTATTTTCATTTTTCAAAAAATAAAGGAGCGTTTTCTGGAAAACATAAAAAAAATCATTTTCGATTTTTATTTTCATTTTCTAAAAAAGAAAAATAAAAAATAAAAAATAAAAAATTCTCCACGAACCAAATGCTCCCTTAGAGATCTTGCACTTGTGAAAAAAAAAGTGATTTGCTCGTCCTTAGCGTCTTCGTCAGTCAATCCCACAATCAATACAAAGAAGGTAAATTATGATAAATATATTGTTCAATTCAGGACTAGCACACTAGGAGGGCAAGTATCCCGAAAGACTTGTAGTCTTTGAAAATTAACTCTTGCTCATTGGTGTACCTCTGTTGTCGTGTTAGCCATAAAACCCTCCCACATGGACTAGAGATCCTGCACGAATGCATGAAAGCATGATAGCCTATGTCAATTTCCTCGGGATCATCCGATAACTAAGACAACGTAGATACTATTATAAATGGACATATGTCGAATCTTAATGTGAGGTCTAGAATTTTCATTTAGATTCAAAAATCCTCTGCTTTTTCTAGTTATCAGATCGAGGGATATATCCTCTATGATTTTATCTCTCTTTTCTATTACTGAGAAATCGACGATGAAAAATATTAAGACGAATATAATCATCTTTTTGCTACGGATAATAACCTGAGTTAATTTCCATGAGAAAATTAAATGATTAATATAGACGATATAATTATTTCTATAAGCAAAGATCTACTCTCCCATTATATTAATTTTTAATTGAAACAATTTTCTCACTTTCTCTAATTGCACTATAACGAGGAAGGACACAAGTACCGAGCGCATCACCTTTTGCCGCGATGTAGCCTAGTTTAAGAGATGATGATCTAGCTTAATCATCGAGTACCTTGACAACCTACGATCACAGGGAGTTAGAGATTGACCTTTGATCTTAGCATGGCCAGTGATCGGGTCAATGCTGGAGGTCTGCTGGACGGGAGCATCGAGATCGAAGGCGGCGGCAGTGTTTGACGGCAGCCAGAAGGGCGATTTACAACTCTGCCGGAGCCATGGATCCTGTTTTTGGGAAACCCTGAATGAATCCAGTGCTTTCTTCCTTTTCCATCGCCTGCGCAAGGGCCGGCGCTCACATCATCTCCGCCTCCGCTTTCCCTGAATCCTCTCGTCACTTAAGGAATGGCATATGGAGGATCCACCCGATACCTGTTCCCACCTCCCCCTTTCTTGGCCCCCGAATAGCTCCCTATCGATGAACTGGATCCGCCTCTTGATGACCATCCTCGATTGGACCTCCCGCCTTCCGATCTCCCCACCTTCCGACCTTTTTATATCCTTCACAAGGAGCCCAACTGCGTGAGAATTCACGCCGACAAGGAGGAGCTGAGCAGCGTCGTCGTTGTTGGGGACATTCAGGGTCCCCGGCGGCGATTGGATGTCCGTCTTCAACGGTGACTATTGGATCGGGGCGCTGGGGGCTGGAAACGTTTGTTCTTCCGCTGGCTTGGAATTGAAGGTCTTGCATTTTTCTTTCCCCGACAAAGGTACATTTTCTTACCCTTTTTTGGATAAGTAAAAAAAATGTATATCAAAAGTCCAAGAGTACACAACTGATAGATCCGAATACATTTCTAATGCCCTGCACACATGACTATGCACACTCCTATAAATCCTCGCACAATCTAACGGCCTCTCACCAAAAAAATTGCTATTACGTGTCCACCAGGGTTCGCCGGAACGGTCACGACGGCCATCGCGGAATCTTCCGTTCCCATTATGGAATGCTTCTGATTTCGTTTTCGTTTCGGAACGATCATAACACCACCGTCTTTTGCTTTTTTTCACCATCTTCGTCAACTCATCATTCTCCCTCAGTAGTCAATGTCTTCGCCACCGTGGAACGTTCTAAGTCAAAAATCTGAAATGGCATAAGGCGTTCCAATTCCGGAAAGCATTCTGCGTCCGATCCGACGAACTGTGGTGTCCGCCATGCAAGGTGAATCAAACACCACAATGCAATATGCCTTGCCTTTGACAATAATCGTCCACCTCTAAAGAATCACTATAGACCCGAAGCGTCCACTGATAGATAGTCATCTCCTGTCCCATGTAAAGCCAATCTCTGCCCCTCCTAAAGTCTACAATAGGTGGACATCTTACAAATAGGTATTCTTGCGTCTCTAACACTTATTTACTGAAAGTACACTGTCGGTTCATCAAATAATCTTGCTTGTCCCTAGTGGGAAAACATCTCTGTGCCAACATCCATAGCGTAACTGTATAACTGAGCTAGATGTAAGGCTTCCACACTGTCTTCACCCAGGGTTTCTTAGGACCGACTCGTCTGAAGAAGTCATAGGCCTTGGCCACTCCATCATCCTGCTTAAACCAATCCCCCATCCTTTGTGCAACATCCATCAACAACCTAGTAGCCGATATGATGATATCTCGAATATGTAGTAGTCGTTTGATCAGGGGATAATCTGAATGTGCCATCTTCCAAGTCCAAACATCTACTCTCCTCAAGTAAGTGTGATGTACCTACTTGATCCAAAGAGTATCTTCCTTGGCCTATATTCATCAAAGCACCTTGGTCAGAAGAGCAAGATTCTAAGCTCATAAGTCACAAAATACCAATCCACCCTCGTCTTTAGGCTTGCACATATCCATCAATGGCACCGGTGGGTGTTTTGACATCCACATAAAAGACCTGCAAATGTTCTATATGTGATCAATGATGCCAATAGGAATAGGTAGAACCGAGAGTCAAAAACACTCAACCTCTTGGAAGACAGACATGATCAACTATGTCTTGCTAGTATAAGACAAAGTCTTTTGCGATCAAGCATTGATCCGTCGGCCCAACGAGTCAAGCAGGGGGTTGTAGTCAGAGAGTCGAAGATGCGCTACTACCAATGTAATCCCTAGGTATTTGAATGACATGATCTCCTCCTAAAAGCCCGTGATGGTAAGTGACTGTTGGCATGTCGAGCCTATAACTCTAGCCAGGGAGATATTAGACTTTAGCCTGTTCACTTGAAGTGCTACCACTGCACTAAAATCTAGCAAACAATCTGTCAAGATACCCATTGAAACTACATCACCTTTGCTAAGAAGAAGGAGATTATTTGCATAAGTAAGATGGGCTAATTTAAGATGACTACACTGAGGATGATAGTTGAATTTTGCTCGTGTGGTGCACTTCTGTAGTTGTCTCTTAAAGATTTTTATGCAAACACCAAAGAGATAAGGTGATAGTAAGTCTCCCTGTATCAGTCCTTTAGCCCCCTTGAAATATCCAAATATGCTACCATTGGTAGCCAGTGAGAAAGAGATTGTAGTCACACACTCCATAAATCCACAACACAAATTGCAAAGGAAAGTTTAGCTCTCACAAAGCATCTCCCAAGAAATTCCAATTTATAGAATCAAATGCCTTCTGAAGATCAATCTTCATTATGCATCTGGACGATATTCTCTTCCTATTATATCTTCGGAATATTCTTGGGCCAA
Source organism: Wurfbainia villosa (assembly GCA_025175895.1). Classification (NCBI taxonomy): domain Eukaryota; kingdom Viridiplantae; phylum Streptophyta; class Magnoliopsida; order Zingiberales; family Zingiberaceae; genus Wurfbainia; species Wurfbainia villosa. The sequence continues at coordinate 102,155,814 of CM045988.1, read as the reverse complement.
GTTGATATTGTCGGAGATAAGTCTTCCTTTCACAAATGCTATCTGAGATTGATGGAAAATCTAATCCATGGTATTTGTGATTCGTTTGCCAATATCTTAAAAATAACTTTATAGAAGACCGTATAATAAGATATAGGCTGATAATCAGACACTCTACTAGCATGTGCCGACTTGGGAATCGGGGCAATCAAGGTATGATTTCATCTTCGTAGCATCTTTCCAATGCGAAAAAATTCTTGTACTATAGCCGTAAAATCCGATTGGACTATATCCCATGCATATTTGAAGAACCTAGAGCCATATCCATTTGAACCAGGCACCCTCTTTGATTCCCAATGTCAAATAGAACACCCAAGATTTCTTCAATGGAGGGAATACATACAAGCTGATCATGTTGTTTAGGTTGTACCATTTGGCCAAACTGCAAATACTCATGTGGAAAAATAACTTTATCCACCCCTGTGCCAAGCTGCAATTGAAAATGGTTCGTAAAGGTTGTCACAACTTCTGCAAAAGCTGTGGTGAGGTGTCCATTTGATTTTCCCACCGCTATAATCTCATTCCTTCTATAATTCTACTTCACAAGAGCATGAAAGAAAGATGAGTTTCAGCTCATCTTCACCCATTGCATACAAAAACTATAGTCGACTTCATTCAACTTTGTTGCATCTTGTAGGAGGGTCTTGTATATCTATGATAGCACCATTTTGCAATCCCACTATCTGAGCATCCTCTAAACATTGTCGTGCAACCGCTGCCTTTTGTGATATATGTTGGAAATGCTCCACGTTCAACCGTTTTAGGTCACTCTTCAGTGACTCTAGGATTTAGAGGAGACAATATTGGATTGTACCTTGGTTTATTTGTTGAGAGTATTCAACCCATTTGGCTTTCACAAGAGGCGAAAATTGTTCATGCTTCACCCACATATTAAAAAATTTGAAAGGTTTAGGTACCCGAATGCCACCGTCCAAGATAGAAACGATACATGCCAAGTGATTTGATAAGCAATCCCGTGGGGTGAAGTTTGCAAACCCTCAAAGTTCTACCTCTAACCAAGCTTTGTTAATAAGTGCCCTATCCAATTTGCTACGGATGTGACCATTTGTCCATGTATACCTATAACCCGTGTAGGATAAATCTTCCATGCCTGCAAAGAATGCAAAACCCTGAAAATCCGAAGTGTCATATTGCATGATTGGGAGGCCTTCGCACTTGTCTTTGGGTGATAGAAATGAGTTGAAATCTCCGAGTACAAGCCAAGGCATCCCCATATCAGTAGCTAGGCACTGTGATCCTTCCCATAATGGTTTTTGTCTAACAATAGAGAGCTTCCATACACAAAAGTAATGACTATTATATTGCAAAACACTTTGCATGTTACCCGACAGCGAACATATTGATCGTGCCATTCTTGTATCATCAGATCCACCTTTTGTTCATCCCATATCAATAACATTCACATGCTCACTCTCAGTATCCCTATGCTTCCATTCAGCTATCGAATGCTTGGATAAATCAAGGAGCATAACATGTGCTAGTCTCACAGAATTGATGATGTCTAATCTCATCAATTCATCAACTAGAGATTATTTTAATACTTACATAATTACATACGATGAGATACTCAATAATCATGATCCAATCATGATTTCTCTCATACTATGCATCATATTGTGGACTTCAGTAAATGAGTTTAAGATCTAATCAAATACATATAAAATGTACACTCAAATAGTGAATTGTATTAATATCTAAGGCGATGGTCTTAGGACACTTCTTTATTACAACATACTCTTACTTGACCTGCAACCAATCGCCTTGGTATCTGATACTATAGACCTCTATATGCCTCTCGAATTCTCTTGGGGAAGAGACTTTGTCAAGGGATCTACTAGATTCCTATCGGTGGAAATTTCTCTATTTGTACGTCTCTTCTATCTATGATCTCTCTGATATGATGGTGACGATGAAGTACGTGCTTGGATCGCTGATGAGACCATGGTTCCTTTGCTTGTCCAACGACGTCATTATTGTCGCAGTAGATCGGTACTGCTTCAACAACGCTTGGAACCACTCTAAGTTCAGTGATGAACTTCTTTGATCTAAGCCGCTTCCTTTGCTGCTTCAAAAGCCACAATGTACTATGTCTTTATGGTAGAATTAATAATGGTGTCTTGGAATGTTTCCAACTCACCACACCTCCATTTAAGGTAAATATTTATACAAACTGGGATTTGGAATCATCCTTATCCATCTTGAAGCTGACATCAGTATACCATATCACCTCCTCTATATACCAAGAATAAATTCTTAGTTCTTCGTAAGTATTTAAGGATTGCCTTGGCAGTCACCCAATGATCCGTACAAGAATCCGACTGGTATCTACTTGTAACACTCAAAATGTACGATACATTGGGCCTAGTCAATCCTATAGTTGACATATATAGGATCTGTTTCATGCGTATCCTCTCGTTTTCTATGCTCGGGCACATAGACTTCGAAAGGTGAATTCCATGTTTGATGGGAATGAAATATTTCTTAGATTCAGACATGCTAAACTATTTTAGCACTCTATCTTTGTATGTAGACTGTGAAAAACCAAACAATCACTTCAATCTATCTCTATAAATCTTAATCCCCAAGATATAGGTTGTTTTTCTTATGTCTTTCGTGGAGAAAATTTTGGACAACTAAACTATAATCGACTATAGAACCAAGATATTGTTTCTTATGAGTAGTATGTCACCGACATATAACACTAGGAATACTACCACACTCCCACTAACCTTCTTGTACACATAGAGTTTGTTAGGACTTTACGAGAAATTAAACTATTGATTGCCTCATTAAAACGAATGTTCTAACTCCTGGATGCTTGCTTCAATCCATAAATGAATCTCTGAAGCTTGCATATTTTTCCTTATCAATAGGTGTGAACCCTCAGGTTGTATCATATATACATCCTCAAATAGGTTTCCATTAAGGAAACTATTTTCACATCCATCTGTCATATCTCATAATGAGCTGCTATGATCAGAAGTATCCTTATGGATTTAAGCATAGCTACTGGTGAAAAAGTTTTGTCATAGTCAACACCTTATCTTCGACGATATCCTTTTGTCATTAACCTTGCTTTAAGGGTAATTACATTACCATCCATGTCGATTTTCTTCTTGAAAATCCACTTGTACCTTATAGGCGTAATGCCTTCGGATCGGTCCACTAAGTTCCAAACTTGATTTTTCGTACATGAAATCCATTTCTGATTTTATGGCTATAAGCTATTCATCCATGCTTGAACTTTTCAGAACTTCATCATAACTAGTAATCTCATCGCCCTTGATGATCAATATGTCGTTCTATTTATTTATGAGAAATTCATATTTCCCAGGAACATGGCGTATTCTACTATATCTATGAAGAGGTTGTGTTTCTAATGGTTTAGCCGTTACCTCATCTCTATGAGTAATAGGCTGTAGTTCTTGACTAGACATCTCGTGTGCATATATTGGAGTTTCTTGAACTACACTTAGTTCAGCCTCACTCCCATCATTTTCCTGTAAGAGAAACTCCTTCTCTAGGAATGCAACATGTTTTGAAATAAATATCTTTTGTTCCAAGAGATGATAGAATTGGTAATCCCTTGTTTCCTTAGGGTAACCAATAAATAGACACTTATTAGACTTAGCCTCTAACTTTTTTGATCTTATCCTCTTCGTATAAGTAGGACAACCTCATATCTTCAAGTAAAATAAATGAGATTTTCTTACTATTCCATACCTCATATAGAGTAGTAGAGATAGTCTTAGTTAGAACTCTGTTTAGTAAGTAAACAGCGGTCTTGAGTGCGTAATCCTAAAAGATTTGGGAGACTTACATGAAACATCATCAATCTAACCATATTCAATAAGATTCGGTTTGACTTTCAGCTACACCATTAGATTGTGGTGTATAAGGCGGAGTTTTTTGGGACAAAATGTCATTGTCTCTTAGATAATCTTGAAACTCTTGGCTTAAGTATTCTCCACCTCGATCAGATCGAAGTACTTTGATAGTAATCTCAAATTGTTTCTATACTTCATGTCTGAATTCTTTGAATTTTTCAAATGTCTCAGACTTGTATCTTAATAGATACACATACCTTAATCATGAACAATCATCGATGAAGGTAATGAAGTAGCTATAACCTCTTAATGCTTGAGTTAACTTCGGTCCACAAACATCAGAATGTACAAGGCCTGAAACATCAAGCTCTAGTTCACCTTTTTCCCTTAAAAGGTAACTTTGTCATCTTGCCTTTTAGATATGAATCACATATGTCATATGAATCCAATTCAAAAGATCCCAAAATGCTAAGCTTGTGCAATTTGGTCATGCGATCCTTACTAATATGGCCAAGACGACAATGTCATATCTAAGAGGTTAATTAATTATCTATTTTAGCACGTTTGCTACTCAATTCGATATCGAATACTTTGTTGGATACATCTAACATGTAGATTCTATTGTTTAATATTTCCGTTCCATAAAGAACACCATTCAACATTAAGTAACAACAATTATTACTTAAAAGTCAAATGAAACCATTTCTATTTAAACAAGAAATAGAAATTATGTTCTTTATTAACTAAGGAACATAAAAACAATTATCCAACTCTAAAATTAGTCTTCAAAAGATGCAACAAATAAGTCTCTATGGCTATCGCAACAACCTTTGCTCCATTGTCAATCCTTAAATTTGCTTCTCCGTTAATTAGTCATCTATTGTTCTTTAGTCCCTGTATATCATTACATATCTGGGAGGCACACCTGGTATCCAATACCCAAGTGTTAGAAGAAACAGTATGACATTCAATAACAAATATATCTGAAGTAAATTGGGCATCAAATGTCTTCTCCTTCAAGGACTCTAGATGACACATACAGTTTCCTTTCCTATGTTCCATTTTCAGTGCATGTTGCACTATAGATAAACCATCCTGCATCTCTGAGTGAAAGAGGAGCTTTGTGATCTCAAACCTTTCGGATCTTGCTTGCTCATCAAATAGCTCACAAAGATAACAAATAATGGTATAAGCATCCATATTATGTTGCTATTGTCAGTGATATTGATGTCGATGATGTATCATGCTAGCTCTGTCAATGACATGTTTATGATAGACGATATTTATTCGTCAGAAACCTTGTTGCATAAGACATTTGGGAGGACCCTCTTTAAAGACATAGGCTATCTTTTCATCATTGAGAACAATTCTCAAGTTTCGAAGTCAGTTTAAGAAATTCGGCCTAGTCAGTTTATTTGTGTCCAAAATCGAATGTAAATTAATGGAGGTTGTCATGCTATTCTACCTTAATTACCTAGACATACAATTAGAGTGTATAAGAGAGATGAATTTGTAATGTAAACAATTTATGTTAATTAGAAACTCCCACTATTTTTGTCAAATTCAAGAGCCCTCACTTTGAATTCGAGGGATGATAGATTATCTCTTAGTGGGTTGATATCCACTATGACTAAGCACAACCTTGGAGGGAGTCCAACAAATTATTCTTAGTCCTAATGTTAGGTATCAACATTACCCATTATATATCAATTATATAACTATCACTTTATGCTATCAACTAATTGAATGTTCACATATTCATTAGGTTGTTAACTCATTAACATATATACATCTTATGCATATCACCTAATTGTACCTCTGTCCACATTGACTTTGGAGGGAGTCCAATAAATCAATTCTTTCAGTTAGGGCTGACCCATTAATTGTGAGATCGAATTTAAATGGTCGAACACATTCAATTTTCAAGTCAGGCTTGGAGGGAGTCCAACAATCCAAACTTGAAACTTGAACTCTGGTCCTTACCATCTAAAGTGAATATCGAATCCCAAATGAATTGAACATGCTCGATGCAATGCCAGACTTGGAGAGAGTCCAATAATCCGAACACGAAAAAGAACTTTGGTTCAACAGTATTAATGGAAGGTGTAAGCCATAATATTTGCACTAGCGATTTTCAAGTTATTCCTAGTTCTCATCAATTAACTATAAAGTAAGCATATGTTTTTGTAAATAGTTTTACAAGACTAGCCTACACATAAACTACAACTTGGTGCACGAAGCCCCTGCCACGCGGGGCATCGGAGAAGGAATCCATTATACGCAGTCTTACTTTGTTTTTTTGAAAGAGGCTATTTCCAGGATTTGAACCCGTGACCTCTTAGTCACAAGGCAACAACTTTACCATTGTGCCAAGATTCCCTTCTAAGACTAGCCTACACATAATCATATTAATTACAAACAAGCATGCATTGTATTGTAAACTATTTACATCCTAGCTATGTTTGTCTTAATTCTGGTACAAAATACAAAACTAATTAAAACAACCCAAGGTCGCATTAGGAAATAATTTCTAACTGCGCATGTGGGCCAAACATTGGTTGCACATCCCACCGTCCAGAATTTGGCACGCTTAATGCGTAACCTATTCCAATACATGGATTGCCTATGCTCTGGCCTCACGCTATGCGACCAACATGTTCGATGCTTCTAGGCGCATCCTCGGATAGGTACAATCAAGCATATACAATATCAAAACATATTATACATACAAACAAAATTATAAATCTATACGACCTATGTCAAAACGCAAGGTGGCTCTGATTCTACTGATAGGATTTACGGATGACATTCGCAATGTTTTTGATCCCTTTTCACGGGATCCCAGGGACCCAGGCACAACAGAAAAATAAAAACAATTAAAATTCCACGTTCCATATATCCCTTTAATCAAGGAACACTTGCTTTTGACATAACCATAAAGAAATAGAGATCGTACCTTCGAGATTCTATTGAATCTGTCGAAACCACGAGCAAGACCAACGGACCTTGCTTCTATCGGTATCCATGCCGAGATATCTATAGGCAACTCCACAAGCAGCAAGTCTTCATCTCTAGTTGGTGCTAGCCAAGCGACAGAGACGGGAAGAAGAGAGAAAGAGAAGACCACCAAATAGAATCCCTAGATTAGGTTAGATTACCTCCAAAGATTATCAAAAGATCTATTTATAGTTCTCTTAATTATGATATCTTAGGAGGCTTAAACGGAACCTATCTTACCATAATTATCCCGTAATTAAGGTAAGAAAATTCAGGAAATTTCCAAACATGAATACACCAAAAAATGACATTCGGCGACACGACCGTGTGTGGGCCGTGTGTCTTGGGCACCATCGTGCCTAGACACACGACCATACCGTGTGCCCCTCTGGGCACAACTTCGTGCTTGGCGGTTTCGGCCAGGCTTAGGCATGACCCGTGCCTAGTTAAGCACGATCGTGTGAAGCTCTGTATCGTCCGTTTCGATTCGTTCAAGTGTGATATGACATGCTAAGCTCCAGCATGATCATGAGAGGTTTAATAACCCCCGTTTCACACCCTTATGGTCTGGTCCAATCAGATATAACCTCTCTCTTTGAGAATCTCATTATCAAACTTGTTTTACATCTCTAGATCACTCGTATTGCGTGTGACCTAATAGGTTCCCAGTTATGTTGGTCATTCATAATTAACCCATTAATTATGAATAGATTATAAATGACATCTAGCAGTACATCATAACTCCTTATTGATCGGAAAGTTTAAGTCGACTCCAGAACATTTTTGAACCCTTTAGCAGCTGCAGTTGCTTCGTGTTTTGTTCCTTTCACTCTTCCTATACTCATTTGGTTCAAAACATGGTCTATGTGCTCGTCCTCACTAGGCTGACTATGTCACATCTAGACTAAGTATAGTTTCTTGTCCTGTAAATTCAAGTTACTCTCTATATGTGTCTGAGAAAATCATTCTTCTTGACATGTATGTTTTGGCCAAAGACTTCCGAGGAATAATCCTGACAAGAGGCCTAGGGTATATATCTCTTTTAACAGGAGTAGTGAATCTTCTATGGGTTATTCAAAAATCTTTGATTGCTTTAACTTATACCCAATCAACCCGGAGTTATACCTCATATGGAGAAGACTGCGAAGAAGTCAAAGTATAAGACGCCATGATCAAGATGACTTGAATACCCCAAGTCTAAGGAATCTCGCACTCGAGTTACAATGAAATCTTCAACGACATAAAGAACCATATAAAGTCTTATAGTAGGTCACTCCAATGAACTAGTTGTCCTAACTAGCATCCACATGTTCACTCTCAACATCCCTTTGCTTTCATTCAGTGAGTACTGAATGCTTGGATAAACCAAAGAGCATAACATGTGTTAATCTCACAGAATTGATGATGTCTAATCTCATCAATTCATCGATTAGGGATTGTTTCAATACTTACATAATTACATACGATGAGATACTCACTAATCATGATCCAATCATGATTTCTCTCATGCTATGCATCGTATTGTGGACTTTAGTAAATGAGTTTAAGATCCAATCAAATACATATAGAATGTACATTCAAATAGTGAATTGTATTAACATCTAAGGTGATTGTCTTAGGACATCTCTCTATTACAGTAGGTATTGTTTGACTTCTTTCCTTCTCTAACTACCTTCATAGTTTCATTACCCTTGTCGGATGGTGCCATCGAACTTTGTGTATTGCCGTCCTCTGCCTGAGTATCATCTAACTGCAATGTATTTGTTGTCTCTAGAGTCTTTCCTTTACTTCTTACCATAGGAGGGGCACCTACTTCTTGCTCCCTCATTGATAGGGCAACAATAATCTGAGGGGGTTACACTTGACTCGATCCAACATGGTTTGTATTCTGCTGATGTTTCCTTAAGCTCCTCTGCTTAGCTTAGCGTGGACCACCCATTGTTCTATGTCAATTGACTTGTCTTTATCAAATACCAAGGCGACTTCTGAGGACTTCACTATAGCCTTTACTTCCTGCAAATCCCCTATCGGGTGCTCTTCCGCAATAGGTACCAATTTGGTTGTCTGATGAATAATTTTAGGACATGGCTTAGGTAATATCAAATGCATAACCTCCTTAGGTGTTGCAAGATGATCGATGGTGGGCATAGGTATGGTCTGCTGAGGAATCAACCGGGTGGTAGAATCTTGTGTGTCTGACTGTCTTGCCTTCATAGTGATCTTGGTAGTGTCCCATATGCTGACAATGTAAGCAGAATTTAAATTTAGATTCAAAATGAAGCATAAGATCTACCTCCAAGCCTCTAGGCAAAGTAACAGAGAGAACATCTTGAGACTCCTTGGTGATGCCAACTTCCACGAGAACTCATGCGAAGTTGATCTTGCCACGCTACCATGTCATTTGATTTGTATACAGCGGTTGACCGAACTGTGAAGCCAATTTGCTCAATGCACGGATCGTCCAACAGTCTAGGGGTGGGTTGGATATTTATATCCATATCGGCAGTTGCTAGAGTTCCTCTTGTTGAAAGAGGAACCCACTCGACAACGATTTGAGGAAAGGGGAATCCCAGTGCTATGTATGGTCCCCCTTAGAGGACCTTCTCACTGTCTTTGGCACTTTGGAATTTGAATAGCAGCCACATAGTTTTATGAATTTGCACATCATATTTGACCTTCCTTCTTTTTGCTATTGCTTTAATGGCTGACCATCCTAGGAAGCAACCAATAAATCGACCCACCAAGCAATCACCCATTGCGACTGAGATCGAGTTGACATCATCTTTTTCCAGTGTAACTCTTCTAGGGCTTTGTAAGAAATATAGTGCATTTTCTTCATTGAATAATCTGTTTGAAGGGAATAGATCATACCATCACTTTTGGTTATTACTCTCCTATGGTAGCGTCACTCCATTATTTTTGGTTCCTTCTAGCGAGGATGACGGTACTATTGGCTGATTAGTCCCTCCCAAAGATTGCTTCACATTGGTGCGTCTTGAATCGACCCCTTGGTCCCATTGCCTTCTCAGATTTGGAACCGTCACTATAATTGGAATTGTAGAGATAATTGTTGCTTGTTGCCAAATTTGTAAGGTTGCCAAGAGAGGAATGAGATGTCAGCCAGATACTAGCAGTAACCATCAAATATTCCAAATCCAAAGAAGTAGAATATGTAAAGATGAATTTTAATTGGAAACCAATTATTGTCCTCAGCTGACCTTTCGAATCAAGTCTATGTTGCCTTGTACCTTGATTCACTTCCAATTACGGTCACTGTTACTTGACAACCAATGTGTCATGATGGGATTCATTGTTGCACACAACGTCACCTTCTAGTTGGCACCCTTGTTGATGTGTCCTTCTCGATCAACTCCAGTTGTTCAACCTCCACCCACAAAGAGCTTAGTACCAGAGGCCTCCTTGCCACCCGAAAACTTTTAACTTCTAGCCACCTTCTTGTTGCATGCGCCCAACACCTATGAATACACAAGAGGTGTGCCTTAACTTTGAATAGACACTGCTCATAGAACAAGTCTCCACTAATGGACGCCTAACCTCCTTCAAGATAGCTCACTTACCCTGTATGAGAAGATCACACACGAAGGAGTGCTCGGAAACACTACCACCAAACTCGCCTTAAGACTAAAAGATAGGAGCACTTGTGTTGCCTAGATCACTCCCGAAAGAATTGTCGTCACCTTCCCTCCTAGAAAGGAGGGAGAGTTTCTCTCTCTAAACAACCCTCGACCCTTGCACGTTTTCTTACCTAATTAGCTATGATGTTAATCTTCTTGATTCATATTGGTTGGTTACCATTGCTATTGGATTTTGTCAAAGCTAACCCTTCAAATTCAATCCATAAAAAGTTAATTTTGGAAAGGCCAATAACCAACAGGACAATTTTAGTTTGCAATATGTTAGATATGTTTATTTCTATGGACAAATATGAACTAGTGAATTGGAGCTTATAATCCCACCTATGTATATGCACCCCTATATAACTCGACCTCTCAAGTTCCTCCTACAACTCGACCTCTAAATAACTCCGTGCGACTCGAGACTTGAGTCCCTAGAGCCCTCCACTCAGGGTTGTGCTTGAGCTATGCACTCAATGCTTCCCTTTAAGCTCCATATTCAACTTTCTTCTTTGAGCATTCTGGACTCCCCCAAGTCCCTCATGGTAGGTGTGGTCTCTCAAGGAATTGTAGGTGTAGGCCATGACTATGCAAGTTCCTTGCAAGTACGAGTCATAGGTAAATATAGTCCCCATAAAGATGGACCATAATTAGACATGACCTTTCAGTCCTTGTAGGTACGAACCATCATTAAATACATTCCTATATCGATCTTCATTGGATACAATCCTTGAGGGTAAGGGTCATAATTGGGTATGACTTTTATGGACCCAATTCATGACCCCTCCTAGTTTGTAATATAGTAGCCCGTGACCTCTAAGGTCCAACAAACCTAGGGCTATGATATTGATCATATATTAGAATTAAAACCTCTAGCAGTAGCCTCTGGAGCTACAGTGCAGTAGCAAGATGTCTATGCAGTCTCCCATGTATCTTCGGTTTGATTCCTAGCTACAATACACTGTAGGGATTTTCCTCTAGTGGGATGACAAACTCTAGAATGCTAAATTGCTAGGTCACTAGCTATGAGCGCTTTTTGATTTATTCAGGTGGTTGATAGAAAACTTCTATGGAGCCAGAACTGTCGCCCCCAGGATTAGTTGGCTCAAAGAGCTAAGATACCTGATATAAAAAAAAACTATAAGCGATATGGGAATCTAAATCAAATCTCTCTTTTTCTTTCATTACTGCTTTCAACACTTTTATCATCTTCCACCACCAAAAAGTATCTTTCATTACTTTGCAAGACATCTTCGCCATCCTCTAGCGCATGTTATTCCGTGCAAGGTCATCTTCACCTACTTTGAATGAGGCTCTTATTTTAACTTCTAGCGAGGAGGTGGATTCTCGATGCATTAGTGCTTATTCAAAATTTTTAACAATAAAATCAAATAATTTCAAATTATAATTTATTTCTTCAAGCCATTTGACAAGATAAATACAACACATATTGCTGAAAATCTCAAATGCTTGAATATAGATCAATTAGTTTTTAGTCTGCAACAATGTAATTAACTGTTTATAAGTTTTTCTAGCACATCAAGTATTTCTTCTCAGTGGCAATCTTGTGTCCAAATATTGTACATCAGTTATGGTTTTGAGAGTGTAGTATTGGCTAAATATGGAAACCAAGGCAAACAAGTATATAGGAAATGCTTAAGATGCTTTGAAGATCTTCCCTTAGCCTCTGTTGTAGCTGATTCTGTATGTACAGCTCATGGAGGACATTTCCGTAGCATAGATGCTACTCCATCAAAGAGATCAAAAGCTAAAAAAGGTTTGTAGGATAATTGCTAATCATGAAACAACCTCTTTAAAGTTGGGCTCCTTGGAAGAGCTATCAAAAGCAAGACAATCTGTAGTAGACAATCCATAAGAAGGATTGAATTCGATTCCTGGCGACGTGACGTACTGTGGTCACTCCATCACTAGCCTTTGGTTTCTCTCCAAACATGGAAAGGGGAATTGGTTTGATGTGGGGTCCTGATTGCACTGAAGAGTTCCTCCAGAAAAATCAGTTCAAGGTCTGTTGTTTATGGTTATCGCGCATTTAGTTTGTTTTACTATTATCATATTTGTTGTGATGTTTCCTGCTTAGATTTTGTTTTCGTGTCGTAATGTGTTCTTCATTAGTTATAAAATCAAGTTTTTTCCCCCTTAAATTGTGTCTATATGACAATTGAGTTAGGAAGACAGTTCTACATTGTTCTGTTGATTATAATTGGTTGTGCATGTAGCTTATATATATATATATCCATATAATTAATCTTAGAAATGAGATCTGTAATATGTTCTAGTTGAACTTAAGGCAATATACATTGCTGAATCAATATTTATAAATGGATCAATTTGATTTTGCAAGATGTTGATGTGCAAGTAGCACTATGTGGTGTTATACCTATTTAAAAATGCTAGTTATTTTTTTCTCCATCATTCCTCTGAAGTTGGTTATTTGAAATTAGAATAATATACATTTTACAATTTCCTATATATTGAATGTTTTTGTCATCCAATTCACTGGTCATGTTATGTCATGATCTATGCCTTTTAAAGCTTACACACATGGTACACAGAAAAATAGTTCAATATTGATGTGACTAGATTTTGATTTTGAAATAGAACTATATGTTGGATTACTAGTTCTTCAGGTTAGTTTTGAGTAGATTCTCTTCGTCATTTATCTGAAGTTGGTTACTTGGAAATTAAAAAAACTATATCTTTTACAATATTCTCAATGTTTTATGCTTCCCTCATCCAATCCACTTTTCATGTTGTGCCAGGATCCATACCCTTTAATGCATACACAATATACGTTTGAAATTATAATCAAGAGCAACCCAATGGATTTCTTCTCCAGTTAATGAAACCTGAATTGCAGAGAAGTCAGAAGTGCAACACATGCACATGTTTGAGTCGGTGTGTATTATTATTCCTGGTTGCATGGTTGCGCATTGAATTATCTATTGACACACCAAGAGATATACACAGTGCTTGTGCTAATTAGAATCGGGTTTGTCATATATAACTCTTATCTGAACTTATTGGTGATCTTAAAATTCAAGCTGTACCATGAGAAAATGAATTATCTGAAGTTGTGTTCCCTATTTCAATTATAGTTGCTTATCCAGTCACATGAAGGCCCTGATGCAAAGGTTAAACGGGATGACCTTTCAGGTTAAACATGATGTAGAATCTAGGCAACTGATTACTCTATTTAGTGCTCTTGACTATCCCCAATTTCTGGTTCTTTAAGTAATATGCTTAATGTTTTGTTTACATACTAATGATAACTGGGCCTGTGTTAGCAAGTTATTATCCAGTTCTTTATGGAAATTCTTTTTTTCATGAACACATTGACAAATTATTTTCGTCGCCGATCATATTGACTTCATTAAGTGAGTTCTAAGCAGCTTTCCTTCACCAAGGATATATTTGCCTTCCTGAGGGCTCTCCAAGCCAAGGTTTTAAATTTCCGTTAGACAAATTCACAAACGAAAGCGACGTGGCGGCAGCGGCGGCGGCGACAGTGGCGGCGGCAGAGGCGGCGGACGAAGCGATCGCTGGCGTGATCGCATTCCCGATCGTAGCGCGATCGCGATCGCGATCGAATCGACAGTAGCGATCAGTACCGCGATCGGGAAGACGATCGTGACTGCAGCGATCGGAAGCGATCGCGATCGCGGTGACCGCGATCGCGATCGCGTGAAATTTTTAATTTTCTAAAAATAAATAAATAATAAATAAATAAATAAATAAATATATATATATATATATTAAACTGTAAAATTTAATTAAATAAATTATTAATTAATTTATATATTAAATAAAAATTAAAAAATAAAAAATATTTTAATTAAAATTCTAAATTTGAATTTATAATTTAGGTAAAATTAAATCTTAAATTCTTTTTTAAAAATTAACTAAAATTAAAAAAAAATCAAATAATTAATATTAATGTTTAAAAAATACTAAAATAGTATTTGCAGACGACGATCGATACAAATCAGATCGCTCGTTGGCCGCAGCAAAATTCGATCTGATCGAGATTTAAAACCTTGCTCCAAGCAATCCATATCTGCAACCGATACTTCCAAATAAATATACTGTTTAGGAAGAAGTTGGCACACAGTTTATTGCTATATATTCATGGTGGCTTCCAAAATTGTTAATATCATCACTCATTTCATATTACTACGATGAGATCTTTAAAATCATCCTTCTACCTTAAATATGCAGGCCACTAATGAGCAAATCAACGATCAGGGTGCATATATTGTGTTGCAGCCACCTGATTTTGCTTCGCCTGTTTTCCATACCTTCGAAGCCGTAAAGCCAAGGTCTCAGGTAACTCGAAAATTTTGTTTCTCGTTCGACTATAAAGGAACATTTAGGTGAAAAATGTTTGTCCCATTGCCTGGTTTTGATTCACCTTCCTCATTTGGACCCCTGTCATTGGAGGTTAGGGCTGTAGACGAGCCGAGGTTCATGATATTGAAGTTTATATGCTTAGCTTATTGAGTTCGAGTTTGTTTGTTAAAAAGTTTGAGCATTCACTGAGCTCACCTAATGACATGTTCTTATAATTTAGTTAAATCGTCGATCAAATAAATGAAAAGGGATTACTGTATTCATTTGCACATGCATGATGTGTTCTTTAGATGTTTGAGTTAAAAATTTTAAGAAACAAGATCATAATTGAGCTTTAGACAAGTTCTTAAATAAATTTTATATACAAGTGTTAACTAAAACTTTGTTTTACATTTAAATTTTTGTGTCAACCAAACATAAACAAGCTCTTCGATAGCAAAATTTTTGATCTTGATCATGAACATTACATTCATTTGTAACCCATATCATTTGGGAAACTTTACTTTTATGTCGAACTGTTTACAATCCTCTAGGCATAAAATTGTTCCTTATACGACAGAGTTGCTAATTATGCTAAGGATATAAATGTATAGATTAGGGTTAACCATTTAGAGGAATGATCCTCTATATAATATCGTCCGATCGGATGAGTATTATAGTTTAATCTTTGAATTCTAGAAGATCGGACAATGAATAATTGAGATACTCCTGAATGAATTATGTAATATAACATTTCTAAACAATTCAAGTGTTTGAGATGAATGGCCAATCCATAATTTAACTGTCAGCTTACATGAAGATGCCCCATAGTCGTACAATTTCTTTCGTAGTTGAGGATTTGCAGTCTGGTGTTTACTTTGTTCTTCGTTCATATCTAGTATTATTAAATAAAATACTATTGTTAAATATTAATAGACCTGGGCCACGATCCGGTCTATTATAATTCTCTCTCTAGTTGGGCCTGATCAGGGAGATATGTGGGCCTCCACTCCATTTAGGCCACACTTGCTTGTTGGTCCACAAGTCACAACGACCACCCACGTGTGGCATTCGACCACACGAGACACCGTGTGCTGCAGACACGTGGCGTTGTTGCCGGACATCGATAATGATTTAGGAATATATTTATTTATCATCTTTTAACGACAGAATCCAGGGTTCCAAACCGTCGTTATCTGCTCTTCGACGTGGATGCTCTGTATTTTCCCTTTCTTCAATGATCAATCATTAACGAGGACGCGTGTTTATTTATTTCTATACGTAGTATTTATTCCGATAACGATTTCAGTATATATATATATATATATATATATTGAAAACCGCTTTATTCTATTCTATTCTATTAGATTTAAATAAAAATATTCTCCTGTCGACTATTGCGGCACCGACAGAGAGAGAAGTCAATTGAGAAAAGGCAACGTATCAATTAAAGAGCACAATCATGGATTTGTCTTTTTTAGGGTTTGTTCTCTTTTGTTTATTTTTTCTTTTCTTCTTCTTCGTCTTCTTCTTTCTCTCTCTGTCTCTTTCCATCGCGCCTACCGGAGGCAACACATCTCCAACCAGAGGCATCGTCGGTTATTGTGTTTGAAAGCGTGATACCATCCATCGTCGTCCCCGCTGGATTTGGAAGAAGCACAATAAAAGAACTTTCTCTTCGATTTAATTGCCTTTTTTTTTTTTTCTAATCCCAACAAGTCTGACAAATCCTGCCTCCATCCTTGCCATTCTGCTCTGCATCTAAATGCCAATGCCAATGCTCGATGGGGCTCCACCGACGTTAACCTGCCACCTAAATCCTCGTAATTAATCAACTCACTCACTGACCATCCACTTTTCTTCTTTCCTTTCTTTTATTTTATTTATTATGGAAGATACCTCACCATAACACTTCACTGGATGGATGGGCTAGTTAATTATTTTGGATGGTAAACTTGCAGAATGTGAATGAATTCCGAGCGCTCTTTTCGATCGGTTTTACTTTGATTGTCCTACTAATAGTGGAGATAAATCATGAATTTAGATGATAAATATAAAAGAAGAAATTGATCGATAGTCTAGAGTCATCACCTTTTCGAAATTGATCCATATCCATTTAAAAATTAATCTTTTGTACTTATCAACTAAACTAGTCTTGGAGGCTAGCTATCCCTTTAACGGTTTATTTGGAAGGTGGTGAGAGAAGGGAAAGTAAGAGGAAAGAAATTTTTAACGGCGATTTAGCAAATAATGCACGTGAAGTTTAGAAATGCTCAAACATCGCTCTATACTTTCATATTTATCAAATAGCGCACTTAATTTCCTTTTTACCCCTCCCACCAAAAAGATCTGCACCACTGTAGTGCTGAAATTACAAATCACAGCACTATTGTGGTATTTGAATTTGAATTTTCAATACTACAGTGATAATGCAATCCCAACACCACTACTGTGGTGTTGAAATTTACAATTCCAGCACCACTAATATGGTGCTGGAATTGTGGTGTTGAAATTTACAATTCCAACATCACTATGGTGCTGAGATTTGCATTTCGACGCGGTGGTGAATGCGATCTAGCACCACCGCAAGTAGTCTTGGAATTTACAATTCGATATCGCGGTGGTCTTTGAAAGTTGCAATTCGATTACCACTCGATGTTGGAATTTGAATTTTCACACGCGGTGAATCGAGATTAAATTCCAAAGACTACGGTGGTGGTGCTAAGATTGCAATACAATTGTGGTGCTGAGATTTGAATTCCCAGCACCATGTTCGAAAATTTTACTGTATTGCAGGTCTGTTTGACGGGAGAGGTATAAAGGGAATTAAGTGCGTTATTTGATAAATATGAAAGTATGGGGTGCTGTTTGGACAATTCTAAATTTCACGTGCGCTGTTCGGTAAGTTATCGAATTTTTAATCTTGTTTGGAAGGGGATGAGAGAAGAAAATATAAGAGGAAGAAAATTTTAGGGAGTGAGAGAAAAAGGAAGAAAAGTAAATTTTAATCTTCCTTATTCACGAAGAAGGGAAATGCCCTCGCATCTCAATTTGAAACACAAATTTTAATCTTCTCCTTCCCTTCCCTTTCTTTCTATTCTCTTTCTTTTTCATTACTTATATTTTCCTCACCTCCTTCCCTTTCTTTCTATTCTCTTTCTTTTTCATTACTTATATTTTCCTCACCTCCTTTCAAATAAAGCCTAAACGATAAGACAAGATGTGTTATAACACGAGTGTAAACAACAATCACACTATTTTCCTTGATTTGATCACCACCTCATCCATTGTTATTTCTAATAAAAATTTTCATAGAATCGAAACACATGTGCAATTGGGCATTCATTAATGAACATCATTAGTCGGATTTTCCTTGATCTGTTCTCCAATTTGCAATACTTGACCAGGATACAGAAAGTTATAGGTGTGATGTAACCTCACTGCTTTGATTTCTTCTACGCGTGATATTCCATTCTGTAAAAAGATTGGAACTGTCAATTTAGTGACTTCCATCAGCTTGTCCCATGACCATTGTGAGGGAGGTAAATCACGGAGGGCCCTATAGGTCTTGACGTGGTGACCAAGACACGTGAGAGTCATCTGAATCTAGGAAAAAATTTTAGATCTTCTTCGGAATCGACCCATATCATTTCTATAAGTACTGTCGTGTATTAGCTATCATGACATCCCCGTAAGGACCAGAGCCAGCCCGGATTTTAAAATTTTAACTCAGAGCCCTAGACAAAATTGAGCCCCATTTTCTATTGAAAATTTTAAAAATTAGACCCTTTCTGTGAAAAATTTTTTTTGGGCTCTAGGCGAGGGCCCAGCAGCCCTCCCCCAGGGCCGGTTCTGATAAGGACTACATGATATTCCATTCGAACATTGAGCAAAAACTTCACTACGACTCTCGTGTCAGATATTTGTCCACTTAATTGCAGATGTATTGAACTTTTGCGAGAGTTATATTTTATCAAAACAACCATCGATGGATGTGCCTTTTTTTTATTGATCAGAATCTTCAATTCGATTAATTCTGAGATTGATCGGTCCGATTTATTATTGGATCAGACCTTTGACATTGATAGCGAAAGATGATTTGTTCATCTCAAATATCTCTATCAGTTGACTCCATGACCATCGTAAAAAAAGATAAATCACAGTAACAGAACACCATCCTGTATGCACAGACAATTAATCTTAGAAAAATAAATTCTAAAGATCAATTCCTACCTCATTGATAGCAATAACTATGCGAGTATCAACTCTGTTGAGCCCGTGAAAGCATCAAGCCACGGGCATGATTTTGGTCGAAGAGGCGAGCAAAATCAGATCCACCAATATACTTGAAGTTTGATCATCAAAGGATAATCAATCACTTCAACATCTTCTATATTGAGAATTCATGGAGTCACCATGGCAAGGCATCTAATCACTTCACCATCGTTATAGAGGGAACCCTAATCCCTAACATCCTAAATTGTAAACGACAAACCCTAATTCTAAAACCCTATACGTAAACCCCAAATCCTAACCTTAAAGCCCTAAACTTGAAATCCCAAACACTAACCCTAACCCCTAAACTAAAACTCTAAACAATAACCCTACCCTTACCCTAAACCCTAAACCATGAAACTCTAACCTTAAACCCCAATACTCAACCCAAAAATTGTAACCCAAACCCTGACTTCCTAACCCTAACTTGAAACATTAAACACCAAATCCTAAAACTCTAAACTGTACCCCTAAACCCTAAATACACCCCTAAATAGTAAACCATAAAATCTTAACCCTAAACACAACTACAAACCATAACAATAAACCCCAAGATTCTAACAATAAACCCTAATTGCAAAACCTGAACCCTAGCCATAAATCCTAACCCTAAACCTTAACATTAAATCCCTAATCTTAAAACCCCAAACCCTAACCCTAAAACTTCAAACCCAAACATTAAACCCTTAAATCCTACCACTAAAGTCCTAAACCCTAAACACTAACACAAAAACTTAAAAAAATAACCCTAACCCCTTACCCTAAAACCCTAAATCCAACCATAAATCGTAATATAAAATCCTAAAAGTCTAACTATACATCCTAATTCTAAACTCCAATCCTAAACCCGAAAACCCTAAACATGGCATTAGACCCTCAACCTATTTGGATTTTTATTTTCCAAATATTCAGTCTTAGATCTATGTAGGCTTTTTTTATTAATACCACTTACAATATCAATGTAAAGTAATTTATACCTGCACACTTGACACATCATATTAACAATTACAATATAATCCTTTATTAAATACTGCCAATTAACTTAAATCCTTTGTTAAATACATCAAAATTATTTGATCAAACTCGACCACTTGAGAAATGACTCCACTAACATAATTGATAATTATTTAATATATTTTTATAATTACTTATCTTATGTAGTGTGCATTGGAGGGCTACTTGGCTCTTCCATCTTCCATGAACGTACTTTCTATAAATCTTTGTTCATATTATTTCTATTTTCATCAATAGGTTCATTAAAGACTTGTTTAAGTATAATCACTATCTCAAAATTTTGTGAGAAATAGCTAGGGTTTGCATCTTCATCTTCAAATGACTAATGTATGCTCCATCAAAGTAGGTCACTTAATTACTTGTCGGCCATTCTTCTAAAGTACACTCTAGCAACTATTTATAGGTGATTTGAAATAGCTAAAATTTAAATTCATGCTTATTTGCATCCTTTGGCCAACCAAAGAAACCTATTTCATCAGTTAAAGAACCATCCATTTGATCAATGAATATATATCATGCATTGGTCATTTGATCATTTTCCATAGAGTTAATTAGGTTGGCCAAAGAAAATTACTTGGTGGGATAACTTTAATTTTGTTGATGAAATAAAAAATATTTAGCCGATCGACCGACGATAAAATTTGAGCTTCGAATGTTAACTAAGTTCTAGCTACTTGGTACCTACATGCTTCATATTACAATATGAATTACATACCTAAATCATGGACATTTTCTCTAAATTTCTAGAACCTATATTTTTATTAGGTCAATTTATACCAAGTTTATCGAACATAAATTGGTTACAAATATATTTATCGACCATCAAAAATTGCTAAAGGACTCACATATATCTCTGTCTATAGATATATGCATTTTATTGTGCAAAAAACTTAGAATCCATCAATCTAGTGGCTTCTATGAGTCCGCCTCTGGACTATTATAAGGGAGGTAAATTACGATGAACCTTTGTCCCTTAAGACTAGTAACTGACATATGGAGGGATGACACCCTCACATTTACAGGAATTGACCCATTGGTCTATTGCACAACTTCTACATGTGCTAGCTACTAAGATCCTTGATTCTAATCAAGAGGAAGATAAATTTAATCTAAAAGTAGAATCGATCATTACAAGAGACTTGAGTGTCCTAGGGATTCGATCTCTATTTGAGAAAAAGTTCATCTAGAGATTTCTAATTATTTGATAGATATTCTACCACTGTATCATAGTCTCAGGGATCTAAAGATATACATTTTAGCTTCTATAGATGGGGTATAATGATGAAATAATAAAAGGATCAAAATTCAAATTTAAAATGAGATTAATATTTTAGAAATCGACTTATGATTATACATAAATTATTTTTCAAATTTATTTGGTAAGCGAATTAGAAAGAAGTTTTATCTTTTTATAGGATTAATGGGGTGAAATTCGGATATATACATGAAATATAAAAGAAAAAGCACTTTGATCTTAAGTTTTCAAAGTTTTTATCTCATATTAATTTTATTGTCCAAGTATGATTGTGTCAAGACTCATTCTAATCCATCTATACTATATCAATATATAGATATAATTAATAATTTTAAGATAAAAATAAATTCCATTCTTTGGGAGAAAAAGATGGTGCATTCATCCTACATATTTTTCATTGTCGGTCTCACGGTTAAATGAAAAAAGATAAATCATAAAGAATATTTTATCTAATAAAAAACTAGCACGATAAAAAAATAGACATTCTGAAAAACTTTATAACTCCCGAAAATTGATTATTGTTCTTTGAGATAATTTTATCATCCATACTAATTACTTGGTCTTCTCATGTGGGTAAAAAATAAATTCCACTCTAATTCAACATAATATGGAAGATAATTAGTCATCATATACATAGAAAATTGCATAGTTTATACGTAATGATTTTCCATGAACAATATATTTTATATCAAGAGGGCTAGTAATTATCTTTAAAAAAGAGTATTTTTTTAATTTTTTTTAATAATTCAGATATCTAAATTTTACATTCAATTCCATGAAAAGTTTTTATTGATTATCAAAGTGAATTTAAAAAGCGTAAATGGATCCATGGATAATCCAATATCATTAATAATTTAAATATCATAGATGTTTAATTTGTATCATTTGAATTTCGTCCCACCGGATAAATATTTATTTTTTTTAAGTAGCAAAATGTGATAACACTTATGTTAAGTAGTTTTTACGAACGATCTCCAATTTAATAAAGGATGATAAATCAAAGAGAGTAGTTTTATCTGACACAGTGATTCTTCTGTACTCGTTGAAAATAATTTTCAAGATCTTATGCAATAAATATCCATATAATTATCAACCGTGTCAAACTGCAAAAACAAATAAGCATTTTCTCAAAGAACATACATTAAATGTTCATTCTACTTTGGGGCATTGGCGACCAGCATCGATTTGGGGCTTTTCCTAGCGTCGCCGACAACGACATACTGCTGCCTTATTTACTTCGGACTGAACTAATCAAAGAAATTGATTCTATAAAAATTGAGATATATAGAACTTTTTTTTTTTTTTAATTTTTTGGTTTATTTCGCTTAAAAATAATCCACCGATGGAAAAATAATCCTCTCGTTTACTTTACTTTTACTTTTACTTTGCTTTTGAAAAAAAAAAAATGATTAGCGTCTATTTTTTTCTCTATTTTCATTCTCTCGCGTTAACTTTCTAATGAATACTGAGATTGTGACCCTTCCTTTACGAACTTTGACGAACAAACTCTCCCAGTATAACTGCATCGGTGGAGGTCGATTTGTTCGAATTCGATTCCTATCGATTGCAGATCCGTCGATGTCGGAATCGATTGGAACCGATTCAAAATCGATTTTGAATCGATTTTAATTCTAAAATTTAAATTTTGGAATCAATTCAATCCACTTCTGACTCGATTCTAGATGTTCTAAAATTCGATAAGGTGTACATGATATTTGAATAGCATGATCAGAATGTGAAAATATATATGGAATATTCTATATCTTTCTTTGAATTTGAGTTTCTAAATTCATTTATCGCATCTTTATGTCCAAATTAATCTCGTAGATATATTAACCTATTAAAAATTTTCATTTTTAAATTAATAAATAGAATTAGCTCCAAATTGAAACAGAAATCGAATCCGATCAGATTCGAATCGGATCTTAAATGAGATCCGAATCGATCGCCCCTAACCCATTCTTTAATGGGCTTAGGGCGGTTCCAATTTCGAATTTAACGGATCGATTTCGATCCGGTAATGAACCGATTTTAAGTCGAATTAATTAATTAAATCGAATAGAAAATGATTGAATAAATTAAGTTTTGGAAGATTTAAAAAATCAATTTAATTCGATAAATTAAACTATAAATTATTTTTTAATAGATTGTTATATTTGATTGAAATTTTTAAAATCATACTTCTATTCAATCCGATTGTCTATTGTTTAATCACCGATTTAAAACATTTGACGATTGATAATAATAAAAAATTGATCATGTGGATTTTCTATTGAATTAATTATTATTATTATTTATTTTTTATTAAAAAAAATTGATTTATTAAACTATTACTCACTCCCAGCCAGGAAGGCACGAGCTTGTGATGGCGAAGGGTCTGGGATTTACAGCTACCATGCCCATTAACTTGGCTCTCAAGTTTCTTCCACTCCATTTTTATTTTATTTTTATAATTTTAATTTTAATTTGATTATCTTTGAAACAGACGGTTTAATCTTATAAAAATTTATTCTTTATAAATTCGAATAACATAGATATATATTTTCACGGAGATGATGTGTTATTTGGGATAGAGGAGGATCTAAAATTTCTTCTTAGCATCAAATGTCATTTCTCTATCTTGACTAATCCAGTTAAGATCAAAGATTCTCTGTGATTTATTTCGCTCATAATGATCATAAATTAGATCAACTGTTCCAATTTTTCTCGTGGAATAACATAAGATAGATGATTCGAATTCTTTTGAAAATTTTAAATTTAAAAAAAAAATTAAAACGATTTTTGGGAAAAGAAAAAGAAATCTTTATTTTATGAAAAATCACCGTACTATTTTACCGTGCATCATGGGCGGACGGAATTTAGTGGTTGCCACTTTGGTTCAACGCGGAAGCTCGATATTCTTTTTTATTTATTTATTTATTTATTTTTAATAATTTGGAGGTTTTTTTAATATCACAATCACTGCAGCAGTCGAACTGCAGAAGGAAGAAGCAACAGTAGCCGCAGCAGAGCAAACGATGAAAGCCCACGCTAGGAAGGACGGAAATGGAGGAGCAGGAAACGGTGGAGCTTCGCCGCCAGCTACTCTCCTTCCTTGCTTCGATGTGAAGACCTTCCTCGCCACTCTCGTCGTCCTCACCCTCGTAATGGCCATGTGGCAGCTGCATCCCTACGAATCTCTGCTCAACTATCGCTCCGTCGCCTGCCCTCTCGCCGCAGCCACCGCCCGCCTCCACAAATCGGCGATCTCCTTGCCTCTCGATTCCTCTACCAACTCCACCGTCTCGAAGAGTCCGGCCCCAAAATCCAATCTTTTCGATCTGCCTCTGCGAGCTCCGCCGAGGGATCCCAACAAGCGCGTTTTCCAGGCGTACGGTAGTGCCGCCGCCCTCTTCGTCCTCATGGGCGCTTACCGCGGCGGCCCCACCACCTTCGCCGCCGTCGGCCTGGCTTCTAAGCCCACCCATGTCTATGACACCCCCTGGTTCAAATGCGAGTGGGTGCCCGATGCGAACGCCTCGGCCGCCTCCCCGCCGCAACCCATCCGTGCGAAGGCCTACAAAATGCTCCCCGATTGGGGCTATGGCCGCGTCTACACCGTCGTCGTCGTCAACTGCACCTTCCCGTTCAACCCCAACTCCGACAACGCGGGCGGAAAGCTCCTCCTCCACGCCTACTACTCCGCCCAGTCTCGGCGGTACGAGAAGCTGGTGGCTTTGGAGGAATTGCCAGGCTCCTACGATGAAGCCTTATTCCGGCCACCGTTCAAGTACGAGTACCTCTACTGCGGCTCCTCCCTCTACGGCAACCTGAGCGCCAGCCGCTTCAGGGAGTGGATGGCCTACCACGCCCACTTCTTCGGCCCCAGCTCCCACTTCGTCTTCCACGACGCCGGTGGCGTTGGGCCGGAGGTGCGGGCGGTGCTGCAACCGTGGGTGACTGCCGGCCGGGCGACGATTCAGGACATTCGGGGTCAGGCGGAGTACGACGGCTACTACTACAACCAGTTCCTGGTGGTGAACGATTGCTTGCACCGGTACCGGCACGCCGCCAATTGGACTTTCTTCTTTGACGTGGACGAGTACATTTACCTGCCGGATGGGAGATCGCTCGAAGCCGTGCTGCACAACCTCTCCGACTACACTCAGTTCACCATCGAGCAGAATCCCATGTCGAGCAAGCTCTGTGTGCTCGACCAAAGTAAAAACTACTCCCAGTGAGTGATAATCCTTCATATTTTTTGATACTGAGCTTGTGATCTTTAGCTTCAAGGCATGCATGATTGATTGTTGATTAGTTTATCAGTGATGTCAAAATGGAGTTTTAATTCACCGATTGCATATAATTAGCACAACAACAACAACAAGAACAAGTGATGGAACCTTTCTGCAACATTGATCCTATCCTTCTATTCATATGGTCATGATTCATTTAGTTGAGACCATTGATATTATTTCCATTGTTTGCTAGGGATTAACGACCAATGTAATTCGCAACCTTTTTCATTTGGGCTTCAGATTGATATTTGTGAGGTTACAAAAAAAAAAAAATCAACTCTGAACATGGGCATCTTGAGGAGTTTAAGCATGGGATGTATTCATCTTTTGCTATAGATCATGAGCAAAAACAACTGATTGATAAAAGCCTTACTTTTAGTTGTATCTAGTTGATAATCTATCATAATGGTTTCTCGACGACGTTGAGATGACTTGTTTCCTTGTCTTACTGCTGATATAGAAGCCTTATGAACTCCTGAATTTAGTATAGAATTAAGCAATCTTTATTTTTGCGATACGGTATCTTTTTTGAGCAAATAATTCTAGCATCTGCATATGCATTAACTAAACAATCTTGTTTAAGCATTTTGTGATGGATATAATTATGGTACTTGATTTCTTCTTCATCCAGTTAGAGGTATTTGATGGATTACAAAGAATGACTTTTTGTATGCCAATGGTAGTTCAATAGTTCTTTGTGTGTTTCGACTCCATGAGGAAAACCCTGCATTTGATCCATATCTTCTGAAGTAAACATTACTGGATGATTTAGTTGTTGCAGTTATGGTATTTGTAGGATAAATAGAGATCTTATTTTGCTTGGACTCGAACGGTATCTTATGAAGAATGCCAATGCAAGTAGTTCAACAAAATCTCCATGACCTGGAGTGGAGTTTATGAAAAGGCAAAAAGAGCTTCAAATCTCATGTTTGATTCCTCTGAAATTCATGTCGTTGATTGATTTACTTGTACAAGTTTTGTTACTGGTGAATAATTCGTTTGTGAAGAGAAGTAGGATTTTTGTTTTTCTGTGAATTTCTAAATGGTATCATTTTGTGGTATTCAGGGAGTGGGGCTTCGAAAAGCTAGTCTTTCGGAACTCGATCACCGGAATAAGGAGAGACCGCAAATACGCCATTCAAGCGAAGAATGCATATGCTACAGGTGTCCACATGTCAGAGAATGTCGTTGGCAAGACCACCCACAACACAGAGGACATGATCCGGTACTACCACTACCACAATTCCATCAACATGATAGGCGAACCGTGTCGGGAATTTGTTCCGATGCCACCACCAGGGAACGTGACATGGTTCGAGAAGATCCCATATGTTTACGACGACAACATGAAGCAGCTCGCCGACACCATCAAGAACTTTGAGAAGCAAACCATTGCAACCATTCAACAATAGTGCAGTGACGGCCAATGCAATAAGCCATAACCATGTATAGCACATGTCATTCTTTGGGGGTGTCACAATCTTCTTCTTCCATCATGGAAGGGGAGAAAGTCGAGATAGGCGAAAGAGAAGCATCTTGGAGAGTCCTGTATGTGTCTAAAGACTTATTTCCTTTGTGATATTTTCCTCCTCATTCATCTTTCTTTCAGATAAATCTTCGGTCAGATTGCTAAGTTCTTTCTCATGTTTCAAGAATAAAGGTTTACATGTTTTGACCACTTTGGCAAGAGGTGAGGAACACCAAAGTGAAACCCCACAAAAGAATCCAAATTGTTGGTATGTTTCATTCACAGGTTGGTTTGTGGTGGCATGCGAGCATGGTGGCAGCCATAATGAGGAGAAAATGATGAACCATGGGGACCATCTCAATTCCATGGTCTGGAATTCTTTTTCCTGTCTCCATTAATGAAATCCTTCAAGAATCGCCTCCTTCCTTGTTTTGTTTGGCACCATGTTTGATTTATAATAAACTTATAAAATAGGTTTTGAGCAGTGAAAGGATTTTAGAAACGCAACCAATGACTTGGAGTAAAGTGAGTCATGGACTATGTCCAGTTCTGTAGCCCTTCAATCTTTCAATCTCAGATCACGAAAATGGCTGTCTGAACATAAATTTCAGTAACTTCAAGAGGCAAAGTTTGATTCTGCACAGGCATGGGCGCCAAGTTAAAGGCTTTTGCTTTTGTTTTTGTTACTGATAAGGCCAAACAAATACAGTCGACAATAACATTGTTGGAATCGTATATACAGTTATTTTTTCTTGATGTACCTTTGGCAGATAGCAACTCATTCTTCTTGAGGATATAGTTGGGATCCAGGATAGTGCAGAAAGCTAGTCGAGCTGGAGAAGAAGAGCACGTGTTGTTGTCGCCACCATTTCATTGGCACAAACATGTACCTTGCTTCTGCTCGGCGGCTTGCCCCCTTTCTTCTTTTTTTTCCCTTTTCTTTCTTTTCCTTTTTCGTAAGATTATGTGTCCAAACACAGAAGTGCATGTTGCAGGGTGCTACTGCATTTATATGCTCAATACATGAGTTTATAGGTTTGGTTGATAAGATTTACATATTTAATATTATTCATTTTGAATTTAAATTCTAATAATTTTAGTTTTAGACTATATCAAAAAAGTCTTGTACTAATGAAGATATCTTTTCATCTTATAAATTCATGATTTTTTCTATACCTTTTTGATGTGAGATTTTAATTGTATTCCCAATAATTTTTTCCTCAAACGAAGGACCACATCGGATCTCCCTTAAGTTCATTTGTCTTCGAAAGATTTTCTTTGTTTGATGTTTGATAATCCACTAGATCTTCCTACTAGTTATTCGATCCTCTTGATCCAACTGAACTTCCTACTTACTATCTGATCCATTAGGTCTTTTTATCAATTGTCCAGTCTTTTTGATCTAACTGGACTTCCTGCTTGGTGTCTGACTCGCTAAATCTTTCTGTCAGTTGTCCGATCTTTTGACCCAATTGAATTTCCTACTTGGTGTTTGGCCCACTAAGTCTTCTTGTCAATTCTCCGATCTTCCTGATCTAATTGGATTTTCTATCTGGTGTTTGACCCATCAGATTTTCTTGTCAGTTGTTCGATTTTTTTTTTTGACCCAACTGAACTGTTGGTTGGAGATTTGAATGAAAACGTTGGACATGTAGGCGTTCGTTGCACATCTAGGAAATTTGTGAGCGTAACGTACACTTTAAAATGATAATTAATGGCATAATAAAGAGATCGAATAAAACGACAAGGTTGTGGCTACCATTTCGTAATCAAGCTTAAATAGCTCAAGAAAAATGACAGACTTGCGACGAACGTTTCAAAAACAAGCCTTTACTCTGCCATTCATTGGAACCGGAGGATACAACCTATATAAATGGGTTGTAACACTGCAAGGTAAAAAGGTGTGTGAAATCGTGAGATCTTCTTTGTTTTGTGGTAGCCTTCAAGTGTGAGTTCTATTCACCGTGAACAATTAGTGCTTGATTGTGTCCATGGTTCTAGTTGTTGTATCCTGGAAGATAGATGTCCGACGAAACCTTGAAAGCACTCTGAGAGGAGGACGAATCTGTTTTAAGGACACTATGTGTTACACATGCCTCGACACTACGTTTCTTACTCGACTCGAGCATGAACAGTGCTTTCCCGAGCACTCCAACCTCGATGCTCCGCTTCTCACACTCGACTTGGTAGTTTTTTGAGCACCCACAAGTGCTCAGCCTTGATGTTCGCTTCTCACTTAGCTTGACAGTTTTCCAAGTAGCGAGTAGTTCCCGAGCATCACCCTTTGTCTCAGCCTGGCAGAAACTCCCGAGCACCTCCCTGCTTCCTAAACTTAGTTCCCGCGCAAGACAATCACCCAAGCACCTACAGTGCTCGGTCCTTCACTCCTCACTCGACATAGCGACTTCCTGAGCACCTATAGTGCTCGAACCTTCGCTTCTCACTCGACACGACAACTTCCTAAGCACCACATTACTTGGTCCTTTGCTCCTCACTCAGCATGACAATTTCCCAAGCATCATAGGTGCTCGGTCCTTCGCTTCTCATGTGGTTCAGCGGTTTCCCTAGCACTTACTCGACAACATTCCCACTCGGCGATCGCGCCTTGCTGCTTTCTCACATGGTGGATGACTAGGGCTACAATGTCGTCTTTTACAGATAAGTCTTTGGACTTTTCCTCCAGAAATTGATTGTAACATGAACTTCCTAGTTGATATATGATCCACTAGATTTTCTTGTCAGTTGTCTGATCTTTTTGATTCAATTGGATTTCCTACATAGTGCCTGAACCATAAGGTATTCCTATTGGTGCAGGGAGCACCACTCCTATATTTTGATGTATGAACCAGGGTTAAATGTTATGATGAACCTATGAATTGATGTGCATGTTAAGTGTATAAGCTTAACAGAAAGTCCTAGTAGGTCAGACAAACCGGATACTATGCAGAAGACTTAATAGATCAGGAGGACTGAACACCAAACATGAAGTCCAGATGAGTAGTGTGGACCGGACATCTGACAGAAGACCGATTGGATTAGGAGACCAGACAACTGGCAGGAAGCCCAATTAGGTCAGGAAGATCGGATAGTTGGCGAAAAGCTTTGGTGGGTCAGATCGGATGTCAAGCAGGGTAAGTCCGGCAGGACAGCCAACAGGTAAGCCTCGAGTGAAGAGGTAAGGTTGATTCCTCAGGTGGAATAAAGCTATACGTCGATCTGACGGAGGGTCCGTATTGGACTCAAAAATCGAGATTGAGTAGTATTACTACTACCACGAAATATCATATTGTATATTGTACTAATATGATTTTGCAGGTATCCAGACGACTAGATGGTTTCCAATCAACTCATACCCAGTTGACTAGGTAGGGTCCAGTCGACTGGGATGCCAAGTTGGCAACCCAATCTGGTGATCGATTGGATATCATGCAACCGAGATGATAAGTATTCCAGTCGACTGGGATATGAAATTTCCCAAACTATGGAGGAGTGAAGCTAGGTGACCTGGAGTTGACTGGACCAAATACAGTCGACTGGAAAAGCTTAAATACCAAATCAATAGGTTGATTTGGAGTCGACTAGAAAAGACTTATAAAAGAAATGGAGGACCAACTCTGAAAATAACAATTCTACTACTCCGAAGTGTTGTCGTTCTCATTCCTCATCCGCAAGAGCTCCGTTATGCCAAAGCTTCAACCATTCACCGACACTACGAGCTTCATTTACATTTGCGTAAGTGTCGGTATATTTATAGCTTTCATTTAGATTTTGTACTTTATTTCTAAAAGGAAGGTAGATTGTTACATAACCTTATTTCTTGTAAAAAGCGACCCCCTCCGAATTCGAGAGTTTTCGAGTCAGAGAGTCTTTTTAGTGGATTGCCTATCGAGGCACCTCTCGAAGAGTCACAAGCCTTGGAGTAGCAATCTGGCTCGGATTGTGAACCAAGTAAACTATCTTGTGTTATTTACTTTATTTTTGTTGTAAATTTCTCTAAGTTTTCAAAAGCAAAAGAATAGTTTTATAAAAGATAAAGAAAATTTTTATTCTCCGAGATTCACCACCTCTCTCGGTAGAAATGGATCCTACAATTGGTATCAGAGTTGGGGCGCTCCGATTTTGGTGCAACCACCAAGAGAGCGATAAAATTTTCTTTACATTTATCATTTTTGTTATAGTTTAGATTTTTTGCATTAGTTTACATTTTCTGCAATTTTTAGCAACTTAAAAATGTGGCACTAGAGGGTTATAGCACCGTTCGCCCTTCTCTCTTTAACGAAGAGAATTTTATATTGGGAGTATAGAGAATACAATCAAAGTCTCACATTGGTAAGACATGAAAAAGATCATTTACTTATAAGATAAAAATATATCTCCATTAGTATGAGACCTTTTGGGTAAAATCCAAAAATAAAACCATAAGGTCTTAGGCCTAAAGTGGACAATATCATATTATCGTGGAGACATATGAATCTCATAGACATTAACAATTGATATTATAGTCATGGTTTATGTCAAGTCATGAACCTCGAACGAAGGAAGTGGAGCTCCCATGTCCGGATCAAGAGAACCAAACACTAGGCATGAAGTCCAATTAGGTCAGAAGAGTTGGACAACTGATAAGAAGTCCAGCTGGGTCAGGAGGACCAGACAGTTGGTAGAAAGTCCTGGTGGGTTGAGGATTAGACATCAAATAGAGGAAGTCCTTCGAGGACAGATAAGCTTGAAGGGGGCTCAATGTGGTCCTTCATTTGAGAGGGGGGGATTATTTGGAGTATAGGGAATACAATCAAAGTCCCATATCGATAAGACATGGAAAAGATCATATGCTTATAAGATAAAAAGATATCTCCATTGGTATGAAGCCTTTTGGATAAAATCTAAAAATAAAATCATGGGAGCTTAAGACCAAAATAGAATCTTATATGGAGATTCATTCCTCTGGAGATATATGAATCTTATAGACACTAACATTTTAGCTATTGGAAGAGGCGAATGAAGTGCTTTTTGAAAACTGACCTCGAGGTTTGATTTTCAATTATGAAGTGTTTCATTACTCTGGTAGATGACTCAGAAGAGTTGTTAAATCCGGAGAAATTGACCATAGGAATTAGGAAAAAGGCTCAAGTCGATTACAAGGCTTTAAACACCTTGCAATGTTGACTTACAAATGAAGAGCTAAATTGAGTCGGGCTGATTTTAAATTCTAAAGAATTATGGGATAAGTTAATAGATTTGCATGAATAAGCTAACTCGGGTCAAGCCAAGAACAATATAACTTTGATGGCAGGATCGAACAAAAAGGGAAAGAAATCTAAGTCGAAAAAGAAAAGGAAAAGGCATCAAAGGCAACCGTGGACAAATCATCATCGAAAGAGTCAGATTTTGAAATACCAAAGACAAGCTTCGTAGCGTTCGTAGCGGTTGACAAGTCCAAAGTCAAATCAAGATAAGGATCCGAATCCGAGTCTGAGTCCGACACAAGCCATGGATCCACATCCGTTTTCGAAGGTCCAAACGAGTTAACATCTCCCTTAGAAGATAAATTGTACAACATCATACCATACCTAGGTAGGAAATTAGCTAAGTCCGAGAATCGAGTCAACCCACTTCTTAAGGAAGTCCAAGTACTTAAGGAGTAAGTCAACTCGAAGACTTCAACTTACCAAGTTGAGGATAGAGACTCAACTCGAGTTGTAAAACTTGACGAAGAGAACTCCGTCTTGAAAACGCAAGTAGAAGATCTCATCAGAATGTTAGAAAGGTTCACCTCGGGCTCCAAGTATCTCAACATGATGCTTGGGTCTCAACGAGTCGTGTACAACAAATCCAGACTCAGATACAAGGCTAAAGACACAAATAGATCATACATGCCCTTGTTTAATAGAAATGCTAAGGGTCGAGTCCAAGCATGAGTTCCTAAGTTTAGCTTAGTCAACCAAGTTAAACCGAATCAATTTTGGATTCCTAAGGGTCAAGCTCACTTAGTGAACAAGACCTATCAGAGCTACCACTAAGGGGGAACTAACTCTCTGCTTGTTTCATTAATTAGTTAAACTCTTACCTGCTTAGTTAGTACTTGCTTAATTTAGAACGGACTAGATAGAAAATAAAGTAATTTAAATTTGAACAATCTAGTACTAAGACGAAATAAACTGATAGTAAGTTAGGAAATACTTCGAAGTGTATGTCTAGGAAGTGGTTCACCTGATATCCAAGAAGGTCATATGCCTCACCACTATCTGGTATACTAAGTTGAGTGAAACTAATCGAAGTTAACTCACTAAGTCTTTAACTAGTTAGACCAAAGTCTAGTCTAAAGCAAATCAAGTATTTGATTCTTTGATCGACTTTATCTTAGGAAGTGGTCCACCTGATATCCAAGAAGGTCATATGTCTTGCCACTACCTGGAAGTCGATTTTGAAAAAACTTACTTGATTTAGTCTAAGCTAAACTTGAATCTAACACAAGTTTAAATATTTTTAATTTCTATTAAATTTAATCAAGTTAAAATGAACAACCATCTCACAAAACATATAAAGATTAACGTATATTGAAAATCTAGAATTGGTGAGATGAATAAGGATAACTCAATTAAGCTATGGGTGAGTTTTACGACAACATTTTAGGGGGAGTTTAAGAAAAATCATTTTGGAAAACTATTACATTATAAGTTCTAAATATTTTGATCAAAAAATATTTACAAACTATTTTCAAAATAAAGTTTAAAAAATCAAATTTAAAATCCTATGCTAAGATCGCGAATTAAAAAGTCGATCATAATTATTTCCAAAGTTTAAGTTAATATTTTTTAAAAACTTATTTTGAAAAACGTAAAGTAAAAGCATCATTCTAGGAAAAGATCAAGAATTTAGGAGAGCTTAAAAGATTTATTTTGCTAAATTATGAAATGTTTAATACTTTTTCAAAAATTAAATTTTTAAATTTAAATTATTATGAAAAATGGTCTTAAGGGGAGAGAGAAATGTTTAAGAGTTGAGAAATAACTCAAGTAATTCACTTGAACTTAATAAATTGGTCTTATCAATTTAAGTAATACTTAGCACTTATCCTAAGTAATTTAGCTTTATCTACACTTGGAAGATGAAGCTAAGTCTAAACTGAAAATGTACACTTCAAAATTTAAACAAATCATGATGGGATCTATATTTAGAGCTTTCGAAAAATTAAAATTTCTATCATCATTAATAAGAAGCTATCTTGAATATTGTTTTTGAAAATCTATAAAGTATATTTTAATATGGGTTATTTTCAAACTAATGAAAAAGAGAGCAATCTCTTAGAAGACTAATTTCAAGTTAAAAATGCACAAGAAGTACTACTAAGGTTAGACCTGGCCACGGTCCGGGTCCGGTTCGAGTCCGAGTCGAAATCGTCAGGTTCGGATTGACAAAATACCGACCCTTAACCGGCCCGCTCGTGGCCGGTTACGGTCCGGGTTTATGGAACCGCCGGTTCCGGTCCGGGTCCGGGTCGAGTCCGGGTCCGATCCGGTCCGGGTCCGGGTTCGGATCCGATCCGGTTAATCGTCGTCTTAGTTAAATAAATAAAAAAATAAAAAATGATGTAAATAATTAAAATAAAAAAAATTGCACAATTAAACTTATAAAAACTCTATCAAATATTTCATTATCTCAATACAAAATATATTACATCTTGGACTTAAATAAAAAAATCTATTACAATAAAAAAATCAAATACATTTCCGTCGTATTCGGTATTTTCTCCCGTCGTCGTAGTTCCGAATGTTCCTTCTGTTTCGTCTTGGTCTTCTTCGTCACTTTTAATATGTTGGGTTCGACTTGCAGCTTTTGACCAATCATTGAGTAAACATTACGCTTCCAAATTTTTCGGCCTTAAGCTAGAACGTCTCTCGTCCAATGTATTTCCTCCGATACTAAAAGCTTGTTCCACTGCAACCGTTGAAACTGGACAAGCTAGAATTTCTTTTGCCATTATAGATAAGATTGAAAATATTTGAGTTCTTTGTGACCACCATTTTAGAATGTCGAAGCTTTCTTCATCTGCATCACTAAAATCAAAAGAATTGGTCAAATAATTCTCAAGTTCCTGACTAGAACTTGAGGATCCTCGTGGACATTTAGTCCGTTGTCTTAATAACAATTGTGCTTTAGTGAGTTTAGAAGTAATAATACTAGTTGTAGTAGATTGATGTATTTCATGTCCAATAGTTTGTTCACCATATTTAATGTTATATTCATTATAAATATCATGTAAATGAGTTTTAATATTAAACAAAATCAAAGGAATATTAGGAGCAGTTTCGGTAATAGGGTTTAAAGATTCATAATATAATGCTAACATATCTTGCAAACCATCTAATTTAAGTCTAGGATCTAAAACAAAAGCACATAAAAATATTTCAGGAATGTTTAAGAAATATTTTTCCTATTTTTCTTTCATTACATAAATACATTGAGATAAATAAGTATCATTTGATTGAATATGTTCATTAAAAATACATGCAATATTACAACAATGTGTTAAAACTAAATGTGAAGTTGGATAATAAACACCTGATAATTGGTCACTAGCATCACTAAAAACTTTTAAAATTTCACAAATACTAGTGCATATATTTCATTGATTTGAAAACAAATAAATATCACGTGATTGAACATGTTGATGAAAAAACATACATAATAAATCTTTGTATTCAAAAGTAGATAACAACAATTTATAAGTAGAATTCCAACGAGTTGGAACGTCACATGCAAACCGTTTAGGCTTCATACCATTTATTTTATAAAATTTTTTCCATTCTTTTATAACTTGAGGATGTGTCCATAAATAATGAATTGCACTCCTAATTGATTGAATATGTGATCCTAAATTTTTAAGTTCATCTTGAACACACAAATTTAAAATGTGACATGTACACCTAATATGAAAAAATCTTCCACCTATTGGTGGTTTATATATATCAATAAGTTCACTAATACTAGAAGTATTTGCACTAGCATTATCAAAAGAAATTGAAAAAACTTTAGAAGTTAGACCATATTCTTCTAAAATAATAAAAATAAGTTGTGAAATATTTTG
The DNA here is from genome assembly GCA_025175895.1 of Wurfbainia villosa. Taxonomy (NCBI): domain Eukaryota; kingdom Viridiplantae; phylum Streptophyta; class Magnoliopsida; order Zingiberales; family Zingiberaceae; genus Wurfbainia; species Wurfbainia villosa. Next base: position 102,119,574 of record CM045988.1, on the reverse strand, counting down.
TGCCGTGTGTGTTTCGTTAAAACATCTATATGCTAGCAATCTTTTTTGAATGTCCCAATTATTATCAATCCAATGACAAGTAATACTCATATATGAACAACTTTGCCAATGATCACTCCAAATATCGGAACACAAAGAAACTTTACTGTTTAAACTAGAAAATTCTTTAATCAATTCTTGTTTTTGTTCTAAGACTAATTTTAAAAGTGTACGTTTTAGAGTATTTCTTGGGATACGTTTAATAGAAGGATTTTCACTTGTAGAAAGTCAATTTTCAAAAGATAATTTATCACTAAAACTAAAAGAAAGTTGTTCAATTGCACAAAATTTAGCAGTTTCTTCTCTAAATCTAGTTTCACAAATTTAAAGAGTTTAGATTCGTTACTGACCCGATTGAGAAGAGAATGTCGAATTTGAGTTTGAGAACGATCAATACCAATTTCCACCGGATGATTTCTCTCCGCATGTCGAGTAAGGGTTCCGTAACCTCCTCCTTGTTGAAATTTGTAACATTTCGAATAATATTTTCATTATGCTTGCATATCACCGGAAGGGAGCGTTACTTTTTCGAAATGTTTGGTGAAGATATCGGATGCGGGGCGAGGCACTCGAGTTGGTCTTGTAGCCGTAGAACCCGCCATCGTACTGGATGTATTGCTCCTACTTTCTTGACTTTGATGATGATGACGTATTTGAAATTCATCACCGGAAATATCAAGATCATAGTCGGCGCCGATATCGAATTGAGGTGAATCGCCGTCTTGCTCGAACTCGAACTTGGACGGTAGTGGCATTATGCTCTTTCCCTTTCTGGCACCGGTCGCACCCTTACGACTTGATCCGGCTCCAGACATTTGTAAAAATATGACTTGAGAGTTGAGACTTGAAAGCAAATGAGGGAATGAGAATTAGAGAAGAGAAGTTGTGATTTGTGAAAAAATGAAAGGGAATGGAGGTGTATTTATAGGAAAAAAAAACATAAAAAAAAAAAAATTCCAACGGCCGACCCGCCGGGTCCGGGCCGGGCCGACCCGGCGGGTCGGCCGTTGATGATCAACGGCCACGAAATCGTGGCCGTCGGTTTTTTTGCTTTAAAAAAGGTCGACCCGGGCGGCGGGCGGAGCGGCGGGTCGCCCGTTGCACCCCAACGGCCACGAAATCATGGCCGTTAATTTTTTTTTTTAATCGCCGGTTTATTTTTTTCCGGTTCGGTTTTTTAAAAAATCGAGACCGGACCGCCTATTAAACGTCGGCCACGGTCCGGTCAAACCCGTTGACGGCTTAACCGACGGTGACCACGGTCGGTTGCCCGGAGTTCGCTCAATTTGACGGACCGGGTCTAACTAAGGTTTTGATGTACGAGGAAATTTATGATATTTAAAAATTTATTTTTGATAATGAAAAGTATAATGTTGATCTTAGTCTAAGGAGGAGAGAGAGAAATCTAAGAAAGCAAGTAATATGAACTCATCTATCTAAGCTACTTAAATTTGATGCTAATTTTTATCCTAAGTAGCTTAGTCAAAAAAAATAAAAAATAAGCATGCAAAAGGAAAGTTAAAAGGGAGTTAGCTTAGCTAAATCTACGCTTAAAATATTTACCTAAAAGACATTTACCTTATGAACCTTTTTTATATTTTATCCATGCTTTGTGTCTTAGAAAGTTTTAAAGCAAATTTCTATCATGATAATCATATTTGCATCGTTGATGAGAGATATAGGGGGAGGAGCTTAGAACGATTATATTCAAAACGTTAAAAATTTATTATCGAAAGCTTGCTTGCGAAAATCTAGATATACTATTTTCAAAACAATAAGAGATATTTTGAAAAATATGAGAAGCATATGTTAAGGGGGGAGGTTGTATTGTATCAACATTTTCAAAAACATGAAAGTTATGGTTTCAAACTAATGCACTTGAATATTTGAAGTTTCATTTCTATAGTTTAAAACTTAGTGAAAAAGTTTAATTCTAGGGGGAAGCTACGCAAATCTGTGTTTCAAAATAAACTTTTGTCTAAATCCATGTTTCATAAATAAGTTTTTGAGTCTATAAAGGTTTTCTATCTTATATAATTTTCAAAACAATAAATGACAATTTAAAATATTCTAAATATTGTTTTTTAAGAGTAAGAAAATGTTGAGGGAGAGTTTGATCTTTGACAAGTTTTTGAAAATTTCAAATATAGTATTTCAAACTTGAATATTTTCAAACTTTAAATAGTTTCATATCTCTTATGATTAAAGTTCTCAAACTTCAAGTAATTTGAAAATGCAGTTTTGAGTTTGAAAGCAATCTTTTTCATAACTTAGAAAATTTATGTGAACTTTGTATATAAGTCATGGGACATTGCTAAACTCCTTAGCTTATAATTTATTTTTGTATTTTGATGTATGCCAAAGGGGGAGAGAGTGTGTTTAAGTTAGAACTTAGAATTGAGATATGCATTTGTATATGCATGTATAAGTTAGAATGGAGAAATACATTTTTTGTAATTCATGAATTAAAGATTTGGTATTTTTAATTTTAACATTAAACGATTGTCATACATCAAAAAGAGAGAGATTGTTGGTACAGAGAGTACCACTCTTATATTTTGATATATGAACAGGGTTAAATGTTAGGATGAACCTATGAACTGATGTGCGTGTTAAGTGTGTAGGCTTAACAGAAAATCGTAGTAGGTTAGATAGACCAGATACTAGACAAAAGACTTGACATATCAGGAGGATCGGACATCAGATAGAAAGTCTAATTGGATCGTGTGGATCAGACATCTGACATAAGACCGAACAACTGGCAGGAAGCCCAGCTAAGTCAAGAAGATCGGATAGTTGACGAGAAGCTCTGGTGAGTCAGATTGGATGTCAAGAATAAGTGTCGGTATATTTATTGCTTTTATTTAGCTTTTATACTTCATTTCTAAAGGAAAGGTAGATTGTTACCTAACTTTATTTCTTATAAAAGGTGACTCCCTCCGAAGTCGAGAGTTCTTGAGTCAGAGGGTCTTTTAGTGGCTTGCCTATTGAGGCGACTCTCGAAGAGTCGCGGGCCTTAGAGTAGTAATCTGGCTCAGGTTGTGAACCAAGTAAACTATCTTGTGCTATGTACTTTATTTCGGTTGCAAATTTATCTAAGTTTTCAAAATCAAAAGAATAGTTTTATAAAAGATAAAGAAATTTTTTTATTTTTTGAGATTCACCACCTCTCTCGGTAGAACTCAATCCTACAATTCCTACCAATTATTCGATCTTTTCGACCTAACTGAACTTTCTATTTGATATCTGGCCCATCAGATCTTCCTGTCAGTTATCCGATTTTCTTGATTCAACTGGACTTCATGTCAGGCGTCTGATCCACCAGGACTTCCTACTAATTTTCTGATCCTCTTGACCCAACTGAACTTCCTGTCTGGTGTTTGGCCCGCCGGGTCTTCCTGTCAGTTGTCCAATTTTCTTGATCCAATTAAACTTCCTTCCTGGTGTTTGATCCACCAAATCTTCCTATTAATTGTTCGATATTTTTGACCCAACTAAACTTCAATTATTTTTAGCCCTCTTGATCTAGATATGAAAGCCTCCACTTCCTTCATTCGAGGTTACTATTCCATTCACATGGCTTAACTTACACCATGACTCTAATACCAATTGTTAGTGCCTATAAGATTTATATATCTCCACAATTGTATGATATTATCCACTTTGAGCCTAAATCCCTCATGGTTTTATTTTGGACTATACCCCAAAAGTCTCATATCAATGGAAATATCTTTTCATCTTATAAGTTCATAATCTTTATCATGTATTTATGATGTAAGAATTTGATTATACTCCCAATAGCTTGACTTGGTGTAAAAATGGAATGGAGCATGGACATTTTCCTTACTATCCACCTCGATTGATTGTTTGATCAACACATATCATTGGATTGTTTTAATCTTTCATTAGGTGAGCTTCATGTTATTTAACAACATACTCATGGGTCATTAAACATTAAATTTAATAAAGTGATCTAATGCATATTTTATAATAGGTCTAATATATTGAATGTGGATTATATGTATAGAATCTGATTCATTATCATTGATAAGTTAATAATGAACTCTCAAGCCCAATATATATATGGAATGGTCCCCGAAAGACTAAGATGTGTAGTGTGAATTATTCATTTGGAGCAACTCTCTTCTCCTCCCTATCAGATGAGAGACTTTGATGTTGTTGTCTTAGCTCATGCAGAAGACAATCTCTGTTGCATTGTAGAAACTTTCTTTGCGACGATCTGTGATGATGACAATTACTATCGATTCAGATTAACATTTGATATTGCTGTCATTTCAATATGGATTAAGTTGTAGTTTTGGTGATAACAAGTTCTTGTTTATGAATCATTTGGTTTTGATTTATGATAAAACACTCTCAATTGGTATCGAAGCTTAGGATTTACGTTATCGTCATCTTTATGACATAAGGATTGAGTTTCGATGATTTTGGGATATATACATTCAATTTCATTTTGGGATAATGAATCAATGCATATTCGTTGAATCTAGGACAGAAAAACTAGGATTTCATATTGTTTTCCAATTTTTCATGTTATTCCATGAAGAATGGTGAACAATGACGATGAATTTAATCAGCCACCATCGTTCTTGTGAGAAAACCAACACATGCAAATTGCAAAAGCTGAACTGCATCGGTTGGAGTTAATTGATGGGAGCTATTAGTTGACTGATGTATGTAAAACTCGACCATAGAAAGTTTCTAGTTCGATTGGAGTGCTTGATTGATGTAGATCAATTGACTACTATCAAGTCTTAGTCGACTGATGTGCATGAGATTGCACATAGAAAGTTTTCAGCTCGATTAGAGTATTCAACTGTTATGATCAGTCTACTGCTATAAGGTCTTAGTCGACTGATGAACATAGGATCATCCATAGAAAATTTTCACCTCGACTAGGGCATTTGATGGATGTAAATCAATTTCTGCTATTAGGAACCAATTGATTGAGTTGGACAAGGTGGGGCAGAAACTTTTTAATTTTACTAACGAATTCAATTGGCTAGATTAGTCGACTACCATTAAGAATCAATCGATTGCTATGCTTAGGGTTGAACACATAGAGTTTAGTAGTCGACTATGATACTTGACTATTCAGTTTAGTTTGAGAATAGTTGGTTTGGTAGTCAATTATGACACTTGACTATTGTATTCAAATCAGCACAAAAAGTGCATAAGTCAATTGATAGGTATAACTTAGTCGACTGATTCACGTATTAGTCCATTACTGTGTAAGGGCAATTGACTGTAGATATTTGATTGTATTTCTTAGGCTTTTCCTGTATGTGAACTTGTATGTCTATTAACATACATGTTGTTATGTTGAACTAATACTATCACTAAAGTGAAAACTATCAAGTAGATTCAGTATATTTTATATGAATAAATATATATCTATACTAAAAATAATTGATCCAAAAGAAAATTATTTTTATACCAGATATATGTTTAAAGAAGCTCATAAATAAAGTAAATCCTTAAAAATCATGTGCACAGTCTGTCAACCAAAAAGAAAAGGCATTTTGTGACCGATTACAATTGTTGTGAGTCATGTTTAAGTTATATAGCTCATGCTTAGATAATCATGCGTATAATATGTTTAATTGGCTAAAGGAAAATATGCTATGTGGTGGATGAATGTAATTATGAATTATTTTTAAAGAGTACGACTAATAAGTTACATTTCAGTATAAAAACTTAAGATAATATTGTACTTTATATCTCGCTAAGGGCCTATATATTGATTATTATATATATATATATATATATATATATATATATATATATATATATATATATATGCATGTTTTATTTGGAACGTGAGTTATATTCTTTTGCTTTTATCTTGTAGTACTCTTAATATCTACAAATCTTAGTGAAATTTTAGTGCTTACGAGCACTACCTTCGAATAATGGAAAGAATATACTGTGATACTTTTGACCCATATAGATTTAGACTTTGCATTTAGGCATGACCGTCCTATATCTTTGACTAGTGATAGCATCGTGGATCAAAAAGTTGTGTTTGAAAAGTGAGAATGATCAAATCGCATAAGTCTAATAATCATGAGAATGTCCATTCTAGAATCCATTAGAGACTCCATCCTTAAAAAAGAGGATACTCAACTTTTTCTGAAACAAATAGTAGACCATTTCATCTCAAATGAAAAGGTCGAGACAATTACAATTTTGACAAAGCTTGTCTCAATATGGTATAATAGAAAGGATGATACAAGGGAGTATATTATGGAAATGTCCAATCTAATAACTAGACTTGGGGCATTGAAACTAAAGATGTTCAAAAGTATCCTTGTGCATTTAGTCTTGATCAATTCACTCCTTTTAAGATCAATTACGATACTAAAAAAAGAAACAATGGACGTAAAATAAACCCATAGCTCAGTGTATATAGGAAGAAGACAATTAAACATGAGACATTTAAGAGTGCTTACCTTGCATCTTCCTCCCAAGGTACTATAAGAAAAGGAAAAAGAACAACACTAAGACAAAGGATAAGCAACTTGCAATCTGTAAGGGCTTCAAGATATAAGGTGCAAAAGCAACAAGATCATGATCCAACTTTTTCTTTTGTATGAAGAAAGGTCACTTGAAGAAAGATTGCCCCAGATACATCAACTCGTATTAAGAAAGGTATATTTTTCAGCTTTGTTAATTCGAAAGTTAGCCTAACCACTATATCTAATGACACTTGACGGATAGATATTGGTGTCACTATTCATATAAGCATCAAAATATAAGGTTGCCTATGGAACTTACTATCAATTGACGGTGAAAGATATATTTATATTAGAATTGACAAGAAGGCTAGAGTACAAGTCATAGGCAATTTTAGAGTTTATCTGGGGATCAATGTATATTTGGATTTGGAAAGCACTTTTGTTATGCAATCTTATATATGGAACTTAATTTTTATTTCTTATTTGGATAAATCAAGATACCCTTGTGCATTTGTAAATAAAATATTTAGTATTTCTCTAAATTCAATTTTGGTTGGTACTAGTTCCTTGATTGATAAACTATATAAGTTAAATATTGTGATTTTTATTGGCAATATAATAATGCATAGTATAGATACAAAATGTATTTAACTAATGAGAATTCATCTATGCCATGACATAAACATTTGAGAGGCATTTCCAAATAACACCTAGAGATTAATGTTATAAGGATTTTTTTATTCGACCCCTTGATATATTAGACTTTTATATATACATTGAGTGTGTCAAAAGGAAGACAACTAACAAGTGAAATAAAAGTGCAATATGGTATAGCAAAGTCTTAGATCTAATACATAGGGATATAATGGGTCATTCCTTAAGGCTTTATAGAATGATCAAATATACTTTATTAGTTTTATAGATGATTACTCTTGATATGGTTATTTGTACTTTATTAATGAGAAATCACAATTCCTGAACATGTTTAAGCCCTTTAAAGCCAAAGTTGAAAATAACTAAGTACGAAGCAGTAATATCTAATTGTGATGGTGAATACTATGACAGATTTGATGGATCAGATGAATAATGTCCTAGTTCAATTGTTGAATACCTGATAAGTGTGAGATTATTACTCAATATACCATGTTTGATAGTCCTCATCAGAATGGTATAGTTGAATAATGAAATTAAACTCTTAAGGATATGGTGAGAAGTGTGATGTCTTTTTCTTCTTTATTAGAGTCTTTTATGAGGTAATACACTTAAGATTGCAATGTACTTTTTGAATAGAGTATCTAATAATGCAGTGGCCAAAAGTCCATATGACTATGAGCAAATAAAAAGTCTAACATTAGACATTTGCATGTTTGAGATTGTCTAGCTGAGACTAGACCTCATCAACCTAATAAAAGAAAATTAAACTTAGAGACAGTTAGTTCTCAATTTATAGGATACTCTGAAAAGTCAAAGGGTTTTACATTTTTTTAACCCTTCAAATAAGTCTTTTTTTAGATGAATAATGTTAAATTTATTGAGGATAGTGGGAGACTAAAGTTAAGGATATATCATTTGATGAGAGTATTGATGATTTTACGATGGTCATTACTATTGCAACTGATAGTGGAATAATAATCATTATTTATACAGTTAGAGTTATGCATCTAGTAAAATAGTGGGCCAAGATAAATGATCACTACTTTGTTAAGTTAATATGAAATTCTATACGTGTATTTTTTTACTTAAAGATCTAGTTAAACTAGAAATTACATTTAATAAATCATCGAAGGGTAGATTTCTTACCTTACTTACTATATTGTTTGAGTCATATGATTGAGCTCTTGCTTCACTTGAGTTCCCTTCTTTCTTTTCTTTGGATATTCAAATTAATCTATTGTTCTGCAAAAGATTAGAATCGTCAATTTAGTGGTCTCCACTGGTCTGTCCCACGGCTATTGTGAGGGAGATAAATCACGGAGGATTCTATGAGTCTTGACGTGGTGGCCAAGACACGTGGAGATCATTTGAATCAAAGAAAAAACTTTAAAACTTCTCTAGAATCGACCCATGTCACTTCTGCAAGTACTATCGTATCTTAACCACTATACTATCCCCGTAGAGACCAAATTAACCTATTATTGCTGACCATGAAGGATGGAAATCTTGTCTTGGTTTCCTCTTATTTCTTCAATGAGATATGCTATCCCAAAAAACCTTCAAATAATTCAATTTCTTCTTCTTCTTCTCCTTTTTTTTTTACTTTTGGGTATTCATCTCTTATAAGCATCTTATTTTCCTCTTGCTCTTCCTCTAACTTAGCATTTTCTTCACATCACTCCTATCAATATTTAATTTATAAAAATTTAATATTTATTTTCTTTCTTTTTTTTTCTTCTTATATATTTGCCACAAGAGCTAATCCTCTTATTTTAGAAGGTTCTTCTTCTGCTATTCAATTGTTGATTTTATACAATTTCATAGTAGAAAATAAATCATTTAAAGCACTTATAATCGAATTCTTTTGACATATAAAGGAATGCATCATGAAAAGTTATTAAATAAAAACATGTTGGGATCTCGTATGCAAAATAGCATACACGCAACGGAAAATTAGGATCCCTTCCAAGTGATCCTTGCGAAAGAAAACCTCGTACAAAATAAATTTCTCTAAAAGAAAACCTATCTTATAGGAGAATTCTACCTTTGTTGCGTGCCCTTTGCAATCCCGCTTTTCCTTGGATGTGTTGGATCTTTTAGCACGTTCAAATGTCCGTGCCTCTATATGTATCCACACGAGCAAGCTCTTGTCTCACAAAAGAAAACTAGAAGAGCTCTCCTTTACTTCTTGCTAGAGAAGTCCCTAAAGGAGAGGAAAGTAGGGAAAGAGAGAAAGGAAGAAGAAGATCACTCTTCTTGCTAGCCTACACTCACAAAAACCACACAACCAAAGCCTCTCCCACCAAGCTCTCACTAAGCCTCAAGCTTCCACACTTCAACTCCCTTGGCCGGCCACCCCATGGGGTGTTTTATAGGATTTGAAAAACCTTTCATCTCCTATCACATTCAATGCAATCAATGACATTGAAAGATAATTAAACAAGGAGTTATCCTCCTTGTTTTGGCCGGCCACATGTGGAGGAAATCCGAGGGTCAAAACCCTTTGTCTCCTTCCAACTCATCAAGCTTAGGTGGCATGCTTATGTGGCATGCTTATGTGGCATTCATGGATGTTGAATTAATCTTATTAATTCAATAAGCTTATATTATCATATTGAATTAATCTCATTAAATCAATAAGGTAACATATTGAATTAATCTTATTAAATCAATTAAGCTTAGCATATTGAATTAATCTCATTAAATCAATAAGCTAAAATTCTCATTAAGCTTAAAGTCCAAAAACCATTTTGTACTTAAGCTTATTCCCAAATTATTCTAGTCAAACTAGAATGCACTAATTCTTCTAATCATCATGCTCTTTGTGTGTGACCCTATAGGCTCTCATAACGTTGGCAGTGGATCTAAACTCTTTTAGATACACAAGCAATGAGCGGCATCTAGCAATACATCATTGCTACCCAAGTTATGAGATAAGTCAAGATCCGACTAACCTTTCCGTGACTACTATAATGTATGACCGTGTCCTTCTATCCTTGATATCAGATTGACCAATGAGGCATAGACCGTGTCATCCTCAATCAATCTATGTGTTTCTTGATCCCTGAGTAAACTAACTCAAACAAATGAGCTCAATATCTCATATTGACTCATTCGAGCATGGTCATGTGTTTTAGTAGTTCCACTCAATCAAGGGGCCTCGTATATCACTCTCGCCATATGGGAGGGATAGATCCCATCTACATCACTCACATCCCTCCGCATAATTTGTTATATACCCGATGTCGCCTTTATGATCCACCTGCATTACGGGTGACGTTTGTGATACCAAAGTACATAACTCCTTATGTAGGGAACCGTAGTGACTTGAGTTTGAGGACTATTCATACCAATAGTCACATGAGAAAGTTTATGACACTCATATAACTATCCATGAAAATTTCTCATGGCGGGTCAGTTCAGTATATATTCTCTAATATATACCCATGTGTCAACTTGATATCATATATCCATGACTTGTGAGATCAAGTCATCAATTGACGTACATGCTAGTCTTTATGTATTAATATTGCCCTTGCATATTAATACTTGACTAGGAACATTTAGGAAAGTGTTCTCTCTGACCTCTCATAATCAATTCACAATTGATGTCAGATAAGAACCTACTTTTCTAGGGCATTATTATATTTAATTTAGCTGGCACAAGCAAGATGTAAATATAATAACCAATCCTTTGCCTTTATAGAATATGATACAAAATGTTCCCTATTCAACCATCACATGATTGGTTCTAGGGCTATAACTAACAATATCCCACTAGCACTAGTACCAATCACTATAATATCTGATACCTAGTGACCTAGTGTGACCATCATGCTTCCTCTGTGCCAAAGCCTTGATGGATCTGCGATGTTAGCTTGGTACTCTGCATATCCTCACATCTCCTCTATTGATGATCTCTCGAATGAGATGGAGCGTCGCGATATGTGTTTGGTCCGTGATGTGATCGAGGTTCCTTAGCTCGTCTAGCCTCATTGTTGTCATCCAATAGAAGTCTATTGGATCTGCAATGCTAGAACTACCCCAAGTTCAGCGATGAACTTGCGGAGCCAACAACCTCCTTTCTTTGCATCGACGCAGCAATATACTCGGCTTCTGTAGAATCGGCAATGTGTCTGCCTTGAATTTTCCGGCTCACTCCACCATTCGTGCAAACACGCACATTACCCGTTACGATCTATAGTCATCCTTATGCATTTGGAAGCTTGCATCACGTAACCCTTTACGATTAGCTCCTCATTGCCTCAAATATCGGAAATATTCTTTCGTTCTTCGTAAGTATTTAAGAATATTTTTAGCTATCCGATGACTTTCACCGGATCCGATCGGTATCTACTCGTCATGCTCAAAGCATACGAGGCGTCGAGCAGTACAAAGCATGGCGTACATGATAGACCCTATGGCGGATGCATAAGGGATCTTATCCATGCAATCTCTCTCTCCTCCTTAGAAGAGGGACATTGAGTCTTCGAAAGACTCACACCATGTGATAAAGGCAAAAATCCTTTCTTGGAATTTTGCATAGCAAAACGATCTAGCACTTTATCAATGTATGTACTCTGACTTAGGCCAAGTAATCTTTTAGATCTATCTCTATAGATCTTGATGCCTAGAATATAGGCAGCTTCACCTAAGTCTTTCATCGAGAAACAATTCCCTAACCACATCTTCATGGTGGAGTGAGGGAATATCATTTCGATGAGAAGTATGTCATCTACATACAAGATAAGAAATACAAAACTGTGCTCCACTATTTCTCTTGTAGACACAAGGTTCATCTTCATTCTTGATGAAACCAAACTCCTTGATTGCATCATCGAATCGAAGATTCCAATGAGAGGCTTGCTTTAGTCCATAAATGGACCTTTGCAGTTTGCATACCTTTCCAGGATGCTTTGGATCTTCAAAACCCTCAGGCTGTGTCATGTACACATCCTCGAGTAGGTTTCCATTCAGAAAAGAGGTTTTGACATCCATCTGCCAGATCTCATAATCGTGGTAGGCTGCAATAGCAAGTATGATCCGAATGGATTTAAGCATCGCAACTGGTGAAAAGGTTTCATCATAGTCAATACCATGAGTTTGTTTGAATCCTTTAGCCACCAATCTACCTTTATAGGTATGCTTATTACCATTCATGTCAGTCTTTACTTTAAAGACCCACTTACACCCAATGGGTTTTACCCCTTCAGGTGGATCAACCAAAGTCCATACTTGGTTAGTGTACATGGATTCCATTTCGGATTTCATGGCCTCTAGCCATTTCTCGGAATCTGGGCTCATCATAGCTTCTTGATAGGATGTAGGCTCGTCAAGATCGACAAGCAATACTTCACCGTTGTCAGTCAAGAGAAAAGAATATCTCTCGGGTTGACGACGGATCCTATCAGATCTACGAAGAGGTTGGTCTACATGAACAGGTGTTTGGTCCACAACTCTTTGGGCAACGATTTCCTCATCCACAACACTTTGTGGTGCCTGTTCATTTTCCATAGAAGCCTTAGTGTTATCTTCATCCTGAATTTCTTCAAGATGAATTTTACTCCCACTAGTTTTTCTAGAAATAAATTCTCTTTCTAGAAAGACAGCATTTCTGGCAACAAACACCTTGTCAAGTGTGGGATTGTAAAAGTAATATCTCTTAGTTTCCTTGGGATATCCTACAAAATAACACTTATCTGATTTGGGTCCTAGTCTATCTGAGACTTGACGTCTAACATAAGCTTCACAACCCCAAATCATTATAAAAGACATTTTGGGACTCTTCCCAGTCCATAACGTGAATGGTGTCTTTTCTACAGCTTTTGATGGGACGCGATTAAGTGTGAAAGCAGCTGTCTCTAGAGCTAAACCCCAAAAGGAAGTAGGTAGATCAGTCTGGCTCATCATTGATCGTACCATATCTAATAGAGTACGATTTCTCCTCTCAGATACACCATTCCATTGTGGTGTTCCAGGTGGAGTGAGTTGGGATATTATCCCACACTCAGCCAGGTGATCACGAAACTCTTGACTAAGGTATTCACCACCTTGATCTGATCGAAGTAGCTTAATACGCTTACCAAGTTGGTTTTGTACTTCATTCTTGAATTCTTTGAACTTTTCAAAGGATTCTGACTTATGTCTCATCAAATATAAGTAGTCAAATCTACTCATATCATCAGTGAAAGTAATAAAGTACTTATAGCCTCCTCTGGCTTCGACATTGAAAGGGCCACATACATCAGTATGTATGAGTCCTAACAAGTCCGTCGCTCTCTCGCCATGTCCACTAAATGGAGTTTTAGTCATCTTTCCTAAAAGACAAGATTCGCATATCTCATATGATTCAAAATCAAATGAGTCCAATAATCCATCTTTATGGAGTTGGGATATGCGTTTTTCATTTATGTGACCTAGGCGACAGTGCCAGAGATATGTTTGGTTCAAATTATTCGATTTGAACCGTTTGGTATTTACGTTATAAATTGGGTTTTCTAAATCTAGAACATAGAGACCATTCATAAGTGGTGCATTACAATAGAACATTTCATTTAAATAAATGGAACAATATTTGTCCTTTATTATAAAAGAAAAGTTTTTCTTGTCTAAACAAGATACAGAGATTATGTTCTTTGTTAATGCAGGTACATAAAAGCACTCCTCTAGTTCTAAGATAAGCCCAGTGGGCAAAGACAAAGAATATGTTCCTACAGCTACAGCAGCAACTTTTGCGTCATTGCCTACTCGTAGGTCCACTTCGCCTTTTGCCATTAGTCTACTATTTCTCAGTCCCTGCACATTAGTACAAATGTAAGATGCACATCCGGTATCTAATACCCATGTTGAAGAAATAGATAGATTAACTTCTATAACGTGTATACCTGAGGTAGAAGTCCCACTTCTTTTATTCTTTACTTCCTCAAGGTAGACTTTGCAGTTTCGCTTCCAGTGTCCAGTCTCACCGCAATGGAAACAGTCTCCTTCCTTAGGTACTTTACCTTTACCCTTTGAAGTGGATGAATTGGCTTTGCCTTTGGCTTGGGTCTTACCCTTGCCTTTGCGCTTACCTTTGCCCTTCTTGACCATTAGTACGTTACTAACTTTCTTTTTGAGATTTGGTTCAGCAGTTCTTAACATGCTGAGAATCTCAGGTAAAGGTTTATCAATTTCATTCATGTTATAATTCATGACGAATTGATTATATGTTTCCGGCAACGATTGCAGGATAACATCGGTTGCCAATTCTTGGCTCAGTGGAAAACCTAGTCTTTCAAGGTTCTCAACGCGTACTATCATTTTAAGTCACGTGAGTTCTCAGTGTTCCTTCTTGCATCTTGCATGCAAAAAGAGCCTTAGACACTTCAAAACGTTCGTGCCTAGCTTGTCCTTGATATAGTTGTTTCAAATGTTCAACCATACCATAGGCATCCATGTTCTCATGTTGCTTCTGAAGCTCAGAGTTCATGGTGGCAAGCATAAGACATGACACATCTAATGCGTCATCTTGATGCTTCTTATAAGCATCCTTTTCAGCACGAGTGGCCGCGGGTGTTTTAGGATAGGCGCTCTAGGACATACTTTACGTTCTTGCTTGAGGATAATCCTCAAGTTCCTATACGATCTAGAAAGTTAGCTCCATTGAGCTTGTCTTTCTCAAGACAGATCGCAAGTTGAGGGGGTGTGTGTGATAGATGACATGGTGATCTACAACATTAAAATGCAAAATTTAGTATCATACCTAAGTCATTTAATTAGGCCTTTAATTAAATGAGGCTCCCACTAAATTCTCATAGCTTTGATATGAGCTAATCATTGATGTAGGCAAACACATTTTGCTTATATGATTAGCTTCTATTTAGCTATAAATTTATATGGGATAAAGATCCACATCATAATTCGTCTTGAGTTAGCTTTGGCTAATCGCCCAAGACGTAGTATGATTAGGTAGGCAATCTTTTGCCAATTACATCTGATGTAACTCTTTAATAGCTTTGGTTAAGTTTAGATTAGTTTAGTGCTTATTACTAAACAGCCTTCGGTCGTGGCGAGGCACAGAGGCCTTCTTTGATATCGGAGCAACGACCACTTTCTAAGACAAAGCTGATGTTCGAAAATCACACAAAACAAATCTTTAAAACTTATGTTCAAAGCCAATATATGCCTCTACTTTCTTAATTAATTAAGAAAAACTTAATTAAGTCTTAACCAAGTTTGATAGCGGGACATCACGATTGTCCACTCGCACTCTTCCAAGATAAAATGCATTGCTTTGCTTTGGCAAACCCAATAACAAATGATCGAGGAAGTAGTGAGTACCAAACTTTGGTAGGCACATCGTTTAGACTTATTAAGAAATAAACTTAAACATGCATCACATACATATTAGCATACATCACATATAAGCTAAATTAACATGCATCACATACAAGCTAAATTAACATGCATCACATACAAGCTAAATTAACATGCATCACATACATATTAAACTAAGCGTGTCATGGTTATGACCCTTATTCTACAATCTTCTCAAGCCAATGAAAAGATTGATTGGTCAACCTAGGGATAGCATCTTCTCCCAAGTGCTTCCTTTTGGTTTTCTTGTGTTGTTGACTTCCTCCTTGTAACATCATCTTCCAATGGACCCTCCATCTTTGTTGTGTATATTACAAAAGGAGAAATACTCGAGTTACATTCGAGTCTAAAGCTAATTTTACAACAAGAATGTTAGGAGAAAGGCACGACACGCAGACCATATTAAGAATTACAACATACATTCACAAACCTTTTGGGACTAGGCCATAACCATGCACCATGTCATTTTAACTTTTAAAAGACATCGGATATTTTATTATGTTTGAAAAATTGCTAATGCAATTATCAACTCATAATAAAATTTATCCTACTTCTATATCATATATAAAATAGAGAAAACCTATTTTTATACGATCTTTCGCAAGTGGCTCTGATACCACTGTTGGGATCTCGTATGCAAAATAGCATACGCGCAACGGAAAATTAGGATCCCTTCCAAGTGATCCTTGCGAAAGAAAACCTCGTACAAAATAAATTTCTCTAAAAGAAAACCTATCTTATAGGAGAATTCTACCTTTGTTGCGTGCCCTTTGCAATCCCGCTTTTCCTTGGATGTGTTGGATCTTTTAGCACGTTCAAATGTCCGTGCCTCTATATGTATCCACACGAGCAAGCTCTTGTCTCACAAAAGAAAACTAGAAGAGCTCTCCTTTACTTCTTGCTAGAGAAGTCCCTAAAGGAGAGGAAAGTAGGGAAAGAGAGAAAGGAAGAAGAAGACCACTCTTCTTACTAGCCTACACTCACAAAAACCACACAACCAAAGCCTCTCCCACCAAGCTCTCACCAAGCCTCAAGCTTCCACACTTCAACTCCCTTGGCCGGCCACCCCATGGGGTGTTTTATAGAATTTAAAAAACCTTTCATCTCCTATCACATTCAATGCAATCAATGGCATTGAAAGATAATTAAACAAGGAGTTATCCTCCTTGTTTTGGCCGGCCACATGTGGAGGAAATCCAAGGGTCAAAACCCTTTGTCTCCTTCCAACTCATCAAGCTTAGGTGACATGCTTATGTGGCATGCTTAGGTGGCATGCTTATGTGGCATTCATGGATGTTGAATTAATCTTATTAATTCAATAAGCTTATATTATCATATTGAATTAATCTCATTAAATCAATAAGGTAACATATTGAATTAATCTTATTAAATCAATTAAGCTTAGCATATTGAATTAATCTCATTAAATCAATAAGCTAAAATTCTCATTAAACTTAAAGTCCAAAAACCATTTTGTACTTAAGCTTATTCCCAAATTATTCTAGTCAAACTAGAATGCACTAATCCTTCTAATCATCATGCTCTTTTGTGTGTGACCCTATAGGCTCTCATAACGTTGGCAGTGGATCTAAACTCTTTTAGATACACAAGCAATGAGCGGCATCTAGCAATACATCATTGCTACCCAAGTTACGAGATAAGTCAAGATCAGACTAACATTTCAGTGACTACTATAATGTATGACCGTGTCCTTCTATCCTTGATATCAGATTGACCAATGAGGCATAGACCGTGTCATCCTTGATCAATCTATGTGTTTCTTGATCCCTGAGTAAACTAACTCAAACAAATGAGCTCAATATCTCATATTGACTCATTCGAGCATGACCATGCGTTTTAGTAGTTCTACTCAATCAAGGGCCCACGATATCACTCCGTCATATGGGAGGATAGATCCCATCTACATTACTCACATCCCTCCGCATAATCGCCTTTATGGTCCACCCTGTTACGGGTGACGTTTGACGATACCAAAGTACATAACTCCTTATGTAGGGAACCGTAGTGACTTCAGGTTTGAGGACTATTCATACCAATAGTCACATGAGAAAGTTTATGACACTCATATGACGATCCATGAAACTTTCTCATGGCGGGTCAGTTCAGTATATATTCTCTAATATATACCCATGTGTCAACTTGATATCATATATCCATGACTTGTGAGATCAAGTCATCAATTGACTTACATGCTAGTCTTTATGTATTAATATTGCCCTTGCATATTAATACTTGACTAGGAACATTTAGGAAAGTGTTCTCTACAGCCTCTCATAATCAATTCTACCAATTGATGTGCTGTAGATAAGAACCTACTTTTCTAGGGCATTATTATATTTAATTTAGCTGGCACAAGCAAGATGTAAATATAATAACCAATCCTTTGCCTTTATAGAATATGATACAAAATGTTCCCTATTCAACCATCACATGATTGGTTATAGGGCTATAACTAACAAAACATTCATGTCATTTTTGAGCATATCTCAATTTGATATTGCCTCTTCCATGTTTGCCTAAGTCACTTAGGAGTTCATTAAATATTGCGTGCAATTTTGCTACATAATCTTTTTTCTTTGTGCAAAAGATTAGAACCTTCAATCTAGTGACCTCCATCAATCTATTTCAGAATCATTGTGAGAAAGATAAATCATAAATAATCTTTGACCTTTAGCATGAATGACAAGTATGGTGGAGGTCAAGTCGGATGCATGTGTTTACACACTGTTAAGAACGAGAGTTCAATTTTTACTCTTTGTATAAATACTGCATTGTATTTATCACTATGTCATCCCTATGGAAACTGCAAAATCTATTTTTCTGTATTTTGAAGATATTGATTTGGATTCATTTTGCTAACTTAATTTGTCTTCGTTGTCCCTCCATACAATTCAACTGGTTTCTCCCAAAACTATTAGCAAATTCTTAAGCTCTACTTGGATTAATCTCGTGCATGGAGAGCATGCAGCTCCCGCAAGTGTGACGCGTTGATAAGTCAATGGATAAAATTGTATAATGAATAAGGATTGATTTCGAATGCGGTCTAAAATTCTATCCCGGATTCAAATGACCATTCATTGCTTTACTAATCACGTTCATGGGCATAACCCTCCCATAATTTTCTCCCTCTCGAATCCTAAGGGGCGGAGACAAGGAAGTCGCTAGATTGACGATTCCAACCTTTTACACAACAGTACATAGAGAGCATGCATATTTTTTTTATTTACATCAGGTATCAGGTATGATTTCTATTCCCTACTAGTCCTAATGGTCAATCGACCCGGTCCTACGACGAGCGTCACCGACTGACAAGACTGAAACAGGATAGCGTAGGATCAACACGCGTTGAGAACCCGTGCTACATCAGGAGGTCGATCATGTTGAAACATAGGACATCGAGCATCGCCACTCACACAACATGCATATTAAATAAATGATACTCGACTTATTTATTTATTTTGGCGTTGAATAGGTGAGAGAGACTAGAGGAGCTTTAATTTGTCGATATTAAGTGACCTTTGTCGATGGAGAAAGGAAAGGGAAGGGAACAAGTGAAATGAAACGCCAAATCCGACTGAGACAGGAACAGGACAGTGACTTGGTTCACTTTCATTTTTTTTATTTTCCAAATAAAATCGAACAAGAGAGATTCCTTACCAAAAAAATATTTAATAATTATAAAGAAATGATTATTTAATGGTGTAGAATAAAATTTATCATTCTACTAGTTCACCCAATTACCTTAGCACCTCATGCAAAATAAAAGTACTTGAACAATTTCAAAATAAAATAAAATAAACAAATTAAATTAGCAACTTAAGTATGAATACTTTGATACCACATAGAAAAAACTAATGAAAAGAAAAGAGATAAATTATTTATGATACAATCAAAGTTTTATATTGGTAAAATATAAAAAAGATTATGTATTTATAAGATAAAAAAAATATCTCGATTGATATGAGATCTTTTGAATTAAAATCTAAAAATAAAACTACTAAGGCTTAAGTCCAAAGTGGACAATATTAGAGTAATGGTTCATATCAAATCATACACCTCAAACGAAGGAAGTGAGATTCTCATGTTCGGATCAAGAGAACCAAATACCAGATAGGAAGTCTAGTTGAGTCAGAAGGACCAGGCAACTGACAGAAAGTCCAATTGAATCAGGAGGATCAGACAATTGACAGAAAATCCTGGTGATTTGAAAATAGGACATCAAACAAAGGAAGTCCTTTGAAGATGGATAGACTTGACAGAGAGGGGGATTGTTGGAGTATTAAAAATACAATTAAAGTCTCATGTTAATAAGATATGTAAAAAATTATATGCTTATAAGATGAAAATATATATTCATTGGTATGAGACATTTTGAGTATAGTTAAAAAATAAAATCACGAGGAATTAGATCCAAAATAAATAATATTATATCATTGTGAAAATATATGAATTTTATTTGCATTAATATTTACTTATTCAATATGCCCTCTCATTTTTAAAGTTATATTTTTATTCTCCCAACATTAAAATGTCAAAAACTAATAGTGGTACTTGATTGGCAATTGCATTTCATGTGACAAAATTGTTTTGCAAATCAACTTGCAGTAGAATTAATTTTCATCAAAATATTATTTTGAATAAAGAGTTATGATATGTCTTTCTAGTAGGGTTGGCAAATTTAATGTGGCCAAAATCATATTTTCTTGAGTGGCGTTTACAAGTTTAAAGTGGCTAGAATCTTTAACTTTTAACTATCAAATTGATTGTCAAATTAGCTTGCATCATCATAGAGCATATAAAATTTTACAACAAAATAAATTTTTAACAAAATAATCTTGATACGTCTCTATTGTGTAAATGGAGAAATCTTTTTCTCCCAGGGCTTTCTCTCGTCGATTCCATAGCGAAGAGAAAGAGTAAACTATGATAGATCTTTGACTTATCGATGCCTAACACAATAGAGATTGACCCGTGCTCTATATTGATACATCTCTAGAGTGACATTAACAAGTGCAAAGTGATTAGTTTACAAATTGATGTCCAATTATTTGTAACAAGTGTTTTGACTATTTAAGATTATTTTTTGTAAAAGAATGAAAGCATTGAAAAATATGTTTTATATAGAATATAAATTGAAGTTGAAATGAAGAAAAATAAACAATTTTTTGCTTAGGAGCATTGTGATTTATGTTTAATTTGCATAAAGTGTTTATGAATTGTATTTAATGTTAGAATAATTGATGCATGCTAGCAATTCAATATATATTTGACATAGTGTTGAACTGCTTCAAAGTTACAACTTTAAGGTTTATACTTGTTGATCAATTCTAGTTTCCAAGTTTGTATTAAGTTTGAGAAATATAATGAGTTTTTTATTTTTTTTTAAAAAAAAATCTTTTTTCTGTGCTAAATATCCTTGAAAGAAATCTCATTACAAAATTTTTAGAATTTTCAAAAGTTTACTGAATTTCTTATACATTTTAGAAATTGATACTACCGTGCAATTTAGAATCGATTTGACTAAGACAATAATTAGTTGATCAATTCTTGTTTAGTCGATTGACATTTTGTAGGAAGTCAATATCATTGATATTGAGTAAAAAATTTAAAAATTGAACTTTTAGCATGTTTATGGTTATGTTAACATTTTGGTATTCGTTTAGATCTCCTCGGATGACTAAGAGCATCTCTAATTGTGAGAATCATTGGAGAGCTCTTTTGTAGTTTCTACCATATCACATCAACACCATATCAAAAATAAAAAATCCTATTCATCTCTCAATTATAAAATAATCTCTCAACAACTCCTTTATGAGACTCATTCTTTTTTATCAAATATTCATTTAATATAATATAAAATAAATAAATACAACATAATTAATAATTTTTTTTACTCATTTCAACCATAACACGTCCGAATACAACATAATTAATCAATTTTTTTTAACTAAAAACAAAAAATATAAATGGGATCGCTCCCTCCCACAATGAGATGGAGCGGCCCCTCCATTGTCAGCTCACCCAAGTAAGAGCTCAAAGGAGCTCCCATGGGGATGCTCTAAGAATATATATTATGATTAATTTTATGTATTTAATTATTTTTAGTGCATATTTGTGTTGTGTAGCATGGTAGGAAATATTTAACTCTAGGGGAGCTAAGGTGTAGGAGAAATTTGATTTTACGGTAATTTATCAAACAACACACGTGAAGTTTAGAATTGTTCAAATAGCGTCCCATACTTTCATATTTATCAAATAACGCATTTAATTTCCTTTTTATCCCTACCGACAAACAGATCTGTACCACAGTGGAAATCTCGAATCATCCAAACGTGGTGTTAGAAATTCAAATTCCAGCACCACAGTGAAATTTGAATCCCAACACCACAGTGATATTGCAATTCTAGCATCACAATGGTACAGATCTGTTTGGCGGGAGGAGTAAAAAAGAAATTAAATGCGTTATTTGATAAATATGAAAATATGAGACGTTATTTGGCCAATTCAAAACTTCACGTGCATTGTTTGATAAATCGCCGTTGGTTTTAAGTTACATGACGATTTGTTGATTTTCCTAACTTAAACAAAAGGAATATATTATTCATATTATCATGCCTAAACGGTGGATTTTGATATATCAGACAAAAGGTCTAACAAAGGTTTTACTTTATTATTTGATATGTGTGTTAAGTTGTGCGATAGATAGATTGAATGTTGGACTACGACTCGAACACATGAAAAAAAAAATGAGAGTTGCAGAGATAAAGATGTTAAGATGGATATGTGTACATACGAAGATGAATAGAATAAAAAATGAGAGTATTAGAGAAAAAATTAGAGTTGCATCTATTGAAAAAAAGTTCTAAGAGATATGTTTAAGATAGTACGGACATGTACTTAGACGATCAATACATGCTCCGATTAGGCAATATGAGATGATAACAAATATACAGATCAAACAATGAAGAGAAAGACTAAAAAAGACTTGGTTAACAATAATAAAACAAGATAAAATTTATTTAAGTATAGATGATAATATAATAGGGGATAGAGCCCAATGACGTAAAAAGATCTATATAGTTGATCCCATCTAATAGAATAAAATTTGATTATTATTATTGTGTTAAATTGTGCAAGAACTTAACAGAGAGCGCATGAAGCTTATGGCTCGATGAGTTTAAGTGTGGGCGATGACTTTAGGATGACATGCTCAATGATTTGGAGGTCTAATAAAATTTAAAGAAGGATTAATAAGACATGTGAAAAATAAGAAACATTGATGACTATTGGAAAATCTCACTAAGCCGATTAGTTTGATGGCTTGAGGTGATCATACCAAGGAGGAAAAGTGTTTGGATGGCTACAAGTTGTGTTCGTATTAACTTGCAATACGATACATTGTTTAAATTTTTACTCTTCTACCTGTCCTGGGACAGGTGACAGAGGACTACTAATTGAGCAGATTTTCAATTTTGTAAGATTATTTTTTATCGATTATTCCTCAGTTTACATTTATACTGCATTTGATATATCGTAATCTATCTTGTAATGTAATCCAGATTACTTTACAAGGTAGATTCCTTTGTTTGTTATCGTCTTCGAATTGTAATGTAATCTGAATTACAAAAGGTACTGAAATTTTGTTATCTGAATTACAAAACAAAACTTATGTAATCCAGATTACATTACAAGCCGTAATCTGAAAAGTATTGGATGCTCAACAATCGAAATTGATCGTTGCTGTCGCCATCGCCACCGATCGCCGCCGGTCGTCGCCGCCGCTCGCCACCGCGCACGTCGTCGCCGCCACGACTCGTCGATCGCCGCCGTCGGTGTCGCCGACGATTGAAAATCGGCGACGGCCGACACGATCGGTCGGCCGATCGACGACATCGACAACCGATGTCGGCCAGAAGCGGCCGATCGATTCTTGGCGCCGATCGCGCGATCGGCACCGACGGCGATCGAGCGACGATCGACCCGGCGATCGTCGGCCGTCGTCGTCGCCGACATCGACGGCCGATCGGCCGTCGACCGATCATCACCGACGATCGCCGATCGCCGGTTGATCACCGGCGACAATCGTCGCCATCGCTGCCACCGCCGATCCGCCGCCGCCGCCGTCGATCGCTAATCGTCGCCGCCGATCGTCGTCGTCACGGCCGTTGGTCCGCCTGCTGCCGATCGGCCCGTCGTCGATCACCGTCGACATCGCGTCGTCGATCGCCGTCGGCCGTCGTCGTTGTCTTCGTCATCATCGTTGATTCATTTCTAGCGTTTTTGTAATGGACACCAAACAAAAGAATGTAATGACCTTTGTACTCCAAAATTATATACAATTTTTATCCAAACATAATAATGTAATCAAGATTACATTACATTCCATTACAATTTGGATTACATTACAACTTGGATTATATTACGTCCTACCAAACGTAACTTTAGTATGCACTTTCTTTTTAATCATCCTGATAACCTAGATGTCTAAGTCTTCAGCCTGACTATTCCTCGAGGCGTATCAATCCTATTTTACAGATACCGTCTATCAGAATAGATCAGAAGAGTACAATGTAATCAACTGATGATCCAACGGACAATCCGACGGCTCAGACTCCACCATGGACTCACACTTAGAAATTCCAAAGAGCAAGAACTCAACTTGAAACTCCAAGGTTCCATTAGATGCTACTGCAAACGGATTCAATTTACTTGCTCGAACTTGAGAAGTTCCTATATATACTTTTAAATGATTTTTTTAATATGAAATGTTCTAATCATTCATTATATTGTTATGTAAAAAATTAAAATCGTCAATCTAACGATCCCCACCGATCTGTCCCATGATCATTGTGAAGAAGATAAATCATAGATGACCCTATAGACTTTGACATAGTGACCAAAACATATGGAGATCATCTAAATTCAAAAAAAAGACTTTAAATCTTCTTTGAAATCGATCCATACTACTTCTGTAAACATCGCCGTATCTTAGCCACCACGCTATCTCTGTATGTACTTTGTGTTGATAATTTAATAAATGGTTAAAGCAATGGTAAAGGATCACTTGGAACATACCTTAATTCAATCTTGGCTAAAGCTTTTTATGTTTTAAAGTGGAAGATTAAAAGTAGCAAGTAATATTAATGATTAAAAGATTATTCAAATCGGGGAAAAGACTTTCAAAATAATGATAAAATGAAATTAGGAAAAAGTTTATCCAATGTATTCATAATTACAAGTTCATCTTCCCCATAATAGAATGAATTAGGAAAAAAGAATTCCGCATCATTTACAGATATCAATTTGAAATTTTTTCTAGAAAACGAGAAAAAAAATATTGAAAACAACAAGCTGAAAAAAAAAACTACTACGAAAAAAAACACAGATTTGAAAGCAGTTCTCATAATAGAGTTTTGTAAAACAAAATAAAAGAATTAAGAAAAAGAGCAAAAACCATCTATTTTTTTCCAAACAAGAATTGCAAAAGGGGGTTTTGACCCAACTACGAATACAAATTGGGAATTTGCTTAAATAAATAACAACAGAAGTTAATCAAGCATAGTTTAAGCAAAGCAGATTGCTGTTAAGGTTGCACAAGTAACAAGATTCACCAAAAGCAATAAAAAGAAGTTTTAACTCGCATTAAAAGTACAATAACACCAAACACAAATAGTTAGTTCTGTATCATGGAAACCCGGTTGGAAGATTTGTTTTATAGATTACTTTATACAAGTGAGTTATGGTGTCCAGTTGACATGGATAGTATGGTATCAGTAATTTCATCTCTACACCAAATAACATGTTCTGTATCATGGAAACCTGGTTGGAAGATTGTTTTATAGATTACTTTGTACGAGTTATGGTGTCCAGTTAACATGGATAGTATGGTATCAGTAATTTCATCTCTACACCAAATAACATGAAGACGACCATCTTAGTATCTGTACAGAGTCAAAATCTGGAAAAATATTTACAAGTCATTTACCCGCTCCTAGCGAGCAGCGGGAAACCCAAGATGTGCTTGGCGAAATAAATTATGCAGACAAAATATTACAATTTTTCCAAGAAACAAGCAACAGGTTTCGAAGTAAATATAATCCATGATTACATAATCACATTGTAGGAACTCACAGAAAAGTTATGGAGGATTGAGAACTTAAATAAGGTGGCTCTGATAGATCCAATGAATAAAAACATAAGACATGGCAAATGCATTTTTCAAAATGGAACATTTATAGAATATATTAGCTTCTATAAGAAACATTGTATAAAAAACCCTGAATCGTTTGATTTCCATCAGAAAAAAACAGCAAACTTGCCTGAAGTCCCTTTAAACGCTAAGAAAAGCCTGAGGACATGAACAATAGTATCTCAACATTAACAAGAACTATAGAAAGAAATGAATCACCTCCCAAAGATCGCATGTCATGCTCGATGCAAACACTAGGATGTGAGCTTTTGTTTGTATGTATAACCTAGTGAATAAGTAACACAAGAAAGAAATTCCACATAGGATTGTGCCTGCAGGACAGAGCATATATGTATTTTAATCATTCGACCATTTTAAAAACATAAATAAAGAAAGAAAATTGATTGGTAGTTCACCAGACTCATGGTACAGATGAAATTGTTTCTTTGATCATTTCTTTACTTCCACGAGACTTGCATATCAGATCTCTCATTGGTGCTTTCTGCATCCCAACTCCCTTCAGGCTCCTTTCTCTTTGAACCTACAGTACAAAGACCATACATTCTGGCCTGATCCTCCATAAATGCCTGAGAAGTGGAAACTAAAAGCTGTCTTGATGTTGAAAGCAGTTTTTCATCTTTTCCTATCATATCTCCACTCCCTGGACCAGAATTCAAATCAAACCCTTGACTACTCACAGTACTAGTGCTGCCTCCTGGAAAGCTTATCATGTAGGAACTTGGATAATTAGATGAAACAACACCAGCAGGACCAAATAATGAAGAATAAGCAGGGAAGCAAGAACGACTTCCATAAGAAGCATCGACATAAGGTGTTGAACCACGAGATAAAGATGCTGGAGCTAGTGTAAAAGTGGGAGAAAAGGACGAGTTTGGATAAGGAAATGATGTAGCTGGAGAAACCAGCATTGCTGGAGATGATGAAAAAGTACCATGATAAATATCGCCATGAAGGTTGACACCACTTAATGACCTCGGAATCATCAAAGACCCTGCAGTTGGAACTACTGGATTTGATTTATCTCCTCTATCAGGCAGAAGAGATGGCACGGCAACAACTGGATAAGGGTTGGGACGGAACCAAGAGCAAGTATAACCAGATTCAGAATTTGTTCTATGACCAGTAACAGGAGATAAATTCGGCACAACAGTTGAATTGTTTACTCGTTGGTTCCTTGCTACTGCTTCTGTACTAAGCCCATCAATGTCTGGTCTGTCATTCAGATCAAAGTTCCTCAGAACATTTGTTTTCTCAGCAGGGAGTCCTCCAGTTGCAGGTTGCATGGGCAACAGTGGCACCTCTAATCTCCTGCTGGTGCTAGACAAGGACTGTCCATTTTCCAGACCCTCATCAACTCTATTTAAATCAAGATCGACTTCAGCAGCAGTCCTTGTGAGTGAATCAACAGCAGTAGTAGTCCTCATCATTTGAATAGAACTCTGAGAAGCCATGTCTGCAAGAACTTCCTCACCAGGTATGTTAAGATCAATATCTAGCAGAGGACAGCTCTTCTTTCCAACACCATCAGATGGGACCATATCAGGAATTTTAGATATTTTCTGTGGCTCTGTTGGATGGAATGCACTAGTAGCTGCTGAGCCTTTCCATCCAGGTTCACCCTTGGTCTTCAACAAAATTTGAGGTGGAACAAAATATCTTTTGATTGGTGTAGCTACCGTAACTGGCGCAGGCAAATCAGTTGATATGAGGCTTGAAAAGGGAGATAGATTAGGCAAGTGAATTGCAGATGAACATATTGTCGAAGAGATATCTTGCTGGTCTTGATTCCCTTCAACTATAGGAATAACTTCATTCAAATCAAGTTCAAGTCTATTGCCAACAAGTGGTTCAGCAACAATACTCAACGAGGAGCAGTCTATAGAGGGCTTTAAAGAATTCTCAGTTTCCTTAATTTTAGAAGTAGATAGCACTTCAGCAGCAGCCAAAGAAATAACAGCTGATACTGCTGGTTCATCAGTGCTAGGAAGGGGGATGCTGTTGTCCTCTGCTTCATGGGGCAACTCCAAGGGGTTGTTTTGTGTGTGATCAGAATGCAAAATCTTGGAGTCATCAATTGCCATGGCAGAAGAAATATTATCAGCAGGAAATAAAGCAATGGAATCAGCATTTTCAGCTACAGCACTTGGGGTTGAAGGTTTATGTAGACTTTCAGTTGAGATAGAAGCACTTAATACTTCCTCCACAACGTAGCTTGACATATCATCCTGAACAAGAGGTGCTTCTAATTTCCTATCAGAATTAGTGACATCTGTATCACACTTGCCATCTACTTTACCATCAGAAGTGCACCTACTGTCATCTTCCATCTTCTTATAATCATCACGAAAAGAAATGTTTTCATCATTCAATGTGCTTGTGAAGTTAGGTTTACTATATGTACAAATGTCAGAAACTTGCACATCAGTAGTTTGCTTATCTTCAATTGAAGTACCAACCCCATTGTCCTGCTCCACTTCTGCTGATACAGATGCAGCTTTACCCATTCTTTCTTCCACAGGTTTAACCTCTATATTTGTAGAATTACGCTTATCAAACAAACTCATACAGGTGATACTATATTGTGTTGTTTGATGACCAGTTAATTTGTTGTCCAGCAGTTGAGAAACATTAGCACTGCTAGTTGTAGGCCTGGAATCTTCAGTTTGTGATAGATCTTTAACAAATGCATTGCCAACTTTCTTCCCTTGCATCTCAGAATTAGCACTAACAGGTTCATCATATTGGATATTCTTCTGAACCATGTCATCATCATAAGGTAAACTTAATGCATCATTGCTGGTGCATTGTTCCTCCGCTGCAGGTGCAGTTCCAACTGAATTGCTTTGTGACATTATGTCAAACTGGGAAATTTCACCAGTATCCACAGTAGCTAGTAGATTCATCCCTGTATCATCTCCAACTGCCAAAGGAGTGGTAGCTACAGAATATTTGGCACAGCTTTCTACCAAGGCATGCATGGAACTATAATAATTTTCTGTCCCTGGTTCGGTTGAGCAAACTCCATTTTCATTCCCGGATGTCAAATAGGCACTTCTAGCAGGATCAGCAAAATTTACAGTTACCTCAACATTTCTTCTATGTTCTTCATCAGAACCCATTGGTGAGCTAACTTCTTCATTTCCAACTAATCCGTATTTAACCTCATTGCCTTGACATAACACTGTATTATCATCTCTTATGCTATGAGAGAAAGGAACATCACTCTTCCGTTCCATTCTACCATCATCCAGATCTTGTTTGCCGGGCATACCAGAAGGCAACTGGTTGCTGCCCATTACCAGTGGATCCTCAACTGAGGCTCCACTGTCATTCTTTCCCAGGCTTCGGCCACGGTTTGGAAGCCTAACAATCAACCTATCGATATTTCCATGACCAATAGAGATATCGAGTGGCTTCTTACATGTCAGTCCACCTTGTAATGCATTGTTGACTGGCTCAAACCCACCAGAATGAATTTCCTTCGAATCTTCAGATATGTTAGTTAGCGGAAGCCCATTGCTTGACCTTTGACTGTGGTTGATAGTGCTAGCTAACTTGGTGGCATTCACCAATTCAGAAGCTGAACTCTTTGTTTCTTCCTTCTGTGAAGAAGACGTCAATTTTTCTTGATCACTAGAACAAGATTGATCATTGCTATGAGACTGATTGGAACCACTGCTCTTTTCCTCTTTAATTGCTATAGGTGGCAACACTAAACCCCCACTGCTTGCAACTGTTTTGCATTGTAGATTCTTTGGACTAACTACAACAGGTGCGGGTACAATTTTCTTAGTAGAATCTAAGGTTCCAGGCTTACTAGTCAGAAGCTTAGTCGCTGAGGATAGGGTGTTGGGCATTTTAGTAGTTCCATAAGTTGGTTCAGTGCGCTTATGTCGTGTTTGACTGACATCAGAATGACCTGGCTTGTCTGGCAATGAAACTGGCTGGTCAAATCCAACAGATTTTCCATCTACTTTTGACATCTCTGCATCAACTCGTTTCTTCCAAGTATCAACGAGACCTCTAGCTTTCTTCTGGATCTCCAAATTCTTATAACTGCGCAAATTGTTCACAGACTTGCCAATGTTACAACTCTGCAGAGTATTCAGGCTTATAGGCAACTTTTCAAGAGCACGAAGTAGAGATAATAAAAAATCCTCAACTGAACTTTCGCTTTCGCAAGGACTACTACCTTTATCATTCTTTCCTTTGTGAACCTCCTGGAGCCAATCATCCAGCACTGGCACTCCCTTGAGTTGCACAAACTTATGAAGGGAGTCAGATTTTTCCATGGCTGCAATGACATCAGCAAGCATTATCCGACCAGCCAAATCTATTTTTTTCTCTTTGTTACCTAGTTGCATTAAACTGACCAAATTCCCAACCCCTTCCATGCTTACAAGCCCACCTTTATCTGCCATTTTATTAATTTCTGCCTTAATGTTCTCAGATTTTATAGTGCCAATAACTCCTCCATCACCTAGTTTAGAAGAATATTGTCGCTTGATTGGCTCCATTCCCTGGTCTTGCTTCACAGGTTCTATGCTTTTGTCACCTTTGATTGGCTCCATGCTTTGATCATTCCTCGATCTCTTCATTCCCTTAGACTGAGGAGTGGAGGTGCCACTGCTTTGTACATTATCTGAACCAGATTTTAAGTGTTGGTTGCTTGTATTGTTAAGAGATTTTGGTGAATGCCCACCTGATTGAACTGCTAGATGCATTTCCAGCCGAGTCTTGTTCAAAAGTTGATCAACTTCTTCCTGATGTTCCTGAGAAAGAACAGTTAATAATCAATAAATGCATAGAGAATAATCAGGACAAGAAAGTGGTGTCTTATTGTACTATAGAATATAGAGGCAGACTGGTGAAAAAAAACTCACATTGGTATAATCCTGATCAGTCAACCACCACAAATGTTTGTTAGCAATGTCATATACTCTCCTACACACAAATGTCGGTATTCCTAGTGGAAGTTCAACACTCTTAGGTAAAAATGCAACTTTACACAGATGAAGCAACGACGCAGCAGGAATCACATCCTTGTGGAAAGAGTAAAATACTTCATTTGGGGTGGCATCAAGCAAAATTCCTTTTGCAAGCTTAAGATCAGTTGGTCGATAAAGCCAGTTGACACACAACTTAGGAGAATCTTCTGTACATTTTATTAAACGTCGAATTATTCCAATGAAAGGTGGAGCATTCCTTGCCTGAAAAAGAGCACATTCACCAACATGTATTTTTCGTCCATCCTGTAGTAAAAAAACAGGCTGATATAAGAAGATGGGGAGTACTATGGAAAAACAAACATCATACAAAAGCTTCAGATGTGCATTAAATCAAGGTTGCAATTTGCAAAGATTATCCTAAATATACAAGCCCCCAACATCGTGTTTGTATATATTGATCCAAGGAAAATATAGCTAG
The DNA here is from genome assembly GCA_025175895.1 of Wurfbainia villosa. Taxonomy (NCBI): domain Eukaryota; kingdom Viridiplantae; phylum Streptophyta; class Magnoliopsida; order Zingiberales; family Zingiberaceae; genus Wurfbainia; species Wurfbainia villosa. The sequence goes on along the minus strand of CM045988.1, from coordinate 102,088,389 downwards.
GTAAAGTCCCATATAAATTTGTTTGCAACAAATGAGCATCTTTAAAACATAATTGCCTCTCCCATTTGTTTAATACAGAGAAAAGGCTATTGTGTCACAGAAATTTAACAAGCAGAGTGTTGGGAGTATTGAGAATACAATCAAAGTCCCACATTGGTAAGACATGAAAAAGATCATGTGCTTATAAGATGAAAAGATATCGCCACAGACATTTTTAGTAAAGTCCAAAAACAAAACCATAAGGGCTTAGGCCTAAAGTGGACAATATCATGTCATTGTAGGGATATATGATTCTTATAGGCACTAACAATTGGTATCAGAGTTATGGTTCATGCCAAGCTATGAACCTCGAATGAAGGAAGTGGAGCTCCTACATTCGGATCAAGAGAATCAGACACCAGGTAGGAAGTCCAGTTGGGTCGGAAGGATTGAATAACTGGCAGGAAGTCCAGTTGGGCCAAAGGGTTGAATAACTGGCAGGAAGTCTAGTTGGGCCAAAGGGTTGAACAACTGGCAGGAAGTCCAACTAGGTCAAGAGGACCAGACAGTTGGCAGGAAGTCCTGAAGAGTTGAAGATCGGATATCAAGCAGAGGAAGTCCTTCGAGGACGGATAGGCTTGGGGGGGGGGTTCAATGTGGTTCTTCGTTTGAGGGGAGGATTGTTGGGAGTATTGAGAATACAATCAAAGTCCCACATTGGTAGGACATGAAAAAAATCATATACTTATAAGATGAAAAGATATCTCCATTGACATGAGGCCTTTTGGGTAAAGCCCAAAAATAAAACCATGAAGACTTAGGTCCAAAGTGGACAATATCATACCATTGTGGAGATATGTGAGTCTTGTAGACACTAACACAGAGGTCCAATTTGTTGTGAACCTAACTACCTATTGGCAAAGAGTTCATAATACATGAGACCATGAGTTAGATCTTTGTAATTCTGAAGTGAAACTCCATAAGTGGGATTTGTATAAAAGAAACTGGCAAATTTAGCTCAATCTTATCAATAGGATTATATCATGGTATCAACTATCTACCAGTCCAGTTTTGCACAAAAAAATGATGATAGATGAACAAGAAGGCCTATGATGGATCAAATAAGGCATCGTAACAAGTTGAGGTAGAATTGGACACATCCTCTCTGACACCCTGTGAAGAACAATAAAAGATTTCATTCTGTATATAATCAGGCAAGGCTTTACTTTTTTTTAATCCCAATTTTGGTGCTGCTCTTCGTTCCATTTTGGAACAATAATGCAAACACAGTCAATCAATACCAACAGATGCACCAATTTGCCCATGTCAGCCTACATTTTTGTATGAAACAATTTAGACATACATTCATAAACATAATTAACTGACTCTTCAATCAATCACATTTTCAACTCTCTGAAAAAAAAAATCTAATCAGAACTTGCATTTATATTTTATTTCAATAAGGCTATAACATTGACTTCTATGGATTAACATTCTTATTTACCCTACCAAATTATGACAACCATTTAGAAATTTATAATTTTGGCTACCCACCCCACTTTGCAATAGAATTTCTGGCCACAAAGATTTCAATTTCAAAACTATCTTGCCTAAGGTACATAGAGATTGCAAGAACACATATTCACAGATTTTTATAGCTCAATGATGTGCATCTTCATTTACCTAGATATTGGTGTGAACCAATATAAGAGAATTTAAGTTACAATCAAAAGGAGGAATTGAATCTTGAAAATTGTGAGATTTCTTGTGTTTTCTTAGTCAGCACACCTCTGAAAAATATGCAAGTAAAATATGAAGTCAATTCTGGGAATTTCCCTATTATTTCACTTATAATTTTGTTTGAAAAGTTTGTTGTTTTTTCTATCTTTATTCTGCAAGTATAGGCATGATGATAGAACATGATTATATTACAAGTTCCCTGTTTTTTATATTAAATTTGTATCGTTTATATCCAACTTTTTATTGCCTATGTCAAGCAATGTCTTGCTCATATCATTCTTTGGATAGCTCATATCACGCATTGTGTAACTCGTATCACCTTGTATCAAACAACATTAGAAAAACATCAAGTATCTGCCATGCTACTTTCATACTGATCTCAATATACTACAAACTTAGTACATTTCGCCCATATCACCTTGGTACAATTTGAGATTTAAATGACAAGTTTTGCTACTCAAAAGTTGTTATCCAATTTAATAAAAAGGAAGTAAAAAAAATTATTACCATACACATTCAAGCTGTGTTTTTTCCATGAATGTCAAAATCTATCAGTATAGATTGTCACAAAATGTAAATATAGACCATATCACATTAGAACTTGTCAAATTGAAACAGCTATGAAAAAATTTAAAGAAATGATATAAAAGAAGACAAATGATGTTCAATCATGATAAGGATAAATATCATGTCTCGTATAGCAGCATTAGTAATAACAAAATATAAATAATGAACAGTAAGCAATTAGATTAGTCATAATATCATACTAGTGTTATTATAGGTTAATGATATCAGATTATTATTGTTATTAGTTGATAAAATAATATTCTAGAAATACTAAACAATATCATATTATTAAACTAAATGAATATCCTTTAAATTCTTACTAGATAATCAATCATATTTTAGTAACTAAAAAGTAAATAAATATTGCCACACATTTATTTATAAAGTTATTAAATAATAAAGATCAATCCAATGCACAAAGCTCTTGGCAATACGGGTCCCAATAAGGATCTATTGTATCTAATCTTACTCTGCATTGCAAGAGGTTATTTTCGTGACTCAAACCTGTAATCTTTAGGTCACATGGCATACATAGTACAACCTGGAACAAAACAATTTCGATTTGAAAGGAAATTTTCTGGACAAAGCGCCTGAAATATTCTTTCTGAAGGCTTCCAGACAATAACAACAACAAGCCACGAGTCACAACAATCTCGGATCAGCTATATGGAACTTATTCTTAAATTGGATTAACGTAGATTATATTGCTAGTTTTGCATCGCATCTGGATCATTTGAAGACTGCCAACTTCTTCTACATTCTAAAGGGCATGATAAATTATACTCGCTACAAACTTTGCTGGCCAAGGTCACCACTCCAATTCCACAAACAAGAACAGACATCTTACGAGAAAGTACGAAAACATCACATAGTAACCAATTCCTAAAATATTCCAAATATGCAGAAGCAAGCCCATAACCCGGGAAAGGAGGTACCTTCAGGAACGAATCGGAAAGCGTCTCCGACGCCACAAACGACCTCCGAGGCGAAGGATCATGAGATGCCGCTTCTTCAGTATCACCAGGCGAGGAGACGGACTCGGATGAGCCTCCGTACTTTCTTCTCACCTTCCCGCCCATTCATAGCGTTGCATCTTGCCCGATTTGGTTCCCCTCGATCCTCCAGCAAGCACGAACCATCAATTTCCAATCGCTTCCAAATTCCGAATCAGCTACGGGCGGCGGAGTCGGCAGTGCCCCTAGCTACGGCAACCGCGGCTCCGGTGGACGATGGCAGGCAAGCGAGGGAGGGATCGGAAAGAGGAATGGTAAGCGGATCGAGTCAGAATGGGGCGGAACGAGGAGGAGAGGGATTTGGGCTGGTTTGTTATCCTTCTTCGCTGCTCTTCGGCGAACGGAAGGGAGCGGATTGGGCACAGGACATTCCAGAGTAAGGGACGCGTGGCCTTCGCTGGGGCTGGATATTAGTTAATTTTAGGGATGGGTAAAAGGTTTATTAAATCGAAATCTAAAGTTCGGAGTAGATTTATTATTGTTTCCTGGTAGTTAAAATACCATAAAATTTATCGACAAGATAAAGGTCGATTTTGGAGGAGCTAGATTTAGGTGTCTCCCATGGCTACCATATCAAAGTTTATAGAGTCCTCCATAATATTCCCGCGGAAAGTGACTAACGACGCAAAAATTACACAAATAGATAACGAATAATTCCGCAAAGCGAGTTATTCCTCCATACGCTAGTTCTAGTCTCATTCAAAGACTCCGCGATTCGCGTGATTTACCTCTTATGATATCCCGAGGCGTAGAGGGCCACTAGGTTGGCGATAGGCTCCAACCTTCAGACAAATAGAGTCCTCCGTAATTGCCTCGCAGAAGGACTAGTGGCTAGTGACGCAGAAAGTTACATAAATCTGACGGATCAATCCTCACAAAAGCGAGTTAGTTCCGCTCTCCACGACCTACTAGTCTCAAGGGCCAAAGACCCACCGTGATTTACCTCCCTTACGATGGCCCAGGGGCGGACTGGTAGAGGCCGCAAGATTGGCGGTTCCAATCTTTGCACAAATAGAGTCATCTGTAATTGCCCCCACGGGAAGGGCTTAGTGGCTGGTGCATGCAGACGTTGCACCATAGGACAACGGATCAATCCCTCGTAAATGCGAGGGTGTCGTCCCTCCATGCGTTAGTTACTAGTCTCAAGTGTCAAATGTCTACCTGATTTACCTCCCTTACGATGACCCGGAGGCGGGTTGGTAGGGGTCGCTAGATTGGCACATTTCAATCTTTTGCACCATAGAGTCCTCCGTAATTTATCTCCTTCATAATGGTCGTGGATAGAATAATAAAGATCGTTAAATTGACGGATTTCAATCTTTTACGGATTAGATTTATTAAAAAATTTGTTTTTTTAATATTAATTTTCCAATTAATTAAATTTAATTGATAAAATCGAATTAGAGATTCTTAATCGATTGATACAGTAACAATCGACAATATCAATCTTGTAAAATTATTATACTATAATATAACATTAATCCATTGATATTAATCAATCATACTAATCAATTGATTTTAAAAAAAAATCGAAGTTTTTTATTTTTAATTAAATTAATCAATTTTTTTTATCAATTTAATTGGTTTAATTTTTGTTTAAAAATTCTATCGACTCGCTTAACTTTTTTTTTTAAAAAAAAACTCAATTTATTTGATTTCAATTTAATTTAATCGATTGATTAATAACTTAATTCGATTCCAATTCTATATTATAATTTGTATAATCAACCACTTTTGTCACCATTTAAAATATTGAAAAAAAAGTATACATCAATATAAAATATATTATAATAAACAGTATCTCATTTTATTTTTTTTAATCTGAAAATTTGTTTTTATTTTAATACTTTTACAGTAGCTTTGACTACCTACTAAAATAAATTCAAATTTCTACGTTGATCATAATCATTATTTATTTTTAGGATAAAAAGTGATATTTTCATTTTAGATGTTTTTTATTATCAATTTCACAGATAGATAAAGAAAAATAAATCATGAAAAATATTTTTGATTGTGACAAAAGGATAAACATTCGAAAAACTTTATAATTTTCAAAAATTAACCCTTACTTTTTAGAACAATTCTACCATTCGTACTAATCATTTGATCCTTTCGTGGGATAATCATCACCCACCTTGCAACTTACCTAATGGGTTTAATCCAAAATCAAATTAAATTTATTTGTTCACTTTAACTTATTTTGTCATTAAAAAATCTAAATAAAAATAAAATAAATAAATTTTAAGAAGAAAAAATAAATGAAAATTGTGTATTTAAGAGAAGGACACACATTGAAAGAAGAAGATCTTAGAATTTGGTATTAAAAAAAACAACACTAGCTAACTAGTGGAAAGATTATAAAAAGTCCAAGTCATATTTTAGATGAAAGTGTTTAGATAGTTAAGATTAACCTCCGCTAAGACAAATTAAGAGGGTTAAGTCTTAAGCATCGACATGAGTTTAAGTTCGAATTAACAATGATTTTTGTGGAAGAGAGTTTTGGTTAACATTGATAATTCGACTAATGTGCATGATTGACCTCTCAGTAAATTGTATTCGATACCAATAGTATACTATGAATTTTAATTGAGACGATGATCATTATGAATGAGTAAACTTCTAGAAATATCTTCAAATATCGAAGAAATCACTAAAAAATAATTTTAATTTTGATAAAAAAAAATAAGTTTATAAGTTTCTTGTTCCCATATCAACAAAATTATAGGATATTCTCCACCAAAACGAGGTGCATTGTTTTTAATGAGATTGCAAAAGTATATTAAATACCCTCTCGAAAGCTCCAAAAACACAAAAATATTGTTCAAATTTATTCATATTTAAGTTCTTAAATATTAACTCGCTTAGGTAATTTATCATCGTAATCTTTATCAAAATCACCTACTACCTTCTCTAGAACATTTTATCGAGCTAAATAAAAGCTTTCAAAATTATTCCAATTGATAAATACAAAGGAATAATTCTTAAGTAGACATAAGTTAATTCCTAGGGGGTTTATCGGCCTGAGCTATCGACCGACTCGCTCCTTTATATTTGTCACATGAGATTTTGATTTATCTTCTCTATCGATAGAGGCAATCGAGCTAAATATAACTTCCGATACAATACACATATAACACAATAAATGTCCTTCAACCTACAATGCAACAAATGTTAAAAATGTAAGAAGTGTAATAAATAGTGTCACGATGCATGCCTTGACATGGTGGTCCTTTATATATTTATTATTCATAAACTCAACACTCCCTTTACGACTATCCCCCAAACAACCTTCACTTCATTCATCCTAGAGTGAACTAATTTGTATTGGAACCTTCTAGACATGGAATGCCTAATAAGTGCATTTTTAAATTTGTTTTGAAGAAAAAAAATTACAAAAAAAAGAAGGAGAAGAAGAAGAATGAGTTAGCTTATTTGTGTTTGGGCAATATTAAGAAATAATGAAATTTACGTATTATGTTGGTTACAAAATATAAAACTCAATGGGTTCTATCGCTTCCTATATTTATTTTGTTAGAAAATTTTTACAATAAATTTTTTCCTTGGAGATAAGAGGAAAGTCTTAAGATTTATTTTGTCCGTTGAGATGAAGCTGAACACATAAACTTAGATGTCGGGCACCTAGGATCGAGCACTGTCTCACCTGAGCACCGAAAGAAACGGAGAAGATGAGTCCCGTCTCGCTGAGTCGAGCACCACAGAGCCGAATGAGGAATGATGGTCCGAGCACTGTAGATGTTCCGAAACTCACTGTGAATGTTCGGGAGTTGCTGTCGACTACCGAACCGAGTATGCGAAGCACTTTTAGTGCTCGAGAAGTGATGTCGAAATGCATAGGAGAAGCGGAGGTCGAGTGAAAATGTCGAACACTGTGAGTGCTCGAGAAACTTATCGAGTCGAGTGAGAAGTGGAGTGTCGTCGATGTCGAGCACTGTAGGTGCTCGAGAAATACTGTTGCTACTCGAGAAATGTTGATGAGTCGAGAAGCAATCCTTTGTCGAAGTTCTAGTGCTTGAGTGTCAAGTCGAGTAAGAGAAGTTGTCTTTTGTCAAAGTCAAACACTAGAAGGTGAAGTATTGTTCGGCTCAGGGTTTAAAATCCTAATGAGCGTCAAGGCTTGTATAATATACAGTGTCCTTAAAACAGATTCGTCCATCTCCAATCATGCTTCCGAGATTTCATCGGACATCTTTCTCTCAAGATACAACGATAGAACCGTGCCACAATCAAACATTGATTGTCATGGCGAATTAAACTCACACCTAAAGGCTACCACAAGAACAAGAAGATCTCAAAGTTCACTCCTTCCTCTTCTTGCAGAGTTACAACCTACTTATATAGGTGTATCCTCTAGTTCATCTTTAATGGCAAATCAAAGCTAGGTTTTTGAAACGTCTGTAATCGATCGACCATTTCGCTCTAGTCTTTAAAACTTGATCGAGAAACGGTAGTCGTAGCTCTCAGTCATTTCTTTAGAGGCATTAATTGATGTATTAAAACGTATGTTACTCTAGTAGATCTTCCATTCAAAATTCCAACATATCTATAGGAAACTCTTTAAATTATCTAATAAGAATCCTCTAGCTTTGGTAAATAATCTTCTAAATTACGATAATGATCTAGGCTAACCTCAATTGTTTCTTCTTTCATATCCTTAGTCATGAAGTCCTCTCCATAAATATGACCTTAAATTCTTGGTGCAAAAAGATGATTTGTTCACTCTCAGTGTCTCTGTCAGTCGGTCTCATAGCCGACACGAATGAAGAAAATCACAGGGAGCATATTGCTCAACCTAGACTAATACGATAGAAGGATAAATACTCCAAAAGATTTGCACATTCCGAGGATTAATCCTTGCTCATTGATACAACTCTGCTGCCGCACTAGTCACAGGACTGCGCTAGCCACAAATTCTTATACTATATCCTTATTGATTTCTTGTTGTGTCCAAGTGTTCTCAAAGTAACAATCCAAGTCAAAATTCATCATGTGTAACTCGTCGCCGTACTAAGTATCTTCTTCGTTGAGATTAAACTCGACAACTATTTATGTTCGATAGAATACGATATGATACGTGTTAGCAAAATATCCATTTATCCCTTGCTAATTTAAGAGATTCAATGAATGTAAGTAATTTATTAGAAATTGAGCTATCCTAGCAATGAATAAGAAAATAAATAAACTTCGAGTAAAATAGAAACATGATTGAGCCCTTTTGGGTCTTCAAGGTATTGGGCTATCCTCTTAAGTCATAGTTGAACAAGGTTTAAATCGAAATTAAATAACAAAAACACTAAGGCTGCATTTGTAATGTAATCCAAATTACATTACAAGGTAGATTCCTTTATTTGCTATTGTCTTCAAATTGTAATGTAATGTAATTTGGATTACAAAAGACACTAAAGTTTTATAATCTGAATTACAAAGTAAACATTACAAGCCGTAATCTGAAAAGTGTTGGATGCTCCACAATCGAAATCATCGAGTCCGTGGCCGAATCCGATGGCGGCGTCATCGTCGATCGATTGGCCGATCACCGATGAAGCGATCGCCCGATCGTCGTCGATCGTTACGCACATCGTCGATCGCCGTCGGCCCGTCGATCGTCGATGCGATCACCGTGGCCGAGGCCGTTAATCGCCGAGGCCGATCACCGATTGCGGTCGGTCAGACGGCGGCGGCGCCCGTCGTCGTCGATCGTTAAGGTCCGCACTGTCGTCGATTTACCCGATCGTCGGTCGGTCACCGATCGCCCGTCGTCGTTGTCTCCGTCATCGCCGTCGATTCATTCCTATCGTCTTTGTAATAGACACTAAATAAAAGAATGTAATGACCCTTATAATCTAAAATTACATATAATTTTTATCCAAACATAATAATGTAATCAAGATTACATTGCATTCCATTACAACTTGGATTATATTACAACTTGGATTACATTATGTCCTATCAAACACAGCCTAATAGAAGATATTGTTGGGAGTATTGGGAGAAATGATTTCGAAGGTACTTTAATAACAAAAACACTAACAGAAATGATTCTTCTAACAAGGATCAGCCCATTTGACATGATTTTGAACCTCTTTTGGCTATTAAAGTGATTCGACTAAAATACCTTGATGAACTAAAAAAGCTTAGAACCTTGTTAGAAGACTAATAATAAGCTAGCACGCAATGCTACATATGGAATCATTTTGAGTCCTTTTGAGCTATCGAAGTGTTTTGCTATTAAGGTGTTTTGTGCAAAACATCTTGACGATCCAAATGGGCTCAAAATCAAAGTTGAAAAGAGATAGAAAGCTATAAATAAAGTATGCAAACACTATTAAGAGATTAGAAAGGATGCAACAACTCTAATATTGTAAGATTTTGAGCAAATTCACCTCTTCAATCCCAAAAGGAAAAAAAAAAACATTTTCTCCTAATGAGATTTTGCTAGCCTCCATGGATCACCACCTTGCCTTCGATCACTAGTCAAGCAAATTTATTTCAGCCGCTAAACTCGTCGAGCTCTTTATCATCTTTGATCAATTACATGGTTAGATTTCTTTTTGGAATCGTGACCAAACCTTCGTCTAAATATTGGCCTTTCCTAATTCACTTTCGAAGTCGCTTTAGCCCAATCTATTGCTAGTGCCACGACAATGAATGGAGAAGATGGACGAAAGGCATGAGAGAAATGTGAAATCGTCACGTTAGCGTTGTTGAAAATGTGAATGGAAACAAAGAAATGAAAGGATGGAGAAACCTTCTTGTGGAGGAGTTTAGTCCCACATTGAAAGTTGAGGGACAATTTGATTGGTTTATAATGTATCACAAGCATTGTAGTTGTGAACACATGTAAGGGAAAAGACTCTCTCACGCATGAGTGCGCAGGGGGATGCGAATCCAAGGCCCGGATTGCACTACCGCAAGACGACTCATGTGCGAGCGCATCGAATGTACGACCGGTCGAGGCATAATTTGCCCAAGTGGATCCAACCAACCTTTTATTGATCCGTTCTATTTTTTTGTAACGTATGCATTGATGTTTAACGTTGAAACGGTCGAGTTGATTGCAGACGATTCAAAGGCGATCCATTTTCCTCCAGCTCTCCTCCTTTCCCCCTTGTGCCGTTGATAGCTTTCTGGTGTAGTCAGTTCGCCGGAAACGACCTGTGCTTTCGTCGTTCACCCGATTTCGTCGTTGTATCCTGAGAAACAATCGTCCATCACCCTCGAAGGCACGCAAGAGGGGGCGAATATGTTTTAAGGACACTGTGGAAACCACGGGCCTCGACACCGAGTAGTACTGAGGAACAACCGAGCGCTTCTCCGAGCCTGCCATTCGCCTCTGCGACTCTACCATTCGGCTCTGTTCCTTTGCGGCTCTGTGGCTCTGTCATTCGGTTCGGCTCTGTCATTCGATTCTGCAGTGCGACTCTGCCATTTGGTTCTGCAGTGTGGCTCTGCGGCTCTGTCATTCGGTTCTGCTCTACGGCTCTGCCGAATCGACTCTGTCATTCACCTCTGCGATCCGGCTCTACGGATCTGCCATTCGGTTCTGCTCTGCAGCTCTACGACTCTGTCATTCACCTCTGTGATCCGACTCTGCGGCTCTGTCATCCGGCTCTGCGACTCTGTCATTCAACTTTGTGATCCGGCTCTGTCATTCAGCTCTGCCGAATCAGTTCTTCCAAATCGACTCTGTCGAATTAGCTCTTCCGGATCGACTCTTCCAGATCGGCTCTGCCAAATTGGTTCTGCTGAATTGACTCCACCGACGTTGAAAGGACTATCCGAAGCCAGTGCAGCAGCTCTCTCCTCTGAAGGAGAAAATATACAACAAGCATCCCCTCTACGATTGCCCCACATTTAAATAAGGAAGGTAAATCGAGAAATGCTTATGCGAACAGTCTCAACAACTTCAACTTTCTTGATTTGTTATTCCATTTGAAGGAAAAATTTACAAATTCATCGTACTTCGGAATCGAACTGTAGATATCTAAGAGTCAAATTGGATATCTGTCATTGCATCGTAGTCCGCACGGAGGGGGGAAGGGGGGGAGGCTAGAAGAAATGAGAGAATAAAATAAGAGAGAGATAATGAAAAAGTACTTTACAAGGAGGTTAATCCTTGATATATTATAACTTATATGAGCAAAGCCAAGTGGAAACTCCTACATGATAACTTTTCAATCTTTCATGATTTGGTTCACCATGTATCCCATTTGGTTGTCATTTTCTAATTCATATAGCAAGTTGAACATAAAAACATCCATCATGTGAACATTTAAACTGAAGTTATTGCAGTCCTTATAGTCACATTCAAAGTTGTATACTCATGAAATGGGTATCCTATGGGCATGATCAATGTATTTATCTTATTTGAATACTGAACTTATTTAAAATCAATCTCTTAGTAGATTAAACTTGCACATGAACATTTTACATGTACCGACCGGAATCGAATGAGCATCGCAGTCATGAAGATCCAATGACATCTGAACAAGGGGGCAACTCTTTATACATCAAGTGCTTGCGTCTTTGGAGGGTGAACCAAGTTAGGAAGCTATCGGTTTTGACGACATTATACCCAGCTTTTTGGTACATTTGGAAAGGGATTTTATCGATCACTCTGCAATGAAGGTATACTCTTCTTTGAGCCTTCATTTGAGTTATAAGCTCCTCACATGCCTTCAGAAGATGCCATCCGATTCTTCTCCTAAAAAATTAAAAGCATATGAAAAGCATTAGAATAACACAAACCAAAAGTTAAAGGGTAAATGTAAATGTAAATGTAGATGCAATGGAAAATAATTCTCAACAAACTGAGGTCACACAATTTTACCGGCGATGAATGCCGAATCATTGATTTGTGGATAACCTAAAGTAACAAGCAGAGAATGAACAAGAGAAGAGAGTAAACTTGAAGATTGTGTAAAGTTGTTCAAGGGGGGTTGCCTTATTGGGTTAATCATTTGCAAACTCTGCGAACAGCAATACAAGCTTATATTGCATGGTGTTTTCTTCACGCACTAAAATTTCATCTCATCTTAAATGACAACTTGGAAATCTCTATTCACAAAAAATGCTAGTTCAGCAAGATTCTATTTGGTCCTGAAATCACTGAAAAGCTTCTTTTTTTTGTGTCAACTGCTAATTCAGCAAGATGCTATTTGGTCCTGAAATCAATGTTAAAAGAATGTTTGCGTGAGCAATCCATGGTGTTTTATTCACACCTTAAAATTTCATCTAGTTGAAATAAGAATTTGGCAATCTATCCACAAACAAATGCTAATTCAGCAAGATGCTACTTGGTCTCGAAATCATTGTTAAAGGAATTTTGTGTGTGTGTGTCTGTGTTTGGCAATCCATCACAAAAAAATGTAAATTTAGCACGATGCAATTTGGTCTTGAAATCAGTCTTAGTAGCATGTTTTTGTGTGTGCGCGCCCGTGCGCACGTGTGGCCATGATTTTGCCACTGATACGATATTCAATACTCAAAGTGATATTGATAGGTCGTTACAAGCAAGGTAAGTGAATGTTCCTTTTTTAACTGGTCAACTAAGTATTTCCCCCAACTACATGGTGACTAACTAAATCTATCTGGATGGTCTTACAACACAAGAGTATCACAACTCATTACTGATACTTTCTAGTAGCAAGAAGGCATTAAAACAAGTATTCCTTCTAGATTTCTAGCTTTTGAAAACCTCTAAAATTCAAACTAACTTGAGCTTTTGGAGCATGATGTAGGGTCCTATTCATATAACTTTATGGCATTTATTTTGCCTCACCCAACTAATACTTGGCACCTCATTAAGACCATCCTCTACAAAACGATAGACAAAGAAGGAAGATAACCTTATGTTCTATTTACCCTGAAGGATGGATTGGAAGAAGGATGGATCATACGAGAGCTGAGACACTTTCCTCTATATAACAAAACAAAAAACAGTTCGAGTACGAAGCTCCCATCAATAAGGACATGTGGATCACTTATTTAACTTTTTGTCCACCCGAAATTGGGCGAAAAGAAAAAATTCTCCAATCATCTCGATGTCTCACTAAGCTCCATGGCCATACCTCACAACCACAGTCCGCAGTCTGGTCGTGAGTTTGATTGCAACCTAGCTAACAACGAGTTGTGATCTTGTAGCCGCAGCCTAGCTCCGAGTGGCAATCATGGCCAACTCGCACCTCTTCCCTTCGTCTTGTCCTTCCCATTTCTTTACCTTCCTCATATTCGCTCTTTTTCTTTCCTTTTCATGGTGAATTTTTTTTGTTAACGATCATCCGTCCTTCCTCTATCCACCCTTTGAGGTAAATAGAGCATTAGTGTGCTATATCATCTGGCATATCTGATTCTCACAGTAACATTGCTAAATCAATCCAAAGACAAGGAATACACGTTTAGCATCACAAGGCTAAATATACAATTGCAAGTTATAGCAGAAAATTGGGTCCTAAGCAACTTTCTTGAGCAAAATTAACTGGAGGAAGCAAACTAACAGAGAAAAAAAGGAAGGAAAGAACAAGTTTTGTACCTTCTAAGCGTCTTTCTGACAGCCATGTTGCAGATGTAAGGGCATTCTCTTGGGGGCACCGGCGTCGGTGGGGCGGCATTGGCTCCGCGGACATCGAACGAGATTTCCGCGGTGGCCGCCAGCTGTGGCACGCCCTCGGCCCCCGTCTCCCTGTAAAACCCGAGGAGCACCGTGGCGTGCGGCTCCAAGGTCACCCGCTCCTCGATATACTGCTTCACGAGGAAGGCCAGCACGTAAACGTATTGGAGGGGAACGAACATCGACTCGGCGAAGGACTCGGCTAGCAGATGCGCCGTCGCCTCGAGCTCGCCGGCCTCCATCGGTCGGATCTCGAGGAATCCGCCGCCGCGGTCGCCGGGGAGGTCGAGCTCGACGCCACGGCGGAAATGGCGAAGGGCGTCGAGGGTATGGAGAGCCTCGGGGTCGAGGAAGGTACCGGGGGCGGGGCCGTGAGAGAGGAAAGGCGAGGGAGAGGAGATACGGCGGACGAGCTTGAGGAATCGCGAAGCGTGGGATCTGTGACGGGATTGGACAACGGGAGAAGGAGAGTGGGATGCAAGGAAAGGTCGCAAGGCGGAGTCGAGAGAGAGGGAGAGAGGAGTTGGATTACAAGCCATCAATTCCTTCTTCTTCTTCTTGCTCTACTCAGGCACCTCCTCCCCTGCCTCCGCCGCCGCCGCCGTTAGTCGCTGAGATGAGATGAGTGAGAGAGAGAAAGGCGAAGAGAAATAGGAGAGTTGCAGGAGCTTCGCGGATGAAGGAAGCGACGACGATAAAAATGAGATTTTTATAATTATTTAATATTGAGAGGAATGCGGGTGGAAGCTGAGAGGTGTCTTGAGTCGCAGGGATCGTATATAATCTATCTTGTGTGTTTTTTTATTTATTTTTTATTTTTTATAATTTGCATTGAATATCTAGATTTTATACTCAATTAATTCTGAAAGTGTACGATTTTATCCTATAAAAATATTCTATCAATCGTCTAGATAAATTGAGAAGCACGAACAGATGATCTAACAATCTATATTTCAAAGAACACGTAGACGCCAGATTACAGACAACGGATCAATCTCTCGCAAATGCGAGCGTGTCGTTCTTCTATGCGTTAATTATTAATTTTAAAGGTCAAAAGTCTATCGTGATTTATCTCTCTTACGGTGATCCAAAAACGGACTGATAAAATCGCTAAATTGATGAATTTCTTTGAATTGTCAAAAGATCAATCCCTTTTGAGGAAGAAAACTCTCACAAACAGTGAGAGATCGAATAAGTGATCCCTTGAATTAATTGTTGGACGCCCTGTCAGCTGCGATCTGCCTAGGGTTACCTTTGTGTGGTTTTGATTCCCAACAAATTCACGATGATGGTTTTAAAAATCTTATTTACTAGGCAAAATTTACAAATCAATTTGTACGGATACAAATAAAATACTGTTTATGCAATTTTGGCAAGTGAGGCATTCTTTCTAATGTGCATAATCTGTTATGAGATATCTTCTTGGGATGAAGAATAGTTAGCTAGAGCAGCGCAGAAGTTGTTGTAATGGTAAAAAGATTGAATTTCGACATGAAATTTAAAACTCTCATTCGAGCTCAAAAGTCCTCCGTTGTTCTGGCCAACGGTTCAAGGGACATAATCCTTCCGTAATTTATCTCCTTTGTATTAGCTGTGGGACCGACTGACGGGAGCATTAGGATGAGCGAATCACCTTTTGTTACAATGATTTGATATGAGATAGTTCTCATCGGTTGATGCAGTTGGTAATTGCATAAATGCTTGTCACATGAGATCTTAGAATTAATTTTCAACGACTACAAAATATCTTATTAGATTCCTAATCTCCCCCATATAAAGGGACTACTGTGCCAAAGTAAAACTCCCCATGATTTATTATCCTTCATTAAGCCGAGGGATCGACCATGAAAGAAGCTTAACGTGAGCTAGTGTTATCATGTTTTATCACATGATCCGATATGAGATAAGTGAATGAGCTAGGTTTTGAATAAACTTATGAGCGGGTTTCAAAAGGTGAGCCTTTGGATGAACTTCTCACTTTAGTTGGGTCATCGAGTCTACCTTCGTCAATAGATCGGCTTAATGAGTTCACCTTCTTTAACAAGTTAACCATAGATTATCGAATAACTTTGTCTCAAGTCGACTGTGGTGCGGATCAGTAAGCGCTCGAATCTCAACGGTTTAGATCGACAATTGATCGGGTTGTTTTAATCGATGATCTACCATACATTCAAGAAGAAGATATTTACAATTGAGTTTCAATGAATGCCTCCTTCCTCTTCTAGATAGTGAAGGGTTAAGAGGGAGCCAAAAGATGATTCTTGGCGAAACATTTTCGACATTCAAATCAACTTTAATAGTGAAAAAGGAGAAAGTAGAATAGCACAGTGACGTATAGAAGTTTTTTTATTTGATTAATCAATCTCGACCTTTGCTCATCTCTTGGGCACTTTTTTGTGCCCCCATGAGGATGGCGTGGTGGCTAAGACACGACAGAGATTGTAGATAAGGCAATGGTCAATTCCGGAGGAGATCTAAATTTTTTTTCTGGATTCAAATAAACCTCATGTATCTTGGTCATCACGTTAAGGCCCATAGAATCCTCCGTGATTTACCTCCTTCACAATGATCATGGGACAGGCCGGTGGGGGTCACTAGTTGGTAGATTCCAAGTTTTGTGCGTGTTGGGCACTCTTTTTGTACAAATCTGAGGGCGAACAAATCACTACAAAAAATATAAAGATTTTGCAATGAATTTTTCAACGAAATTTACAATGAAATTATTTTCGTTGCAAATAAGTCACTGTAAAATTTTGCGATGAAAATAAAATTTTGTCGCGAATTTGGCATCAAAATTCTTATTTTCGTCGCAAATATTTGCGACGAAACCTTATTTTCATCGCAATTATTTACGACGAAATTATATTTTCATCGCAAATATTTGCAATGAACTTTTATTTTCGTCATCAATTTTTGCAACAAAAATAAAATTTCGTCGCCAAATTCACGACAAAAATAAAATTTCGTCGCTAAATTCGGTAAATATTCATACCATTAGCAGTCGTTGACAGTGTTACTAGTTGACTAAAGATCCAAAATTTTACAACGAAAAAATTTTTTTGTCGTAAATTTGGCGACGAAAAAATATTTTCTTCATAAAATTTTGGACCACAGTCAATTGCTTATGATCAACAGGCGACGTGCGACATTGATCGGTCATTGATCGATCGACTAAAAATATTTTATCTTTGTGCTACGATATCGGATCCAATCAATCGTTAGCTCGCGTACTCCCAACAGACTTAGCATCAATCGACTAGTGGAAGACGTTAGTCAACTGATGATACTCTAGCAGGGCACAAAATATTTTTTAGTCGACTGGCCCAACGTTAGTTGACTAATGATAATAGACAGTTGATTGTGATCCAGAATTTGCAATGAAAATATTTTTTCGTTGCCAAATATACGACAAAAAATTTTTTCATCGCCAAATCTGCGGCGAAAAATTTTTTCGTCGTAAATTTGGAAAAAAAAAAAGAGTAAAAAAACACTACGATATAACCAACTATTTCTACCTATTTATACAAATTTTACAACCAAAACACATATAAAATGATTCAATAAAATTTTAACATCTAACAATATCAAATATATCACATATCAAATTCCATAAACATCTAATCATTCAAAATGAAATAATATTAAATCAACAATACAGATAAAAAAGCATTCATCGTACATATTAAACTTATACATCCATATCAAATGTGACAAGTAAAAAAATATTTGGATATAACAATTCAGACATAACCACCATCATCAAAAAATTCATCTTCATCGTCATTTGCATCAGTAGGAGGAGATCGAGGAGGAGAAAGTTGAGTTAAAGCAGAGGGCAATTGAAGATGTTGCATGATTAGCATTTGTTATCTGCAAAATTTGTTCATTTGTTTATTTACTTCATGATCTCTCTGTCTTTATAAAGTGTGGACATCTTTAAGTTCGTTATCTTTTTGCATTAATAACTCTTTCAAATGACTAATCTCTTCGGTCAACTGATTTATTTCTGTTCTTACTGTCGGTGAGGCTAAAGAAGATGTACCAGAGACTTTATAAGTTTGGTTCAAAGAACCAAGTCTAACTATTTTTCTACCTTTTGATCCGTCAATCGCTTCAAGCCATAGATTCATATTTTCAACTGATGGCTCAGATTCGACAGCATCATCACTTGCATCCGAATTTCTCCGTATAAGTTCATCATATTTCTTCTATATTGAAAGGAAAAAAGTTAAATTATATCAAATGAGTTTAAATTTTTAAAAATACAAACCTTCATTATTTTAGCTCTCTCCCCACTTCACGTCTTTTTTTTTTTTGAAATGTACGAGTGAAAGTGTTAATAAATAATGATTCATTTCCCATTTCATTGGCATAAACGAACATCGTTATAAATAATAAAATAGAGCATATTAGATTCAAACATTAGGATTTGAAAAAACTCATCAATCGATGTCGATGTTCATCAATATTGATTGAGCCTCTTGCATACGTCGCAGATGAAGCGCCAGAATTATAAATTTGATTTTTCTTAGTTTGTTCACTCCTCCGTTTGCTATTCTCAAATCCTCAATATTGAACAATCTTATTCTAATTCTCTTTGATTATGCAGTGTGGCCTTTTAAATCTGATTTTCGTATAATTTAGTACATTTCTAATGTGATCGCTATACTTTTTCTTAAAAATTATCCTTAACTCCAATGTTTCAGTCTCTTCTCAAGTAAATACCCATTGTAATGGAGAGAAAAATATGTGATTATATTAACTACAATTTTATATATAAATTTATTGGAATAACTTACCTTGAATTCATTCCACCACAGATTTTTTTTCTTTCGGAGTATTCGTATAGGTCATCGAAGCTCCACCACAATGGTTATTCACTATTTTATTAATCTCGTGAATAATATGTACAGAATTTATAAATATACTATAAAATAAAAACAAACTATGTTAAATATTTATAAAAAATAATCTTATGAGAATATAGATAATTTAAAATTTGAATACTTACGAATCTCCGCGAGGGAATATCAACTTTGGTGTATCAGTCCTCTCAACAACTGGGGAAGGTATATCAGCAGGCACATGCTGAGAACCGAAAGATCTTGCAACTGGAAAAGGAGATGAAGGTACATTGCCTACAAGAGAATCTGATTACATTGGTACTGAAGCAGGTGAAGAGTGTGATCTTCCATCAGTACTTCGTCAATGACTGTCATGTCGAAACTATCAATCATAATTATTAGAATAATAAAATAAAAAAATTACATTTTCATTGGATGTATAACGAAGAATATGAAAAACTAATCATATTGAATTTGAAGTATTAAATCATCAAAATAATCTACGGATATATCAAAAGTTTTCTCAAATAATAACCCGTAGAAAAGAAAGAAAGTTCATTAAAATATCAAATATATAAAATTAAGAATGAGACAGGAAATAGAAAAATATTTAATGCGAAATAAAAGTTATCCATTATCAAAAATCGAAGTCCTCATTGTCATTTTTATCCTCATTTTTTGTCTCTTCAATATCATTATCTGCCTCCTCCTCTTCCTCCTCATCATCGTCCTCATCCTCTATCTCAAAATTAAATTTCTTATCTTCATTTTCATTAATTTCACTTGCATCAACGTCAATCACAACACCACTGGGATCTCGTAATATTGAAATATTATATTCTTCGATCTAAAATGTATTCACAACTTCATCTTGTTGATATGCTATGTCTTTCCAACGTTCCTTAATTTTTTTCCCTTTCTTTTGTTTTACAAATAGCTCACCAATCTATTTTGTCATGTTTCAAACTAGGATATGAAGCATAAAATACTTGAATCTCTTATTGTGTCAACACAAATGGTTCATACCTCTTATATAATTTTTTATGATTTATTTCAACAAAATTAAACTGTGGATACACCTGCATGTCTTTGACAGAGTCAAACCAACGATACATAAATAAAACAACTCAAAAATCTGAACCAAGATACTCTACCTCTAAAATTTCATCCAACAAACCATAAAAATCATTTCTAACACCTCCATTGTTAAATGACTGAACACAAACCTCACAATTCATTATAGTTTTTCCTGTTCCATATGCTTGAGTGAAAATTATATTCATTTATGAAATATGTCAGTCAAGTTTTTACCATTGATTTTGGACCCTATAACAGATAGATTAGCAATTTTTGCTCAATGTGAGCCTGATTATCATGAACCTAGAGTCAAATAAATATATGTTAAAGTCAAAATCTAACCAATTGATTATTATCAACTACTTACATATTTTTTTTAACCGTGGTGAAATTTTTCATCGCAGAAACAATCAAACTCATGTGTCGGAAGCTCAGAATATAAGTTTTAGAAAATCCTACCATAAAAATAATTATAACACGAATAATAATTTAGTATATAAGAAATACATAATATAAAATTTATATATTAACTCAAAATATGATGTTATTTCTGGAAAGTTTAGTAAAATATATATGTAGATTGCTCGTCATTCTTAATTAATTAAATATCTACGTGTACAATATCCACTCAGTCTACCAAGGTAGTTAAAAATTGAGAATGACTCCAAATTTGGATCAACATTACCCTCATCATTTTTCCCCCTCTCCGCCTTTTGCATTGAACATGAGGTTCAAAATAATATGATGAAAAAGTTATAACATCCTCCGCAATATATACATTAACAATAGGAACCTCAACACGTGCTTTATTTTTCACTTTTTTCTTCAAGTGAGTGAGGAATCTAATAATAATAAAATAAAATATATTAGAAAATAACATATAATAAAATTAATCAATTTATAATGCACTAAAAATGATCAAAGAAAATGAAAAATTCATCTTTCAAATGGATACATTCATAGAATTGAACAAGACCTCCAACTTTGACCTCATATGGCAAGTAAACCAAAAGATATTCTATGGAATAAAAAAATGATGGTGGAAATATTTTTTCTAAATTACACAGAATGATTGGAATGCCCCTCTCTAATGTCTCAATGTGTGAATGACTCAATATTGTCAAGCAAATATCATGAAGAAAAATGCTTAACTCCTAATGACACCCCATACAAAATTTGGTAACATTTCTTTAAAAGCAATATGAATTAGTCTTTTCATGAACATATGATAGTCATAACTTTTCAAACCAATTAATTTGTTTTCCTTCAAATGGACACATCTTCCAAGATTAGAGACATAACCATCAAAAAATTCAATGATTTCGATCATTCATAAACAATTCATCTATGATCCTTTTTCAATATATAAACTACTTTTTGCTTTGGTCCCCTACTATTTTTTTTTTATTTACATCAGGTATCAGGTATGATTTCTCTTCCCTACTAATCCTGATGGTTGACCGACCCTGCCCCACGACCTTCAACGAGAGTCCCCACCGGTCAACGAGGGTAAATCAGGGTGACACGTGGCCCGACACGTTAGGACCCATGCTGCCTAGAAGGATCGACCATGCTAGTCCCCTACTATTTTCATCGACATTAAGAGTTGGTCGTTTACAAATGAGACACATATCTTTTCTTTCATTCAGATTGTCTTTTATTTTTCAGTAATATCCATAATTGTATTTATCAAATTATCAAAAACATTCTCCTCAATATGCATTACATCGAGATTATGATGAATCAATTGACTCTGTCAATATGGTAAATTCCAAAATATAGTATGTTTAGTCCATTTATGTATACTTTCATATCCATATGTTGTATCATTTGGGTCTTCAATAACATATAGAAAGTTAAGCACTCTATGTCATATGCATTCACCGGTTAATTTCAATGGTGGAGGTGTTCTTTCAATTCTATTCTTTATTCCTTCTGAATTTATGATTTGGTGGTAAAAATTATCTATGACAATTAAAATAACTCACCTTCTTTCCATATTTCAATCTGAATAACTTTGACTCTCCATACATATTGGACATCCTAAAATTCTGGCAGTACTTCATCTCAATAACATACCATAAGCCGAAAAATTATTTACGGTCCAAAGAAGCACAACTTTCATTATAAACATCTGATTAGTATGAATATCATATGTAGAAACACTCTCATTCCATCGTTGTTTGAGCTCTGCAATCAGTGGTTGCATGTAAATATCTATTAACTTCTTTGGATTTTATGGGTCAGGAACAATCAATGTTAAAAATATATAAGGTATTTTCATACACATACTAGGTGAAAAATTATACGAAATTAAGATAACTAACCAATAAGAATAAGTTCTTCCTGATTTGTCAAATTGAGCAAATCCATCAGCATAAAGACCTAACCTAATTTTTCGAGTCTCATTCGCAAACTCAGGATATATTCTATCAAAAAAATTTCATGCCTCTGCATCTGATAAATGACACATTGGCCCTTCCTCTATTTCATTATTTGCATGCCAAGTCATGTATTCAATAGTGACCTTTGATGCATAAAACCTTTGCAATATAGGAGTTAAAGGCAAATAGAACAGTTGTCTGTAAAATTTTTGTCGCTTATTACAATCCAATCTTATGGTACTCTTGTACCTACATCGATTATAGAATTTATAAGTCTCTGCATCTGCATTATCTCTCCAATATAGCATACAACTATTTTTATAAACATCGGGCCTAATTCTTTCATAAGTTTTTTCATACTGTAAAAATCATTGGGCATTATGTGATCATACGGTAATACTTCTCCAATAACTTGAACAAAATCATTAAAATAATCTTCAGATATATTATACTCAACTTTAACATTCAACAATCTTATCGTTAGAGATAATTTAGTGTGACTGTCACAAT
Source organism: Wurfbainia villosa (assembly GCA_025175895.1). Lineage (NCBI taxonomy): Eukaryota > Viridiplantae > Streptophyta > Magnoliopsida > Zingiberales > Zingiberaceae > Wurfbainia > Wurfbainia villosa. Next base: position 102,065,648 of record CM045988.1, on the reverse strand, counting down.
CAGACTATACAGGTTCATCTGTAGCTCTTAACACTTCTTGAAATTGGAGATATGGTTCATTTTTTATATTTTCATCAACATTTGTTACTTCTACATCCTCCAACGACAATGAATAATTGATATACAAGTGTTCAAATATTTGAGAATAACTAGAACTTGCAGTGCTCGGTTTGGTAATCAAATTATATATGACCTACTGTATCAACTATCATTCTCTGATATGGATTGAATTGATCATAATATCTTTGATCTCCACTAACTGACCTTTGTATGTTTCGTCCAACCTCTTCTTCGTATATGAATGGTTCACCATGACATGTCCAATTATAATAATTTAAGATAAAATCAAATCTACAAAGATGTTCTCGAACTTTATCACACTGAAAAAATTTATCATTATGACACTTCTTGCACGGACATATTAACTTGTTCTCATCCATAAACTAAACATTACTACGAGCACAACTCAAAAATTATTCCGGTCTAATAATAAATTCATCGGTTAAACCCGGATGTTCAGATAAGTTTTTTCTATACATTCAACTCCTTTATTTCTCCATTATTCTTGTTTCCAAATTTATATTAAGGATTAATTATATTCTCATCATTTAGCATCGATATTAATTGAACAATAAATTAATACTCTAAACAAATTCATCTAATACATATTTATTAGACAATAACATTTTGTATGATATTGAATTATAGACTATAACGTATCAAATCAATAATGAAGTTTGTAATAATAGAAATACATAAAATGACATTATATTGTAAAATGATAATTGTAAAAATTTTGAATGAAAAGTATCTTCACTGGTGGAAGCAACTGATGAACTGACAGTAGAAGACTTTACGTACGTACTTATCAATAATCTAAAAGTACGAACAAACACGTGACAAATCTAAAAGAGACAAAATATTAAAAATTTACAAATTATATTAAATATTAAACAATTTAATAAATTAAAATGACGCGTTGACCAAACAAACCGTGTGACCTATTAGCCACCTCAAGGGTGTGTCGCCCCACCGTAGGGGTGACGCCCCCGTGGCAGATCCGACCATATCCACTGTCGGATCTACGCGATCTAATGGTGGACGGTCGAAATTTGAGAGAATGGAAGGAAAGAGAGGGATGAGGTGTACCGGAGGGAGCGATCATGAGTGTGAGAAGGGAAAGAAGGATAAGTGATAAAAATTATATGGAGTTTGCGACAAAAATTTTTTGTTGTCAAATTCATTGCAAATCTATGACAAAAATATAAATTCGTTGTAGATTTTGCAACGAATATCCAATTCATCGTGAAAATTTTGCGACGAATTTCATATTCGTCGCAAAATTTTCTGATAAGATGGCGCCAACAATCATCGTGATTTTTTCAAAAAAAAAATTACAAATGAGGAACGAAAATATTTCATTGGAGATTTTGTTGCAAAATTTACCACGAGTCAATTTTCGTCGCAAATTTTGCAACAAATTTTTAATTTCATCGCAAATTTTGCAATAATTTTGATTTTTTATCGTAGATTTAGTAACGAAAGATATATTCGTCGTAAAGTTTGCGACGAATTTGGCGACGAGAATTGAATTGTTGGAAAATTTGCAACAAATAAATAGTTTGCTATTAATTTTGCTATAAAATATTTTTTTTTTTGTAAATTTCATTACTAATTAGTGACAATTTAGTAATTCGTCGCCAAATTTATTATAAATTTATAATAAATTTTATTCGTTGCAAAAATTTATCATTATTTCAATATAATTTTTTAGTGAAATGAACATCACATCCCACAACCAACCACATTTGTTCCCGTCTACCATGCTCATTTAATGTGTAATTTTTATTATTATTTTTTTTTATTTACAAGAGGTGTTCGAGCTTTGCCTGACTAATCCACTTGGTGAACCGACCCTGTCCCACGGTCTCCGAAGAGTCGTCACCGGCCCACGAGGGTACGTAAATTAGGATAACGCGCCGCCAAGTCGCCGTGAGAAGTGTGTACGTCAATTGGGTCCGCACCCTCACATCGATCCAGCTGTAAACGGAGATCCGCCTCCGCAACCCGCGAGCGAGTGGAAAACTACGAAATCCCCTCCGCAAGTTGTGGTTAGTGGGGATCGAACCATGGTTGCCGCAATGACCTCCCAAGTTTTTACCGACACGTCATTGCCTTGGGGGCAAAAACTATAGTGGTAAATTTTTTAACGTGACTGACCCCATCGCCGAAGCGGCCCCTCATCAGAAACCTTCGAAAGAATTTTTGGAGACACAGTACCACGGTGTTGATAAGAGCCTACCTGGGTCAGCTCAGTATCTCAGTCAACAATACCTACTGATAAATTGTCGCTGAGGAGGATTCGAATCTGACATCTCCTGCAACACATACCTTTATGTTTATCGCTTGAGATAAGACACTTCGGTTCATTTAATGTGTAATTGCTCATGCGAAAAGTTGTCGCTGCCTACCTCGATCATTCATATGCATAATTGTCAAAGTTGTGCATACACAACACCATCGCCCGTTCGTTTGTCTCATCTTGTCAAAGATGTGTATGAGTGAATAATAATGAAAATGAAATGTCCATAATAAGTGATTTTGAGATAAAATATCAACTTCCTATCTTCCTACTAAGATTACTATTTGCTATGTTTTTACTATACAATAATAGCGAGTGAATCTCACACTTATATAGATCTTAATGACTAAATTGTTGATAATTAAGGGTCTATTTAGGAGGAGGTGAGAGAAGGAGAGGGAAGGATAAATAAGGAGAGAGAAACTTTAAATTTTATTTGAAAAGGAGCGAGGGAAGAAAACTTTTATCATTTCTTACTCATAAAAATGAAGATTTTCTTATATCCCAATTTAAAATGTAACCACACTTAATTTTATGTGGTTTAAAATCTCTGATTTCTATTTTAGAGTTTATGAATCATCAGTGAGTCGTTCCATGAATAACACTATAATGTATTCTTCTTTAATCATTTCTGATATGGATATAACTCAGTCTATGAGACCCCGCAACAAAAGGAGGAGGTGGAATAGTTAGGAGTGGAACGATTGTAAACTCGAGAAGAGGAGCAAGCTACGGTGGAGCAACTTAGAGAGTCAGGAGGATGAGTGAGCTGGGGCGGAGCGACTCGAGGAGTCGAGAAGATAAGCGAATCGAAGCGCAACAACTCAAGGAGTCGGGAGGAAGAGTGAGCAAGGATGGAGTGACTCGGGGAGCTGGGAAGAGGAGAGAGCTAGGGTGGAGTGACTCGGGGAGTCGAGAAGAGGAGAGAGCTAGGGTGGAGCGACTCGAGGAGTTTGGAAGATGAGCTAGTCAGGGTGGAATGACTCAGGAAGGCAGAAGCGGAACAAGCCGGAGCAAAGTGACTCGGGAAGTCATGATAGGGTTGAGTCAAGGAGTGAGATGGCTCGAGAGTAGGAAGAAGCGGGGAAATAAGGAACTCCAAGGCAGGAGCAAGCCTAGGGTCCACAAGAGAGATTCTTCCTGATAACTGTCACATCTGGTCCCCTAACGGCTTCTCTCCATGATCGCCTTCGGGTGGGTGACAGGACAGGGGGACCTTCCCTGCAGTAATTGTCTTCTAACAACCTATCAAAGGGTGTTAAAGTTGGAGACAAAGAATCTCGAAGATGCTATATAAAGGCAAGTTAAGATAAAGAAAGGGGGTTGACACTTTTCACTGTCAAATATTTTCTATCTTCATTTTTCTTCATCTTGTTGTTTGACTTAAGCATTGGAGAGTCATAACCAAAGCACCAACAATTGTCTGACTTGTGTTAACCTCGACAGGATTATTGTTGTGACTGTAAGAACCCACCCTCTCTCGATGAATCAGTAAAAGGGATTAAAGAGCGACAACATCACGTTCAGAAGTAGAAAATCTCCTACATTTCTTCTTATAAGGATAAAGATGATAAGCACAAAGGTAGAAGAATACAAGTATAAAGCTTAACCGAATAAAAACTATAAGAACTAGGGAATGAAAATTTGATTGTTGAGTTTGAACACTTTTAAGTTTCTCCATGAGCTTCCCTTGGTCCTATGTAAGACATGGAGCGGTTACTGCGCACATTGTGCAGTAACCACACACACGCAGGCGCACACACTCAAAGGAGTGTGTGCATCGTCCAAGTCTGCATGTTGTATCGCTGCAGTGGTGACACCCCCTTTATAAGGGGGTATGCGTTCAAAGCTTCAGGTTGCTGTGAGAGAGGAGACCATAGGAGCACTGTGTGTGCGGAAGTTCTGTTAAAGAGAAATCAGAGAGTAGAAAACACCAAGGCACGGATGAATCTTGGCTCGTGAAGGAGGAGGATCTTTCCGGTGTAATCGACCCTCATACAACAATCAAAAACATCATCCCTACTTCCCTACAGTGCTAGGACGCATGAAGAATTTGACGATCTCTGTAAGTTTCAATTTCAGTCAGTATTTCATTTCTTTTTTCTGTTCTTTGCATTTAAATTAGTTTAAACAGATGCTTTAACGATCGACAATGGTATCAGAGCCAGGTGGTGAAGCATCTGTTCGAAAAAAATTTCCTGCAAAATCACTGTTCATCGCGAAAGTAAGTCGCGAGAACGAAGAACAGTGATTTTGTCGAGTAGTTTTCGAAAATAACCCTGGCGAAACTGATCTGCTTCGAGCAATTTTAGACCGATCTGAGGTTCAGACTGGTTGCGAGTGGGAACAGTTCCTAGAAATCGCTTCTACTTGCCAGCGATTTGGACTGGAGTCCGAGAATCGACCGGTTGTGATGTGGGAATAGTTCCTGAAACCGCTCTACTTCTGAGTAGTTTTGAGGCCTGTTATCGACCGGTTGAGATGGAAACGATTCCTATTAAATCGCCGAGAGAAATTTGAAGGAACAATTTCTGTGGACAATCGCTTCTGGCGGTTCCTTGGCGGAATAGTTCTCGAGAAAATTGACAGAGAGCGGTCCCCGATGGGGAATAGTTCTCGGGAGCGATTATGGAAATTACTTCGGCGATTTTGCATGTGCGTTAATGACCGTGTAGTTTTTCAAATAGTTCCTAGGGACAGCTTCGAAACTATTCGGCGATTCAGAGTGCTCAGGATTTCAAACTGGTCTGGAGGACAAACCGGTCTAGATTGAAAACTGCCCAAGATATAAAACTGGTCTATAGTACAAACCGATTGAAATTTCAACCGGGTGTTTAAACTACCATTCATGTTACTCAGGTGCCTGGGGTACTTGGAGAAAAATGGACGGTGTTTAAGTTTTCACAGATTAATGGTAATGTCAAGTCAAAACAGTTTAAAACGATTGGACTTAGATGATAGTTGATTGATAAAAGTATCAGTCGACTGGTCTAAGCATTTCAGTCGACTGTTCTCCAGAGAAAACGGTTGTGAGCCACCTGGAGGATGGTAATAGGCCATCAGGTGAATGACTATGTGTCATTTAGAGAATGGTTATGTACCATTTGAAGAGCGGCTAAGTTAAGCGTAAAAACTTTTCTTAACATTGATCGCTCTATGAGCAGCTATGTAAGGTGTAACAACTTTCTTAGCATTGGATTGTTCGGTATGCTTGTTGTCGCACGAGTCATTTTTCTATGCATGAATTGGTTGTTCTAATGGTCTTTATGACTATTAATCTCTATTCTATTAGTCTTTTGGGACTATGATCTCCGACTCTATTCTGGTCTATGTGACTGGATACTTTTATTAGTCATTTGAGACTATTGACTCCGACTCCATTTAGTTTATGTGACTAAATACCTCTTATTGGTCTATGTGATCATTTGTCTATGTGACATGCTTTGGACGAGTGAAAGATGTAAGACGTGGAGTGGTTACTGTGTACATTGCGCAGTAACCGCACACATGCAGGCACACACACTCAAAGGAGTGCGTGCAACGTCCAAGTCTGCACGTTGTATCGTTGCAGTGGTGACACCCCCTTTATAAGGGGGTATGCGTCCAAAGCTTGAGGCTGCTATGAGAGAGGAGACCAGAGGAGCATTGTGTGTGTGGAAGTTCTGTCAAAGAGAAGTCGAAGAGTAGAGAACACCAAGGCACGGCTGAATCTTAGCTCGTGAAGGAGGAGGATCTTTTTGGTGTAATCGACTCTCAGACGGCAATCAGAAACATCATCTCTACTTCCCTACAATGGTAGGACGCGTGAAGAATCTGACGATCTCTGTAAGTTTCAATTTCAGTCAGTATTTCATTTCTTTTTTCTATTCTTTGTATTTAAATTAGTTCAAACAAATACTTTAACGATCAACATCCTATATTTATAGCCTTCAACTCAACTTTACTTTAATTTAAAAATAACCGATTTACATGAGAACAATCTACTTAAACTTTACCTAGTCAACTGAATCTAACCTTATGCCAACCTTTTGCACAATAACATATAATTCAATTGACTCAATCCACTTCCAATCGACTAAACTTCTAGATCATGTGAGCCATCTAATGACTTGCAATCTTCCTTTTCAAATCAATTTTTTTTTTGTCAGGAAACCACCCGACTTTCTAAACGATTGAATTCAATTAATTGCCTAGTCTATTTAGTCCCAAATAAAAATATTTTGTTTACTAGCAAATTAGTATGAGTTATCAATTCAAACCAATTCTAAGACCTTGAAATTCAAATTTCACTTTCACTCAATTCTCACAACTCACTAGTGTTAAGAGGCCTTTCTTTAAGTTTTCTCGTCTGCTAGGTAACTAGTCAGCCTTGACTTACTGACACTTCTATCCACTAAGCATCTAATCACTATTGACATAATTAGACTTCTCTAATTGTCAAGTACTAATTAACTTTGATCCATTTGAACTTAATGTAATATCTTTGTTCAGTAATTTGTAGTTGCACACTTGACAAATTATATAAGTAGTTACAATATGTGTCTAACATAAATTTGTAATTATAATCAAACATCAAAATTACTCGATCAAATTAAGCATTTAAGTGTAATTGTACTAACAATCTTCTCGGAATCTTAATCTTCCTAAATGTTACTCAAATCAAGCTCGACCACTTAAACTACAATTATACCAACACTCTACTTCTCTATCTAGAAGTTTATAAAGTTTACACAAATAAGATTGAGTTTTGTACCTCATCTAAAAGGATTAATAAATAAGAGTTCATTATCTTAAATAATTAATCAAATAATAAAAATTATATTAAATAATTTATTTACTTCAATTAGATGAAAAATAATTGTAAAATGTTAATTTATGAAATTATAATTAATTTTACAACCACGGTAGAAATTTGTTTAGAGTGAACAATACTTTTGTAAGTCATTAAAATATCTAAAAACTTTAAAATCATTTAAAAATATCTATAATTGGTTAATTAATTAAAAACAAATATCATCCTCCCTCTTTATCTTTCTCTCTCTAGTCAATACCAATGTTGTCTTATATACCCCAAAAGGTTAGAATTCATCAATCTAGCGGCTTCCATCAGTCTGTACCATGGTCATTATAAGGGAGGTAAATTATGGAGGACCATATAGGCCTTGACGTGGTGGCCAAGACACATGAGGATCATCTGAATCTAGAAAAGAGCTTTAGACTTCCTCAGGAATTGACCTTTGTCTTATCTGTAAGCTCCGCCGTACTTTAGCCATCACATCATCCCCATAGGGACAGTATTACCTTATATAGCTAGAGCCTAGAGGTGTCTATACCTTGACCAGTTGATGAATCGTTTCCTCCTCTTACTAATGAACACTAGCACCTCTACTTTCATAATATAAGTTTGGACAGTCTATTACGGTGCGATGGTAGAGAAGTAGAATGATTTCTCATGCAATAAGAATTTGATCTTTTTAAAAAATTGCTCCTTAAAATTATTTTTCCGAACTATTTAGACCGCTGGATAACTCGCTAGTCTCGTCTGTGCTATTTGAATTTATTCTAATAACTTGTGGAAAAACTTCAGTGGCATCTGATCATCCACCCTAAGAATAGTTAAGTTAAAGATATGGACACTTGGTTTTCAAAAATAATAATAATATAAACTTGCTTAGGATGTGCTAATACATCTCTTGCAAGAGGTACGACAATTATTTGATCTAATTTTTTCTCTATTAATATTCACTTATGATGAAGGTGGTGTAATCTAAACACGAACAAAATGATAGTATAATACCGTTTAGGAAAAGTCAAGATTAGAATTAGACTCTGTCTCTTTAAAACAAATTTTTCCCCATTTAAATTGGAATAATTAACTAGATTATAACATTTTTCAAGGAGCATATTGTCCCTTCGTTTGGGCTCATTTGATTTATCCATTTTGAAATTAATAACTCAAACTGAGTCCCTTTTAAAGGGACATTTTGTCCCTTCATCTGGATGCATCTGAGTCCTCTCATTTGGATGAACTTAATTTATCCATCTTAATCCAATGTCACGCTCCGAGAGCATGCCGAGCTGAAAATCAAACGGGCATCATCCCCCTTGTACGTGACAACATTTCGTGTTAATACAAAGCCCGTAGGCCCACAATAACAATAATATATATATATATATATATATAAACAACAACTACACAAAATACAGCGGAAATATAATACAACAACAATACAATCTCACACATGCATACTGGTATGACTAACACATCACAATAATACGAAACCTCGACAAAATCTGAATATACAACATAGTACATCACGAAAACTCCAAATACAATACACAACGGACGGAAAGCCCAAAACAAACACGGGAGCCTCGGAGGTGAGATGAGATGTCAGCCAACGGTGCTCCAAGCCGTCACGAAGACTTCTACCAATTACCTGGGCGACAGAAAAACTCAGGGTCAGTGGGGGTGGTGAATAAAACTCAGCAGGTAATAGAAAAATATGCATATATGTAATATCACATGTATTTCAACAACATAATCTAGAGGTACAACAGGTATATCAGCATAGTATATAAATACAAGCATATACCGTCTAACCAATGAACAACGTAAAATACAGACATACCTGAAGTCTGCTACTCTACTCTGATCCACCCTGAAAATATATCCAAACATATATATAATAGGAAAAGTAAGATCAACTCACAATATACTCAAGCTACAGGTCAAGGTATCTAATGGGTTGTCCAACACATATCATTATCCGATACAACCGTATAACATATACAAGAAGCATGCATGAATATGATGTACAATCAAATGCAGCAAACATAATACAATCAAATGCAACATCACAATAAGCATACATATATAGACTGCATCAATATATGTATACTAATCACAATAATATATATATATATATATATATATATATATATATATATATATATATATATATGACAATATACAAAAATGTCATAAGTCGACAATGCAACATGCATGGTCATGTTGGCTCACCCTAAAGCTATCACGACCCAAGTGTGGCCTCGGTGGCTCGAGCATGACAACTGTCCCAACTCAACACCAACCACTATTCTCGAGTGGCCGAGTGGACAGTATGATCGAGTAGCATATAAGCGTAAAGAGCAAGCTACACGATGGGGGTCCCTGCTGTTGGCCACTCCGACAGTCACTACCCATGAGTGGTCGAGTGCCACACATGCAGGACTACGACACGCAAATCCAACTACCACCATCTATAGTGGTAGAGTGCGGTACCACAATGCTCTTCCCTCACACCGATTACTCCTCCTATGAGTAACCGTGGAGGCAGGATGACTGGCGACACTCTCAACCATAAGGGAGACCTCACGCGGTGTGCAGCATGCAAATGACATGAATCACGATGTCTCACATACAGACATCCACCATAGACTCTCTATTCTCTAGAGAATCATACTAACTCGATCTACGCACTCTCTATCCTGCCGCAGAGTCGACTCATCGATCATAATACTCTCTATCCTGTAGAGTCATACCAATCTAATCGACGCACTCTACTATCACAGAAGTGGCACTCAACGATGGACGTCATCTGATTATAATAAGCTAGGACCACCGGTCCGTAGCGACACACTAAGTATCATTCCCCTGACCATTTACACAATACATGGTTGGTGGTAACATGCAACCTAAGGGTACTAGAACTAACCCTAGGTTCAAGACATTATCTACCTACGAATGACCTTTTTGCCCAATGTACAATCAGGTTGTCATCCGAACTTTACTATTTGCACTTAACTTAAACAAATTCTATGTTACTTACATCACTTATATGTATAACTCCTAATCATGGTAAAATAAATATGATAGCAGCAATGGAGTTAATAGCCAACGGTAAAGTATCAAGCATACGATAAATAAGAACGGAGTCAAGGTAACATGATCATATAAGATGATCATGCATCTAAATTTATATGCATTAAACTACCTGACCAGGGTAGGAATTACCCACATGTTAAATAGCTCATGCTAGCTATCCACGTGTACAAACCTCTCTCACCAATCAAGGTCCTGCAAAAGAACACAGAACATAACTAAGTTCTATTTTACATCGAATGATTGAATCGAATCCTACATCGATCATTATATCTAACTAATTCAACATTCTCCAACCTTAATCAAATTAAATTCACCGTATCAGTCATGAGTCGACTCTAGCATCCACTATAAAGGTAACACATCCTACTTCATAACAGTACCAAATTAAAGGTTACCTTTCAATTGTTGCAATCACCCCTAGCTTCTTGATCTACATCAAGGTATCGGATTAAAGTTCAAATAGCCCAATTGGAAGCAACCTCATAACCCGATCTGTTCACCAACAATTGCTCATCACTCTAATAATTAAATTTGCTCATCCTATAGAAATCAGTTAACTTAATCAACATATGCAACCTTACCTCTCACAACCAACCCAATGGTCAATTCACAGCTCCAATCCACCCCCTTTTCCTTGCCAAGAGCAGCCTTCATAGCTCTTTCAAAGCGGTCACCACACTCACAGTTAATTCCACTGTCCAATTCTCATATCGCAGCCCTCAAATCACTGAAATGAAGCCACTATTCCTCGTCGCAACCAATTCACGGTGGAAACTCAAAATCTGACTGAAACTTTAGATTAATATAGGACTTACCCCCAATTTTGATCCCCAACTCATAGAATCACAGAGATCTTGATCACCACAGCCTTCCTCTATCAGAAACTGGTCGTTTGTGACCATCACAGAAACAATCGAACGGAGGAAGGAGACACAACTGATCCAAGATGAAGGAAATCTCATCAATCAACCCCAAAAACAAACAATTATGCTAGGGAGTAGTGATACTGGCGATGCTCAGTTGTGGCAACGATGACACCGATCTAAGCTTCCCAGGATGCCGACGAAGAGGAATCGACAACAACTCTCGAAGCTCGTCTACGACAGCGATTTCACTGTGTGACGGAGGAGGCACCGATCCACACAACGAACATCGATGGACAGGGAAGAGCTGCGATCGGGAGGGAAATATAGATGGTGCTGACGGATCTGCTCGGCGGCGATGATGCGTCATTGGAAGGATCGCGTTAGTCACTGGCGGGAAGAAGTCGCGCATGGAAGAGAAGAGTCACCGTTTTACGCCCATAGGATCTTGCAGAGGTGTCGGCTTCCCTTCCCGCGTGATCCAGCGTCGATCACAACAGTGGAGATGAAATGGCTGAAAGGGAGAAGAAGAGACTCGGCAGTCGCGCACTTCGGAGAAGAAAAGAAGATGAGACGATTTGTCTCTCGCGATGGGAAGAAGTGAAGGAGATAACGCGAGTTGGGGGAAACGCTCGCGCGGAGAAGGTTGGGTACGATGAAGAAAACGTCGGACGGTTGGGCATTAGAGAAGGAGAAAACCAGTTTAATTTGAATAAAACTGGGTCGGCTTTACACTATAAGGCTTAAACCTAGCCCCAATTAAACCTATAACAATAAGCCTAAGTTAAATTTAATTAACTCATAAGCTTTTATTTTTATTATTATTATTTTTTTTTCCAATAATAACATTACCCACTTTAGTCATTTATCTGTTGTACTTTACATTCTCCCCCACTTAATAAAATTTGGTCCCCAAATTTCGTACTAACATGCAAAAATTACTTCAAGCAAGTTTCTGAAAGGACCACATACTACAAGTGACTAGCTAAGGGTACTGAGCTCGAATAGTATCTTCCAGCTCCTATGTAGCATCCTCATCAGTAGGATATTGTCATCCAACCTTTACGAGTCGGATGGTCTTGTTCCGCTACTGTCGCTCCTTGCGACCCAAATCATTTCACCCCCTTTCGAAGGTGAAACACGCAGAAATATCTATTCCCCAACTGAGAATTTCTAAAGGCCTTCGCCTTCGGTCTACGTAACTCTTCTGTCGACCCTGTACCTCTAATAACCATCATCCGATGATGCGCACCAACCCAACATCATGTTGGATACTCTGTGGCCCCAGCCACTGTTGTTTCTCGACTTTCTCCCACAACACAGGAGATCAGCAGGGTCTACCGTATAGGGTCTTAGAAGGAATCATCTGAATAGAAAAGTGATAACTATTCTTATAGTCAAATTCCACTAAAGGAATGTGATTCTCCTAACTACCTCCATAATCCAGGAGACAAGATCTTAATAGATCCTCCAGAGTCTGAATGTTACGCTCAGACTGTCTATCTGTCCGCGGATGAAACGTTGCACTAAGCCAAAGCTCTGTGCCCATAGTCTGGTGCAGACTCTGCCAACATCGCGAGGTAAATCGCGAATCTCTATCCGATATGGTACTTAAAAGCACCCCACGCAATCTGATAATCTTTCGGTAATACAACGCTGCCGGATGATCCAACGAGTACGACCCACAAATAGGAAGGAAATGAGTTGATTTGGTCAGTCGATCCACAATCACCCAAATCACATCACATCCTTTATGGGTTCTAGGCAATCTCGTAACACAATCAATCGTGATATGCTCCCACTTCCATTCCGGAATCGGAATTTTCTAAAGCAATCCAGCGAGTTTTTGATGTTCAGCCTTCACCTACTGGCATACTAAACATCGAGCAGCAAAATCTACTATAATTCTCTTTATACCATTCCACCAGTATGAACGTTTCAACTCTTGGTACATTTGAGTACCACCAAGGTATATAGCCCATCTCGAATGATGTGCTTCCTGTAGCAACTCTTTCTTAAACACTGCAACTCCGGAACCCACTATCCTTATCAGAGACGGGAAATTATTTTCTCAAAAGAGAAATCCATCAACCATTCAAAATCCACTCTACCACACATTCTGTAAGTGCATGGAAGACTATAGCGATCAATCTCACTTGTTACAACTGTTTGCGTACCAGCAACTCTATAGTAGCTACCCAGTAGCTAGTCAAAACTCCATTAGCACTTCTGCTTCATATCACTACAAATCTAAACAATAACTACTAAAGCCACATCATGTATATGACAGTCTATCTCGTAGTTTCTTAACTGTCGTAAGCATAAGGTACGCCTCATTCAACTGCATCGGAATTGCTCTGATCCCTGAAATGATGCATCCGCGTACAACCTCCTTTTCTATCCACTCCGGAAGGATTAATTAATACTTGCGTAATAGTTAACCGTCATCTAGGTCTTGTAAACTAGTTTCACCAGCTTCCGACTAAATGATTTTCAACATCACCTTTGTCAAACAAGTCTGTGGTATAGTAATGCTAAAACATTTTATCCACATCTACAGTACTAACCAAATCATACAGGGCAAACCACCATCTACGGTGGTCGAGTGCGCAACTCCAACTACCACAATCAACAGTGGTCAGGTTACGCAACTCCAACAACCATAAACTAATCCAATCGTGTCTAGGATACACGATTCTCAAATTCATGGACGACTAAATCGTTAAATATGTCTAATATCATTAACAACAACTCGTAAATTCATACTAAGTATGAAATGTCGTCCTTCATACACCTGCATCCTATTTACTCTAAGCTGATGATATATATTAATCATCACAACAACAATAATAATTGTATGACACCATGTCACTACAATATCAACGCTCCAGTCGTAAATCGATCCTAGAGTATACACAGGTGTCCTTAACTGATCTTGACAGATCATCTATCCTCAACGAAGGATATTTACTTCCAACATTTATCGCATTCCATCATCGATAATCGATGCATAATTTCAAAGATCCATCTCTCTTTCAACAAAGAGTTTCCGGATCTTCTCAAAGAGAAATACTGAGACAGATAATATCCTTTCAAACATCTCCTATAATCATAATTTACATTCTTCCAATTCTATAGTGTTTAGCAACACTGATACTAACGATACTATCATCCGGTATGTGATATTCGATACCAGAAATATTTTCCGCAATCCTTTCGATCGCCTACTCCAATTGCCTATGCAACGGAAAGCCTTAGAGTTCATCCGAAACTACATCCAAAGGCTCTCAGATTATACGCACATCCGAGAGACATACCATATCATAATCTCAATAATTTGACTATCCGTAAGGATATATCTACAGTAAAGATATATCTATCCAAGTCTAAGGGCATCCCTTAACTTCTTAACTGTTGGTCCACATCTCACTTGATAGTAGAGATACCATCGACCTACAAGTTGATGTATAGGAACCTTCTAATCAAACTAAGAATGTTCTAGACAAAGATACCTGTAAACTACAAGTATCTCTCAATATATTAATCCAGAGGGTAAAACTAGAGTAATACCCTGAACGATCAAATATCTGTTGATCCGATCCAAAAGGCTCCACACAGGTCTCAGCCTTTCTCCGAAGAGAAAAGATCAGATTCAACAGTCGGCGACAAAGCGGTCGCATTTCTGTGATGAATACCTTAGGGATTTTTCCCTAGATCATCTGATCCATCCCTAAATCCTACAAGCTACAACTGTAGAATACCGAATAGATATGACCATCGTCGTATACTCTCTCCTCTGTACTAATCAAATCATATATGGGGGTAACTGTTGTTGTCTGCATGAGTCTTCTACGATGTCTTCTGCTGATACTGCTGCATAAGTCACTTCCCTTGAAGGGATGTATCACGGAACTCCACCCACGCCTGAGGTAGTAGGTTGCTGCTGATGAGATAACTCAATCCTCTGTGCTGATCTCTGCTATCGAGACGATGCATCTTCCTTCCGGAACACCATCGATAGTCTTCAACTGAGTCTTCAAAGTACACCTCCTCCACTGTACTGGTTGCTCACAACAACAACAGATGAATTGATCCAACGGATAATCTGGCTTCGCGTGTCTTCGTGATCTGCACTACACGCACATAATCCCTTCGGAGTCTTTGTTCTTATTTTGCTGATATTCACGAGAACATCCTGATGATCTGCGGTTGGTCTTCTATAATCGGAAAATAGCTCAAAGCCTATAACTCCGATCTTGTTCCTTTTATCCAACAGTCGGAAACTTCTGACTCTATTAAGTTGACCTACAATATTTGCTTATCGGTCTCCAACTCTTAAACCCTTGTACGGAGTCATTTCTAAACTCCTGTCTCAATCCAACGTCTTCCGGCAGGATCTAGTAGAAGGTCCCGGCATCCTAATCCAACTATAAGCCAATAAGTCTGGGTAGCTTAAATCATCCATTCACCTTCTTGAGCTATTAGGTGGTCGTAATCTCTGCAAGTCTTACGACTCTACACAGTACACTATTACTAACCGATCACCCTTTTTTGAAGCTCAAGAATTCCTTACAATGTGCCACTAAAAGTGACACGGGAAAATACTCTCTTTCAACATCACTAAACCATGATCAAGTGATATATTATTTCCTGAAGATTATTTTCTATATTTATCACCAAATACCGGCTTGATCCCGATAATGGTATGCAAATAACTCTACCTTCTCTGTATAACACAAGTTAAGTACTCAAAAGTACCCTCAAAGTTATACAATCCAGTATGAACAACTCAGGGATAAAATCCCTATGAAACACCGTAACCTAGCCTTCCGCTATCTGCATCAACAATAGTCTACAAGTCTGTTCCATTACCCATCAGGTAATGATCTGAATAGCATAATTAGTGAAAATCTCTAAGAATGTAGTCTCTGATTTGCACAAGAAATGTGACGACTTGACCCCTGTTTTCCGACTCGGTATCAGTCGACCCTCAAAGGTAAATCACCTTTTCGACACAGGTTCAAGACTCACAGACTTAACAGGTCGTTTACGAGGTCAACTCATACCACGGTTACGAACAATAACTAACACACTACAGGTTATTCCCTGTTATTAACATTAAAAGCATAGTCAACTAAAATCGAGAGTATAAACCCTAAAGATAACTCCAGGTGGCCACCTCGGTGGATGACCCCTACTACAAGTCTACACAGGTGTCATAACTCTACTGTATACACCTACTGATCAAGTTTAGATAAATATCTACTAAACCATAAGTTTTTCAGGAATTCTTACCTCGTGTTGCTTGGAGCTCAGGCCGCTGTCCATCTCATCTCAAAAACCAAAACCGAATAAATCGACTCCCGAGAATCCAAGACTCGACACAAAAACAACATTGTATGGCATCGCAGAACCTAGGGCTTTGATACCACTAAAGTTGTCACGCCCCGAGAGCATGCCGAGCCGAAAATCAAACGGACAACATCTCCCCGGTACGTGGCAACATTTCGGGTTAATACAAGGCCCGTAGGCCCACAATAACAATATATATATATATATATATATATATATATATATATATATATATATATATATATATATATATATATATATATATATATAAACAACTACACAAAATACAGCGGAAATATAATACAACAGCAATACAATCCCACACATGCATATCGGTATGACTAACACATCACAATAATACGAAACCTCGACAAAATCTGAATATACAACATAGTATATCACGAAAACTCCAAATATAATACACAACGGACGGAAAGCCCAAAACAAACACGGGAGCCTCGGAGGTGAGATGAGATGTCAGTCAGCGGTGCTCCAAGCAGTCACGAAGACTTCTACCTGTTACCTGGGCGACAGAAAAACCTAGGGTCCGTGGGGGTGGTGAGTAAAACTCAGCAGGTAATAGAAAAATATGCATATATGTAATATCACATGTATTTCAATAACATAATCTAGAGATACAATAGGTATATCAGCATAGTATATAAATACAAGCATATACTGCTTCAACCAACAGCGTAACAACGAAATACGTATATACTCAAGTTCTACGCTTACTCGATCCAACCAAACATATATATAACAGGAAAAGTAAAATCAACTCACAATATACTCAAGCTACAGGTCAAGGTATCTAATGGGTTGTCCAACACATACCAGTATCCGACACAACCGTATAACATATGCAAGAAGCATGCATGAATATGATGTACAATCAAATACAGCAAGCATAATACAATCAAATGCAACATCACAATAAGCATACATATATAGACTGCACCTATATATGTATACTAATCACAATCATCCATATATATATATATACATGCATATATGTATATATATGGCAATATGCAAAAATGTCATAAGTCGGCAATGCAGCATGCATGGTCATGTCGGCTCACCCTAAAGCTACCACGACCCAAGTGTGGCCTCGGTGGCTCGAGCATGACAACTGTCCCAACTCAACACCAACCACTATTCTCGAGTGGCCGAGTGGACAGTATGATCGAGTAGCATATAAGCGTAAAGAGCAAGCTACACGATGGGGGTCTCTGCTGTTGGCCACTCCGACAGTCACTACCCATGAGTGGTCAAGTGTCACACACGCAGGACTACGACATGCAAATCCAACTACCACCGTCTATAGTGGTAGAGTGCAGCACCACAATGCTCTGCCCTCACACCGGTTACTCCTCCTATGAGTAACCGTGGAGGCAGGATGACTGACGATACTCTCAACCACAAGGGAGATCTCGTCGCCAGCGTGCATGCAAATGACATAAATGCAATGTCTCACATACAGACATCCACCATAGACTCTCTATTCTACAGAGAATCATACTAATCAAATCAACGCACTCTCTATCCTGCAGAGAGTCGTACTCAACTGATCATAATACTCTATATCCTATAGAGAGTCATACCAATCTAATCGACGCACTCTCTATCCTGTAGAGAGTCGTACTCAACTGATGGACGCACTCTCTATCCTGTAGAGAGTCGTACTCATCTGATTATAATAAGCTAGGACCACCGGTCCGTAGCGACACACTAAGTATCATTCCCCTGACCATTTACACAATACATGGTCGGTGGTAACATGCAACCTAAGGGTACTAGAACTAACCCTAGGTTCAAGACATTATCTACCTACCAATGACCTTTTTGCCCAATGTACAATCAGGTTGTCATCCGAACTTTACTATTTGCACTTAACTTAAACAAATTCTACGTTACTTACATCACCTATATGTATAACTCCTAATCATGGTAAAATAAATATGATAGCAGCAATGGAGTTAATAGCCAACGGTAAAGTATCAAGCATACGATAAATAAGAACAGAGTCAAGGTAACATGATCATATAAGATGATCATGCATCTAAATCTATATGCATTAAACTACCTGACCAGAGTAGGAATTACCCACATGTTAAATAGCTCATGCTAGCTATCCACGCGTACAAACCTCTCTCACCAATCAAGGTCCTGCAAAAGAACATAGAACATAACTAAGTTCTATTTTACATCGAATGATTGAATCGAATCCTACATCGATCATTATATCTAACTAATTCAACATTCTCCAACCTTAATCAAATTAAATTCACCGTATCAGTCATGAGTCGACTCTAGCATCCACTATAAAGGTAACACATCCTACTTCATAACAGTACCAAATTAAAGGTTACCTTTCAATTGTTGCAATCACCCCCAGCTTCTTGATCTACATCAAGGTATCAGATTAAAGTTCAAATAGCCCAATTGGAAGCAACCTCATAACCCGATCTGTTCACCAACAATTGATCATCACTCTAATAATTAAATTTGTTCATCCTACAGAAATCAGTTAACTTAATCAACATATGCAACCTTACCTCTCACAACCAACCCAATGGTCGATTCACAGCTCTAATCCACCCCCTTTTCCTTGCCAAGAGCAGCCTTCATAGCTCTTTCATAGCGGTCACCACACTCACAGTTAATTCCACTGTCCAATTCTCATATCGCATCCCTCAAATCACTGAAATGAAGCCACTATTCCTCGTCACAACTAATTCACGGTGGAAACTCAAAATCTGACTGAAACTTTAGATTAATATAGGACTTACCCCCAATTTTGATCCCCAGCTCATAGAATCACAGAGATCTTGATCACCACAACCTTCCTCTATTAGAAACTGGTCGTTTGTGACCATCACAGGAAACAGTCCGGGAACAGAGGGGAAGGAGACACAACTGATCCAAGATGAAGGAAATCTCATCAATCGACCCCAAAAACAAACAATTATGCTAGGGAGTAGTGATACCGGCGATGCTCAGTTGTTGCAACGATGGCACCGATCTAAGCTCCCCAAGATGCCGACGAAGAGGAATCGGCAACAACTCTCAAAGCTCATCTACGACAGTGATTTCATTGTGTGACGGAAGAGGCACCGATCCACGCAGCGAACATCGATGGACAGGGAAGAGCTGCGATCGGGAGGGAAACATAGATGGTGCTGACGGATCTGCTCGAGCGACGGTGATCGCGTCGGCTGGAGGGATCGCGCTGGTCGACGAGTAGGAAGAGGTCGCGCATCGGCTAGAAGAGAAGGGGTCACCATTTTTCGCCCCAACCGGATCTTCCACCGAAGAGGTGTCGGCTTCCTTCCCTTCCGCCGGCCAAGCGTCGATCACAACAGAGGAGATGAAATGGCTAAAAGGGAGAAGAAGAGACTCGGCAGCCGCGCACTTCGGAAAAGAAAAGAAGATGAGACGATTTGTCTCTCGCGATGGGAAGAAGTGAAGGAGATAACGCGAGTTGGGGGAAATGCTCGCGCGGAGAAGGTTGGGTGCGATGAAGAAAACGTCGGACGGCTGGGCGTTAGAGAAGGAGAAAACCAGTTTAATTTGAATAAAACTGGGTCGGCTTTACACTATAAGGCTTAAACCTAGCCCCAATTAAACCTATAACAATAAGCCTAAGTTAAATTTAATTAACCCATAAGCTTTTATTTTTATTATTATTATTATTATTTCCAATAATAACATTACCCACTTTAGTCATTTATCTGAGTATTTTACATCCAACGAGTTAGATCAAACAATGTCATTTATCCATACTAAGCCAATCTTATTTATCTGAGTCCTCTTATTTAGATGAACTTAATTTGTCCATCTTAATCCAACGAGTTAGATCAAACAATATCATTTATCCATACTAAGCCCATCTTATTCATCTGAGTCCTCTCATTTGGATGAACTTAATTTGTCCATCTTAATCCAACGAGTTAAATCAAACAATGTCATTTATCCATACTAAGTCCATCTTATTCCCATCTATATCAAGCTAATTCGAGAGCCAATTTATGCAATAAAAAAGACTCCTAAAGCTCCTCGCGACGACGTGATACGCATCCTAAAGTGCCCAATGTGTGTGTGCTCAATCAGTGCAATGCACCTCCCTCACAAGATCCAAGTATGGATTAGGTTGGTCCCCACGAGAGGGATTGGGTGGCTAACGGAATGGTAGAATTGCAATAATAAACAATGATCAATCTCCGAGAGCTATAAAATTTTTCAAAGTGTCTATCCTCTTGTCACACTAACTCTCGGTTGAGCAAAATATCCTCATGATTTACCTCTCTTATAATAGTTATGGGACAAATCGGTAGGGATTGTCACAGTGACG
The DNA here is from genome assembly GCA_025175895.1 of Wurfbainia villosa. NCBI lineage: Eukaryota > Viridiplantae > Streptophyta > Magnoliopsida > Zingiberales > Zingiberaceae > Wurfbainia > Wurfbainia villosa. The sequence continues at coordinate 102,044,829 of CM045988.1, read as the reverse complement.
GATTCACTTTTTACAACGAAGTATGAATTAGGTTGAACCAATTAAATCCTAATAATATAAAACATAATATAAATAAATTTTAATAACATTTTCTCTCTGACTTGGAATAATTTTATGTCTCGATATCCATAATGAACTTTATTTAATAATTAATTTTTTATTTATTCGAAATTGATTTTGAGAAATTTATCTACTCAAATTATAAATTTCACTTTTTTCAATCAATTTTCAAATTTATCTGATGAAACTCATTTGAGTTATTTTCGAAATTTTATCGATCCAAAATCAATTTTCCAACGTGTCGTACCCCTCAATTAAATTTTGAACCTATAGATACATGATCAATTTTTTAAATTCCACACTTGAAGCCAATATTTTATTTTATGTATTTATGTACCTCATTTTATTGATTATCAAGTTAAGTTCTATCTAACTTGTATATTTCCATTTCAAAAACATGAGCATCTAGACTTATATGCACATGCACTCCATTTAAAAAAATGCATATTTTGTTAGACAATATGTGTCCGGAGATGTAGAAAAATTAGTCCAAAATAAAAATTATAAATCAATTCAAACTTATCTGTTAAATGATTTGAACTGATAATATTAAACGATTAGCCTTGAAAGTTTGATCAAGCTGAGTTGTTGAGTTCGAGTGGACAGTTGGATCGTCGAGATCAAGTGCGCAGGGCAATCGAATCTTTGAGATTGAGTCGAGTATCGAGCAGATTGCGATGTTTGAGGTAAATTCCTTAAAACAGATTCACTTTGCCTCCACGGTGCTTCGAGGTTATTGTGGGTCATCTGTTTCCCATGATACGATGGTGAACTGCAATCTCCACTAAGCATTGGTGGTCATGATGAATTGAGAAGTACTCGAATACTATCACAAAAGTTCCATCGAGCGAAAATAAATACTCGACTAAGAGTGAGTGAGAGAATGTAGGTGGATGGAATTCTCTTTTCTTTTCTTTTTCTTTTTTTCTTTTTTTTTTTTTTTTGCCCAACATGACTTGTCAAATAATAACTTCTACTCATGTATTTGTTCACAATATATGTAAAATATGGAAAAAAAATAAAAAAAATAAAAAAAATAATATAATAATTAACCCTTTAATTAATTGGGTTTAATTAGTAGACTAATTGGGTTGATTAGCTAAATGGGCTAATGGGGTTAATTATCTTGTTGGGCTGAAATTGGGCTTGAGATGATTGGGCTTGGGCTGATTGGGCCGAATCGGCTGAGCTGAACCCAAATCAGGTTAGGTTTGGATTTGGCTGGGTTAACCGAATCACTCGAACAACTTTTAAAAGCTCCGAACGAATCGATCTCTCGCGATTTCATCGTCTTCTTCTCTTCTCCACTTCGTTTCTTCGCTCCGTGCGACTGCGTCGTCGGGTTCCAGATCGTCGGTGACTGGCGGGAGCAGTTCGACGGTGCCACCATTTGGCTGATCGCCGGCCAGGGATCAAGGGGTTCTCGCCTGGGAAAAATATCGGCGACACTCCCAGCGGACAGGCGGCGTCGTTGTCGCGGCAGTGAGCTGCCAATCGAGGTAATCAGCTTATCTAGGTTTAGATTCCACCGTGGGGTATTGGATCTTGCTGTGGTTGATCGGATTTTGGTATTGTCGCGGTAGATTGAGTTTGTTTCCGTCGATCTGTGTTTTGCCGAGGATGCTTTCAGCCGGCTGTTTCGGGAACGCTGAGCTTGTGATTGGGGGATTTGTTTAGTTCGGAGAAGCAGGGGATAGGGGAGAAGCAGCGTTGAAGGATCTACGGTATTGGTAGGTTTTGATTTTTCTTTTGTTTCCCCTGTGCTAGGTGAAACGTCTCTGTGTTTAGGATGGTTGTTGATGGATGCAATAAATCGGGGATTCAATCTGTTGTGTGTTGATGGTTAGGAATTGTAGCTGGGATTTGGAAATTAACCTGTGATTTGGAGTAGAGCTATGTTCTGCCGACGAGTTGGTTGAGTGTATGAATTGAACAGTGAAAGGTAGGATATAATCTCTGTTTTCCTTTGATTATTTTGTGTAGGAAATCGGTAGATTGTGGTGTTTGTATCAGCAGTTGGCTTAATTGGTCAGATACCTCTTTGGGTGTTGTTTCTGTTGAAATCGGTTTGGTGTTTGTAGATGATTAAAGAGTTGTTGATGGTTATAGTTTGCTACTGTGATTTGGGGATAAACAATGGATCGGAGTTGTAATTGGGTTTCTTTGACTGTGCTTGAGGCAAGAATCAGTGTGGGGTAGTTTCGATTGTTTTCTTTTAGCTTCCATGGTGTATCGAATTTGGGACAAGTGGGGTTCTTACTCGTAGACGAGGAAAGAATGCGAATATAGGAACGATGTAGTCTCTAGTTCGTATATTGGTCGGACACTTGTACTTAATCATTGCTTGCTATTATGTGCATATTTGGGATACGAAACAGGTCCACGACCGTGAGGATTATTCGAGCTTCGTATCAGGTGAGTAATATCTACCTGGTCCGATAGTTTTGATCAAATTCTAGTGCATGATCTTGGATTTATGTTTATACCTGTTTACCTTAAATCCACTCTTATTTAATCATATGTTTGTACTGTCTTGACCTTTGAGATATATACTCTATTACTTCATTGATTATCTAGCACGGATAGGAACTATAAACCCTATTATGTGTTAGCCGATGGATATTCAGTAAGTACAGGTGGTTAAGGTTATCCTTGTGACCTCAGATTGGATTACTGTGTTACATCACTAGGGTTAGGTGATGGTTTGGGTTATAGAGTCGATTGTTGTATCGTACACATGTTAGTTGTGCACCTATGGTGGATTTAGTTGTCCGTGCATAGATAAATGTGTGTGGTTGTCAGTATGTGGTTATGGGCTAGAGGTCTTAGCATGATTATATATCCATTATGGGTAGTATATCTGTGTATGGTTATATGGATGGTCGATAGTATCTCGTTACTGACTAGAGGTCTTAACGTGGTTGATTGTTAGATGTGTATGACTCTTTGTGCGATAGAGAGAGTCTTGTGGATTGTAGTCCTTGCATAGTTGACTTTTGGTTGATCAGGACTCCCCGTGGGATAGGGAGTGTGGCGAGGATACATGTATGGAGCTATGCATCATTACATTGCATGCAGTCTCCCTTGTGGTTGAGGCGGGTCGTCGGTCATCTGCCTCCCCACCACTCGGGTAGTAGTCGAGGTTGAGGGCAGAGCATTTTGTGCGTGCCGTTCTCGGCCACTATGAATGGTGGTAGCTGGAGATGCGCACTTGGGCGCTGTGCGGAGTGGTAGTTAGCACACTCACCCACTATAGACAGTGGTCGTGTGATGTGCAGTTGTCCTAGGTGCGGTGCTCGTCTACTCATGAGTGGGGACGGAGCGGCTAGCAGCAGGGACCCCCGTGTGGGTAGCATATAGCTCTATGGCGGGCTAGCTACTGTTTCATACTACCCAACTCGGTCACTCGAGAGTGGTGGCGGCTGGAGTCGGGATAGTTGTCATGTCGTGCCACCTAGGCCACACTGGGGTCGTGGTAGCGAGTTGGGTGCGCAGGCATGACCATGCATATGCATTGCTGATATATATATGTATGCATGTATTTGATATATGTTTTACATATGCCTGTGAGATGTTGCATTTGATTGAACTATGATTGCTGCATATGGTTGTTCATCATGATACATGTCATTTGCATTTTATATACTGCTATGTGTTGAGCATGATACATGCGTTGATTCAGACTTGTATGCATTTGATTAGCGTCATGTCATAGTGTGGTATGGACCGGGATGTTATTATATGTGATTATATATTGTTCATATGTCGGAGTATTGGTCAGGTATGAGATTGATTTTGTGCGTTATATGGGTTGTGTTATTGTATATATGTTCAGGATGATATAGCTTATGGTGTTGCAGACCGTCAGGTATGTTGGTACATTACTTCATGTTCAGTTGATCAGTTTAGTATATACATTGAGTATGATTTTACTGTAGTTACTTGTTATTAGATTTGGATAGGACTGTAGGTCTATTGGATTCATGTTGTATACCTGTAGATCTTCACATGTATACTTGTAGATCTTTATATCCTTATATGTTGTTCATGCACTTTCTATATATTACCCCTGAGTTTATACTCACCACCCCTGGACCACAGGTTTCTGCCGAATAACGGGTAGAAGATTCCTTGGGCGTTGACTCATGTGATCCCATCTCACACCGGACGAATGGATATGTTTTTCCGTATTGTTGTATTACTATGGATTGTTGGTTTGGGTTTTTACCCTGTATTGTTTCTGTATTTGTGATATACGAATGTGATGTACGTATTTGGTCTTTGATTCGATTTCTGTTATGATTCTTATCGTGTCAAGTCACTCCAAAGTGCACAGTTAGTCTTTGTATCTTGTTTTATCTGTCTGTATTGTTTCCGCTGTGTTTGATATGTTGATATCTTTATGTTATATTGTTGTTGTAGGCCTACGGGCCTTGTATTAACTCGATATGTTGCCACGTACAGGAGAGATGTCGTCCGTTTGCTTTTCGGCACGGCATACTCTCGGGGCGTGACAATATATATATCGGTGAAATAATATAAACCACTGCATGGGTATTTATCACATGTTCTTGATCTCCCTCATGCAAAGGGATCACTATACCAAAATGAAATCCTCTGTGATTTACCATCTTTCATTAAACCAGAAGACCGATCATGAGAGACATTCGGTATGAACATTATCACATTTTACCACGTGAAATAATATAAATCAATCATTAAACATTGAAACTTTCACTATGAAACTAAAGTCTCATGCCTAATAAAACCTCCTCCATCCATTTCACTTCTTTTTCTATTAATGTTTTTCTAACATATTTTACATAATTCTTTATGTGTATATTGTAAACCGATACATATAATATTTAAATATATTTTTTCAAAGTTGGCATTACATTTACAAAAAGTTTTCTATATTTAGGAAAGTAAATTTTCCGCTCTTTTTTATAAATAGAGAAGGGAAGATAATTCTTCCCAAAAGATTATAACCATCAATTTAATATTCTTTATCGATCTATTCCATGGTCATTGTAAGAGAGATAAATTATGGAGGATCCTATGAGTCTTAACGTGGTAGTCAAAACATGTGAGAATCATCTGAATTTAGAAAAAGACTTTAGACCTTCTCCAAAATTGACTCATGTCTTATCCACAAATTCCGCCGTACCTTAACCATCACGCCATCCCCCGTGGAAACATAAAATAATTCTCTCTCACAATTGTTTTGGGAGATTTTTGATGTGCGTGGCTTGATCTAAAGACCTATTCTTTTTGCTAGCTGACCAACTTGTAGAATGCACAGGAGATAAACCCCAACTTCAAGCTTTAGAAACATGAAAATCCTTCCTTTAGTATAAGCCTTCAATAAAAAACAATCCAATGCATAGAATTTTCGTCCATATAGAATTGAGAAAAGAGAGTATTATATACAATCTTACTTTGATTTGCAAGATCTACTTTCAAAACTCGAATCCATGAAATTTTAGATCACACGATAATAATTTTATTATTGTGTCGAAAATCCTCTTCACAAAAACTACATCGGTTGACATGTACTTTCTTCTAGACAAAATCTCCCTCCAACTTCTTAATCTAAGAAAGCTTCTTCCACCCAACTTTTCCTTGAAACTTCTACCCTACTTTTTTTTTGTGTCCATTCTCGAAACCCCAACTGTTCCCTGAAACTTCTTCCTTTGTCCTGTGTCCAAAAGTTTCTTCTCCTCCCTTGAACATTAACACAAATCTTCTTCTTCCAATTGACATCTTCATCCTCTTCTTCCATTGGTGTCAAGATTCACCACAGGAACTGGCACATGGCTCGACAAACACACACATCTACGTTCTAGCTGGGGCTAACATCCCAGTGGTGAACGTAATTTAGACCTTTGTATGAAGAGCATTGGTAGAAATTAGAAGTAAGACTCAAGGTTTGTACTGAAACCTTTGGGGAGTCCAAACTTTTGGGGAACACATTTAGACCAGCTAATGGATTTTATTAGATCTTACTTCTTGGAGAAAACAGTAAAAGATCAAGATTGACAGAGCCTGATTTACAAACCCATATTGGTTAAGAACTTAGATTTCTCTTACAAGCAGAATATAACGCAAATATTTGCCAAGTTTCTAGATTTCTTGGTGCTTCCCTCATTCTATGGACATGTAAGAGAGGAAAGAGACCTCATATAGCTGGCTGAATCTTGTTCGACGAAACAAAGGCAGAAATTTAGTGACTATTTAATAGTCGCCATACCCCATGTAACCATTTCGGTATCGCATACCGTATTGCTCATAGATTGGATCCCCATAATTCACAGCCTTGATCTCCACCAACCGGCGTTTGCTATCGAATTCTTGAACTGCTCCAAAAACAACCTCATTAGTCGTCTCACAACTCTGCTCATAGTAAGTCTGAGGACTAGACGAGTACTGCCGGTGCTGCTTAAGTTGTTGCTGCTTATGCACTTGCTGTACCTGCTGCTGTGGCTCTGTGTTCCACCCATTAGTTCGAGTTCGTGGGTGCCCGATGTGGTGGATCTTTTCTGGTTCTTTTGACATGAATGCATATGTCTTCCGTGGAGTGGGAGCTCTCACCTCCACCAGCGGCGGTATCTCGTCATCTGGAATGACAAAACTCTCAGGCATTGACCAAGTGTTTACCCTCTGTTGTTGCTGCAGATACTGTGTCGGTTTCGTTTTCTTTCGGAAGATTGGGAACATTGATCCAAAGATTTCAACTGAGGACGACCATGTTCGAGATATTAACTTCCGTAAGGAGGTGAAGAGGCCTTCGTCATCTGCATTTTCCGCATCTTCTCCAGTCGGTATAAGTGGTGGTCTTACAGATGTCATTTGTCTCTGGTAAGGAGGTATGCTCATCTTGATCGGCGTTTGGTGTTCTTGTGTTAAATTTGTTTGATGTTCAGGTACAAGATCCTATTTACATTCAGCAAAGTTAATCATATTAAGCTACAATGCAAAATTGTACTAGATCTGAATAGCGATCGGGAAATTCTAAGTTCATATCATTTACTGAAAGTACAAGTCCGCCGAAAGAGTCATAAAACTCGTTTCAGCAAGGGTGGTTCAGCGACAAAATTCATCAATCCATGATCAGTTAACTAAATGTGTTTCAGAATGTCAAAGTTGTAGGAATCATAGCGTCATAAATCACCAAAGGAGACTACTTGATACTCCAGAATAATACAATCATGGCATAAGGAAAACTATGTGGAGAATATTTGCTCAAATGCAGTAGAGGTAAATGGATTGTTGAAGTATTGATTACGAATTACTCACCTCTTTTGATGAGATCATCAGTCCCACACGCCGTTGAAGTAATGCTAGCATGTAGCCAAAGAAACCGGCAGCAAGCAGCACCGCGATACCTATATAATTGCAGTAAAAACAATGAGCTTACACAAGTTGTCAAAAAGTAACTGTTTGTTCATGTAGTTTCTTTAAACTTTATGATGTTCTGCACGACGGAAACTATAAGAACATCCATCGAATTCTAGCTAGTAGGTCATCACAATGTACCAAGAGGAAACCCAGTTTCATATTGGTATGCACAGTCGTCGACGTTAAGCTGGATTTCCCTGATTGCTTGGTGTCCCCTGTCTACCACTAGAAGCGAGCAACTGCTTGCAAGGTAAACTACTTCAAAATCAGTAGAAAACTTCGCATCTTCACTTGCCCCATCTGAATGTGCTCCTCTACCCCACTTTCCTCCGGCAATTGTCGTAACACCTGTAGAAGTTCAAAATTTCGTCATAGTCATGGAAGCTCCACGAAACATATTGCCAATAAGAATCCCAAATTGCAGTTGTTTTCTATGCATAGATCAAGGTGAAATATCACTCCTATTCTAAATAAATGAATCTTTTCGGAGAGATGATACTGTTTAACTTCAAGATAGATAGATTTGATAGCTCTTAATGAATGCATTACATTATTATCCATAATGCATCGAAACGATTTCATGTTTACCCAGCAACCCATCGCTCTTTATCAAGCACATGTATAACTTAGAACTTATACGTACCAAAGGCTCCCCCTCAACGAGAAAGATATTTTCTCGTGAAAAGAAAATTTCTCCTTAGGTTTTCATTCTTTTCCTCGGTTCATTGAGCTGTGAAGATATTAAGTAGAACTACCATGTACCAAAGTTGTTCCATATTTGTTTGTCTTTCCACTTACCAGTGTCACTAATTTTCCTTATCGCCATGTTCATCGTATCCGCAACGTATATATTTCCTCTTTCATCGACCGTAAAGCCCTTTGGATGGTTCAGCCTTGCTTCCCGTGGCCTTCCATCAACATGACCAACATACCCTTCTGGAGAACCAGTAACAAGCTTAGGTCTGCTATCTGCATTCGAAAACAATGTTAGAATAATCTCAACATAAAAATTGTGTAAAAATATCAATTTCCACAAATAATTTGTGTAAGAGCGACAATTGCAAGACAAATACTAGCATCAGTTAATGAAATTGATTTTGTTTTCCATTTAAAAAAAAATAATAGATGAGATCGAAAAAGATAATCTTCATATTCACAAGCAAACCAAATCAACATGAGGATATGTTGCTTTTACACACATAGAACAATATCCCAAGAGTTAACTACTATCATCTATGTATCGAGAACATCAAATGACAATGACATGGAAACAGTTAAAGTATTGCATAAAACCAGCCAATTCTATGCAAAACTACTGAGGTAAACACAAAGTTAGAAGGCTAAAATTCAATCCATTTAAAGTGAACTTCTACACCGTCATTATTATCAAACCGTCTTTGTCTCACGTATTTAAGATCACCACATGAATCTTATCCCTTCATTGAAGTCAATGAAAATTACATTAGTAGTAATATTCATCTCTATAGAAGTCATTAGTCGCCTTTCCGCGTGTCCGTATCATCCAACTTATTCTCTCTAATTTTATTATCTATTAGAGCTACACCTAAATGCTTTTGGATATATTTTTTTGTTTAACATTTTCAGTAACTCCATACATCCAATTTATAGTTTTCATCAATAGTACTTAACTTTTTATATATATTTCTCCGTACCAGCCCAATCTTTGCTATAGAGTACAAACAAGTTATATAATTTTACAAAATTTTCCTCTGGATCAAACACAACTCTAGAAGTTCCTCTCCACTTCGACCATGCATTCTTTATTCCATTATCAATATCTCTATTAATATCGATATCTCCTTGTTTAATAAAATGTCCAAATTATCTAAAATTCATGGTTATAACAACTTCATGTCAATCCATCTTAACTATTTTGTAGCTCCACCAAAATTCAATAGGTATAAATTTATTAGAGTGGACAGTGTAAAAGGTAGAGTGAGAATACTAGATAATGGAGGTACAAAATCCATGTAATCGGCCCTAATGATTGCGGCAAAATAATGGTTTGATGATGAGGATGACACAATATTATCCAAAATAACATATGGCAAAGAAATTTATCTTCAATATAATTAGTTAGTTTATATAGTACTAATGTAAAAAATAGAAAAAAAAAACTTAAAACTAATCCTTCATGTAAAGTGAACATCTAGATGAAGCATAAAGAAATCCTTATGGGTCTCAATCTTCTAGAGTAAGATAACTAGGAAAGCATAAATGCGATCTTTAAGTGATTTTTGGTTACTAAAAAGAAAAGGAAAAGACACATTCACCAAAACTATTACTAAATAAAAACTTTGGGCTCTATAAATGAGATATGTCTGCTTTGTTCGATCAACATCTAAAGATATGCATGCAAATGATGGAGTAAAGTTTCAAAAAGCCAATTTTGATTGTCGTCGCATTGTGAAGATTAAGGAAGCATATGAATCCCCCATCCCACAGTGACAAAATGCTCACATCTAGACAATGGCAGAGAGATCCGATACACATTGCTGTTGACAGAATCAAGCAGCAGCAACTCTCCACTCTGTGTCACCTCTACGGAGTACGGTTCAATCCCCAGCTTACTTCCGTCGAAGACTGTCTCCACGGTGTAGCCGCTCTCAAACTTCATCGAAGGCCGGTGGCTAGGGATTGCTGAAAGAAGGTACACAAATCTAGTTATAAATGCACAAAAGCAAACAAAAAAGCAGCAATCTTGAACACATTGCACCTGTTCTCGTGGTAGATTTCAGGGACCATAACCTCTTCAAGATAGAAGAGGCCGCATTGGACACAGCCGCAGTGACAATCTCTAACGAAACAACCAGAATTTAGCTGCATTATAGAAGATAACCGAAATAAAGAACAAACAAAAGGGGAAGAGAACTCACTTGTAGGTGTAGCAGTTGAAGCAGAACTGCTACCGCTCAGTAACACCATTAGGAGCGTGAGCAATGCTAAAGCTCTCATCTTGTTTCACGAGAAGGCACAGATTCTCAAAGAAGTAATGATCCAGAGGAGGAGAAACCAGAAAATTAGAACCCTAAAGTGGGGAACCCATATGAAGGCAGTTCTTCTTGATTGGCACCCATTACGAGCTGAGGAGAAGCAAGGAGGAGCACATCAACGCCTTTACCCTTTTGCTTCCTTTTCTTTACTATAGTGCGTTCTCCTCCCCTCGCTGTGAAGAATGGTCCCTCTCGTGAGGCAAAAAAGCAAAGAGCAGAGAAGAAAGAGACAAGTGAGGCCTGAGTGAACGAGTGACTGAAGAAAATGGTGCATGAAAAGAGTGAGAACCACAACAAAAATAAAATAACATAAAATAAAACAAGGCTGGCACTTGCCTCAGCAGCTGTCCAGCATCTAGCAAGGTCTTTAAGCCACAACCAAATGGCCAAGCTCAGATTCTTTGATCGCCATTGTCAGCAGCAAGAAACAAATTGTCTGTGTTCACTCCCCTAAACAACTAGTCTAAAAGATCAGCACTGCCAATTCCCCTTAAACACCAAGAAAGCAACATGTTTTTTGCAGAAACAATTGACTGAAAAGAACTCGTATTAATGGCTCGCCAAATGAATAGTTTACAAGTTTCAAGGTGGTGGTGTGTGATGGCGTGGGCCTCACTTTTTGCTTTCTTTTTCCATGGCCTCTGCTGCGGATATATTCCTTTCTCCACCTTCCTTTGCCGCTTTATCACCTTTCTATAATTTGCATGTGATTCCTGTTCTTACGAGGGCAGTGTTTGAGGAGAGGATCTATCATCCCCATTCTCCCTGCCTGCCTTGCTGCTTTTGCTTAGTCCTTCTCCTTTCCCTCCTATTTGATGCATAAACTTACAGCTCGCTGTCGACTTTGCATTTTTCAAATGCCTTGAGCTGTTTTCTCTTTCAATTTTTTGTTTTTTTTTTCACTTCTTCATGCCGCAAGCTATACACTGTGCAGTGTCTTGTCCTTGGTGGGGGTGGTTGCTCAGATCTGGATGTGGATAGACCTTGCCTTGATGATGAGGAGATGATGGAAGGATTTTTTTTTTTTTTTTTTTTTGAGGAGGAGGAAGGCCAAGAACAGTGCAGAGGGCAGGTTTCTCGTGAATGCCACTGCGGAGTGGAGTTATTGCATGGCTGCCTGAAGAAGTTACTGCGTTTGGCAGCACTATACAAGGGGCTCGAGACACTTTGTGTTCATGAGCAGGAATTTCGTTTGGAACCATGTAGGGTCATGGTCCAACTTCCTGTTGGAGCCACAAGGATAATTTTTCCAAAAAGAAAAAATGAAGAAGAAGAAGAAAAAATTGTTGATAATCATGACTGAACTACGATAGTTGGGTGAAAGATAACTTGATAGTGATGCTTATCATGATGTGGAGGAAAATGGCTACAAAACCTGGGAAGCACCCTGCAAGTGTGTTTGCTAAAAGCTATGCAACTGTTCATAAATATGCTGGTTGTGATCGAATTGATGGTCCAAGAGACTGAGATGAGCAGTTGTAGGTCTGTTTAGTACCTTTTGAGTTGCTGATTGTGCCAGGTCTCCCTAGAGATTAGGTGAAAAGAGATGCTTTGACCAATAGATAGCAGTGTGGCAATGATCAAATTATGGAGAGCTCCATGTAGGCATTCATGATGGAATTTTTATTGACATAAAATTTAGCTAGAGTTAGAAGGCTTGAATCGTAATTGGAATGATCCAACACTTCAATGTTCACCTTTTGAAAGAAAGAGAAAAAAAAAACTTGTACAAGGCCATCAAGTAGCCATGGACAAAAACTCTTTGATTGTTAACTTGCACATGGAAATACCAACCAAGACCATATTTTGATTCTAAAGACTTTAATGAACCCATTTCTATAGTGCTGTGGACGACACAAAGATGCAGGAATGTTCCAACAAGAACATTTGCTTGCACTTACATTTAGCAAGATGATAGGAAAGGTTTATGCAAAGGCCTCAAAGTTCATAAATAACGAGTTAGCATCGCTTCGAGCACCAAAGTTTCTATACAAAATTATGTTTTATGTACAGTGTTACAAGGCAAAACCAGCTAGCATGGGCCTAAGGTTCGATCCTTGCAAAATCTACTTCAGCTTTTCATGATCTTTGGTTATTGAGATTAGAAGATGAAGCTGATCGCTGCAAATCTGTACAAGTGGAGTGGGAATTCAGACACTGTAAACCATCCCAACCTCCAGAGTTGAAGCATGAGGAATGCTGATGGCATACATTGGCCCCCTGCAGTTCCTCCTCAAGAACTCGTATCCGAAGTTGATCGATAGACGCTTTATTAAACTGGATCCGCTCTTTGCCCTCATGTATGAATGTCCAAGAATGAAGGCCATTCCTGCTTCTCTTGCTTTCATCAGCTCTTGCAGCTCTTCTTCCGCTCCCTTCTCGATCTTTGGACTCTTTGGCAACACGAACCGTACTCGTTTCTTCTGTGGAGTAGCTGAAGAATGCATGTCCCTGGATCCAGAAATGCCCAGTGCTTCCTCAGATTCTATTTTCTCCATGTTAAACCTGAAACCTGCACTAATGACCGTCATTTTTTCATCACCATCCTCAGTCCCATCCACAAGACCATCATACTTATTCCCTGCAGATCGAATGAATTCCGCAATGCTGGATACTAGGTCCTTCTCAAACTCCAGGTCATCTTTGTGTATGTCATGGTACCCATACCTGACTATGACTCTATAGCTTCTGAATTCCTTAGGCCCAACTCGGCCGACAAGGAACCTTTCCTCTGGCTGGACATGCGGGATTGGAATTGACTTGATACATAGGAAGACAAGAACCTGGGCCAATGGTTTTCAAATTCATTTTTCTACTAGAGTAGAGTGCATTGGAAAAAAACTAAGGTGTACCTGGTGAAATGCAGGCAAGTTGGTGACGAAGTGTGTGAAGATGGCAGGAATTCCCGATACAAGTTCGGTATGAATCAAACCGATGCCCCTCACACGTACAAAACCAAGAGAGGGGCCAAGGGTAAGAAGCCAGTTGATGGGAACCTTGTTCTGGATGTCAAACTCATACTTTTTGAGGGTACCATAATGCCATATGCACATAACAATCATGAGAATGAAGGCGAGGGCAATAGGAACCCATGCTCCCTCAAGAAACTTGATTAGGGAGGCCGATAGGAATATCACTTCTATTGTTCCGAAGAAAATGAGAAAGCATACTGCAAAGAAAATGTTCTTATGCCAGCATACCACAATTACTATTGACATGAGGCAGGTAGTGACCAGCATAACAATGATGACTGCTAAACCTGTTGCAATGCAATGGTTAAAGATTAGAGCATTAGAAAACTGTATATGATGTCAGACAAGTTAATAGTGGAGACAGGTCCCCCTTCAAAGTGTATGGAATTGTCGCTTCACCGATAAACGGTTAACCAAGTAAGAAAACGAAATCACTATTACCAAACTACTTAATTGTAATCAGATGTTGTACTTAATTGTAACCTTTAGCACAATGAGTTACCATTAGCAGTTCACTTGTATTCAGAATTTTCTATCACAATCATAGGAAGCCACTTAAGTCAGAACAAAGAATGGTCAATAACTGTTATCACAAATTCACATAGAAGACACAGATCTTGTTCTATTATGCCGGCATCAGGCATTGGCTGATTCTATAGCAACAAACAATTCCATCTGCAGAAACTCATAACATTTGTGCACCTGAACCTGAGGATCTTTACCTTTGATGCACTATGCATGTTTTAATAGTTCTAATTTTCTGCCAAGTTCTCTATAGAAGTCAAAAGGAGTATCACTGGGGGAGAGTATAGACAAAAATACAATCAAACAAGATTTAGTTGCTTCTTGACTTATAGCAAGATTGTCAATCTTAGTTAAAATTCTGATTTGATTCGATAAAGATATCTTAAAATACTTATTCCTGAATGAATGAACCTTTATGAAGAATCCGATAAAATGGAATTCATTCCAATTCTTTTGGTATCAATTGCATCTATATTATTACTATCTATACATAAAAATTAACCCAGAGTTGATCAATAGTGGAGGGATGTCTATTTGATGCATTTACAAATGTTAGAATAATTATTGTTCATACTTAACGTGGTCCACATGCCACAGCCATTCCAATAGGTATTTAAGGAAATCATATTGAGTCAAAGCTTGAGAAAAAGGCTAAACTTAAGATTTTCTAGAAGTCTTTTCTAGAGAACCTTTTAAGATTTCCAAGATATGTTTTCTTGATTTTAGAAAGCATTGAAGTTTCCATCTTAGTCTTTGTGAGTCAAGTCCCTAGTCTTAGTCATAGCTTGCGATCAAGTATCATGACACAAAGTTCCATTACTCTCGCACTAAAAGTGAGTTTAGTATCTTTCACAATTTGCTCTTATTTACAATCGGAGGAATGACTGATTCTCACAGTATAGTATTAATCTATCTGTTGGGAAGCATTTTTGGCCATATATCTTCCATGTAGAGTTTCCATTCTTTGTGTATATTTCATAAGAATCTCTTCTCCAATCAATGTAAGGATCTATAGGTAACGATTAAGGATGCCAATAAGTTGTGCTTGGGCCTAAATTGAGTCCTTGTCCTCGATTATGTGGGCCAGACGTAGCTCAAAACAAGTCATGCTAAGCATTTCTCGAGGTGGCCGAAACCCAAGCCCAATGTGTTCCTGAGAATGTCAAGACATTGGACTGAAAGTTTAATGATTGTCATATATACAAATATACACCTTTAATCATAATCAATTCTTTTTTGCTAAACAACTCGAAGATTGGTTCGCGATATTTATTTTTGGTTGTGAACTTGTCAATGTAAAATCTAACAGTTGAACCCTGTGTTGCCAAAAGGTCTCTTTTAGCTTGGTTTCTCGAGGCTTATCGCTGTCTTTTCTTATTTTGTGGCATTCCAATTCTACTTTTTGCTATTGTTCATGCCTAGGCCGACCGATTGGTCGTGCTTGGCCAAAGACAAATTGAACATAAAGGACACAGTGGAAATTGGAAAGGTTATAAAAAGGGGAAGAAAAAGAGAGAGGTCATATTTTTAAAGCGGCATACCTTGTGCATTTCCCAAATGCTTGGTATTTCTGAAACCTATAGTCACAGCCAAGCACAATATCATCAAAATCCAATTGATCTCAGGAATGTATATTTGTCCATCAATTTTGGAAGATGTATGGACTATCTTCACCCTTGGAAAGCAACCTAAGGCAGAGCACTGCTTGATAATTGAGAAAGTACCCGTGATGACAGACTGACTTCCCACAACGGCTGCAAGTATTGCGATTGCTAGAACAGGCCACCTCAGTCTCTCTAACAAGAGAAAATTCTACATGTAAGTACTCTGGAAATCAACATGGTTATGCTTATCTTTCCTCAAAATCAGGTTTAATAAAAGCATGATTAAACATTAAGATTATTGTAGATTCAAATAGGATGCACAGAATTATCAACACCTGGTACAGACACATAGAATCCAATCCGATAGTGATTTTCAATAACATGATGCTGAGATAAATAAGCAGCTTGTCCCATATATGCCAGGAGCAAGGATGGATACACCACAAATGCAAAAGCAATCTGTAGATAGATTCAATTCACTGTGAAACAGTTAGTTCTCCAGAGACTGAACTGCAAACCAACTAAGAAGCATATAAGAAGCAAAGACCATTTGTAAACTAAAAGCAGATTTGTTTACTAAAGTTATCACTCTCTAAGACTAGAGAGTTTCTAGAGTCATGAGGCTGAGTCCCCATAATCTTGTCTTAGAGATAGTCACAAACAGCTTAATGGAATCAGAATTCAGAATGATAGGATAGCTGCTTGTTTTGAAAGAGTTTTCAAAGACCTTAGTTTCCGAGAAAAAAAAATGAACCACAGAGCACTGCATCAGGGTCTATGCCACTTATGACTTGACTAAGTGCGAGTACGAGTATTCGACATTAATGTGGATTTAAGCGTTGGCACAATTATTTCTAGAAAATTTTACATGTGATAAATATGGGTTTCAGATTTCAACTCGAGTGTTAGGCTCCAACAAAAGAACAAGGTGCTGAGAGGGTTAAATAGTGTCCAAGTATGTGAAAAAGTTGTCTGAGCCACAAATGACCCTTTTGATGTTCATTAAATAAGGATTGTTACTATATGTTCTCTTTAGAAAACTTCATATCAACTAAATTGCTTACTTGAAGAAAGAAACTGACTGGATCCAAATGACCCCTTTTAATGTTGATTAAATATGGCTTTTTTCACTATATCCTCCCTTTAATACTCCTTGTTCTCTTTAGAAAATCTCATATCAACTAAATTGCTTGCCTGAAGAACAAAACTAACAGGATTTAGAAATTCTGTTTGATAGAGCAAATCTTCAAGTTATTTGAAAATATAATACCTGATTGGACAAAATCTAAACAAGGGAATTTTTTTTAGAATTAATAGTAATTATGGTATTATGGTGATTTGAAGGCTAAATTTGACATATTTGGGGTAGATTAACCATCATTATAAGTTGAGTCTGAGCTGGATTCAAGTTTGAGTTAGTCTATTTGGGTTAATGTTAAATCCAAACTAACTTAGAGCTAATTAGAGGAAATATTAGGTGTAATTATATTTTGGTTGGGGTCTATCAAGTGGGCATTGTTATCAAGATTAACGAGGGTTCAAACAGATTCAATTTAAACCTTTTTGATTGGTTTAGGGCTGAACAAGATTCATTTTAGGTTAGGTCAGGTTCATTTATAATCAAGGATTCAAATTCACGAACTGTGTCGTACCAGAGTTTCCATTTTTGACCAGAATGTTTTTGGTACCATATTGTGTCGTATAATATAATTTTGGTATTTATTTTATTGAATTATTAACAATAACAAGAATAATTTTTAGATAATATAATGGTAACTTTTAACTAATTTTTATTTAATAATTAATTACATTGTAATTCATAACCAATGTTTGTTCTTCTATTTTATATTTATTTGTTGATTACTTTGATCACCTAATTTTTTATAGTTAAAAATGTTTGCAATCAATTAAATTTTAATTTTTAAATTTAATAACTTGTAGATTATAAGCTCTTTCATTTCATAATGATTTACATATAATATATTCAATTTTAAAGTTAGAAGGCTATAATGAGTAACAAGAAAATGAAATCATCTTTAGTCCTCTATAATTTATGCTTCTCTTTAATTCTGCAACATTGGAGTAATTTAAATTTGAAGACTGGAGAGATTTTCATTCTTAAGGATGTAATTTTATTTGAATTAAAGTATATGTAATTATATTTGAAATTTGTTCATGAGAATTTAATATAAAAAAATTTGTATATTAAATATAAAATATTTCATTTTATAAAACCTAATAAATTAGTGGAATAATTTACAATTCTATCATTTAGTTTTAATTTGATTTTGTTTCTTCCATGTAACTATTATTAATAGTGTACAAAAAATTTTAAATTTCAAAATATAAAAATTTACATTTTAGGTTTAAATTAGATTTTTGCATTTTGTAATTAAATTTATTACAATTTCATAAGTCTAAATTTATAAAACATGGAAAATATGAACCATGACTTGGAATCAACTCAATTAAATTTAAAGATCTTTTCAATAAAATCAAATTTAAATTTGAAAATTTTTTATACCTTCAAGAAACTGGATAGAAGTTGTTTATTAAAAGATTAATTTGATATGATCAATGCACACCTTTTTTTTTATAAACAAAATATTCACAGCACAATGTACACAAATAGACCTTCAGGTGTTACTCACATTATCAGATCAGAGTACACATCCAAGGACCTACATACATGAATTTGCACACATCGAAAAATCCACTCAATATCCAGCCTTCGCCAAAGTAACTACGGTTTCTAGCTCTCCATATATAGTAGATGAATGATGACAAGGACAAGTGGTGGCCCTTTGTCAATGTCCTGCTCCCACGATAGTGCCTCCCGAAGATGCGTATAGCACGTCTGTAGGTGGATATCTCCTGTCTCATGTGTAGTCAGCCTCTAATCCGTTGCCATAGCTCGCCAATCGAGGGCACACAAAGAATAGATGCACCTGCGTCTTTAATGTCTGACCATAGAAAGTACACTACCGGTCCTCCAACTACTCCTTCCTATCTATGGTGGGAAGGTGTCATTGTACCAGCATCCAAAAAGTAACCACATGGCTCAACTGAAGATATCTTTTCCACACTATGCGAGTCCATGGCTTCTTAGTATTGCGAGGTCTAAAGAAGTCATATGCCCTAGCCACCCCTCCTTCCCTAGCAAACCAGTCCTCAAGTCGTTGTCTCGCAACCTCTGATGTCCCAGCTACTACCAAGACTAAATCCCATATCTGTAGTAGTCGCTTGATCATTGGGGAATCCAAATGAACTGCCTCCCATATCCATACATATGCACATCTCAGATAAGTATGATGTATCCATTTGATCCAAAGTGCATCCTCCTTAGCCTGTATCCTCCAAAGCACCTTAGCCAAGAGGCCAAGGTTCCATGCTCGTAAATCACGAAATCTTAGGCCGCCCTCAATGCACACCTTTTGCTACTACCTCACCACGCCTTCCATCATACCATTCACTCCAATCGTCGTTCTGCCCGATCTACCCATAGCCACCAAACACACCCTGAATTACTATATCTTCCTCCTTA
This sequence comes from Wurfbainia villosa, assembly GCA_025175895.1. NCBI lineage: Eukaryota > Viridiplantae > Streptophyta > Magnoliopsida > Zingiberales > Zingiberaceae > Wurfbainia > Wurfbainia villosa. Next base: position 102,025,712 of record CM045988.1, on the reverse strand, counting down.
GTGACTATCTCTAGGCCTCCACATTCTCTTCCCCCTCCATTCCCTTCTGATCCAGATAATTGGGTCTCTCACTAGATCGCTTCAATCTAAGCAGCCAAAAGAAAATGCTAAAGATCTAAAGGTATCAATTAGATTTCTCGATGCAACATATATGAATATATAAGCACCAAATTTAGGACTTGGATGCTGTACAAATCAAGATATTTTACATGTATCTTTTGGATATGCACCACTAGTTATGTGCATTTGATATATACAATTAACAATCCTCGGGTCAAAAGGTTTGATACGCCAAGGCAAATTCACACTTAGGAATGGCAAAAAACGTTAGTATGATTTTGCTGCCATGGGACAGTGTGACCGACAATGTAGAAATCCTATGAATGCAATTTTGTGTCGAATACACAAACTAAAGGGTGGAATTCATTTCCCCTATTACCTCTTGCTAGATATGGCCTAGCAACTCAACTTTGGAGAGGTAGATTGCATGTCTATGGTAACTTTTGATCCATGACCTTTTTATACAACAACCACCACCACCACAATAACAACAACAACCAAGCCTTATCCCACTAAGTGAGGTCAGCTATATGAATCCTTCTATGCCATTGGGATATATACCCTACTACATCATCATCTATACTAATAAATTTCTAGATGAATAATTGAGGTTTTAGTAAGAGTGATGTTTGTTTCAAATATCGTAGGTTGAATTATAGTTAAGACTTAAAAGTGCATTGTAGGATAAATAAGTATTCATTTGGAAGCTCTTATTAAGGTGGATTTATTCTTAACTTGTTTTCTTCCTTTTACTTTGTACATGATCTAATTTATAAATATAATTGTGCAGTTGTTGGAAATAAAATTATTTATGATCGCATCTCTACTTTTATTACTTTACAGTTTTCTCCCACATTGCTTGTCCTTTTATATTCATAATTGTATATCTATTATGGTTGTTCCTTTTGAGAACTCGGACAAAATTAAATTACATAATTAATTATATCATAGAACTTCAACCCAGCGCTTTAAAAAAATTCCGTGATTATTCAAACTAAATTAACAATATAATGAATGTAACACTTTGCATCATTAGTGTTACTAATATTAAATTGACAAAAATAATAATGCAACACTTATACTATAGAGCTTCTGTTCTGCCCTCTAAAAGAGTTGCTTAACCATTTATATTAAATTTAAAAAAATAAATGAATTACTTATGCTATAGAACATAAGCACCATGCTCAAACAAAGGCTATTGGGTTTTATATGCATTTGCAGCCTTCTGCCATTTTGGATGAAATAATTCTTCTCAATAGGTGAATTATGAGTTGTCTACTCTTTCTTCTATGAGGTGCATCTCTGGATATAAATACATATTATGTGATGTATTTTGTATTGAATGGATTGCTTATTCACTCCATGTATATGTAATACATCTTCATCAGATGAATTGTGGATCATTCATCTTGTATATTCATATATGTCTATAATGTACTTCATTTGAGATGGATTGCGATTCGTTCATCCTTTACAAAGCATCTTTTACTAGGCATCATCTACCCTTACATGTAGGGTTGTAAACGGACTAAACATTTATGAACAAGCTTGGTGTTTGATTTGATAAGAGCTCGTTTATGTTCATTCAATATGCATCAAAGTCAATTAAATGAACAATCTTGAATAGTTTGATAAATTAAATGAACAAGCTTAAACACATATATATTCGACTTATTAATGTTCAAGATCAGTGTTCGTGAACACAGCTTGTAAACTATATTTATAAACAAAACTCATGAACTATGTTCATGATCAGACTCATTTATGAACTTATTTATGAGCTTGTTTATATTCGCTTAAATTGTTTATACTAACCGATCCACTTGATAATATTTAAACAACCCAAGTTAAACAAATTTGTATCAAGTTTAAACCGAGCTTGATTTAGAAGCTCGATACCAATTACACGAGCCAAGCTCGAATCAAACTCGATCTCAAAAAAAAAAAGGAAACCAAGTCAAGCTTGAATAGTTATTTCAACAGCTTGGTTAATTTTAAGTTTGACTTGGCTCAGTTTGGTTATCTTATCAAACAATCATGAACACTATCAAATTTTGCTTGACTTAGTTTGTTTATAACCCCACCTATATGATATCTATATATATGTCGGTTTCTTGATAAAAGTAAATCAAGAATACTCATAAAAATATAAAAGAGAAAACAGAAGAAATGATGAAACTATCTAAGAGAAAATTTAAGAAAAATCGGTGATAAAAGATATAATATTGCTAAGTTGGCAAAAATAATGGTAGTTCTTTGGATTCTTTTATAAGAAATACTATTTTACTTCGTATACTTTCCTCTTACACCCACTTTGCATTTTATACTCTACGTTTTATAGTTTTTAACCTACAAGTTATTATTCGAGATTTGCACACATAGTTAGTTTACTTAACGCTTGTCTATATTTATTCTTTGACAACATTGCAATTCACGCTCGCGAGCGAATATAGCTTCACGGTAAGCCTAGTTTGTTCAGAGCGTCACAGGAACAATGGTAGAAGCATAAACAAGCTATTCTTCTTCTAATAGATGCTAACTAGCACCGATGCTAACATCACTAGCAGGTGTCGGCATTGAAACCCTTACTATTCTAGATAGCTCAACGATGCCCAACATTGGAACGATATTCTAAACCTCGTTCCAAACAAATGAATAATTGCAAATGTAAGAACTAATATCGACATTGTTTGAGAAGAACTTATTCCAACTAAAACCGTAAAGACAAAAGATACATTTAGAATATAAAGACATATACCATCAAAAAATACTAGATGCCTGTACCTTTACAGATGACTGTGAAAAATGCCCCAGATCTGCATACATTGCTTCAGAACCTATAAAAGAAATTTCTTAAACCGAAGCAGTTCAGGGTAAAGAAATCTATATGTGGATGATAGATACCTTCTACAAACCTGTTATGCATAAGAGAACGCCACCCAACGACATCCAACCTCCTCTCCTAGTCTTCTTCAAGAACTTGAACATATAGTATGGGGAAAGGGCTCGATATACATGAGGATTCCAATGAACAATATTATAAGCACCAATGACACTGATGCACAAAAGCCAAGTCGTGACGATTGGTGCAAATAGGAAACCTAGTCGGTGAGTACCAAAATGTTGCAGTGCGAACAAGCAGAGCAGTATGAAACATGCAACAGGAAGCTCAACATCTGTAACAAAGAATCGTGAGAGAAAGTAGTACTCATAAAAGCCACCAAACCAATATCGAATGTAAGAAACATGTTTATAGAGAATCACATGAGACGTAAGACAAAAGGAAAGCCCATACTATCAAGTTTGGCTATCAGAAACTAAAACATAGTGCTCGTCATGACCATGACTCATTTTTCCCATTTTGCACAATCATTTTGTGGTTGCAACAAATTTGAACACTAAGTAAAACATTTCATTCAAGAAGCTCCAATTAAATCAGATCCTAACAATTGGATAATCCTCTACTATGATGGGAGAGGGGGATGCTACGAGAGAACTGAGCAACTGGCTAAGGGAAGGGAGGGTAGGTTTTGGTTCTAAATTGATAGTTTAAATTTTGGAATAAACACTTGATGGCTGAGACGACTAAGTTTTATTAGGAGTGAGATTTTGTTATAAAATGACTTGGCGGTCGATAGATATGGTAAATGAGTTGTTGTGATGATTATCATCAACTTAACAACCGGATGGAAAGAAACTAATACATTTGTTACTATTATCAATACATGATAGTTTTGATAAAACATGCAAAGTACATGTGCCAACCATGTAATGAAACTTGTTTTCCAAATCCTTGCTTCCTAAGATATTTCACACAAAATAATAACTACTATATTGTCCTAGAAAACCAATTCATAGTTACATGATCAAATTCAAATTCAATGAGAAAAAAAAATAGCAAATGCAAATAAAAACCAAAAATATATAAATAGGATTAGAATAAACAAATATATTTTTATCTACAAGTAAGAAGGAAACTGGACGGTTAAATAGGATGTAGCTCTTAATATACTTTTGTATGAGAAGACAAACCACCTTTTCTATTCTTATATACAGCAACACTCGAAATAACGGAAACAAAGACACATACCATAAAAGTACTCAATATAACAGAAGCAAGTTAAGATAATTTTATCCTAAATCAAACTGAGTAATTCAAGCCAAGAAACCAAATATCTGGCTTGCAAAACTCAGTATCATGTCAAATGTAATGTCACAAAATCTTTCCATAGTTTGACAGAAAATTATGAAAGAAAAATTATTATTTTCATTGATAGGATATCCTCCTTATATACAAAGATAAATCCCTTAAAATTAGGGATGTGATAAGTATGAGCTAATTTCAATCCAAGATATCCTGCTTATATACAAAGATAAATCTCTTAAAATTAAGGATGTGATAAGTTTGAGTTAATTACAAAATAGAATACAAAAATAAATCCCTATAAAATAGGGATAAAATGACAAATTGCCTAGTTTGAATTTCAACACTCCCCCTCAAGCTAGGTGATAAATGCTCTCCAAATCCAGAATCGAGCTCAGTTCAGTGATGTTGGGTATGAATAGTGTTTTTTTCAAAATGTCAACTGCCTGGTATTTTGAAGGCATGTAGTGGAGCATGATGTCTTTATTTTTAATCTTCTCGCTAATGAAATGTCTATCAATTTCCACATGTTGGTACGGTCAGACTGAGCTGGATTCTTGGCAATGACTGACTGATTGTCACACAATTTGAATTGGATCTCTTGTTTTTAGCATAAGTTTCGTTAGAATCCATTGTTACCATATTCCCTCACAAGTGCCCAATGTTGAGCTCGAAATTCTGCCTCAGCACTACTTCGAGCAACCACTATTTTCTTTTTACTATGCCAAGTGACCAAATTTCCCCAAACAAATGTACATTTGGTCACTAGGTGAACCTACTCAGTCAACATCAGTGTAAACCTCCAAGGTTCGTTTGTCTGTCTTTCTAAACATGAGTCATTTTCCTTGGTCCCTTTTTAAATATCTCAATATTCAAATTACAACATCCATGTGATCAACTGAAAGATTTCCCAGATATTGGCTAACGTAGCTGACAGCAAAACTTATATCTAGACAAGTATGAGTTAGTAGATAAGTTTATCTACCAATCGTAGATATCGTCCTTTATTAGCTTCCATTTCATCAGTCCGAGACCTTAACTTGGTATTAGGATCCATAGGTGTATTAACTGGCTTACACCCATTCAACCCAATTTCTTATAATAGCTCAAGAACATACTTTCTTTGAGAACCAAAGATTCCTTTGTGACTTCTAGCAACCTCCATTCCCAAGAAGTATTTGAGTTGTCCTAGATCCTTGATTTCAAACTCCTTCGATAGGAGTGACTTGAGCTTTTTGATTTCTAGTTAATGATTTCCTGTGAGGACAATATCATCAACATATACAGTTAGTACTGAGATTTTCCCTCCTGGAGAATGTTTCACAAATAGTGTGTGATTAGCTTAAGACTGGGAGTAGCCATCTCTTTTAAGGACTTTAGCAAATCTGTCAAACAAAGCTCTGGGTGGTTGTTTGAGCCCATACAAGGCTCTACTTAGTTTGCAAACTTTTCCTTTTGTACTATTTGTCTCAAATTCTATAGGGACATCTAGGGTTGTAAATGAACCAAACATTCATTAATAAGCTTGGTGTTTGACTCGACAAGAGCTCATTTATGTTCGTTCAATATGCATTAAAATCAATTAATAAATAAACTTGAACAACTTGATAAATTAAATAAATAAGCTTGAACACATATGTGTACGGTTTGTTAATGTTCGTGAATAGTATTTATGAACAATGTTCGTGAATAGTATTCATGAACACTATTTATGATTAAATCCATTTAAAAATTATTTATGAACTTATTTATTGTAACATCCCAAATTTTAATTTCTATATTTTTATTAGAGGAAAATAGAAATAATAAAAATAGGAATAGAATAATAATAATAATAAAAAGAAATAATTGGTTCGTTAGTCGAGGCTCGAATCATGAACCGTTGGTTTGGAAGAATAGGCTTCCCACCACTAAGTCATAAGATTACCAATGAGTAGGATATAACAAAATATATCTATAGGCGAAAAAAAAGAAGAGATTGATTGATTTGACTAATTATTTAAAGGGGTAATTAGGTTAAGAAAAATTCTAATTTATATATATTTTTTTTTCCCATATCTCTTTAAATCTCACGCTGACCTCTCTCTCTTCTCTCCTAAATGCCTAGCGTCGCCCACAACTCACGTTCTTTCTCTCCCTCTCCTCTCCAACACCGACGCCCACCCTAACCTCACCTCTCTCTTTCTCTCTCTCTCTCTCTCTCTCTCTCTCGTTTTGCTCCAGCCGCCGAATCAAAAAAATAAGAAGGCCGAAAAATAAGAGAGGAAAAAAAAAAAAAAAAAGAGCCTCTATAATTTCTCCACCGTGGATTTATTCAAATGGAATAATTCAAGAGGGCATTTTTAAGAGAAATCTCCTCAAGAACTTGATAGAGTATCACGCTAAAGCAAAGGAACACGTAGGAGATCTTTTCCTTAAGAAATCTAGCGGTATAAATTGGGAAAAGCGTAGGAGGTAAGTATTGCTCACCTGCAGTATAAGTAGTTATCGTATATCATTGATATATTTTTATGTGCATGTTATTTCCAGTTATGCATGGTGTTTTCAGTTACGTGATTTTACCGTTATGTTATGGGTAATTCAGCATCATGTTTAGATCCATGATAAGAATATGATTTATGATCATGTATGTTGTAGATGAGTTGTAGCTTACAATTATATGCATGATATAGAGTAAGATGTAAAAATATTTCCTTTATAAAGAAAATTTAAAGATGCTCCCCGTTCGAATTGGGGATTAAGAGCACAACGATCTTGATCGCTCCCCATTTGATTTTGAAGTCAAGAGCATAATGATCTTTATGGTGCTCCCCATTCGTGATTTAAGGGATTAAGAGCATTTCCTTCAGTATGTATAAGAATATAAGTATAAAGGAAGTATTTTACTTTTTGACAAGGCATGTGCAAGGGCATCGATTTACGCCGAGACCCTCGATTTGATTACCCTAGTAGGTTCGGTGGTTGCCACCTATTAGGAATGCGTGCGTTATCTATCGGGCCCATATCCGAGATGATTATTATTTTAAAGTATCGGTATAAGTATAAGTAAAAGTTTTGAAGTTAATCATTTCGATTCAGATACACTGTTTACAAGTTTTAAAATACTTAAGAGCATGATTTATACAAGAGACAAGTAATCAGAGTTATGATTTCCAATTATGTTTGCATGTGTATTAATGTATCCAAGGCAAGAGAACTAGTTGCATGATTTAAATACGGTCGTATGTTTTTGTGAGCATAGAAAGTACTTACTAAGCGTTATTGCTTCTGATTTGCATTTCCTTATCTGCGATAAAGGTAAAGAAAAGCTTGATGGGTGGCATGGCGGATGAAGTGCTGGGTGTGTGTGGCGACGGAACAGTGGAAGTAAAAGACCCTAAGTGCAGATGTCTAAATCAGATTTTTAGTTTCTTGTTTTCTTTTGATATTGTTGAAGTTCAACTGGATTATTTATGGTTGAGACCAAAGAATGCTAGAGTCATATTGGGTTAGTTTTAATACTTGCATGTTAGGTGAAGATCTTGAAATGGTTATTGTTTAAGTGATGTAAAGGTCCTTATGATTATTTTAGTTGTTAGCATATTGCATTAGTATATTGCATGAAACAAAGATAAGACAGTAAAATAGTGACATCTCCCTTGGTAGAGAGTGGAAAGACTAGGGGGTGTTACATTTATACTCATTTATAAATAAGGATTAAAATATTAAAAATTTAAATAAACAAGCAAGCTTAACTTAAGAGCTTAATAACGTTTAAATAAGTCAAACTTAAACAAGTTTTAATCAAGCTTGAATCTTGGTTATCTTATCAAACAAGTCTGAACACTGTAAAGTTTGGTTTGGCTTGGCTTGGCTCGGCTCGTTTACAACCCTAGCGGCATCCATGTAAACTTCTTCCACTAGATCTCCATTTAAAAAAGCGTTATTCACATCTAGTTGAATCAAGGGTCAATCTAAGTTAGCAGCAATAGACAGTAATACCCGACTGGTAATGAGTTTTGCAACCAAAGCAAAGGTCTCCTGATAGTTAATCCTATAGGACTAGGTGTAACCTTTTGCCACCAATCGAACCTTGTATCATTTTATGCTTCCATCTGGGTTCTGCTTGATTGAAAAAATCCACTTACATCCCACAGTTCTTTTTCCTTGAGGTAGCTCAAATAGTGTCCAAGTCTCATTCTTTTCCAGGGTTGTGTATTCCTCTAGGATTGCCTGCACCATTCAAGAACTTTTAGAGCTTTATACATAGAACTAGGAATATTGATCTTGTCAAGTGATGTCACAAATGTTTGGTACCCTAGAGATAAACGTGTGTAGGACATATAATTGTGCATCGGATGAAGAGTACAAGATCTAGTACCTTTTCTGTGTACAATGGGCAGGTTCAATGTGAGATCTGTCTGTGAAACTGGGTACATTAGATCCTACTGCTTTTTAGGTTCAACTTGGCCTCGAGTTGACTCAGGATATGGTTGAGTTTCATGCAAAGACGCAAGATGTTTTCTCCTTACATAAACTTTCACTGTGCCATGGGAAGGTGGTATGTTCTTTTGTGTTTCCAAAATAGGTGGCACATGTGCTTGTGATAATGATGGAGAGGAAGGAGTTGGTGGAGGGTTGAGTGATGATGATGGCAAGATAAAGGAAAGATTGTTCAAGAAGGGACTCTCAATCCCAATCCCAATGCCGCAATTCAATTTTGTTCTCCCCTTAAATTGTGGTATTGGAGTAGTATGGAATGTGTTTAAAAAACGTGACATCCATAAAGTGATAAAATTTCTGGTTGAGAAGAGAGAAGCACTTATAACCCTTTTTGTTGGTTGAATATCCCAAGAAAATGCACTTAAGTGTGCATGAGTCAAACTTTCCCTAATACTGAGAGTGGACATGGACAAATGCAATACATCCAGAGAGTTTGAGAGGGATGTTGAAGACAAGTTTGAGTATAGTATACAGGTTTTGTAGAACCTGAAATGGAGTGTTGAACTTAAGAACCTTGGAAGGGAGACGATTAATAAGATAGGTAGTTGTTAGAACTACTTTGGCCCAAAATTTGGTTGGAGAGTGAGCTTGGAAGAGTAAGGAGCAGGCTACGTCAAGTATATGATAGTTTTTTTATTTAGCTACACCATTTTGTTGGGGTGTATCAACATATGAACTTTATTGGACTATGCCACTGGATTGGAGATAGGAGCTAAGACTGGAATTAAAGAAGTCTTGGCGTTATCTGCTTTGAGAATCTGTATGTCAGTCTGGAACTGGGTCTTGATCATGGCATGAAAATTCTGAAAGATTTGTGTGGTTTCAAATTTTTCTTTCATAAGAAAAGTCCAACACAACCTAATGTGACCGTCAACGAAAAGTAAGAACCATCTAGAGCCAGTAGGACTACATAAAATTTGGATGTCCTACTCAATAGTGTCATATCATAATTGCACTTTCATTATTGGATAGACTACTAGACCAAAAACTATGGATTGGTGGACAGTTAAATTTAGCACACTGGCTAGATGTAGGAGAGACCTCAAGAAGGTAAAGTCCTACACAAAGTTTAGCACTAGTAATCATCTTCTAGGTGCTTAAGTCCTGAAAAACACAACGATCACCAAAGAACTTAGCTTCATAGTTAATATCTCAGTTGAGCCTACCAACCGACACAAGATTACAAGCAAGTCCAAGCACATAAAACATAGAATTGCGATTGATATTGTTGGAAATTTTAACTGTTCCCATTCCTACCACTTTGGTATAGGTGCCATTTGCTATATGCACCATTAGATGTTTGTTACATAATGTAAATGTTAAGAATAACATTCTGTCATCTGTCATATGTTTAGTGCTCCTGAATCGATGATCCAAGAGGAGGACTTGCTTGTGTGCATTGTCATAGGATTGCTCGTCGACGAATTAGAATTTAAACTCTTAAACAGATTGTTCTGCTAAAATAGTTTTCGGACAATATTCAATTGCTCTTTAGAGAAAGGAGAACTCACATATTTTGAATTTTCAACAGACGCATGATGTGCCTTTGCCTCTCGGCTAGGAGGCTTCCAATCAACTGGCTTTCCATGGAGTTGCCAGCATTGTTCTTTAAGATGGTCATTAAATTTGTGAGTGGTGATGGGAAGGAGACTGTCTTCTGGAGAAGAAGGCAAGACGCAGACACGTCAGAGGAAGTTCTTGTCGTGTCTTGCACTGAAAAATCAGAGTCAGCCGTGATCCTGTCACACCTAGAAGTCGGCTACTCTATTTGTTGTCGATGATGCAGGAATGGATGCAGGAATGGAGGTTGACATTGCTGCTGCGGGAAGAACCAGCAATCATGCAGCTTTGTCCTACGGCTGGAGGAAGAACCAGTTGCTAGGGTTTCTACGGCTAGGTTTGTTTTTTCCGGCTAAAGTTTCGGCTATAATACCATGTAGTTTGACATAAAATTATAGAGGAAAAATTATTATTTTCATTGATAGGATATCCTCCTTATACACAAATATAAATCCCTTAAAATTAAAATTAAGGATGTGATAAGTATGAGCTAATTACAATCCAAGATATCCTCCTTGTATACAAAGATAAATCCCTTAAAATTGGGGATGTGATAAGTATTAGCCAATTACAAAAAAAGATTACAAAAAAAAAAAAATCCTACAAAATAGCTATAAAATGACAAGTTGCCTAATTTGAATTTCAACACTCTATAACAACCATTGTGTTACCAACAATTATAAACAGAAGTTCTCGATTTAGAGAAGTTGCTTACATTTGTGATGCTCCCTTGACATTGAAAGCTCAAGCCCTGAGATCGCAGAAAAGACTACACCAAATATCGAATTCAGAACATAACAAATCAATTAAGCAATCATAAAAACACAGCAATACCAGAGATTGCTGGGGTGAGGACACCATCACCAATGACCATGCATGCTCCAAGCAAAGCAAGAAATAGTAAAACTAGCTGCGAGTTCTTGTGCTTCTCCAGCAGCCTCCTCATCCATGATGCAGCATACGTATCATGGCCATAAGATGAGGCTGAAAGATTAAGTAGGTGGAGGTGGTCATCCTTGTTTTTATAGGCCATCAGCTCCTCATCAGCAACCTGCCCATTGGGCATGAATCCAATGCGAGCATGGCGGACGAGGAGCGAGTAGAGGGCGAACGTGCCGCCCTCGCCATTGTCATCGGCTTGGAGGACAATGAGGACATACTTGAGAAGGGGGATGATGGTGAGGGTCCAAAAAACACAGGATAGCACGCCATAAATTTCATCATTGCTCTCGGAGTGCTCAATATCATCAGCAAAGGTGCTCTTATACACGTAGAGTGGTGAAGTGCTAAGATCGCCATAGACCACACCAAGGCTCTGGTAAGCAAGCATTAGCACTGAACTCCAAGTTTGTCTCTGCAGTTCAAGTAGCAAGTACAGTTCCCTCTTTCAGCAACAACCAGGATGAAAACTTTACAAGATCTTAGCTTGGAGATGAAATGAGCAAGTTGCGAGAAGAAAACCAAACGAGCAAACTGAAATTTTAGCCCGAGGAGGGAAATCAAAAGATTTAACTCCCAGACTAGAGGAGGAGGAGGAGGAGGAGGAAAAAAGAAACTCCCAAGAAACGACAGCTTAAACTTCGAACAAGACCCTCCATGCTCAATCAACCTCGAAATCCGAACTCGACGAAAAAGAAAACCGTAAAACCCAACTCCACAAAGCCAAAACTCCACGGAGGCTGTTCAAGGTCCAAACTTTACCACCGAGAAGCTAACCGCCGCCGCTCACCTTGGCAGGGTTGATGTAGGAACCAGCTTCGAGATGCATAGCGGCAAGGAGAAGCCGATAATCAAGATTCTTGGAAGCGGAAGAAGGTTCAGCAACAGCACCAAGTGACGGAGTGAGAATCAAGCATAAGCCAAGCTCAAAACATTTACACCACCAAAAGAAGAATCACAGCAGTTATTGCCTTGTGGTTTCTGCATTCTGTCCCTCTGTGTGTTCCGCCATGACCACTCTTCTGGACACAAAGCATCCAACTTTTTTGGGGTGCCAAAACAAATATGGCTTCTGGTAGCCTCTGGACACAAGGAAAAGAGACAGAGACGGCTTCTATGCTGATGACCTAGCATTGACTAGACGTAAGAGAAAGAAAGAATTACAATGGAGGAAACGAAAAACAAAAATACATGCAACTACCTTTCTATACTTTTAGTAGGAAGAAGGAAAAAAAAAAAAAAAAAAGGAGAATCAGTCAACTTTGATAAGTTGGTGCTCCTTGAATGCGGGAAATGGACCATTCGCCATTAGATTATCAAAGATCTCTGCTTTGGTCTGCGAATGGACTGCCTGAATAAACTATTAAGTTCATTAATGAATGCTACAAAAGATCATCGTTGCCTGTTTTGGTTGATGAATCAGTTTTCCACTGGGAATCAAACTACAAATCTAAATGCTTTCTTTCTCCTTCTGCGTCTAAACTGATCTGAACAATTAAGATAGTAGCAAAACATCACGATCAACTAGACACCAAATATAATGACAGCTTGACTTGCGTAACTTGTACTCAAATTTGACAATTCCATGATTCGGTTCCTTCTCGCTGTGTCTGAAGTCAAAGTAATTGTAGTTCTGTAAAATGTATGTACTTCTCAAAACTTTGGTGGTTGCGATAAGATCTCGATGAAAGGGACTGAAGTGAGAATCTATGGATAGATGTAAATTACGGCTGGCTAGTCTGATAACAACCACACAAGTGCCATAATCAACATGGAATATTCCAAATCCATCAATTAATAAGATTCAAAAGAAAATCTTTTTTTTCATGGATTTTTTTTTTCTTATCCAATTTGAATGGTTGCGACATTTGTATGAATGTTGAAGATATGAACTTATGCTTTGTGATTCTTTGTAGGGTAGCCATGTGTATAGTAAGGGAGTGTTATCCAATTATTAGGGATGACCCATGGATCAAAGGGAACATTATTTTATAGAGATTAAAGTCGAAGAAGAATGTTAAGCATGTAATGTAAATATGTACAATGCTACAATATATTTTTTTGAAAAAAAAAAATATATGTGTAAAAATAGGTTTTTCTTAATTGGAGCAAATTAATTACCTCATCTCGTTTACATAAAAAAAACAAAAAAAGAGATGGTTATTCATATTTAACCGAGTGATTTTATTATGTTTGGTAAGGGATTTAAGTTAGATGAGTATTTTTATTCCATGATGAGTTGGAAAAATATAAGTAGTTCAATATTGTTTAGATATTTAATTGATGAAGAAGTTTAAAAAATAAATAAATGGTTGATATAATGATTAGCAAATAAAGAAGCTCAATAATATTATTGCAGTTAAGACATCGATATTCCGAGTTTCATAACAGTGAAGATGAATGATTTGACATGTTGTTGAATCGTAAGAACTGTTGATTCGTCTCGGATGAGGATTATTGACTTATCTCGAATGAAGACGGTTGACTTGTCTCGAATAAAGATTGTTAATTCGTCTCGAATAAACTACTAATTCGTCAGGAATAGAAATCCGACGAGACGAAAGCATTCCTATATCGAAACCTCCTACTGAGAAGGGTTGTCGAATCAACGGGAGAAGAAAACTTGAGAAGTAAACACAGTTAAGGAGGACGTCGAGAGGGATCTAGGTCACGCCCCTCTGACTCTCAAGTTAGAATTTGTGAAGGAAAAAGGAATGCAAGAAGAGGAGTGAAGAGTTCTCATCTCTTGGATCTCCTTATATTACCTTTATATAGGCACGTTGATCCCTATGAAGTTGTACGGGAGGTGCGGGAGGCTTGGGCTCTTTAAGGTGTCAATCTGCCATGTTCAGGAATAATAGGGGATATTATCTCAATAAATGTGGCAGACGCATGGGAGCTTAATTAATGCAATCCTGCGTGGTCGATAGGAGACGGAGCTCCATTAATGCGACGAACTTGTCCCCTCGACTTAGGCATGAGGAGATGTCTGCTTGTCCCGTTGTACATTTACCACGTGGTACCTTCTTTAGCGTCTTGACTTTAATGATTAAGACACACGTCGATTAGGACCAGCATATTAGTCAAAATCTATATGCCGAAACGTGTGAAGACACTTACTAAGCTGAGATATGAGTCCGCCGAGATATGTCTATCGAAATATATATGTCTATCACTCAGGATATTATGTCGACATCAATAGTTAACAGATAAAAAGTCTAGATTAATTGAATATTTAAAAGATGAGAAAAATCTAAAAGGTAAGACCTCTTGAAAAATAAAAAACAAAAAATTGAAAATGAAAACTCTTAACAAACAGAAGAGGATAAGAAAAAAATCTTTTAACAAATGGGAAAAGTATCAGAAATGAAACTACGACCGGAAATAAAAGTCTTTTGGCATATGAAATGTAAAATATTATAGGAGACTTGTAATCTTGGATTTTGATATAGATCACTTTTACCTCGGCATATACTTAATACTTGACTAAGAAATTATTAACATAATTATGTCTCAAATAGTCGAATTCAACCATATAATTTTAATGTGATTATAAGAGATTTAAGATAAACTGACAAGGTTGTTGCTCAAGTTATATGTCAAGAACTGTGAGCGTAATTATTTGACATTGAAATTGTAATTATAATTAATGATGTTTAAGTGAGTTGAGGTTGATCATCATTTGATAAATGAAAAGTGATTGAAAAATAATAATAATAATAATAATAATAATAATTTAAATAAATTGAAGATTGAATATTTATCCAATGAAAAATTAAAAAAAAGTGCTGACAAATAAAAAAGTTCAATAAATATCAATAAAAAAATTCAAATGTAAAGTCTTTTAACCGTGCAAAAGATTGAAATCGATCAATATAACTATCCCTTATATGTTGAAAATAATTCGTATACTTATGAAAATTACGAAACATAAATATACCTAAAATATGTAGATGTCGAATTATTTGAAACTGTTAGATCTCTGTAACTCTTGGACGTCGCAGTCGGGATGAAAGTCATGAAGATTAGTTCGAATTTTTACTACAATCTTTACAACCTTGCAATCTTAAATTCGGTGACGATAATTATTTTTTGTTCTATTCAATAAGGGCAATAAAATTTCTGAGAGTTATCTATCTTTATAAGTCGTTGTACTTTCTTATACAATCCTTGCACAAGAATACTCTTTTTCAAGAGAACCTTACGGCACAACACACAAAAAGCCTACTCACCTCTTATGCTCTCTCACGTTTGCATCCACAGCTTGTGCAACCTCGATGTTGAGCATATTCCCATGCTCCAATGTGGATAAGGAACGAACGTTATCAATTTATTTTTGAATCATCGCATATAAAAGAGAGATAAATCATAATGAATTTTTGACTTTGAAATTACTAATTAACAGAGAAATTGACTCATTATTTTATTACGTATTGGATTTTTTTTCAGAGAAAAAAAAATTATTGGTAGAGATCTTACGGCAAAAAGTTGACAAAAAAAAAATATTGTAAATTGGAATGGATGACAGTCATGTACAATTGAATGATTTATTTAGTCAATCAATAAATTGATTTGATTGACAACTCACAAATAAAAAGTCTGACTAAGTCAAATGAATGTATACAAACCTATCGATTGTCCATGAAGTATGGATTCTAAACACAAATATCTAGACTTATCTTTTGAGTAATCTCAACTTGGGTAGAAAATTAGAATCGTCAATCTAGTAATTTTTATCGATTTGTTTCATGATCATTATAAAGGATATAAATTATGAAGGATTCTATAAATTTTGATATGACGATCAATACATATGAGAGTTATTTGAATTCAGAAAAGAACTTTAAATCTTCTTTGAAATCGATCTATATTATTTCTATAAGTATCACCGTATCTAAATTACTACGTCATCTCTGTGAGAATGAGTAATCCCAACTTGTATTGTCTGAAGGCGACTTTAATTTATAGGCCAAAAATAAATTTTAAACTAAAAAATAAAACACATCAAGAACTTCCCATAAGATGGAGTCTCCTTCGCTCATCTAACCTAAAATGAAGCAACTCCCTTAATTAATCTTAGACCTTATCACAACACGTTTTCTGAAATATTACACTTTCTTTTCTTTTTTTTATTGGCACCATTCAAATCTTCCATCGTATTAATCTTTGAAAAGTGATCGATCCTACTCCATAAATTTTTAAAATGCCTCACCAATAGTTGAGCAGGATAAAATCGAAATACAAATGGCCTTCATCGCCCACCAAGAGTAAATCAGGGAAGCGCTTATAGTTTTTCACGGTTCAGCGCGGACTCCACAGTCACGTTATTCCTGAACGGTCCAATGTCGAAGTTGTACTCCGTCCATCGCCAAACTCCTAAGCTCTAGGGCTCCTGAATGAATTTTTTCTAAATTTATCATCGAACGATATCATAATAGAGGATCGAACTGTGTTCTCCTGTGAAATATCTCTATGCTTTTGCCGCTGTATGTCCATGGGGTAAGATTAAACATGCTTATCAGTTTCTCGATTTCAATTTCGGTTCGGTTATAATCGATTTCGGATTCGTCGACATTGGAACCGGTTTCGGTTCCAAAGTTTTAACTTTAAAACAATTCAATATGGACCGATTCCAAATCGATTTCAAACCGGTTCCGGAACATATCTTCTTCAAACTTGAGCTTCCAAATTCATCTATCGCGTTGGTGATCTTATTTTTTTTCTATCGCAATATAATTTTATAGGCATATTAGCATGCTAAGAGTTTCTATCTTTAAATTAACAATCTAAATTAGATCCAAATTGGAACAAAAATCGATTCCGAAATCATTTGAAATCAGAATTGGAATTATTCCGATTCGATTCTCGAATCGATTCTCGAATCGATTCCGATTTTAAATTTAACAGAATAGTTCATTACACTTTCACTTTACTTGCCTTTAGCAAATGTTGAAAATTGAGTATAAAATATTAGAAAGATATCATTTTTTTTTTATGAAGGTAAAATATATATATCATCAAAATAGCACAACCATACAAGATCCAAGGAGTCTATACATGTCATGTCCGACGAAATGTCCGATCTGAGTAGACATTCATGGCAGAAAGTACATGTACTCTCAAGAGTACCATCACGCTCACTGTACCAAACCCCTCCTGTATACTGCGGTCAGTCCTCTCTCTCCCATCCTGCTGTGGTAGGTGGAGGTATGACCACATCCTGTGACGATCTCTCATCCTGTGTCTAAATGCACCCCATCCTGATGTAGTCCTTGCCTGGCCTGGTCCTGTGAGTCGGACCATACATCCTATCTGAGTCTCCTGTCCTCCATCCTCTGTCCCATCCTCTCTAGTGTTGTGGATCCACTTTTAGCAAGTGGTCAGCTGTCAACGGATTCGCGGTGTCTTTACCGCGAGCCGTTTGCTGTGGACTAGATAGACCATTGCGGTGGATCTATTCACCCAAAAAGGCTTATTGGCCAAGCCCCAGCCAACAACGGATTTGGTATGTCTTTACCGCTAGCCGTTTGCTGTGGACTAGATAGACCATTCCGGTGGGCCTATTCATCAATACGACTTTTAGGCAAAGTCGCAGCCATAAACGGATTTGTCAAGTCTTTACCGCTAGTCGTTTGCTGCGGACTAGATAGATCTTTATGGTGGATCTATAAACCATCAAAATACAACCTATACACAAAATCTTCCACCTGACCTACGGCTTCCAACTACAGTTTGCCGTTTTTTTTTAAAATAAAGGAACTAATCAAGGATAAAAAGAAACCCCTCAGCTTCCGATACAGTTTTTTTTTTCTAATCAAGGATGCAACTTCCGATACAGTTCGTTTTTTTTTTTTTACATTACATGAGATACGTCCAGTGCTCTATATACATGTACCTGTATCCTCCTAAATATCCTCTCCTCATCAAATCGGGAATCCTCAAATCTGATCTCATTCCTAGCCCTCCAAACATAGTGTACTGTCGCTCCTAGGGCTAGGTGTCGTGCTCTCATGCAGACTGAGTCCCTCCGATAATGGAGTCTGAAGATGCGTAGTGCTCGTCTGTACGTGCTCATCTCTGATCTCATCTGCAGCCACCTCCTCACCCGTCCCCACAACAGCCTGACCACCTGGCATCTGAAAAATACATGAGCCTGCGTCTCCTCCTCCCGCCTACAAAAGGCACATCTCCTATCCTCCATGTAGCTCTGCCAGTCTCTGGTGGGCAACCTCCCATTTGCCAATAGCCACAGTGTGAACTGGTGGCTTGGCTGAATGTCTCTCTGTCATACAGTTCTGACCCATGCTTTCTTCGGCCTGTGCTCTCTGAAATGGTCGTATGCCCGCCTCACTACTGTCCCTCCGCCGAACCATGCAGCTAGTGTGCACGATGTTGTAGTGGGGCTGTCTGCGGTAGCTATGATACTATCTCCGATGTGCAGAATCGTCTTCATAAGTGGCGAGTTCGTATGCCTCAGTGTCTACCCCTAAATATTGGACTGTCGGAGATAATGATGATGTACCCATCGTATCCATAGTGAGTCTGGCTTGTCCTGTATATGCCATAGAACCTTTGCTAGCAGTGTAAGGTTCCAAGACTTCAAGTCCCTCAAGCCTAGACCACCTTCCTCCTTCGGTCCACATATAGCTGCCCATGCTGATGGATGCTGCTCGTCCACAGAAAGCCACCACACATCTGTATGCGCTCAATAACTCCGCCTGGCTGGGGCAATATGGACATCCAGTAACACTCAACCCCCTACATAACCGATGCAATGAGCTGGGCTTTACCTGCATAGGAGAGGCTCTGTTTCGGCCATGCATTAATTCTCCTGGAGAGGCCATCTAAAAGTATCCCATAATCTGAAATTTTTAACTTTTTTGAGGCTAATGGGATTCCCAAGTATCTGAATGGCATCTCTCCCTTCTGAAAGCCGGTGATAGTGCGTATCTGGGCTTTGGTCTTCTCATCTATGCCCGCCATGTAGCAGCTAGATTTGGTTACATTGGCCATAAGTCCTGCCATTTGTGAAAATTGTGCTAAACAATCAACCAATCATCTAACCGAAGGTATATCTCCACGGGATAGAAGCAATAGATCATCTGCATATATCAGATGGGAGATGCCCAAGTGCTCACATGTGGGATAAAATCTGAAATCTGATCTGGTAGTTGTCATTGCCAAAGATCTGGATAGGTACTCCATACAAATGCCAAACAGGTAAGGTGAGAGTGGGTCACCTTGTCTAAGTCCTCTGCCCCCATGGAAGTGTCTATGCGTATACCCATTGATCACTACAGAGAACGACGTGGTGGTGATGCATTCTCTGATTCATGCAATGTAGATGGGTGGGAACTGTAGGGCACTGAGGACATCCAATAAGAAGTCCCAATGTACAGAGTCAAAGGCCAACTGCAGATCGACTTTTAGGGTACACCTAGGGGATATTCTCTTCCTGGTATAGTGTCTCAGCAATTCTTGGGCTAGCTCGATGTTATCTGTGATGGACCTTCCCTTGACAAAAGCTGTATGTGCCCGATTCAGCAAGTGATCTGTGACTCTTGATAATCGGCTAGCAAGTAGTTTGGAAATGACCTTATAAAACACTGTGTAGCAGGATATAGACCTATAGTCTTGCACTTTGCTAGCATGCTCATTCTTTGGAACTAGGCTAATGAGTGTATGATTCCATGACTTGAGAAGCTTCCCATTTTGAAAGAACTCCATAATGCCTTCGGTAAAGTCTTGTTCAATTGTCATCCATGCCTCTTTGTAGAATTTGGAGTTGTATCCATCAGGCCCTGGTGCTTTGAGTTCACCAATGCCAAATAGTGTCTTCTTGATTTCCTCGACGGTAGACAATTAGAAAGAGAATTGAATTATTTGGCCATTGGCCTTGGTATAGTGTCTTCGGTAGTGTCTTCTTTAATTAGAAAGATATCATTGTATCTCCACATAGAAGAGATAGAATGACTTATTAGATCGAGTTATGTATGAATTGAATTATAGTTTCTACCGCTAAAACAACAATGGTCACAATTGAAGGAAAAAGAGAGAGAGAGAGAGAGAATAGTAGAATGTGATTGGCAATCTAATGGCAAATAATCAAAAAATAACTTCATTTTAATCGAAAAGTAACGATTCATTTTAATAAGAAATGATATGTTATGTAACTCGATCTCAGTTCGATTAGAAGAAATGTACAATAATTAAGAATATATAATATTTTTTCTTCCATGATCTCCGATCAAATTATTTATCATCGATCGTCATTCGCACTGTAACTAACTTTTGAATCCAATCAATCACTTGTGCCATCCAATCGTGATCGAAATTTGATTGAATCATAATTGCGACACATACCGACATCACAACCACGATTGGGTCAGATTTCGACATCAATCCGACCAAAATTCGACCATGATTGGAATTCGATCGGATCGCGATCGAAATCCGACCGGATTGCTATCAAATTCCGATCGAAATCTGACCAATTGCAGTCGTGATGCATCCCAACATCGCGATCACAATTAGGTAAGAACCTGACCACGATCCGACCAGAATCAAAATCCGATTGAAATCTGACCATAATCCGATCAGAGTCAGAATCCGATTGAATCGCAATTGGATTCCGACTGAATTGTAGCCAAAATCCGTGTTGATTGCAGTTGCGATGCCGAGATGCGTCGCAACCGCAATCTGACCGAATTACGAATAAAATCCGACCGACATCGATGATGCTGAGGGAGCATGCACGGAGAGAAATATACTGTGCATTTCCAATCGAACACCACACACAAGATGCACAACATATCAAACTTGTTGGTGCAATCGGCCTGGGTTGACTCGAGTTTGACTCGAGCAATATTTTGATGATTGACAAAACTATCCCTCAAGTCTACCAATTCTCCCATATTGACAAATCTCATATCCTAATGAGAATTCCAACGAACCCTAATTGATAACTTGATAACTTCTCCCCCTTTTTGACATTACATCAAAAAGGTCCTCCCCAAGGGTATGAATGTTTCATATCCCAATGAGATATTACAATCTCTCCCTTGGAGGAACACACATGCCTACCATCTTTCTAGTGATAAGTCTCATATCACTTAAAGAGAGGCAACCCAATTTTTCTCCCATGAGGAAAAGTACACATCCATTTTCCCATGATGGATACCTCCCCCTAGAGGCTTGCTCATCCTTGACCATTGCATCAACAATGTCTTTGGAGAGTCCCTAAGTCAATAGGAACATTAAACCAATCAAAATTAAGACAAAGTTCAACAATGAACTTTCATCCACCTTAAAATTGAAACTCTCCCTAAACACTTCTCCTAATCCATATCCAAAGGATTTCCACCCTTTCTAATGCTCTCCCAAGCATGTCCTAGGGTTAGGAGTAGTTAGGGGACCAAAACACAGTTGAACATGAGCCTAACCACCAAGGTTTACTCGAAATCAGCAGTATCAGTTGACTCTGTCATCTACCAGTTGACTCCTTCCCACATCGATCATTGGCCTCCTGTCGATCGGTGATTCACTACATTGCGGTTTGAATTTGAAATGAATTTACGAAATTGATCGTAAATAAATCATTGATAAATCATGAAATTTTGTACGTATATTACTTATTACAATCATTATGAGTTAAAAATATTAGAAAATTATTTTACCCACCAATTTACGAGGTTGATACAAAGTTTAAAATTTTTGAAAAGCTTCAATATTGAGTCCTCTTTGTATCATCTCATTCAATGGTGATAGCTATCAAAAGATAGACTTCACCAAGGTTTTTCAAAATGTTTTCAAAATATTTAATTCCTTTTTCCTAAACATCTCACTTGTATCTAAATGTACAAAACATATTCAAGTCAAATATTCTAGTGAGATATGAGTTTTTGTTTTTTAATGGTCTCATGCATATTCTAAGGCAACTCTACTTGATTCCCTTATGCATGGGACTTCAAGTCATGCCAGTGGTCCTTAAATCAATTTTATTTTATGCATGATATGATTATGGCATATATATGATATAACTAAGCATGTGTCACAATCATGATGTTATGGCATGTGAATGAAATGTTAGCATACATGACATATACAAATAAATCTAAACATGATCATGACATTTTTAGAGATAAAAATGAAAATGATGTCATGTCATGGCAAGACAAATAAATCATGGCAAGTAAAATATACTAAGGTATAAAATACCTAAGTGTTAAATCTAAATTGCCATTTCTAGGAGTTAATTCTATTTTGCCTTAATACCATTATCTCCCAAGTGTGTCATAAACCCAAAATGACACACCAATACCTCTAAGACCTAATCGTGTCAATTTAATTATTTTTCAACTTCTCAAAGCATATTGGCACATCCTAATGTGTCAACTCGCCATGGCTAGGTTAACTACCCATCCACTTAGGGTTGACACACCCTAACCCATCTAGCGTGAATCGATCACGCTCCTAGAAACCCAATACATATTGGAGCTCTTTAGGTTAACAAGGTATTCACTAGGGATAACTTCCCTAGATACCTTCCTAATGACCCTTTTAAGCTTTGAAGTCACTGTCTTTTGGGTCTTTCTTAGGTCAACTCTAGAGGTAACTCCCCCAATGACCTTCTTAGTGGCTTTCTTGGCTAAGCAAACACCATGGTTAGTCTTAGGGATAGCTTCCCTATTAGCCTTGATTTTCCTAGACCTAGATGTTGTTCCATAATCAAATGGAACATTATGATAAGTCCTTTTGGACTTAGGTTTGTGACCTAAACCTTTCTTGCCCTTAGACCGTTCTTGAACCCTAGGTCTTGACTTTTGGGAATTTGACCCTTGAATAGAGTTTTCTATAATCCTAAGAGTCTTTTCCATTCTCTCAAGTCTTGACCTCAAGACTTGGTTTTCTAATTCTAATTTTCTCAATTTTGATTGTTCATTAGGTTTTTGGGAAGACCTCTTCTTCTTAGGCATGTGCCTAGACTTTTTGGGATTAATACCCAAATTTTCCTCTACTCTCCTAATTGACTCTCTAGGCAAGATTGGTTTAGTGTTATTGGTCCTAGATTTGTCCTTAGATAAACTAACATGCTTGACACCTAAACAATAAACCTTATTATTTCTACTATCATGCTTTTCATTAATAATTGCAAGAGAACTAAAATAGTTTTTAGCATACTTTTTAACTTTAGGAATTGAAGGTGCATAATTTAAATATACCTTAGGGTTAGCTTTAAAAGCTCCCCTACATGAGATACACCTTCTTGCCCTTTCTTCCTCCCCCTAGGGCATTGGCTTCGGTAGTGCCCCCTTTGGTTGCATTTGAAGCACATAATGTGCTCTTTGCTCTTAATTGTGGGGACTCCGGCATTTTTGACTTTTAGTGCCGGTTGAACCTTCTACTTAGCCAATTTAGGGTATTTATTCTTGTAATGCCCTTTCTCCCTACACTCAAAGCATATTATATGATCTTTATTTAAAATAAAAATACTTGAGTTACCTAAGGAGGTGGTGGAAGCCTCTTGATCACATCTTCCGGAGGTAGATGCTTCGTTTTGACTTTGCTCCGGAATGGAGACCCTTTCCTCCCCCTCAATGCTAGAGGTGGAGGTTTCCACCAAGTCATCCACATCTTCGAATGTGGATGGGCTCTCTTCCACGACATCTTCCTCTACTTGTGCCGATTCGGGAATTTCTTGGAATTTGATTACCTTATTTCATAACTCCTTTGCATCCCTATAATTACCTAGTCTCGACCAAATATTATTAGGTAACAAATCACTAAGTAATTCAATTACCATGAGATTTGTCTTGAAGTCCTTGATTTGGTCTTGGGTTCACCTTGACTTCTCAATTTGCCTATTGCTTTCATCCTTAGGCAATTCAAAACCGTTTTCTAGAATTAACATAATATCAAAATCGGTTTCTAGATATACCTCCATTTTTCTTCTCCACCATTGAAAATCTCCTTCAAATTTTGGTGGTTGGAGGTTGTAGGCGGCCATCTCGTAGTGCTTGTTGCGGCAATTAGTCCGTTGATAAGCGCCTAGCTCTGATACCACTTGTAGGGAACAATGTTGGTCAGTTATAGGGGGTGAATAGTCTTTCGTGTACGTAGATGGAAGTCGTTCATTGATTGCTCTCTACAAACACAATTAGCACAAGCGGAATATACTAATATAAACAATTAAGACAAAGCAAAGTAAAGGAAAGAAAGCACAAACGCTAACACCACAATGTAACGTGGTTCACGGCTTCGTCGCTAATCCACTGTCCGATTCGTCCCAGGTGAATCACGCCTCAAGCTTTCACTATTCTCTCTTTTGCACCAAGCTAGGTGGATGTAACCTTTCTTACAATCTCTCTTCTTACAATAGAATGGAATAATAGCAAGTAAGAAGAGTGGGAAACGTTTAGGGCACTTTGAGAGTTGTTAGGAGTTCAAGCATTAGGCTCTCAAAGTCCCTCACCTCTTCTCTTTATAGAGAAAGGAAATTTCTTCCCATTAACAGAAGTAGTCGACTGATGCCCCGATCAGTTGACTGATCCTGTAGCCGTTGCCCAATAACGACTTCTTTCACGTTGGATTCCTACCAACGGCTCCCACATCAGTCGACTGATCTTTCCATCGGTCGACTGATGGAGCTATCAGTCGAGTGTCGAAAGTGAGCACTCGACTGCTCACCATTCTATGCCCGAAACCCCTGTGACCAGTCGAATGATGCTTTCATCAGTTGACTGGTGGTCTCAGCAGTCGACTGCCAATCCATGGCAGTCGACTGTTGGCACATAAACCAGACTCGAACACTAGTCGAGTCACAGTCGACTGCCATGACATGGCAGTCGACTGATGTCGAGAAATTTCATCCGACACTTAGCCAATTGGCCAAGTTTCACCTAAGCGCACAACCCTTTCCCGGGTTACATTCGCTCACTCTCATCCCTTGAAGTCCCTCGCCTTTGAAGTTATCTTCGTCTGGCCACGTCCCTCGGATGCGCCAAGCGCACGACTCTGCAGCGCCATCCTTCGCGTCTCGCCCTGAAGTCTACTTCCTCCAGCTTCACTCCAATGCTCCTCGTCCGACGGTCCCTCGGATGCTCCAAGCGCACGACTTTCGCAAAGCTATCCTTCACCGACTCAAGGATCGAGTCATGAGAGGTGAAACTCACTAATGCTCTATGTGCGAATTACTAAGTCCTGTAAGACTCCAACGCACATATCAAATCCAATCATCCTAACTTAAACCTTTTGTCACACACATCAAAACCATATCACGGGTTGATTGCCCTAACAATCTCCCCTTTTTTGATGTGTGACAATCTGTTTAAATTAGGTAAAACATTTGATAAAAATATTAAGGAAAGAAAGCATGTAAATAAACATGATTATCAACTCTCCCCCTTAATACATGAAACTCCCCCTAAATGTAATTTCCCCCCTTAATATAACTTAACATATTTCTCCTCATTTGACACAATAAAAAAGATTAAACTAAGTTATTCAAACATGGCATCAAGTCTAGGAACCAAAACATGCCTTAAAATCTGATAAAAGAGGTTACTGGGCATGTTTTCAGTCGATCAGTCGACTGGTTCAGACTACCAGTCGATTGACACTCTAATTTTAAGAGTTTCTGATTTTCGAGCTGAATTTCAGAAATGTATAAAAAATTCTATAAAATTTGAAAAATCATGAAATTTGGAAAACATATTTCTTGTAAGTTACTTTATCAATGAAAAATAGTTTTTCATGAAAAATCATTATATTTTCGAAAATTAGGCAAATCTCAAAAGTTGGAAAAATATCTAAAGTTTGTATCAATTTTAAAACTTAGTTTTGCCTTGAAGCTTTTTAAAACATGAAAATTCAGTTTATGAAACAAGAAATGATTTTCAAAACATTTAAAATATCCAACCATGATCTTTAGGAAATATGTCTATGAATTAAACATAAGTCTTCCCCATGATTGGTTTATTATTGCTATTTTGATACTTTAAATGACCATCTAAATGTCATAGGTATTAGTGGACCATTTGTATCATCCTAACATCTCACCCATGCTATGTTTTCAATCAAGGTAGCCTATAGTGAGTGTGAGATGATCCTAAGGTATTTGTATATACTTAATAATTTATTTCATGCAATTTTACACAAGGTTAAGTATCATCCTAACATACCACATGATCATAAAGGCATATATGTATTGATTTCATATTACGATCATGAAACAAAAGTATCCATCAATCATGCATTAGGTATACAATGATAATAAGTCAAGTATCACCTAACATCATGATTTATCTATTTATGGGTGCATTATCATCACCCAACATTATTTCAAAAATCAAGTCCCGCCATCCTAAGTCAACCAAAACATATGATATAAGTGAAATGCTTATGGTTGACTATCCTAGGGTTTTTCTAACTCTTAAGGATGAATTTAGGAACCCAAAATAAATTCTTTCCTATGGGATTCACTAAAAATTCCTTAGGGATCCATTTTCTAGCAATTGTTTTCTTTTTATCTTAACCCCTAGCAATTAAACATTTATAGGTCTTTTCATTTTTATTTTCCTTATATCCTAGGCCTTTCTTATTGAAGCTTGCTCTTTGACTCCCTAAGATCATGTTAAGGGTGTTGGAGTCAATTGTGAATTTTTCTAGGGTTTTGGTCAAATGGTCTACCTTTTCCCTTAAAGCCCTATTTTCATCCATACATGCATCATTAACATTAAAAGACATATAATTATCATGTGAGCATGCATTATCAAGGCTAGAAGAAATATTATCATTTATATTTAAACATGCTTGTTCTAATTTTTCTTCTAAATTCTTAATTTAAGCAAGCATGCATTTATTCTTTTTCTTAGCCCTAAATAATTCCTTAGTAAGGCTAGAAATCATTGGCATAATTTTCTTGGGAGGTAGATTCATTACCTCACTTACCAAATCCTCTTCCGATGATGAGGATGTAGAAGAAGCTCCCCCTTCACTTGAGCTCTCCTCACTTGAGTTTGCTTCTTCTTTTTCGGAGGAGGAGGTGGAGGCTAGGTCATCAAATGCCATTAGGGCAAGATTTGAGTAGACATGTTCTTCTTCTTTGGATGATGATGATGATGATGATGATGAAGAGGGATCATCTCATGTCCTTGCTTTTAGTGTTTTTGTCTTCCCTTTCTCCTTGGCTTTCTTCTCTGCTTCCTTCTTCTTGGTCCCCTTTTTCTTCTTTTCTTCCTTCTTCCTCCTCTCTTCTTTGTTCTTGTTCAAGAGAGGACAATTATCCCTTATGTGTCTCTCTCTTTGGCAATTATAGCAAATTATCTTCCCCCTTGGTCTTCTTCTCCTATCATTAGATTTATTAAATTTAAAACCTTTTAATGCATGTCTTACCTTCCTTACCATATAAGCTTCTTCCGTGCTATCCATGGAGGAGGAGGAGGCTTCATTGGAGGAGGAAGGAGTCTCCATCTTCTTCTTCCCCTTGTTGGCTAATAGTGACACTCCTCTTGATGGCTTGATGCTCGGTTCTTCACTTATTCCCTTAAGCCTTGTTTCATGTAGCTCCATGGTGGAGAAGAATTCCTCCAAAGTACTAACTTCTAAATTCTTTGACATGTAGAAAGAGTCCACCATTGAGCTCCATTTCGATGACCGGGGAAAAGCATCGATTGCTTTCATAAGCATATCCTGGTTTGAAAGTTTTTCTCCTACACTTGTTAGCCCAATTTATTTTTTTTTAAACCTAGAGTGTAAAGAGGTTACCTTTTCTCCCTTTTCAAGTTTAATATTTGATAATTGGGAGCGGAGGAGGTCTCTCATTGCAAGCTTGGCCTCCGAGGTACCTTCATGAAGCTCTACTAGCTTCTCCCACATCTCCTTGGCACTTGCACACTCTTCAATCCGGTTGATTTCTTATTGGGGGAGTACGTTGTACAAGTGATGCTTGACCTTTGAATTGGCAAGGTGCTCCTCCCTTTGCTTTTTAGTCCACCTTGACTTCTCTATTGGTTCACCCTCTTCGTCCCTAGGCATCTCAAAATCGTTTTCCATTATAAGCATGATATCGAAATCGGTTTCAAAGAATACTTCCATTCTCTTCTTCCGCCAAGAGAATTCCCCCTCGAATTTCGGCGGATGAATATTTGAGTCGGCCATCTCTTGACGAAGGGCCATCTCTTCTTCCAACAAGTTTGTAGGATCGATGTTGGCTGGCTAAAGGGGGGGTGAATAACCCTCTTTCGTCGTATGGTGGAATACGATCGTTCTTCTTGCATCGCTTGTCTCCGATTGTCGTTAGCGCAGCGGAATAACAATAATAATGGAAATACTAACAACACATACAAGCATACACAAGAAGAATGATTGTATTCCACCATACGACGAAAGAGGGCTATTCACTCCCCCTCTAGCCGGCCAACATCGATCATACAAGTGGTATCAGAGCATAAGTATTAGCCTCCCAAAGGCCCTCGCCCCTTCTCTTTATAGAGGAAGAGGGTTTCTTCCCGTTAACGAAGCGGCGGATCGTGATGCCGTCGATCGGCCCGACCCGATGTGCGTTGCCCAATAACGACTTCTTTCACGTTGGATTCCAACCAACGACTCCCACATCAGTCGACTGATGTCGCCTTCCAGTCGAGTGACGACTCGCTTCTGTGCCCATGCACAGTGCAATCAGTCTACTGCACCCCTTTAGCAGTCGACTGATGTCGACTCAATTTCCAGCCAAACATCAGTCGATTGTCGATCGACTTGGAGCAGTCGACTGCCATGACATGACAGTCGACTGGTGTCATGTGAAACTCAAACTTAACATTCGTTTGAGCTTTCGACAGTCGGGTAAACCTCAACCCTTGCAGTTGAGCCTCCGACACTCAGTCATTCGACCAAGTTCACTTAATGAGCTACTTATAATTCACTTATTCTCTCATCTCACTCGAAGTCCCTTGCTGAAGCTCTCTTCGTTCGCGGTCACATCCCTCGGCAACATCAGGCGCACGACTCTGCAATGCTCCTTCGCGTCTCTTGCCCTCGAAATCTGCTTCCTTGGCTTCGCTTCAAGTCATCTCGTCCGGTGGTCCCTTAGCAGCATCAAGCGCACAACTCTGCAATGCTCCTTCTCCGACTCAAGCACGAGGTTGTGAGTGGTGACACTTGCCTAGACTTTATGTGCGAATTACTAAGTCCTGCAAAACTCCAACATACATAATCAAATCCAATAATCCTAACTTAAACCCTTTGCCACACACATCAAAACCATATCATGGGTTGATTGCCCTAACAATCTCCCCTTTTTGATGTGTGACAATCTGTTTAAGTTAGGTAAACATTTGATAAAAATATTAAGGTAAGAAAGCATGTAAATAAACATGATTATCATCTCTCCCCCTTAATACATGAAACTCGCCCTAAATACAATTCTCCCCCTTAATATAACTTACTTAAACATACATATTTCTCCCCCTTTGACGCTATCAAAAAGATTAAACTAAGTTATTCAAACATGACATCAAGTCTAGGAAACAAATCATGCCTTAAAATATGATAAAAGAGGTTACTGGCATATTTTCAGTCGATCAGTCGACTGGTTCAGACTACCAGTCGACTGACACTCTGATTTCAAGTTTTTCTGATTTTCGGGCTGAATTTCAGAAATGCATTAAAAATTCTATAAAATTCGAAAAATCATGAAATTTGGGAAACACATTTCTTGTAAGTTACTTTATCAATAAAAAAATAGATTTTCATGAAAAATCATTATATTTTTGAAAATTAGGTAAAATCTCAAAAGTTGAAAAATATCTAAAGTTTGTATCAATTTTAAAGCATAGTTTTGCCTTGAAGCTTTTCAAAACGTGAAAATTCAATTTATGAAACAAGAAATGGTTTTCAAAACATTTGAAATATTCAACCATGATCTTTGGGCAATATGTCTATGAATTAAACATAAGTCTTCCCCATGATTGGTCTATTATTGTTATTTTGATACTTAAAATGACCATCTAAATGCCATAGACATTAGTGGATCATTTGTATCATCCTATCATCTCACCCATACTATGTTTTCAATCAAAGTTATCCTTATGGTGAATGTGAGATGTTCCTAAAGGTATTTATGTACTTAACTTTCAATTTCATGCAATTCTACCCATGGTTAAGTATCATCCTAACATACCATATGATCATAAAAATATATATGAATTAATTTCACATTATGATCATGAAACAAATGTATCTATCAATTTGTAATCATGCATTAGGTATAAAATCATGATAATAATTCAAGTATTACCCAAGGTATGATTTAAAACCTTATTACCCATGACTATGTGTCAAATATCAAGATCATAAATCATGATTACAAACATGTGTAATAATTACATTAACTATCATGATTTAAGCATTATTATCAATTTATGAACACATTATCATCACCCAACACTATGCTAAGAATTTATAGGTCATTAGTGTCAACATATATAACACTAAGTGTTGAGCATGATTTAAACTATTTATGAGTGCATTATCATCACCCAACACTATTTCAAAATTTTAGTCCCGTCATCCTAAGTCAACCAATTAACATGATATATGTAAAGTCCACATGGTTGACTAACCTAGGGTTTTCTTAACCCTTAATGATGGATTTAGGAACCCAAAATAAATTCTTTCCTATGGGGTTCACTAAAAATTCCTTAGGGATCCATTTT
Source organism: Wurfbainia villosa (assembly GCA_025175895.1). Taxonomy (NCBI): domain Eukaryota; kingdom Viridiplantae; phylum Streptophyta; class Magnoliopsida; order Zingiberales; family Zingiberaceae; genus Wurfbainia; species Wurfbainia villosa. Next base: position 101,994,815 of record CM045988.1, on the reverse strand, counting down.
CTAGCAATTGTTTTCTTTTTATCTTGACCCCTAACAATTAAACATTTATAGGTCTTTTCATTTTTATTTTCCTTATATCCTAGGTCTTTCTTATTGAAGCTAGCCCTTTGGCTCCCTATGATCATGTTAAGGGTGTTGGAGCCAAATATTTATCCGTCGAAGTTCGAGGGGGAATTCTCTTGGTGGAAGAAGAGAATGAATGTATTCTTTGAAACCGATTTCGATATCATGCTTATAATGAAAAACGGTTTTGAGATGCCTAGGGACGAAGAGGGTGAATCAATAGAGAAGTCAAGGTGAACTAAAAAGCAAAGGGAGGAGCACCTTACCAATTCAAAGGCCAAGTTTTGTCAATCATCAAAAAAGGGGAGATTGTTGGTGCAATCGGCCCGGGTTGACTCGAGTTTGACTCGAGCAGTATTTTGATGATAGACAAAACTTATGACATAAGATTGTCATAGGGAAGTCCAACATGGAGTTGGCATGGAAAATCCAAGCTTAGGCTTGGTGTGGGGAAAGTCCAAAGCATTGCGAAGCCGTGCGCTTGGTGCTTGGTGAGAAATGCATTGCGAAGTCGTGCGCTTGATGCATTTGAGAAATCTTGAGAACTTGGCAAGTTCATTAGGCTTGGGGTCCTTGAGTCGGTGAAGGATGACATTGCGAAGTCGTGCGCTTGGTGCATCCAAGGGACCGCCAGACGGGGAGCGAATGGAGTAAGGCCCAAAGGGGAAGCAGACTTCGAGGGCAAGAGACGCGAAGGAGCATTGCAGAGTCGTGCGCTTGATGCTGCCGAGGGACGTAGGCCAGAGGGAGAGAGCTTCAGTGGGAAACTCCATGAAGGGTGAGGTCGACTTGGCCAAGTGGCTAAGACTGAGTGTCGGATACTCAAACAACTTGGTGTTTGAGGTTTTACCCGATATCAGTCGACTGACATAGGTGTCGATCATTGCTCTAATCGACTAGGGTTCGTGAGCGAGTTGGGTGATTAGTCGATTTGCGAGGAGGCGGTCATTGCCGACACCATCAATCGACTGATGAGGGAGATCAGTCGATTGATCGGGGGTGTTTTCAGCCACATAATGATTTCCAGTCGAGTGCTCGCACTAACACTCGACTAATGGTGTTACCAGTCGACTGATGAGTATCATCAGTCGACTGATGGGTGATCCGTTGGAACTTAACCAACGTGGATCTGGCCGTTGTGAGACAACGACTACAGGACCAGTGGACTGATGGTCACGATCAGTCGACTGATGGGTGCGAAATCAGCTTGATGCAAGTTATAAATGGAGCTTAAGAGGGAGGATTTCGCCAAGACCTTTGTGAAGCTATTGGAGGGGAATTGCTGCTGCATTCTAGACCTTCAAGAGCCATCTAAAGCAAGCAACAAGCAAAAGATTCAAAGCAAGCGTTGTAAAGTGTTCTTTACGTGTATTTCATATTTGTCTTTGTATTGTTTGTATTTCATATTACTTAGTGTAATTGTTTGTGAGAGATTTCTCCACCTCCGACGTATTGTCGAGGAGTGTTAGTTAGTGTCGTGCGCATAACTAGAGCTCGGTGAGCTCGCCCGTGGAGTAGGAACCATTCGATTCTGAACCACGTATATCCTTGTGCATTGCGTGTGATTAAAAGAAGAGATTAAAAGAAGAGATTAAAAGACGGGTCCCTATAGCTTCAAGGACAATAATCATAGATGAAGAGATTAAAAGAAGTTTTAGAACAATTAATGCAAAAAAAAAAAAACAATCCAGAAGCATCATTACTGAAATCAAAAGTGAAATCTGTTGCATTTTTTCAAAACTTGTCGAGTTTAGCAACCGTTGAATGTTATTCACTCCATGTCTATAATGTCATTTGATAAAATTAGATATCCATCCACATTAATCCTTCATTTCCTCCTTTAAGAAAAATTATATACTGACCAGAGCCGACCCTAGGCTAGGCTTGTTCGGACGACTGCCCAGGGCCCATAAATTCATACATTAGATACACCATGGATTTAGGGCCTATAATTTTTTTTATACCAAAATTCACCATGATAAAGGCTCAACTAATAGGTTTCGCCCGGGGCCTTAAAATAAAGTGGGCCGACTCTGATACTGACTATACACTTCTTACTCATATGAGTAGGAGGTAGAGATGTATTAGTAAACTTGGTTCTCTAGGAAAGAAAATCATTAGGATACAAAAAGGAGAATCTCAACTGTAAAAACACACACACACACAAACCAATTGCCTCACCTACCTCATGGAATAGTTTTGACACAAAGAGCGCAGATAAAGGAGTTTGCTCCGCAGTCTTCAATACAATAGTATTTCCACAAGCTAAAGCAGGTCCCACCTTCCAAGCATACATAAGAAGCGGAAAGTTTCAGGGAATAATCTGTCCGGCAACACCAATTGGTTCATGGAGAACCTGCACATGATGTGGGCCATCAGCTGGCACAATGAGCCCGTGTATCTTGTCTGCCCACCCTGAGAGGTTAAATAGCAAGAGAAGAGTATATGATGAGAAAAACATTAAAATCAAGGACAGGTAAATGGGTCTATTACTCCATTGTATCAACGAAATGTCCTTACCTGCATAATATCTCATCACACGTGCAACCATTGGAATTTCAGCTTGGGCAGCCTGCTCATAAGGCTTCCCATTGTCCCAAGTCTCAAGTGCTGCAATCTCATCATTGTGTTTCTCAATCAGATCTGCGAAACGGTAAAGTATGCGGGATCTTTCCTGCATTATTGTTATTAGGTGAACATGAGAAAACTAACACAAATATGTAAAGAATACTAGTAATAGAAGGATAGAAAACATCTCAATCCAACAAGAAAAAGAAAAGCTAAGAGAACTACATAAGCTGTCAACTTAGGCCAAGGTCCTTCATCAAAAGCCTTGCGAGCAGCAATAACTGCTCTGTTGATATCTTCTAGGTCTCCTTCAGCAACATGAGCAATTACTTCCCCAGTCCTAGGATCCAAAGTCGGGAATGTCTTTCCTGTGAGCAAAGAACTTCCAAAAGTTTAGTTTTTATGCAATACAGACGAGAAAACAAAATCGATGAATGAAGAACATATGAGACAATAGAGATCAACATATGTTTTCTATGCAGAGACAGGTGGAAAATGAACCTGACGCCGAGTCCACAAACTTTCCATCGATCAGAAGCTGGTTATAGTTTACTTGAACTGGCGGTGCAATCGGTTCTTCAATTGCGGCAGCAGTGCTGAACCTTGGAAGAATTCCAGATGCAGAACCATCAAATCTATCTGAAAATTGTAATTTAAGCGATGCAGTCAGGCTTTGGACGTGGACTACAGATCGCATCATATCCAGATGCAGAACCATCAAATCTATCTGAAAATTGTAATTTAAGCGATGCAGTCAGGCTTTGGACGTGGACTACAGATCGCATCATATCGCATCAACAGGGGATATTGTCGAACAATAAATTTGAAAACCCACGTCGAATCTCCATTTAAGTAGAGATCAGGATCAGACAGAAACTCCAGAGAGCTCGCTGATCCACTCTGTTATTACGAATGCTCATTTGGATCGCAAGTGTTCATACTTTTTTGACATTGTAATCACATTCATAAAAAAATAAAAATAATAACAAGAGATAAAGTATAAGCAAACAAAATTGAATATTTCGAAACCACGCGAAAATCTAAGATCCTTAGGTCATTCGCACTCATCCATGAACATAGCTTCGAAACATTATCTACATCATGAATCAAAGGATAACGATCCAAGTTCCAGGGTTTTTGGAGACTAAAAAGCAAGTCTTTACAGAGAGAGAAAAAAAATCTATCCATCAAAGAATTCCAGAGTGCGTAAAAGCAAAAGGCTCAGTTCCTGCACCACCAATAAGGAATTGATTAAGCTACCCGATCATGATTTTTTTTAAAAAAAAAAAAAAGTCAAACGAGATTCATCGATGTTCCATCCAATATAAAAGAGTACTCCAGAGTCAAAACTTCGAATTTCAAAATCATTTTTTTCGGGATAATTTCTCAACGAAATCATCCGATCGTCTAAAAGCAGCCACAATCAAATTCGATCAATCCGGTATCCACAAAAAAATAAAATAAAATAAAAACTAAATCAGCACCTTTGAATCCCACAGAGTAGGAGGCAGAGCGAAAGAAAAACCGCGAGCGAGTGCGCAGAGAGGACGCAATCCACCGAGCCGCCATGGCCTTAACTGCTGAGGACGACGAGTAAATGAACCCCGCTGCCTCTCTCTCTCTCTCCCCCCAGCAAACCTCTACCAGATACCGCGATTTAACTCGGTACGCCTGCAGGGATTAAATTTCGGTACACCAACAAACTGTGTAATAATTATAAAAAATTTCATAAGTCTAGATTTGCTACGTTGTCCTAATCAAGATTATTTTTAGCAATGTACTAATTATAGAAAATAGTTGACATTCCAAAATTGTATAAAATTTAAAGTTTACAATTTCTTTCCTTAATTTTTTTTTAAAAAATAAACAGTCCTACTCTGCAGTTCTACGAAAATATTTTTTCGATAATTAAATAAAAAAAATCATAATTCTTATAAATCTCCACTCACTATTTAAATATATAAAAGAAACATGACGAATCAATTCGAATTTTATAATTATTGTTGAAAAAATTTGTCCGAAATAATCGGGGAGACAATAATCTGATATGATCTCGTCGAGGCTAGTGTTCGACACTATCTCCGTAAAACGATATTGCTCCGCTCAGATGCTTACGGATAGCAGCAATTCGTTTCCAAGATACAACACTACAAAAAAAAATAGTCATTAGCGACGAATTTAGCGACGAATTAAAAAAAAAATCGTTGGAAAATAAATTAGCGACGAATTTTGCGACAAATATTTTTGTTGCGAATAAAGCGTCGCAAATAATAGCGACAAAATTAGCGACGAATTTTTGCGACGAAAATTAGGGACGAATTTAAAATTTCGTCGCTAATTTTGTTGCAGAAGTTACCAAGATTTCAAAATTAAATCATGAGTTGCGACGAATTAAAAATTTAAATCGCAAATTTATGACAATTATTTTTTTCGTTGGTAATTTTAAATGACGAAATAAGAAATTCGTTGGTAAATTCTTGGTGATACAAATTAAATTCGTCGTAAATTTAATATTGAATTAAATCCAAATTCATCGTAAAAACCATATTTTGCGGAATTAATTTTTAGATTAGTAATTTTTGCGACGAAATAAGAAATTAGTTAGTAGATTTATGATGATAGAAATTAAATCATGAAATTTAAATCGCTAAATTTTGCGATGAGTTCTTTTTCGTTGCAAAATTTGCGGCAATTTAAATTTAAATCTCAAATTTAAATTCATGAAATTCGTTGCAAAATTTATCGCGAGTTGGATTCGTTGCTAAATTAAATTGCTAATTTACGATGAAAATTTAATTCGCATAAAATTAAATCGCAGATTTCTCGAATTTAGTAACGAATTTGTATTTTTAATAAGCGCTAAATAAATTTTTTTAACAGATTTCATCCGCTTTCGATATTCTATCGTATATACAAATTTTCACACACACACAACAAAATAATCTGATAAGTTCTAATATCCAAATAAATACATTCAATACAAACAAAAACACACACACATTCAATACAACAAAATAATATTCAATCATATCCAAATAAATACAAAGCAACACAATCGAGTTAAGAATACAACATTCCAAATAAAAAGTTATATCCTGACATTTTCAAACATCAATATAGTTCGATATTCAAATAACAATGTCTACAAAAGATCTAAACACATGGGAAAGAAAAAGAAAAGAGAATCTGTAGCATCACGACATTTTTCTACCGCATTAGAAAAGAAATAAACAAAAGTATCATACATTAAAAAACTATATAATAACACGAAAATAAATATGCAAAGACTTACAATGATGTGCATATTCAACTACATAAGGATTAACTTCATCGATCATTCTGTTTAAAGCAAAATAAACAAAGTCAATAAACTAAAAATTTTAAAAGTACTAATTAAAAACATGCATACAATATCATCATCGTCATACCATCATCGTCATGACTGGAGGAATATGACTTGGACCGAACTAAATTCTGGTCATAAGAAAGGCTTGTATTGTCGTCGCATTTCTATCATTTCTTGATCCTTTGTGAGTTTTGTTGTTGTATTTTTAGAATTTCGATCTCTTTCATGTATTATGCCCTTCAAATTGCTAACCTCCTCGGTTAAGTTATGTATACGTGCTCTCTGTGGAGTAGAAGAAATAGATCTACGAGGAGCATTATGCATTCTGCTTTCGGAGAACCCATACCTAATATCCTTCCCCTTTTGATCCTCCACCGCCTCGAGCCATAAATCCAAATTATTACTAACAGATGGCTCGGATCCTCAAGATCACCGTCTCTCAAATTCTCTCGAGATGAGGATAATCGATCATATCTCTCCTACAATTAAATTAAATTTTAATCGAGCATTTACATAACTAACATAATTAAAGTTATAAAGTAAGTTTAAAGATTAATTCAAACCTTAATTGCTCGAGCTCTATCTCCACTCCAAGTCTTATCTTTTTTTGGAAAGTCTGAACGAAAGTATCTATAAATTCGCTCCTTTCCCAATTCCTTAGACTAAATATAAGAATGTTAGAAATAAAATAATAATCTGAAATATATTTAAAAACTAATTGTAGAATTTAAAATTACCAATCTACGTGAATGCTCCTCGATATTTATAGATCCTCCGCGTATATTTGCGAGATAAGTCTCAATTACATACTTGATTTAATTTATTCTACTTGACTTCTTTTTGCTCTCATCAGTTGCCAATAATTGGAGATTTTACTCCAATTTTCCGACGTGACACAGTGGTTTTTCAAGTAGATTTGGCATGACTCAATACATGCCAGATATGATCGCCACATTTTTTTAAAAAAATTCTTTTAAGTTCCAAGTCTTGAGTAGGGTCCCAAATAAATCTCCGCTGAGATGGGAAAAAACAATTATTTATATAATCACTTATTAAAAATAAAAAATGAATAAATTATACCTGAAACACGCACCACCATAATACTTTTTGCGGTCTGGCGTGCTTGAGTATGACAAAGAGTCACCTCTCGATAGTTATTCACGATTTTATTGATCTACGCGAATAGCAGTGCGAATTTTCAAACCTACGATAAAGTGAAAAAAAATTGAATAAATAATTAAGATAGTTTAAAAATTATAATACTTATATTACTTACGAATCTCCAATCGGAAATATATATGGTCGACTTTCGATGTTCTCAGTAGAGGAGTGTCTGGCGGGTACAGGTGAATCAGAATGGGAAGGTCGTCTTGGAATGAGATGGTATCGCGATCATGTGAAGGTCCAGGCAGATCAGGAGGGCAAGTAGGTATAGTGCTGGTAGGCGGTGGATCAATCTGGCCACTACTAGTACTCTGTCGTCTCTGTCCACCACGTCGAAACTATCAACCAAAAACAAAATTAGAATAAAGAAAATAAAACTTTTATGCTTAATGAAGAACATGAAAAACTTACAATATGCATAATGAAGATATGAGAGACTGCGACTGCGCTAAGCTACGATGATTTCACCACTGATAACCTATAAGAACAAAATATACACAACATATAGAGACAAAAGATATAAATTTAACAATGAGACATTATATAAACAAATAATTGAGCTAAGAAAATTTGTAAAATTATAGTTTAAAACTAAAATTATATATAAAAAAACTTACCCTAGACGTCAAATTTCAAAGTCCTCATTATCATCTTCCTCATCCTCATCAGTATCCTCATCCTCGGTCTCCTCCTCCTCGTCCCCCTCCTCCTCCTCATCATTATCATCAATTTCAGTTGCATCCACGTTTATCACTACTCCGCTGGGATCTCGTAACGTTGGAATTATATATTCCTTGGTATGAAACATATTTGTAACTTTGTCTTGTTGATATGCAATGTCTTGCCAGCGCTCTTCAATTTTTTTCCGTGCTTTTGTTTTACAAACAACCCACCATTCATTTTTGTCACGCCTCAAACTAGGATATGGAGCATAGAAAACTTGAATCGCTTGTTGTGCCAAAATAAATGGTTCATATCTCTTATAAAATATTTTATGATTTATTTCAACCAAATTATACTGTGGATGCACCTTCATCCCTCTGACGGGGTCAAACCAGCGACACATAAATAAGATAACTCGCATTTCTGGACAAGGATAATCAATCTCTATAATTTCATCCAACAAACTATAAAATTCATTGCTTGCACCTCCATCATTGGAAGACTGAACACATACTCCACTATTCATTGTACTCTTTCCATTTCCATATTCTTGAGTGTGGAAATTATATCCGTTTATGAAATATGCTGGCCAAGTGCGTACCATTGCTTTTGGACCCCATGATAGATGGATTAGCAATTCTTGCTGAACTTGAGTTTGATTAGCATAAACCTATATTCAAATGAAAATGATATTTATTTAAAAGTTAAGATATGTGTAAACAAAAATGAGGTAATTAAAACTGCTTACATATGATTTGAACCATGGTGCAAATTCCTGATCGCAGAAGTGATCAAAGTCACGTGTCGGGATTTCAGAATATAAGTTTTGGAAAATCCTATAATAAAAAATTGTATTATAACATAAACAAATTAACACTTGACGAAGAAATAGGAAATATATACTAACTCGAAATATGGCGATACTTCTGGACAATTAAGTAAAACATATGTCTGGGCTGCCCGCCATTCTTGATCAGTTAAGTATCGTTGCTTACACGGTCCACTTGGTCGACCAAGATAATTAAATTTGAGAATGAATTCAAATTGGGATCGACAGGACCTTCATCATTCCTTTCGGATTTCCGTCTTTTTAGTGCGAGCGTGAGGCTCAAAATAATATGATGCAAAAGTTGTTACTTCCTCCACAATATATGCATTCACAATAGAGGCTTGACATGTGCCTTATTTTCACTTTTTCTTCAAATGATATAAGAATCGATTGTAATATAACAAATTGTATTAGAAATGAATATATAAACAAATTAAACATTTTTATGCAATATTAAGTATAGAATATCTATTATACCTTTCAAAAGGATACATCCATCGATAATGAATCGTCATCCAACTTTGGCCTCATATGGCAAGTGAACCAAAAGATGTTCCATTGAATCAAAAAATACTGGCGGAAAAATCCTTTCTAAATTGCACAAAATGATTGGAATGTCTCTCTCTAACTTCTCCATGTGTGAATATCCCAAAACTGTTGAGCATATATCATGAAGAAAAATACTTAACTCTGTAATGGCACCCCAGATAAAATTCGGTAAGAGTTCTTTAAAGGCAATAGGAATTAGTCTTTCCATGAATATATGACAATCATGGCTTTTCAAACCCATCAATTTGCATTCCTTCATATCGACACATCTCCCAAGATTAGAAACATACCCATCAGGAAATCTCAATGACTTCAACCATTCACAAACAACACGTCTCTGTTCCTTATTCAATGTATAAACTGCCTTTGGTTTTGGTCCTCTACTATTTTCATCAACATCAAGGGTGGGTCGTTTACAAATGAGTCGCATATCTTTTCTTGCATTCAGATTATCTTTTGTTTTTCCGGTGATATCCATCACTGTATTTATCAGATTATCAAAAATATTCTTCTCAATATGCATAACATCGAGATTATGATGAATCAAATTACTAAACCAATACGGTAACTCTCAAAATATACTTCGTTTGGTCTATTTATGATTGGTTCCATATTCATAAGTTGTACCATGTGGCTCTTCAATAACAGATGGAAAGTGAAGAACTCTGTACCAAATATCTTGACCTGTCAATCTCAATGGCGGAGGTGTTCTTTCAATTTGATTCCTAGTGAATTCATCTTTATTCCTTCTGAAATTATGATTTAGTGGTAAAAATTGTCTGTGACAATCAAAATAACTTGGCTTCTTACCATGCTTCAATCTAATCGACTTTGATCTCTCCATACATATTGGGCATCCTAAGATCCCTGCACTACTCCAACCTGATAGCATACCATAAGCCGAAAAGTCATTTATGGTCCAAAGAAGAGCAGCCTTCATTACAAACATCTGATTAGTATGAACGTCGTATGTAGGAAAACCTTCATCCCATAGTTGTTTTAGCTCTGCAATCAATGGTTGCATATAAACATCTATTAACTTCTTCGGATTTTTTAAGCCAGGCACAACCAATGTTAAAAACATATACGGTGTTTTCATGCACATCCCAGGCGGAAGATTATACGGAGTTAATATAACTGGCCAACAAGAATAGTATCTTCCTGATTTACCAAATGGAGCAAATCCGTCGACAGAGACCTAACCTAATATTTGAGTCTCCTTCAGTAAAATCGGATATGTTCTATCAAAATTTTTCCACGCCTCGCATCGATGGATGACACATTAGTCCCTCTTACTTCGATGATTTGCATGCCAAGTCATGTGTTCAGCAGTTGTCTTTGATGCATAAAGCCTTTGTAACCTAGGAGTTAAAGGCAAATAAAACAACTGACTATATGATTTACGTCGTTGCTGCCTCCTACTAGTGCTCTTGTACCTATCTTGATTACAGAATTTACAAACATCCACATCTGCATCATCTCCCCAATATAACATACAACCATCTCTGCACACATCAATTCTTTCCACTGGGAGACCTAATTCTTTCATCAGTTTTTTCATACTGTACAAATCATTGGGCAGTATATGATCACACGGCAATGCATCTTCAAAAGCTTGAACAAAATTATTAAAACACTCTTCAGACACATTATGCTCTGCCTTGACATTCAACATTCTTGCGGTGAACGATAGTTTAGTGTGAGTCTCACAACCAGCCCATAAAGGTGCATCTGCAGCACTCAACACCTCCTGAAATTTGAGATATGCTTCATTATTCATATTCTGACCGATATCTGTTACTTGCACCTCTTCCAAGGGTGATGCATTAGTAAACATTTGCTCAACTGTTGGAGGACAACTTGAAGTTGCACCTTGTGATTGGGGAATCAAATTCGGGCCCGCTACATCATATATCATCCTCTGATATGGATTTAATTGATTATAATCACTTTGATCCCTAGAGACTTGTGTGTTGTGTCTATCATAAACTTCATCAGATATAAATGGTTCACCATGACATGTCCAGTTATAGTAATTTGCAACGAATCCAAATCTACAAAGATGCTCTGAAACTTTGCTAGACGGTAAAAATCTACCATTGTGACACTTTCTGCACGGACACCTTATCTGATTACCATCCATAAACTCAACATTACTAGCTGCGAAATTTAAAAACTCTTGCAACCCACTCATAAATTCATCAGTTAAACCCCGACGTTCAGGTAAATTCCTATTATACATCCAACTCCTTTCACGTTGTATTATGTCTGTTTTTAATCAATTATATTAATATAAACTCATAGAAATTACAATAATACAAATATACAGTTAGTTCACATATGAATTCACTATGTTTAACAATCTTTAAACATAACCCAAAAAAGACAACAGTTGTATAGAGAGCTTACTGTTAATTTAGGTTTAAATATTTTGGGATGTTTAAGCCTGAAATGTTAAACAACTTAAGTTGATTGTGACAATTAATATCACAAATGAACACAATCCAAGGCATTGTGTGGTGTTAGAGATGGTTGCATGTGGGATAGTGTGGCTACCATTGGGCCTCACATTCTACTGATTAGGAATGGTTCAAATTATGTGTTGGGGTTTCGGTCTTAACGAGGACATCAAGACTTAAAATGGGGGTGATTGTGACACCCTAAATTTAGTGCCAAATTGTGAATTGTGGGCTAATAATATAGAGAAGCTTTATAAGCTTAGATGAGAGAGTTATTATTAACATAGGTCTAGGAGTTTTGTTAATCGGCCAATTCTCTCATCTAAGCAAGCAGTGACAACAAACTAATCAAATTTATTGAACATGAAAGATACTCATTGCAATTATGCCATTTAGGTCAAATTATTGTTGTAGATGTATAACAATCGTCGCAAATGAGACAGCTCATTGACACACGAGATCCAAGCGTGGCTCAAAATGTATCACCACAAGTTAATACTAATCTAAGCCTTAAACACTAGCTCCCACCACCACCGACTTTAAGATGCTTGTAATTACTCGTAGTATATGTGCATGATTTGCTCATCTAAGCCTTATAAAGCTTGTTTTATCCATAACTTCCTATATGTGACTAAACAAAATCATAAAATATTTCTTCCAACTTAGTACTTAGCATTATTTGGTATGTGTATCTCATGGCAAATTAAGCAAAGCTTTTGTATTTTCAGTTAACTATATATAGTTACAGAATAAGTAGGATAGCAGCATAAAGCTTCTGTAGTTATGGAGTTAAATATAAGAAGAAAAAAATTATACCACTGTGGTCATGCAGGCGTCTCAGCCGTGATTGGTGGTGCTTACACAGGCGGCGATCGTTTGACCTCTCGACAGAGAACCTAAGCCGGTGCCTACGGCTGGCCGTGGCGTGGGCGGCGGCTACGGCAGCCTTGACCGGCTCGTCGCCGTCACGTCACGCGGCCGCGAATCGCTTGACACCGACGCTCGCTCGCTGGCCACGGGTGGAGGCGGCCGGGGAAGTGTCGGACAAGCGGTGACGACTATGTCTTGCAGGAAGCGTCAGGCGCCGGCGGCCAGGAGGCTGCGGCGCCGACGGCATGGAGGCGCGGCCGGGCAGGAGGCGGCCGGAGGCGCCGCGGCCACCGGGGCACGCGATCGACAAGGGCTGCAGCTAGCTGGCGCCGCCGGGCTCGGGCGCCGCTCAGGCGGCCTGGGGCGCAGCCTGGGCCGACGGCTGGTCCCGCCGGGCCAGCCGGGGCGGCGGCCGGACGAGCCGGCGCTCATGGCTGGCTGCCGCGCGCGGCGTCGGTCGGCGGCGCGGCCGAACCGGCCGGGCCGCCTCGGCGGCGGTCTGGGGCCGGGCCGGAGGGCGGGTCGTGGTCGAACGAGCAGCGTCCGGCATGGCGAGGGGAAGACCGGCGGCGGCGGAAGGGAAGACCGGCGGCGCGGAGGGGAAAGGTTAGGGCTCGGGCGCGATGCGAGGAGAAGGGAAAAAATTAGGGTAGCGGGGTAAGTTAATTAAATTTTGCAACGAATCCAGGATTCGTTGCAAAATTTTAAAAAAAAAATTAAAGTTTTTAAAACGTTAAGTTTATTTTTTAATTTTAATTTAGCAACGGATCCGTGGATTTGTTGCAAAATTTAATTTTAAAAACTTTAATTTTTTTTGCAACGAATCCGTGGATTCGTTGCAAATTTGCAACGAATCCAGGATTCGTTGCAAATTCGCAACGAATCCTGGATTCGTTGGAAATTAAAAAAAAAAAATTTAAACTTTTTAAAACGTTAATTTATTTTTTAATATTAATATTAACTTTGCAACGAATCCACGGATTCGTTGCAATTTTTTTTAAAAAAAATATTTTAAACTTTTTAAAACGTTAATTTATTTTTTAATATTAATTTTGCAACGAATCCTTGATTCGTTGCTATTTTGCAACGAATCCACGAATTCGTTGCAAAATATTTAAAAATTAACTCGTTCGGCAGAACTTGTTTTCTATTTTTTTTAAAATAAATTAAATATCTGCGACGAATTCTGAATTCGTCGCTAAATTATGCGACGAAAATTATTTCCGTCGCAAATTGGCGACGAAAAAATAAATTCGTCGCAAATATGTGCAACGAATTCATAATTCGTTGCAGAAATTTGCAACGAATTTATTTTTCGTCACAAATTGCCGACGAAAATTTATTTCGTTACAAATTTGCGACGAAACCTAAAATTCGTCGCTATATTTGTTGCAGATTTGCAACGAAAATAATTTGTTGCTAAATTTCATCGCCAAAAAACAGTTTTTTTGTAGTGCAATGACGATGTCTCGGAATAGTAGCACTACAAATTCCGAGACCGACGAACCTACTCGTAGGCTTTTTAGACTCTGGATGCAGAGGATGGATGGATGAGATGAGAGAATGAGTTTGAGTTGAGTTCTCTATTCCATTCTCTAGGGATCTATTTATACTAGGTGAAGAGATGAGGTGCCCTTTGGTGAGTTTAATCTGAGCCATTGGATGTAGAGGGTTGTAACTCTTCATCAAACCCTTTGATCTCATCCATTAGATCTGAATGATTGTAACCTTTCAGATCATCCTTTGATCTTAGCCGCCAAATCCGGAGACGCTTCCGCATCGCGCTATCAATCTCTTCTTTGCTCCAACGTGGTCCATCCGATTGCCCACCACACCGCCTCCTCCAGTTCCCAACCGAGTGCCATGTATACATGACACATCACCCAAGTGCCACGTAGGCACTGCCATGTCACCCGGAGCATAAATTTAAGATCCACAATGCTCCTCGCGACAACGCGGCGGCAAAGCGTGCGCCAACAAAGCGCCATAGGCGCGCAAGACGTGGCGGTGGCGGTTGTGTAGCACCGCCGCCATCGATGAGAGTATATGTGCGTATTTGAGTTAACTCAATTAACTCATCAACACATATAAGGAAGTAATTCCTCTATGGAATTTCCAATGTGGGACTATTGTTCCCCTTACTTCCTTTAACTTTTAGGCTGACTTTAACAATTAATTTCTCATTCACCCATAATCGGTTTTGAGCAAATTAATAGTCTAGATTCATCTACTCGAAACGTAGATTTCGATTTTGAAGTCAATTTAGACTTTCAATGATTGATGGCACATCGATTTTCCTTTTCGAAACCGTATATTGGTCTTTATAAGACCCAATATCTAACATCCCCCACATGAATGGAAATTAATGCGTGTATACATGCTGACACTTTTATGAGAGTCCAATCGATAAGTCAATGCATCGAGAGAGGTAGCTTGTGGCTTTGAACCTTCCGTAGTAGAGTGCTATCGAGCATACTAGGCTGCGCAGTGAACATGATGTCTTGAACTGCTCAGTTGTTTGTGTATACTTAGACAATGACACCCACACAAGGACTTATCTCACCTACTTTTGGTTTTCATGGTTGGTTCCATTTTGGCCATGGACACCATCTTGGATTCATTGAAGCGGCCTGTCTTCACACTCACATAGGTGACACTTCTATCAAGAGTATCCTACCATACTCCACCTTATAAAGGTATAGAAGTCATTAAAAACATAAGCTTAACCTCACTACATGTGGTAGGACAGCACATATTCATCCTAAGACTGGGATAGAGATAATATATCTCGTGTGCTGTAACACAACTTCTGTAACTTCGTTGTCCCATTGAACCAAGATCTTGGGATCTCCAGTCAACAAGGTTGGGTTACCGCTACAGTCATTTTAGTTGTAGATTTTTAATCCCATTTCTCTCGATAAGAAGTATACTTGATCTCGATTTAGCCCCTTCGTAAGAGGATCTGCTAAATTATTTTTAGACTTGACATAGTCGATTGCAATCACTCCATTCGAGATCAACTGCCTAATGGTATTATGTCTACGACGTATATGTCGTGACTTACCATTATACATACTACTCTGTGCCCTTCCAATCGCCGATTGACTATCACAATGTATAAGTACGGTAGGCACAGGTTTTGTCCAACTCAGAATATCTTCCAAGAAATTCCGCAGCCATTCAGCTTCTTCAGCTGCTTTGTCTTAGTGCTATAAACTCGGATTCCATAGTTGACCGAGCAATGCACGTCTGCTTAGTGGATTTCCAAGATACCGCTCCTCCACCAATTGTGAATACACATCCACTAGTGGATTTGGAATCTTTTGTATCTGATATCCAATTAGCATCACAATATCCCTCTAAGACAGCGGGATATTTTCCGAAATGTAATCCATAGTTCATAGTATATTTCAAATATCTAAGAACTCGCATCAGTGCTTTCCAATGGGTATTGTTTGGATTACTTGTAAACCGACTTAGTTTGTTAACCACACAGGCAATATCCGGACGTGTACAATTTGTGAGATACATCAAACTGCCTATTATCCGGGAATATTCTAATTGTGATATGGGCTCACCTTGGTTTTTCGCTAAGTGTTGACTTAGATCCATAGGTGTTTTTATCAGAGAGAGATCGTGACGATCAACTTCTTCAACACCGATTCTACATAGTGAGATTGTGTCAAAACTATCCCTTCAGATGTCCTGAGAATTTTAATTCCCAATATAACATCAGCTTGACCCATATCATTCATATCGAAATTTTTGGTCAACATTTTCTTTGTACTCATGATTATCTCATGGTTACTACCCATTATAAGCATATCGTCTACGTATAGACAGACGATTATATAACCTTTAGGTGTGTCTTTGACATAAATGCATTTGTCACATTCATTTATTTTGAATTCGTTTGACAGCATTATTTTGTCAAATTTCTCGTGCCATTGTTTAGGCGGTTGTTTTAGTCCGTACAACGACTTAATAAGTCTGCACACCTTTTCCTCTTTTCCTGGAACTATGAACCCCTCGGGTTGCTCCATATAGATTTCTTCTTCCAACTCACCATTTAAAAATGCACTCTTAACATCCATTTGATGTATTTCAAGGTCATACAATGCTGCGATGGCTATCAGCACTCGTATAGACGTAATCCTTGTCACCGGTGAGTAGGTATCGAAGTAATCAAAGCCTTCCTTTTGCTTGTACCCTTTGGCTACAAGTCTTGCCTTATACTTGTCAATAGATCCATCAACTTTATACTTGCGTTTTAGTATCCACTTACAACCTAATGGTTTAGCACCAGAAGGAAGGTCCACTAATTTCTAAGTATGATTATTCATGATGGACTCGATTTCACTATTGACTGCTTCTTTCCATAATGAGGCATCGGGACTAGAGAGAGTTTCACTCAATATTCTTGGATCCGTTTCTGACATAAAAGTCATAAAGTCTGGCCCGAACGATTTCTCAACTCTAGCCCGTTTGCTCCGACATGACTCTTCATTTTGATAGTCAATAGTCCTTTTACGACAATTAAGTTCAGAGACGTCATTGTTGTTAGAACTTCCGTTGCTATCAATTTGAATGTTTCCCCTTTTATTTGGGAATACATTTTCAAAGAATATCGCATTTCGAGATTCTATGGTTGTTCCCACATGAATATCAGGAATGTCTGACTTGTGAACTATGAACCGATATGCACTACTGTTTTGGGCATATTCGACAAATATTGCATCGAACGTTTTAGGTTCGATTTTCATTTGCTTTGGCTTGGGTACTTCGACCTTTGCCAGACACCCCCACACTTTCAAGTATTTGTACGATGACTTGCAGCCTTTCCATAGTTCATATGGTGTTTTATCATTTTGCTTGTGAGGGATTTTATTGAGAATGTGATTTGCCGATAATAAGGCTTCCCCCCACAAGTTCTGGGGTAAGCCTGAATTTATCAACAAGGCATTCATCATTTCCTTGAGTGTCCGATTTTTACGTTCGGCAACACCATTTGATTGAGGTGAGTAAGGCGCCGTTGTCTGATGGATAATGCCAGATTCTGAACAAAATTCATCAAACGGTGCACCATATTCTCCACCTCTATCGCTACAAATTATTTTAATTCGTTTATCAAGTTGATTCTCAACTTCTGTTTTATAGGTTCTAAAAGCCTCTAAGGCTTCGTCTTTACTTCTTAAAAGAAAGACATAACAGAACCTTGTGCAGTCATCGATAAAGGTAATAAAATACTTTTTACCTCTTCTGGTTTGCACGAATTTTAAGTCACATAGATCACTATGTATTAACTCTAGAGGAGTCGTTGACCTTTCCACCGAATGAAAAGGTAGTCTCGTCATTTTTGCTTCCACGCACACTTCACATTTGTGTGTTTTGTCAACATCGATATTTGGTAATAAATTTAATTTGACGAGGCATTTTAGAGTGTTATTATTAACATGTCCAAGTCGATCATGCCATAAATTAAAACACTCGACAACATAGCTGGAAGCTTTTATTTTATTACCATCAAATTCACGGTGTACAGTCATTACAACCATCTTGAACAGACTTTGTTCTAAGTACCCTTTACCTACGAATACACCGTTCTTCGTAAGTACAAAATTATTTGATTGGAACACTAGTCTGAACCCGACTTTAACAAGTGCCGATCCAGAAACTAGGTTTTTTCTGATGTCGGGAACATGGAGCACATCAATAAGCGTTAGCTCCTTTCCTGACGTCATTTTCAGAACAACTTTGTCGAGTCCGACAATCGGCGATGTTGTGGAATTGCCCATATAGAGCTTTCTTCCATTTATCGGAGTATACTTGGAGAACATCGCCTTATCCGAACAAATATGACGTGTTGCTCCAGTATCTATCCACCACTGCTTCGGGTTGTCCACCACCGTGTTGGTTTCAAACACGACCGCAGTGAGATCAAGCTCCATGTCGTCAGAAGTTGTGACCTGGTTCGCAACTTCCTTCTGACCCTTGGTTGGTTTCTTTGGGCGTCTGCACTCTTTGGACATGTGTCCTGGCTTTCATGATTGTAGCACGAGCCCTTGAATTTCTTGCCTGGAGCCTTCTTTTTGAATTGCTTCGGCTTTTTGGTGTTCGGCTCAGCCAGGTTAGACATCTCGTCGATAGTCCGCTTCGTTCCTTTAGAGTCGGAGAATCTTCGATTATCCTCCTCTATTCGTAGCCTCAGGATCAGGTCTTCAAGCCCCATCTCCTTTTGCTTATGCTTCAGGTAATTTTTGAAATCCTTCCACGACGGAGGGAGTTTCTCAATTACCGCGACTACTTTGAACGACTCATTCAGCTTCATACCTTCGGCATCCAGATCATGCAATATCAGTTGCATATCTTGGATTTGAGATGTCACACTCTTGGAATCCATCATTTTAAAATCCAGAAACCGGCCGACGATGAATTTCTTCAAACCGGCATTTTCGGTTTTGTATTTCTTCTCTAGTGATTCCCACAGAGATTTCGCCGTCTCTATCAGACTATACACGTTATACAACATGTTGTCCAATGCATTGAGAATGTAATTACGGCACAGGAAATCCCCGTGCGACCATGCATCGCAAGCAGCCTTTGTAAAATACCGGAAAAAAAAAATAATATAAAATAAAATTATATTCCTCGTTAATTGATAAATTATCTTATGGAATTTTCCAGGATTTTTTAAAATTTTTTTGGATTTAAATGGAAGGTTTATGGATATTTTATGGGGATAAAGCGGATAGACTTTTGGTAAAGCCTGTTTGGACTATCGGTTAGGAACTTATGGGGTTAATTAAAATGTTTATATTTTCTTTTTCCCCGATTCCTTTTTCTTTGCCGATCTGTGATCCTTCTGCCCGATCCCCTTCTCCACCGATATGCCGATCCTTCTGCCCGATCCCCTTCTCCGCCGATCTGCCGATCTTTCTGCCGATCCCGACAGCGCAGATCTTCCATTTCCTCTTCGTTCCATCGCCGTCTCTTTCTATTCATCGCCGTCGCTCAAGCACCGGCCGCTCTTTCGCTTCTCCCGATCGAGCGCCTCACTGCATCGTCGTCGCAACGACAACGATCAACGTGGTTCCCTCTGTCGCCTGCCGTCGCGTGGTCGGACTCCACCGCCGGACCTTGCTCTTCCTACTAGCCGTCGACCCTGTTGATTGTCGGCCGGTTGTGGCATCAACCACGCAATCCCTCCAGCCGACGCGCAGCCACCCTTTGGTCGCCGCCGGATCTGGTCAGCCGTTGCCGGACGAAATCCCTTCAGCGAGCATGAGTCGCCCTTCTCACCTCGCACCCATCCCTGCTCACTCGCGGCCCCGAGCAGAGCAGCACATGTGCCAGTCGCCCCTGCTCGTCGCGTGCACAAAATCGATGGTCGTCGTCCCTGCACACGCGGCCGGTGACCACCAACCTTAGCCGTCGCCACTGATTACCACCGCGAGCCCTTTGCCTTAGTTACCGATCACTTGCATCATCGGAGCAACCGGTCGATCGTCGTTGGAAATAGGGTAAGCTACTGTTTATAGCTTGGATTTATAGGGTTATTCGATTGTCTAATCTATTGACTTTGGTGGATGTTGATTAAGGTTTGTAATGACTGTATTGTTTAGTTGTTTAGCTTGTATTGGTGTTTGGGCAGTGGTGGAGCTCGGTTTGTTCCGATGAACAGGACAATTGGGGAAAAACACATGTCGGTGAAGATCTGGTCGGTAAGATTTGTTTACCCTTATTGTTTTCAATGGAAATTGATATAAATTGGGTAGTGAGTAAAGATTCAGTTTATCCAGAAGCTGTGATTGCTGGTTTACATGATTAGAGAGTTGTTCTGGGTTGTGGAATATCCGGTTAGTATGGAATTGAATGTATAGACTAGTGTAGTGGTTAATTGGAAATGGGGGATTTTTAATTATGATGTTAATGGTACCAGTTGAGGGTCTAATGTGAAGGTTGGTTATAGTAAATCGACCTTGGATAATTTAGGAGATTTTCCTAAGTAGTAAGTCGATAAAAGAATGCGACTATAAGAACGATATAATAATTAATTCGTATTTTGTAGTCTGCTTGTACTAAAATGTAAGTGATGCTATTTGCAGGACGTGGATACGAGACAAGTCCGCGGCCGTGAGGATTTCATTGCTACGAGCATTTACAACAGGTGAGTAATTTCCTACCTGGTCCGGGTAGATGTATTGCACTCAGATTTAGTCATAGATATGAGCATGTTAGGTGTTTATATTATCTTGACCCTGCTCTTTTTATCGTATGCTTGATCTTTTACCGTTGGCTATTAACTCCATTGCTGATATCATGTTTATTTTATCATGATTAGGAGTTATACATATAGGTGATGTAAGTAACTTAGAATCTGTTTAAGTTAAGTGCAAATAGTAAAGTCCGGATGACAACCTGATTGTATATTGGGCAAAAAGGTCATCCGTAGGTAGATAATGTCTTTAACCTAGGGTTAGTTCTAGTGCCCTTAGGTTGTATGTTACCACCGAACATGTATTGGGTAAATGGTCGTAGGAATGATACTTAGGGTATCTCTATGGATCGGTGGTCCTAGCTTGTTATAATCAGATGAGTACGACTCTCTACAGGATAGAGAGTGTGTCCATCAGTTGAGTACGACTATCTACAGGATAGAGAGTGTGTCCATCAGTTGAGTATGACTCTCTACAGGATATAGAGCGTCGAGTAGATTGGTATGACTCTCTACAGGACAGAGAGTATTATGATCAGTTGAGTACGACTCTCTGCAGGATAGAGAGTGTGTGATCTGGTTAGTATGATTCTCTGTAGAATAGAGAGTCTATGGTGGATGTCTGTATGTGAGACATTGCATTCATACATTTACATGCACGCTGGCAACGATGTCTCTCTTGTGGTTGAGAGGGTCGCCAGTCATCCTGCCCCCACGGTTACTCATAGGAGGAGTCACCCGTGTGAGGGCAGAGCATTGTGGTGTCGCACTCTACCACTATAGACGGTGGTAGTTGGATTTGCATGCCGTAGTCCTGCGTGTGTGGCACTCGACCACTTATGGGTAGTGACTGTCGAAGTGGCCAACAGCAGGGACCCCCATCATGTAGCTTGCTCTTTACGCTTATATGCTACTCGATCATACTGCCCACTCGGCCACTCGAGAGTAGTGGTTGGTGTTGAGTTGGGACAGTTGTCATGCTCGAGCCACCGAGGCCACCGGGTCGTGGTAGCTTTAGGGTGGCCGCATGACCATGCATCCGCATTCTTGATCGATGACATTTTTGCATATTGCCATATATATACATATATGTATGTATGTATATATATATATATATATATATATATATATATATATATATATATATATATATATATATATATATATATATATATATATATATATATATATATATATAGATGATATATATATGCTTATCATGGCATTTGATTGTATTATGTTCACGCATTTGATCAGTACATCATATTCATGCATGTTTCTGCATATGTTATACTGATTGTCGGATATCGTATGGGTTGGATAGACCATAGATACCTTGGCCTGTAGCATGAGTAGATTATGTGTTGGTATTACTCTTCCTGTTATATATATGTTGGATATATGTTCAGGTTGGATCAGAGTAGCGTAGCAGACTTCAGGTATGTCTGCATTTTATGTTATTCATTTCAGTTAGATGGTATATGCTTGTATTTATATACTATGTTGATATACCTGTTGTACATCTAGATTATGTTGTCGAAATACATGTGATATTACATATATACATATTTTTTATTACCTGCTGAGTTTTACTCACCACCCCTGTGGACCCTGGGTTTTCTGTCGCCCAAGTAACAGGTAGCCGACTTCGTGATGGACTTGGAGCACCGCTGGCTGGCATCATCTCATCTCAACTCCGAGAGTCCGGATTTTTGGTGTTCTCATTTGTATTCCATTATGGATTTATTTTATATGATGATTGTAGTTGTGACTATTGATGTTGTACCCCTTTTCTTCCTTTCTGGTTTTATTATGGTATCCTGAGTCGGTGTTAGTCATACTGGTATGCATGTGTATTGTCGTTTGTGAGATTGTAGTATGTTTTCGCTGTGTCTTATGTAGTTTTTGTTTTCATACATATATATTGTTGTTATTGTGGGCCTACGGGTCTTGTATTAACCCGAAATGTTGCCACGTACAGGGGAGGTGCCGTCCGTTTGATTTTCGGCTTGGTATGCTCTCGGGGCGTGACAACTTTAGTGGTATCATAGCCCAAGGTTCTGCGATGCCATACAATTTATTTTTGTGTCGAATCTTGGATTCTCGGGAGTCGATTTATTCGGTTTTGGTTTTTTAGATGAGACGGACAGCGGCCTGAGCTCCAAGCATCACGAGGTAAGAATTCCTGAAAAAACTTATGGTTTAGTAGATATTTATCTAAACTTGATTAGTAGGTGTATACAATATAGTTATGACACCTGTGCAGACTTATAATAGGGGTCGTCCACCGAGGCGACCAACCGGAGTGACCTTTAGGGTTTATACTCCCGGTTATGTTGGCTATGCATTTAGATGCCTATACCAGGGAATAACCTGTAGTATGTTGGTTATTATTCGTAACCGTGGTATGAGTTGACCATGGGAACGATCTGTTGAGTATGTGAGTCTTGAACCGTGTCGAAAAGGTGATTTACCTTTGAGAGCCGACTGATACCGAGTCGGAAAAACATGGGTCAAGTCGTCACATTTCTGGTTGAAATCAGAGATTTCAGCCTTAGAGATTTTCACTAACGGTGCTAGTCAGATCATTACCTGTGGGTAATGAACAGACTTGTAGACTATTTGTGTTGCAGATAGCGGAAGGCTAGGTTACGGTGTTTCATAGGGATTTTATCCCTGAGTTGTTCATACTGAGATGTATAACTTTGAGAGTACTTTTGAGTACTTAACTCAGGTTATACCGAGAAAGAAGAGTTGTTTGCATACCATTATCGGGATCAAGCCGGTATTTGGTGATAAATGCATAAAATAATCTTCGGGAAATAATATATCACTTGATCATTGATTAGTGATGTTGAAAGAGAGTATTTCCCCGTGTCACTTTTAGTGACATTGTAAGGAATTCTTGAGCTTCAAGAAAAAGGGTGATCGGTTAGTAATAGTATACTGTGCAGAGTCATGAGACTTGCGGAGGTTACGACCACCTAATAGCTCAAGAAGATGAATGAATGATTTAAGTCACCCAGAGTTATTGGCTTATAGTTGGATTAGGATGCCGGAATCTTCTACCAGATCCTGCCGGAAGACGTTGGATTGAGACAGGAGCTTAGAAATGACTCCGTACAAGGGTTTAAGAGTTGGAGACCGATAAGCAAATATTGCAGGTCAACTTAATAGAGTCAGAAGTCTCCGACTGTTGGAAAAAGGAGTAAGATCAGGGTCACAGGCCTTGAGCTACTTTTCGATTATAGAAGACCAATTGCAGATCATCAGAATGTTCTTGTGGATATCAACAAAATTAGAACAAAGACTTCGAAGGGATTATGTGCATGCAGTGCAGATTACGAAGACACGCGAAACCAGATTATCCGTTGGAGCAGTTCAGCTGTTGCTATTGTTGAGCAACCAGTACAGTGGAGGAGGTGTACTTTGAAGATTCAGTTGAAGACTATCGATGGTGTTCCAGGAGGAAGATGCATTGTCTCGACAGCAGAGATCAACACAGAAGATGTGGGTTACCTTATCAGCATCAACCTACTACCTCAAGTGTGGTCAGAAGAAGATCGCCAGAAGACATTGTAGAGACTCACCTGACAACAACAAACAGCTACCTCGGATGTGATTTGCTTAGACAGAGGAGAGAGTATACGATGGTGGTCGATTTATTCAAGATTCTCTGATTGCACGTAGGATTAAGTGATGAGATCAGATGGTTTAGGAAAATCCCCGTGGCATTCGACGCAGGAATGTAACCGCTTTGTCGCGAACTGTTGGATCTGATCTGGTTCTCTTCGGAGAAAGGCCGAGACCTATGTGGAGCCTTTTGGATCGGATCAACAGATATTTGATCGTTCAAGGTATTATTCTAGTTTTACCCTCTGGATTAATATATTGAGAGATACTTGTAGTTACAGGTATCTGTGTCGAGAACATTCTTAGTTGGATTAGAAGGGTCCTTTACATCGACTTGTGGGTCGATGGTATCTTTATCGTCAGGTGAGAAGTGGACCAACAATTAAGAAGTCAAAGGAGGCCATTAGACATTGATAGACATATCTTTACTGTAGACATATCCTTACGGATGGTCAGGTTGTTGAGATTATAGTATGATTATGTCTCTCAGATGTGCATATAATCCGAGAGCATCCGGATGTAGTTTCGGATGAACTCCTAGTCTTGCCGTTGCTTAGGCAAGTGGAGTAGGCGATCGAAATGATTGCGAAAATAGTCCGGTATCGAAGATCACATAACAAGTGATATTTTTGTTGGTGCCGCCAATAGGGGCCGGGTCGTTACAGCCTTACTATCAGAATCATCTTCCTTAGCGGCTGGCGGGTCTTCACACAAAAACCGTACGAGGTTTAGCGTTGTCAGATAGAACAGCATCTTCTGCTGCCATCGTTTGAAATCGGCTCCGTTGAATTTCTCCGGCTTCTCTCCGGGTGGAACAGAGGTTGTGACTCCGGTGGTCGGAACGTCGTTGATCACGGTCATATCAGATTGCACCGAATATCATTTTACGATTGTTGAAAAAATTTGTATGAAATAATCGAGGAGACAACAATCTGATATGATCTCGTCGAGGCTAGTGTTCGACACTATCTCCGTAAAACGATATTGCTCCGCTCAGGTGCTTACGGATAGCAGCAATTCGTTTCCAAGATACAACGACGATGTCTCGAAATAGTAGCACTACAAATTTCGAGACCGGCGAACCTACTCGTAGGCTTTTTGGACTCTGGATGTAGAGGATGGATGGATGAGATGAGAGAATGAGTTTGAGTTGAGTTCTCTATTCCATTCTCTAAGGATCTTTTTATACTAGGTGAAGAGATGAGGTGCCCTTTGGTGAGTTTAATCTGAGTCATTGGATGTAGAGGGTTGTAACCCTTCATCAAACCCTTTTACGATTGTTGAAAAAATTTGTACGAAATAATCGGGGAGACAACAATCTGATATGATCTCGTCGAGGCTAGTGTTCGACACTATCTCCGTAAAACGATATTGCTCCGCTCAGGTGCTTACGGATAGCAGCAATTCGTTTCCAAGATACAACGACGATGTCTCGAAATAGTAGCACTACAAATTTCGAGACCGGCGAACCTACTCGTAGGTTTTTTGGACTCTGGATGTAGAGGATGGATGGATGAGATGAGAGAATGAGTTTGAGTTGAGTTCTCTATTCCATTCTCTAAGGATCTTTTTATACTAGGTGAAGAGATGAGGTGCCCTTTGGTGAGTTTAATCTGAGTCATTGGATGTAGAGGGTTGTAACCCTTCATCAAACCCTTTGATCTCAGCCATAAGTGCGCCAACAAAGCGTCCATTGCGCGCGTGCGCGCGTGGCGGGTGGCGGGCTTGCAGGTGCGAGCACCTGCTCATCCATTGGATGAGAGTATATGTGCTTATTTGAGTTAACTCAATTAACTCATCAACACATATAAGGAAGTAATTCCTCTATGGAATTTCCAATGTGGGACTATTGTTCCCCTTACTTCCTTTAACTTTTAGGCTGACTTTAACAATTAATTTCTCATTCATCTATAATCGGTTTTGAGCAAATTAATAGTCTAGATTCATCTACTCGAAACGTAGATTTCAATTTTGAAGTCAATTTAGACTTTCAATAATTGATGGCACATCAATTTTCCTTTTCAAAATCGTATATTGGTCTTTATAAGACCCAATATCTAACAATTATATCATTCTTAAAAAATTATTTAACATCAAAATTTTATTTTATCCATCAAATAAATTTTTATACAGGAGATCGTTCTCATAATTTTTTTAAAATTTGATCATTGATCATTATTTTAATAGGAAATCGAATTGTATTTTTTTTTTTTTTTTGTGAGGACACCCTTTTACCTAAAATACACAGTGTTGTTGACGCATTCAAATGACAAATAATTTTGCATGAATGAGACAGGTGGAAGATTCTTCTAATTACGAAGAAATTTCCACGATCGTTTGACGATGAAGGCGATGGATATGACCGTGAGTCGAGTTGGCAAAGGGAAACAGGGAACATCTTGAATGACACGGGGAGGAGCACAATTTATTGTACTTCGAACGAATTTCGAATTCGGCCGTTTTAATCCATGTGGTCCCTCCCACCCCTTGATATAAAAAATATCTCGATTTTTTTTTTTTTTTTAATAATTTAGATGAGATCTGCTGTGGACCGAGTACATACCGCGGAGGGTCGGAATCGACATAACTGTTGTGCGCGATATCACCCACGCACGGAGCCTGGAAAAATGCACCAGCTGGACGAACGCCCTAGACAAACCATCGACGCACGAACGACTAGGGTCACCTGAAAGACGATCGTTATGTACGCACACATACCACATAAAGGATGATCGTGACGCCCCTGCCGTGTCGCGCCCCTGCGGCGTGCTCGGGCCCCTACCGCGTGTTCGTGGCAGGCCCTGACACATGCTCGTGATGGCAGCAGCTGTGAGCACGCGAACGTGCTACCGCAAGCACGCGTCGTGCTCACGACATCACTCGACAGCTACCGCACGAGCTGCAGTGCACTCGATCTCAACAACGAGTAGCTGTTGCGAGCTCGCAGATCGGAGCTGCCCGTGATAGCTGCTGCGATGTCGCACTGCGAGCTAGTGCTCTAGCAGTGGAAGAGGAGAGGTGAAGAAGTGCGTACCGAAGGCATCAATCGGGCTAGATAGGAGGCGTGCGTGAGAAGGGGAAAGGAAAAGGGAGGTGGGATAATTAGGGAAAATCGACAATAATTTATAATTCGTTGCGATATTTGTCGTCAATTCATCGACGAATATTGTATTCATCGCCAATTAAAAAATCCAACGAAATATTTTCGTCGCTGAATTTATTGCACAATTTGCAATGAATTATTAAATCGTTGCAAATTCTACGACTAATTCATATTTCATCGTAAAATTCTACGACGAATTTTATTTTTTGTCACAAAATTGACAACGAAAATTAAATTCGTTGCCAAATTAGCGACGAATATTAAATTCGTCGCAAATTTATTAATTCCCGCCGTTATTTTTTTCGCCAAATAATTGAAAATGTTCGATGAAAATATCTCGCCGTCAAATTTGTCGGAATATTTGCAACGAATTCTAGATTCATTGTAAAATTTACAACGAAAATAAAATTCATCTAAGAGTTTGCATCGAATCTCAATTTCGTTGTAAATTTTACGACGAAATTATATTTAGTGGTAAAATTTTGCATCGAAATTGATTTTTCGTCGCAAAAATCAAAATCGTTGCAAAACTGTGACGAAATTTAATTTGTTACAAATGTTTTTTTATTTGCAAAAAAAAAATTATTAGAAATTTCGTTACTAATTGGCGACGAAATTTCCAATTCGTCACAAATTTTGTTGAAAATTTGTAACAAATTATTTTTGTTACTAAATTTTATTATTATTTTGATGTATTTTTATAGTGATAGTCTCTTTATGATTTATTTTTCTTTATTATCACTGAGAGACCGATGATGAAAAACACTCAGAGCGAGCATAACTATATTTTGTTACAGATATACTATACTATATCAATATACTATCAATAACTTGTGAATTCTAACCCACTAGAATTTGAAGTATATCTCTGTAAATATTACGACTAATTAAGGATAGAATAAGTTAAACATTGCGATTTTATTTCATTTTCTTCTTTTTAATGGAAGACGTCTAATTTGAACATCGATGGTGCCTCATCGGATAACTCTCGACGAGTCCTCTAATACATGTTAATTTGTACAAATCGATTAATGATCTCAAGTATTTCATTGACAATTTTAATACGAGTGTGATATGATTAATCGGATCGAAGATTTATATTCCTATGTCAAACTTAAAAAAAAAACAAAATGTGTGACGTGGTTGATGGAGATAAATTTAATCTATAGCGTCCTTTCTACTCCCTCCTGTAAAAGGCAGATATTAAAAACAAAATTTGTAATGTATTGATATGATAATATATCCTATAAAAGAAAAAGTCAATTTTATGAAATGTTGATTTTTGATACATTTAAAATGTCTCCCGAATGATTGGATTTATTCATTTGCTACCTCTCAATATTTTATTATTATAATATTTTTACATTGGCACTTTAGTAAAGAAGGATAATTATGGAATAGTGAAATTAACTAAGGGGGATGAAATTAATGATGATATAATTCAAATAAATAAAATTATAATATGGATTAGAAAATAAATATAGTAGAAAAGTAAATTTTAGATTAATTTATCCGTGATAAATAGAAAATATTTAAAGATTGCCTTATTTGTAATAAATTAAAATTTTAATATTTATAAATAAATAAATAAATAGACAATTATATTCCATAGAAAGATTATTATTTCTATTTTGAATGTCTATTTTTATATTTATTACTAAGTTGGTATCGTGATGTATGTTATTTGTTAATGACATTGTTTTGGTAGATGTTAAATTAAAATTTTAGCGAGAAATACTAAAAGTGAAAGATTTTATACATTATAGAGTAAAGACAAAATATATGGAATTTATGTTTAGTAATATTAGACGTAATGAGACAAGTGTTAAAATAAGAAATAATGAGTGGTTTGGAACTGAGAATTTTAAATATTTAGGATAATTTTTGCAAGATAATAGAGGAATTTTGAGAGATGTCTTATATACAAACAGGATGGTTGAAATAGAGGAAAGTATTTAGTGTTTTATGTAATCGTAAAATACTTCTAAATTTAAAGAGAAGTTTTAAAAAAACGGTGATTAGACCTGCTATGTTATATGACACTGAATGTTAGACTACGACTTGAGCACATGAGTAAAATGTGAGAGTTGCAGAGATGATGTTAAGACGAATGTGTGGACATACGAGGATGGACAGAATAAGAAATGAAAACATTAAAGAGAAAGTTGGAATTGCATCTATTGAAGGAAAGTTCCAAGAGATACGTTTAAGATGATACAAATATATACTTAAATTACCAATAAATGCTCTAGTCATGATGTGAAACGATGATAAAAATACACATCAAATGAGGAATAAGAAGATAAAAAAAAAGACTTGGGTGACAATAATAAAATAAGATAAAAATTATTTAAATATAGATGATGATATAGTATGGGATAGATGTCACGCCCCGAGAGTATGTCGGTCTGAAAATCAAACGGACGACATCTCCCCTGTACGTGACAATATCTCGTTTTAATACAAGGCTCATAGGCCACAACAACAACAACAAATAAATATGTAAACAAACTAACTACAATAAATACACAGCGAAAACATAAAACACAACATCACAAACTACACACATGCATATGTTGGTGCAATCGGCCCAGGTCACGATTGACCAGGACTCGAGTTTTGACTCGAGTGATGTTTTGATGTTTCGACAAAAACATATGACAATGTAATTGTCATGGGAAAGTCCAAGTCTTGTGTACTTGGCATGGAAAGTCCAAGTGGAACACTTGGCATTTGGTAAAGTCCAAGTCTTGAGTACTTGACATGAAAAGTCCAAGTGGGACACTTGGCACATGAAAAGTCCAAGCATGGGTCTTGGCAATGTAAAAGTCCAACATAGGTTGACAAGGGAAAGTCCAAGCATGGTCTTGGCATTTGAGAAGTCCAACATGGGTTGGCAAGGGAAAGTCCAAGGGAAAGTCCAAGCATGGTCTTGGCATTTGAGAAGTCCAACATGGGTTGGCAAGGGAAAAGTCCAAGCATGGGTCTTGGCAATGTAAAAGTCCAACATGGGTTGGCAAGGGAAAGTCCAAGTTTGAGTCTTGGCATGAGAAGTCCAAGGGGTTTGATATTGGCTGCGTAAAGTCCAAGCGGGAGTCTTGGCAGCATAAGTCCAATGGTTGGCGGCGTAAAGTCCAAGCGGAGTCTTGGCGGCGTAAGTCCAATGTGCCTTGGCGGTGTAGACACCGTTAGTATGACATAGCTGATGGAAGCACCTAGAGGCTAGCGCGATGGATGAACAAGTCATGGATGACTTGGAGGGATCCGAGAGGCGTGAGGCTGATGGAGGTGGCTAGAAGGCTTAGGTCTAGGCTAAGGGTGGTCTAGCAAGTATGGGGGCACCATACTTGGGTTAAAACCTCATTTTTGAGGTTAGCAGTCGATTGACATTATGGCGGTTCATTCGCGAGTCGACGAGTTATTTGCCGGTTTAAGCGAAATGCTCTAGCGATCATTGCTCATTGGAAGCGATCGGCGGTGTCGGCAACGATCGGCGAATCGGATCGTCTGCCGGTCCAATGTCAAACGAGCGCTCGCGTAGCCGTGAGCGATCGACTACGGGTAGCGATCGGCTATCAATGTTGGAAGTCGACTGCCAAGAGATCCGTTGGAGTTTTTCAGCGTGGATCGAGCCGTTGTCTCACGACAACGATGGCATCGATCAGCCCAGTGACTTATGGCGATCGGTGATGGGCGGAAATCCATGTCGCCGCAAGGATAAAAGGAGCTCGGCGGGAGGGTTTTATCATCGTTCTTAAGCGATTTCTTGGGCGTTTTGGCGATTTTACTGCATAAATCGGGTCTTCAACCACGGTTCAAGCGATCAACAAGCAAGCAATTAAAAGACATTTGTAAAGCTTTTTCTTTACTTATATTGCATTGTATCTCATTGTATTTGCTTGTATCTACTTAGATTATTGTTGTAATCTTTTATACGAGGTTTCTCCACCTCTGGCTTATTGTCGAGAAGGAGTATTTGTGATTAGTGAGTGCGTGTGCATCACTAGGGCTCTTTAGAGCTCGATCCGTGGAGTAGGAACCGTTCGGTTCCGAACCACGTTAAATCTTCGTATTATTGTGTTTGTGATTGTATTTTGTTATTGTTATTATATATTCCGCTGTGCTAACGAAACTTGTAGACACAAACACGCGAACGTTTTCCATCTACGCAAGAGTAAACGTTATTCAACCCCCCTTTAGCGGCGTCAAATTTCCAACAAGTGGTATCAGAGCTCGGTGGCTCTTCAACGGATTAACAACCGGGAGCAAGACGCTAGAGGGTGAAGATGGAATTCCAAGACAAGCTTGAATGGGATATCAACACACCTATCCCTTATACCTTCTATGGACAAGAAGGATTCAATCAATGGAAGGTGAGGATTGAAGAATTCTTGATGATGAAGGACTTTGAAGAGTGGGGCATTTTGATGGAGGGATTTCAATATCCAAAAGGGCCCAAGGGAGGAATTCTCAAGATGAAGAAATGGACCGAGGAATAAATCCAAGAGTTCGAAAAGAATACAAAGGTAATTAAATTCTTGGTTGATTTGATTCCTAATAAAATTATGTGTGAGCTAGGTGAGTACAAGGATGCCAAAGAGCTTTGGAGTCAAGTGGCAAAATATCATGAAGGCTCACAACCGGTCCAAGAGGAAGAGACCGAAGAGGCTAATGCATCATCCTCACAAGTCAGTGAGGATTCGGAGGTTGATAGGGAATCAACATCCGGATCAGAAGAGGTGGAGGAAGTGGAAGAAGCATCCACCTCAAGGATTGAGGGGGAGGAGATAACTTCCACACCGGAACATCAAGAAGAAGCTTCGACATCCGGTCAAGATGAAGAAGCCCAAAGTCCAATTCCGGTCTCCATTAACCTAGGTAACTCAAACATATGTGTTAATAATAAAATGCATATAATATGTTTTGAGTGTAGGGAAACCGAGCACTATAAGAGCAAGTGCCCAAAAAAGAATAGGAAAGCTCCACCGGCTCCAAAGGTTAAGGATGCCGGTCCCTCAACGCAAAAGAGCAAAGAACAAGTAATTTGCTTCAAGTGCCGACAACCGGGACATTTCTGGAGTCAATGCAAGAAGGGGGACAAGAAGACTCAAAATGGAGCATCATATGTAGGGGGAGCTAAGGCAAACCCTAGGGTAACTTCTAATTTTGCTCCTTCTTCAATTTACAAGCAAAAGCATGCTAGGGATTTCAATTCTCTTGCAATTTATGAAAAGCATGCTAATAGGAACAAGTATTTTTGCTTAGGAGCTAAGAATGTCTACTTAGATAATAGGGAGAAGTTTGGGACTAATGTCCCTAAAAACAATTTACCTAAGGACAAACCTAAGTCAAATAACTCAAGATCATTTTTACCTAGGGAGACAATTAGAAAGGTGCAAGAGCACCTAGGTCTAAACCCTAAATGGACTAGGCATATGCCTAGAAAGTCTCATGCCCAAGAATTTAATCAAAAATCAATTGGGCAATTAGAATTAGAAAACCAAGCCTTGAGGTCAAGGCTTGAGAAACTAGAAAAGACCCTTAGGAAAACACAAAACCAAGTTAAAGGGTCTAATGATCAAAAGTCTAGGTCTAGATCTCAAAGTCAACACCTAGGACCTCAAAGTCAAAAGTCAACCAAGGGCAAGCAAGGTTTGGGTCACAAACCTAAGCCTAAGGTGGCTTACCATAGTGTTCCATTTGATTATGGAACACAAACTAGGTATAAGAAGACCAAGGTTACTAGGGAAGCTATCCCTAAGAGTAACCATAGTTTGTGCCTAGTGGCTAAGGTTTCTAGGAAACCTAGGGTGACCACTAAGAAGGTCGCAAGGGGAGTTACCCCTAGAGTCAACCTAGGTAAGACCCAAATGACCAAGGCTAACAAGTCTAGGAGGGTCATTAGGAAGGTATCTAGGGAGGTTATCCCTAAGGAATACCTAATTAACCCTAGGAGCTCAAATCGGTTTTGGGTTCCTAAGAGCGTGATTGATTCACGCTAGATGGGTTTAGGGTGTGCCAACCTTGATTGGATGGATAGTTAACTCAACCATGGTAAAGGTGACACTTTAGGATATTTTCAAGGTTATGGTTACCTTGGAAATAGACTTGAATCAATATCCTAAAAGATTTTAGGATGTGCCAATGTACTTTTGAAATTAAGAAAAATTAATTAAATTGACACAATTTAGGTTTAGAGGTTGGTGTGTCATTTTGGGTTTTTGGCACACTAGGGAGATTAGGTTAATATGGCAAAATATGATTAATCCCAACAAATGGCAATTAATATTAAAATTTAGGTATTATTATACCTATATATTTTATATGTCATGCTTTGTTTGCCATATAACATGCCATGACATCATGCTTACTTTTAATCATTTTATATGTCATGTTCATGTTTTAGGATTAAGGTTTTAAATGTCATGTGTTTTTAGATTTCATCTTATGCCATGACATCATGATTATGAGCATATGCTTATTTATATCATCATTAATGCCATAATCATTCATGTATTTAAGAAAAATTTCGATTGAAATTGATTTAAGGACTATGACATGACTTGGAGTCCCATTCATAAGGGAATCAAGTAGGGTTGCCTTAGAAGATGCATGAAACCCTAGTTTTAAATGAACCAAAACCCACATCTCACATCCAATTGACATGTATGTGTATTTATATACCCTAGATACATGTGAGATGCTAGGATATGAGTTAAGTTCAAGGTGCATAGTTTTTGCATCTAGATGAACTAAAACTCATCTAATTTCAAATGTGGATCATTAGGAAAGCTTGTGTACAAGTCATGTGCATAGAGCCCCAAAACATGGTTTTGAAATCATTTTATAATCAATTTAGAAAACCTTGGTGAAGTCTATCTTTTGATAGCAATCACCATTGATGAAGTTGATACAGAATAGGGCCAAAACATTGAAAATTTCAATAGTTTTGAGTTTTGTATCAAACTCACTATTTTATAGGTAAAATAATTTTCAAATATTTTTCACCCATTGTAATGACTATAAGTAATATACGTATCAAATTTTATGATTTTTCAAATTACGTATAATTACTTATGTTTTTCAAATCTAAATCGATATTGAAATTGGAAATTTCAGTATCAATCGACGCTTAGTGGCGATCGGTGATATGGGTGGCGATCGTGATTCTTGTCGAGTCATTGCCGGTCTGATTTCGGGTTAACAAGGTTTGTTTAGCCCGTGTTCAGCTATGGAAAATGTCACGCCCCGAGGGAGTCCCCGCCAGACAAAAATCTGGCAGCATCTCCCTTGTACGGGTGACAATATCAATTTTTATACAAGGCCTACACGGCCACTATACATCGGTCAACACGACCGGAACAAAAACATCTACACACGCAAATCATAAGGCCTCAGGCCAACCATCATAGTAAATAAATGTAGTCTATAACATCTAGACTTACCCCTTCTGCCATCTGAGCAGGAACATACAACCAAACTACTTGAATAGTCCATAAGGACACCACAATTATTCCCAAACTTCCATAAGTACATAACCACAACATCAGGACCTATACATATCCTCTATACAAAATCCAAAAACCAATAGACCAATAAAACCTATTTATTTCGACGAGGGGATTGGTACCGACTCTCCGACAAAGATCATCCCAAATAAATATAAAACCACAGGATAAGTTCAAAGAACTTAGCGGATATTTATCGATATGAATAGCAAGAAATAGCTAACAATACTAATCATGCCAAGACACCATCTCATATATAGGTAAGCAAGATCTAAATGCAAAA
This sequence comes from Wurfbainia villosa, assembly GCA_025175895.1. Taxonomy (NCBI): domain Eukaryota; kingdom Viridiplantae; phylum Streptophyta; class Magnoliopsida; order Zingiberales; family Zingiberaceae; genus Wurfbainia; species Wurfbainia villosa. The sequence goes on along the minus strand of CM045988.1, from coordinate 101,959,562 downwards.
GGATCAGACTACCAATCTCCTACTCGATATAGGAGCATGCGCTCTACTATAAGAGATAAAGTCATCACCATAAATGAATATGAATCTCAGATGCATGACAATCATATGCAACATCCAAGGCATCAATACAATAATGCAAAGAAACACAATACAAATGCAATCCGCAAAAATGCATGTCGCATATGACATGGTCACCCCTCGACGCTACCACCGCCACACGCAATGGTGAAGCCGAGTGGGTAGGCACTCGCCAGCTCTGAGTGACCGAGTGGACAGGATGCTGTCGGAGTACACCTATCCTCCTGCCCCAAACATAGTGGGGGAGCTAAGCTCTCATCTCCCGGTGTTATAGACCAGAGGAGGGATCCCTGCCCGCTACCACGCTGCCTCATCGCTACCCATGAGCGGACCAGCGGAGCCTGACAGAGCAACTGTACACACCCTCCTGATGTACCACTAACCCATGAGTGGCAGTGTGTGCAGGCCATGTAACTGGCTGCGGGCTCAACAATAATGGAACCCCGTCCAGCCAGCATGCAATCATGCAAGATGGTGCATGACACTAAAGCATGTAATACCAACTAACATACGTATCCGAATAATATGCACAATAAAAAGGTACATATACATGATCCAAGTAAAACAGGGAAAGTATAACTATAAACTGATCAAATGCATGTGTCAAATAGGCATAATAACATGCAAGGTAGATAAACATGAAAATTATTGCAAGCTATAACTATCTAGCATATCAACATGACTATATCAAAAAGACAAGTCAAAATACCCGCCTGATAAAATATCCACAAAAGAACCAAATCGTCACGACCGTGAACTCGTGAAATCAAATCTGATACAAAGATAATTATTGTTAAGCACAATATGCAATTCACCGACAAATCGAATACTTAATCGGTTTCTTACATACCCAATTAACCCAAATCAATTTCCAATTCCACTAATTTATCCAACCCTTACACAGTCGACCAAAACCACCCAAATAGAACACCTCAACCCTCACAGTCAACTCACTCAATGTTGTTGTGAACCACAGTAAACCATTCTTACCAACTGCTGTGAACGACGATACACCAAGGCTTACCCCATGGCACAACCCTCACCAACCTCCGGCACAAATCGGAGAAAAACAGCTCCCTTCCACGAGCTACTCTTTTCCACCGGTACTAACTCCGGCGCTGATCGATAGTGAAACCCCCAAAAATCCCTAGATTCGAACAACCCGTAGGTGGAAAGAACGGAATGGACAGAGATTTACCCGCTCTTGAGGCTGCATCGGCGAAATTTTCCAGCCACCCGCCTCACCGTCGACTCGTCCGTGAGCACCGGCGAGGAAGCGTCGCTCGGTGAGGAGGGGATAAGTCCGACGACGCTGGCTGCGGCGCGGTGGGGGAAAAGAAAGAGGCGCGGTGGTCTGTGGCTGCGGACGCGGACGCGAGGAAGAGAAAGCACTGCTCTGGCTCGGTCGTGGCACCGCCGCCGTCAATGCCGAAGGAGAAGGAGGAGAGGCAGTGGCCTGGCCGCCGGCGCTTGCGGCTCGACGAGAAACAGCAGAGAGGGGGCGCGCGCGGAGAAGGAGACGGTAGAGGACGTCGGTGTGGCTGCAAACGCGAGGAGAAGAAGGCTGGGGGGGTGGAAAGGTGTCGGTGTCGCGAGGAGGAGGCGGCGGAGGGGCAGTTACGGTGAGGAAATCGCGAGAAAGAAAAAGCTGAGCGCGATAAACCGGATTACCCCAATTAACCTAGATTAGTTTTTTTTTTTAATAATCCCCTAACCTTTCCCATTAAATTAATTATCCCTATAAATACCCCGTATAAACCCCGTTTAATTCCCGAAAAATTCCATAAAAATTTCTAAAATTCTCCAAAAATTCCGAAAATAATTTCTAAGATTATTTTCTTAATTTTGGCCATTTAATTTAGTGTTTTAAATTTCGGTATTTAACAGAAAAGGTTCCTAATCACTCCTAACCCTAGGATATGCTTTAGGAAGCATTATAAAGGGTGAAAATCCATTGGATATGGATTAGGAGCTGTGTTAGGTCAAAGTATCAAATTTATGGTGAGTGAAAGTTCTTTGTTGAACTTAGAACCTTAATTTTGATGGTTTAGAGTTCTTATTGGCTTAGGGGCTTCCCAAGGACATTGTTGGTGCAATGGTCAAGGGGAAGCAAGCCTTTAGGGGGAGGTATTCATCTTGGGATGATGGATGTGTTTTTCTACTTGAAGAGGAGAAGTTATTAGGAGAGTATCATCAATTGGGAAAATTGATGGGTTTTTGATACCCAATTTGGAAATTGGGAGAGAGTATAGGATTGCCTCTCTTGAGTGATATGTGAATTATCACTAGAAAGATGGTAGACATCCTAGGTATTTATTTTTGGATCAAGGGGGAGATTGTAAGATCTCATTGGGACATGAGACATTGACCTCCTTGGAGAGAAAACCTTTTTGATGTTAGTCAAAAAGGGGGAGAATGTTTGGGGGAGAACATTTGGAGAGTGTTTACCAATTTGGGATAATTGGTAAGGGATTTGAGTTAGTGGTCTAACTCAAATGATTTGTTTGGTTTTTGTCAAACATCAAAAAGGGGGAGATTGTTGGTGCAATCGGCCCAGGTCACGATTGACCAGGACTCGAGTTTTGACTCGAGTGATGTTTTGATGTTTCGACAAAAACATATGACAATGTAATTGTCATGGGAAAGTCCAAGTCTTGTGTACTTGGCATGGAAAGTCCAAGTGGAACACTTGGCATTTGGTAAAGTCCAAGTCTTGAGTACTTGACATGAAAAGTCCAAGTGGGACACTTAGCACATGAAAAGTCCAAGCATGGGTCTTGGCAATGTAAAAGTCCAACATGGGTTGGCAAGGGAAAGTCCAAGCATAGTCTTGGCATTTGAGAAGTCCAACATGGGTTGGCAAGGGAAAGTCCAAGCATGATCTTGGCATTTGAGAAGTCCAACATGGGTTGGCAAGGGAAAAGTCCAAGCATGGGTCTTGGCAATGTAAAAGTCCAACATGGGTTGGCAAGGGAAAGTCCAAGCTTGAGTCTTGGCATGTGAAGTCCAAGGGGTTTGATATTGGCTGCGTAAAGTCCAAGCGGGAGTCTTGGCAGCATAAGTCCAATGGTTGGCGGCGTAAAGTCCAAGCGGAGTCTTGGTGGCGTAAGTCCAATGTGCCTTGGCGGTGTAGACACCGTTAGCATAACATAGCCGACGGAAGCACCTAGAGGCTAGCGCGATGGATGAACAAGTCATGGATGACTTGGAGGGATCCGAGAGGCGTGAGGCTGATGGAGGTGGCTAGAAGGCTTAGGTCTAGGCTAAGGGTGGTCTAGCAAGTATGGGGGCACCATACTTGGGTTCAAACTTCATTTTTGAGGTTGGCAGTCGATTGACATTATGGCCGGTTCGACTGCCGTGAGTCGACTTGAGTTCGACTGCCAGTTTAGAGCTAGAAATACTGGCGCCGACCGCTCATCGAGCAAGCGATCGTGTCGAGTAGTCGATCGCTAAGTCGGCAATTGCCGCCAAATCAATATGAGCCGAGCGCTCCGTGAGACCGGGCAATCGATTACGGGCGTTAGCGATCGCCAATATTGGCGCGATCGCCGAGATCCGTTGGAGTTTTTCCAGCGTGGATCGAGCCGTTGTCTCACGACAACAGTGGCATCAGTCGACTGGTGACTTATGGCAGTCGACTGATGGGCGGAAATCCAGGTCGCGCGCAAGGATAAAAGGAGCTCGACGGGAGGGTTTTTATCATCAGTTCTTAAGCGATTTCTTGGACGTTTTTGAGGCGATTTGCTGCTGCAAATCAGGGTCTTCAACCACGGTTCAAGCGATCAACAAGCAAGCAATCAAAAGACATTTGTAAAGCTTTTTCTTTACTTATATTGCATTGTATCTCATTGTATTTGCTTGTATCTACTTAGATTATTGTTGTAATCTTTTGTATGAGGTTTCTCCACCTCCGACTTGTTGTCGAGAAGGAGTATTTGTGATTAGTGAGTGCGTGTGCATCACTAGGGCTCTTTAGAGCTCGTTCCGTGGAGTAGGAATCGTTCGGTTCCGAACCACGTTAAATCTTCGTGTTATTGTGTTTGTGATTGTGTTTCGTTATTGTTATTATATATTCCGCTGTGCTAACGAAACTTGTAGACACGAACACGCGAACGTTTTCCATCTACGCAAGAGTAAACGCTATTCACCCCCCTCTAGCGGCGTCAAATTTCTAACAACATACCGATATGACTAACACCAACTCAAAACACCATAACAAAATCGAAAAAAGAAAGGTACAACATTTACAATGTCCAATCACTACAAAACATCACCTAACCCAAATCCATATCGGAACACCAATGAAAACACCAAAAATCCGGACTCTCAGAGTTGAGATGAGACGATGCCAGCCAGCGGTGCTCCAAGTCCATCACGAAGTCAGCTACTTGTTACCTGGGCGACAGAAAAACCCAGGGTCCGTGGTGGTGGTGAGTAAAAATTCATCAGGTAATAAGAAAACATATAAATATATGTATCAATATTACATGTCATTCAACAGTTTAATCTACTCGTACAATAGATATACATCAGCATAACAAGTATACATGCATACACTAAATAAACTGAACAAACGATGCTGACATACTTGACAGTCAGCTACTCTATCCTCATCCAACCTGGGCATATATCCACAACATAAGGTATAAGGAATAATACTAATGTTGGTGCAATCGGCCCAGGTCACGATTGACCAGACTCGAGTTTGACTCGAGTGATGTTTTGATGTTTGACAAAGGGATGTGAGTGGCGATCGCCCTGCGGTGGCGCGATCGATGTGAGTGGCAATGATCGACATCGCCGTGAGTCGATCGACATCTGTGAGTCGATCGCCAGTCTCGATTTCGGGTTAACAAGGTTTGTTTAGCCCGTGTTCAGCTATGGAAAAAGTTCCTAATCACTCCTAACCCTAGGATATGCTTTAGGATGCATTATAAAGGGTGAAAATCCATTGGATATGGATTAGGAGCTGTGTTAGGTCAAAGTATCAAATTTAGGGTGAGTGAAAGTTCTATGTTGAACTTAGAACCTTAATTTTGATGGTTTAGAGTTCCTATTGGCTTAGGGGCTTCCCAAGGACATTGTTGGTGCAATGGTCAAGGGGGAGCAAGCCTTTAGGGGGAGTTATCCATCTTGGGATGATGGATGTGTTTCTCTTCTTGAAGGGGGAGAAGTTATTGGGAGAGTATCATCAATTGGAAAAATTGATGGGTTTTTGATACCCAATTTGGAAATTGGGAGAGAGTATAAGATTGTCTCTCTTGAGTGATATGTGAATTATCACTAGGAAGATGGTAGGCATCCTAGGTATTTATTTTTGGATTAAGGGAAAGATTGTAAGATCTTATTGGGACATGAGACATTGACCTCCTTGGAGAGAAAACCTTTTTGATGTTAGTCAAAAAGGGGGAGAATGTTTGGGGGAGAACATTTGGAGAGTGTTTACCAATTTGGGATAATTGGTAAGGGATTTGAGTTAGTGGTCTAACTCAGATGATTTGTTTGGTTTTTGTCAAACATCAAAAAGGGGGAGATTGTTGGTGCAATCGACCCAGGTCACGATTGACCAGACTCGAGTTTGACTCGAGTGATGTTTTGATGTTTGACAAAGGGATTTGACAAAGTGGTTTGGCATTGATGTTTAACATTAATGTCGGTTAATATGTTGGGGAGATTGTTGGAGCAATCGACCCGGGTCATGTTTGACCGAACTCGAGTTTGACTCGAGGAAGACCTTGATGGTTGACTGGGGTTGACCATGTGATTATGGGAAAGTCCAAGCATGGGTCTTGGCAAGGTAAAGTCCAAGTCATGGGTACTTGACATGGAAAGTCCAAGTGGGACACTTGGCATTTGGTAAAGTCTAAGTCTTGAGTACTTGGCATGAAAAGTCCAAGTGGGACACTTGGCGCATGGTAAGTCCAAGTCTTGTGTACTTGGCATGAGAAGTCCAAGCATGGGTCTTGCCAAATGGAAAGTCCAAGCATGGATCTTGGCATGGAAAGTCCAACATGGGTTGGCAAGGGAAAGTCCAAGCTTGAGTTTTGGCATTTGGGAAGTCCAAGGGGTTTGATATTGGTAGCGTAAAGTCCAAGCGGAGTCTTGGCGGCGTAAGTCCAATGTGCCTTGGCGGTGTAGACACTGTTAGCATGACATAGCCGAGGGAAGCACCTGGAGGCTAGCGCGATGGATGAACAAGTCATGGATGACTTGGAGGGATCCGAGAGGCGTGAGGCTGATGGAGGTGGCTAGAAGGCTTAGGTCTAGGCTAAGGGTGGTCTAGCAAGTATGGGGGCACCATACTGGGGTTAAAACCTCAGTCTTGAGTTCGACCGCCGCTTAAGTGACAACCTATTGGAGCTGAATCGAGCGGCAATGACCGCCAAGGGCCTGAATGATCGCAGTTCTGTTGAGCATAGAACGCTCAGAGCCGACCGCCGGCCGATTACGGCGTTGGCGATCGATCGCAAGAGTCCCGTTGGAACTTGTCCAACGTGGATTGAGTCGTTGTCTCACAGCTACAGTGCTGGCAGTCGACTGGGGACTTATGTCAGTCGACTGCTAGGCGTAAATCCAGCCCGATGAAGGATAAAATCAGCTGTTCGTGGAAGGCTCGAGCATCAGATTTTTGGGAGCTTTGGTGAGGCAATTTGAAGGCGATTTGCAGGTGCATTTCAGGGCCCTTCAACCTCATCCAAGCAACCAACAAGCAAAGCGCTCAAACCCTAGTTTGTAAAGTGTTCTTTACATTTCCTTGTATTTTGCTTGTATTTTTATGTATTACTTGTTGTAATCCATTGTACGAGATTTCTCCACCTCCGACTTATTGTCGAGAAGGAGTTTATTGCTTAGTGGTGTGTGATTGGCATCACTAGGGCTCGTGTGAGCCCGATCTGTGGAGTAGGAACCGTGCGGTTCCGAACCACGTTATATCCTTGTGTCCGTGATTGTATCTTTTTATTATTGCTTTTATTATTTCTATTCCGCTGCGCATAACGAATTTTGTAGAGACGATCGCGAACGAATTCCATCGACATACGATCAACGCTATTCACCCCCCCTCTAGCGGCCTCAAATTTCCAACAAGTGGTATCAGAGCCCGGGGCTCTTCTACGGACTAATCGTCGGGAGCTAGGACAAAGAAGCTAGAGGGTGAAGATGGAAGAACAATTGGGATGGAACATTAACACACCAATCTCTTACTCCTTCTATGGACAAGAAGGGTTTAAGCAATGGAAGTCAAGAATTGAAGACTTCCTAATGATGAGGGACTTCGAAGAATGGTCTATCTTGATGGAAGAATTTGAATATCCTAAGGGACCAAAGGGAGGGTTTCTCAAGAAGAAGAGATGGAGTGAGGAGCAACTCCAACAATTCGATAAAAACAAGAAGGTAATCAAATTCATTTTTGATTTAATTCCTAATGATCTCTTGTGTAGCCTAGGTGACTACGTGGATGCCAAGGAGCTATGGAGCGATTTGGCCAAGCTCCATGAAAGTCTATCACCCGTCCAAGAAGAAGGACCATCACCCTCTCAAGCTCAAGAAGAAACATCCAAAGAGCTAGAGGATTCGGAGGTTGATAGGGAATCAACATCCGGATCGGAAGAGGTAGAAGTGATGGAAGAATAGGAGACCTCCACCTCTAGGATAGAAGGGGAGGAGATTAGGGCATCCTCGATACCAGAGCAACAAGAAGAACCATCTACATCCGGTAGAGAGGAAGAGCAAGCTCAAGAATCCACTCCGACCACCACAACCACCCTAGGTAACTCAAGCATGTCAATTAATAATAAAATGAATATTATATGCTTTGAGTGTAGGAAGAAAGGACACTACAAGAGTAAGTGTCCTAAACGGGTTAAGAAGACTCCACCTGCCAAAAGTCAAGGAGACCGTGCCTCAATGAAAAGAGCAAGGAGCAAGTGATTTGCTTCAAATGTCACTCACCGGGTCATTACCGAGTCAATGCCCGAAGGGGAGAAGAAGGGGCAAAGGGGAGCATCACAAGTAGGGGGAGCTACTAAGGCTAACCCTAAGGTATATCAAGTTAATAATGCTCTTTCTTTAGTTAATAGACAAAAGCATGCTAGAAATTTCAATTCCCTAGCAATTTGCCATGAAAAGCATGCTAATAGAAATAAATACTTTTGTTTAGGAGCTAAAAATATTCACTTAGATAATAGGGAGAAATTTGGGACTAATGTCCCTAAAAACAACTTATCTAAGGACAAACCTAGGTCAAATAACTCTAGAAATTTTTTACCTAGGGAGACAATTAGAAAGGTGCAAGAGCACCTAGGTCTAAACCCTAAATGGACTAGGCATATGCCTAGAAAGTCCCATGCCCAAGATTTAAATCAAAATTCTAAAATTGGGCAATTAGAAAAGGAAAATCAAGTCTTGAGGTCAAGGTTTGAAAAACTTGAAAAGACCCTAAGTAAGATACAAAATCAATTTAAAGGGTCTAGTGGTCAAAATCAAGGGTCCAAAAGTCAAAGTCAACACCTAGGACCTAAGAGGCAAAAGTCAACCAAGGGCAAACAAGGTTTGGGTCACAAACCTAAGCCTAAAGTGACTTATCATAGTGTTCCATTTGACTATGAAACACAAACTAGGTCTAGGAAGACCAAGGTCAATAGGGAAGTCATCCCTAGAATTGACCAAAGGGTGTGCCTAGTGGCTGGGGTTTCAAGAAAACCTAGGGTGACCACTAAGAAGGTTGCAAGGGGAGTTACCCCTAGAGTCAACCTAGGTAAGACCCAAATGACCAAGGCTAACAAGCCTAGGAGGGTCATTAGGAAGGTATCTAGGGAGGTTATCCCTAAGGAATACCTAATTAACCCTAGGAGCTCAAATCAATTTTGGGTTCCTAAGAGCGTGATTGATTCACGCTAGATGGGTTTAGGGTGTGCCAACCTTGATTGGATGGGTAGTTAACTCAATCATGGTAAAGGTGACACTTTAGGATGTTTTCAAGGTTATGGTTACCTTGGAAATAGATTTGAATCAATATCCTAAAAGATTTTAGGATGTGCCAATGCACTTCTGAATTTAAGAAAAATCAATCAAATTGGCACAATTAGGGTTTAGAGTGTTAGTGTGCCATTTTGGGTTTTTGGCACACTAAGGAGATTAATGACAATATGGCCAAATATATCTAACTATATCAAATGACAATTAATATTAAAATTTAGGTATTACTATACCTATATATTTTATATGCCATGCTTTGATTGCCATATGACATGTCATGACATCATGCCTAGTTCTATGATTTTATATGTCATGTTCATGTTTAGGATTAAGGTTTCAAATGTCATGTGTTTTTAGTTTTATATCTTATGCCATGACATCATGATTATGAGCATATGCTTATTTATAACATTTCTAATGCCATAATCATTCATGCATTTAAGACAATTTGGTTGAAATTGAATTAAGGACTATGACATGACTTGAAGTCTCATTTATAAGGGAATCAAGTAGGGTTGCCTTAGAGAATGCATGAAACCCTAGATTAGGATGAACAAAACTCACATCTCACATCCAATTGACATGTATGTGTATTTATACACCTTAGATACATGTGAGATGCTAGGATATGAGTTAAGTTCAAGGTGCATAGTTTTTGCATCTAGATGAACTAAAACTCATCTAATTTCAATTGTGGATCATTGGGAGAGCATGTGTACAAGTCATGTACATAGAGCCCAAGGAATATGATTCAAAATAAGGTTTTGAAAACATTTTAAAATCATTTTGAAAAACCTTAGTGAAGTCTATCTTTTGATAGCAATCACCATTGATAGAGTTGATACAAAATAGGGCCAAAACATTGAAAATTTCAATGGTTTTGAGTTTTGTATCAAACTCACTATTTTATGGGTAAAATAATTTTCAAATATTTTTCACCCATTGTGTGTGTCATAAGTATTATACGTATGAATTTTCACGATTTTTCGAATTACGTATAATTATTTATGAATTTTTAAAATTAATTTCTGATAGCTGAAAATCGAGATTTTCGATCTGTGGCGATGTGATGAATGTGATCGGATTCGAGTCGATGTCAGTTGCTGATTCGGTTAACAAGGTTTGTTTAGCCCGTGTTCAGCTATGGAAAAGGTTTCTAATCACTCCTAACCCTAGGATATGCTTTAGGATGCATTATAAAGGGTGAAAATCCATTGGATATGGATTAGGAGCTGTGTTAGGTCAAAGTATCAAATTTAGGGTGAGTGAAAGTTCTATGTTGAACTTAGAACCTTAATTTTGATGGTTTAGAGTTACTATTGGCTTAGAACCTTAAAATTGTTGGTGCAATGGTCGAGGGGGAACAAGCCTTTAGGGGGAGTTATCCATCTTGGGATGATGGATGTGTTTCTCTTCTTGAAGGGGGAGAAGTTATTGGGAGAGTATCATCAATTGGAAAAATTGATGGGTTTTTGATACCCAATTTGGAAATTGGGAGAGAGTATAAGATTGTCTCTCTTGAGTGATATGTGAATTATCACTAGGAAGATGGTAGGCATCCTAGGTATTTATTTTTGGATTAAGGGAAAGATTGTAAGATCTTATTGGGACATGAGACATTGACCTCCTTGGAGAGAAAACCTTTTTGATGTTAGTCAAAAAGGGGGAGAATGTTTGGGGGAGAACATTTGGAGAGTGTTTACCAATTTGGGATAATTGGTAAGGGATTTGAGTTAGTGGTCTAACTCAGATGATTTGTTTGGTTTTTGTCAAACATCAAAAAGGGGGAGATTGTTGGTGCAATCGACCCAGGTCACGATTGACCAGACTCGAGTTTGACTCGAGTGATGTTTTGATGTTTGACAAAGGGATTTGACAAAGTGGTTTGGCATTGATGTTTGACATTAATGTCGGTTAATATGTTGGGGAGATTGTTGGAGCAATCGACCCGGGTCATGTTTGACTGGACTCGAGTTTGACTCAAGGAAGACCTTGATGGTTGACTGGGGTTGACCATGTGATTATGGGAAAGTCCAAGCATGGGTCTTGGCAAGGTAAAGTCCAAGTCATGGGTACTTGACATGGAAAGTCCAAGTGGGACACTTGACATTTGGTAAAGTCCAAGTCTTAAGTACTTGGCATGAAAAGTCCAAGTGGGACACTTGGCGCATGGTAAGTCCAAGTCTTGTGTACTTGGCATGAGAAGTCCAAGTATGGGTCTTGACAAATGGAAAGTCCAAGCATGGGTCTTGACATGGAAAGTCCAACATGGGTTGACAAGGAAAAGTCCAAGCTTGAGTTTTGGCATTTGGGAAGTCCAAGGGGTTTGATATTGGCAGCGTAAAGTCCAAGCGGAGTCTTGGCGGCGTAAGTCCAATGTGCCTTGACGGTGTAGACACCGTTAGCATGACATAGCCGACGGAAGCACCTGGAGGCTAGCGCGATGGATGAACAAGTCATGGATGACTTGGAGGGATCCGAGAGGCGTGAGGCTGATGGAGGTGACTAGAAGGCTTAGGTCTAGGCTAAGGGTGGTCTAGCAAGTATGGGGGCACCATACTTGGGTTAAAACCTCATGTTTGAGGTTGAGGCCCGACATTATGGGGTTCGACCGCGTGAGTCGACTTGAGTTCGACCGCCGCTTAAGAGCCGGAATCGCAGCTCGCTATCGAGCCATACTCGATAGCGATCAAGCGATCGCCAAGGGATCAGCCGATCGAGTCGGTAGCATTCGCTGTGTTGAGCACAGAATGTCGCCGTAGTCGATCGGCGGCGGCGATCGACGCCAATGTTGGAAGTCGACCGCCAAGAGTCCCGCTGGAACTTGTCTAACGTGGATCGAGCCGTTGTCTCACTCACGTACTTGATCGGCGGCGGAAATCCAGCCCGATGAAGGATAAAAGCAGCTGTTCATGGAAGGCTCGAGCATCAGATTTTTGGGAGCTTTGGTGAGGCGATTTGCAGGTGCATTTCAGGGCCCTTCAACCTCATCCAAGCAACCAACAAGCAAAGCGCTCAAACCCTAGTTTGTAAAGTGTTCTTTACATTTCCTTGTATTTTTCTTGTATTTTTGTGTATTACTTGTTGTAATCCATTGTACGAAGTTTCTCCACCTCGGACTTGTTGTCGAGAAGGAGTTTATTGCTTAGTGGTGTGTGATTGGCATCACTAGGGCTCGTGTGAGCCCGATCCGTGGAGTAGGAATCGTGCGGTTCCGAACCACGTTATATCCTTGTGTTCGTGATTGTATCTTTTCGTTATTGCTTTTATTATTTCTATTCCGCTGCGCATAACGAATTTTGTAGAGACGATCGCGAACAAATTCCATCGACGTACAGTCAACGCTATTCACCCCCCCCTCTAGCGGCCTCAAATTTCCAACAACTAACTCACACTACATCCTGATATGGGTCGAGGGTATCACAGTGAATAACCAACAAGTATACAAATACCGGCCTACTACCATACAGAAAATGCAATAACATGTATGAATATGTACAAACAAATGCAACAAACATAATACATACAAATGCAACATCACAATAAGCATATATATATAGGTTGCATATATATATATATATATATATATATATATATATATATATATATATACAAAAAAAAATGCATAAATCGGCAATGCAGCATGCATGGTCATGTCGACTCACCCTAAAGCTACCACGACCCTAGTGTGGCCTCGGTGGCTCGAGCATTGACAACTGTCCCAACTCAACACTAACCACTACTCTCGAGTGGCCGAGTGTGCAGTATGATCGAGTAGCATAAAAGCGTGAAGAGCAAGCTACACGATGGGGGTCCTTGCTGTTGGCCACTCCGACAGTCACTACCCATGAGTGGTCGAGTGTTACACACGCAGGACTATGACACGCAAATCCAACTACCACCGTCTATAGTGGTAGAGTGCAGCACCATAATGCTCTGTCCTCACACCGATTATTCCTCCATTGAGTAACCGTGAAGGCAGGATGACTGACAACCCTCTCAACCACAAGGGAGACCTGGTCGCCAGCGTGCATGCAAATGACATGAATGCAATGTCTCACATACAGGCATCCACCATAGACTCTATTCTACAGAAAATCATACTAATCAGATCAACGCACTCTCTATCCTGCAGAGAGTCATACTCAACTGATCATAACACTCTTTATCCTATAGATAGTCATACCAATCTAATTGACGCACTCTCTATCCTGCAGAGAGTCGTACTCAACTGATGGACGCACTCTCTATCCTATAGAGAGTCGTACATAACTGATCGACGCACTCTCTATCCTGTAGAGAGTCGTACTCAAACCGATTATATCAAGCTAGGACCACCGGTCCGTAGCGACACACTAAGTACCATTCACCTGACCATTTACATAATACATGGGTACTGGAATTAACCCTAGGTTCAAGACATTATCTACCCACGGATGACCTTTTTACCCAATTTTACAGTCAGGTTGTCATCCGGACTTTACTATTCACACTTAACTAAACAAATTCTAGGTTACTTACATCACATATATATATAACTCCTAATCAATAAAATCAAACATGATAGCAGCAATGGAGTTAAACAACCAACGGTAAAGTATCAAGCGCAAGAGTAAATAGAACAGAGTCAAGGTAACATGATCATGCATCTAAATCTGCATGCATTAAAACTACCTGACCAGGGTAGGAATTACCTACCTGCTTTGTAGACACCAATCGTCTTCACGTCCGTGAATATCTGCCTTGTATCGATGTCCTGTACAATAGCATACAAATTTAATTAAGTGTTGGCTTCGTCTAATACCGAATTTAACACCTAATCCTTTAGTGATTTAATCTCATCCCATAATCTACATCAAACATTAAGATCCAAACTCACCTGGTTATGCTTCAATCGCACAATCTTCTTGTCCACCTAATAGCACCCAATCTGAATCTGTACTTACCAAGTTTAGCTTCACTTCACAGTTTCTTGATCCAATTTGCAGGAAACCTAATCTGCCCAGTCAATTTAACTGCAAGCAAATCAATCCATATCCACTTTGTGAACTGCATCCACCATAATTCCAATAATCCTAAACCGAAACAATACAAGTTGCATAAGCTATAGGTAGACCGCCTTTCAACAAATCAAAAACTATCATTCATACAAATTAAAATTTACCTCAATCTCAGCTTCCACAGCCCCATCCGAAATATTCTCCCCTTGTTCACCACCGAAATATTCTCCCCTTGTTCACCACCATCCCTGAAATCACTATCATCTTGGTTACAAAATATCCCTATACCAAATTTCTGTAACCTGAACTTACCTAGCCTTTTCTTTCCCATTCACATCCAGAAATCCCTTGATCTCCCAGATCAACTGTGATGAGATGAGTTGTACTTCGAATCAAAGTTGCCACTGAGACGAACACCATCGGCTCCCTGAGATCGGTTCACGGTTGCAATGCCCTCGGCGGAGAAGAGAGGATGGTGGAGCTGTGGCTGTTCGCGATGTATTGGTAGGTTTCTGAAGCTTATGATTCGTTGAGGAGGATAGGGAAAAGGGCGAACACAGCAATGGTAGAATACTGCTACCCGTGTCGAAGGGGACAGTGGTGTCCGTTCGGGGTGATCACAGCTGGCCACGAAGCAGAGACGTCAGACGCAAGGCGGTGAAGCTGCAAATGAAATGGCCGGCGGCACCTGTTGCTTGTTGCTGTCGAAACAGAAGAAGAAAGGAACCGACGACGATCTGAGTCGACGGTGGCTCGAGCTCACCGGATCGAGGGACTGAATCGGCGTCGACGTTGTCCATCGGGTGGCCGCCCTAGAAATCGAGTCCGAAGAAGTTGACAGCAAGGAATCGGGAAAAGAGTCGGCAGTGGTGCTCGCGTGCCTGGCCATGGTCGGCTGGTGTCGCGGCTAGGCGACTGCAATGGTCGGAGGTGCGGTGGTGGACGGAGATGGGGCAGCGACCAAATTCGACGCGCTCGTCGCGGCGATACGGCAATGGCGCGGGCGCGAAGGCGGCTATGGGCACTGGCAACGAGCTCATGGAGAACGCTCGATTGACATCGGCGACAGTGAACACGGGAAATAGAAGAGGCGGATCGGGAATGAGGATAGAAGAAGAAGAGCAGGCGGCACTTGAATAGAATCGGGAGAATAGGGATTGGGCGGAGAAGGAAAGAAACGGTCGATCGGGGAAAAAAACGAAAGGGATCGAGTTTGGGTTTGAGCGTTAAAAACCGACCAAATGATTGAGCTAGCTCAAGTCTAACTCAATCACCTATTTAAATCTTAATCTTCCTCCTAATTAATCATATGAACTCCAATTAATTTCAGAAAAATTTCTAAAAACTCCTGAAAAATTTCACATGATAATTTATCAATTAACAAGAAATATTTTATTTTTTTATTATTTTTTTCCCTCGGTATTTTACAATAGAGTCTAATGATGTAGATTGATCCATATAGATAATCCATCTAACAGGATAAGACTTGATTATTGTTGGTATAGTATATTTATTACTAAGTTGGGTATAAAAGAAGCCTAGTATCTTGTAATTTAATCATCTTTAACTTAATAAATTTTCTAATTTTACTTTTCGGTGTGAAAGATTGTCCTCTGGGTGAGATTTTTTTTTGTTTCATTAACTCCATTCATAGTTTTTAAGTGGTTTGATAGTTGTCCCCCTTGGAAAAAATTAGATGCTAATATGGTACAGAATTGTATTAATAGGTAAGGATCAATTCTCGCCAAGCATAAGATGCCGACCCTCCATCACATTCAGACAATGATAAATCACATGTCTATTATAATTGTCCTCTTTCATATTTTTTTTTTTTGATGAAAGATAAATATATATCATCAAGAAAAGCACAGTCATACAAAGTCCTAGACTACACGCTCATGTCATGTCTGACGATGTGTCACATCTGAGGTGCATGCCGAGGGTGTACATGTGCACTCATGGGTACCTCATCTCTCATGCCTACTAAACCTCTCATGGATACATGCCCTCATACATGACCCGCACTTGTACTTGTACAGTGCAGGAGTTTCTCCCTTGCTTCCTTGGCTCATGCATACTATCCTTCTGCAACCGTCGCTCCATGTGTACCTCCTCACTCTGTCCGTGTGCACCTCTTTGTTCATGCCTGTTCTCCATCCTTATCCATCTTTCCATCAAGCCATCAAACCTGTGTGATGACAATCCAGTGTTTATCACTTTTGGCAAGTGACCAGTCTTCAATGGATTTATCGTGTCTTTACCGTAGCCGTTCTCTACGGATTAGGTAGGTCATTCAGGTTGGCCTACTCACCTCTATTAGGCTTATTGGCCAAGCCTCAGCCTTAAACGGATTTAGGGCGTCTTTACCGTAGCCGTTTGCTACGGACTAGATAGGCCATTTGGTGGGCCTATTCACCAAAAGATTTTTTTTTTTTTTACAAGGATTTCCAGGCCACGAGCTTGAACGAAACCGCCTTGGCATCAGCCCATATCCTCTTTCATATTGATTGTAGAATCAGTTGACTGGGATGTTGGTGTGAATGAATCGCCTTTTATATCAATTGAGTGGTTCGATTGTTCTAATTTGGTATTGCACCAAATAGTATAAGAACCGAAGCTTGTATATTCGATTTTGATGCTGGTTATCACCGTTATCCATTATCAAACATGAGCTCCTCCTACATATGTAACTCATTCACAATTTAATACCTAATTTATTTCTTTATATTTTTTAAAATTAATTGTTGGTACAAGAATGTCCTAAGTATTATTTAGCTTTGATAGTTGGATAATCATTTATACAGACAATATTTGTGATCTAATATGGATGATTAAGTTTCAAGTTTAAAGAAAGTCTAAGTGTGAAAACTTAGCAAGGAAGGTCCAAAAGTAAAGTCTTAGTAAGAAAAGTCCAAGAATATAGACTTGGCGGCATAAGTTCAAGGGTTACGTATTGCCCCTTTAAGTCGAGTGATCTTGTTGCAACATGTTTAGAATAATATCTTGGTAGCATAAGTCCAAACATATAGTCTTGGCGGCGTAAAATCCAAACAGACCTTGGCAAAAGAGGAATCTAAAGCATGACAAAATATAATAAAGCTTTTGAAGACAAGTGCAAGGATGAAAGAGTGGTAGACTCGGAAGGATCCTGAAGGCGCAAGGCTAATGATGAAGCTTGAAGGTTGAGTCTAAGTTTAAGGTATATTTTTAAGTATGAAATGGTCATACTTAAGGTATATTAGTCGATTGGTCTCGAGTGTTCAACACTCGAGGGTCCAGAAAACTTGAGCAGTCGACTGGGGTTATGATCTAGTCGACTGTAGTTTGACTGATATGTGGCTCTGGCAGTCGACTGCTAGGGTCTTGCAGTCAACTGCCATGTATTAGCAGTCGACTGATTTAAGTGGACACGATCACCAAAACTTCTTGAGTCGATTGTTCTCTTAGAGCAGTTGACTATTAGCTTGGGAGCAATCGACTAATCAAGTGTTCGTTGAATGGTGACGATCGCAATCAGGCTTTGTCGGAAGATATTGGATCCGGTCAACAGTAACACTAGTCGACTGTTGGTATGCAATAGTCGACTAAAGTCGGGCTCAACCGACATAAAATGCCCAAGTCTATAAAGGGAGGCTAGGGGAGCTTGAAGATGACTAGTGCTCTCATTCCAATCTTTCTTCTTAAGCTCACCAAGCCTTCTTCTCAGCTCTTTAACCTTTTCTTCCTTAGCTCGATTCAATCATCTTGTAAGAAGAAGAGTGTGCTTGTAAAAAAAGAGTGTGCTTATAAAGAAAGTTTCTCTATCTTGGTGTTCTCATCAAAAGGAGTCCTAGTGAAGACTTGAAATGGGTGAACCACCTTAAGGATTGTCGTAGAGTATGAGCGTCAACTCCGAACCATGTCAAATAACTTGTGTTAGCGATTATTTTTCTTTGCCTTTCATTATTATCTTTCGATTTATATTTTGCTTTCATTAATTATTCATGTAGAAATCAAAAGAGACTATTCATCCTCTCTAGTCATCTTAAGGATCACCAACATTAATTAGATTTATTGTGATTTCATTTTCTACATATTATCACATACCCTTTGTTGGATTTCCCTAGCACCGATATGGGTGTGTGTTCGAACATATTTTATAAACATGCACACAGCGAAAGCAAAAAAATAAGTAATAACTATCTTATTACAATACACACACCATACGTATACAACATATGTAGGCACAATCGTCGTTTCAAATTTTACAATAAAGGAAAACTAATCTAGGTATATCTGACGGATTTATATACGGCGACGACATCAACGACACTGCAGTCTCGTCTCTATCCGTGATCCATGCAAATCGGGATAGTTTAGCTCCGTCTTCTCAGAAAATACTAGTCTTGAATCAAGTCATTGTGATCGAAAAATAATCACAATCCAAATTAAATTCGGATCAAAAAATCAAGTTCCACGAACTCGCTGCCTCTCTCTCTCTCTCCCCGCAAACCTCTACCAGATACCGCGATTCAACTCGGAGTCATGTAAACATCGAAGGGATCGGTGAGGGGTACGATCGTAACACAACCTCATCGAGATGATAATCTTCAATCTCCCATCCGTTCCGACCACATCACCGAGCCCAACCGCTTCGACGCGGCCTTAAAAGCCACGTAACTCGGTACGCCTACAGGGATTAAATTTCAGTACACCAACAAACTGTCGAATAGGATAAGGCTGGCCACTCCCGTGAGAAATAGCCATGTAATAATTATAAAAAATTTCAGAGGTCTAGATTTGCTACGCTGTCCTAATCAAGATTATTTTTAGCAATGTACTAATTATAAAAAATAGCTGGCATTCCGAAATTGTATGAAATTTAAAGTTTACAATCCCTTTCCTTAATTTTTTTTTTTTTAAAAATCAGTCCTATTCTGCAGTTCTACGAAAATATTTTTTCAATAATTAAATAAAAAAAATCATAATTCTTATAAATCTCCACTCACTATTTAAATATATAAAAGAAATATGACGATTCAATTCGAATTTTATAATTATATCATTTTTAAAAAATTATTTAACATCAAAATTTTATTTTATCCATTAAATAAATTTTTATACAGGAGATCGTTCTCGTAATTTTTTTAAAATTTGATCGTTGATCATTATTTTAATAGAAAATCGAATCGATTTTTTTTTTTTTTTGTGAAGACACCCTTTTACCTAAAATACACAGTGTTGTTGACGCATTCAAATGACAAATAATTTTGCATGAAGGAAACAGGTGAAAGATTCTTCTAATTATGAAGAAATTTCCACGATCGTTGGACGATGAAAGTGATCGATATGACCGTGAGTCGAGTTGGTAAAGGGAAACAGGGAACATCTTGAACGACACGGGGAGGAGCACAATTTATTGTACTTCGAAAGAATTTCGAATTCGACCGTTTTAATCCATGTGGTCCCTCCCACCCCTTGACATAAAAAATATCTCGATTATTTTTATTTTTAATAATTTAGATGAGATTTGCTGTGGACCGAGTACATGCCGCGGAGGGTCGGAGTCGACAAAACAGTTGTGCGCGATTCAGAGGCGATAATGTGTTGGTGCAGTAGGCACCTAAGTCGAACCTGAATTTTGATTATAGCAAACGATACAAAGTTAAGCTCATGTCGTTATCTCACGAGCTGAATCGAGTGTGCAGAAAATTGTTATAGCTGGAGCTGAAGGCTAGCGACACCCGGAGGATGTAGCGGTGGTCGGGCGACACTCGAGTGACTTCGGAGGGAGCCGAAGGAATCGAGTGAAAGGCCGGAAGCAAAAGCAACACAGTAAGTATCGAGGTAAGCTCGTGTGTGCGAGCGTAAGTAAGGTCGTATCCTCTTTACGAGGATGATCTTAAGCGTAGATCCGACCAAAGATATCTTATAGGTGGTCTAGGTCGAGATCGGACGGTCAGAGGCCGTTGAAATAATGTTTTGTTAAGCTAACTTTGCCTTGCAGCTAGCATCAGTCGACTGCCAGCTTGGAGGACTCGACTGCCATCCAACAATCGACTGCCGGAGGTTAGCATTCGACTGATGCTACCATCAGTCGATTGATGATGGCCATCAGTCGACTGATGGTTAACGATCAGCCTCGAGGAGTCAAGTCTTATCACCATTTTTCAAGGAGCCATGTGTCCAATTCCTATTGGTTGAAGTTCCTCTCGAAAAGGGGCTCAAAGGCTATAAAAGGAGGGCCAATCCTAGGGTTTCTTCATCAATTCTAAGCTTCCAAAAGCCTCCGCCAAGCTACAACTTTCCGACAACAAAGTGCTTCTTCTCCGACGTGTAAGTTTAATTGTTTTCTTTTTATTACGTCGATTTAAGTTGTTTATTTCAGTTCATTACTTTTAAATTTTAGAGTTTTTATCGTAACGAGGAGAGGGGGAGTGTCCCTCTACCTCAAGCTTTTTGCTTTTATTTGTAACGATTAATTCCTACCTCTAACGAGGAGGAGTTCTTTAGTGCTTTGCCCTCCGTGCGTGGTCAAGGACCACTAGGGTCTTAGAGTAGTAGCCGAAGGCTACGAACCAAGTAAAATATTTGTCTCATTTATTTATTGCTTATCTTTCCGCTGCAATTAATTATCTACTCGAGTTTTAACGAACGAACAAAAAAAAAGGTTTTATCGCTATTCACCCCCCCTCTAGCGATTCGCTTCGATCCAACAATTGGTATCAGAGCCGGGGACGCTTAGATTTGGTGAAACCACCAATCTAGAATTTTTTATAGATTTGTTTTTTGTTCGTTTAAATTTTTCTCCCGCACTACTAATCCAAGACGAAGTCTTGGTACTCTTCGTTTGGTTTTGTTTTGCAAATATTCGCTTTTGGAGTAGCCGACGGTAAAACGGGCATAACTTTTCGTACAAGTTGACCCACGAAACGGGCTACCTACCAAAACGAAGCTCTCAGAGAGATCTACACTTCTTACGAGGGTAAACCCTCGTAACAAGCTGTCTTCATCCCCAAAAACCATCGTTTAGTACCATTTCCGGGACATCGAAGGTTGTAAGTGCTCATCTTTTATTTTAGTTGGTTATTTCTCGTTTATTCCTTTTGTTTCTTTTCATTTCCTACATTACTAATCCAAGGCGAAGTCTTGGAACCTTTTTCGTGTTTTTTTTCGTATTTTTTGTGCAAGGTTTCCCTTCCCAATGGCCCATCTCGAGGGTTTTAGCACCGTCCGACCTCCGTTTTACAACGGAGATGATTTCCGTTATTGGAAAGGTCGGATGGAATGCTTTCTCAAAACCCAAATCGAGATGTGGATCATAATCCAAACGGGATTCACACTTTCGACTAACGAAGTGGGTGAATCCTTGGATTATGACCAATGGACCATTGCGACAAAACGACAAGTCGAAGCCGACGCTAAGGCAACTCAAATCCTTCAATGTGGCTTGTCCAAGGAGGAGCTAAATCACGTTGGCCCCTTCATAAGCGCAAAGGACCTTTGGACAAAGCTAGTGGAGCTACACGAAGGGACCGATGAAGCCAAGGTATGTAAGCGTGATCTTTTATTTAATAAACTATATAATCTAAAAATGCAGGAATACGAATCCGCGATGCAACTTCACGCCCGCGTCCAAGACATAGTCAACAATCTACACGCGATCGGGCAAAAGGTCGAAAATCGCAACCTTATAAGGTATGTCCTAAACTCCTTTCCGAGGACTACCTTGTGGGCATCCATGGTCGATGCCTACAAGGTCTCCAAGGATCTTTCGAAACTTAGGTTAGATGAACTATTTTCTGATTTTGAACTTCATGAGCAGTCTAATTCGGAACCTGAGAAGGGTATAACACTTTTTGCAGGTTCGAGGAAGAAAACCGCAAGCAAGCCACCCCCGCAGGAAGAAGAGGATGAGTCCGATTCGGAGGTCGACTCGGAAATGGAGGCCGAACTAGTCAACCTAGTTCAGAGGATAGTCAAGGGCCGAAAACGAACCGTCACTCGACCCAATGAAGGTAAGCCTAAAAGTTCAAATATTAGATGTTATGAATGCAACATGTTTGGACATATCAAGTCCGAATGCCCAAAACTCAAGAACAAAGCACCAAAACACAAAAAGGCACTCAACGCTACTTGGGAAGAAGCATCCGAGGAAGAAGATAATGATCGTGTTCTCATGGCTAAACCGGTGGAATCGAAGACGGAGTCGGAACCGGAACCTAAATCGGAAACCGAAGACGAGTCGGACTACGAAGTACTATTCAAGACAAGCCATGGATATGCATCCGGTTCAAAAGATACACTCAAGGTAAGTCGGTCTCTCATTAGTACACTTTATAGTGCAATTAAGTTTTTGACTAGAAAGTTAGCTAAGTCCGAGTCCAAGGTCGAGACCCTGGTTGAGGAAGTTAAACTCCTCAAACACGAGGTCTCCCTAACCTCTTCGACTAGTCGAGTTCAAGAGGAGAACTCAACTCGGGTTGAAAAACTCAAAGTTGAGAACTCACTCTTGAAGAGTCAAGTCGAAGATCTTAGGAATACGTTGGAAAGGTTTACTTTGGGATCCAAAGGACTTGACCTCCTACTTGGATCGCAAAGGGCCGTGTACAACAAGGTCGGACTAGGGTTTAGCTCAAATATGACCAACAAGTCGTATATGTCGACATAAAAAACGTGTCCAAGCATGGGTCCCTAAGATCACCTTAATTTCAAACTTAAGATCGAACCAGTATTGGGTTCCCAAGGACCAAATCCACTATGTGGAGAGACCAAATCGATTCAACGGTCCAAGGGGAGCTAGTACGAAAATTATTTGTGTTTTAACCTAGAAATTGCATGCTTAGGTTTTTATTTAGTTTGATTTTACTTTTTAGAATGGTTAGATAGGACTATAACTCGTCAATACTTGATAACATAGTACCAGGACGCGGCGAGATGATAGTACGCTAGGAAAGCGGAGTCTTGTGTATTCGGGCTAGATAAGGCGTATCTAGTTCGGTGCACTTGACCGAGTGAAACTAGCTGAAGCTACCTCACCGTATCCTAGACTAGTTAGACCAGGAAGTGGTCTTAAGTAAGTCAAGTTACTATTTTCTTGAAAATGGCTTTGTCTAAGGAAGTGGTCGTTGTTCCGATCAAAGAAGGCCTCTGTGCCTCGCCATGACCTGAAAGCCATGATCTTGAAAAGGTGACTTGATGATCCTAAGGTCAAATTCGAATCTAACGCAAGGTTGACAAGTGTTTAAGTCATTAAATTTAAATCAAGTAAAATTGGAAGTCATCTCACAAGAACATATAGGGTTAACGTGTTTGATCATGTAGACATAGGTGAGATGATTTAGGTTAATAATTTTCAACCAATCTTTAATAAATCCAATATCCGATCCAACTACCTTGTGTGTAGGATCAATGGATGTTGGACAGTGGTTGCTCCCGACACATGACTGGGGATCAACTCAAGTTTTCGAAGCTTCGATTCAAACGACAAGGATCGGTTACTTTCGGAAATAACGGCAAGCTCAAAATCATTGGATCAGGTGATATTGAGCTTAACTCAAATTTTGTTATTCAAAATATTTTATTAGTAGAAAATTTTCAATATAATTTACTTAGTGTAAGTCAATTGTGTAATAATAACTATAAGGTCATATTTCTAGAAAATGAATGCGTAATTAATACAAATGAAACTTCTAAAACTATTCTTAAGGGAACTAGAAATAATAATATTTACACCATTAACTTAACTAACTCCTCAACTAAGTGTCTTATGACACGGCAAGAGGAATCATGGTTGTGGCACCGACGACTTGGTCACTCACACCCAAGACTCATCCACAAGATGAGTCAGAGTGACTTAGTCAGAGGTTTGCCTAACCTCAATAACTTGAACAATAAAATATGTAATGCGTGTCAACAAGGTAAACAATCTAGGATACAACATCAACTAACTAATCAAGAACGAACCAAAAGTGTGCTTGAGCTCCTACACATGGATCTATTTGATTCACACGGAGCTAAGTCATTTAATGGAAGTAAATTCTGCTTAGTCATAATTGATGACTATTCTAGATTTACTTGGGTTTGGTTCATCAAACACAAAAGTGATATCCTAGATCAATTAATCAACCTATTTAAATTAATAGAAAATCAACAAAGCATTAAAATCAAAAGACTTAGGACTGATCATGGTGGTGAATTCGAGAACCATAGGTTTACAGAATTCTGTAACCTAAATGGATACCACCATGAGTTCTCTTGCCCTAGAACTCCACAACAAAATGGCCTAGTAGAACGCAAAAATAGAACCATACGAGAAGTCGCTAGGACAATGTTAAATGAGCATAACCTACCCGATAGGTTTTGGGCGGAAGCCGTGAGTACGACATGCTATGTCCAAAATAGGATCTTTATGGTAAAGAGGTACCTTAAGACATCATACGAGATTTATTACGATAAAATACCTAACATCAAGTACTTTAGGGTATTTGGGTGTAAGGTACATATCCTAAACACTAAGGATTACCTAGGAAAATTTACATCCAAAACCACGACCGGAATCTTTCTAGGATACTCGACTACAAGTAGAGCTTATAGAGTATATAACCATGACACCCTTAGAGTCGAGGAGGCTATCAATGTAGTATTTGATGAAGGACACGAACCTACAAATCCCCCGGCAACACCAATTAGCGAGCCGATTCATACTAGACCTAACTCTGATCCGGAGATCATGTCTAGTGTTAATCCTAACCTAAGTCAACCAAGTCACTCTATCGACCAAGTGATAGATGACTCCAACCAAACTAGAACTCAAACGAGTCATCCTATGGATCAAGTTGTAGACTCAAACCCAAATCCAACTAGGACTCAAACGAATCATCCTATCGACCAAGTGATAGGTGATCCAAGTCTAGGAGTTCAAACTAGAGCCTCATACAAAAACCTTAGTCAAATCTCCTTGATTTCTAAAATTGAACCTAAAACTATTGACCAAGCTCTTCTTGATCCCGATTGGATTATTGCAATGCAAGAAGAGCTGGCTCAATTCACTAGGAACGAAGTATGGGAATTAGTACCACCACCTAAAGATAAAACAATCTTCGGAACAAGGTGGGTGTTTAGAAATAAACTTGATGATAAAGGTGAAGTAGTTAGAAATAAAGCTAGATTAGTCGCTAAAGGGTTTAGTCAAGTTGAAGGTTTAGATTACGACGAAACCTATGCCCCAGTAGCTAGATTAGAGTCCATTCGAATGCTATTAGCGTATGATGCACATCGAGGATTTAAGTTGTTTCAAATGGATGTGAAATCAACGTTCTTAAATGGATACATTAAGGAAGAGGTTTATGTTAGTCAACCTCCCGGTTTTGAAAGTGTAGATAAACCCGATCATGTCCTTAGGTTAAAGAAAGCACTCTATGGACTTAAACAAGCTCCTCGATCTTGGTACGAGAGACTTTCAATTTATCTTAAGTCTAAAGGATTTAACCAAGGTGTAGTTGACCCAACCCTTTTCGTAAAAACCTTAGGTAAAGACATATTCATAGCCCAAATCTACGTAGATGATATTATTTTCAGAACCACCAACTCGATCCTACTGAATGAGTTCATTTCACTTATGGAAAGTGAATTTGAAATGAATTTAGTAGGAGAGTTGAGTTTCTTCTTAGGTCTACAAATTAAACAAACTAAAGATGGAATATACCTACATCAACGCAAATATACTAGGGAATAATTAAACGCTTTGGAATGCAAGACGCTAAAATTATTAATACCCCAATGGCAACGAATGTAAATATAGAAGAAGATGTAATCGGAAACTCAATTGATTTAAAATACTATAGGAGCGTAATAGGGAGTCTCCTTTACTTAACTGCGAGCCGACCTGATATCCTATTTGCAGTAAGTATGTGCGCAAGGTTCCAAACCTGTGCCAAGGAGTCTCACCTAACTCTAGTCAAGCGTATCCTTAGATATCTAAAGGGTACACTTAATGTCGGTATTTGGTACTCTAGATCTACCGAGTTCGAACTAACCAACTACTCCGATTCGGACTATGCCGGTAGTAAGCTCGATAAAAAGAGTACGAGTGATTGTTGTCAACTTCTCGGTTCAAGTCTAGTGAGTTGGTGCCGTAGAAAGCAACACTGTGTTGCCTTATCTACCACCGAAGCCGAATACATCGCAATGGGTGAGTGTGTCACTCAGCTTCTTTGGATGAAGCACACTCTCCGCGACTTTAAGTTAGACTTTACAAATACTAAACTTCACGTAGATAACATTAGTTCAATTAACCTTACTAAGAATCTGATATGTCACTCTAGGACTAAACATATAGAAGTCAAGCATCATTTCATTCGAGAACATGTGGCCAACGAAGTCATACAACTCGAATACGTCGAATCGAAGTCTAACTTGGCAGACCTATTTACTAAACCCCTACCCGAAGCCGAATTTAGTCTATTAAGACGAAAATTGAGCATGTGCGTAGTAGAATAGAAACTTACAAATTATATTTTCTTACAACTATTTCTTATTTTTCATTTTTATGGAACTAGCGTAGGGCATACCTTAGATATCATGCACCTATAGATTTAAGGAGTCAATACATCTCACAACACATAGGACTAATGTGTTTGTGTACTTAGCCACGTAGATGGGAGTGAGATGTTAGGACCTTACTCTTGGTTCCAGATGTAGAGCTAGTGCATCGCCATGAACCACAGAGTATAATCATATATAATAACCGACTCTGACCAGGACTGATTGATCTTTCATATCAATCAAGCCAAATATGAGTCGAACATTTTATAGATGAGCTTATTTTCAGTATATTATTTTCAAAATAATGTGAAACATGCTTGGACTTTAAATTTAATACTTATTTTCCACACACCCTTCCACTTTTCGATATATGACAAAAGAGGGAGAAAAAAGCCAATGTTAAGGGATCAAAAATTTTCATGGCCAAAAGTTAAGTAAATATTTACTTAACTTTAAGTTTTAAAAATTTACTTAAAAGGAAGTAAAGGCCAAGTTAAGAGAATTCTTAACTTAAACTTATTATTTTTTAAACACTATGGCCAAATGGTAATGCTTTACTTAAGAAAGGGGGAGAAAGGGCCAAGTTAAGAAGTCTTCTTAACTTAAATGTTTTACTAAGGCCAACTTTAAGTAATGTTAATTACTTAAACTCTTCCTAAAGAGCAATCCTCAAGGGGGAGGACTAAGGTCTTCTTTCAAGACTCATCCTCGGTCAAGGGGGAGGTTTCCTCAAGGGGGAGTACTTGAAGAAAATTCTTACTACTCCAACTTAATCTTTATTTTTGTTTTTCATGAACATTATTATTCTTCATGCATGCTATTTTTATTCTTCATGCATGCTATTTTTATTCTTCATGCATGCTATGTTGTTAACTTTGTATGTGGGTTTGTCATAAATAAAAAAGGGGGAGATTGTTGGTGTAGTAGGCACCTAAGTCGAACCTGAGTTTTGATTATAACAAACGATACAAAGTTAAGCTCATGTCGTTATCTCACGAGCTGAATCGAGTGTGCAGAAAATTGCTATAGCTGGAGCTGAAGGCTAGCAACACCCGGAGGATGCCGCGGTGGTCGGGTGACACTCGAGTGACTTCGAAGGGAGCCGAAGGAATCGAGTGGAAGGCCGGAAGCAAAAGAAACACAGTAAGTATCGAGGTAAACTCGTGTGTGTGAGCGTAAGTAAGGTCGTATCCTCTTTACGGGGATGATCTTAAGCGTAGATCCGACCAAAGACATCCTATAGGTGGTCTAGGTCGAGATCGGACGGTCGGAGCCCGTCGAAATAATGTTTTTGTTAAGCTAACTTTGCCTTGCATAGCGGCGATCATTGTCGGCTTGGAGGACTCATTGCGATCAGCGATCATTTGTCGGAGGTTAGCATTCGACTGATGCTACCATCAGTCGACTGATGATGGTCATCAGTCGACTGATGGTCAAGGATCAGCCTCGAGGAGTCAAGTCTTATCACCATTTTTCAAGGAGCCATGTGCCCAATTCCTATTGGTTGAAGTTCCTCTCGAAAAGGGGCTCAAAGACTATAAAAGGAGGGTCAATCCTAGGGTTTCTTCATCAATTCTAAGCTTCCAAAAGCCTCCGCCAAGCTACAACTTTTCGACAACGAAGTGCTTCTTCTCCGACGTCTAGGTTTAATTGTTTTCTTTTTATTACGTCGGTTTAAGTTGTTTATTTCAGTTCATTACTTTTAAATCTTAGAGCTTTTATCGTAACGAGGAGAGGGGGAGTGTCCCTTTACCTCAAGCTTTTTGCTTTTATTTGTAACGATTAACTCCTACCTCTAACGAGGAGGAGTTTTTAGTGCTTTGCCCTCCGTGCGTGGTCAAGGACCACTAGGGCCTTGGAGTAGTAGCCCAAGGCTACGAACCAAGTAAAATATTTGTCTCCTTTATTTATTGCTTATCTTTCCGCTGAAATTAATTATCTACTTGGGTTTTAATGAACGAACAAAAAAAAAGATTTTATCGCTATTCACCCCCCCTCTAGCGATTCGCTTCGATCCAACACAATGAATCACCCACGCGCGGAGCCTGGAACAATGCCCCAGCTGGACGAACGCCCTAGACAAACCATCGACGCATGAATGACTAGGGTCACCTGAAAGATGATCGTCATGCACGCACACAGACCACATGAAGGATGATCGTGATGCACGCACGCGACAGGGGTGACACCCCTGCCGCGTCGCGCCCCTGCGGCGTGCTCGGGCCCCTACCGCGTGTTCGTGGCAGGCCCTGCCGCATGCTCGCAATGGCAGCAGCTGCGAGAACGCGTCGTGCTCACGACAGCTACAACACGAGTTGCAGTGCACTCGATCTCAACAACGAGTAGCTGTTGCGAGCTCGTAGATCGGAGCTGCCCGTGATAGCTGCTGCGATGTCGCACTGCGAGCTAGTGCTCTAGCAGTGGAAGAGGAGAGGTGAAGAAGTGCGTACCGGAGGCATCAATCGGGCTAGGTAGGAGGCGTGCATGAGAAGGGGAAAGGAAAAGGGAGGTGGGGTAATTAGGGAAAATCGACGATGATTTATAATTCGTTGCGATATTTGTCGTCAATTCATCGACAAATATTGTATTCGTCGCAGAATTGGCGACAAATACAATATTCGTCGTCAATTGGCGATGAATACAATATTCGTCGCCAATTAAAAAATCCAACGAAATATTTTCGTCGCTAAATTTATTGCACAATTGGCGAAAAATATGAATTCATCGTAGAATTTTACGACGAAATATGAATTCGTCGTAGAATTTGCAACGATTTAATAATTCGTTGTAAATTGTGCAATAAATTTAGTGACGAAAATATTTCATTGGATTTTTTAATTGGCGACGAATATTGTATTCTTCGCCAATTGACGACGAATATTGTATTTGTCACCAATTCTGCGACGAATACAATATTCGTCGATGAATTGACGACAAATATCGCAACGAATTATAAATCATTGTCGATTTTCCCTAATTACCCCACCTCCCTTTTCCTTTCCCCTTCTCACGCACGCCTCCTACCTAGCCCGATTGATGCCTCTTCACCTCTCCTCTTCCACTGCTAGAGCACTAGCTCGCAGTGCGACATCGCAGCAGCTATCACGGGTAGCTCTGATCTGCGAGCTCGCAACAGCTACTCATTGTTGAGATCGAGTGCACTGCAGCTCGCGCGGTAGTTGTCGAGTGCTGTCGTGAGCACGACGCGTGCTTGCGGTAGCATGTTTGCGTGCTCGCAGCTGCTGCCATCGTGAGCATGTGGCAGGGCTTGCCACGAACACACGGTAGGGGCCCGAGCACGCCGCAGGGGCGTCGCCCCTGTTGCGTGCGTGCATCACGATCGTTCTTCATGTGGTCCGTGTGCGTGCATAACGATCGTCTTTCAGGTGACCCTAGTCGTTCGTGCGTCGAGGTTTGTCTAGGACGTTCGTCCAGCTGGGGCATTGTTCCAGGCTCCGCGCGTGGGTGATTCATTGTCGCCCCTGAATCGCGCACAATTGTTATGTCGATTCCGACCCTCCGCGACATGTACTCGGTCCACAGCAGATCTCATCTAAATTATTAAAAATAAAAATAAAAATAAAAATAATCGAGATATTTTTTATATCAAAGGGTGGGAGGGACCACATGGATTAAAACGGCCGAATTCGAAATTCGTTCGAAGTACAATAAATTGTGCTCCTCCCCGTGTCGTTCAAGATGCTCACAAAAAAAAATAAAAAATAAAAATACAATTCGATTTTCTATTAAAATAATGATCAACGATCAAATTTTAAAAAAATTACGAGAACGATCTCCTGTATAAAAATTTATTTGATAGATAAAATAAAATTTTGATGTTAAATAATTTTTTAAGAATGATATAATTATAAAATTCTAATTGAATGGTCATGTTTCTTTTATATATTTAAATAGTGAGCGGAGATTTATAAGAATTATGATTTTTTTTATTTAATTATCGAAAAAATATTTTTGTAGAACTGCAGAGTAGGACTGATTATTTTTAAAAAAAATTAAGGAAAGGGATTGTAAACTTTAAATTTCATACAATTTCGGAATGCCAGCTATTTTTTATAATTAGTACATTGCTAAAAATAATCTTGATTAGGACAGCGTAGCAAATCTAGACCTCTGAAATTTTTTATAATTATTACATGGCTATTTCTCACGGGAGTTGCCAGCCTTATCCTATTCGACAGTTTGTTGGTGTACTGAAATTTAATCCCTGTAGGCGTACCGAGTTACGTGGCTTTTAGGGGGGCGTCGAAGCGGTTGTGCCCGGTGATGTGGTCGGAACGGGTGGGAGATTGAAGATTATCATCTCGATGAGGTTGAAGACGGAGTTCGTGACTTTGTAAAGTTATCCCGACGATACTCAGCATGGATACGGATAGAGATGAGACTTGCAAGTGTCGCTTGGTTGATATCATTCCCGCTTCACATAATCCGTCAGATATACCTAGAGTAGTTTTCCTTTATTGCAAAATTTGAAACGACGATTATTTCTACACATGTTGTATCCTTTGTATACGTATGATGTGTGTATTGTAATAAGATAGTTATTACTTATTTTTTTTTCGCTGGGTGCATGTTTACAAAATATGTTCGAACACACACTCACGTCGGTGCTAGGGAAACCCAACAAAGGGTATGTGATAGAAAATGAAATCACAATAAATCATGTTAATGTTGGTGATCTTTTTTTTTTTTTGATTTACAAGTGGTATCCAAGTTTCGCCCGACTAATCCACTTGGTGAACCGACCCTGTCCCACAGCCTCCGAAGAGTCTCCACCGGCTCACAAGGGTAAATCAGGATGATGTGCCACCAAGTCACCATGAGGGGTATGTACGCCAATTAGGGTCCACACCCCACACCAACCCAGCTGAAAAATGAAAACCCACCTCCGCAACCCGCAAGCCAGTGGAAAACGGTGAAATTCTCTCCGCATGACTACGGTAGATAGGATCGAACCATGGCTTGCACAGGGGAAAGCTCTTGTGATCCTTAAGATGGCTAGAGGGGATGAATAGCCTCTTTCGATTTCTACATGAATAATTAATGAAAGCAAAATATAAATCGAAAGATAATAATGAAAGACAAAGAAAAATAATCGCTAACACAAGTTATTTGACATGGTTCGGAGATAACACTCCTACTCCACGATAATCTTTAAGGTGGTTCACCCCTTTCAAGTCTTCACTAGGACTCCTTTTGATGAGAACACCAAGATAGAGAAGCATTCTTTACAAACACACTCTTTTTTTACAAGCACTCTTCTTCTTACAAGATGATTGAATTAAACTAAGGAAGAAGAGGTTAAAGAACTTAGAAAGCTTAGAAGAAGGCTTGGTGAGCTTAGGAAGAAAGATTGGAATGAGAGCACTAGCCATCTTCAAGCTCCCCTAGCCTCCCTTTATAGACTTGGGCATTTTATGTCGGTTGAGCCCGACTTTAGTCGACTACTGCATACCAACAGTCGACTAGTATTACTGTTGACCGGATCCAATATCTTCCGACAAAGCCTAATCGCGATCGTCACCATTCAACGAACACTTGATCAGTCGATTGCTCCCAAGCTAACAGTCAACTGCTCTAAGAGAACAATCGACTCAGGAAGTTTTGGTGATCATGTCCACTTAAATCAGTCGACTGCTAATACATGGCAGTTGACTGCTAGACTCTAACAGTCGACTGCCAGAGCCACAGATCAGTCAAACAACAGTTGACTAGATCATAACCTCAGTCGACTGCTAAGTTTTCTAGACCTTCGAGTGTTGAACACTCGAGATCAACCGACTGATATACCTTAAGTATGATCATTTCATACTTAAAAATATACCTTAAACTTAGACTCAACCTTCAAGCTTCTTCATTAGCCTTGCGCCTTCAGGATCCTTCCGAGTCTACCACTCTTTCATCCTTGCACTTGTCTTCAAAAGCTTTATTCGATTTTGTCATGCTTTAGATTCCTCTTTTGCCAAGGTCTGCTTGGATTTTACGTCGCCAAGACTACATGTTTGGACTTATGCTACCAAGATATTACCCCTGAACTTCTTTGCTAAGATCCACTTGGACTTATGGTGCTAAGACTACGTGCTTGAACTTATGCCGCCAAGTCTATATTCTTGGACTTTTCTTACTAAGACTTCACTTTTGGACCTTCCTTGCTAAGTTTTCACACTTAGACTTTCTTTAAACTTGAAACTTAATCATCCATATTAGATCACAAATATTGTCTGTATAAATGATTATCCAACTATCAAAGCTAAATAATACTTAGGACATTCTTGTACCAACAATTAATTTTAAAAAATATAAAGAAATAAATTAGGTATTAAATTGTGAATGAGTTACATATGTAGGAGGAGCTCATGTTTGATAATGGATAACGGTGATAACCAACATCAAAATCGAATATACAAGCTTCGGTTCTTATACTATTTGGTGCAATACCAAATTAGAACAATCGAACCACTCAATTGATATAAAAGGCGATTCATTCACACCAACATCCCAGTCAACTAATTCTACAATCAATATGAAAGAGGACAATTATAATAGACATGTGATTTATCATTGTCTGGATGTGATGGAGGGTCGGCATCTTATGCTTGGCGAGAATTGATCCTTACCTATTGATACAATTCTGTACCATGTTAGCCATCTAATTTTTTCCAAGGGGGACAACTATCAAACCACTTAAAAACTATGAATGGATTTAATGAAACAAAAAAAATCTCATCTAGAGGACAATCTTTCACACGGAAAAGTAAAATTAGAAAATTTATTAAGTTAAAGATGATTAAATTACAAGATACTAGGCTTCTTTTATACACAACTTAGTAATAAATATACTACACCAACAATAATAAGTCTTATCCTGTTAGATGGGATTATCTATATGGATCAATCTACGTCATTAGACTCTATTGTAAAATACCGGGAGGAAAAAAAATAATAAAATAAAATATTTCTTGTTAATTGATAAATTATCATGTGGAATTTTTCAGGAGTTTTTAGAAATTTTTCTGAAATTAATTGGAGTTCATATGATTAATTAGGAGGAAGATTAAGGTTTAAATAGGTGATTGAGTTAGACTTGAGCTAGCTCAATCATTTGGCCGGTTTTTAACGCTCGAACCCAAACTCGATCCCTTCCGTTTTTTCCCCGATCGATCGTTTTTTTCCTTCTCCGCCCGATCCCTATTCTCCCGATTCTATTCAAGCGCCGCCCGCTCTTCTTCTTCTATCCTCATTCCCGATCCGCCTCTTTTGTTTCCCGTGTTCACTGTCGCCGGTGTCAATCGAGCGTTCTCCATGAGCTCATTATCGGTGCCCATGGCCGCCTTCCCGAGCCGCGCCGCAGCTCTGTTGCCGCTGTCACGCGACCAGACGCCGCCGTCGAATTTGGTCGCTGCCCCATCTCCGTCCACCACCGCACCTCCGACCATTGCGATCGCTTAGCGACACCCGGTAGGCCATGGCGAACGCGAGCACCACTGCCGACTCTTTTCCCGATTCCTTGCTGTCAACTTCTTCGGACTCGATTTCTAGGGCGGCCACCCGATGGACAACGTCGACGCCGATTCAGTCCCTCGATCCGGTGAGCTCGAGCCACCGTTGACTCAGATCGTCGTCGGTTCCTTTATTCTTCTGTTTCGACAGCAACAAGCAACAGGTGCACGGCCCGTTTTCATTGCGGCTTCAGCCTTGCGTCAGCGTCTTTGCCGTGGCGGTGTGATCACCCCGCGGACACCACTGTCCCCTTCGACATGGGTAGCAGTATTCTACCATTGCTGTGTTCGCCCTTTTCCCTATCCTCCTCAACGAATCATAAGCTTTAGAAACCTACCAATACATCGCGAACAACCACAGCTCCACCATCCTCTCTTCTCCGCCGAGGGCATTGCAACCGTGAACCGATCTCAGGGAGCCGATGGTGTTAAATACTGAAAATTTTAAAATGTAAATTAAATGGACAAAGAATTAAAAAAATAATCCTGAAAATTTTTCGGGATTTTTAGGGAATTTTAGAAATTTTTCCGGAATTTTTCTGGATTTAAACGGAGTCCGTACGAGATTTTTACGGGGATAAAATAAATAGGCTTTTGTGGAGTCTATTTAAGGGGTTAATAGAGGGTAACCTAAACCTAGGTTTGTTTTTCACCATCGCGATAATTTTTCTTTTTTCCCCGTCGTGACTCTTATTCCCCTTCGGCAGTTTCCTTTCGCGAGCCCACCTCCGTCGGTGCCTCTTCTCCGCGACGGTTTCATCTTCACCAGCGAGCCCTTCTTCCTTGAGCCCGAGCCCTTCTTCTCCCCGCGCCTCGCTCTCTTCCTCTACCCCGCGTACGTGCCTGCTGCCCTCGTCGTTGCCCCTTTCATCGTCGCGGCCGGCAGCCCGACGCCGCCCACGCCAGAGCTTCCCTTTGTCGTCTGACCTAGAGGTTGCGTCGGCCACCGTCTGCCTTTCCGGTGCCCAGGCCATCGGCTCCTCTGCCACAGGATCGTCGACGCGAGCCTTTTATCTTCCCCAGCGCGCTTGCAGCCATCGGACTGCCGCCGTGAGTCCTCTGCGACGTCGGTGATCGTGGTATCTAGGTAAGGTCTGGTCGAATTTCCTTACTGTGGTTGTTTCCTTGATTTCGGGTGAGAACCAACCTTGATTCTGTGTTCTCACCACCAATTGTTCAGATTGCTGTGGGTGGTGCGGTAGTGCCTTCTTCCGGCGAACCAAGCTGATTGAGGGGTTTATCGAACTGGTAAATCTCAACTTATTATCTGTTTTCTTTGTTGATGGTTGATCTTGGTCAATTGTGAGGTTCCATTTAGGAATGGGTTGGCTATGGAGGATTGTAAATGGACTGTGGGTGCCAATGTGTGGGATCGAAAGGTTGGATCGAGTTTGAGGTAAGGTTTGGATTGATCTATGATTTTATTAGATTTTTGTACACGACAATATGGTTGTATGGAGGTCGTGCAAGGTCGGCTATGAACAAAGTTTGAGCCGCTGGAAATTGAGTTGGTCTAGTGTTTGTTATGATTAGGATGTTAGATCTAAAGCTAATCAAGATTTAGGCTTGATTTGGGGATGGATTTACTTTGGGTGAAGTACAAGTGTGAATGGACGAAAAGACCGTTATTAGGTGGAAGGTGATCGGGATTTATGAAAACTTTGGGGTTAATTGGGTTATGAAGGGAATCGATTAAGTATTCGATTTGTCGGTGAATTGCATTTTTGGTGCTTAACAATAGTTATGCTATATGCAGGTTTTGGTCACGAGGCAAGTCCCCGGTCGTGACGATCTGGTTCTTTTTGCGGATATTTTATCAGGCGGGTATTTTGACTTATCTTTTAGATATAGTCAAGTTGATATGCTAGTTAGGATAGCTTCTAATAATTTTCATGATTATATGCCTAGTATATTTTTGGTGCCTGATACGAACGGTGATGAATTGTCGCAATACCGTTCCCAAATTATTTACCGAACCCCCTAACTACACTAATGCAGTATAGGACTGACTCGGGTCATCTCCCAACGAACCTAATGGCTGAACGTTTGTTTTTAAACAGAAGTAAACACTGGGGGTTTTTACAGTTATCAAAACAATTAAAATGCAAAATCAAAAACAAACATGCAAGAAGTAAATCTAACTACCAAATAATAAGTAACAAGCAACTATCCTAATGCGCAAAAGTAAGTAATCACGCACCGCACTGTCACTATACGGTACAAAGATCACGAAATAAAGGTGAACAATTCAACTATATGCTGCCTTTGTCACTATCGACACGCTAGTCAAGCAGTCACTAAAAATTGCAATAAGCGAAATCTGATAAATGAAAGCAATTCACCCCGGACACACACTTGTCACTATCGGCATAGTCGAATGTAAATGAAATCTAATCTAATAATGAAAGCACTCGACCCGGACCGCATACTTGTCACTATCGATGTATGGATTGGACAATTTTAATTGATAACTAACCTAAACATGATCAACATAACATAACAAATTAACCGTAACAAAACATGATAAAGTAAATATCCAATTAAATGGATCGAATCAAATATAAGTAATCGGTAACCCCGATGGCGATAAAGAACAACCCCCCTCGTCGATGGATTACGGATGCGGTCCTAATCCGAACAACTGCGGAAAAGAGTGAATGCGGAGGGATGCGAACACCGCTCGGTGGGTGTGGATGGCGGAGCTCTAGTCCCGTGGCTAGTGGATGGAATGTCGAGCGGTGCGGCCTAATCCCGATCGCGGAAAGGAATGGAATCGCCGAATGAAAAGGACCTTCACCGGTGGAGATGGAGTCTCTAAACCGGCGTAGCTTGTGGGTGGCTCGGCGAGATGGAAAGGCTTTTCCCGGCCGGAATGGAGTGAACGCCGGTGAAGGGTGTACTCGCCGAATCGCCGCGCTTGCCCCTCTTCCAACTAATTTATCCGAATCACGGCATCTAATCGTCGCCGAGGCTACTTTGGGATCATCGCCCGTCGGAGGAAAGGTCGCCGGAATGGGATCGGATGATCGCCGCCACGGGCGTGGAAGAAGACTGCCCGCACGTGGAAAGGGGAAAACGCCTCGGCTCGAGTTCTTGTTGCTCGTCGCGATATGGAAGGACCTTCTTCCCCGCGCGGCTTCCTGTGCAATCCCGCCGCCGGAATGGAAACGGAAGAGGACGCCGCCGTTCGTCGCGAGGAAGGAGACCTTTCGGGAAGTTTCTGCGCCGCCGATTCTGCCTTCTGTTCGATGAGGTAAGGCTTTATTAAATGAAATTTGTGAACCGTCCGATCACTTCTCCCACGATCTCAGCCGTCCATTTGAAGCTAGGGCTTGATGATATATTAACTGCTTAATTAGGCTGCTCCATCCAACGGCTGAAATTAGTCTGATTTGCAATGGACGGATCTGATCTGTCTGAAGGTATAATCACGATCCAACGGTCCGGATGAACGGCCAAGACGTGTAGATCTTAATGTACGGGCCGGATCGCTCCAGATCCAGATGGATGGCTCAGAATCAATCACTTTCCTCGGACGGTCCATAATGCTCAGATCTGAACCCTTGATTTGATTTGCCCTTTTGATCTAGATGAAGGGTTCAGATTAAATAATCTTGAAATGTCCATTATGACCTCAGATGAAGCCATATTTGATCTAACTTGAGTCTAGTCCAGTGGCTCATCTCGATCTCCTACAAATAAAGATAAAATTTACATATAAGTCCAAAAATTAGGAGAATTTACAATAAGGTCCAAAAATATATCCAACTCATAAAACATGTAAATAACCAATAATAAATCACTCGAGAGGATAAAAACAGTGATATTAAGGACCAAACTAATACAACAAAATGACAGTTATCAGTGCCTACTTGATACATGCATGTGATAGGTTATGATTATACCTTCCCTGTTTTATTTGGATCATAGTTACTTGGATTATGGATATGTACATATTGATTGTGCATATTATTCGGATAGGTGTATTTAGTTGGATTTACATGCTTTAGTATCATGCACCATCTTGCATGATTGCATCTTTGAGACGGGTTCCTTTATAGTTAAACTGCGGCCGATTACATACTGCGCATTGCCACTCATGAGTTAGTGGTACATCGGGAGGTGTGTGCAATTGCTCTGTCGAGCTCACGATCCGCTCATGGGTAGCGATGAGGCGTAGTGGTAGAGGCGAGGATCCCTCCTCTGGTCTATGACAGGAGATGAGCTTCGCTCCCCCGCTCTGTTGAGGCGAGAAGGATAGGTGTACGGCATCCACTCACTCACTTAGGAGCATGATGGCCGAGTGACGATTGTCATAGCCCTACCCACTCGGCTTCACCATCGCGTGTGAGGCTGGTAGCGTCGGGGTGACCATATCATTTACCGCGACATGCACTTTGCACGGATCGCATTTGTATTGTGTTTGCTACATTATTTTATTGATGCCTTGGATGTTGCATATGATTGTCATGCATACAGGATTCATATTCGTATATGGTGATGACTTTATCTCTTATAGTAGGGCACATGCTCCTATATCAGGGTAGGAAATTCAGTGAAATCTGATCCTTTTCATTTATTTCTTGCTTACCCTATATGTGGCATCTTGACATGATTTTTATTGTTAGCTATATCTTACTTTGCATATCGACTATACCCGCTGAGTTCTTTGAACTTACCCCATTGATTTATATCTATTTCAAGATGAAGCTGTCAGGAGAGTCCAGCTGCCAAACCCCACTCATCGTGAAAGTTTTTATTTGTTATTTGTTTCTATTGTTTGGATATTTTGATTAGAAGACATGTTTAGGATTGGAGTTGGATATTTGTATTTGTGGATTTTTGGTGTCCTTATGGACCTTTATTCGGTTTTGTTTCAATTGGATTTGGTTCGGTATTCTTGCCCAGATGGCAGAAGGGGTAAGTCTAGTTATTGTGGACTGGTTACCATTTACTGTGATAGTTGGCCAGAGGCCTATTTTATTACTTGCGTGTATGTTGGACTCCGATCGTGTTGACCGAGGTATAGTGGTCGTGTAGGCCTTGTATGAAAATTGGTATTGTCACCCGTACAGGGGAGATGCTGTCGGATTTTTATCTGGCGGGGACTCCCTCGAGGCATGACAGATGGTGTTCGTCTCAGTGGCAACTTTGATTCGAAGTACAACTCATCTCATCACAGTTGATCTGGGAGATCAAGGGATTTCTGGATGTGAATGGGAAAGGAAAGGCTAGGTAAGTTCAGGTTACAGAAATTTGGTATAGGGATATTTTGTAACCAATATGATAGTGATTTCAGGGATGGTGGTGAACAAGAGGAGAATATTTCGGTGGTGAACAAGGGGAGAATATTTCGGATGGGGCTGTGGAAGCTGAGATTGAGGTAAATTTTAATTTGTATGAATGATAGTTTTTGATTTGTTGAAAGGCGGTCTACCTATAGCTTATGCAGCTTGTATTGTTTCGGTTTATGATTATTGGAATTATGGTGGATGCAGTTCACAAAGTGGATATGGATTGATTTGCTTGCAGTTAAATTGACTGGGCAGATTAGGTTTCCTGCAAACTGGATCAAGAAACTGTGAAGTGAAGCTAAACTTGGTAAGTACAGATTCAGATTGGGTGCTATTAGGTGGACAAGAAGATTGTGCGATTGAAGCATAACCAGGTGAGTTTGGATCTTAATGTTTGATGTAGATTATGGGATGAGATTAAATCACTAAAGGATTAGGTGTTAAATTCGGTATTAGACGAAGCCAACACTTAATTAAATTTGTATGCTATTGTACAGGACATCGATACAAGGCAGATATTCACGGACGTGAAGACGATTGGTGTCTACAAAGCAGGTAGGTAATTCCTACCCTGGTCAGGTAGTTTTAATGCATGCAGATTTAGATGCATGATCATCTTATATGATCATGTTACCTTGACTCTGTTCTATTTACTCTTGCGCTTGATACTTTACCATTGGCTGTTAACTCCATTGCTGTTATTATGTTTGATTTTATCATGATTAGGAGTTATATATATAGGTGATGTAAGTAACCTAGAATTTGTTTAGTTAAGTGCGAATAGTAAAGTCCGGATGACAACCTGACTGTAAAATTGGGTAAAAAGGTCATCCGTGGGTAGATAATGTCTTGAACCTAGGGTTAATTCTAATACCCTTAGGTTGCATGTTTACCACTGACCATGTATTGTGTAAATGGTCAGGTGAATGGTACTTAGTGTGTCGCTACGGACCGGTGGTCCTAGCTTGATATAATCGATTTGTCGACTCTCTGAGAATAGAGTCGTCGATCGATTAATCTACGACTCTATAGGATAGAGAGTGCGTCCATCAGTTGAGTATGACTCTCTGTAGGATAGAGAGTACGTCGATTAGATTGGTATGACTATCTACAGGATAAAAAGTGTTATGATCAGTTGAGTACGACTCTCTGCAGGATAGAGAGTGCGTTGATCTGATTAGTATGACTTTCTGTAGAATAGAGAGTCTATGGTGGATGTCTGTATGTGAGACATTGCATTCATGTCATTTGCATACACGCTGACAACCAGGTCTCCCTTGTGGTTGAGAGGATCGCCAGTCATCTTGCCTTCACGGTTACTCATAGGAGTAGCCGGTGTGGGGGTAGAGCATTGTAGTGCCGCACTCTACCACTATAGACGGTGGTAGTTGGATTTGCGTGTCGTAGTCCTGCGTGTGTGACACTCGACCACTCATGGGCAGTGACTGTCGGAGTGGCCAACAACAGGGACTCCCATCGTGTAGCTTGCTCTTCACGCTTATATGCTACTCGATCATACTGTCCACTCGACCACTCGAGAGTAGTGGTTGGTGTTGAGTTGGGACAGTTGTCATGCTCGAGCCACCGAGGCCACACTGGGGTCGTGGTACCTTTAGGGTGAGCCGACATGACCATGCATGTTGCATTTCCGATTTATGGTTTTTTTTTGCATATTGTCATATATATATATATATATATATATATATATATATATGCAGTCTATATATATATGCTTATTGTGATGTTGCATTTGTATGTACTATGCTTGTTGCATTTATTTGTACATATTCATACATGCTATTGCATTTTCTGTATGGTAGTAGGCCGGTATTTGTATACTTGTTGGTTATTCACTGTGATACCCTCGACCCATATCAAGATGTAGTGTGAGTTAGTATTATTCCTTATACCTTATGTTGTGGATATATGCCCAGGTTGGATGAGGATAGAGTAGCTGACTGTTAGGTATGTCAACATCATTTGTTGTTCAGTTTACTTAGTGTATGCATGCATGTATACTTGTTATGCTGATGTATACATATTGTACGAGTAGATAAAACTGTTGCATGACATGTAATATTGATACATATATTTACATGTTTTCCTATTACCTGCTGAGTTTTACTCACCACCACCATGGACCCTGAGTTTTTTTGTCGCCCAGGTAACAGGTAGCTGACTTCGTGATGGACTTGGAGCACCGCTAGCTGACATCGTCTCATCTCAACTCCGAGAGTCCGGATTTTTGGTGTTTTCATTGGTGTTCCGATATGGATTTGGGTTAGGTGATGTTTTGTAGTGATTGGACATTGTAAATGTTGTATCTTTCTTTTTCCGGTTTTGTTATGGTGTTCTGAGTTAGTGTTAGTCATACCGGTATGCATATGTGTAGTTTGTGATGTTGTGTTTTATGTTTCCGCTGTGTATTTGTTGTAGTTAGTTTGTTTACATATTTATTTGTTGTTGTTGTTGTGGTCTACGGGTCTTGTATTAACACGAGATGTTGCCACATACAGGGGAGATGTCATCCGTTTGATTTTTGGATCGGCATACTCTCGGGGCGTGACAAAGACAGTCGGTTCCAATTCCAACAACTCCTAAACACCTGAAATCATAGCATAATACAAACTAGCTGCACAGTTTCTGGAACCACAAGTCCCTAATCGTTGAAACCCAAAAAAAAAACATATGGAGTTACCAACAGTGCTTGTTGTGGAAGGTGGATTGATGCTCGCTATAGAAGCAACGGTGCTTGTTCTTGTCAGATCGGAAGAAAGGGGCGGTGGGGTATGCAGGCGGCAAGATAAAGAAGGCGTCGACTCGCTCACAAAGGAACACAGCGGAGGAATGGAAGGATGGCGGCGACAGCGGCTCCCTCTCGGCGAGATGGCCGGCGATGGCGTGAGGGCTCTCGACGAGGGCAAGAGGCGGTGATCTTTGGGAGATCGCCGGTGTGGGCGACAACGAAGGGCTCATGTCGATCGGTAGCGACGAACGAGCAGGAGAGGCTGCGATCCATGAGATGCGCCAGTGAAAGGGGAGCAGCTCCGGCGAACTAGGCTCCTGCGATGAAAAGGGCGGAGATCGACTGGATTGGGCGGAGATCGAGAGGATCGGAATCGCGCGGTGGAGATACAACTGCAATGGCCAACGACCCTTGTTGCTTTCATATCAGAAGAGAAGAAGAAGACAGGAGGGTGG
This sequence comes from Wurfbainia villosa, assembly GCA_025175895.1. Classification (NCBI taxonomy): domain Eukaryota; kingdom Viridiplantae; phylum Streptophyta; class Magnoliopsida; order Zingiberales; family Zingiberaceae; genus Wurfbainia; species Wurfbainia villosa. Next base: position 101,916,968 of record CM045988.1, on the reverse strand, counting down.
CACCGATCGGGTGGGCGACGGCGATGGAGCGAGCTCGAGTGTGGGCGGTGCGCGGAAGGCCGCTGCGGCGGCGGCGGTTCGTGTTCGCGAGGAGAGACGCGAAGAAGAGAAGACAATGTTACGATTTAATTAAACTTAGATTTAGCTATTTAAAGCTAAAGTTAATTAAACCGATTAATCCCCCAATTATAGATAATCTAAACAGGCCTTCAAAAAGCTTATTAAATCTTTCCCCATAAATTCCATAGAAATTCCATTTAAATCCAGAAAAATTTCTAGAAATTCTTGAAAAATTCTATATGGTAATTTCTTAATTATCAAGGGATATTTTATTATATATATATATATATATATATATATATATATATATATATATATATATATATATATATATATTCGATATCTTACATGTATTCTTCATAGCAGATAGGTATCTTTGACTTATCTTCTTTTAGATATTGTCATCTTGTGGTGTATTGTTTACTATAGCTAGTAGTAGTTTTCTATGCTTGTTAACTGTCCTGGTATGTCACTACCTAGTACGTGTTGTAGTCGTTTTATATGCTTATTATATTATGCTCTATCACTTTGATACTTGTTATTTGTTTATTTAGCACTAGAGTAGTGACATACCTTACATACTGGACATTGAATGAATAATGAATATAATTTGCACGTGTACATAGATTTATGTACTTAGATTATTTGATATGAGCTCTTATTGGTACATACCATAGATAGCCATGAATTTATAGGTGTATCGTGCATTAGTGGCATGCACCATCTTGCATTATTGGATGACTGACGATCATCGACTCCTCGGTAGGAGGTGATACTACTTGATAGTTGAGCCCATCGTCAGTCACATTACCTACACACACAACCACTCGTAGGTTAGTAGTATTTCAGGTGTGTGTAGTTGCTCTGTCCGGGCTCCACGGTGGTCACTTAGGTAATTGGTATTGCGACGTGGTAACAGACAGGGATCCCTCCTTTGTCGTGAGACGAGGAAATGAGACGAGGTGATGTCCCCCATATACATATATGGTGTAGGAGGGTGATACTCTGTCAGCATCCTGTCCACTCGGTCACATAAGTGTAGTGACGGCAAAGTGCACAGTTGTCATAGCCCTACCCACTCGGTCAGCACACATGATATGTCGGTGGCTTGACTGGCATCAGGAGTGACACAGGTGATTGCATCATGTGCATACGTTTTTACTATATGCATTGATTGTTGCACTTTTGGTTGTTGCATATGATTGTCATGCACATACATGAGGTATTACGTTGTTTGTTTTGATGATTCTATATATACTTGTGTGGATGTATTGTAGGTCAGCTTAGGTGATTCTGATATGTACAGTTTTAGGTATGTATTTCTGTTGAGAAACTGTACTAATATGATTATTATTTCTATTTAAAGTTTACTATGCATGATTGTTAGATATCTGCTGAATTTTACTCACTCCGTTGATATCTCTTTTATTTTAGGATGAAGCTTTTCGAAGGGTCCAGTTGTCAGTCTCCTGATCTAAAGACTCCGTTATTTGATTTTCAGGCTGCCGCATCTTTATTTTTAGTATTCTATGTTTCAAACTTATAGTATTTTATACTCGTGGTTATTTGGTAGTATTTGATTATGTCCTTATGGATTTTTTATTCGATTTGTTTTGGTTATGTGTGTGATTGTATATTTCTGCTCATATGGCAGAAGAGGTGAGTCTAGTAGTTTTAGGTTTCGTATGTACTTTGGATTATTGGCCTGAGGTCATATACTATTTGCATTGTGTTTTGTGTTCCGGCCATATTGGTCGATGTATAGTGGATCGTGTGAGTCTTGAATACAAGTTTTAATTGTCCGCAATACAAGAGAAGTGCTGTCCGATTTTCGTCAGACAAGTACCCCTCTCGGGGCGTGACAACTACCTCACCACGCCTTCCATCATACTATTCACTCCATTCGTCGTTCTTCCCGATCTACCCATGGCCACCAAACACACCCTGAACCACTATATCTTCCTCAGTGACTTTCTCTAGGCCTCCACATTCTCTTCCTCCTCCATTCCCTTCTGGTCCAGATAATTGGGTCAATCACTAGATCGCTCCAATCTAAGCAGCCAAAAGAAAATGCTAAAGACCTAAAGGTATCAATTAGATTTCTCGATGCAACATATATGAATATATAAGCACCAAATTTAGGACTTGGATGTTGTACAAATCAAGATATTTTACATGTATCTTTTGGATATGCACCACTAGTTATGTGCATTTGATATATACAATTAACAATCCTCGGGTCAAAAGGTTTGATATGCCAAGGCAAATTCACACTTAGGAATGGCAAAAAACGTTAGTATGTTTTTGCTGCCATGGGACAGTATGACCGACAATGTAGAAATCCTATGAATGCAATTTTGTGTCGAATACACAAACAAAAGGGTGGAATTCATTTCCCCTATTACCTCTTGCTAGATATGGCCTAGCATCGCAACTTTGGAGAGGTAGCTTGCATGTCTATGGTAACTTTTGATCCATGACCTTTTTATACAACAATCACAACAACAATAAAATTTTATCCCACTAGATAGGGTCAACTATATGAATCATTCTACGTCATTAGAATATATCCCCTATTACATTATTATCTATACTTAAATAAATTTTATCTTATTTTATTATTGCTAGCCAAATCTTTTTTAATCTTCCTCTTCCTCTTTTAATGTGTATATTTATCATTGTTTCATATCATCTAACTGACGCATTTATTAGTCGTTTAAGTACATGTTCGTACCATCTTAAATCTATTTCTCGAAATTTTCCCTCAATAGATACAACTCGGACTTCCTCTTTAATGCTCTCATTTCTTATTAAGTTCATCCTCGTATATCCACACAAACACCTTAATATCTTCATTTCTGCAACTCTCATCTTTTGTTCATGTGCTCGAATCATAGTCTAACATTCAGTATCATATAACATAACAAGTCTAATTACTATTTTGTAGAATTTCCTTTTAAGTTTTAAAAGTACTTTACAATCGCATAAAACACCTGATGCTCTCCTCCAGTTCAACCATCCTGCTTGTATTATATATAAGATATCTCTCTCAATCCTTCCATAATCTTGTAAAAATGATCATAAATATTTAAAATTCTTAGTTTCAGACAATTCGTCATCTCCTATTTTAACACTTGGAAGCTCCATGACCTTTTTATCTAGACGAATAATTGAAGTTTTAGTAAGAGTGGTATTTGTTTCATATATCGTAGGTTGAGTTATAGTTAGACTTAAAAGTGCATTGCAGGATAAACAAGTATTCATTTGGAAGCTCTTATTAAGGTGGATTTATTCTTAACTTGTTTTCTTCCTTTACTTTGTACATGATCTAATTTATAAATATAATTGTGCAGTTGTTGGAAATAAAATTATTCATGATCGCATCTCTACTTTTATTACTTTACAGGTTTCTCCCACATTGCTTGTCCTTTTAAATTCATACTTGTATATCTATTATGGTTGTTCCTTTTGAGAACTCGGACGAAATTAAATTACATAATTAATTATATCATAGAACTTCAACCCAGCACTTTAAAAAAATTTCCGTGATTATTCAAACTAAATTAACAATATAATGAATGTAACACTTTGCGTCATTAGTGTTACTAATATTAAATTGACAAAAATAATAATGCAACACTTATACTATAGAGCTTCTGTTCTGCCCTCTAAAAGAGTTGCTTAACCATTTATATTAAATTTAAAAAAATAAATGAATTACTTATGCTATAGAGCATAAGCACCATGCTCAAACAAAGGCTATTGGGTTTTATATGCATTTGCAGCCTTCTGCCATTTTGGATGAAATAATTCTTCTCAATAGGTGAATTATGAGTTGTCTACTCTTTCTTCTATGAGGTGCATCTCTGGATATATATACATATTATGTGATGTATTTTGTATTGAATGGATTGCTTATTCACTCCATGTATATGTAATACATCTTCATCAGATGAATTGTGGATCATTCATCTTGTATATTCATATATGTCTGTAATGTACTTCTGTAACGATCTGACCCCTATTGGCGGAATTCGACGACCCCTATTGGTCGACGACCATCGCCCCTGTTTGCCCGTCGTTACTCACCTGGACTTCCCACCCCTGGAAGTGGGTTTTTTACCTTCCCCATGATTCGAACTCTAGACCTCCAGGCTAAGTACTAAAGTTTATGAATCCTAGTAACCAAGTGATCCTAAAATTGTCACGCCTTGAGAGCATACCGAGCCAAAAATCAAACGGACGACATCTCTCCTGTACGTGGCAACATTTCGGGTTAATACAAGGCCCGTAGGCCCACAATAACAACAATATATATATATATATGAAATCAAAAACTACACAAGACACAGCGGAAACATACTACAATCTCACAAACGATAACACACATGCATACCGGTATGACTAACACCGACTCAGGACACCCTAATAAAATCAGAAAGGAAGAAAAGGGGTACAACATCAATAGTCACCACTACAATCATCACATAAAACAAATCCATAACGGAATACAAATGAGAATACCAAAAATCCCGGACTCTCGGAGTTGAGATGAGATGATGCCAGCCAGCGGTGCTCTAAGTCCATCACGAAGTCGGCTACCTGTTACCTGGGCGACAGAAAAGCCCAAGGTCCGCAGGGGTGGTGGGTAAAACTCAGCAGGTAATAGAAAACATGTATATATGTAATATCACATGTATTTCAACGACATATCTAGATGTACAACAGGTATATCAGCATAGTATACAAATACAAGCATATACCGTCTAACCAAATGAATAACATAAAATTCAGACATACTTGAAGTCTGCCACGCTACTCTGATCCAACCTGAACATATATCCAACATATATATATATAACAGGAAGAGTAGATCAACTCAAAATATACTCTAGCTACAGGTCAAGGTATCTAGTGGTCTGTCCAACACATACCAATATCCGTGCAAGAGACATGCATGAATATGATGTCCACCCAAATGCAGCAAGCATAGTACAAACAAATGCAACATCACAATAATCATATATATATATAGACTGTATCTATATATATATTAATCTCAACCATCCACATATATATATATACATGCAAATATGTATATATATATGGTAATATGCAAAGCGCCATCAGATACGGCAATGCAGCATGCATGGTCATGTCGGCTCACCCTAAAGCTACCACGACCCCAGTGTGGCCTCGGTGGCTCGAGCATGACAACTGTCCCAACTCAACACCAACCACTACTCTCGAGTGGCCGAGTGGGCAGTATGATCGAGTAGCATATAAGCGTAAAGAGCAAGCTACACGATGGGGGTCCCTACTGTTGGTCACTCCGACAGTCACTACCCATAAGTGGTCGAGTGCCACACACGCAGGACTACGACACGCAAATCCAACTATCACCGTCTATAGTGATAGAGTGCGACACCACAATGCTCTGCCCTCACACGGGTGACTCCTCTTATGAGTAACCGTGGAGGCAGGATGACTGACGACACTCTCAACCACAAGGGAGACCTCGTCGCCAGCGTGCATGCAAATGCATGAATGCAATGTCTCACATACAGACATCCACCATAGACTCTCTATTCTATAGAGAATCATACTAACCAGATCAACGCACTCTCTATCCTGCAGAGAGTCATACTCAACTGATCATGATACTCTCTATCCTGTAGAGAGTCATACCAATCAAATCGACGCACTCTCTATCCTGTAGAGAGTCGTACTCAACTGATTGACACACTCTCTATCCTGTAGAGAGTCGTACTTATCTGATTATAACAAGCTAGGACCACCGGTCCGTAGCGATACCCTAAGTATCATTCCTCTGACCATTTACACAATACATGTTCGGTGGTAACATACAACCTAAGGGTACTAGAACTAACCCTAGGTTAAAGACATTATCTACCTACGGATGACCTTTTTATCCAATGTACCATCAGGTTGTTATCCGGACTTTACTATTTGCACTTAACTTAAACAGATTCTAAGTTACTTACATCACCTATATGTATAATTCCTAATCATGATAAAATAAACATGATATCAGCAATGGAGTTAATAGCCAACGGTAAAAGATCAAACAAACGATAAAAAGAGCAGGGTCAAGATAATATGAATACCTAACATGCTCATATCTATGACTAAATCTGAATGCAATACATCTACTCGGACCAGGTAGGAAATTACCCACCTGTTGTGTAGGCTATACCGTTAGTCTCCATGTCCAAAAGGAATTTAACATACAAACATAACTAATCATCTTCTTCCATTTACTATTAATCAGCTAGCCAATAGTAATCTAGCTGTAGATGTAACATCAACTTCACAACGTAGCTTCAAACTCACCTAACTTAGTTACAGTTGCTAAATAGCTTAATCTAAATAGGAAATGGCAAGTTTACTCACATTTGTCTTCATCACCCGCACCTAGAGGCAAATTAGAAGCAACTAGCCATATTTCTTTTGCTCCCGATGAAGAAAAGGTAGGACCTAATCGTTTCAATTTAACGCGAGGTCGACGAAATCCAGTTCAACTAAAGTCTCCTCCCCTGTAATCAGAATTATATCAGATATATATACCCAATAAATCTCATATCCCCTAACCTGGAATCCACAATTTAGGTAAACAAGGGAATCATATAGTCATTACTAGGAATCGGAGGCAGCCTTCTTTTCTCGTCGCAGCAACAACACGACCAGAAATCCTTTGAACTCCCAAATCAATGGTGATGAGAAGTGATGTACTCCGAATCAAGTTACCATTTAGATCAACACCATCAGCTCCTTGAGAATAGCTTGCGGAACAACTTCAATTCGGATCAAGAAGGTCGCAGCAGATGAAGCTGGCACTGGTCGATGATAGGAACGCGAGCAAGGAAAGGGGGTCAGTGCTCCTTGCTGTTTGAATCGACGGAGGACGACATCAGTAACGATCGAACACAAGAACAACGTCGATCGATCACGCCAGAGAGTAAGATCTGGCTCGAGGAAAACCGACGGTAGATGGTTCTCACGGCGAGGGGAAACACGGCCAACGGTGATAAGGCTGCCGCGGAGAGGAAGGAGAGACACCGACGAGTTGAGCTTCATGATCGAGAGAACCGGATCGGAATTGGAGGGAAACAAAGCATCGCGGACGTGGCGAGAGAAGAGGCGCCGGCGTTTGGACCAAAGAATAGGGGGCGCGAGGTGGCGGCTGGCATTGGATTCGCGACTAGGGTTGCGACATTTGGCTCGCGTCGATTGGCAGTGACACACCAGCAGAAGGGACCGACGGTGAGAAAAGACGACGAATCGGCTTGTCGGCGAGGAAAGCGACGATGGGCGGCGCGCGATCTGGAGGAACGGTCGGTGATCGAAGATGAAGTGGCGGCGAGTTGGCTCGGTGGCCGCGAGGGGTGTCCCTTGCGCCGAGGCAACCTCGATGGTTGGAGGAGTTCACTGCCGCCGCGATCGGGAGCAGACTGGGGTGGAGGTCGGGCGGCGATGAGCGGCGCAGAGACGTCCGATCGGCGACGAAGAAGAAGTCTTCGTAGGATTTGGGGAGGAAATGATCGGGTGAGGAAAGAAACGAAAGAACAGCAATAAAGGTGGGGCATTAAGGGAAGTAAACGGATCGGGTTTACTAACGAGTTTGGGTTTAAGAAAATGAATCGGACTTAACCTATCAACATTAAACCCAAACCAAAAATCCTATCAATTATCGAGGAGCATTTTATTTTATTATTTATTTATTTATTCATTTATTTTTTTCGATATTTTACATTCTCCCCCACTAATAAAAATTTGGTCCCCAAATTTCGTACTAACATGCAAGAACCAATTCAAGAGATTTCTTGAACTACTACATGTCTCAAGTGAACAGATGAGGCTATCGAGCTCGGATAGCATCTTCCATCTCCCAAGTAGCCTCCTCATCAATATGATGCTGTCATCCAACCTTTAAGAGTCGGATGGTCTTGTTTCATAGCAGACACCCCCTTGCGACCAAGAATTCGCACTGGAATCTTCTCATAAGTCGCATTAGACTGAAGTGAGATTAATACCTCCTTCAGAACATGGTCAGATCGCGGCGCGTATTTCTCCAACATAGAAATATGAAATATGTTGTGAACACCCGCAAGTGTCGGAGGTAAAGCCAACCGATAAGCTACACCTCCATAATCCACGACACAAGATCTGAATAGATCCTCCAACGTCTAAATGATATACTCAGACTGTCCATCAGTCCGCGGATGAAATGTTGCACTAAGCCGAAGCTTTGTGCCTATAATCTGGTGCAGACTCTGTCAAAATCGCGAGGTAAATCGCGAATCTCTATCCGATATGGTACTTAAAAGTACCCCACGAAATTTGATAATCTTTCGGTAATACAACTCTGTCGAACGATCCAATGGGTACGACCCACGAATAGAAAGGAAATGAGCTGATTTGGTCATTCGATCCACACTCACCTAAATCGCATCATGTCATTTATGGGTCCTAGGCAATCCCGTAACGCAATCAATAGTGCTATGCTCCCACTTCCATTTTGAAATTGGAATTTCCTGGAGCAATCTAGCGGGTTTCTAATGTTCAACCCTCACCTACTGGTATAGTATATATCCAACAACAAAATCTGCGGTATCTCTCTTCATACTATTCCACCAGTATAAGCATTTCAACTCTCGGTACATCTCAATACCACCAGAATGTTTAGTAAATCTCAAATAATGTGTCTCCTGTAGCAACTCTTCCTTAACTGGATGCGTGTCCAGAACACATATCCATATTAGAGACGGAAAATTATCCTCTCACAAGATAAGTCCATCTACCATCCAAAATTCACTCCACCACACACTCTGTAAGTGCATGGGAGACTATAGCGACCAATGTCCCTTGTTGCAATTGTTCGAGTTTCAACAACTCTATAGTAGCTACCCAGTAGCTAAATCCAAAATCCCAATGAGCATTCCTGCTCCATACATCTACTAATCAGGATAATAACTACTAAGCCCACGTCATAAGTATGACTGCTTATCTCGTAGTTCCTTAACTGACGTAAGCATAAGTTACGTCTCATGCAACTGTATCAGAATCGCTCCGATCCCTGAAATGATGCATTTGCGAACATCCTTTTTATCCACCCCGGAAGGATTCACTAATACTCGTGAACAAGTTAACCGTCGTCTAGGTCTTGTAACTGGTCTCACCAGCTTTCGACTAAATGATTTCCATCATCATCTTTGTCAAACAAGTCCGTGGTATAGTAATGCTAAGACATTCTATCCACATCTACAGTACTAACCAAAACATACAAGGAAAACCACCATCTATGGTGGTCGAGTGCGCAACTCCAACTACCACAATCAACAGTGGCCAAGTTACGCAACTCCAACAGCTACAAAAGGATCCTATCGTGTTCAGGATACACAATTCTCAAATCCCCATGATGACTAAATCGTTAATTATTCTAGCAACTTAATCAAAATTCATACAATTCATACCAAGCATGAAATTATCGTCTCCACACACCTGCATCCCCTTTACTCTAAGCTGATGATATATATTAATCATCACAACGACAATGATAATCGTATGACATCATGTCACTACAATATCAGTACTCCAGTCGTAAACCAACCTTAGAGTATACACAGGTGTCTTTAACTGATCTAAATAGATCATTCATCCTCAACGAAGGATACTTACTTTCAACAACTATCGCATTCCATCATCGATAATCGATGCATAATTTCAAAGGTCCATCTCCTTTTTAACAAAGAGTTCTGGATCCTTCTCAAGGAGGAATACTGGGATAGATAAATATCCCCTCCAACTTCTCCTATAATCACAACTTATGTTCTTCTCATTTTCATAGTGTTTAGTAACACTTATACCAGTCAAATTATCACCCGGTATAGGATCTTCAATACCGGAACTATTTCCGCAATCATTTTGATCGCCTACTCCACTGGCCTATGCAACGACAAGCCTTGGAGTTCACCCGAAATTACATCTGAATGCTCTCAGATTATACACACATCTGAGAGACATATCGTACCATACTTCCAACAATTTGACCATCCATAAGGATATGTCTACAGTAAAAGTATGTATATCAAAGTCTAAGGACATCCCTTAACTTTTTAATTGTTGGTCCACATCTCACTTGACGGTAGAGATATCACCGACCCACAAGTCGATGCATAGGAACCCTTCTAATCCGAACTAATAATGTTCTAGACACAGATACCTGTAAACTACAAGTATCTCTCAATATATTAACTCAGAGGGTAAACTAGAGTAATACCCTGAACGATCAAATATCTGTCGATTTGATCCCAAAGGCTCCATGCAGGTCTCGGCCTTTCTCCGAAGAGAATAAGATCAGATCCAACAGTCTGCGACAAAACGGTCGCATTTCTACGATGAATGATCCAAGGATTTTTTTTTCCCAAATCATCTGATCCATCCCTAAATCCTACGAGCTACAACTGTAGAATACCAAATAGATACGACCTTCGTCGTATACTCTCTTTTCTGCACTAAGCAAAACACATCTGGAGGTAGCTGCTTGTTGTTGTCTGCTGAGTCTTCTACAATGTCTTCTGTTGATGCTGCTTCTATGCTGATCTCTGCTGAAGGGGAGTATCAAGGAACTCCAACCACTCCTGAGATAGTAGGTTGATGCTGATAAGGTAACCCACATCTTCTGTGCTGATCTCTGCTGTCGAGACGATGCATCTTCCTCCCGGAACACCATCAATAGTCTTCAACTGAATCTTCAAGGTACACCTCCTCCACTGTACTGGTTGCTCAACAATAGCAACAGCTGAACTGCTCCAACAGATAATCTGGCTTCACGTGTCTTCGTGATCTGTATTGCACGCACACAATCCCTTCGGAGTCTGTGTTCTGATTTTGCTGATATCCACAAGAACCTTCTGATGATCTATGATTGGTCTTCTATAATCGGAAAATAGCTCAAAGCCTATAACTCCGATCTTGTTTCTTTTATCCAAATGTCGGAAACTTCTGGCTCTATTAAGTTGACCTGCAATATTTGCTTATCGGTCTCCAACTCTTAAACCCTTGTACGGAGTCATTTCTAAACTCCTGTCTCAATCCAACGTCTTCCGACAAGATCTGGTAGATGATCCCAGCATCCTAATTCACTATAAGCCAATAACTCTGGGTGACATTAATCATCCATTCATCTTCTTGAGCTATTAGGTGGTCGTAACCTGTGCAAGTCTCACGACTCTGCACAGTACACTATTACTAATCGAGCACCCTTTCTTGAAGCTCAAGAATTCCTTATAATGTGTCACTAAAAGTGACATGGGGAAATACTCTCTTTCAACATCACTAATCCATGATCAAGTGATATATTATTTTCCGAAGATTATTTTCTGCATTTATCACCAAATACCGGCTTGACCCCGATAATGGTATGCAAATAACTCTACTTTCTCGGTATAACATGAGTTAAGTACTTAAAAGTACTCTCAAAGTTATACAACTCAGTACGAACAACTCAGGGATAAAATCCCTATGAAACACCGTAACCTAGCCTTCCGCTATCTGCATCACAAATAATCTACAAGTCTGTTCATTACCCACAGGTAATGATCTGACTAGCACCGTTAGTGAAAATCTCTAAGGCTGAAATCTCTGATTTCAACCAGAAATGTGGCGACTTGACCCATGTTTTTCCGACTCGGTATCAGTCGGCTCTCAAAGGTAAATCACCTTTTCGACACGGTTCAAGACTCACAGACTCAACAGGTCGTTCCCGTGGTCAACTCACACCACGGTTACGAATAATAACCAACATACTACAGGTTATTCCCTGGTATAAGCATCTAAATTCATAGCCAACATAATCGGGAGTATAAATCCTAAAGGTCACTCCGGTTGGTCGCCTCGGTGGACGACCCCTACTACAAGTCTGCACAGGTGTCATAATTATATTGTATACACCTACTAATCAAGTTTAGATAAATATCTGCTAAACCATAAGTTATCAGAAATTCATACCTCGTGCTGCTTGGAGCTCAGGCCGCTGTCCATCTCATCTCAGAAAACCAAAACCGGATAAATCGACTCCCGAGAATCCAAGACTCGACTCAAAAATAACATTGTATGGCATCGCAGAACCTTGGGCTCTGATACCACTAAAGTTGTCATGCCCCGAGAGCATGGCGAGCCGAAAATCAAACGGACGACATCTCCCTTGTACGTGACAACATTTCGGGTTAATACAAGGCCCGTAGGCCCACAATAACAACAATATATATATATGAAATCAAAAAATACACAAGATCGTGACATATACAACACAACGATCAACACACACGTGCATCTATGACTAACACCGACTCAAGACACCATAATAAAACCAGAAAGGAAGAAAAGGAGTATAACATCAATAGTCACCACTACAATCATCACATAAAACAAATCCATAACGGAATACAAATGAGAACACCAAAAATCCCGGACTCTCAGAGTTGAGATGAGATGATGTCAGCCAGCGGTGCTCCAAGTCCATCACAAAGTCGGCTACCTGTTACCTGGGCGACAGAAAACCTAGGGTCCGCGGGGGTGGTGGGTAAAACTCAGCAGGTAATAGAAAACATGTATATATGTAATATCACATGTATTTCAACGACATATCTAGATGTACAACAGGTATATCAACATAGTATATAAATACAAGCATATACCGTCTAACCAAATGAATAACATAAAATGCAGACATACCTGAAGTCTGCCACGCTACTCTGATCCAACCTGAACATATATCCAACATATATATATATAACAGGAAGAGTAGATCAACTCAAAATATACTCTAGCTACAGGTCAAGGTATCTAGTGGTCTGTCCAACACATACCAATATCCGACACAATCGTATAATAAATGCAAGAGACATGCATGAATATGATGTCCACCCAAATACAGCAAACATAGTACAAACAAATGCAACATCACAATAATCATATATATATATAGACTGTATCCATATATATATTAATCTCAACCATCCATATATATATATATATACATGCATATATGTATATATATATGGTAATATGCAAAGCGCCATCAGATACGGCAATGCAGCATGCATGGTCATGTCGGCTCACCCTAAAGCTACCACGACCCCAGTGTGGCCTTGGTGGCTCGAGCATGACAACTGTCCCAACTCAACACCAACCACTACTCTCGAGTGGCCGAGTGGGCAGTATGATCGAGTAGCATATAAGCGTAAAGAGCAAGCTACACGATGGGGGTTCCTGCTGTTGGCCACTCCGACAGTCACTACCCATGAGTGGTCGAGTGCCACACACGCAGGACTACGACACGCAAATCCAACTATCACCGTCTATAGTGATAGAGTGCGACACCACAATGCTCTACCCTCACACGGGTGACTCCTCCTATGAGTAACCGTGGAGGCAGGATGACTGGCGACACTCTCAACCACAAGGGAGACCTCGTCGCCAGCGTGCATGCAAATGCATGAATGCAATGTCTCACATACAGACATCCACCATAGACTCTCTATTCTACAGAGAATCATACTAACCAGATCAACGCACTCTCTATCCTGCAGAGAGTCGTACTCAACTGATCATGATACTCTCTATCCTGTAGAGAGTCATACCAATCAAAACGACGCACTCTCTATCCTGTAGAGAGTCGTACTCAACTGATTGACACACTCTCTATCCTGTAGAGAGTCGTACTCATCTGATTATAACAAGTTAGGACCACCGATCCGTAGCGATACCCTAAGTATCATTCCTCTGACCATTTACACAATACATGTTCGGTGGTAACATACAACCTAAGGGTACTAGAACTAACCCTAGGTTAAATACATTATCTACCTACGGATGACCTCTTTACCCAATGTACCATCAGGTTGTCATCCAGACTTTACTATTTGCACTTAACTTAAACAGATTCTAAGTTACTTACATCACCTATATGTATAACTCCTAATCATGATAAAATAAACATGATATCAGCAATGGAGTTAATAGCCAACGGTAAAAGATCAAACATACGATAAAAAGAGCAGGATCAAGATAATATGAACACCTAACATGCTCATATCTATGACTAAATCTGAATGCAATACATCTACCCGGACCAGGTAGGAAATTACCCACCTGTTGTGTAGGCTATACCGTTAGTCTCCACGTCCAAAAGACCGTCCTGTATTCAGGTCCTGCAATTTAACATACAAACATAACTAATCATCTTCTTCCATTTACTATTAATCAGCTAGCCAATAGTAATCTAGCTGTAGATGTAACATCAACTTCACAACGTAGCTTCAAACTCACCTAACTTAGTTACAATTGCTAAATAGCTTAATCTAAATAGGAAATGGCAAGTTTACTCACATTTGTCTTCATCACCCGCACTAAGAGGCAAATTAGAAGCAACTAGCCATATTTCTTTTGCTCCCGATGAAGAAAAAGTAGGACCTAATCGTTTCAATTTAACGCGAGGTCGACGAAATCCAGTTCAACTAAAGTCTCCTCCCCTGTAATCAGAATTATATCAGATATATATACCCAATAAATCTCATATCCCCTAACCTGGAATCCACAATTTAGGTAAACAAGGGAATCATATAGTCATTACTAGGAATCGGAGGTAGCCTTCTTTCCTCGTCGCAGCAACAACACGACCAGAAATCCTTTGAACTCCCAAATCAATGGTGATGAGAAGTGATGTACTCCAAATCAAGTTACCATTTAGATCAACACCATCAGCTCCTTGAGAATAGCTTGCGGAACAGCTTCAATTCGGATCAAGAAGGTCGCAGCAGATGAAGCTAGCACTGGTCGATGATAGGAACGCGAGCAAGGAAAGGGGGTCAGTGCTCCTTGCTGTTTGAATCGACGGAGGACGACATCAGTAATGATCGAGCACAAGAACAGCGTCGATCAATCACGCCAGAGAGTGAGATCCGGCTCGAGGAAAACCGACGGTAGATGGTTCTCACGGCGAGGGGAAACACGGCCAGCGGTGATAAGGCTGCCGCGGAGAGGAAGGAGAAACACCGACGAGTTGAGCTTCATGATCGAGAGAACCGTATCGAAATTGGAGGGAAACAAAGCATCGCGACAGTGGGCGAGGAGAAGAGGCGCCGATGCTGGACCAGCAAACAGGGGGACTGGCGACGAGGTGGCTCGCCGCTGTGGCTCGATTCGCGACTAGGGTTGCGACATTTGGCTCGCGTCGATTGGCAGTGACACACCAGCAGAAGGGACCGACGGTGAGAAAAGACGACGGATTGGCTTGCCGGCGAGGAAAGTGACGATGGGCGGCGCGCGATCTGGAGGAACTACCGGTGATCGAAGATGAAGTGGCGGCGAGTTGGCTCGGTGGCCGCGAGGGGCGTCCCTTGCGCCGAGGCAACCTCGATGGTTGGAGGAGTTCGCTGCCGCCGTGATCGGGAGCAGACTGGGGTGGAGGTTGGGCGGCGATGAGCGACGCAGAGACGTCCGATCGACGACGAAGAAGAAGTCTTCGTAGGATTTGGGGAGGAAATGATTGGGTGAGGAAAGAAACGGAAGAACAGCAATAAAGGTGGGGCGTTAAGGGAAGTAAACGGATCGGGTTTACTAACGAGTTTGGGTTTAAGAAAATGAATCGGACTTAACCTATCAACATTAAACCCAAACCAAAAATCCTTTCAATTAAACCCATAAACTTCCGTTTAAATCCAGAAAAATTTCTAAAAATTCTTGAAAAATTCCACAAGATATTTTATCAATTATCGAGGAACATTTTATTTTATTATTTATTTATTTATTCATTTATTTTTTTCGATATTTTACAACTTCATTTGGGATGAATTGTGAGTCGTTCATCCTTTATGATGCATCTTTTATTAAGCATATTATGGATCATCTACCCTTATATGTAGGATTGTAAATGGACTAAACATTCATGAACAAGCTTGGTGTTTGACTTGATAAGAGCTCGTTTATGTTCGTTCAATATGCATCAAAATCAATTAAATGAACAAGTTTGAACAATTTGATAAATTAAATGAACAAGCTTGAACACATATATGTTCGACTTATTAATATTTAAGATTAGTATTCGTAAACAATATTTATGAACACATCTTGTAAACTATGTTTATAAACAAAACTCATGAACTATATTCATGATTAGACTCATTTATGAACTTATTTATGAGCTTGTTTATACTTACTTAAATTTATACTAACCAATCCAACAAAGGTTAAAATATTAAAACTTCAAATACACAAATTGTAAAATATCGTAAAAAAATAATTAATTTTTTTAAATAGATAAAGCATGGTTAGGGATTTAATTAAACCTAACCTTTGCTTAATTTAAATGATGCTAGTGGATCTAGGTTTAGTCTTATAGGGTTGTAAACCCAACTCGTTATCGTAAAACCTGATCCGATTTCTTTTCTTAACGCCAGCCTTTTTAATTTTTCCGTTCGCCCGTTTCCTCACCCCAATCTCGCCGCGACCTCTGAGTTTCTCCTCCGCACCGCAGCGACGGCGATCGGCCTAGACGGTGGCCACAGACAAGCCGACGGCGAGCGTCGCGTGGGAGATTTGCGTGGCGGCGGCACCTTGATTGAATTAGGCTGAGTCGTCGGCGACGTAGCGAATCGGGAGTTTTCTTCCCGATCAAAGCCGGAGCAAGGTGAGCAGTGCTCTCTTCCCCTCATCTCCGGTGACGGACGAACAACAGTGGTGCCTTTAGCCTTGTCGATTGCCCTGATCGCCATGCCGACAACGCTACTCTCCGCTCGTGCATCGCCACTCGTTTCATGCGCCACTGAGCTGTAGCCCTGTCGCCCGCCGTCACGCGGCCGGACTTTGCCGTCTGGCCACTCGTCACCGCCTGACCTGGCCACTACTCCATCACCGACGGTCGTCGGAGCTAGTGATCTGGAGCCGGCGAGCAGAGGAGAAGGGAATGTTGCTGTCGAGTGATTTTCTAGTGCCAGTGAAGTTTCATTTACGGCAAGCCGATGGATGGTGTGCTATGATGGGGTCGACTTAGTGAAGGTGAGTTGGGTATTTTGTGATTCGGGGTATTCGTAAGTTATTTGGTAGTGTCTCACTTAATTTTGGTTGTTGGATATGCAGATGTTATAAATTCAGTTGTTCACAGGTTGTGCCGGTGAATAGAATAGGTTGGAATGGTTATGCATAAGCTGTGATGTTGTGGAGTTAGCGAGGATGCTTTGTGTTGAAGCTAGGATTGAGTGATGGGTGGGCAGCGGGTGTTGTTGACCTTCTCCTATATTGGCATGGATCGATCCCTGTTCAGAGGTGAGTTTCTTTCATTTGTTGTTCTTCTTAATTGATGAGTAATTGATTCCAAGGAATAAGTTGATGTATGGAAGGATTTATGATGCTCTGATAAAGGGGCTGTAAACGAGCTGGTGGAAGCGGAATGGATTAGGAGGTAAGGTTTTTATATGTTGATTAAGTTAACATATTTCTATAGGATGAACAAATTTAATTATGGAGTGATAATTAAATTTTTGGGTGAACATGTTAGATTATGAGGTTGCTTCCAATTGGGCTATTTGAATTTTAATTCGAAACCTTGGATCAAGAAGTTGAGCTAGGAGAGGCTAACCTTGGATTTTGGTTCGAGATATTCGCGGACGTGAAGACGATTGGTGTCTACAAAGCAGGTGGGTAATTTCCTACCTGGTCCGGGTAGTTGTATTGCATTCAGATTTAGTCATTGATATGAGCATGTTAGGTGTTCATATTACCTTGACCCTGTTCTTTTTATCGTATGCTTGATCCTTTACCGTTGGCTATTAACTCCATTGCTGATATCATATTTATTTTATCATGATTAGGAGTTATACATATAGGTGATGCAAGTAACTTAGAATTTGTTTAAGTTAAGTGCAAATGGTAAAGTCCGGATGACAACCTGATTGTACATTGGGCAAAAATGTCATCCGTAGGTAGATAATGTCTTTAACCTAGGGTTAGTTCTAGTACCCTTAGGTTGTATGTTACCACCGAACATGTATTGTGTAAATGGTCAGAGGAATGATACTTAGGGTATCGCTACGGACCGGTGGTCCTAGCTTGTTATAATCAGATGAGTACGACTCTCTACAGGATAGAGAGTGCGTCGATTAGATTGATATGACTCTCTACAGGATAGAGAGTATTATGATGATCGATTAGTCGACTCTCTGCGGGATAGAGAGTGCATTGATCCGTTAGTATGATTCTCTATAGAATAGAGAGTCTATGATGGATGTCTGTATGTGAGACATTGCATTCATGCATTTACATGCACTTGTGGCGACGAGGTCTCCCTTGTGGTTGAGAGTGTCGGTCATCCCGCCTCCATGATTACTCATAGGAGGAGTCACCCGCGTGTGAGGCGAGCATTGTGGTGCCGCACTCTACCACTATAGGCGGTGGTAGTTGGATTTGCGTGTCGTAGTCCTGCGTTTGTACTCGACCACTCATGGTAGTATTTGTCGGGTGGCCAACGAGGACCCCATCGTGTAGCTTGCTCTTTACGCTTATATGCTACTCGATCATGTGTCCACTCGGCCACTCGAGAGTAGTGGTTGGTGTTGAGTTGGGCGATTGTCATGCTCGAGCCACGAGACCACCTTAGTCGTGGTAGCTTTAGGGTGAGCCGACATGACCATGCATCTTTGCATTATGCATTACATATATGCATGTATATATATAAATATATATATATATAAATATATGCATGTATATATATATATATATATATATATATATATATATGGATGGTTGAGATTAATATATATATGGATACAGTCTATATATATATATATGATTATTGTGATGTTGCATTTGTTTGTACTATGCTTGCTGCATTTGGGTGGACATCATATTCATGCATGTCTCTTGCATTTGTTATACAGTTGTGTCGGATATTGGTAGGTGTTGGACATACCATAGATACCTTGACCTGTAGCATGAGTAGATTATGTGTTGGTATTACTCTTCCTTTTATATATATGTTGGATATATGTTCAAGTTGGATCAGAGTAGCGTGGCAGACTTCAGGTATGTCTGCATTTTTATGTTATTCATTTCAGTTAGACGGTATATGCTTGTATTTATATACTATGCTGATATACCTGTTGTACATCTAGATTATGTTGTCGAAATACATGTGATATTACATATATACATGTTTTTTTATTACCTGCTGAGTTTTACTCACCACCCTCGCGACCCTGGGTTTTCTATCGCCCAGGTAACAGGTAGTCGACTTCGTGATGGACTTGGAGCACCGCTGGCTGGCATCATCTCATCTCAACTCCGAGAGTCTGGATTTTTGGTGTTCTCATTTGTATTCCGTTATGGATTTGTTTTATGCGATGATTGTAGTTGTGACTATTGATGTTGTATCCCTTTTCTTCCTTTCTGGTTTTTATTATGGTGTCTTGAGTCGGTGTTAGTCATACCGGTATGCATGTGTGTTGTCGTTTGTGAGATTGTAGTATGTTTCCGCTGTGTCTTGTGTAGTTTTTGTTTTCATACATATATATTATTGTTATTATGGGCCTGCGGGCCTTGTATTAACCCGAAATGTTGCCACGTACAGAGAAGGTACCGTCCATTTGATTTTCGTCTCGGTATGCTCTCGGGGCGTGACAACTTTAGTGGTATCAGAGCCCAAGGATTTTGTGATGTCATACAATGTTGTTTTTGAGTCGAGTCTTGGATTCTCGGGAGTCGATTTATTCGGTTTTGGTTTTCTGAGATGAGATGGACAGCGGCCTAAGCTCCAAGCAGCACGAGGTAAGAATTCCCGATAACTTATGGTTTAGTAGATATTTATCTAAACTTGATAAGTAGGTGTATACAATATAGTTATGACACCTGTGTAGACTTGTAGTAGGGGTCGTCCACCGAGGCGACCAACAGGAGTGACCTTTAGGGTTTATACTCTCGGTTATGTTGGCTATGCATTTAGATGCTTATACCAAGGAATAACCTGTAGTATGTTGGTTATTGTTCGTAACCGTGGTATGAGTGGACCCCGGAAATGACCTGTTAAGTCTGTGAGTCTTGAACCTGTGTCGAGGAGGTGATTTACCTCTGAGAGCCGACTGATACCGAGTCGGAAAACATGGGTCAAGTCGTCACATTTATTATGGAAATCAGAGACTACAGTCTTAGAGATTTCCACTATCTGTGCTAGTCGGATCATTACCTGTGGGTAATGAACAGACTTGTAGACTATTTGTGATGCAGATAGCGGAAGGCTAGGTTACGGTGTTTCATAGGGATTTTATCCCTGAGTTGTTCGTACTAAAATGTATAACTTTGAGAGTACTTTTGAGTACTTAACTCATATTATACCGGGAAAGAAGAGTTGTTTGCATACCATTATCGGGATCAAGCCGGTATTTGGTGATAAATGTAGAAAATGACTTTCAAGAAATAAAACATCACTTGATCATGGTTTAGTGATGATGAAAGAGAGTATTTCCCCGTGTCACTTTTAGTGACACATTGTAAGGAATTCTTGAGCTTAAGAAAGAGTAATCGGTTAGTAATTAGTGTACTGTGCAGAGTCGTGAGACTTACAGAGGTTACTACCACCTAATAGCTCAAGAAGATGAGTGAATGATTTAAGCCACCCAGAGTTATTGGCTTATAGTTGGATTAGGATGCTGGGATCTTCTACCAGATCCTGTCGGAAGACATTGGATTGAGACAGGAGTTTAGAAATGACTCTGTATAAGTGTTTAGGAGATGAAGATCGATAAGCAGATATTGCAAGTCAGATATTGGAATAAGAAGCCTCCGAATGTTGGACAAAAGGAGCAAGATCGGAGTCAGAGGCCTTGGGGCTACTTTCCGATTATAGAAGACCAATCGCAGATCATCAGAAGGTTCTTGTGGATATCAGAAAAATCAGAACAAAGACTCCGAAGGAATTGTGTGCGTGCGGCGATCACGAAGACACGCAAGTCGATATTCGCTGGGGCGCTCAACTGCTATTAGGAGCAACGATAATCGGAGGAGGTGTACTTTGAAGACTCAGTTGAAGACTACCAATGGTGTTCCGGGAGGATGATGCACCGTCTCGACAGCAGAGATCAGCACAGAAGACTTGGTTATCTTATCAGCATCAACCTACTACCTCAGGCGTGGTTGGAGTTCCTTGATACTCCCCTTCAGCACAGCAGCAACATCAGCAGAAGACATCTTAGAAGATTCAGCAGACAACAACAAACAGTTACCTCCAGATGTGTTTTGCTTAGTACAGAGGAGAGAGTATACGACGATGGTCGTATCCATTTTGTATTCTACAGTTGCAACTCGTAGGATTTAGTGATGGGATGGAATGATCTAGGAAAAATCCTCAGATCATTTATCGCAGAAATACGATCGAATTGTCGCGGACTGTTGGATCTGATCTTATTCTCTTCGGAGAAAGGCCGAGACCTGCGGGGAGCCTTTGGATCGGATCGATAGATAATGGATTGTTCAGGGTATTACTTTAGTTTACCCTCAAGGTTAATATGTTGAGAGATACTTGTAGTTTACAGGTATCTTTGTCTAGAATATTCTTTGTTTTGATTAGAAGGGTTCCTATACATCGACTTGTGGGTCGGTGGTATCTCTACCGTCAGGTGAGATGTGGACCAACAATTAAGAAGTCAAGGGAGACCCTTAGACTTTGATATACATACTTTTACTGTGGACATATCCTTACGGATAGTTGAATTGTTGGAAGTATGGTACGATATGTCTCTCGGATGTGCGTATAATCTGAGAGTGTTCGGATGTAGTTTCGGATGAACTCCTAGGCTTGCCGCTGCATAGGCAAGTGGAGTAGGCGATCGAAATGATTGCGGAAATAGTTCTGATATCGGAGATCACAGACCGGGTGATAGTTTTGTTGGTATCAGTGTTGTTAAACACTATAGAAATTGGAAGAATGCAAGTTGTGACTATAGGAGATGTTGGAGGGGATATTTATCTATCCCAGTATTCCTCCTTGAGAAGATCTGGAACTCTTTGTTGAAAGAGAGATGAACCTTTAAAGGTATGCATCGATTATCGATGATAGAATACAGTAGTTATTGTGAAGAATATCCTTCGTTATGGATAAATGATCTATTTAGATCAGCTAAGGACACCTGCATATACTCTAGGGTTGATTTACGACTGGAGTGTTGATATTGTAGTGACATGATGTCATACAATTATCATTGTCGTTGAGATGATTATTATATCATCAGCTTAGAGTAAAGGGGATGTAGGTGTGTGGAGACGATAATTTCATACTTGGTATGAATTGTATGAATTTTGATTAAGTTGTTAGACTAATTAATGATTTAGTCGTCACGGGATTTGAGAATCGTGTATCCTGAACACGATAGGATTCTTTTGTAGTTGTTGGAGTTGCGTAACTTGGCCACTGTTGATTGTGGTAGTTAGAGTTGCGCACTCGACCACCGTAGATGGTGGTTTTCCTTGTATGTGTTGGTTAATTTCGTAGATGTGGATAGACTGCTTGACATTACTATACCACGGACTTGTTTGACAAAGGTGATAATGGAAATCATTTAGTCGGAAGCTGGTGAAACCAGTTTACAGGACCTAGACGGCGGTTAACTTTTGCACGAGTATTAGTTAATCCTTCCGGAGTGGATAAAAAGGGATGATGTACGCAGATGCGTCGTTTCAGGGATCGGAATGATTCCGATGCAGATGAATGAGACATATCTTATGCCTACGACAGTTAAGAAACTATGAGATAGTCTGTTATATGCATGACGTGACTTTAGTAGTTATTATCTGGATTTGTGGATGTATGGAGCAGAAGTGCTCATTGAATTTAACTAGCTACTCGGTAGCTACTATAGAGTTGCTCTAACGCGAACAATTGCAACTTGAGAGATTGATCGCTATAGTCTTCCATGCGCTTAGAGAGTGTGTGGTAGAGTGGATTTTGAATGGTTGATGGACTTCTCTATTGAGAAGATAATTCCCCGTCTCTGAGAAGGATAGTGGATTTCGGAGTTGCAGTGTTAAGAAAGAGTTGCTACAGAAAGCACATCATTCGAGATGGGTTATATACCATGGTGGTACTCAGATGTACTGAGAGTGAAATGTTTGTACTGGTGGAATGGTATAAAGAGAGTTATGGCAGATTTTGATGCTCGATGTTTAGTTATGTCAGTGGGTGAAGGCTGGACATCAAAAACCCGCTGGATTGCTCTAGAAAATTTCGATTCCGGAATGGAAGTGGGAGCAAATCATGATAGATTTGGTTACAGGATTACCTAGAATCCGTAAGGGATATGATGCGATTTAGATGATCGTGGATCGACTAACCAAATCAGCTTGCTTTCTGCCTATTCGTGGGTCGTACCCGTTGGATCGTCTGGCAGAGTTGTACTGTTGAGGGATTATCAGATAGCATGGCGTGCCTTTGGGTATTATATCTGATAGAGACCCGCGATTTACCTCGCGATTTTGGTAGAGTCTGCATCAGAATATGGGCACAGAGCTTCGGCTTAGTGCAACATTTTATCCGCCGACGGATGGACTGTCTGAGCATGACATTCAAACGTTGGAGGATCTATTCAGATTGTGTCGTGGATTATGGAGGTGTAGCTTATCGGTTGGCTTTACCTCCGACACTTGCGGGTGCTCACCATGTATTTCCTGTTGTTATACTGAGGAAATATGTGTCGCATGTTGATTATGTTCTGAAAAAGGTTCCGAATTCTACCTCAGTCTAATGCGACTTACGAGAAGATTCCAGGGTGGATCCTGGGTCGCAAGGAGCGACAGTAGCGGAACAAGACCATCTGACTCGTAAAGGTTGGATGACAGTATCCGACTGATGAGGAGACTACATTAGAGCTGGAAGATACTATCCGAGCTCGATATCCTCATTTGTTCACTTGAGGAATGTATGTAGTCCTTTCTAAAACTTGCTTAAAGTAATTTTTGGCACGTTAGTACAAAATTTGGAGATCAAATTTTATTAAGTGGGGGAGAATGTAAAATATCGTAAAAAAAAAAAATTAATTAATTTTTTTAAATAGATAAAGCATGGTTAGGGATTTAATTAAACCTAACCTTTGCTTAATTTAAATGATGCTAGTGGATCTAGGTTTAGTCTTATAGGGTTGTAAACCCAACTCGTTATCATAAAACCTGATCCGATTTCTTTTCTTAATGCCAGCCTTTTTAATTTTTCCGTTTACCCGTTTCCTCACCCCAATCTCGCCGCGACCTCTGAGTTTCTCCTCCGCACCGCAGCGACGGCGATCGGCCTAGACGGTGGCCACAGACAAGCCGACGGCGAGCGCGTGCGGCTGGGAGATTGCGTCGGCAGTGGCGGCGGCACCTTGTTCCGAATTAGGGCTAGAGTCGGCGTCGGCGACATAGCGAATCAGGAGTTTTCTTCCCGATCGAAGTCGGAGCAAGGTGAGCAGTGCTCTCTTCCCCTCATCTCCGGTGTCGGACGAACAACGGTGGTGCCTTCAGCCTTGTCGATTGCTACTCGATCGCCATGCCGCAATGCTACTCTCCGCTCGTGCATCGTCGCTCGTTTCATGCGCCACTGAGCTGTAGCCACGCCTTGCCGCCACGCTAGGACTTTCGTCAGCCACTCGTCACCGACGACACTACTCCATCAAGCGGTGCCGTCGGAGCTAGTGATCCGAAAGGAGAAGGGAATATTTGTCAGTGATTTTCTAGTGCGAGTTTCTTTGGATGGTGTGCTATGATGGAAGGTGAGTTAGGTATTTTGGTAGTGTCTCACTTAATTTTGGTTGTTGGATATGCAGATGTTATAAATTTAGTTGTTCACAGGTTGTGCCGGTGAATAGAATAGGTTTGAATGGTTATGCATAAGCTGTGATGTTGTGGAGTTAGCGAGGATGCTTTGTGTTGAAGCTAGGATTGAGTGATGGGTGGGCAGCGGGTGTTGTTGACCTTCTCCTATATTGGCATGGATCGATCCTGTTGCTGCCTTGTGGTTGAGAGGTGAGTTTCTTTCATTTGTTGTTCTTCTTAATTGATGAGTAATTGATTCCAAGGAATAAGTTGATGTATGGAAGGATTTATGATGCTCTGATAAAGGGGCTGTAAACGAGCTGGTGGAAGCGGAATGGATTAGGAGGTAAGGTTTTTATATGTTGATTAAGTTAACATATTTCTATAGGATGAACAAATTTAATTATGGAGTGATAATTAAATTTTTGGGTGAACATGTTAGATTATGAGGTTGCTTCCAATTGGGCTATTTGAATTTTAATTCGAAACCTTGGATCAAGAAGTTGAGCTAGGAGAGGCTAACCTTGGATTTTGGTTCGAGATATTCACGGACGTGAAGACGATTGGTGTCTACAAAGCAGGTGGGTAATTTCCTACCTGGTCCAGGTAGTTATATTGCATTCAGATTTAGTCATTGATATGAGCATGTTAGGTGTTCATATTACCTTGACCCTGTTCTTTTTATCGTATGCTTGATCCTTTACCGTTGGCTATTAACTCCATTGCTGATATCATGTTTATTTTATCATGATTAGGAGTTATACATATAGGTGATGCAAGTAACTTAGAATTTGTTTAAGTTAAGTGCAAATAGTAAAGTCCGGATGACAACCTGATTGTACATTGGGCAAAAAGGTCATCCGTAGGTAGATAATGTCTTTAACCTAGGGTTAGTTCTAGTACCCTTAGGTTGTATGTTACCACCAAACATGTATTGTGTAAATGGTCAGAGGAATGATACTTAGGGTATCGCTACGGACCGGTGGTCCTAGCTTGTTATAATCAGATGAGTACGACTCTCTACAGGATAGAGAGTGTGTCGATTAGATTGGTATGACTCTCTACAGGATAGAGAGTATTATGATCAGTTGAGTACGACTCTCTGCAGGATAGAGAGTGCGTTGATCTGGTTAGTATGATTCTCTGTAGAATAGAGAGTCTATGGTGGATGTCTGTATGTGAGACATTGCATTCATGCATTTGCATGCACGCTGGCGACGAGGTCTCCCTTGTGGTTGAGAGTGTCGCCAGTCATCCTGCCTCCACGGTTACTCATAGGAGGAGTCACCCGTGTGAGGGCAGAGCATTGTGGTGCCGCACTCTACCACTATAGACGGTGGTAGTTGGATTTGTGTGTTGTAGTCTTGCGTGTGTGGCACTCGACCACTTATGGGTAGTGACTGTCGGAGTGGCCAACAGTAGGGACCCCCATCGTGTAACTTGCTCTTTACGCTTATATGCTACTCGATCATACTGCCCACTCGGCCACTCGAGAGTAGTGGTTGGTGTTGAGTTGGGACAGTTGTCATGCTCGAGCCACCGAGGCCACACTGGGGTCGTGGTAGCTTTAGGGTGAGCCGACATGATCATGCATGCTGCATTGCCGTATCTGATGGCGCTTTGCATATTACCATATATATATACATATTTGCATGTATATATATATATATATGGATGGTAGAGATTAATATATATATAGATACAGTCTATATATATATATGATTATTGTGATGTTGCATTTGTTTGTACTATGCTTGCTACATTTGGGTGGACATCATATTCATGCATGTCTCTTGCATTTGTTATACAGTTGTGTCGGATATTGGTAGGTGTTGGACATACCATAGATACCTTGACCTGTAGCATGAGTAGATTATATGTTGGTATTACTCTTCCTTTTATATATATGTTGGATATATGTTCAGGTTGGATCAGAGTAGCATGGCAGACTTCGGGTATGTCTGCATTTTTATGTTATTCATTTTAGTTAGACGGTATATGCTTGTATTTATATACTATGCTGATATACTTGTTGTACATCTAGATTATGTTGTCGAAATACATGTGATATTACATATATACATGTTTTTTTATTACATGCTGAGTTTTACTCACCACCCCATGGACCACAGGTTTTCATGCGCAGTGCAATGTGGTGTCGACCGTGATGGACTTGGAGCACATTGGCCTGGCATCATCTCATCTCAACTCCGAGAGTCCGGATTTTTGGTGTTCTCATTTGTATTCCGTTATGGATTTGTTTTATGCGATGATTGTAGTTGTGACTATTGATGTTGTATCCCTTTTCTTCCTTTCTGGTTTTTATTATGGTGTCCTGAGTCGGTGTTAGTCATACCGGTATGCATGTGTGTTGTCGTTTGTGAGATTGTAGTATGTTTCCGCTGTGTCTTGTGTAGTTTTTGTTTTCATACATATATATTGTTGTTATTGTGGGCCTACGGGCCTTGTATTAACCCGAAATGTTATCACGTACAGGGGAGGTATCGTCCGTTTGATTTTCGGCTCGGTATGCTCTCGGGGCGTGACACAAATAACTTTGACTTAAGAGCTTGATAAATGATAACGTTTAAACAACCCAAGCTTAAACAAATTTTAATCAAGTTTGAACTGAGCTTGATTTAGAAATTCGATATCAATTGCACGAGCCAAGCTCAATTCAAGCTCGACCTTAGGAAAAAAAAAGAAACAAAGTCAAGCTTGACCAAAATTGTTTCCATGATTCCAAGGGCTTGGAGATAAATATAATTAAATATGAGATTTAATTAAAATTAAAATTACGAGATAATTATAGTTTTTGGATTATTATGGTAATATCCAAAAAAGGGATATTAAAAATATCGTTAAATATCCTTTTGATTTTAAAATTAAAATTATAATTATGAGATAATTATAGTTTTTGGATTATTATGGTAATATCCAATATCGTTGAATATCCTTTTGATTTTAAAATTAAAATTAAAATTAGAGATAATTATAGTTTTTGGATTATTATGGTAATATCCAAAAAGGATATTAAAAATATCGTTGAATATCTTTTTGATTTAAAATTAAAATTAAAATTATGAGATAATTATAGTTTTTTGATTATTATGGTAATATCCAAAAAGGATATTAAAAATATCGTTAATATATTTGGAATATATTAAATATTATAAAAAGGTAAGTGGAGGTCCTTTTAATTTTAAAAAGGCAAAATCTTTAATTGATAAAAATTTTAAAATGATAAATAAAGGATCTCACCTTATCTAATGTAAGGTCCTTTCTCTATGTTTTCATTAGTTAGAAAACGTAGAGAAAAATAATTGATTTCGGAGATTTGTATTTTTGGAGTGCCCATACACCACCGTCGATAGGAGGATCGTACTGGAAGACTGTGGTTTCTGCACATCTAGAATTTACAGAAAAGGAGGAAAGTTACAAGAGGTTAGTTTTCTAGAAAAAAAGGTTTTTATTTTTCTTCACTGATTTATATTCATGTGTGTTGATTAATAATTTGTGAAATTATATATTCGCTTCCGTTATATTTCGATCCGATCGAGAATTGATAATTTGTATCGTCGGAATTGTTTCGGAGGCTCATCGATTTCCAACAATATGGTATCAGAGCAAGGTTATCATGTGAATATAAATTATGAGAATTTAAAATTTAAGGTTTAGAATCTTTACTATTTACTGTTGATGATCATTTACGTAATTGATGAAACTCAAAGGTTTGAAAGCTCTTGAAGGCACGTGTATAATGTTTTATTTTATTTTTTTTAATTTGATTAAAACAAATCGTAATCAAATAAGCACTATAATATTTTTTCTTTCATAATCTCCGATCAAATTATTTATCATCGATTGTCATTCGTACTATAACTAACTTTTGAATCCAATCAACCACTTGTATCATCCAATCGTGATCGAAATTCGATTGAATCACAATCGCGACACATACCGACATCACAGCCACGATTGGGTCAGATTTCGATATCGATCCGACCAAAATTCGACCGTGATCGGAATTCGATCAGATCGCAACCGGATCGCTATCAGATTATGATTGAATTATGATAGAAATCTGACCAATTGCAGTCGTGATGCATCCCAACATCGCGATCACAATTAGGTCAGAACCTGACCACGATCCGATCAGAATCAAAATCCGATCAAAATTTGACCACAATCCAATCGGAGTCGGAATCCGATTGAATCGCGACCGAATTCTGACTGAATTGTAGCCAAAATCCGTGTTGATTGCAGCTGCGATGCCGAGATGTGTCGCAATCGCAATCTAACCGAATTACGAATAAAATCTGACCGACATCGATAACGCCAAAGGAGCATGCACAGAGAGAAATATACTGTGCATTTCCAATCGAGCACCATACTGTGCACAACATATCAAACTCATCATTTTAATTTCATAAAAACAAATAATATACAAATCTAATATTATAACCTCGAGACATTTCCTTAAATCTAGATTTAAGTTTCATTGATTAATCTTAATGACTTTTGAACCATTTAGCATGCATGCCAAAACTGCAAGACAATTGCTATCAAACAGCTCCAACTAATTATTAAAATTACCAATTAGACTCATCGTAGTTGTGTCAACAAACGTCTTCCTTCAAAGTAAACACCAGCAACAAGATCTCTACTTAACTAGATTGATGTTCACAACCACGCAGGGTTCTTTAAGGCAGTGACAACTGCCTTGACCTGCAAGTAGTTCTTGAGACTATCGATTCCCTTCTCCCGTCCTTGGCCGCTCATCTTGAAGCCACCGAAGGGAATTGCAGCGTCAAACACATCGAAGCAGTTGATCCAAACAGTTCCAGCTTTCAGGGCGCGCGCCAAGGTGTTTGCGGTATCGAGATTGTGAGTGAACACACCAGCAGCAAGACCGTAGCGAGTATCATTCGCCCTTCGAATGACCTCTTTAAGATCCCTGTCATGAACAAAATAGGCATAGCCATGAATGAGCATGCATGCTGTAACAAGCCTCTTCATTGCATCAGTTTGGGTTGTTCAATAATTATAGATCACACCGAAGAATCTGCAGGTGTTTAGTGTACACTTACTTGAACTTGAGGATCGACTGAACTGGCCCGAAGATCTCTTCTCTTGCTATCTTCATCCCGTCCTAGAAGATTCAATGCGATTTGAGATGCGTGCATATGTAACCTTTATGGAATTATGTATATACCAATAGATAAATAAAAAAATTACAACCCGGTCTGCGTCACACGCGAGTACCGAGAAGGAATCCATCAGACGCAGTACTCTGCTTTTGCGAGGCGTTTCTGGGATTTCAACCTGTCACAAGGCAACAACCCTTCTATGTATATACCAATAGATAATAAACAATAATACCTGCACATTGCTGAAGATAGTAGGCTGAATGTAATAGCCTTTAGTGCCTAGACGGTCACCTCCTGCCTCAAGGGTGGCACCATCATCGACTCCAGCTTTTATGTAGTGCAAGATCTTGTTGAATTGCTCCTCGTCAATCTGAGAAAAATTAAGACAATGGATTAAGTAAAAGGGAGATTCTTTTGCAAACTATAAACAGCAAAAAAAAATCACAATCTACCAACCTGAGGCCCTTGCTCAACACCCTTTTTGAAGGGGTCACCAACAACGCGCTTTAAAGCGCGGGCTTTAGCTTTTTCGACAAACTCATCGTATACACGCTCGTGCACAAATGTACGAGACCCGGCACAGCAGCATTGTCCCTGTCGAAGACGATCTACGTTAATGGAAAATGCCTTCGAAGAGATATAACATTTTTTTGCTGCATTCAATTGATGTGAATAACCTGGTTAAAGAATAAAGCAAAGTGTGCAAGCTCCACAGCCTGGTCAATATCGGCATCATCCATTATGATCATGGGAGACTTTCCCCCGAGCTCAAGAGTCACCGGCTTAAGATTGCTCCTTGCAGCCAGTTCAAGTACAATTTTGCCGGTAGCAGTAGATCCAGTAAAAGCAAGCTGACCAAATATCAGAGGCAAAGGTCAGATTATAAAAGAATCATATTTCACAATCAATTCCAGAAACCTCCAGACAATTAAATTTGTGATGCAACTATCAAAATATAATATTCTTCTCGTCTTGAATATGTGAGAATCTTCACCTCCTTTAGCTTCAAACGCTGCCAATTGAAACTCTTAATCCTTGGAGACAAGAGAGAAATTAAACTTAAAGACCCCATTAAGAGAAAATACCAAGGGCCACCTTCATTACTTTACTAGTGTTTCTTATTCCTCCTTGATTATAAAGGCTGTGAATATGGGGCAAACTATAGATCTCACCCTGCACATGTTAAACTTATCCCTGGCTAATCAACTAGTTTCCAATTGAGTGATATCCTTGAATCAAGTTCTGAAAAATCCATACACCTTTTTGCCACTTGGCAATTACTTGTCTTATAATGTGGGCTTGAGGATCAGAAATGTGATCGACTACATCATTTTCAGGAGGATTTAATCACAAGGGTTACCGTGTCAAGGGTTGGACAAGCTCCATCGAGTTGTGGGAGGCAAGAAACATGAAAAAAAAAAACAAGAAGCAGCTATTTCATCATTAATGAAGAACAGATTACAAAAAATGAGAAGCAAGATCGACAATCGAACACATATTCATGCTTTGGTAAAATTACCTACAGCCACTGCTACAGATAGAGATCTACTGTCATCATGAATCGTACAGAACATCACCCCATACAATATGGGTTACCCCTAATCATAGAGCATGGAGGATATGATATTGCTCGAACCAACACCGAATAATTCACATAATCCGTTAACAAAGCATGTGGGGAATCATATATAGGTTGTGGCCACTTCTGGATGCCCCTAAGTAGCTGTCGTGTATCCAATCTAAAGTGTCAATGTAGGGATATTAAGTGTTATGACATGGTTGACCACGCTTATACATAATTTAATCAATCAAAAAATAGTCAAATCTAAAATCAGAATGGAAAATGCAAGTGAAATGATGGATTTTATTTTATGATTTTTTGAACCAAAATCGGAATGATTTGCTATGATAAAATTAAGTCATATAAGAAATATGATATCATTTAATAACATGGATGGATAATTGCGATGCCAAATAACTAAGTCTCCTCATAGGTATAATGTATCACCAAGTGGAATGGCTAAGTCTCCTCAAAAGGAGACAACCACTGAATTTCATAACAACATCTCTTGTCAATTCTTCAAATAGATGATAAAAATTAAGCCAACCCAGTTGGTAAGTACAAAGGGGTTTGTCCGTAGTGGACAGGGGTCAATTTCCGAAGAATTCATCATCTTGGACTATCGATCGATCTCCTTATTTTGCACTTATCAACTAGGATCCTGATTTACTTCTTCCACTGGCAGGGGCAGCCGGAAAGGACTGCTAATGTGGCGGTTCCACATTTTTTTTTTTTCAAATAGATGATAAAGAAATGACTAGCAAAAATGCAGGATATGATCCATGGTTGATAAAGACAATTTCTATTTAAAAAATGAACAAACAAAGTGCTGAATTAGATATACTAATCTCATGTCAATCTTTCATCAAGATAAAAATTAGCAGTAATCGTCATCAGGGATATTATACAAGTTCAAATACTAGATAGTTTTATCAAATTCCATATACCTATATGTTCAAATTCATAAAACAAGAAATAGAATTTTTGCCACCTTGTCAACATCCATGTGACTCGCAAGAGCTGCTCCAGCAGTTGGACCAAATCCAGATACCACATTGATAACACCTTCAGGAAGACCAGCCTGATTCATAGAAAATATACTACCAGATCATTATTTTTTGCCATCAAAGGACCAAGGTTGGTCATCACACTGTACTTTTCTTTCAAAGAACAGAAAGCAACGCATAATTATTTGAAGGCAGAGAAAAAAATAAAGATCAAAGAAATTCAAATAAAGGTACTATTGCATCTCAAGTTTTCAATAAGAAGTACGACAGTGCTGGATATGCCTCTAATACACATGTTTAACCCTTACCCAATACACATCTGAACCCTTAACCTTGTCGATATGCTCAACGCTTTGTTTCCAACAAGTTTACATGGGTTGGTAGATTTATCATCTTTCAAGTCATCAAATATGTAATCAAGGTTCAATCTCAAAAGAATATCCAATATCCATTAATCAATTCAAAATTACTTTTCACTAATGAATCTAAACGGGTCCCTATAGCTTCAAGGACAATAATCATAGATGAAGAGATTAAAAGAAGTTTTAGAACAATTAATGCAAAAAAAAAAAAAAACAATCCAGAAGCATCATTACTGAAATCAAAAGTGAAATCTGTTGCATTTTTTCAAAACTTGTCGAGTTTAGCAACCATTGAATGTTATTCACTCCATGTCTATAATGCCATTTGATAAAATTAGATATCCATCCACATTAATCCTTCATTTCCTCCTTTAAGAAAAATCATATACTGACCAGAGCCGACCCTAGGCTAGGCTTGTTCGGGCGACTGCCCAGGGCCCATAAATTCATACATTAGATACACCATGGATTCAGGGCCCATAATTTTTTTTATACCAAAATTCACCATGATAAGGGCTCAACTAATAGGTTTCGCCTGGGGCCTTAAAATAAAGTGGGCCAGCTCTGATACTGACTATACACTCCTTACTCCTATGAATAGGAGGTAGAGATGTATTAGTAAACTTGGTTCTCTAGGAAAGAAAATCATTAGGATACAAAAAGGAGAATCTCAACTGTAAAAACACACACACACACACACAAACCAATTGCCTCACCTACCTCATGGAATAGTTTTGACACAAAGAGCGCAGATAAAGGAGTTTGCTCCGCAGTCTTCAATACAATAGTATTTCCACAAGCTAAAGCAGGTCCCACCTTCCAAGCATACATAAGAAGCGGAAAGTTCCAGGGAATAATCTGTCCGGCAACACCAATTGGTTCATGGAGAACCTGCACATGATGTGGGCCATCAGCTGGCACAATGAGCCCGTGTATCTTGTCTGCCCACCCTGAGAGGTTAAATAGCAAGAGAAGAGTATATGATGAGAAAAACATTAAAATCAAGGACAGGTAAATGGGTCTATTACTCCATTGTATCAACGAAATGTCCTTACCAGCATAATATCTAATCAAACGTGCAACCATTGGAATTTCAGCTTGGGCAGCCTGCTCATAAGGCTTCCCGTTGTCCCAAGTCTCAAGTGCTGCAATCTCATCATTGTGTTTCTCAATCAGATCTGCGAAACGGTAAAGTATGCGGGATCTTTCCTGCATTATTGGTATTAGGTGAACATGAGAAAACTAACACAAATATGTAAAGAATACTAGTAATACAAGGATAGAAAACATCTCAATCCAACAAGAAAAAGAAAAGCTAAGAGAACTACATAAGCTGTCAACTTAGGCCAAGGTCCTTCATCAAAAGCCTTGCGAGCAGCACTAACTGCTCTGTTGATATCTTCTAGGTCTCCTTCAGCAACATGAGCAATTACTTCCCCAGTCCTAGGATCCAAAGTCGGGAATGTCTTTCCTGTGAGCAAAGAACTTCCAAAACTTTAGTTTTTATGCAATACAGACGAGAAAACAAAATCGATGAATGAAGAACATATGATACAATAGAGATCAACATATGTTTTCTATGCAGAGACAGGTGGAAAATGAACCTGACGCCGAGTCCACAAACTTTCCATCGATCAGAAGCTGGTTATAGTTTACTTGAACTGGCGGTGCAATCGGTTCTTCAATTGCGGCAGCAGTGCTGAACCTTGGAAGAATTCCAGATGCAGAACCATCAAATCTATCTGAAAATTGTAATTTAAGCGATGCAGTCAGGCTTTGGACGTGGACTACAGATCGCATCATATCGCATCAACAGGGGATATTGTCGAACAATAAATTTGAAAACCCACGTCGAATCTCCATTTAAGTAGAGATCAGGATCAGACAGAAACTCCAGAGAGCTCGCTGATCCACTCTGTTATTACGAATGCTCATTTGGATCGTAAGTGTTCATACTTTTTTGACATTGTAATCACATTCATAAAAAAATAAAAATAATAACAAGAGATAAAGTATAAGCAAACAAAATTGAATATTTCGAAACCACGCGAAAATCTAAGATCCTTGGGTCATTCGCACTCATCCATGAACATAGCTTCGAAACATTATCTACATCATGAATCAAAGGATAACGATCCAAGTTCCAGGGTTTTTGGAGACTAAAAAGCAAGTCTTTACAGAGAGAGGAAAAAATCTATCCATCAAAGAATTCCAGAGTACGTAAAAGCAAAAGGCTCAGTTCCTGCACCACCAAGAAGGAATTGATTAAGCTACCCGATCATGATTTTTTTTAAAAAAAAAAAGGCAAACGAGATTCATCGATGTTCCATCCAATATAAAAGAGTACTCCAGAGTCAAAACTTCGAATTTCAAAATCATTTTTTTCCGAATAATTTCTCAACGAAATCATCCGATCGTCTAAAAGCAGACACAATCAAATTCGATCAATCCGGTATCCACAAAAAAATAAATAAAATAAAAAACTAAATCAGCACCTTTGAATCCCACAGAGTAGGAGGCAGAGCGAAAGAAAAACCGCGAGCGAGTGCGCAGAGAGGACGCAATCCACCGAGCCGCCATGGCCTTAACTGCTGAGGACGACGAGTAAATGAACTCGCTGCCTCTCTCTCTCGCCCCGCAAACCTAGATAAACACGGGGATAGGTGAGGGTACGATCGTAATACACATTGAGATGATATTCTTCAATCTCGCACCCGTTCCTACCAATCACCGGGCCCAACCGCTTCGACGCGCCACTAAAAGCCACGTAACTCGGTACGCCTACAGGGATTAACTTTCTGTACATCAATAAATTGTCGAATAGGATAAGGTTGGTCACTCCCGTAATATAAAAAATTACAGAGGTCTAGATTTGTTACGCTGTCCTAATCAAGATTATTTTTAACAATGTACTAATTATAAAAAATAGCTGACATTCCGAAATGGTATGAAATTTAAAGTTTACAATCCCTTTTACTTAATTTTTTTAAAAAAATAATCGATCCTACTCTGCAGTTCTAGGAAGATATTTTTTCGATAATTAAATAAAAAAAATTATAATTCTTATGGAACTTCATTGACTATTTAAATATGTAAAAGAAGCTATTCAGTTCGAATTTTATAATTATATTATTTTTAAAAATTATTTAACATCAAAATTTTATTTTATCTGTCAAATAAATTTTTATAGAGGGGATTGTTCTCGTAATTTTTTTTAAGTTTTATTGATGATCATTATTTTAATAGAAAATTGAATTATATTTATATATATATATATATTTTATTTTTTTTATTTTTTGTGAGGACACCCTTTTACCTAAAATACAGTATTGTTGACGCATTCAAATGGCAAATAATTTTGTATGAAGGAGACAGTTGGAAGATTCTTCTAATTACGGATAAATTTCAAAGGTCATTGGACGATGGAACATCTTGAACGACACAGGGAGGAGTACAATTTATTGCACTTCCATTTTCGGATTTGACCGTTTTAATCATGTGGTCCCTCCCACCCCTTGATATAAAAAATATCTCGATTATTTTTATTTTTAATAATTTAGATATTAAGTTATTAATTTTGTAAATAATTTTTTTTCTCTTCCGATTTACTATATCGAATCCTCTCGGGACAATCATTGATTAGATCAGTGCATGATGTTATAGATGAATAGTGATCGATTTTCTATGTGAGATCTGCTGTAGATCGAGTACATGCCGTGGAGGGTTGAAATCGACATAACAGTTGTGCGGGATTCAGGGGCGACAATGAATCATCCACGCGCGGAGCCTGGAATAATGCCTCAACTGGACGAACGACCTAGACAAACCATCGACGCACGAACGACTAGGGTCACCTGAAAGACGATCGTTATGCACGCACACGGATCACATGAAGGACGATCGTGATGCACGCATGCGACAGGGGTGATGCCCCTGCCGCGTCGCGCCCCTGCAGTGTGCTCGCGCCCTGGCGGTGTGCTCGCGCCCCTACCGTGTGTTCGTGGCAGACCCTACCGCATGCTCACGACGGCAGCAGCCGCGAGCACATGTGTGTGCGGTGCTCAAGGAGGCAGTAGTCGCGAGCATGCGAACGTGCTACCGCGAGCATGTGTTGTGCTCGCGACAGCTACCACGCGAGATGTCGTGAGCGCAATCTCGATAGCGAGTAGCTGCTGTGAGCTCGCAGATTGGAGCTGCCCTGCAATAGCTGCCACGATGTCGCGCGATAGCAAGATCGCAACACCTGTCGTGCGCAGCGAGCTAGTGCTCTAGTGGTGGAAGAGGAGAGGTGAAGAAGTGTATACCGGAGGCATCAATCGAGCTAAGTAGGAAGCGTGCTTGAGAAGGGGAAAAGAAAAGGGAGGTGGGATAATTAGGGAAAATCGATGATGATTTATAATTCATTGTAATATTTGTCGCCAATTCCGTGATGAATATTGTATCCGTTGTATAATTGGCGACAAATGCAATATTCATCGTCAATTGGCGAGGAATACAATATTCGTCGCCAATTAAAAAATCCAACGAAATATTTTCATTGCTAAATTTATTGCACAATTTTCAATGAATTATTAAATCGTTGCAAATTCTGCGATGAATTCATATTTCATCGTAAAATTTTGCGATGAATTTTATTTTTCATTACAAAATTGGCAGCAAAAATTAAATTTGTTGCAAAATTAGCAATGGATATTAAATTCATTGCAAATTTTTTAATTCCCGTCGTTATTTTTTTCACCAAATAATTGAAAATGTCCGATGAAAATATTTCGTCGCTAAATTTGTCAGAATATTTGCAACAAATTCTAGATTTGTTGTAAAATTTACAATGAAAATAGAATTCATCGCAGAGTTCGCATTGAATCCCAATTTCGTTGTAAATTTTGCGACGAATTTATATTTTGTTGCAAAATTGTGCAACGAAATTGATTTTTCGTTACAAATTTGCGACGAAAAATCAAATTCGTTGCAAAACTGTGATGAAATTTAATTTGTTATAAATGTTTTTATATTTGCAATAAAAATTTTTTCATTGAAAATTTCGTTACTAATTGACGACGAAATTTCTAATTCGTCGTAAATTTACAATAAATTATTTTTGTTGCTATATTTCGTCGCTTTTTTTATATATTTTTGTAGTGACAGTCTCTTTATGATTTATTTTCTTTCGTCGTCACTGAGTGATCGATGATGAAAAATATTGAGAGTGAACATAATTATCTTTTGTTACATATATGATGTACTATATCAATATACTATCAATAACTTGTGAATTCTATGATCTGAGGTTGGAATCCGTCTAATGGCCTCTGGAGTCAGCCGAACCATTATATAAGGAGGTAAATCGATGACGATTGGTAAATTTGAAGTATATCTCTGTAAATATTACGACTAATTAAGGATAGTATGAAAGTTCAACTTTTATTCTTCATCGCAATTTTATTAAACATCGATGGTGCCTCATCGGTTAACTCTCGACGGAAAACGACCAATTCTTTTAAATCACGACGACCAATTAATGCTATTCTGTTAAAATTATAAAACAGAAGAGAAAAGATGATAAATCACGAAAAAGACCAATCAATAAGTTGAAATCACGAAGTTGAAAGACCAATTAATAAGTTTGAAAGTTTGATGTATGTTTGGAAATAGATAACTGATTACAGGAATCAAAGTGAACTGGTAACTCCTTGTAGGGAAAATAGAAGTGAAAGAAAGCGAAAATAGAAGTGAAAGAAAGCGAAAATAGAGGAGAAAGAGACTTAAGAGGTCTGTAGACGGCTAGACGTGGAGCTCCTAAGCCGGAATTGAAGTTCACTTTGAACTCCTTGTCCGAGTAGGTTGCTTAGAAAGTGTAAAAAGTGTCCGTTGCTTTTGGCGTTAAGGAAAGAACTCAAAGACTCTTTATTAAGATTAAGGGACAAAAGAGTGCTCGCCCTTCATTTAGTAAGTTTGGTACGAGACGAATGATAGTAGCGTCCGAAGGTAAGCCAACAGAGTGAGAAGCATTGAATGTAAAGAGTTGGAACAAGATGGATGACAATGACAGAAATTCCTTTCGTTCTGGACTTTCTCCTTTCGTTCATTAGTTGAACTTGGCTCATGCCAAAAGAGAAGAGAGGGGCCGACCGTCACGGGATTCCAAGAGTTGAGTTCATTCCAAGAGGCCGAAAACTTCAATATTAGTCTTTAGGATACCTACGTCTAACATGAAGAAGGAGTGAATGGCGTAACCAGTCGAGACTCCAAAAAAGAATCAAAATCAGCTCATACTGTAGCCTGTAGCTTTGCTTTTGGCTTTGGCCATCGGACATGTTTGAGTTAAGGAGTTATTTCCGGTTCGTCATTCCTCTCCCGAGTGGACAAGAGAACTACCTAGGCGATTCAAGCAAGGAGCGAATGCTTGATCTCGAGCGAATGAGTAGCCAAGGAGCGGGAGAGTAGCGAATGGCGCAGCGACGTGGACTCCTTTTTCCCTGTCCACTTTAATTGGGCACCTGCTTATTGCTTATCTGTGCAGAACTCTGACTTGTTGTTTCACGGGCACCTCAACTCCCCGTTTTTGGCATGCTATTGTTCAACTACTCTCTCGACGACGGGAATGGGAGATTACCGGTAAGCCAGATGCTTCGCGAACCACCGTTTCGTTGCACCACTCGGCCTTTATTCTTTATGATAGTTCTTGTCCTCGTTTCTCTCGCTTACGATCGATCACGCTAACAATTGTCTCTTATCTTCATGGACTTGCACACTAAACATAGTTGTAAGTAGTCGTGAATGGCAAATAAGAGAGTCCGACAGATCTTGGAATGAACTCTACCCCTCGTTCCTCGTGTTGAGGCGCACTCCGATACCATTGATGTCCAATAGCTTTTATAGTAATGGCAGGATCTACTACTACCTCGTCCATTGAGTATAACAGAGCAAACGATGGTATAGCAATGAAGATCGGGATGATACTTGGAAATATGGTCCGAATAATCTCGATAGTACTTCCATGAACAATCCTTTGCGGAATTGGATTAGTTTGCTCGTGGAAATGCAAGAAGGCGCGAACCAAGATCCGTGATACGAAAACCAAAATCAGAATGAGGAAGAAAAAGATATCGTGATGTAAGTCAATGATTCCTTGCATAATAGGTGTTGCTGCGTCTTGAGATCCTAATTGCCATGGTTCCGCAGCATCACAAGGAGCGATTGCGAGGAATCGCCATGACAATGAATAAAGAATCATTGGAATTTCCATTCTTTGACTGCTCTGCTCCCGAGTTTAAGAAGACTTGTATCAATATCAAGCGTTGGCGTTGGTTTTTCCAACTATAGACTAAGGATGGGAATAATTGGGCATTGATTGCTTGAGAGTTGTCAGTTAAGTAAAGACTGGCTACCTTACCTCCCTCGCTGAACACTTGATATATACCCTTCACACTTTCCCAATCTCGACATCAACTACATCAACAAAACCAGTGCCTGACGTGAACAAACGCTTTATCATTAGACTGTTCTGACCGATTGTCTTTGTCGACCCTACGTTTTCTTCTCTTATTCAATTGTTCATTGTTAGTTATATAGAAAGAAAACTCTTATTCATCCGGAATTCACTAGGCTTAAGCGGCACGGCACCTTCACTCTTTGTCTTTGTCGGCCTGTGTCGGCGTCAGGACTCTTTATCGGATACTGAATATCTTTTTGGGAGGCCTAAGGACTGGTTCTGGAACTTTATCAACCTCCCCTCGGGAAGTACGGTCAGAGGAAGAGTCTATCTTCTATCTAGCCTTGAGCCCGGTGTCTTGATTGCAGCTACTTTTCTTTACCTTGAGCCGGTGCCGGGGCCCATCTATGTTGAAGGGGATAGCCGCTCCGTCATCGATCCATTTAGCCTTTCTCCGGAACTACTTTGAACCCAATGCAACTGATTCAAGAAGATCACTCGGTCGTAGGGAAAAGAGTCAGTGTACGTCATCCATTCGCCTTGACCGGATCATAGCGTTAGCAGAGTGGGGAACTCTTAAGAAGAACCGATCGGCATGGCATGGCATGTTGACCTGCTCATCCTCGAGTTGGTGCTGTTCACATGCGTTGAATCGGTTGAAGAATTCGAGTCCTACAGAGCGAGCGTGCCCTCAAGTAAAGATAGGTTCCGCTTCCATTAGCTACAACGGAGTCACCGCACAGAGACGATCTCGAAGACTACCGGAGTCATTTCTTTTTGGGGGTCAATAGCAGGTGCCAAACCCAAAGCAGACGAAGAAATAGCGGATTTCAGAGAGACTAGTTTGAGCCGGGACACCCAACTTCCCATTTCTGAGAAAGAGTTGGATTGGTGCATGCACCTCCAAGAGATGGACAGGGCATCGTCTCTTCATTCTTTGAAATTCAGATCTTCACGTCGCTGTCGCAATGACTCTTGCTCTAAATAAGTATCGCTCTCGCATCTTGCTCTAAATAAGACAGGTGCGCTATTGCTCGTCCCTTCTGCGTACTTATGTTACTTAACACTCTATCTCTGAACTCAAATCCCATAGGTCGGAATGCCAGGCGTATACATAACAAGTTTAAGCAGTCTCCTTCAAGGTCGGGAAGAATCCATCATATCCCGCACAATGACTCTTTGGAAAGCATGAAAGCAGGAAGAGCTGAAAGACTATATTTCGCCTCCACGTCTTAACGTCTACCCGTCGTTTCACTCGGACCTTTGCTTCTTTTGCAACTGACTTTGCTGCAGATGCTTAACTTCTTCAGTCTCATACTTCTGAACCTGAAGGTGAGAGAGTATAGATATAGAGAATTCCTATTTCATTTCTTGCCCTCGGCTTCCTCACCAGTTTGAAAAAGATCTGGTTCGAACTGGCTTGATGCTCTTAATTTATATCGCTCTGTCGCTCTTACCGTTCCGTATACGTCCCTCTCCCGTAGCGAGTGACTACGTAACTCGACCTGCGCATTTTGTCTTTCTTTGGTTTGATCTTAAGGCAAAACCCAAGGACCTTGACAAAGGGAGTGCCATAATCCAAGGGTCGATCAAATGACTAAGACAAAAAAAAGATCGGCCAAAGGAGCGAATGAGAATGACGCCCCAAGACTGAGCGTTTAGCTACTCATTCATTCGCATTCGATTAGGCTGAAAAGAAACCGATGTTATGATTCTCTTGAGTAGGAAAGCGAGAACACTTCTATCTAGACTGCCCCTTGAATCACTAACTCAATTAGTAGAGATGGATTCTCCCGTTGATTAGCTATCTCACGGCTGTCTGCTCTGGGACCCGACCGTTGAAGCCTCGGGCTTCGCCTCTTCGTTCCACTGTGTTTAACTTCGGTATTTGACGTCGTTATCACTCGTAACGAGACCCTTATATGCTTTCATCTTTAAAGAGAGGGTTTATAGCGGACCTGGGGTCAGACCTACGGGAAAAGACCCATGAAGTGCAGCCTAAGCCGGGAAGAGTTATAAGAGACGATCAAACAACAGGGACATCATCAAACCAGACTACTTAAGAAGGAGAGTCCGTTGAAGCTCATCTTGTCCTTGAGTGGGAGCGGGAGAGGGTAAACAAAACCTATCCTTGTAAGTGGTGCCATCCGCTCCCGTGAAGGAATTAACGGCTCTGCTTAATGGGATGATTCTAGAGTATGCACCTCACCGTTATTCAACACGAAAGGAAGCGCGTCCCTTCCGGTTCTTCATCTCCCAAGCAACAGGAAGAGAATCAACTCACTAAACATAGGGAATGAAAGGAGCGGATAAAGAAGGTGCAGAGCCTGAAGGCAAGGGACGAGACGCACAACATTTGATACTTTTGGAAAGTTTAAAATAAGTAGGAGTCAGGATAGGCGGGCGGATTGACTTTAGATGGCCCACTGCGTGGTAGTCAAGAATAATAAATGGCCTACTAGGCGGTAGTCAAGAATGAAACCTGTCCGCACAGGGTTGGAGCTTGGATAAGAAAGACCTTGAGAACTGGTGACAC
The DNA here is from genome assembly GCA_025175895.1 of Wurfbainia villosa. Classification (NCBI taxonomy): domain Eukaryota; kingdom Viridiplantae; phylum Streptophyta; class Magnoliopsida; order Zingiberales; family Zingiberaceae; genus Wurfbainia; species Wurfbainia villosa. The sequence continues at coordinate 101,874,008 of CM045988.1, read as the reverse complement.
GCCGCTCGAGCCAGACTTGCCTCACATTGCTCCCTGATCTGGGCTGGGATGATTTGAAGAATCTTTCCCGGGCCTTTCTAAACTTATTTAGACCAAAGAGTGAGCTTCGACCTTGAATGCAGCAACGCGTAGCGTACAAGATTCACATTCCTCTTCTCTAGAAAATAATATGATATAGACTGGATCTTGCATGATATAGACAAGTGGCTTGATCTTCCCCTTAGCTCCTATTCCGGTCGGGTCTATTTGAAATTGAAAAGACCATAACCATAGAAGTCCGTTCCCCTAATCATACTAGCGATAGAGGCAGAGTCCTGAGATTCCCTTATAGTTCTATCCATATCTGATCGCCAATTCGCATTCAGTAGCATGAGATTGGAATTGAGCAGCCATGACCTTCATACTCTCCTTCGCCGACCCTGATCCTGATTCTCGCACAAGCTGAACAGAGGAGAGGGACGAGAAGGGTCTTTGGTTCCTCTCGCTCCCTACCTAGTCCCCGGTTTACTCTCTGTCTTTTCACGCACGCGAACCGTACCAATGGGTGCGCCCCTTTATTATAAATAGAGATGCACCGAGTATATGAGCTCTTATACCGAATCCTACTCGCGTAGCACCTTGTTTCCGAGTCCTATTCTCTTCGCAGATCCAAGAGTTCCTCTAAGGCACTTACCAACTCTTTCCTTTTAGCTTGAGTGCCTCGTCGTAGAGTAACGAATTAGCGTTCATGACGAGCAGTGTTCGACTTTCGGTGAACTCGTTTACGTTAAGTTGATGTCGTAAGTCGATTAATAAAGCGAACGCGAGCGATAAATTAAATAAACAAATGCATACGTATGCGTGTTTAGCATTAATGTTACGAAATCGTTCGTGAGCATGTTCATGAACTTAAAAATTATTTTTGAATTTATTTATACTCATTTATAAATTAGGATTAAATTAATAAAATTTTAAATAAACAAACAAGTTTGACATAAGAGTTTGATAACATTTAAATAAATCAAATTTAAACAAGCTTTAATCAAGCTTGATTAGAAGCTTAATACCCATTAAACAAGCCAAACTCAATTCAAGCTCAAGCTCAAAAAAAAAAAAATACCAAGCCAAGCTCGAACAGGTTTTTCAGTAGCTTGGTTAATTTTAGGCTTGGTTCGGCTCGGCTTGGTTATCTTATCAAACAAATCTGAATACTACAAAGCTTGGCTTGGCTCGTTTACAGCCCTACCCGCCCGATCCAGCACGAGAAGACATAAGGGAGAGGTACTCTTCCCAGTGGCAGACTTTCTCTTCTTAAATAAGGGACTCCCGACCTGCGCTTGATAGCGTGCACGTGCTGATCAATCCTAGGCCCCCGTCAGCTGCTTCTCTTCTCCTCTTTTGACCTAATTCCATTCGCAAGCACAGGAATAGTTTAGTATGACTAGGACTCATGGAGCTTACTCCTCGTCCCATGTACCACGGGCCATGAGGATCTTAAGATATAGGGAGTCTTGCGCAAGTGCGGACCTTCCTTCTCTACCGGTTGTTCCATTTACTCGCTCCATTCTCTCCCTGACAAGTTCATCGAGTAATTGAAAGTCCTCACTCCAATGGCAGAGGAAGATCAGAACAGACAGAGGGTGTGCTCGTGACGGATCCAATACACATATACCTTCGGTTACTAACTGACAAGTAAGGACGTGCTCCTTCCTACTTGTAGCATTTATTCGCACCCATCTCCAGCTACCTTCCTCTGGCCTATCGAATCTACTTTAGATTGCAGGCGATCCCATGCTTGATTGAATTCCATTCGTTAGGGGGACTACCAATAGAGTAGCCAACCCATACTATGATCATAACAACAATTGGACGAGAAGAATAGAGCCCTTTGATCAGTCGGATCTCTCATTACTTATCTCACTGGTCGCACTCTCTCATTGGACACTGAATCGCAAATCATTCCTTTGGAGGATCTTTATCATTGCTCGCACTCTCTCATTGGATGGACACTTGAAGCCTCTACTATATTAGTTAGAATGAATGATGAAGTAATAGTAATGAAGAAGCTATATGATTGACAAATCAATATGCTGAAGAAGGATAGGAAGATAGCCATTCACGACCTACGATACCTACTAGCGACGTGGGCGTCTCACTCGGAAGGAAGGTAGGCAGAGAAGGGCAGAATCATTGATCTCATGACTCATCAGTACTCTTTCAATAAGAATCAGTACTGATCACTTGCCTCTATTCAGTACTCGTTCATTCCACTCATTTGCATCGCTCCTGCCACATCTCTCAAGGATTGCATCTAGGGTTAGGGTCATATTGCACGCAATTCTTGCAATTTCGAGAAGGGTGAGACAGGACTAGAAGGGTAGGAGCGATCTCTTTGAAGAATGGGTTCTTTGCCAGTGCAGTGATGAAATAGACTTTATTGTTGAAATGCTCTCTCACCTTTATCAGTGTTAGTTCCTATTGTTATTGTATCGTCCTTATGCCTTGTGGTTGAAAGATCTCTCTCCATAAAGGGAAAAATGGAATGCGATATCAAAACCAATGCTTTAATGACCACCTCATTTCCCGGCTTGAGAATCAACCTTGTAATCGAATGTCCGATTGATGCCATTAATTAGTGTTAGGATCAGAAGGTATACGCCCTTATTCATTCCATGAATGTAAGATCGAGTAAATTCTTGCTATGTTTTCAAGATCGCAGTAGTTTCCCTTCCAGTCTTGAGAGATAGGGATAGAAATCACCTTGAATGGATCTACACCTGGTTAGTAGTTCTAATGGACTATCCAATTTGTGATTAGAAAGTAGCTTTGTCTCTCTGTTCTCTGCCAATGCCTTCGCTCTGTCCAATCTCTTTTCTTTCCTTCTAGCGGCTTTCAAGCGCAAGTGATAAATAGGTTGTAAGTGAGAATGGGATTGATGCCGAGAATGCCCTGTTAACAAGAAGGAGCTCCAAGTCTTTTCTAATGGTTGAAACATCTGCTTAAGCCTGCAAGAGAGGACTCAATTCGCCTTTCGTGATGATCTTGATTTAGACCAGCGCAGAATGACCAACGGAGCGACTACTTGGTTGGGAGGTGCCTATTCTTTACAAAGAACCCTTTCGGTCAAGGAAAGGCTTCCACGCTGCTATTCTTTGTCGAATGCTTACTTCGCTAGTGTGGAATGCTTTATTCTAGTGTACCTATTGTGGAATGCTTTCTGCCGACCTTACATCTCGCTTTTCTCTCTTTAATGGTTAGTCTCGATCTCATTGGTGTGGTACGGATCGCCATGTGGTTAAGGGGTCTGATCTCATCAGTGTGCGGTATGTGGGTGTGCATAGGTCGTCATGGGAATGTAGGAGTCCTTCCTCCTCTTGTCTCTTTCCTCTTCTTGTCTTGTGTTAGCGAGAAGGCTAGTTAGATAAATGCGATGGTGACCCTAGGCTAGATAGATGATGGGCTCTGGACATGTCTTCTCCATTTGATAAATTTGTCGTCGTCTTCATTGGACAGATCCTTAGCATTGCAGGGTCCAAGTGAGGTCGATCTGTAGTATGAGCCAGTGATATTCGCGCAACACTACTCAATGGCGCCGAATGAGTAAAGGTGCCGACTTGCTACACTTCTAGTCAGACTGAGTTTTGGTAGTTGCGGACCGAGGAAGAATCCTGGTAGTTGCGGACCGAAGGTAGTCATTTCGAGAAACTCTCAAACCTTATGGGTAAGAGAACCAATCCAATAGCATACATAGTCAAGCCTGGTTTGAAGGGGAAGCTAGGGCTGGAGGATGAAGGAGAAACGGGGGTCCATTTGTCGTTCGCAAGCCTTCAAGGTCCAAGTGAGGAATTCAGCAGGCCTATACCTGAGAGCGAGAGGTCTCGGCATGTCTTTTCTTTCTGTCCCAAGAAGTCTATGAAGGAGGTGTCCGAGGCTAGGCTAGTTGCTAACAACTACAGGTGGGGGATCGGCTATCCCAGGTAAAGGGAGGGAATTCTCTATGGGCTCTAGAAGGGCGGATAGTCTCGACAAGGGCAGTGGGCGTGTTGGGAGTTAGCGTTCTTTCTTTCCAATTCTTTATGGGTGCTTCCATTCCTATTAAACCGGTGGCTCTGTGTGAAGGATCTGAATCTGAGTAGGGTGGGTTTGACTATGGAGTAGAGGAACGACACTGCTCATTCTTTGTTCGCGGAGAGGGGACCCCATCGTGAGGTACTCTTTCATATCAGAGACTTTCGTGGCTGTCGTTCGTTTTCTTTTACCCGCCGGGAGAAGTCTAGTCGACTAGGCCTGACACTCCCTACAGAGACGGGGGGTCGGATCCAACCGTCCACCCCAAATAAGATAGGCTACGAGCCTTTGATCAGACTGGGAGCCTTCGTATGGAAATGGAACCTGACCCGGCTAGCCAATAAGGAATGGACCAATATATCTCGTGCTGTCCTGGCCCGATCTTCAATCAAAAATAAAATCATTAGAGAAGAGATTGAAAAAAAGACACTTCAGAAGCTTGCTCGTGCTTAGAAGGAGCGAGCGCAACCATACTATATATGAAAGCTCGCCGGGTCCTCGCTACTGGTGATCAGAGGTGGTAAAATCATCATCACAGGTTCACGGGGACTGAAATGAAAGGGGATGAGAGACCTCTACTTCATAATCACAGGTTCGCGGGGACTGAAATGAAAGGGGATCCCAGTCACACCTCTCCAAGCAAGCTTTTTGGGTGGCTTCCCATGCTCAGCGTTCTCGCTGCAGCTGCTGGATGTTAGTTGTAGAATCAGCAGCCTGAATGATGGCATCACCAAGTTATCTTTTGTACCCTGTTAGTTCATGGGTGAGGAGGTCCACCTGCTGAAGCTGGTTGGACTACAAGAAGATTTGTTGCTCGAGGTCTTTATTCTTCCGCTAAAGCTCCTCCTTCTCGCTTTGAGCCAGTGCCAATTGGGTCATGGAGTCTTCGCATTGGGCGATTAAATCAGACTCCTTCTACTCATTTTCGCTCAGCTGCTGAGTGAGTTGTTTCTGGTGCGCTAGGGAAGCAAAATGGTGTGTCTCCATGTTGGCTTGGAATTGGGCCACGTGGAACATCATTTTATTATGGGTAGCTGATACCTGAAGGGAAAATGAGACAAATGTTAAGTATTGACATACAGATATATATGTATACTGAAAGTAAAGGAGGTGAACAATTACCTCGGCTAGCAGTTTGCTCATCTGGTCACAGGGACCCTGTACACCTGATTGATTAAAAAAATTCACCTTTGAGAGATGACGGATCTTTAGGAGGGACACCAACATAACCAATGGAGGGTTCAGGAAGGGAAGATCTCCCCCCTTCGAAGGGGGAGGGGGACCTACGCGCCGAAGGGGAGCGGGAGAAGGATGTGTTTCTGGAGGAACGGTGACTGGGATATATTCGATCGGGGAATATGTGGAAGAGTCAAGAGGAATGGAAGATGAGACAGGAGAGTGGGAAGGAGAGTTTCCCCTTAGGGAGAAGAGGATGAGGCGGCCAGTGTGGTATCCCTCATCCTCGGTTCATAGATGACTAGGCATTGAGGTTTCTCCAGATTAGAAGGGGATTTGGGAAGGCATGAAGAATTGGGAGCTCCTTCCTTAGCAGGACGCAATTTCTTTCGAGGTGAAGAAGGGGCAGCCACAGATTTACCTCGCTTTGTGGAGGTCTTCTTCTTCTTGGTTGCATCAATCTCTTCGCCTTTTACCAGAGCGTCCTGCATTAGGTTATCTACGAAATCCGTTGGTAAGAAAGATAGGTTGATCCATATAATAAGCTATAACAGAATGTAAACATCGTCCTACCTATGGCGACCGGGGTCGTTAGGGGGAAAGGGGACAACCTGAAGTGACTGAGGAGAGGGATTTTCATTAGATGGTCTGAGCAGTAGTGGGACTCTCCCAATACTTTATAAACCTCCGAGAAAGGACATTGGGTCCTCATTTCGAGGAAGGAAGGTAGCTCGGGAAGATCTAGCTTCCAGGTATCTGAGTGGGGTAGGGGTGTTGAAAGTTGAACAAAGAAATATAATTCTTCCCATCCTTTATGGGAAGAAGACATATTCACTAAGAATTGACAGCCCGTGCGATTGGAGAGGTAAAAAAGGCCGGACTTAGAGGATTTTAATTGGAAGAAACAGTGAAAGATTTGGGGGGACAAAGGGAGGTTTAGGTGTTGAAATACTATAATAGCCCCTGATAAAATACGAAAGGAATTGGGGGTAAATTGGTTTAGAGGCAGCCCGTAGAAATCTAGGATTTCTAAGTAGGGAGAGGGCGCGGGTAAAAACAAGCCATTAAGGAACTGCTCATAAAAGAAGCAGGTCAGGCCGGGGGGAGGACGATGTGATCGGTGAGTCTTAGTAGTGAAACAATATTTTATGGAAGGGTCTATGAATTGGTCCATAAGGTTAAAAAAATAATGGTCGCGGCTTAGTTGGGTGACGGTGTGCTCGAACCAAGGAGGCGAGGTCAAGGTCTTAGGGGTCATAGGTATAGAATAGGGAAGAGCACTTACTTGAAGGTTGAAGGAGGAACGTTTGCAAAAGAAGGAATTATGTTACTGGGATGCTGCCGGAGAAAATCGCTGGAAAGGAGAAGTGGAAAGGACTGGATTGTTAGACACGCTAAGTTATGCATAAAAGGAAAGTGTGGAGATTTATATAGGATTTTGTGTGACTTTTTGACTATCTGAGAAAAAGAGAAAAGCGGGGCCCATCATTGACCCATTAAGCCGTTTCGACCATATGGAGTAGGGCTACGAGAAAAGAGTGAGTTTGAATCGGCGAGCAAAGGGGGAATTAGAGGCTTTATACATTTAGAAAGTCAAGCTTATAACTTCACTTGACTATTTTTGAGGGTTGGCTAATGGTACTGCTGTTACCTCTTTTTTGTGAACCAGGTGGGAATACCCGCATATAAGACATCATCCGAACCAAATAATCGGTTCGGCAAGGGAGGCAAGGTAGAATGGTTTGGGCGCGATCGTCTGGGGCAATTAGAACGGGAGAACAGTTCGAGGTAATTGGTACGACAGGGCAATCGCGGAGATCACTTCGATATGAGACGAACGAGAATCGGTTCGATCTCGCAGGACCAGAAACAAACGGGACGGGTGAGAATCGGCTCGGTCTAGCAAGCCCGGAAATAGTTCGGTGCGGGAAAAAGAGGAGTTGGTTCGGGCTACTGGGAAGAGCCTAATGGCTATGCTACCCGTAAGCAGTAGGTTTAGGTTAGTGTCGTCGAAGGCAAATGGCTGAAAGGGATAAGCTAGCATATTTCCCAAAATGTAGATAGAAAATTGTTACACAGCAGAAGAGGGCCCCCACATAATATTCCGAGGAGCCTTCGCTCCTCGTGTCTGTAACAGAATGATTTTCCAGATGGGCAAGATGACCACGTGTACAACGAGGAAGGTTTGCGATGCAACAACTGACCAGAAGAAGAGAATAAAAGGGAGAAGCAGGGCAGAAGAGAGAAGGATCCACATTATTCTAACCATCAAGAGACGAAGGTACACTCGAAGGAGGAGAGCAACCACTTCGTCGGAAAAGGAGAGTAGTGAGCTCCATCTTTCTTGCATTGTTTCCTGTATCTTGACCTAATTGTAAGAGGTTTTCTCCTTCACCTTCGGAAATTCTTTTCCATGAAGGAGGACGTTCATAGTGAAAGTGCTTTGGCACAGTAGCTGGTGGGAGAGCTCACCTCCGTGGAGTAGGAATCCTTATTTCGAACCATATTACATCATGTGTCTCTGTTTGTTGCTTGTTTTGGTTTTGCGTTTCTCTGCTTCACGTTTCATTTTTACTGTTGCGGCCGGAGAGAACCCCCCAAGCTTCCTTCACGCTCCATTGTGTCGAAAGGAAGTGAGCAGACCTTCTTCTCCGTCACCGCATCAAATATTATCATATCTGGTTTGAAGGTGTCGACTCATTCTGAGAAGGGAGAGGATGTAGTTGAGGTAACCTTTGTTAGTGCAATTGATCCCCAAGGTTTCATAGTATGTTTAATTGATTGTGTAAGTTAGTCAAGATTGATCAAGAGTTGGTCCAAGTAGGTTAAAATTGATCGGATGCTTTTAAGTTTATGTAAAGTCTAAGCAAATTAAAGTTGATAAAATATTTGACAGTTTATGAGAAGTTAAAGCAGGTAAAGACTGATTGAATGTTCAGTAATTAATAGAAGTCCTAACGGACCAAGGGTAATTGAATGTTAGACAATGTGAGAAATCCAGAAGGGTCAAGAGTGATCGGATATCTAGCAAGTGAAAAATTCTAATAGATTGAGAGAATTGGATGTTGGACAAAGGAAAGTTCAAACAAGTCAAGAGTGACATAATATCTAGCAAGGGGAGGAGTCCAAGTAGGTGTCTTGATAAAGTGAACTTCAAGCAAAGAGAACCCCCAAGGGAGTGAACTCTAGGTAAAGGAAAAGTTTTGAAAGAGTGAACTCCAAACAAATGAAAATTTTCGGTAAGTCAGGTAGACCAAATGTTTGGTATATATGATTTATGTTCTTTATTTAACTCTATATTGTAGGAAGTTGGAGTTAATGAAGCAAAGTCGGAGTGACCAAATCATGTCTAGGTGACTTGAAGTAAGGATAAGTCATTGAGAAAGATGAACATCGATAAGATTTGAAATTTGAGCAGATCGGTTGGTCCTAGCGACCAGAAGCACAAATTCAAGTAAATCAGCTAGATTTGGATTGATCAAGCTTTCATGCCATTGAATCTAGTCTGAGCGACTAGAAGTGTCACGCCCTGGGAGTATGTCGTGCCGAAAAGCAAACGGACGGCATCTCCCCTGTACGTGGCAACATATCGGGTTAATACAAGGCCCGTAGGCCCACAACGACAACACAATATATAAAGATATCAACATATCAAACACAGCGGAAACATACAACAGATAAAACAATATACAATGACCCAACTGTGCACTCCGGAGTGACTTGACACAACAAGAAACATAATAGAAGCCACATCGAAAGCCAAATATATACAACACGTCCGTATATCACAGATACGGAAACAATACGGCTAAAACCACAAAACGACAATCCACACAAATACCACAATGCAGATTAAATATCCATCCGTCCGGTGTGAGATGGGATCGGTGGCGAACTCGAGCGTCAAGAAATCTTCTATCATTATCTGGGCGACAGGAAGCCCAGGTCCCGGGGTGGTGAGTATAAACTCAGGGGTAATATATAGAAAGTGCATGAACAACATATAAGGATAGATCTACAAGTATACATGTGAAGATCTACAGGTATACAACATGAGTCCAATAGATATACAGTCATATCCAAATCTAATAACAAGTAACTACAGTAAAATCATACTCAATGTATATACTAAACTGATCAACTGAACATAAAGTAATGTACAACGCATTACGGCTCATCGCAACACCATAAGCTATATCATCCTCGATGTATATACAATAACATAACCCATATAATGTACTGTGTCAATCCATACCACCAATACTCCAACATATATGAATGATATGATCACCTGTGATAACAACCCGATCCATACCACACTATGACATGACGCTAATCAAATACATATAACAGTCTGAATCAACGCATGTATCATGCTCAACACATAGCAGTATATAAAATGCAAATGACATGTATCATGATGAACAACCATATGCAACAATCATAGCTCAATCAAATGCAAAGATCTCACAGTATATGAAACATATATCAAATACATGCGATACATATATATCAAAGAATGCATATGCATGGTCATGCTCACAAGACCAACTCGCTACCACAACCCCGGTGGCCTCTGGGTGGCAGGACATGACAACTATCCCGACTCCAACGCCACCACTCTCGAGTGGCCGGGTTGGGTAGTATGAAACAAGAGCTAGCCCGCCATAGAGCTATATCGCTACCCACACGGGGTCCTCACGCTAGCCGCTCGTCTCTACCCATGAGTAGACGAGCACCGCACTCAGAGACAATGCACATCACACGACCATCGCCTATAGTGGGTGAGTGCGCTAACTACCACTCCGCATGCGCAGTGCGCATCTCCAACTACCACCATCCATAGTGGCAGAACGACGCGCACAACAATGCTCTCGCCTCAACCTCGCAACCACTACCCGAGTGGCCGAGGGAGGATGATGACTGACTGCTCTCAACCACAAGACTCCAAATACAAGACGCATGAAATGTAATGATGCATAGCTCACACACAAATCCTCGCAACACTCCCTAACTCACAGGGAGACCTAGTCAACCAAAAGTCAACCATGCACGGACGACAATCCAGAATCACAACTCATTTACCTATGTACATAAATAGATCCGCCAAACTAACACATAATCGATATGTATACGACATAACGATCCGACTCATAATTTGGACTCATCACCTAACCTAGTGATGCAACCCAGTAACCCAATCTGAGGTCATAAAAATAACTCTAACCACATGTACTTACTAAACATCTATCAGCTAACACATAATAGGGTATTATAGTTCTTATCCGTGCTAGATAATCAATGAAGTAATAGAGTATATATCTCAAAGGTCAAAGGCAGTACAAGCATACGATTAAATAAGAGTGGATTTAAGGTAAACAGGTATAAACATAAATCCAAGATCATGCACTGGAATTGATCAAACTACCGGACCAGGTAGATATTACCCACCTGACATAATGACTATCCACACGTACGAGCATCCATCACTAATCAAAGTCCTGCAAGAAAGAACATGGAACACAACAAAGTTCTATTAGGAACCTAGTTACGAAATCAATTACCACGTCGCTACTGCCTTGGCTATTTATCCAATTATCCCAAACAAGTATCCACATCAATTAATCCATTCCATTATTAAATCCAAGAGTAATATCCATGCATAATTGATTGCATAGCTATAACACAACTAAATTGATAGTTACCTTTATAATCACGATACCAAACCAAATTTTCATCTCCACTTCAATACCTAATACAACATCAATCCTCCAAATCAATTCTATTCATACTATGAATCAATTCTAACATCATATACAACACACATCCTGCATAAAAATCACCATACTTAATTCATGTTAAATTCCAAGTATAGGTATTAGATTTTGCTTACCCTCACCAACACAGCTTCAAATCCATTAGCCCTTAACAGAAAACCATCGAATACCATAAGCATAGACACCATGAAAATACAACAATTATCATTGAACAGAAAGGGTAACAAAGCTTACCAAATTCAGTTCCCGCTTCAACTAAACTCCTCCAAAACTCCAATCAAAGCAAGAATAATGCAATCGAAGTAAAACCCCAAATGTTACACACCAAAATCGAACACACCACTATCACAAATCAACAAACGCACCCAAAGATCCGAGCTATGGATGCGCTCAAAGATTTCGATCGTAACATTGTATAGATCGACTGGCTATGGTGATCGAGCTACATGACGGACGCCAAACACCAAGGACACAAGGTGGGCGCAAATGATTTACAAATACAACTCCAATCAAACTTTAACACAACATACCTTCCCGCTTCAACCTAGCCACTAGATCTTCCTCTTGGCCTCATCGCCAACTCGCAAGATGATAATCCAGTCATAAATCGCCAACTAACAGCAAATGGAGAAGCAGAGAAAGCAAACAAAGCTTAAGGGAGTGGCTCATCGATGGAAATCCAATCAATCACAAGCTCAAGACTCCAATCGAAATCCTCCTTCCTCGCTCTGTGGCCAAGATCGAGCTCTCAACTGCCATACCATAGATTGAGCTCAACCGATGAATACACAAAAATCCCACTCTCATCTCAAAGGAGAAGGAAAATAACCCTTACCCAGATCCGACGACGATCGAAGCAGATCCCTCCCCTAGCTATTGGCATGGTCCTAGTTTCCCAACCAATCTCCACTGATTCCTCCAGCCAGCCTACCCACTCTAGCGGATCCTCCATCGGGCCTCGGGGCTCGAGAGGGAGAGAGGAGATGGAACCAAGTCGCGAGAGAGGGGGAAAGAAATCGCGTGATCGGAGAATGAGGAAGAAATCGCAGATCAAGTTCGGGATTTAAAACCGCTCAGAAATCCGTTAATCCCAAAGCCCACCAAACCTATTTCCAAATAACAGCCAACCTAATGGACTCAAATTTCAATAGGTTCAAATTCAATGGGCTCAACCCAATAGAATCGGTCCAAATCCAATCCTTAAACAAATCACTAATTAAGCCCAATTACCCACTAATTAAATCCAAATTAATTAAAGATTTAATCCATATATAATTTTTTTTCTTCGTATTTTACATTCTCCCCCACTTATAAAAATTTGGTCCCCAAATTTCCGACTCATGTACGAATACGAGATGTCACAACAACCATCTCAGGTATCCGGAGCAAAGTCACACCTCAAGTGACTAAGTGGGGTACTGAGCTCGAATATTACATTCCAACTCTTATATACACTCTCAACCGGCCTATTAAAAGGTAAATGACTGTACTAAAGTGGAGCTCTATATCCATAATCGGTTGGAGACTTTGCTAGAATCGTAAGGTAAATCATGAATCACTATCAGAAATGATACTCAAGCTTACTCCATGGATATAATTCCATCAAGCGATCCAACGAAGTCCATCTTACGACTCGGAAGAAAATGAGCGGACCTAACTAATCGATCATCGACTACCCAAATCCTATCAAGTCCTTTCCGAATTCTAGATAATCTCCCAACACAGTCTAACGTACTAGGCTCCCACTTCATCACGGTATGTAACCCTACAGGTCACTAATATTCCACCTTTGCTTGTTGGCACACCCATCGAAAAATTACGAGATCAACCATATCCCATATATAGTTCCACCAACATGAACGTCTCAAACTCGCTATTTTCGGATACACTCCGAATAAATCATCACTCTCGAATGAAGAGTCTCCTGAAACAACTCTTCCTAAAGCGAATGCAACTCTGGGAACCACCATCCTTCCCAGAGACGGAGATTTATTCTCACAAGAGAAATTAATCTAATGTCCAAAATTCACTCATCACCTAGAACAAAGTAATCGAAGACTATAATGACTAATCTCGCTAGTTTTCTCAACTAGCATACACATAATATACGCCTCTATCAAGCGTGATCACCCAAATCCTCAAATGATGCATCCGCATAATACTCTTCCATACATATCTGGACGGATTAACTAACACCGACGCAAAAAGTCACCATCGTTCTAGGCCTCAAACCTAGCTTCACAACTTTCCGACCAAGTGATTTCCATCACCTTCTTGGTCCAACAAGTCGGCGATATAGTATCGCTAGAACATCCTATCCACATCTACGGTAAATACCAAATCAATCTAGGGAAACATAACTTCCCTTAAGATCGTGAATATATCCCAAAAATATATCATCCACAGATATGATGACAATCGATCACAAATACTCCAAGAGTACTTGATTCCTCAATTCCATGAACAACTAAATCGTCGATAAGTCTAACAACATTATCAATCAGCTTTATACACCTGAATCCTTTTACTCTACGCTAATGATAGCTCAATCATCACACCGACACTGATAATTATATGACACTGTCACTACAATATCAAACCTCCAATCGTAGACCAACCCTAGGATATACACAGGTGTCATTTAGCTGATCTAACAGATCCTCTATCCACAACACAGGATACTCATTCTCAACTATTGCGTTCAAATCATCGATAATCGATGCATAACTCCAACACCTCCTATAATCGCAACTTACGTTCTTCCAATTAATCTCCCATAGTGTTTAGCAACACGATACCAATAAAAATCATCTCCCTGATGAGGTCCCCAATATCGGGACTATTCCCAAATCACCTCAATCGCATATTCCACTTGCCCATGCAATGGCAAGCCCGAGAGTTCATCCGAATCTATATCCAATACTCGATTATATCATCCGAGAGTCCTATATACCCTCATCCAACAATTTAACTATTCGTAAAGATATGTCTATAGTGGAGGTATGTCTAGCAAAGGTTAAGGGTATCCCTTGATTTCTTGATTGTTGATCAACATCTCAACTGACGGTAGAGAAAATCACCAACCCACAAGTCGATAGGAACCCTTCGAACCCTATCCAAGAATGTTCTAGACAAAGATACCTGTAAACTACCAGTATCTCTCGATATATCCGCAAATAGGATAACCTAAAGTAATACCCCGAAGGACCGATCCTTCGGTCTTCTATACTTTTTCTCGAGTAATCATGTAAACTTGTCCAACATCTGTTCTGGACGGCTGAGCTCATGTAGATGCAAAGACTATTATGGAGGAACTGAAATCAACTGCTGGAACTGAGGTACAAACTGAAACAACTGCAATGGAGATGGTAAACACTGTCAGATCGCAAGGGTACACATCCGGTCAGAGTAATATCAAGAATCAACAACATATAGCACGCTTCCATCTCTAAAAGGTATAGCCGCAAGAATCGAGAATATCGTATAGATACGACCATCATCGTAAAATCTCTCCTCTGTATAAAGCATAACCATGTCTGGAAAAGTAATAGCTGATTGTCGCCTCGGAAAGGTACTATTGTTGTTGTCCGAGTCTTCGAGATGTCTTCCGACATCACGAGTAACTTACTTCTTCCGGATGAAAGTATCAAAGAGCTCCAACTATATCCAGGTAGTAGATCCGATGTGATAACCTAATCTTCGTAATGATCTCGGCTTTCGAGGTTGTGGATCGCCGCCCAAAGCATCATCCATAGTCTTCAATCGAATCTTCAAAATACATACTCTCCTCGTAGATACGGTTGCTTATAGTAGAAATAGATACAATGGTCCATGTCTCATCATAACCCGTGACCGCATCACACATAATCTCCTTTCGAGTCTTTCCTCCGAGTTCACCGATAAACATGAGAAGCTCGATAACTGCAATCGGTCTTCTATGATCGAAAACTCTCCAATAGTCGCCATGACTCATGACTTTAATCTTGCTCCTTTTATCCAACATTCGAGACTTCTATTCCAATAATTTGACTTGCAATATATGCTTATCAAATCTCCAACTCTTAAAACACTTACTACGGAGTCATTTCTATACACATGACTCGCCTATGACTTCCTAGAGGATCCGGTAGGAGATCCAAACATCCCGATCAAGATGTCAACCGATAACCCGTGGGTGGCCAAAACCAACCCAATCACATTCTGGCTATTAAATGGTCGAACTTCGCAAGTCTAACGACTGCATGGTACTTCCATTACCAAACGATCACCCTACTCGATGCCCAAGAATTCTCGACAATGAGTCAAAGAAGATGACGTGGAAAATACTATCTCACAACATCACCGAATGTGACTAAGTGATACATTATTTCGTAGGTTATTTCCATATCTTACACCAAGTACCGCTAAATCCGATAATGGTATTCAACTAACACTACTATCTCTCAGATAACGAGTTAAGTACTCAAAAGTACTCCCAATGTTATACAACCTAGAATGACCAATCGGGATCAAAATCCTATGAATATCTCCAAACTAATCCTCTACTATCCGCATCAACAATAGTGTACTCGCTTGTCCATTACCCAATAGGTAATGATCCGACTAACATAATTAGTGAAAATCTTAGACCGTAATCCTTGATCTTCACAAGAGATGTGACTACCTAACCCCCGCTATCCGACAGATCGATCCCTCAAAGGTAATTACCTTTTCGATAGCAGGTACATATCTAATAACCTCAACATATCGTTCCCGTGATCAAATTCAAACCACGGTTACGAATACTAACCAATATCCTACAAGTCATCCATGTTATAAGCAACTAAATGCATAACCAATAGAAGGATATGTAATAATAATTAACATACCTTAAACCTTGTAGCTCGGAGATGTCCGCAACAGCCAGATTCCAGAACTCACAAACCAAAACCGAGTAAAGCAAAACTTGATGTCCGAACGAAATCAAATCCGAAAGTGGACTTCGCAACCTAGGGCTCTGATACCAATAAAATTGTCACGCCCCGGGAGTATGCCGTGCCGAAAAGCAAACGGGAGGCATCTCTCCTGTACGTGGCAACATATCGGGTTAATACAAGGCCCGTAGGCCCACAACGACAACACAATATATAAAGATATCAACATATCAAACACAGCGGAAACATACAACAGATAAAACAATATACAATGACCCAACTGTGCACTCCGGAGTGACTTGACACAACAAGAAACATAATAGAAGTCACATCGAAAGCCAAATATATACAACACGTCCGTATATCACAGATACGGAAACAATACGGCTAAAACCACAAAACGACAATCCACACAAATACCACAATGCAGATTAAATATCCATCCGTCCGGTGTGAGATGGGATCACCGATGGAGTCTCAACGCCCAAGGAATCTTCTATCATTATCAGGCGACGGGAAGCCTGTGGTCCGGGTGGTGAGTATAAACTCGTGGGTATTATATAGAAAGTGCATGAACAATATATAAGGATAGATCTACAAGTATACATGTGAAGATCTACGTATACAAGATGAGTCCAATAGACATACAATATATCCAAATCTAATAACAAGTAACTACAAGAAAGTCATACTCAATGTATATACTAAACTGATCAATCAACATAAAGTAATGTATTCGCAACACCATAAGCTATATCATCCTCGATGTATATACAATAACATAACCTATATAATGTACGTCAATCCCATACCTGACCAATACTCAACATATGAACAGTATATGATCACCTGTGATAACAACCCGATCCATACCACACTATGACATGACGCTAATCAAATGCATATAACAATCAATAATGTATCATGCTCAACACATAGCAAGATATAAAATGCAAATGACATGTATCATGATGAACAACCATACGCATGTGCAACAATCATAGCTCAATCAAATGCAAGATCTCAGGCATATGTAAAACATATATCAAATACATGCATACATATATATCAAAGAATGTATATGCATGGTCATGCATGCACCCAACTCGCTACCACGACCCACAGTGGCCTAGGTGGCGTGACACATGACAACTATCCCGACTCCAACCGCCACCACTCGAGTGACCGAGTTGGGTAGTATGAAACAAGAGCTAGCCCGCCATAGAGCTATATGCTACCCACACGGGTCCTCGCCGCTAGCCGCCTGCCTCTACCCATGAGTAGACGAGCACCGCACTCCAGACAATCGCAGACATCACACGACCACTGCCTATATAGTGGGTGAGTGCGCTAACTACCACTCCGCAAAGGGCTGCGCACATCTCCAACTACCACCATCCATAGTGGAGAATGGCACGCACAACAATGCTCGCCTCAACCTCGCAACCACTACCCCGAGTGGCCGAGGAGGCAGGATGATCGACGACTGCCTCAACCACAAGGCGACTCCAGCAGCCAAGATGCATGAAATGTAATGATGCATAGCTCACACACAATCCTCGCAACACTCCCTAACTCACGGGAGACCTAGTCAACCAAAAGTCAACCATGCAAGGACGACTAATCA
Source organism: Wurfbainia villosa (assembly GCA_025175895.1). Classification (NCBI taxonomy): domain Eukaryota; kingdom Viridiplantae; phylum Streptophyta; class Magnoliopsida; order Zingiberales; family Zingiberaceae; genus Wurfbainia; species Wurfbainia villosa. The sequence goes on along the minus strand of CM045988.1, from coordinate 101,856,468 downwards.
GAATCACAACCTATTTAATGTATGCGGATAAATAGATCCATCAAACTAACACACCGATATGTATACGATACGATGACCATTATAATTTGGACTCATCACCTAACCTAGTGATGCAACCCAGTAACCCAATCTGAGGTCATAAAAATAACCCTAACCACATGTACTTACTAAACATCTATCAGCTAACACATAATAGAGTTTTATAGTTCCTATCCGTGCTAGATAATCAATGAAGTAACAGAGTATATATCTCAAAGGTCAAAGGCAGTACAAGCATACGATTAAATAAGAGTGGATTTAAGGTAAACAGGTATAAACATAAATCCAAGATCATGCACTGGAATTGATCAAACTACCGGACCAGGTAGATATTACCCACCTGACATAATGACTATCCACACGTACGAGCATCCATCACTAATCAAAGTCCTGCAAGAAAGAACATGGAACACAACAAAGTTCTATCAGGAACCTAGTTACGAAATCAATTACCACGTCGCTACTGCCTTAGCTATTTATCCAATTATCCCAAACAAGTATCCACATCAATTAATCCATTCCATTATTAAATCCAAGAGTAATATCCATGCATAATTGATTGCATAGCTATAACACAACTAAATTGATAGTTACCTTATACTGCTGATACCAAACCAGCCTTCTCATCTCCACTTCAATACCTACTGCATACAACATCAATCCTCCAAATCAATTCATTGCATACTTCATGAATCAATTCTAACATCATATACAACACACATCCTGCATAAAAATCACCATACTTAATTCATGTTAAATTCCAAGTATAGGTATTAGATTTTGCTTACCCTCACCAGCACAGCTTCAAATCCATCATCCCTTAACAGAAAACCATCGAATACCATAAGCATAGACACCATGAAAATACAACAATTATCATTGAACAGAAAGGGTAACAAAGCTTACCAAATTCAGGTTCCCTGCTCAACTAAACTCCCTCCGAAAACTCCAATCAAAGCAGTAACAATGCACTGGAAGTAAAACCCCAAATGTTACACACCAAAATCGAACACACCACTATCACGAAATCAACAAACGACCCAAAGATCTGAGCTATGGATGCGCCGAAAGATTTCTGATCAGAACAACATTGTACAGATTGACGGCTATGGTGATCGAGCTACACGACGGACGCCGAAACACCAGTAAGGACACAAGGTGGGGCAGCGACGGCAGCAACAACTCCAATCAAACTGTAACACAACATACCTTCCCGTTTCAACCTAGCCGCCAGATCTTCCTCTTGGCCTCATCGTCAACTCGCGAGATGATAATCCAGGTCATAAATCGCCACCGAACAGGCAGCGGAGAAGCAGAGAAAGCAAACAAAGCTTAAGGGAGTGGCTCACCGATGGAAATCCCAGCTCCAATCACAAGCTCAGCACTCCACTGGAAATCCTCCTTCCTCGTCCCTGTTTACCGGCGAAGATCGGAGCTCTGATCACTGCCATACCATAGATTGGAGCTCAACCGATGAATACACAGCTAAATCCCACTCTCATCTCAAAGGAGAAGGAAAACAACCCCTTACCCAGCTCCGACGACGATCGGCAGCGAGATCCCTCCCCTCGGCAGTTCATTCCAGCGGTGGTCCTAGCTCCCCAACCAATCTCCACTCGATTCCTGCTGCTCAGCGCCTCACCCACCGGTCGGATCCTCCATCGTCGACAGCGGCAGCTCGCGGAGGGAGAGAGGAGATGGAACCGAAGTCGCGAGAGAGGGGGAAAGAAATCGCGTGATCGGAGAATGAGGAAGAAATCGCAGATCAGGTTCGGGATTTAAAAACCGTTCAGGAAACTGGTTAATCCAGCTCAAGCCCACCGGCCCAAACCCATTTCCAGCCCAACAAAGCCAACCCAATGGACTCAGCCCAATGGGCTCAGCCCAAATCCAATCCTTAAACAAATCACTAATTAAGCCCAATTACCCACTAATTAAATTCAAATTAATTAAAGATTTAATCCATATATAATTTTTTTTTTTTCGTATTTTACAAGAAGGGTGACACATTAACCAGATAAGACGAGATTTGACTTTTTCGTGGATGGCATCGATAGCTAAGTCAGTAGGACTCCAAACAACCAAAAGGCTTCTAGGCTACCAAATAGGTGTCATGTTAACAACTTGGTAGATTCATTTAAAAGGAAGCCAAAATCTCAAGAGCCACAATAACAATTCAGATATTCCCAAAAAGATTTTGACATTCTCGTTGTCCGTGTTATCCAAGAAGGTCTAAGAATGGTGCTACGTAAATTTAAGACTTCCAAAGGAGATCTTTATTTTGAGAAAGCATGCTTGTTTATTTTATTAGTATTATTACTATTTTGATTATTTATGTGGGCGGTCGATCAATTTGTAAAAGGTTTCTTCGTGTTCAAAAAGTTTTTGGAAATGAGAAGGATCTAGTAGCTCAAGGAGATATGGAGTAAGCAATTTGGGGTTGCCAAACCACATAAATTTTGTGTTCTTGTTCTTGCCTCTTTATTATTTTCACTATGTATTAACATTATAGATACAACAATAATTTTTTAAAAGATGAACTGCTAGTACAAATAAGATTAACATATTTTCACAATTTTATATTATTGTTCACTTTGGGTTTAATTACTCATGGTTTTATTTTTGAGCTTTACCCAAAATACCTCATACCAATATTGGAGATATCTTTTCATCTTATAAGTACATGATCTTTTCCATATTTTACCAATGTGGTGTTAGTAATATATGAGAGGTGTCCTAAGACAATCGCCTTATGATTGTATCATTTATTTGATAAATAAAGATTCACTATTTGAGTATACATATTTTCATATATTTGATTGGATCTCAAATTCATTTACTGAATGTCCGCAATACGATTCATAGTATGAGAGAATTTGTGATTGGATCACAACTAGTGAGTATCTCTACATGTGTAATTGTGATGTATTAAAATTATCCCTAGTCGATGAATTGATGCATTCAGACGCCATCAATTCTGTTGAGACTAGCACGAGGTGTACTCTTTGGTTTATCCAAGCAGCTGTTTTTCACTGGTTGGAGACATTTGGATGTCCGGAGTTGATCGTGGATATTAGTTATGCTAACTAGTTCATTGGAGTGACCAGCTATAAGACTTTATATGATTCTCTACATATATAGATATGTCAATGAAGTCCTTACTGCAACTTAAGTGCGATATTCCTTCGACTTGAGGTATTCAAGTTATCTTGGTCACGGAGACTTATGCTTTAACATCTTAAGTAAACATCTTCGAGGAGATGTGGACCTAGGATGATTGGGAATAAGTCGAAGTGCTCGAAGGTGTTTGAATAGTCAACAGAAGATTCACCACTCCTTGCGAGGAGATGTATATCCTATGACCTCTCGTTGGATTGTTACTGAAGTTTTTAGCTAAAGAATTACATGTTTAGAGTATGATACTCTTGGATACATGTGCAGTAACTAGAATCCGCAGGACAAGAAAGTAATTGTATAGGAAACAATGACCGCTAGAGGGGGAGGTGAATAGCGTTGTGCTCGTAAGATGATAGAAATCGTTCACGTTCATCTACATTTTTTGTTAACGCACAGCGGAATAATAATAAAGCAATAACGAAATAGACAAACACAAATACACCAATACACAAGTATTTAACGTGGTTCGGAACCGAATGGTTCCTACTCCATGGATCGAGCTCTAAAGAGCTCTAGTGATGCACACGCAACTACCAATCACAAATAACTCCTTCTCGGAACAATCCGGAGGTGGAGAAACTCCTTACAAGTGATTACAAAAGTAATACAATAAGAATACAAGCAACTACACTAAAATGCAAGTAAAGAAAACTTTACACTGAGCTTTTGAATGCTTGCTTGCTAGGTTGATCGAGTGGCACTTGGAGACCTTGAATTGCAGCAGCAACTCGCCCCAAAACACCTCAAAGAACCTTAGTGAAATCCTCCTCCACGAGCTTCCTTTATAGCTTCGCTCGGTGATTTACTTATCACGATCGATCGGACCATCACCGATCGATGACACTATGTGTGAGACAACGGTGTGATCCAAGCTGAAAAAATCCAACGGATAGGACATCAATCGACTGATCATGACCATCAGTTGACTGATCGAGCCTCCACTCGACTGCTAACCCCAGCAGTCGAGTTCGACTGCATTCTATACCCAAATTCTCGAGCATCAGTCGACTGATCACATGATCAGTCGACTGCTCAAGCCAGCAGTCGACTGTTGGGACACTTCCCACAGTCAAACCCTAGTTGACTCACATCAGTCGACTGCCATATGACACCAGTCGACTGCCATACCTCAAACATGAGATTTTAACCCCCCATACTTGCTAGACCACCCGTAGCCTAGACCTAAGCCTTCTAGCCACCTCCGTTAGTCTCGCGCCTCCCGGATCCCTCCAAGTCATCCATGACTTGTTCATCCATTGCGCTAGCCTTCAGGTGTTTCCATCGGCTATGTCATGCTAACAGTGTCTGCACCGCTAAGGCACATTGGACTTACGCTGCCAAGACTCCGCTTGGACTTTACGCCGCCAACCATTGGACTTATGCTGCCAAGACTCCCGCTTGGACTTTACGCCCCCAATATCAAACCCCTTGGACTTCTCAAATGCCAAGACTCAAGCTTGAACTTTCCCTTGCCAACCCATATTGGACTTTCTATGCCAAGACCAATGCTTGGACTTTTCCTTACCAAGAGTCATGCTTGGACTTTATATGCCAAGTACTCAAGACTTGGACTTTCCATGACATGGTCAACTCCAGTCAACCATCAAAATCCCCCTCGAGTCAAACTCAAGTTCGGTTAATCATGATCCGGGTCGATTGTGCTAACAATCTCCCTAAAACATTATCAAACATCAACGTCAAACTTCCATGTCAAACATCAAAATATCACTCGAGTCAAACTCGAGTTTGGTCAATCGTGACCTGGGCCGATTGCACCAACAATCTCTCCCTTTTTGATGTTTGACAAAAACACATACCTTGGAGTTAGAATACTAACTCAAATTCCCTTACCAATTATCCCAAATTGGTAATTTCACTTTCTCCCCAATTCTTCGAATTGACAATTGATAACATCAATTAATAACACTCTCCATAACATTCTCCCCCTTTTTGACTAACATCAAAAAGGTTTACTCTCCAAGGAGGTCAATGTCTCATATCCAATGAGAACTTACAATCTCCCCCTTGGTCCAAAGATACCTAGGATGTCTACCATCTTCCTAGTGATAAGTCTCATATCACTCAAGAGAGACAATTATATACACTCTCAATTTCCAAATTGGGTATCTCAAAATTTTATTTTCCCCCTCATGAGGAAAAATATCATCCATCATCCCATGATGGATACCTCCCCCTAAAGGTTTGCTCCCCTTTGACCATTGCACCAACAATGTCCTTGGGAAGTTCCTAAGCCAATAGGAACTCTAAACCATCAAAAATAAGGTTAGAAATTCAACATTGAACTTTCCAACACCTTAAATTTGATACATCACCCTAATAACTCTCTTAATCCATATCCAATGAATTTTCACTCTTTCTAATGCTTCCCAAAATATATCCTAGGATTAGGAGTGGTTAGGGAACTCTAACATAGCTAAAAATGGGGTAAACAATCCTTGAATCAGATCTGTCGCATCGATCATCGACCACCACTAAGCGATCGATCGATAACTGAAATTTCCGAATTTCAGTTATCAGAAATAGATTTTAAAAATTCATAAATAATTATACGTATATCAAAAAATCATAAAAATTCATACCTATAATACTCATGACCAATACAATGGGTGAAAAATGATAGAAAAATATTTTACCCATAAAATATCGAAATTGATACAAAATTCAAAAGTGAAGAAAAACTTCAATGTTTTAGCTCAATTTGTATCGACTTCATCAATGGTGATTGCTATCAAAAGATAGACTTCACCAAGGTTTTCTAAATTGATTTTAAAATATTTTTGAAAACCTATATTGGATCATATTCCTTGGGCTCAATGTACATGACTTGTACAAAAGCTTTCCCAATGATCCACCTTTAGTTAAAGATGAGTTTTAGTTCATCTAGATGCAAAAACTATGCACCTTGAACTTAACTCATATCCTAGCATCTTATATGTATCTAGGGTGTATAAATACACATACATGTCAATTTTAATGTGAGATGTGGGTTTTGGTTATCATAATTTAAGATTTCATGTATTTTTCTAAGGCAACCCTACTTGATTCCCTTATAAATGAGACTCAAGTCATGTCATTGTCCTTGAATCATTTTTAATCAAATTAAATGCATGAAGTATGATCATGACATAAATGATAGTGTAATTAAACATGACCAATGATCATGATGTCATGACATATGATATAATCTAAAACACATGACATTAAATCTTAATCCTAAACATGATCATGACATATTAAATGATTACAAATAAATATGATGTCATGACATGTTATATGATAAACAAAGCATGACAAATAAAAAGTATAGGTATAATAATACCTAAATTTTAAAGTTAGTTGTCATTTGATATAATTAAGTATATTTTGTCATATTATCGCTTTTCTCCCTAGTGTGCCAAAAACTCAAAATGACACACTATGACCTCTAAACCTAAATTGTGTCAATTCAATTGATTTTTCACAATCTTCAAGGTATATTGGCACATCCTAAAATCTTTTAGGATTAATAATCAAATTTATTTCCAAGGTATCCATAACCTTGAAAATTACCTAAAGTGTCACCTTTATCATGATTAGGTTAACTACCCATCCATTTAAAGTTGACACACCTAAACCCATCTAGCGTGAATCGATCACGCTCTTAGGAACCCAAAACTTATTTGAGTTCCTAGGATTAATTAAGTATTTCTTAGGGATAACCTCCCTAGATATCTTCCTAATGACCCTCCTAGGCTTGTTAGCCTTGGTCATTTGGGTTTTGCCTAGGTTAACTCTAGGGGTAACTCCCTTTGTAACCTTTTTAGTGGTCACCCTAGGTTACTTAGAAACCCTAGCCACTAGGCACACACATTGGTTACCCTTAGGGATGACTTCCCTAGTAACCTTGGTCTTCCTAGACCTAGTTTGCATTTGATAATCAAATGGAACACTATGATAAGCCACCTTAGGCTTAGGTTTGTAACCCAAACCTTTCTTGCCCTTGGTTGACTTTTGTCTCTTAGGCTCTAGGTGTTGACTTTGACTTTTAGGCCCTATGGTTTGATCATTTGACATTTGCATTTGATTTATCATTTTTGCAAGGGTATTTTCAAGTTTCTCAAGCTTTGACCTCAAGGCTTGGTTTTCCAATTCTAATTGCTCAATTTTCGATTTTTCATTTGGTCTTTGGGCATTGTTTTTCCTAGGCATATGCCTAGTCCATTTAGGGTTTAAACCTAGGTGCTCTTGTACCTTTCTAATTGTCTCCCTAGGTAGAATTGGTCTAGAATTATTTGACCTAGATTTGTCTTTAGATAAATTTGTTTTAAGAACATTAGTCCTAAATTTCTCCTTATTATTGAAATAAATATTCTTAGCTCCTAGACAAAAATATTTATTGTTCCTAGCTTGCTTTTCATGATAAATAGCAAGTGAATTAAAATTCCTAGCATGCTTTTTGACATTAAAACTAGAAGAAGAGCATTATTGAAATGATATACCTTAGGGTTTGCCTTAGTGGCTCCCCCTACTTGTGATGCTCCCCTTTGCCCATTCTTCTCCCCCTTCGGGCATTGACTCCGGTAGTGTCTCGGTTGTCGGCATTTTAAGCAAATGACTTGCTCTTTGCTCTTCCTAATTGAGGCACCGACATCCTTTGAATTTGTGTTGCCTTTTGGTACCGGAGGAGTCTTCTTAACATGTTTCGGACACTTGCTCTTGTAGTGCCCAGCTTCTCTACACTCAAAGCAAGTTATATGTTTTTTGTTTAAACCTAAATTGCTTGAGTTACCTGTGGGTGTCGGAGTGGATTCTTCATCTCTCTCGGAGGTGGATGGCTCCTCTTGAGGTTGCTTTGGTGTGGATGGTCTCTCCTCCCCCTCAATCCTTGAAGTGGAGGCTTCTTCCACTTTTTCCTCTTCTTCCACCGATTTGGAGGTTGACTCCCTATCAACTTCCGAATCTTCACTCGCTTGTGAGGATGAGGATTCATCTTCGGCCTCCTCTTCTTGAGTCGGTGATGGGTCTTCATGGAGCTTGGCCAATTCCCTCCAAAGCTCCTTAGCATCCATGCAATCACCTAGGCTACACAAGAAGTCATTAGGAATTAAATCAAAAATAAATTTGATTACCTTCTTGTTTTTCTTGAAATGTTGGAGTTGTTCCTCACTCCATCTCTTCTTTTTGAGGAAGTCACCTTTTGGTCCTCTTGGATATTCAAATCCTTCCATTAAGATGGACCACTCCTCAAAATCTCTCATCATGATAAAATCTTCAATTCTTCTCTTCCAAGAATTGAAGCCTTCTCGTCCATATAGGGTGTAAGACACCGGTGTGTTGATGTCCCAACCTAGTTATTCTTCCAACTCCATCTTCATCCTCTAGTGTCTTTGTCTTTGCTCCCGACGGTTAGTCCGTAGAAGAGCCCCAGGCTCTGATAGCAATTGTAGAGGAAACGACGACCGCTAGAGGGGGTGAATAGTATTGTGCTCGTAAGATGATGGAAATTATTCGCGTTCATTTACAATTTTCGTTAGCGCACAGTGGAATAATAATAAAGCAATAATGAAATAGACAAACACAAATGCACCAATAGACAAGTATTTAATGTGGTTCAGAACCGAATGGTTCATACTCCACGGATCGAGCTCTAAAGAGCTCTAGTGATGCACATGCAACTACTAATCACAAATAACTCCTTCTCGGAATAATCCGGGGGTGGAGAAACCCCTTAAAAGTGATTACAAAAGTAATACAATAATAATATAAGCAACTACACTAAAATGCAAGTAAAGAAAACTTTACACTGAGCTTTTGAATGCTTGCTTGCTAGGTTGATCGAGTGGCACTTGGAGACCCTGAATTGCAGTAGCAACTCGCCCCAAAACACCTCAAAGAACCTTAGTGAAATCCTCCTCCACGAGCTTCCTTTATAGCTTCTGTCTGGGATGGATTTCGCCTATCAGTCGACTAATGACACTATTGCTGTGAGACAACGGTGTGATCCACCCTAGAAAAATCCAACGGATAGGACATCAGTCGACTAATCATGACCATCAGTCGACTGATCGAGCCTCCACTCGACTGCTAACCCTCGCAGTCAAGTCCAACTCCATTCTATGCCCAAATTCTCGAGGCACCACGACCGATCGATCACATGATCGATCCGACAGCTGAGCCGAAAGGCCGATGCCACCTCGCAATGATCACGCGACACTTCTCGCAGTCAAACCCTAGTCGACTGTCATATGGTACCAGTCGACTGGCACACCTCAAACATGTGGTTTTAACCCAAGTATGGTGCCCTCATACTTGCTAGACTACCCGTAGCCTAGACCTAAGCCTTCTAGCCACCTCCGTCAGTCTCGTGCCTCCCGGATCCCTTCAAGTCATCCATGACTTGTTCATCCATTGTGCTAGCCTTTAGGTGCTTCCGTCGGCTATATCATGCTAATGGTGTCTACACCGCTAAGGCACATTGAACTTACGTTGTCAAGACTCCGCTTGAACTTTACGCCGTCAACCATTGGACTTATGCTGCCAAGACTCCCGCTTAGACTTCACGCCGTCAATATCAAACCCCTTGAACTTCTCAAATGCCAAGACTCAAACTTGGACTTTCCCTTGCCAACCCATGTTGGACTTTCCATGTCAAGACCCATGCTTGGACTTTTCCTTGCCAAGACTCATGCTTGGACTTTACATGTCAAGTACTCAAGACTTAGATTTTCCATGACATGGTCAACTCCAGTCAACCATTAAAATCCCCCTCGAGTCAAACTCGAATCTGGTTAATCATGACCCGGGTCGATTGTGCCAACAATCTCCCCAAAACATTATCATACATCAATGTCAAACTTTCATGTCAAACATCAAAACATCACTCGAGTCAAACTCGAGTCTGGTCAATCGTGACCTGGGCCTTGCACCAACAGTAAATACTTGGGCTAGGTGTAACGTAGTCAGTCTAGTGGGGACTGACACAATAGACTATGTCCTAAACCAAGTGGGTATAAGATGAGTGAAAAAAATGGGGCATGATTTATTGTAGCTGCTGAAGGGTTTCAGAAAAAGATTCTGAGATCCACCGTTGATTTTTCGATTAATTGGGGATCAGAATGTACTACTAGGTGTCACTCATGATCGTTCTATAATTAATGATTAATTATAGATAGCCAACATAAATTGAGAACCTAGTTGGTCACACGCACAACGAGCGTAATCCGAAGGATTTAAATCGAGCTTGAGAATAGGATTCTCAAATCGAGAGAGACTTGGTTTGGTTGGACCAAACAAAGAGTGAGTATGGAATTGTTTCAGTCGCATCGAAAGCATGGATGGGTCGAGTCTTATAAAGACATGATGAATGAACCAAATATGTTTGGTTCTAATCCAATGGTGGAAAAATAAACCAAAGTGGTTTGATTTGTTTTAAACGAATGAACCAAAGTTGGTTCGGTTCGTTTTAACTTAAAATAGACCAATGCAGTTTGATTTATTTTAACTTAAGTTATTAGAACGAATTAATGAGTTTTGGTTATGAGCCAATAACCGTTAGGAGAATATGCTCTTTATAAAAACATGATTTAAGGGTTTTGTGAAACCCTAGAGAGTTATTTTTGGAGTTGCCGCCCACCTCTTCTCCTTTTCCTTGCTTCTTGCCACCCAACACAATGAGGGAGTCCTTGCCGCCTAGCCCTTGTGCTGCTGCCCAAGTTGCTGTCACTACTTCCTCCTTGCCTCCGGCCATCCACCAACCGCCGGCGACTCCTCCGGTGATCCTCCTTTGGCTATCGGTGACCAAGGAGTAACTGGCCAAGCTTTGGTCGACCATCTCTTCCACCTAAACAAGCTGCCCAATTTTGGATAGCTTGTTCTCCTCTTTGTGGAGAGATCGTTTGGTCGATGTTTTGCGCTCTAACAGCGACCTACTTGTTGGGAATTGGATCGCCGACAACTCTCATAGGTGGAGGGTTAAGTTTTTGTCAATTGGTTGACGAAAATTGCTTCCAAGAAGCGAGTTCGTGGAACTCATTTTTAGATCCGAATTTGATTCGGATTGTGATTGTCTCTCAGATCACAACGACTTCAACGTGAGGCTAGTACCTTTCATGAAGTCGGGGCTCGTGGCTTTATGAAGCTATCTCGACGATACTTGGCGTGGATACGAATAGAGATGGTTCTAGTGAGGGTCGCTATGGTTGATGGCATTCCCGCTACACGTGATTCGTCAGGTATAACTAGAATAAATTTCCTTTTATTGTAAAATTTGAAATGTCGATTAGATCTACACATGTTGTATCCTTGCATGCGTATGGTGTGTGTTGTAATAAATAGTTTATTACTTATTTTTGCTTCCGCTGTGTGCATGTTTACGAAACGTATTTGAACACAACACCCACATCAGTGCCATGGAAACCTAATAGTGGTATCAGAGCCCGATTGTGTTCCGATATAATCGTAAAATTATTTTGCGATAGTCATAATTATATTTTTTGGAAATTTTATACTTTTGGAAAGTTTAGAAGTAATTATGGAAATTTTAATTAGTAAAGAAATTCAAATTGAAAATTTTCTAATGTGATTAGGAAATTACAATTTAGAAAATTTATTTCCTAAATTAAATTTGAATTTCCTTAATTAATATTTTTCATAAATAAAATATGTGATTAGATTTGGAAATTTATTTCCTAATTTAATCGAGATTTGATTTGAGAAATCAAATCTCAAACATATTTTATTTCTAAAATAGTTATAACAAATAAGGAAACTAATTGTATATGTCATAATTGTGTGTCATGTAATTGCATTAGATGCATATCATTATGTCATGCGTGTCGTGACATGTAGATGTATGTCATGTGTGTCATGCTATGTAGAAAATAGTTATTTGCATGAAAAAGAGGATGAGACTTTAAAACCCTTGCACAATATTAAAGCCTACACTTTCCATTAATATGGTTAGAACCAGAGTTTCGTTTCTTGTTTGGGTTGTTAAACTCTCTTCAAGCCTAACTCGAACCTGAACATATTCAAACCATTGAATAGTTTAATACTAATATGGTAAAAGTCATAGGTCAATCGTTAGCTTGGGTTGTTGGACTCTCTCCAAGCCTGGCTAATTGGTTGAATGCACTCTAACTATATTAAAAATATTTCGCGATTAGTGAGTCAGCTTTAACTTGGAGCATCGGTTTATTGGACTCTCTCTAAGGTCGATGTGAAAGGAGGAGAGGTTGGGTGTCATGCATATGATGCATACTTGTTAATGTGTTAACAACCCAATATATGTGTGAACATTCAATTAGTTGATAGCACATTGTGATAGTTTCATATATATGATATGCAATTGGTATACTTGATACTTACCATCGTAGCTAAGAATGACTTGTTGGACTCTCTCCAAGGTTGTTCTTACCTATGTTGGATATCAGTCCATTCGGAGATGGACCTACGATCTCCCGAATTGATTTTAGGGGTTTTTGAATTTGGAAAAATGAATGGGAAATAATAAATGTATATTTTTGCATTTTAAAATCATCTCATATATGCTCGATTTGTATGTCTAGGTTAATCACTTGATCATGACGTCTTTGAATTTGCGCTCTATTTTGGATTCGAATAAATTGACCGGGTCGAACTTCTTGGGCTAGCTTAGAAACTTGAGAATTGTTCTCAAGACGGAAAAACTTGCGTATGTCCTTGAAGAGCCTCTTCCCAACCGTCCTAAGGATGATGCAACTTCGGACCAATTGTTGGCATATCAGAAACATGTGTCTGATTCTGAATTGGCAAGTTGTATCATGCTAGCGGCGATGGTACCCGAGCTTCAGAAGCAACATGAGCATATGGATGCTAATATCATAGTCTTTCATCTCCATGAGTTATTTGAAGAGAAAGCAAGATCTGAAAGGTTCGAAGTCTCCAAGCTCCTCTTCATCTCTAAGATGCAAGAAGGTTTATCTGTGGTGCAATTTGTGCTAAAGATGAATGAGTACATCGAGCGACTAGCGACACTTGGATTTGTGATGGATCATGAATTAAGTATTGACTTAATTCTACATTATTTGTCGAAGAGTTACTCACAGTTTGTGATGAACTACCGGATGAATAAACTTGAAACCACCATTCCTGAGCTCCTTAACATGCTGAAGACTGTGGAAGCTTTTGTGAAGCATGAGGAGAAGACGATGTCGTTAGTTGATTCCTCGAAGAAAGGTTTTAAGAGGAAATCAAAGGAACAACAGAAGGGGAAGAAGAAGAAAAAGGCCAAGAAGACGGAACCAACCCAAAAGGGCACTTGCCATCACTGTGGCAAGGAGAGCCATTGGCGAAGAAACTGCAAGATTTATCTTGAGTCCGTGAAGAAGAAGAAGACATCTGATGCCCCATCCTCTTCAGGTATCTTCGTTATTGATTGTCATTCTATTTCCTCAGACACTTGGGTATTGGATACTGGGTATGACTCACATATATGTAATGTCATACAGGGGCTAAGGAATAGAAGAAGACTCGTCAAGGGAGAATCAAATTTACGAGTTGACAATGGAGCAATGGTTGTTGCGGTCGCCATCGAAATATATTTGTTGAAGCTCCCTATAGGACTTGTCTTAGAACTGGACAATTGCTATTATGTTCCTTCATTAGTAAAGAACATTATTTCTATTTTCTGCTTAAATAGAAATGGATATCATTTGACTTTTAGTAACAATTGTTGTTACATAACTTTGAATGACATTCTTTATGGGACTAAAACTTTATGTAATGGTATATATACGTTGGACGTATCCAGTGACATTTTCAATATCAAAGCGAGCAACAAACGTGCTCGAAAAGATAATCAATTAGACTCCTACATGTGTCATTGTTGTCTTGGCTAAGTGAGCAAGAAATGCATGTCCAAATTACACCGATGTGGAATTCTGGAATCGTTTGAATGAGATTCATACTATACATGTGAATCATGCTTAAAGGGCAAGATGACCGAGTTACCTTTTATTGGAAAAGGTGAACTGGTGGGAGAGTTGCTTAGTCTAATACATACTGATGTATGTGGACCTATGTCAACTCAAGCTCTAGGAGGTTATAGCTACTTCATTACCTTCACCGATGATCACTCACGGTTTGAGTATGTGTTCTTGATGAAACACAAGTCTGAAGCCTTTGAAAGGTTCAAAGAATTCAGAAATGAAGTAGAGAAACAACTTGACAAGAGTATTAAAATACTTCGATCGGATCGAAGTGGTGAATACTTGAGTCAAGAGTTTCTAGATTATCTGAGGGACAATGGTATATTGTCTCTATGGACTCCGTTGTATACATCATAGCTTAATGGTGTATCTGAGAGGCGAAATCAGACCTTGTTGGACATGGTCAGGTCGATGATGAATCATGCGAATCTTCCCAAGTCTTTTTGGGGCTATGCATTTCAGACAGTTGTTTACTTGCTAAACAGAATTCTGATCAAGGTAGTCTCTACTACTCCATATGAGATATGAAATAGTAAGAAATCTCATTTATCTTACTTGAAGATATGAAGTTGTCTTGCTTATGTGAAGTAGACTGTATCAGATAAACTGGATGCTAAGTCTGATAAATATCTATTTATTGGATACCCTAAGGAAACGAGGGGTTACTAATTCTATCATCCTGTGGAACAAAAGGTGTTTGTTTCAAGACATGTTGTATTTCTGGAAAAAGAGTTTCTCTTGCAAGGAAATAGTGGGAGTGACATTGAACTTGAGGAGGTTCAAGAGACTCCAATAGACATTAAAGAGATACCTGGTCAAGCACCTCAATCGATAACTCATAGTGATGAGACATCGGTTGAACCTATTGTGACGCCACATCTTCGTATATCTGGTAGAACATGCAACATTCCCGAGAGATATGGATTTCTTGTAAGTTAATCGAACGACGTGTTACTCATTGACGATGAGGAGCCTACCAGTTATGAAGAAGTTCTAAAAATTTCAGAAAGGGACAAATGACTTGAAGCCATGAAGTCGAAAATAGATTCCATGTATGAAAATCAAGTTTGGAACTTGGTGGACCCACCTAAAGGCATTAAGCCTATAGGGTGCAAGTGGATTTTCAAGAAGAAAATTGACATGGATGGTAATGTGATTACCTATAAGGCTAGATTAGTGGCAAAAGGCTATCGTCAAAAGCAATGTGTTGATTATGACGAGACATATTCACCAGTAGCTATGCTTAAATCCATTCGGATGCTCCTGACCATAGCGACTCATTATGATTATAAGATATAACAAATGAATGTGAAAACGGCTTTCCTTAATGGAAATATGCTCAAGGATGTGTATATGATACAACTCAAGGATTTCATATCGATTGATAAAACCAAGGTATGCAAGTATATAAGCTTCCAGGAGCTTATAAGATATAAGCTTCAACGGTCCATATATGGACTGAAGCAAACATCCAGGAGCTGGAATATCCATTTTAATGAGACAGTCAAAAGGTTTGATTTCTCACAAAATCCAAACGAACCTTGTGTGTACAAGAAGGTTAGTGGGAGTGCAGTCATGTTTCTAGTATTGTATATCGATGACATATTACTTATAGGAAACGATATATCTGTCTTACAGTCAGTTAAAATTTGATTATCCAAAATATTCTCCATGAAAGACCTGGGAGAAGCGACCTACATTCTCGGGATTAATATCTATAGAGATAGATCGAAACAGTTGCTTGGTCTTTCATAGTCTACTTATATAAACTGAGTGCTAAAGAGGTTTAACATGTCGAAATCAAAGAAAGGTTTCCTACCCATCAAAAATAGGGTACACCGTACACCTTCCGAAGTCTATGTGTCATATGAGGCGGAAGGTGCATGAGTAAGATTCCTATGCATCATGATAAGATCTATCATGTATGTTATGTTATGTACAAGACCCGATGTATCATATGATTTGAGTGTCACGAGCAAATATCAGTCTGATCTAGGAATGGATCATTGGGCGGCTGTTAAGATAATCCTTAAATATTTGAGAAGAACTAATGATGTGTTCCTAATATAAGAAGGTGATATGGTAATACGCGGGTATACGAATGTCAGCTTCCAGACAGACAAGGATGATTCCAGGTCTCAGTTTGGGTATGTATTCACCTTAAATGGAGGCATAATAAGTTAAAAAAGTTCCAAGAAAGACACTGTAGTGGATTCTACCACTGAGGTAGAATACATTGTAGCTTTAGAAGCAGCAAAGGAAGTGGTTTGGATCAAGAAGTTCGTCTCTGAACTTGGTGTGGTTCCAACTATCAGTCTACTGCGACAACAATGGAGCGATTGCATAGGCAAAAGAGCTAAGGTCTCATCAACGATCCAAATATGTGCTTCGTCGCTATCATCTGATCAGAGAGATCATCAATATGAAAAAAATACAAATCGAGAAGATTTCCACTGAAAGGAACTTAGCGGACCCTTTAACTAAGGTCTTACCTCAAAGTAAGTTTGAGAGCCATGTTAGAATTTATGGTATCGGGTATTATGGAGATTGACATTAGGTCAAGTGGGAGTTTGTTAGTAATATATGAGAGGTGTCCTAAGGCAATCGTCTTATGGTTGTACCATTTATTTGATAAATGAAGATTCACTATTTGAGTATACATGTTTTTATGTATTTGATTGGATCTCAAATTCATTTACTGAATGTCCACAATACGATTCACAATATGAGAGAATTTGTGATTGGATCACAACTAGTGAGTATCTTTACATGTGTAATTATGATGTATTGGAATTATCCCTAGTCGATGAATTAATGCATTCGGACGCTATCGATTTTGTTGAGACTAGCATGAGGTGTACTCTTTGATTTATCCAAGCAACTGTTTCTCACTGGCTGGAGACATTAGGATGTCCAGAGTTGATCGTGGATGCTAGTTATGGTAACTAGTTCATTGGAGTGACTAGTTGTAAGACTTCATATGATTCTCTACATATACAGATATGTCAATGAAGTCCTTATTGCAACTTAAGTGTGATATTCCTTCTACTTGAGGTATTCAAGTTATCTTGGTCACAGAGACTTATGCTTTGACATCTTAAGTAAGCATCTCCGAGGAGATGTGGATTCGGGATGATTGGGCATAAGTCGAAGTGCTCGAAGGTGTTTGAATAACCTATAAAAGATTCACCATTCCTTGTGAGGAGATGTATACCCTATGACATCTCGTCGGATCGTTACTAAAGTCTTTAGCCAAAGCATTACATGTTTAGAGTATGATACTCTTGGATACATGTGCAGTAACTAGAATCCGCAAGACGAGAAAGTAAATACTTGGGCTAGGTGTGACGTAGTCAGTCTAGTGAGAACTGACACAATATACCATGTTCTGAACCAAGTGGGTATAAGATGAGTGAAGGGAATGGGGCACGATTCATCGTAACTACTGAAGGGTTTAAGAAAAATATTCTGGGATCAACCGTTGATTTTTCGGTTAATTGGGGATCATGATGTATTATTAGATGTCACTCATGATCATTCAATAATTAATGGCTAATTATAGACAATCAACATAAACTGGAAACCTATTTGGTCACACACACAACGAGCATAATTCGAAGGATTTGAAACGAGCTTGAGAATAGGATTCTCAGATCGAGAGAGACTTGGTTTGATTGGACCAAACAAAGAGCGAGTATGAAATTGTTTCAGTCGCATCGGAAGCATGGATGGGTCGAGTCTTATGAAGACATGATGGATGAATTAAATCGGTTTGCTTCTAATCCATTGGTGAAAAAATTAACCAAAGTGGTTTGGTTTGTTTTAAACGAATGAACCAAAGTTGGTTCGGTTCGTTTTAACTTAAAATAGACCAACACAGTTTGATTTATTTTAACTTAAGTTATTGGAACGGGTTAATGGGTTTTGGTTATAAACCAATGACTGTTAGGAGAATATGCTCTCTATAAAAACACGACTTAAGGGTTTTGTGAAACCCTAGAGAGTTATTTTTGGAGTTGTTGCCCACCTCTTCTCCTTCTCCTTACTTCTTGCTGCCTAACACAAGGAGGGAGTCCTTGTCGCCCAACCCTTATGTTGCTTCCCAAGTTGCTGCCACCACTTCCTCCTTGCCGCCGGCCATCCACCGGCCATCAACGACTCCTCTGACGATCCTCCTTTGGCCGCTGGTGACCAAGAAGCAACCGACCAAGCTTTGGTCGACCATCTCTTCCACCTAAACAAGCTGTCCAGTTTTGGACAGCTTGTTCTCCTCTTTGTGGAGAGGTCATCTGGTTGACGTTTTACGCTCCGACAGCGACCTACTTATCAGAGATTGGATCTCCGGCAATCCTCATAGCAGGAGGGTTAAGTTTTCGTCAATTGGTTGACAAAAATCGCTTCCAAGAAGCGAGTTCGTGGAACTCATTTTTAGATCCGAATTTAATTCGGATTGTGATCATATCTCGGATCACAACTGTAGGGACTGTGATGTCCGCTAGAGGGGGGGTGAATAGTGATTCGACATTGCGTGATGGAATTCGTTCGCGTGCTTGCCTATGATTGTTAGTATGCAGCGGAATATAGAAATGATACAACAAATATATAACACAAGCACAACACGCAAATATAACGTGGTTTGAAACCTCAAGGTTCCTACTTCATGGGGTGAGCTCAAATGAGTTCTAGCGATGCAACCAACACCACTAAACAATAATACTCCTTCTCGACAACAAGTCGGAGGCGGAGAAATCTCGTACAAATGATTACACTAAGTAATACAATGGATACAAGTAAATACAAATATGAAATGTGTTGGTGCAGTGGGCACCTAAGTCGAACCTAAGTTTTGATTATAGCAAACGATATAAAGTTAAGCTTATATTGTTATCTCACGAGCTAAATCAAGTGTGCAGAAAAGTCTCAATGCTGGAGCTAAAGGCTAGCGACACCCGGAGGAAGCCGCGGTGGTCGGGCGACACTCGAGTTACTTCGGAGGGAGCCGAAGGAATCGAGTGGAAGGCCGGAAGCAAAAGCGACACGTAAGTATCGAGGTAAGCTCGTGTGTGCGAGCGTAAGTGAGGTCGTATCCTCTTTACGGGGATGATCTTAGGCGACGATCCGACCCAAGACTTCCCATGGAAGGTCTATGTTGAGATCGGACGGCAAGTGGCCGTCGAATCCACTTATATTTTGAGCTAACTCTTTATTGTAGTCAAAAATCCTGGCCATCAGTTCAACCGGCCAGTTCAACCGGTGGTCAAAAATCAGCCTCGAGGAGTCAAGCTTTATCACCATTTTTCAAGGAGTTTTGTGCCCATTTGTGATTGGTTGAAGACCCATTCATTGAGGGGCTTAAAGGCTATAAAAGGAGGGCCAAACCTAGGGTTTCATCCTCAATTCTAAGTGCTCAAAAGCCTCCGTTACGCTGCAACTCTCCGACGACTCTACAACAACGAAGTGCTGCCAACAACCCTAGCTTAAAGTTTCTTTTGTTTAGTTGTTGGTATAATCTTAATTTGTTATTGCTTTCAATATTGCAATTCTTTTTAATCGAGGCTTTTCGTTGCATTTTACTTTAATAGAAGAGAGGGTTCTATCTTTTTGCTTCAAGGCTTTTGTAATCGTGAAACTCCTACCTCCAACGAGGAGGAGTGTTTTAGTGAATTGCTCTCCGTATACCTGCCTAGGACCGTTAGGGCTCGAGTAGTAGAAGGCTACGAACCAAGTAAAAACTATTTATCTCATTTAGTTTTTATTTACATTTCCGCCATGCTTTAATTGTCTCATCGAACGATTTAAAAGAAAAGTTTTTATCGCTATTCACCCCCCCCTCTAGCGATCCGCTTCGATCCAACAATTGGTATCAGAGCCGGGGGTTGCTAAGATTTGGTGAAACCACCAATCTAGCCATTTTTCACAGATTTATTTTTCTTTTATTTCTGATTTATTTCGCTTTGTTAAATTTACTCCCGCACTACTAATCCAAGACGCGAGTCTTGGTACCTTGTTTTGTGTTTTTATCGTTGCTAGTTTCTTCGCTCTTCGCCTCCTTTTTGTCTTTTGTTCTAATGGCCCATCTCGAGGGTTTTAGCACCGTCCGACCTCCGCTTTACAACGGAGATGACTTCGTTATTGGAAGGGTCGGATGGAATGCTTTCTCAAAACCCAAATCGAGATGTGGATCATAATCCAAACGGGTTTCACACTTCCGACTAATGAAGTGGGTGACTCCTTGGATTATGATCAATGGACCATTGCGACAAAACGACAAGTCGAAGCCGACGCCAAGGCAACACAAATCCTCCAATGCGGCTTGTCCAAGGAGGAGTTAAATCGCGTCGGCCCCTTCATTAGCGCAAAGGACCTTTGGACAAAGCTGATCGATTTACACGAAGGATCGGATCAAGCTAAGGTTTGCAAACGTGATTTGTTGTTCAATAAATTGTACACACTAAAAATGCAGGAACACGAGTCCGCGACGCAACTCCACGCCCGTGTCCAAGACATAGTCAACAACCTACACGCAATCGGGCAAAAGGTCGAAAACCGCGACCTTATAAGGTATGTTCTAAACTCTTTTCCGAGGACTACCTTGTGGGCATCCATGGTCGATGCCTACAAGGTCTCCAAGGACCTTTCTAAACTTAGATTAGATGAACTCTTTTCAGATTTTAAATTACATGAGCAGTCCAACTCGGAACCCGAGAGGGGTATAGCCTTGTTGCGGTGTTCAAAGAAGAAGAAAATCGCAAGCAAGCCACCACCAACCGAGGAGGAAGATGAGTCCAAGAAGAAGTTGACCGAATTGATCGAACTAATGAACCTAGCTCAAGGATAGCCAAGGGACGAAAGCGAACCACAACTCGACCAACCAAGGTAAGCCTAAAAGTTCTAATATTAGGTGTTATGAGGTAACAGTTTGGACATATAAAGTCCGAGTGCCCCAAGCTCAACCACCAAGCACCTAAGCACAAGAAGGCCCTCAATGCGACATGGGAAGAAGGCCATCCAAGAAGACGAAGACCACGCCTTCATGGCGAAATCGATTGAGTCACACGGAGACCGAACCGAACTTGAGTCAACTCGAGGATGACTCGACTCACGGTTACCTTCAAGTCAAGCCACGGATACGCATCCGGTTCAAAAGATACCCTTAAGGTGAGTCGAACCTTATTTAATACTTTACATAATACGGTTAGGTTTTTGTCTAGGAAGTTAGCTAAGTCCGAGTCCAAGGTCGAGACCTTGGTTGAGAAAGTTAAACTCCTCAAACACGAGGTCTCCTAACCTCTTCGACTAGTCGAGTTCAAGAGAAGGACTCAACTCGGGTTGAAAACTCAAGTTGAGAACTCACTCTTGAAAAGTCAAGTCGAAGATCTTAGGAATACGTTGGAAAGGTTTACTTTGGGATCCAAAGGACTTGACCTCCTACTTGGATCGCAAAGGGCCGTGTACATCAAGGTCGGACTAGGGTTTAGCTCAAACACGACCAATAAGTCGTATATGTCAATCGTAAGTAGACATAAAAATGTCCAAGCATGGGTCCCTAAGACCACTTTGATTTCAACTCTAGGATCCAACTCGCATCGGGTTCCTATGACCAAATCCACTATGTGATAGACCAACAACCGATTCAACGGTCTAGGGGGAGCCAAGATAAAACATGTTTGTGTTTTAACTTAGAAATTGCATGCTTAGATTTTTTTTCTTTCGTGAACTCACTTAGAACACGTAAATAACCAACTAAAATCCTTGAAAAGATCGAGCCTGGGAGCCTCTTTTCAAATAACCAACTAAAATCCTTCAAAAGATTGAGCCTCTGGGAGCCTCTTTTCAAATAATCAACTAAAATCCTTCAAAAGATTGAGCCTCGGGAGCCTCTTTTCAAAATAACTAGTTAGACGAGGAAATAATTGTAGGTGAGTCAAGTCATCATTTTCTTGAAAATGGCTTTGTCTAAGGAAGTGGTCGATGATCCGATAAAAGAAGGCCCCTGTGCCTCGCCACGACCTGGAAGCCATGATCTTGAAAAGGTAAACTTGACAAGCCTAGGGTCAAATCCAAATCTAACATTACTTAAACATAAATGCACTTAATCAACTTAATTGGAAGTCATCTCACAAAGAACACATAAGTATAACATGCTTGATCATATAGACTCCGGTGAGATGACCTAGGTTTAACAACTTACAACCAAATTTTTTTTTAAAAAAAATATAATAATCTAACATCCAATCCAACCACCTTGTGTGTAGGATCAATGGATGTTAGATACGTTGCTCCACATACGACCGGGGATCAACTCAAATTCACGAAGCTTCGATTCAAACGACAAGGATCGGTAGCCTTTGGGAATAACGGCAAGCTCAAAATCATCGGATCAGGTGATATCGAGCTTAACTCGAATTTTGTTATTAAAAATGTATTACTTGTAGAGAATTTTGAATATAACCTGCTTAGCGTAAGCCAATTATGTGACAATAATTATAAGGTCGTATTTTTAGAAAATGAATGTGTAATTAAAACAAATGAAACAGCTAAAACAATACTCAAAGGAACTAGGACAAATAACATTTATACAATTAACTTAATCAAATCCTCAGCCAAATGTCTTATGACACAGGAAGAGGAATCATGGTTGTGGCACCGACGACTCGGTCACTGCTTTTAAGACTGCGTCCACAAGATGAGTCGAGTGGCTTAGTCGAGGCTTACCCAACCTCAGTTAATAAAATCTGTAATGCTTGTCAACAAGGAAAACAACCTAGGACACAACACAAGTTAACTAACCAGAAGCAGACCTCAAGTTTACTTGAGCTCCTGCATATGGATCTATTCGATTCACATGGAGCCAAGTCACTCAATAAAAGTCAAGATTGCTTAGTCATAATTGACGACTACTCCAGGTTTACCTGGGTTAGGTTCATCAAACATAAAAATGATACCCAATATCAATTAATAAATAAATTCAAATTAATCGAGAATCAAAAAAAACTTAAGGTAAAAACAATAAGAAGCTATAATGGAGGAGAATTAGAAAATCAAACTTTCACAGACATCTGAAACCTAAACGGATACCACCATGAATTCTCTTGCCCTAGGACCCCTCAACAAAATGGCCTAGTGGAGCGGAAAAACCGAACTCTACAAGAAGCCGCTAGGACCATGTTGAACGAATATGACCTACGATAGGTTTTGGGCGAGAAGTGAGTCGACATGCTATGTCCAAAATAGAATCCTTATGGTAAAGAGGCACCTTAAGACCTCATACGAGATTTATCACGATAAAATACCTAACATCAAGTACTTTAGGGTATTTGGGTGTAAGGTACATATCCTAAACACTAAGGATTACCTAGGGAAATTTACATCCAAGACCACGACCAGAATCTTTCTAGGATACTCGACTACAAGTCGAGCTTATAGAGTATATAACCACGACACCCTTAGAGTCGAGGAGACTATCAATGTAGTATTTGATGAAGGACATGAACCTACAAAACCCCCGGCAACCCCAATTAGCGAGCCGATTCATACTAGACCTAACTCTGATCCGGAGATCAGGTCTAGTGTTAATCCTAACCTAAGTCAACCAAGTCACTCTATTGATCAAGTGATAGATGACTCCATCCAAACTTATGTTAAAGCAAGTCACCCCATTGATCAAGCATTAGGTGACACAAACCCAACCCAATCTAGGATTCAGTCTAACCACCCTATCGATCAAGTGATAGGAGATCCTAATCTAGGAGTTCGAACTAGAGCATCCTATATGAACCTTAGTCAAATTTCCTTAATTTCAAAGATAGAACCCAAATCAATTGAACAAGCTCTTCTTGATCCCGATTGGATTATTGCAATGCAAGAAGAGCTAGCTCAATTTACTAGGAATGAAGTGTGGGAATTAGTACCACCACCTAAAGACAAAGCGATAATTGGAACAAGGTGGGTGTTTGAAATAAAGCTTGATGATAAAGGTGAAGTAGTTAGAAACAAGGCTAGGTTAGTCGCCAAAGGGTTTAGTCAAGTCGAAGGCTTAGATTCTACAATGAAACCTATGCCCCGATGGCTAGACTCGAATCCATTCGAATGTTGCTAGCTTATACCGCACATCGAGGATTTAAAATGGATGTTAAGTCGGCATTCTTAAATGGATACATTAAAGAAGAAGTTTATGTTAGTCAACCCCCCGGATTCGAAAATCTAGATAAACCCGACCATGTTCTAAAACTTAAGAAAGCTCTCTATGGACTTAAACAAGCTCCTTGAGCTTGATGCGAGACTTTCAATCCATCTTAAGTCAAAAGGGTTTAACCAAGGCTTAGTTGACCCAACTCTCTTCGTAAAAACCTTAGGTAAAGAAATATTCATAGCTCAAATTTATGTAGACTATATAATTTTTGGAACCTCTAACTCAGCCTTACTAAACGAGTTCGTTTCACTCATGGAAAGTGAGTTTGAAATGAACTTGGTAGGCAAGTTAAGTTTCTTTTTAGGTCTACAAATTAAACAAACTAAGGATGGTATATACCTATATCAACAAAAATACACTAAGGAGTTAATTAAAAGATTTGGAATGCAAGACGCTAAGATAATAAACACCTCAATGGCGATTAATGTTAACATAGGAGAAGACCTAGAAAGTAAGTCCATTGACTTAAAGTACTATAGGAGCGCGATAGGAAGTCTCCTATACTTAACTGTGAGTCGACCCGACATCCTATTCGCAGTAAGTATGTGCGCCAGGTTTCAAACCTGTGTTAAGGAGTCTCACCTAACCCTAGTTAAGCGTATCCTTAGATATCTTAAGGGTACACTTAACGTTGGTATTTGGTACCCTAGATCTACGGAGTTCGAACTAATCGACTACTCCGATTCGGATTATGCCGGTAGTAAACTCGATAGAAATAGCACGAGTGGTTATTGTCAACTATTCGGCTCAAGTCTAGTGAGTTGGTGCAGTAGGAAGCAACATTGTGTTGCCTTATCTACCACCGAAGCCGAATACGTTGCGATGGGTGAGTGTGTAACTCAGCTTCTTTGGATGAAGCACACTCTCCGAGACTTTAGGTTGGACTTCACCAAAACTAAAATTTTTGTAGACAACATAAGTTCGATAAATCTAACTAAGAACCCTATATGTCATTCAAGGACAAAGCATATAGAGGTAAAACACCATTTCATTCGAGAACATGTAGCCAACGGCTCCATACAACTCGAATATGTTGACTCGAAGTCTAACCTAGCAGACATATTTACTAAACCACTACCCGAAGCCGAATTTAGTCTCTTGAGACGAAGATTAGGCATGTGCGTAATAGAATAGGAATTTGCAAATTATATTTTCTTACTACTATTTCTTACTTTTTTTTTCATGGAACTAGCATAGGACATACCTTAGATATCATGCACCTATAGATTTAAGGAGCCAATACATCTCACAACACATAGGACTAATGTGTTTGTGTACTTAGCCACGTAGATGGGCGTGAGATGTTAAGACCTTACTCCTGGTTCCAGATGTAGAGCTAGTGCATCGCAATGAACCACGGAGTATAATCATACCGACTCTGACCAGGACTAGTTGATCCTTCATATCAATCAAGCCAAATATGAGTCGAACATTTTATAGATGAACTTATTTTCAGTATATTATTTTTAAAAATAAAAATGTGGAACATGCTTGGACTTTAAATTTAACATTTATTTTGTTTTCCACACACCCCTTACTCTTTTCGATATACGGCAAAAGGGGGAGAAAAAGGACAAAAGTTAAGGGGTCAAAAAAATTTTTTTGATAACTTAACTCTTACTTCATAATTAAACCAAAAGTTAACTTTAAGTTTTGAAAACTTATTTAACTTTTAACAAAAGGCCAAGGTTAAGAAATCATTTGGTTTCTTAACTTAAAATTTATTTTAAACACTATGGCCAATATTAAGTAATTTCGGTTACTTAATTCTTTTTCTTAGTAGCACATATCAAGGGGGAGAGTTAAAACCCTTTCTCAAGTACTCACCCTCGGTCAAGGGGGAGGATT
The DNA here is from genome assembly GCA_025175895.1 of Wurfbainia villosa. Taxonomy (NCBI): domain Eukaryota; kingdom Viridiplantae; phylum Streptophyta; class Magnoliopsida; order Zingiberales; family Zingiberaceae; genus Wurfbainia; species Wurfbainia villosa. Next base: position 101,830,245 of record CM045988.1, on the reverse strand, counting down.
CCTCAAGGGGGAGCACTTGAAAAAGAATTTTTATATACTCCTACTCATTCATGCATAATCTCATACTTATTTTTGTCTTAACTTTGTATGTGGGTTTGCCATAAATCAAAAAGGGAGAGATTGTTGGTGCAGTGGGCACCTAAGTCGAACCTAAGTTTTGATTATAGCAAACGATATAAAGTTAAGCTTATATTGTTATCTCACGAGCTAAATCAAGTGTGCAGAAAAGTCTCAATGCTGGAGCTGAAGGCTAGCGACACCCGGAGGAAGCCGCGGTGGTCGGGCGACACTCGAGTTACTTCGGAGGGAGCCGAAGGAATCGAGTGGAAGGCTGGAAGCAAAAGCGACACGTAAGTATCGAGGTAAGCTCGTGTGTGCGAGCATAAGTGAGGTCGTATCCTCTTTACGGGGATGATCTTAGGCGACGATCCGACCCAAGACTTCCCATGGAAGGTCTATGTTGAGATCGGACGACAAGTGGCCGTCGAATCCACTTATATTTTGAGCTAACTCTTTATTGTAGTCAAAATTCCTGGCCATCAGTTCAACCGGCCAGTTCAACCGGCGCCAGTTCAACCGGCGCCAATTCAACCGGCCAGTTCAACCGGTGGTCAAAAATCAGCCTCGAGGAGTCAAGCTTTATCACCATTTTTCAAGGAGTTTTGTGCCCATTTGTGATTGGTTGAAGACCCATTCGTTGAGGAGCTTAAAGGCTATAAAAGGAAGGTCAAACCTAGGGTTTCATTCTCAATTCTAAGTGCTCAAAAGCCTCCGTTACGCTGCAACTCTCCGATGACTCTACAACAACAAAGTGCTGCCAACAACCCTAGCTTAAAGTTTCTTTTGTTTAGTTGTTGGTATAATCTTAATTTTTTATTGCTTTCAATATTGCAATTCTTTTTAATCGAGGCTTTTCGTTGCATTTTACTTTAATAGAAGAGAGGGTTTGTCTCTCTATCTTTTTGCTTCGAAGGCTTTTGTAATCGTAAAACTCCTACCTCCAACGAGGAGGAGTGTTTTAGTGAATTGCCCTCCGTACATGGTCTAGGACCGTTAGGGCCTTGGAGTAGTAGTCGAAGGCTACGAACCAAGTAAAAAAACTATTTGTCTCATTTAGTTTTTATTTACATTTTCGCTGCGTTTAATTGTCTATCGAACGATTTAAAAGAAAAGTTTTTATCGCTATTCACCCCCCCCCCCTCTAGCGATCCGCTTCGATCCAACAAAATGCAATACAAGTAAAGAAAAATACTTTACAAGGATCTTTTGATTGCTTGATCTTTGATTGCCTTGGACTAGCTTTAAAGGACTGGAAAACACCAACTATTCCCTTTCAAATCGCCCAAGAGAACCATTGTTAAATCCCTCTCCACGAGCTTCTTTTAAAACTTGCATTCGGGCTGGATTTCACCTAGTAGTCGACTGATCGAGACTATCAGTTGACTGCTCCTGTAATCATTGTCTCACAACGGCCCGAGCCACGTTGGATAAGTTCCAACGGATAAACTATCAGTCGACTGATCGAGTCATCACTCGACTGTCAAACCCTAATAATCGACTCGTAAACTTCGTCGTCCCCAAAACTCGACTAGCAATGATCGATCACCATATCGATCGCTAGGCTATTTCTGATCGAACACCATGACTCACATCTGATCGATAACCTCATCCAAGAGGTTTTAACACCAAGTATGATGCCCTCATACTTGCTAAACCACCCTTAGCCTAGACCTAAATCTTCTACCCATCTCTGTCAACCTCACGTCTATCGGATCCCTCCAAGTCATCCATAACTTGTTCATCCATACGCTAGCCTTCAGGTGCTTCCATCAACTATTGTCATGCTAATGTGGTCAACACAGCCAAGACACATTGGGATTACGCTGCCAAGACTCCCACTTGGACTTTACGCCGCCAACCATTTAACTTATGCTGCCAAGACTCCACCCTTGGACTTTACGCCGCCAATATCACCCCTTGAACTTCCCTTGTCAACCCATATTAGACTTTCTATTTACCAAAACTCAAGCTTGGACTTTCCCTTGCCAAGACCCATGCTTGGACTTTTCATGCCAAGTACACAAGACTTGGACTTTTCAATTTCCAAGTGTCCCACTTGGACTTTCCATGCCAAGTACACATGACTTAGACTTTCCCATCATATGGTCAACCTCATGTCCACCATATAGTCAAACCATCGTTAAACATCAAAATACCCCTCGAGTCAAACTCGAGTCCGGTCAATCATGACCTGGGTCGATTGCACATATAATCTCCCCAAAATATTGTCAAACATCAAAACACTACCCGAGTCCAACTTGAGTTTAGTCAATCATGACCTGGGTCGATTGCACCAACAACAACGACTTCAACGTGAGGCTAGTACCTTTCGTGAAGTCGAGGCTCGTGACTTTGTGAAGCTATCCCGATGATACTCGACATGGATACGAATAGAGGCGGTTCTAGCGAGGGTCGCTACGGTTGATGTCATTCCCGTTACACATGAATCGTCAGGGATAACTAGAATAAATTTCCTTTTATTCCAAAATTTAAAATGTCGATTATGTCTACACATGTTGTATCATTGTATGTGTGTAGTGTGTGTGTTGTAAGAAATAATTTATTACTTATTTTTTCTTTCACTGTGTGCATGTTTACGAAACGTGTTCTAGCACAACACCAACATCGATGCCATGGGAACCCAACATGTGGGACTTTGATTGTTTTCTCAATACTCCAACAATCTCCCCTCCCTCCTCAAATGAAGGACCACATTGAACCTCCCCCTCAAGCTTATCAGTCCTCGAAGGACTTCCTTTGCTTCATGTCCGATACTCAACCCACTAAGACTTCTTGCCAACTATCTGGTCATCTTGACCAACTTGGACTTCCTTCTAGTTGTTTAGTCCTCCTGATCCAACTGGACTTCCTGTCAGTTGTTTGGTCTTTCTGACCAAACTGGACTTCCTGTAATTGTCCGATCCTCCTGACCCAACTGGACTTCCTATCTGGTGTCTGATTCTCTTGATTCAGACATAGGGGGCGGGCCCTACTTTCTTCGTTCTAGGTGCATGACTTGACATGGATCATGGCTCTGATACTAATTATTTGTGTAAATAAGATTCATATATCTCTACAATTGTATGATATGATCCATTTTGTATTTAAGCCTTCATGGTTTTATTTTTTGGTTTTACCCAAAAGGTTTCATATTAATAGAGATATATTTTCATCTTATAAGTGTTGGAGGATCGGTGGTCGGCTAGAGGGGGTGAATAACCCAATTCATGTAGACGATGGAAATCGTTTGATCGTCGCATGCTTGTTTACAATACTCGTTAATATGCAGCGAAAATAATAGTAATGAAATACAAATACAAGAGACACAGGCACAAATACAACACGATATACGTGATTCGTAATCTTAGGGTTCCTACTCCACAGGGTGAGCTCAACGAGCTCGAGTTATGCGCACGACACTAACAAGCTCCTTCTCGACTACAAGTCAGAGGTGGAAAAATCTCATACAAGCAAATACAAATACAACAATGAAATATGTAAAGATAACTTTACAACAATGGATTTAAACTCATGCTTGTTGCTTGCTTTGGTTTGCTCTTGAAGGATTAGAATGCAGTAGTAATTCTCCTCCAAAATCTCCCCAAAAACGGTTGCAAAATCCACCATCTCGAGCTCCTTAAATAACTTGAATCAAGCTGATTTTGGCCCAATCAGTTGACTGCTCCTATAGCCGTTGTCTCATAATGACTTGCTCCACGTTAGAGAAGTTCCAACGGATCATTCAGCAGTCGACTGCCAATATTGGCAGTCGACTGCCAATGCTCGTAGTCGACTGCCCAATTGGCTACTGAGCGTTCTGTGTCCGCGACCACCTTTATCGATCGTTGTCCTCGACAATGATCGATGGTCTAGGATCGTCGCCATCCCTTAGCGATCATCGTTGGGCAAAAATATCAGTCGCACACCAATCGATTGTCATCGACTTGGATCAGTCGAACCGACACCTATACCAGTCGATTGTTGTCGGGTAAAGCCTCAAACAAACACTTTGTTTGAGCATTCGACCGTCGGGTAAAACCTCAAACATCATGTTTGAGCATTCGACACTTCGTCTTAGCCACTTTGTTAAGTCCACCTCATCCTCTCATGGAGTTTCCCCTCCGAAGCTCTCTTCTCTCGGCCTATGTCCCTCGGATGCACTAAGCGCACGACTTCACAATATCATCCTTCGCGTCTCTTGCCCTCGAAGTCTGCTTCTCTTGGACCTCGCTCCATTCGCTCCCCGTCTGACGGTCCCTTGGATGCACCAAGCGCACGACTTCGCAACGTCATCCTTTACCAACTCAAGGACCCTGAGCCTACGAGACTAATGACTTTGCTAAGTCCTCAAGACTTCTCATTGCCAAGGCTACACACTTGGACTTACCAACACCAAGCCTCATGCTTGGATTTTCCATGCCAAGGCTACACACTTAGACTTTACCAACATCAAGCACTATGCTTGGATTTTCCCAACACCAAATCTCATGCTTGGATTTTCCCAACACCAAGCCTCATGCTTGGACTTATGTGGCCAATCCATGTTGGACTTTCAATGTCAAGCCCCATGCTTGGACTTCCCATGACACTCACATGTCATACGTTTTGTCTAACATCAAAATACTGTTCGAGTCAAACTCGAGTCCGATCAATCATGACCTGGGCTGATTGTACCAACAATCTCCCCCTTTTTATTTTTTGACAAAACCTCAAACTCAAGTTTACCAATTATCCCCAATTGGCAATTCTCACATCCTAATGAGAATTCTAACTAACCCTAATTGGTAACTTCTCCCCCTTTTTGACATACATCAAAAAGGTCTTCCTCAAGAGTGTCAATGTCTCATATCCCAATGAGATCTTACAATCTTTTCCTTGGTACAAAAATATCTAGGATGCATTCAATCTTTCTAGTGATAATTCTCATATCACTTAAGAGAGGTAATCCTCCAATTTTTCTCTCATGAGGAAAATACATATCCATCTTTCCATGATAGATACCTCCTCCTAAAGACTTGCTCCCCCTTGACCATTGCACTAACAATGTCCTTGGAGAGTCCCTAAGTCAATAGGAACACTAAACTATCGAAATTAAGGGAAAAGATTCAACATTGAACTTTTACCTCGCTTAAAATTCAATACACACCCTAAACACTTCTCCTAATCCATGTCCAATGGATTTTTACCCTTTCTAATGCTCTTCAAAGTATGTCCTAGGGTTAGGAGTAGTTAGGGAACCAAAACATAGCTAAACATGGGTTAAACCATCTTTGTTTACCCAAAATCAGCATTATCAGTCGACTCCTTCAGCTACCAATCGACTGATTTTGACGCCAATCGATTGTCATCCATGGCAATCGACTGATATCTGCATAGTGCAGAAATCAGATTTTAGAAATGAAAATCCAAAAAGCATAAGTAATTATACATATGTTGAAAAATTATGAAAATTCATATGCATAATACTTATAACAATCAATATGGGTGAAAAATATTTGAAAAATATTTTACTCATAAAATAATGAAATTGATACAAAGTTTGAAAATGAGAAAAGCTTTAATGTTTCAAGCCCTCTTTGTATCAACATCATCAATGGTAACTTCTATCAAAAGATAAATAACACCAAGATTTTTCAAAATAATTTTTAAATAGTTTTTAAAACCTTATATTGGATCATGTTCTTTGGGCTCAATGTACATGACTTGAACATAAGCTTTCCGAATGATCCATCATTAAAATCTAATGAGTTCTAAGTTCATTATGATATACTAGGTAAGCACATGAACTTAACTCATTTCCTAGTATCTCACATATCTAAGGTGTATGAAAAATACATATAAGTCAATTTGATGTGAGATGTGAGTTTTTGTTCTTCTTAATCTATGGTCACATGCATTTATCTAGACAGCACTATTTGATTCCCTTATGCATGAGACTTCAAATCATGTCATGATTCTTAACTCAATTTTAATTAATGCATGATTGATGATTATGACATAAATGATAACATAAATAGCATGTGTCAATAATCATGATGTCATGACATATAGAAGTGCAATCTAAGACATAAGCATGCCACAAAATTAACCTAAAATGTCATAACATTTTATATGATAAAAATGAGCATGATGTCATGACATGATATATAACAAATAAATCATGGCAAATAAAATGTAAAAATATATAATACCTAATTGTTAAGCCCAATTGTCATTTCTTATAATTAAATCTATTTTGTCATAATACCAACTATCCCCCTAGTGTGCCAAAAACCCAAAATGACATACCATAACTTCTAAGACCTAATTGTGTCAATTTAATCAATTTTCAACTTCTCAAAGCACATTGACATATCCTAAAGTGTCAACTCTACTATGGTTAGGTTAACTACTCATCTACTTAGGGTTGACACACTCTAACCCATCTAGTGTGAATCGATCATGCTCCTAGGAACCCAATACCTATTGGAGCTCCTTGGGTTAACAAGGTGTTCACTAGGGATAACTTCCTTAGATACCTTCCTAATAACCCTTTTTTGTTTTAAAGCCTTAGGCAATTGGGTCTTTCTTAGGTCAACTCTAGAGGTAACTCCCTCTTTGACTATCTTAGTGGCTACCTTAGATTTTCTTAAATTTTTAGCCACTAGAGACACACCATGGTTAATCTTAGGGATTACTTCCCTATTAACCTTGATTTTTCTAGACCTAGATTTAGTTCCATAATCAAATGGAATATTGTGGTAGGACTTAGGTTTGTGACCCAAACCTTTCTTGCCCTTGGACAATTCTTGTCTCCTAGGTCTTAAATTTTGATCATTAGACCCCATAATTGAATTTGTCATAATCACTAAGGTATTTTCAAGTTTCTCAAGCCTTGACCTCAAGGCTTGGTTTTCTAATTCTAGTCTTCCCAATTTTGATTTTTCATTCTTTCTTTGGGAATTACACTTCCTAGGCATATGCCTAGACTTTTTGGGATTAATGTCTAAATTCTCTTCTATCCTCCTTATGCTCTCCCTAGGTAGGATGGATCTAGAGTTATTTGTTCTAGGTTTGTCCTTAGGTAAATTCACATGCTTAACACCTAAACAATAATATCTATTACTTCTACTAACATGCTTTTCATGAGGATTAACAATTGCAAGAGTACTAAAATAATTCCTAGCATGCTTTTTAGCCTTAGAACTAGAAAGTGTATTAAAATATATCTTAGGGTTTGCTTTGGAAGCTCCCTCTACTTATGTAGCTCCTTCCTACCCCTTCTTTCTCCCCTTGGTCATTGGCTTCTATAGTGTCCCCTTTGTTTGCATTTGAAGTACACAATGTGCTCTTTGCTTTTCTTAGCGAGAACTCTGATATCCTTTGACTTTTGGTGTCGGTGCTTTTTTTTAGCCAATTTTAGGCATTTGCTCTTGTAATGTCCTTTCTCCCTACACTCAAAGCAAATTATGTGATCTTTATTATTAAGAATTGCATTTGAGTTACCTAAGGTAGTGGAAGCCTCTTGATCTTCACTTCTCTCGGATGTAAATGCCTCTTCTCGTTCTTACTCCGGGATGGAAGATCTCTCCTCCCCCTCAATGCTAGAGGTGGAGGTTTCCTCTAATTCATCTACATCCTCGAATGTTGATTGACATTATTCCTCGGCTTCCTTCTCTACTTGTGTCAATTCGGGATGTTCATTGAATTTGACCACCTTATTCCATAAATCCTTTGCATTCCTATAACTCCCTAATCTAGACCAGATATTGTTAGGAATCAAATCACTTAGCATTTTTATTACCTCGATATTTGTCTTGAAATCCTTAATTTATTCCTTGGTCCATCTTGATTTTTCTATTGGCTTATTTTCTTTATCCCTAGGAACTTCAAAATCATTTTCAATAATTAACATAATATCAAAATTGGTTTCAAAGTATACCTCCATCCTTCTTCTCCACCATGAGAATTCTCCCTCGAATTTCGGTAGTTGGATGTTTATGTTGGCCATTTTGTTGTTGTCGCAGCGGTGAGTCCGATGACAACCTCCTTGCTCTGATACCACTTGTTGGAGGATCGGTGGTCGGCTAGAGGAGGTGAATAGCCCAATTCGCGTAGACAATGGAAATTGTTCGATCGTTGCGTGCTTGTCTACAATACTCATTAATACGTAGCTGAAATAATAGTAATGAAATACGAATACAAGAGACACAAGCATAAATACAACACAATATACGTGATTCAGAACTTTAGGGTTCCTACTCCACTGGGTGAGCTCAATGAGCTCGAGTTATGCACACAATACTAACAAACTCCTCGACTACAAGTCGGAGGTGAAGAAACCTCATACAAGCAATTACAATAGCAATACACAAAGATACAAGCAAATACAAGTACAACAATGAAATACGTAAAGAAAACTTTATAACAATGGATTTAAACTCTTGCTTGTTGCTTGCTTTGGTTTGCTCTTGAAGGACTGGAATGTAGCAGCAATTCCCCACCAAAATCATCCTAAAAATGGTTGCAAAATCCTCCATCTCGAGCTCCTTAAATAACCTGCATTGAGCTGATTTTATGCCAATCAGTCGACTAATCGAGACCATCAGTCGACTGTTCCTGTAGCCATTGTCTCACAACGACTCGATCCACGTTGGACAAGTTTCAATGGATCACTTAGTAGTCGGCCGCGCGCCCGTAGTCGATCGACTGCGTTATGTCTGCGACCACCTTCACATCGATCATTGCCACCCGCCAGCGTTCGGTGATGGTCTAACAGTCAACTGTCATCCCTTGGCAGTCGATTGTTGAGCCAAAGATCACCAGTCAATTGCCATCAACTTGGATCAGTCGAACCGACATCTATACCAGTCGACTGTTGTTGGGTAAAACCTCAAACAACACTTTGTTTAAGCATCTGATTGTCGGGTAAAATCTCAAACATCATGTTTGAGCATTCGACACTTCGTCTTAGCCACTTGGCCAAGTCCACCTCATCCTCTCATGAAGTTTGCCCTCCGAAGCTCTCTTCTCTCGGCCTACATCCCTTGGATGCACCAAGCGCACGACTTCGCAATGTCATCCTTCGCGTCTCTTGCCCTCGAAGTCTGCTTCCCTTGGGCCTTACTCTATTCTCTCCCCGTATGGCGGTCCCTCGGATGCATCAAGCGCACGACTTCACAATGTTATCCTTCACCAACTCAAGAACCCTGAGTCTACGAGACTAATGACCTTGCCAAGTCCTCAAGATTTCTCATTGCCAAGGCTACATATTTGGACTTACCAACACCAAGTCTCATGCTTGGATTTTTTATGCCAAGGCTACACACTTGGACTTTACCAACACCAAACTCTATGCTCGGATTTTTCCAACACCAAGCCCCATGCTCAGATTTTTCCAACACCAAGCTCCATGCTTGGACTTTCACCGCCAAGGCTACACACTTAGACTTACGTGACCAACCCATGTTGGACTTTTAATGTCAAGCCTCATGCTTGGACTTCCTATGACACTCACATATCATACGTTTTGTCTAACATCAAAATATTGTTCGAGTCAAACTCGAGTCCAGTCAATCGTGACCTGGGTCGATTGCACCAACAATAAGTACATGATTTTTTCTATGTCTTACCAATGTGAGACTTTGATTGTATTATCAATACTCCAACAAATTCTCCTCAAACGAAGGACCACATTGTACCTCCCCCTCAAGCCTATCCATCCTCAAAGGATTTTCTTTACTTGATGTCTGATTCTCAACCTACCAAGACTTCCTGTCAACTGTTTGGGCCTTCTGACTCAGCTGAACTTTTGTCAGTTATTTGGTTCTCCTGATCCAACTGAACTTTCTGTCAAATGTCCGATCCTTCTGACCAAATTGGACTTCCTATCAATTTTTTAATCCTCCTAACCTAATTAGACTTCCTACCTGGTGTCTGGTTCTCTTGATCCAGACATAGGAGCCCCACTTCCTTCGTTCGAGGTGCATGACTTGATATAGATGATGACTCTGATACCAATTATTAGTGCATATACGATTCATATATCTCCACAATGGTATGATATTGTTTACTTTGGGTCTAAGTCCTCATGGTTTTATTTTTTAGTTTTACCCAAAAGGTCTTATATAAATGGAGATATTTTTTCATGTTATAAGCACGCGATCTTTTCTATGTCTTATCAATATGAAACTTTAATTGTATTCTCAATACTCCAACATGAACAAGACTCACGATCCCATCAACCATGTTTGAAACAAGAGAAACTTTGAGACAACTGTATCCCAAACATAAGAAAATTTAAGGTGACTCTATCCTAGATAAAAATCATAGATAAAGAAAAATGCTCAATCCATGATTAATTCTAGTCATGAAAGATATGCATACTTGAAGATAAAAAAAACATAGAAATAATTCATGAAAATAAGCAATAATTCATTACCAATGATGCTAAAAAAATAGTAAATATATAATGTGAAAGGATTATAGAGGGACTTAGGAGGAAATCTTATTTATCACGAAGAGCTATGGGCTTAATCTTGAGACCATAGGCACTCCTATAATATAAAAAAAAACTATAAAAAGAGAAAAATTGTTAATCATTTTGGCAATGTTTCGACTTGTTCTTAGGAGCACGGCACAACCCGCCAATGTCTCAGAGAAATATAGACATCCAAAAATATCGAGCAATCTAAGAGAAAAAAACACCGAGCACATATGAACAAGTCTAATATTAGTAAATTAACTATATGAAAATGTTGTAGAATAAGTTGCAAAGTAAGGCTTGAGTATCACAAAGTGGATAGATTAGATCCCTAGGCTCTGAGATAGTCCATGCATCTAGTAGAAGAAATTTTGATGGTTCAAAATGATCTTATTGAGTTCCTTAATGGAGCTAGTGTGGGGGATGTTATCATGCTTGGTCTAGAAATTAGTTAGATTGAATGTCAAGGCTACAAAGATTTGCAAAATCATGGCAAATATGGTGGAGAATAGATTAAAGGATAGAGGCGATGAGGAAGCATACAAGGAGTGAAAAAAAACGATAGCGTAGATCTGCAATGGAGATTCATTGCCACTTGATGAGGAAGGGGAACCTTCTTGGGACCTCTGCTTGGTATAGACACCTCTTCCTATTATCGACATCCAGAGGTGTATTCTAGTTTTCTTCTCATTGATTCTCAATGTCTTTCGCTCATTTCCGATAGACAATGAATCTGTCATTGCAATTTGATGTTGTTGATGAAGCTTTCTTCTTGTGACGTGGTTGACTGTGTGAGGAATAACATGTATCATAGTGCTCGTTGAGAGTTACCTCGATGAGACATCTCTAATATTTAAGTCAAATTCAAGAAGAATAAAAAAAGAGTAGTGAAGCAAATGAGAGTGCTTGTCCGAGAGGAATGATTCGAATACTCAGTCTTTGGTTTTCAGCTCCTTTAGTGCTTGAGTGCTCAAGTCTTCGATGCTTGAGTGCTCGTGTCTTCGATGCTTGTGCACTCGATGCTAGGCCACTCATGCACTTGGTCCTTGGAGCTCAATACTCATGCACTCGACATTCAAACACACCTGAATCCTTAGTGCTTAAGTTAGTTCAGTAACTCAAAATGATATTTAATTATCTCGATCCGGGCGGGATCATATTGTTGTGTCGTGCTAATCTAGTATGGGTTGATACTTATAGTTAGATATAATAACTTCCACACATTTATTTTCACCTTCATATTCTACATTTTTGCTCCACAGTTATCCTTACCTTTTTTTTTATTTCCATCCATTATTAAGTTCTAATTCTATTCTTATGCCCCTCTTGTCACACGAGTCCCTCCCCTCAAAAAAAAAAAAAAAGAAAAAAAAAGAAAGGGAAAGTTATTATTGTACTGTGGCAAGAGTAATAAACCAAAAAAAACAAAAATCAAGCAGAAAAAAAAAAGAGAAAGAGGAAGTAAGGAAAAAAAAATGGAGAATAAGGAGTGAGAGAAAAAAAAAAGGAGAAATTTGAGGGGAACAGGAGACAAAATATTGCTATAAAAAAATGAAGAGAAAAAAATAAAAAGAAAAAATTTTGAGAAAAAATTATTATTATAAAAAATATATAGTAAATTTGTACGGTTCATCTTGCATTATCAGAGTATATGATCAAAGATAACGATGAAGGATCAAATTATCCCAAGCATGGTGCAAAAGGTAAAAATGAAAAGATATTTTAGAGAAAAATATAGTTTAATTTTTTATTGTTATATCGTTCGACGATGAATTTATAAAAAATCCATTTGAACAATCTTAGAATTTAAAAATTTATCCGATGGATGAAGTACGACTTCGACATTAAACCGTCATTCATGGATGATGTGATTGTGGAGTTCAAATTGAACCATAAAAAAATTACAAACACTTTCTTAATTTATCTTTAGTGGTCGATGGAAATTATTTGAACTCTAATTTTATCCGACTCAATTATTAACAAAATATTTTAAAGATCTATAGAATAGAACTGATTAAATTAATCGAATCATAAATTCAAATAGTTAGATGTCAATAAAAAAAAATGAGAAATGATCAAATCAATCCTACTCTGCATTATAAAACAAGATTATCTTTGCAATTCTAATTCAAAATAATATAGTATAACAATTTTATAACTGCATGTGGATCCAATAATATAGTATAACAATTTTATAACTGCATGTGGATCCTCCTTCAATCTTATCAACACATCTAAAAAAAATCTCCGACGAAATTTATAGATAAAATAAAGATTGATTCTTTAAAAAAAAATTTAAATTCAGATGACTCCGTATATCTTGTATCAAAATCTATAAAATTCTCTAAAATTTATTTTTTTATAATAAATAAATCAATAAGGATCGTAGACGAATTCAAAGAAAGAGAGAGAAATAAATAAAATGACATGGTATCACTGTATCAAGCAAAAGAAGAAATCAACTGCTGTTCCTTCAATCAAATCCCCACACGTAAAAGAAAGAAATAAAATGACATGGTATGGTATCAGTATCACTGTATCAAGCAAAGAAGAAATCAACTGCTGCAGCAGGTTCGGAACACATCCATCCATTCACATCCCAGGAGGCACAGTGGCACACACACACCCTTCTTCTCTCACTTTAGCAAGCTTCTGATGTTCATGTTCTTATTGATTCTAGATCGATCCCATCGAAGGATCAAACGAAAAGAAAGCATTCAATGGCAACTCTCATCTCATCAATGGCAGTAATGGCCAAACCAACCATCTCTGGCCCATCCCAAGCTGCTCTGTTCAGTGGCATCCCTACTGTAAAGCCACCAGAGCAAATTAGAAAGGGAGTTGCCATCGTCGTAGCCAGTTAGCATTCTCGTCTTCTCCAACGCCGTCTCTCTGTCGTAGATGCCTTCCAGTGCATAGACAAACCCTTTCCAACCTTCGGCAACTCCTTCCCTTGCCAAAGCAGGCACAGTCCATTTTACTAGTTCCTTTACGAATCGAACGTCGCGGAACAGGACCTCGGTTATGGGAAGCAGCGGCAAGACCTGAATCCCCAGCCTGCATTCTCTCCATTCAGCAGGAGCAAACCACAAGCCACTGTCCCTCTTGTTGTTCCACAGCACTCCGACCACTCTATTCTCACTGCTGAAGTCGTCCTCATAGATGCCTTCCCCCTCCCTCACATGCCACCACATCTCTGCAGCCTGAATCTCCAAGGCAGTGAGCGTCGAACCGATTGCCACAAGGTGGGTGTCCCCGTAGCTCAGTCCCATGAGAACTGATGAATAGTACGCGTTCACAGCCTCACTGGTGCTCTCTTGATTACGGCCATCTGCAAATTCAGTGAGCCCTCCTGCCCAGGAATGCAGCTTCCAGGGATCGAAGCACCGGAGCCGGGCGTAGTAGGCATGTTGCTTCCGGGACAGGGTCATGAAATCAGCCATCATGGAGTAGGCCTGAGGCCTGTAGTTCCTGCCCCATGCCGGGTCGAGCTTAGCCAGCACGGCAATCGCATAGAGGAAGTAGCCCAGATGGTAATGGTGATCATTAAAGATTCCGAAACCGAAATCAGCACCGGAGTCGGTGGATCCCTGCCTGGTGACAATTCCTCCCCATTTTGTATCATACAGGAATCCATTGCCATTGAAGCTGCCGTCCAGCCACGGGGTGATGGTTTGCTTCAAGAACTGTCGCACGGAGGGAATGACGTCTGGGAAACCAACTTCCTCTGCGATCAAGGCTAAACGAGCGGCCCGGGCGATCGCTTTGCCGTAGAAGTAGGAGGAGGTGGTGGTGATGGGAGAAGAAGTCAGACCATCGACATCCTTAGAGAGGGAGGAGATGATCTCGGCATAGCCTTCCTCACTCAGGCCTTTTGTCGAATGCCAGGTGAGCGAGATGGCGTCGGTCTTGAGCGTCCACGAATCGCCGACGACCCCAACGAGTTCGCCGTCGATGCTGTTGTACTTGAAGTCGTCGAGCACGGTGACGCGGCAGTCGTCGGAGGAGAGGAGGCGAAGGTGGAGGGGATGGGCGAGGAGAAGCAGGTCGCCCCATCCCTTTTTCTCCCACTTGTACTCCACAGAGAAGGGCCGGGCGAAGGAGGCTTCGCCGGAGACCGGATAGCAGGCGCTGAACTGATCGAGGACGGGCTCATAGGCAGGATCAGGTAGAGCTGCGAGGCGCACGACGCCGGCGAAGCCTGGGGCGGAGAGCAGTGAGTTGCCCTGCTGCGTCAGGCGCATCGGCGTGGAGGAGTAGCAGAGGAAGGTCTGGCCGCTGTTAAGGAGGAGAGTGTGCTTGGTGAAGGAGGCGTTGGCGGAGACAGCGATAAAGGCGTTGACGGAGGAGATGGAAATCGTGGTGGTCGCGGTGGTGGAGCAGGTGACGAAGGGGCTGCCGCGGACGAGAAAGAAGCGGAGCGCAGGGGGTAAATCGAGGGTGACGCTGAGGTCGTCGAAGGCGGAGACGACGTGGCGGCCGTCTCCATCTGCGGCGGCGGCGGCGGCGATGGTGAGATCGGGAGTGAAGGACTGGTAGACGTAGGCGGGGATGTGGAAGCGGGAAGGATAACAGAAGGTGAGCGAGGAGGAGGAGGGTTTGATGAGGTAGGGGTGGATGTATTCCGCCTGATCCCCGTTGTTGAGGACGAAGTTTTGGAAGAAGGAGTTGGTGGGGAGAGGGGAGGAGAGGAGGGAGTGGGAGAAAAAGGCGGATGGATCAGGGAGGACGGTGGAGTTGGCTTTCGGGAAGAGGAAGGGTGTGGCGGTGGGAGGAGGGTGATGGTGGTGGCGGCGATGGAATGGCATGGTGGTGGCAGGCGGTGGTGGTTGAGGAGGAGGAAGAGGAGCAGATAAAGGCAACTGCGGCGTCGGCGGCGGCGTCGGCGGCAGTGGTGGAGAAGGTAAGGATGGTTTCTTCTTCTTGTCGCTGTTGTTAAAATAAAGACCGAAAGATTGAGAGAAGATGACGGACGAGACTCTGCTAATCCTCCTTCGGATTTTCTTCATCATCCGCGATATTTAAATGGAGTGGTTGGAATTAGGGTAATTTGGGGGTTAGGGTTGACTCGCAACTGGAACGCCAGCTGTGTTTGGCTTAGGGTTGGAATTTGGGGTTTAGGGTTGAATCGCAACAAGAACGCGAGATGTGTTTCGGGTTTAGGGTTTGAATTTGGGGTTTAGGATTGATTCGCCACAGGAACGCGAGATGTGTTTGGTTTAGGGTTTGAATTCCGGGGGCGAGTTGACCTCCCCGCCCCGCCTGGCCTGCAGATGAGGAGACGGATGGATGATTCATCTGCTCAGACCTCAGAGGAAGAGGAAGAGGAATTGGGTTCTTTGCTTGGTTTGCACGGGAAACATGGCGACGTTTTCTTGGCTTGTAATTCTCTTCTAATTAGGATCCCGAAAACAAGTGGATTCTCTTGGCTTTGGCTTGCGTTTACGAGAAAGGAATTATTTCGTTGGATCATGTTCTCCTCCAAGCAAGGAAGTTATTTGATAAAATAGTGTTTAGTTTACTTATTATTATAATAGTTCATCGACTATTTATTAAATGACAAAACGAATTGCATGGGATAGCATTTAACGCATCCCAACCACTACACGCTTGGAATACGCGTATAATTAACGTGGCAAAAAATAATTCGTTCAATCTCAAATATTTTAATCGAACGATAATTAGATTATCGTAAAATAAATAAATCATAGTGATCAAATTTTATTTTTTCAGAGAAGATATCTGGAGATCAACTTCTCTGTATACTGATTCAATTATGGCCTGGGAGATGTGGACAATCTTTTTCTAATATTGGCTTATGATTAATTAATAATTTTAAATTATGTTTTGGGTAGATAAATTAAGTTTTAAATCAAACTGAATTTAAAATTAATCAAGTCATTGATGCTATATTGTTTAAATTTGATTCCTTTTTTTAGATGTTATCAACTATTAAATTCTAATTTATTTAATTTTCTAAAGTTTTTACATTTTAAATCTTATTTAGTTGGTTATTGAGTCTATGTTATATGTTTGTTCGGCAATTTATTAAACACAGTTGCAAAAGTTCGGAATTGCCCAAAACACGTACTATAATTTCAGAATTATCAAATCGCGCGCATAATTCTCAAAATACCCCTCCCGCCAAACTGCCTGCAATTTAATGCAGAGAGAGATTTGCATCCATCCGAGGCACAACTGGAAATCCCGAGCCATCCAAACGTCACTTCCAGCCGCGTGGGAGCGTCATCCCCATGCTGTTGATGAGCGCCACACGCAGCTTTCCTCCGCAAACCAATTGAGCAATACTATTTTTGATGAAACTCTAATAGTTATCAATGACATCACTGCTCCCACGAATATATCGGTAGGGTTTTCAGAAGTTGGCGCAGCTCACTCACCAGCTGCTTCACATAGTATTATCATGTATGTATGTATTTTTATTCTTGAGACTGCTATGAGGTTAATAAATGCATTGTAAGTGGTTGTATAGTCAAGTTTGCCACGCACCCATAAATACGAGGTAGGCATATCATATCATAGTAGACCAATGCATCCATAATTGCGATGCAGGAGATTCATAACCAAGTTTTGTCGCCACCTAATCAAATTCCACCTAACTTAAAAGGTGATGCTCCCAATTAAATCTCACGATTACTGAATTTCCTTGATTGATATTCCCAGCACTAAGAGATTCAATCTGTCCGAGAGAGTAGGTGGTGCTGGGAATGAAATTCCCAGCACCACCATCTCCCTAAAATTTAAAATTCCAGCACCATGGGAGATTGAAGCTGGCTGGCCTGGATAAAAAGTGATGCTGGGAATTTAAATCCCAGCAACATCGTGGTCTTGGGCTTCAAATTCTTAGCACCATTAAGGTTCAATAAATTGGGGATAAAAGCTGGTGATGGGAATTGAAATCTCGTCGCCACCGTGGTGCTGGGATTAAAACTCCCAACACCATGGAGGTTCAACAGTTCGGAATAAAAGGTGGTGCTGGCAATTGAAATATCATCACCATTGTGGTCCTGCGATTAAAACTCCCAACACCATGGGGAATGAACTTGTCGAGATAAATGGTGGTGTTGGGAATTTATATCCCAGCACCACCGTGGTAATGAGATTCAAACTCCCAGCAACACCATGGTGCTGGGAATCTAATTCACTGGACCAGGGAGATATAAGTTGTCGACATTAAGGTGGTGGCCGATTTGAAACCCTAGCAACACCGTGGTCTCGCGATTAAAACTCCCAAAGATCATTCGTGATCAATCGTCGAGATAAATGGTGGTCTTTGGGAATTTATATCCCAAAGACCACCGCGGTAATGGGATTCAAACTCCCAAAGAACACCATAGTGTCTTTGAATGTAATTTCCAAAGACCATGTAGATATAAGTCCGGAATTTTTAGTGGTGGAATCAAAACCCCAAAGAATGTGGTCCTGCGTTTAAAACTTCCAGCACCAGGGAGATGGAACTGGTCGAGATAAATGGTGGTGCTGGGAATTTATATCCTAGCACCACCGTGGTCCTGGGATATAAATTTCGACCATGGAGAGGAACCCGGCCGAGAAAAATAGTGGGTCTTTGTCGATTTATATCGGAGATAAATAAAGTCCTCTAGGCGGGTCTAGTGCAAGCGTGGCTTATACTATCATTCTCCACCTTTCCTTAGGCTCCCAAACAGTAGTTATGAAAATTAATGCTCCGTGCCAACATTCAGACGAGTGTGCCAATTGGCATCTTGCGTGCCAATTGGCACGCAGCATGCTATGTATCAAATGTCTTCCTCTTCCATTTCATATAAACTGTTCATAATTTCAACATTGAAAGGTTCATCAATGGGTTTCGGTAAAAACTCATTGATGGCTCTATCCACATCAAATGTTCTAATTAGTGAAGTGCATAATTGGGAAACCTAACCATAAATTCTCATCCTCCACTTGTCCTCAGGCTTCTAAAGCCTAGTTTAAAAAATTCAGCCTACTTGCCTAGCACACTACATATAATAGTGTTGATTTTAAAAACATTTGCGAGGGCGACCCTTCGATGAAGTGTTAACATTTTTGGAAACAATTGAATCAAATTTGAAGGATAGAGAGTTAGATGATCAAGATTCCATAAATCTGTCCCCAAGTAATATTCCATCTTCATCTCAGTTCTTGATGTAGGGAATAAATTACCGATGATCAACACCTTGATATAAATAGAAGCTTCTTCCATACTCGAAGAAGAGTTTGTCACTGCTACCACAGTAGTTCATAAATATTTTGAACAAACTTGGAGTGAAGAGGAGGTAAGTGATATACATGCGATAAAAGAGTTAGAATATACAAATCCTTCAGAAGAATTCTTAGTTGATGATATCCAACATGAAGAAGGTGAGTTAAACCCGGATCGATCTGATGACTTAGAGGAAGTGTTCCCGATTCTTGATGATCCCTATGTTTTAAATCCACGAATAACACTATTGGCGGATGTCGATTCATCGATCCAAATGAATTTTTCATCGACAAGTTTTTCCTCTCGACAAGAGTTTAAAGATGCACTAGTAAGGCATGCGATGCTAAAAACTTGAGATACAAGCGATTGACACCGGACTTAATAGAATTAAAGTTATTTGCTTTAGTCGGCCTTGTTCATGGAGTCTAGTTGCAAGTGGAGGCGTGGAGTTCAACTTCACAAAATATATAAAGCGCATGAATGTAGCGGTGTTAGGAAACAACAGATCACCATGCTTGCATCCACATTTGTAGCAAAGCAGTTATAGGGCGGTTAGGCTACTTGATGATTACAAACCAAGTTCAATTCGAAGAGAAATACAAGCTAGGTTTGGTGTTAACATTTCATACAAAAAAACATACACAGCCAGACAGAAAGCATTAAAAAAAGTGGTAGGTGATTTTGATCAGGCCTATATTGATCTTCCAATGTACTTGCGTGAGTTAAGAGTTAGAGATCCTGATACATATGTTGCAGTACTAAGAAATGGTGAAAATCAATTTCAGCGATGTTTTTGGGCATTTGGTGCTTGTGGAAGAGTATTCAGGTCTTATTTGCGAAAACTAATTAGAATTGATGCTACACATATCACTGGCAAGTATCCTGATGTTTTTCTAATGGCTACTGTCGTTGACGGTAATGCAAAAATTATGCCAGTTGCATTTGGAATTGCTGAAGTTGAATGTGGATCTGCCTGGAAGTGGTTTTTGGATCATGTAAAGACATTCCTTCTTTATCTGCCCGAGTCGTTGAGCATTGTATCGGATAGACATCGAGGATTATATCGTGATTAACAAAGTATATCCATCTGCCCATCATGCTTTTTGTTGCTATCACTTGTCTTGTAACATGGTAACTGATACCCGGGATAGATCCTCATTAGGTTTATTTTGGGCAGCAGTAAGAGCCAATACAAGAGTTGAGTTTGATCGATTAATGCAGAACATGCATGACAAACACAAGGATGCATATGCGTGGCTACAAAAGATCGATCCAAAAAGATGGGTCAATGCACACTTTCCTGGGAGGAGGTACACAATGTTAACCACTAATTATTCTGAGAGTTTAAATGCATTATTCAAGGAAACACGTGAACTGCCCATCACCAGTTTAATTGACAACACTAGAAGAAAGGTTGCTCAATGGTTCTTTAACCGTAAGGAAGAATCTTCAAAAAGGTCAGGTTTTCTAACACCTTATGTCATTAAAGAGATTGATGAAAGGAGAGAAAGAACTCGATTATATTCAGTATTCTCATACTCACAATCGGAAATGGAAGTACAAACAATAGCTTCTTCGTATATTGTTGATTTGGATAGGCGAAGTTGCATCTGCAGTGAGTTTTAAATTTCAGGAATTCCTTGCTCGCATGCTATTTCAGTCATCATATATCAGAACATGGATCCATACCGTTATTGCGAGCATTATTTTCTGAGGGAAACCTGGGAGGTCACTTACATGGATCGTATTTACCCATGTCGAAGTAAGAAATTTTGGCCTAATGGTGACAAAATTTTTAGAGTTTTACCTCCTCGTAGTCTTGTGCAGCCCGGGCGAAGAAAAAAGGCACGCATTGAATCTAAACATATCTTGGGAGGGTCAGTATACTTCGTTCAGTTCACATGTGCACAGGGGTACTGTGAAGTTACAGTCGCTTTTATTCCATAATTCCTAAGTGTAAATAGTGGTTGTGTAAATATTTGTAAACGAAACAATGTTAATGTTAATGTTAAGCTATTTTGCAGAATTGTAATGTAAATATTTGTTACGCTATTTTGCAAAATTGTAATCTAAATCCGTCCCACCGCACCTGATCCGTTAATATAAAACTCCCCGGTGCCAGTTCAAACATCTCAATACCATATTTCATTTCTCTCTCGCTCCTTGCGTTCTGTCTCTCATGGAATCGCGCTTCCATTCCCCAGTGTCATTTCAAACTCCTCAGTTCCAGTTCAAACTCCCCGGTTCTAGTTCAAACTCCCCCGTGCCAGTTCAAACCCCCCGGTGCCAGTTCAAACTCCCCAATGCGAGTTCAAACATCTCAACACCATCTCAACGCTATTTTCGACCTAAGTAAGTTTTGTAGATTTCTTAACTTCTGTGTCGCTATCGCTCCTTCCGATCTATCTAGGGTTTTGCCATTTTTCGTGCACGATGTCGTTTAAATTCGGGCCTGATAGGGTTTAGGGTTTTAGGGTTTTAGGGTTTACCATTTGAGCAGAGGTAATGTTTGTTTGTATCATCACACATGTTTCAATCCATTTCATCTATTAGTTTAAAATCGCCGTATTACAATGCATTTGGTTCGTAACCTAACGTAGTATTTTCAGTTAACGATGGCTTCAACTGGTGAATTATCAAGCGATACTTCTGTAAGAACCCGTGCGTTGATGCGAGAAAGAACCAAGAGAATGAACTGGAAAAGCAACGTTTCACAGTTTAAAAAATTTATTGCAAGTGTGTCGTCGAGTGTGGAAGAAGAAACACTTATTCGGAGCACCCCCTTTGCGTGGGTTTTGGACATTCCAGATATTACCCATGTCAGACCCCTCGTTAAAAATATGTTTGATAATTGGGACTACAGGGAGAAATGTTTAATATTCCACAACAAGAAATTGCATTTCACAAAGACGGATGTCTCCCTCATCCTTGGTCTACCAG
Organism: Wurfbainia villosa; assembly: GCA_025175895.1. Classification (NCBI taxonomy): domain Eukaryota; kingdom Viridiplantae; phylum Streptophyta; class Magnoliopsida; order Zingiberales; family Zingiberaceae; genus Wurfbainia; species Wurfbainia villosa. The sequence continues at coordinate 101,808,559 of CM045988.1, read as the reverse complement.
ATGATGGACTTGTAGTTCCTATGAATAATGAAGCTCCCTCTGGACAGCTATATTTGCAATATTTCATGGAAGTTGATTGCTCTAACAAGCATCTGGAGGATTTATTGAAGACTTCCAGATCTCCAGATAATTTAGGATCTGCAAAAGTTTATTGTCAGTTGTTTATTTTATATTTTTCCTCTTGTGTGTTTTTTACTACCACCAGCAGTAAGTCTAGAATACCTATGCGATCACTTATAGATTGTGTAGAGGATTTTTATAACTTAGGCAAGTACAATTGGTGCGAAGCACTTTATACGTACATGGCTCCTCAAATGGAGTCAATTGGAATGGGAGTCACATTGCGACCAAAAGCAGAGGTCGTCGGTGGATCTACGAGACCAATGCTTAAGGGTTTCACACACTTATTGGCTGTGAGCGAATATATTTTATGTGTTCCACAAATAGTATAGATCAATCTGTCTATTAACAACTAATCTTGTCATTCCATGTATGGATGTGTGAGCATTTGTGTATCCTACCTCCACACGTCTCTCATGCTTTGCCAAGAATGCTGAGATGGAGGTGGAGTTCCACAAATGTAAGGGTCGTTAAGAAGATGGTAGATAGTCTCCTACCTGATAAAATCATTGTTGATCTAATGCCAGCACAGTCAGAGATGCATCTGGTACACACCGCTTCTACACCTAGAATTTCTGCATCAACTCCTCAACCCGAAACTCAGGTGGATGCAAGAGGAATGGCGTGTCCAATATGCCAGGAGAATGCAGAAATAGTTTCTACTCTAAGCACTAAGCTAGTTGAAGCAAGGTGTAACTTTGAAAGCACCTCCCTACTTAAGGAAGCGATCATCGAAGAACAAGAAAAGAAAATACAGGAGCTTCTTCAACAGTTAGAGGAGGTCAGGAACAGGAAGGACAACGAGATAAGTGAAAGGGATGATATAATATCTGAAAAAGAAGCATTAATCGCTAAAAAGGACAGTTTAATACTGGAGCTTCAACTGAATTTACAATCCTGGGATGTAGAGGGGTTACAATCACAGCCTATACAATCTGTACAGACCTAACATGCTTCTCCTGCATACACTAGGCGGAAGGTTTGTGTGCGGAAGAGGGCTCTTCATGGTGTATCACCCCCTAACCTTAGAAGCCTCCCTCCTGCATGGTTTTCTAACATCCCTAAAAGAAGGAGAGTTGAAACTCAAATTATCCCCAACAAGGCTATTGAGTATCCCTTAGTATACCCTAATATCTCTCCTGCAGAGTCAAATGTTGAGCAGTGTTGGTGCAATCGGCCCAGGTCACGATTGACCAGGACTCGAGTCTGACTCGAGTGATGTTTTGATGTTTGACAAAGTATGTTTGACTTAGGATTGACATTAATGATTGGACATTGATGTCGGTTAATATGTTGGGGAGATTGTTTATACAATCGATCCAGATTATAATTGACTTGATGGTTGACCAGGGTTGACCATGTGATTAATGAGAAGTCCAAGCATGAGTACTTGGCATGGAAAGTCCAAGTGGGACACTTGGCAATTGGTAAAGTCCAAGTCATGGGTACTTGGCATGGAAAGTCCAAGTGGGACACTTGGCAATTGGGAAGGTCCAAGTCGTGTGTACTTGGCATGAGAAGTCCAAGCATGGGTCTTGGCAAATGAGAAGTCCAAGCATGGGTCTTAGCAAATGGAAAGTCCAAGCATGGGTCTTGGCATGAAAAGTCCAACATGGGTTGGCAAGGGAAAGTCCAAGCTTGAGTCTTGGCATTTGGAAGTCCAAGGGGATTGATATTGGCGGCGTAAAGTCCAAGCGGAGTCTTGGCGGTGTAAGTCCAATGTGCCTTGGCGGTGTGGACACCGTTAGCATGACATAGCCGATGGAAGCACCTGGAAGCTAACGCGATGGATAAACAAGTCATGGATGACTTGGAGGGATCCGAGAGGCGTGAGGCTGATGGAGGTGGCTAGAAGGCTTAGGTCTAGGCTAAGGGTGGTCTAGCAAGTATGAGGGCACCATACTTGGGGTTAAAACCTCATTCTTGAGGTTGGCAGTCGGCCCAGCATTATGGTCGGTTTCATTGCGAGTCGACAGTTATTTGCCGTTTGAGAGCTTTAGGGCTCTGGCGATCATTGCTAAATGGGAAGCGATCGTGATGTCGGCGATCGGCTGCCGAGATGTGATCATTGCCCGGTCGAGTTCTGAACCTGAGAATGCTCGCGTGGCCGTAGGCGATCGACTACGGCGTTAGCGATCGGCCCGCCAATGTTAGCGATCGGCGGTGAGAGTCCGTTGGAACTTGTCCAGCGTGGATTGGCCGTTGTCTCACATCTGATGTGTGAGCGGTCATTGGTGATTTATGGCGATCGAGCCCGAGTAAAATCGGCCGAGGAGGATAAAAGCATTTGTTCGTGGAAGGCTCAAGCATAGTTCTTTGGGGGCTTTGGTGAGGCGATTTGAAGGCGATTTGCGAGTGCATTTCAGGTCCTTCAAGCTCATCCAAGCAACCACAAGCAAGCGCCAAAACCCTAGTTTGAAAAGTGTTCTTTACATTTTCACTTATATTTGCTTGTTTACTTTGTATTACTTGTTGTAATTCATTGTACGAGGTTTCTCCACCTCCGACTTGTTGTCGAGAAGGAGTTTATTGCTTAGTGGTGTTTGTGGCATCGCTTAGGGTTCAGATTTAACCTCAATCTGCGTGGAGTAGGAACCGCCCAACCACGTTATATCTGTGTTGTGATTGTGGTCTTTGTATTTGCTATTTATTATTTCTATTCCTAAGCATAACGATTTTGTAGACAAGCAACGCAACGAATTCCATCTACGACGCTCACAACGCTTATTCACCCCCTCTAGCGGCCAAATCTCCAACAAGTGGTATCAGAGTGGGCTCTTCTACGGATTAACTAACCGGAGCTAAGACAAAGAAGCTAGAGGGTGAAGATGGAATTCCAAGACAAGGATGGGATATCAACACACCTATCCCTTATACCTTCTATGGACAAGAAGGATTCAATCAATGGAAGGTGAGGATTGAAGAATTCTTGATGATGAAGGACTTTGAAGAGTGGGGCATTTTTGATGGAGGGATTTCAATATCCAACAGGGCCCAAGGGAGGAATTCTCAAGATGAAGAAGTGGACCGAGGAACAAATCCAAGAGTTCGAAAAGAATACAAAGGTAATTAAATTCTTGGTTGATTTGATTCCTAATAAAATTATGTGTGAGCTAGGTGAGTACAAGGATGCCAAAGAGCTTTGGAGTCAAGTGGAAAAATATCATGAAGGCTCACCACCGGTCCAAGAGGAAAAGACCGAAGAATGCTCATCGGTCCAATCGAAGAGGCCGAAGAAGCAAGCTCCTCCTCACAAGCAGTGAGGATTCGGAAGTTGAAGAAGAGTCAACATCCGGGTCAAGAGGAGAGTGTGAAGAATTGAGGTTGAGAGGCCATCAATCTCCAAGGAGGAGAGTGGAAGGAAGAAGCATCCACCTCAAGGATTGAGGGGGAGGAGAGAACCTCCATATCGGAACATCAAGAAGAAGCTTCGACATCCGGTCAAGATGAAGAAGCCCAAAATCCAATTCCGGTCTCCACCACCGAACTAGGTAACTCAAGCAATTTGGTTTTAAATAAAACATATAATTTGCTTTGAGTGTAGGAAACCGGCACTACAAGAGCAAGTGCCCAAAGAAAGTTAAGAAAGCTCCACCGCCCAAAAGTCAACAAAAGTCCGCTGCCCCAAATATCAAGAGCAAGGAGCATATCATATGCTTCAAATGCAATGCAAAGGACATTATAGGAGTCAATGTCCTAGGGGGAAGAAAGAAGACAAGATGGAGCATCACAAGTAGGGGAGCCTCTAGGGCAAACCCTAAGGTATATTTAATAATGCACCTTTCTTAAATTTTAGCAAAAAACATGCTAGAAATAATTTTAGCAATCTTGTTATTTATCACAAAGAGCATGTTAGACATAAGGAATTTTGTCTAGGAGCTAAGAAGGTTCACTTAGGAAATAAGGAAAAATTTGGGACTAATGTCCCTAAGAATATTTACCTAAGGAATCAATTAGAAAATAGGAGAACATCTAGGTCTAAACCCTAAATGGACTAGGCATATGCCTAGGAAGAAGTCCCATGCCCAAGAATTTAAATCAAAAATCTAAAATTGGGCAATTAGAGGTTGAAAATCAAGCTTTGAGGTCAAGGCTTGAAAAATTTGAAAAGACCCTTAAGGTTATGCAAAATCAAATGCGAGGGTCAATTAGTCAAACTTCTAGGTCCAAAAGTCAAAGTCAACACCTAGGACTTAAGAGTCAAAAGTCAACCAAGGGCAAGCAAGGTTTGGGTCACAAACCTAAGCCTAAGGTGGTTTACCATAGTGTTCCATTTGACTATGGAACACAAACTAGGTCTAGGAAGACCAAGGTTACTAGGAAGTCATCCCTAGAGTTGACTAAGAGGTATGCCTAGTGGCTAGGGTTTCTAGGAAACCTAGGGTGGCCACTAAGAAGGTTGCAAGGAGTTACCCCTAGAGTCAACCTAGGTAAGACCCAAATGACCAAGGCTAATAAGCCTAGGAGGGTCATTAGGAAGGTATCTAGGGAGGTTATCCCTAAGGAATACCTAATTAACCCTAGGAGCTCAAATCGGTTTTGGGTTCCTAAGAGCGTGATTGATTCACGCTAGATGGGTTTAGGATGCCAACCTTGATTGGATGGGTAGTTAACTCAACCATGGTAAAGGTGGCACTTTAGGATATTTTCAAGGTTATGGTTACCTTGGAAATACATTTGAATCAATATCCTAAAAGATTTTAGGATGTGCCAATATTATGAGAAGTTTGATAAAATCAATTAAATTGGCACAATTTAGGTTTAGAGGTTAGTGTGTCATTTTGGGTTTTTGCACATTTGGGAGAAAACTAGAAATATGGCAAAATGCAATTAATTATATCAAATGGCAATTAATATTAAAATTTAGGTATTACTATACCTATATATTTTATATGTCATGCTTTGTTTGCCATATAACATGACATGACATAATGTTTACTTCTATAATTTAAATGTCATGATCATGCTTAGAATTAAGTTTTAAATGTCATGTGTTTTAGATTTTATCATATGTCATGACATCATGATCATTGGCCATGGTTTATTTTGCTATCATTATGCCATGATCATTTTCATGCATCTAAATTGATTAAAATTGAGTTAAGGACTTTGGCATGACTTGGAGTCCCATTTATAAGGGAATCAAGTAGAGTTGCCTTAGAAAATGCATGAAACCCTAGTTTAGGAGAACAAAACCCACATCTCACATCTAATTGACATGTATGTGTATTTATACACCATAGATACATGTGAGATGCTAGGATATGAGTTGAGTTCAAGGCATAGTTTTTGCATCTAGTGAACTAAAACTCATCTAATTTTAAATGTGGATCATTAGAGAGCATGTGTACAAGTCATGTACATAGAGCCCAAGGAATATGATCCAAAATAAGGTTTTGAAAACATTTTAAAATCATTTTGAAAAACCTTGGTGAAGTCTATCTTTTGATAGCAATCACCATTGATGAAGTTGATACAAAATAGGGCCAAAACATTGAAAATTTCAATGGTTTTGAGTTTTGTATCAAATTCACTATTTTATGGGTAAAATATTTTTAAAACATTTTTCACCCATTTTTTTGGTCATAAGTATTATACGTATCAAATTTCGTGATTTTTCGATATACGTATAATTATTTATGAATTTCTGCAATTCGATCTGATAGTTGAAATTGAATTTGACAATGACGCCACTTGCGGGTGGCGATCGATCGATGGATGGCAATGATCGACAATCTGAGTCGATCGCCATGTCTCGATTTCGGGTTAACAAGGTTTTCATTTAGCCCATTTTCACCATGGTAAAGGTCCCTAACCACTCCTAACCCTAGGATATGCTTGGGAAGCATTATGAAGGGTGAAAATTCATCGATATGGAATTTGGAGGTGTTAGGTCAAAGTATCAACTTGAGGTGGTGGAAAGTTCAATGTTGAATTTCCAACCTTAATTTTGATGGTTTAGAGTTCTTATTGGCTTAGGGGCTCCCCAAGGACATTGTTGGTGCAATGGTCAAGGGGGAGCAAGCCTTTAGGGGGAGGTATCCATCTTGGGATGATGGATGTGTTTTTCTCCTTGAAGAGGAGAAGTTTTTGGGAGAGTATCATCAATTGGGAAAATTGATGGGTTTTTGATACCCAATTTGGAAATTGGGAGAGTGAATAGGATTGCCTCTCGAGTGATATGACTTATCACTAGGAAGATGGTAGACATCCTAGGTATTTTTGGATCAAGGGGAGATTGTAAGATCTCATTGGGACATGAGACATTGACCTCCTTGAGAGATAACCTGATGTTAGTCAAAAAGGGGGAGAATGTTTGGGGGAGAACATTTGATTTACATTTTCACTTGAAGGTTTGGGGGAGAACATTTGGTGAGTGTTTACCAATTTGGGATAATTGGTAAGGGATTTGAGTTAGTGTTCTAACTCGTGATTTATTTGGTTTTTGTCAAACATCAAAAAGGGGGAGATTGTTGGTGCAATCGGCCCAGGTCACGATTGACCAGGACTCGAGTCTGACTCGAGTGATGTTTTGATGTTTGACAAAGTATGTTTGACATAGGATTGACATTAATGATTGGACATTGATGTCGGTTAATATGTTGGGGAGATTGTTTATACAATCGATCCAGGTTATAATTGAGTGGTTGACCATGTGATTAATGAGAAGTCCAAGCATGAGTACTTGGCATGGAAAGTCCAAGTGACACTTGCACTGGTAAAGTCCAAGTCATGGGTACTTGGCATGGAAAGTCCAAGTGGACACTGGCATTGGGAAGGTCCAAGTCGTGTGTACTTGGCATGAGAAGTCCAAGCATGGGTCTTGGCAAATGAGAAGTCCAAGCATGGGTCTTGGCAAATGGAAAGTCCAAGCATGGGTCTTGGCATGAAAAGTCCAACATGGGTTGGCAAGGGAAAGTCCAAGCTTGAGTCTTGGCATTTGGAAGTCCAAGGGGATTGATATTGGCGGCGTAAAGTCCAAGCGGAGTCTTGGCGGTGTAAGTCCAATGTGCCTTGGCGGTGTAGACACCGTTAGCATGACATAGCCGATGGAAGCACCTGGAAGCTAGCGCGATGGATAAACAAGTCATGGATGACTTGGAGGGATCCGAGAGGCGTGAGGCTGATGGAGGTGCCTAGAAGGCTTAGGTCTAGGCTAAGGGTGGTCTAGCAAGTATGAGGGCACCATACTTGGGGTTAAAACCTCATTCTTGAGGTTGGCAGTCGACTGGCATTATGGTCGGTTCGACTGCCGGGAGTCGACTTGAGTTCGACTGCCGTTTGAGAGCTTTTAGGGCTCGGGCCAATCGCAAATGGGAGCAGCTGATCGATAGACGGCGATCGCTAAGGATGGCAATGATCGTACCGAGTCGAGCATTGACTCGCTCCGTGAGCCGATCGGGCGGCCGACTACGGCGTTAGCGATCGCCGACGCCAATGTTGGCGATCGATCGGTGAGAGTCCCGTTGGAACTTGTCCAACGTGGATTGAGCCGTTGTCTCACATCTACGATGGGCGATCGGTGATTTATGGCGATCGCGTAAAAATCCACCGAGGAGGATAAAAGCAATTTGCTCGTGGAAGGCTCAAGCATCAGTTCTTTGGGGGCTTTGGTGAGGCGATTTGAAGACGATTTGCAGGTGCATTTCAGGGTCCTTCAAGCTCATCCAAGCAACCGACAAGCAAGCGCTCAAAACCCTAGTTTGTAAAGTGTTCTTTACATTTTCACTTATATTTGCTTGTTTACTTTGTATTACTTGTTGTAATTCATTGTACGAGGTTTCTCCACCTCCGACTTGTTGTCGAGAAGGAGTTTTTATTGCTTAGTGGTGTTTGTGGCATCGCTAGGGTTCGTACGAACCCAATCCGTGGAGTAGGAACCGTTACGGTTCCGAACCACGTTATATCTTTGTGTTCGTGTGTGGTTGTATTTCGTTATTGCTATTATTTCTATTCCGCTGCGCATAACGAATTTTGTAGACAAGCACGCGAACGAATTCCATCGACGTACGGGTCACACGCTATTCACCCCCCCTCTAGCGGGCGTCAAATCTCCAACAAGCAGGAGTCAGGCCAGGATAAAAAAGGGAAATCAATTGTCGAGGATTGTGAACCCGAAATTGTAGATACTGACACACAAGTCACGATGGACAAACAACCAACACTCGACGAAGTCAAGGCGAGGATATTGGAGGTGAGCATAAGTTATTTTGTCCAGTCCTATTTTTCAGACAAAATATTTCTATCCCCACAGTTTTATTTTGTATATAGCAAGCTTATAAAGAATTCACCGGTAAGATGGATCCAACAGTCGGGGAGTGTTTATTGAAACTAAAAAAATAGAGTAAGACAGTCTTATATTCTTTGTTTATAACAGTCTTCTTATGTTTTGAGAGTTGATAATAACTCTTTCCTTGTGTAGTGACAAAGATCGTGACCAGTGTGGAAGACCGATGCTATTAACTTATACATGGACTCTTTCCTTACAATATTTGATTGGAATGTTTTGACACATGGGGATTGCATAAGCGCTTATTTTTCAGTCTTAGCTGATGAGTGCAAGGTGACTGATAAGGCGTACTATAACTCAATATTCTGTGGGGCTGGATTCCCGGTAAGTTTTTGGCCCGTTTTCATGGAATTGTAAACTTTACAGCTTCGGTGTTTTGACATATTTTTTATACACAGGATATGTTTAATATTATGTACGCCCAAGCATTCGAGCAAACTTTTAAAACCCCAGGCAATCCAATCAGATACATATTTTGTCCAATAATCCGTGACGAGCACTGCCACCTACTAGTGGCCGACTTGGAAAATTCAGAGTTTATCCACTACAACTCATTGTCCGTCAGGAAGGCTTACACTACTCAATTTGAAGAAACAGTAAGCATTAGATTTTAATTAAGTTAAATAAACTGTTTGTGTATGGAGGATTCATAGTATTTTTTTGGGTCCCAGGTTGAATTCTTTAAAAAGATCCACCCTTCGTATTATGATAACTGGCATCCTGGCCTGGCTGATAAATTTTCTAATGCAAACTTTTCCGTGCGTCTAGTCCAGGGTCCCAGACAAAGCTCTTCGTAAGACATTTAACAATCTTTGTAAATACCATATTTTATAAGCTAGCAATGAACAAATAATTTATATTTTTTTACAGCTATGATTGTGCATTTTTTATAATACGATACATTGAGAGCCTACTATTTGGGTACCCTAAAAGATTCAGACAGCAAGATATGAGGAGTTTTAGATTCATGGTGGGGAATAGAATAATGCGCAGCTCACAATTTTGATTGCAATTATGACTGTGCTGTATTATGGGATATGTTGTAAGAGTATACAGAGTTTTAAATTTTTAACTGCACCAAGGTGTCTGCCTGTAAAAGTCATTAGTCAGATGCAAAGTGTAAATCCAATTTGTGTAGTATCTGTACAATTATGAAATATATATACTTTGTTAAATATGTGAACCACTTCGACTTTATGATTTTGTGATGGGATTTGTAAGTGGTTCTGGGAATTAAATTTCCAGGACCGATGTGTTCCTGGGATTAAAATTGTCAGCACCACCTTATTTCTCGGTCAGTTCGAAACTGTACGTGATGCTGGGAATTCACTTTCCATGACCACTTTGTTCCTGGGATTAAAATTCCCAGCACCACCTTATTTCTCGGCCAGTCCGAAAATGTACGTGGTGCTGGGAATTAAATTTCTAATACCACTGTGTTCCTGGGATTAAGAATCGCAGCACCACCTTATTTCTCGGTCCGAACTATATGGTGCCGAATTCACTTTCAGACCACTGTTCTGGATTAAAATTCCCAAAGACCACCTTATTTCGGCCATCGAAAATGTAAATGCGAAATTAAATTTCAGACCACTGTTCTGGGATTAAGAATCTCAAGACCACCTTATTTCTGGTATCAGACGTATGCGTGCTGGGAATTCACTTTCCAGGACCACTGTGTTCCTGGGATTTAAATTCCCAGTACCACCTTATTTCTCGAGCAGTCCGAAAATGTATGTGGTGCTGGGAATTAAATTTTCATGACCACTGTATTCCTGGGATTAAGAATCTCAGCACCACCTTATTTCTGGTTTAAATCAGACGTGGTGTTGAGAATTCACTTTCAGACTTGTGTTCTGGATTAAAATTCCCAAAGACCACCTTATTTCTGGCATTCTAAAATGTATGTGCCGAATTAAATTCAGACCACCGTGTTCTGGGATTAAAAATTCCAAAGACACATTATTTCGGCGATTCGAAACTATACGTAGTGCTGGGATTTCACTTTCCAACACCACTGTGTTCCTGGGATTAAAATTCCCAGCACCATCTTATTTCTCGGGCAGTTCACAAATTGACGTGGTGCTAGGAATTAAATTTCCAGGACCACTGTATTCCTGGGATTAAAATTCCCAGCACCACATTTTCAGAAATTAGCCCCGTGCCACGTGGCACGCGGCCGAAACTGGGAGGTAGGAGGATCAAAAGAAAGTTTCCTCGACGCAACAACATTTAAAGCCGTTAGGTCTTTCAGTCCATGTCAAGATTTCGGAATTTGAACTTCTCTAGGTCCATCAATGGGTTTCGGTCAAAACCCATTGATGACCCTATTCACCTCATCTTCGATCCAATCCAACTCAAATGACTTTGGGACTTGCCCCTCTGTGTATCGTGTCCAAAATTTCTGATTTTCAAGGCAGGATTAGGTTTACACAGCCAAATTTCAGAAATCAGGCCCCGTGCCACGCTACCAAAGGGAGAGGAGGATCAAGAAAGTTTCGATGCAACATCATTTGAAGTCGTTAGGTCTTCACCATGTCAAGATTTCGGAATTTGAACTTCTCTAGGTCCATCAATGGGTTTCGGTCAAAACCCATTGATGTCCCTATTTACCTCATCTTCGATCCAATCCAACTCCAGTGGCTTTGGGACTTGCCCCTCTATGTATTGTGTCCAAAATTTCTGATTTTCAAGGTAGGATTAGGTTTACACAGCCAAATTTCAGAAATTAGGTCTCGTGCCACGTGGCACGCGGTCGAAACTGGGAGGTAGGAGGATCAGAAGAAAGTTTCCTCGATGCAACATCATTTGAAGCCGTTAGGTCTTTCAGTCCATGTCAAGATTTCGGAATTTGGACTCCTCTAGGTCCATCAATGGGTTTTGGTCAAAATCCAGGACTACAGTGTTGCTAGGAATATTATTCCCAGCACCACCTTTTTGTCTCGGCCAACCTGTAATTGTACATGGTGCTGGAAATTTTAAAACCCAGGACCACTGTGTTGCTGTGACTATAACTGTCAGCACCACTCTTTTTTTCGGGCAGCTTTAAATTTTACGTGGTGCTGGGAATTCAAATCCCAGGACCACTGTGTTCTTGGGATTATTATTCCCAGCACCACCTTATTTCCCGCTCAGTTTGAAATTGTACGTGGTGCTGGAAATTCAAATCTCAGGACCACCGTGTTCCTGTGATTATAGTTCCCAGCACCACCTTATTTCTCGGGAAGTTCGAAATTATACATGGTGCTGGGAATTCAAATCGCAGGACCACTATGTTCTTGGGATTATAATTCCCAGCACCACCTTATATCTCGGCCAGTTCGAAGTTGTACGTGGTGCTGGGAATTCAAATCCCAGAACCACTGTGTTCCTGGGATTATAATTCCCAGCACCACCTTATTTCTCGGCCAGTTCGAAATTGTACGTGGTGCTGGGAATTAAAATCCCAGGACCACTGTGTTCCTGGGATTTTAATTCTCAGCACCACCTTATTTCTCGGCCAATTCGAAATTATACATGGTGTTGAGAATTAAAATCCCAGGACCACTATGTTCCTGGGATTTTAATTCCCAAAGACCACCTTATTTCTGGCAGATTCAAATTATGCGTGGTGGAAATTAAATTTCCAAAGACCACCGTGTTCTGAATTTTTTCCTGCACCACCGTGTTTCTCGCCATTTCAATATGGTACATGGTGTAATTCAAATCGAATCATGTGTTCCTCGGGAATATAATTCCTGTGACCACTTTGGATCGTAACAGTTGAATTTGGACATGTTGCTGGAAATTTAAATCCCAGGACCACTCTGTTCCTGGGATTTCAATGTCAGCACCATCGAAGTATTCAACAATATATTATATAACATTTATTAAAGCTCAACCACAAACAATAATCAAAATTATAGTCACTGTTGATCATATGGAATGCAGTATCATTTACAAATTAGCAAATTTCATAAATTACAACAATGCATTGTCATACTGCCACCTGAAGTTTTCTAAAATTACATCATGAAGAACTCATCCCTTAAAATTGACACTGAGACATCTATTCTGAATTTTGTCATGTCTGCTTGTTAGAAGTCCATCTTCTCACCATAAAGCAGACATCTCATGTATTGCATCACAAAGAAGGCACAATCATTGATGTAAAAATGCCATGAAAAAATTTATATTTCAATTCAAAAGTATAATTTTCACGTTCAGTATTTTTCTTTTAGTACCTTGCTGCTTGTTGGGGACAATCAGTTGTAACAGAAACCCAGTTGTCGATGGGGTAATAAGCTTGTAAACATGGATGAATTGCTGCAAGCTCCTTAGATGAATATCCTTTAAATTGGGATACCTATTATTACAAGATGAGTAAGTTAACATAACTATTCATTTATAGATAACTTAGTTAAATGGATGGAATATCCATATTTAGAAAATTTAACTACTCACCACTGCTTCAAAATCAGCTTTTGATCTTCCTCCGTATGAAATGGAGTTGTAATGATTGAAAGTCATTGCTTTTGTGTCGATACACAACAGGTGAAAGTGAGTTTGGTCAGTATTTAGAGGTATAAAAAAATATCTAACCTCTCCATCATTCATGTCCGAGTTTATGATTTGTGTTGTGGCAGTCTTCCACGACATTCTTAATGCTGACTGTAATTGTGTGTAGAGGAAAATATTTAAACAGTTAGTATAACATATCATGTCGTGAAAATACAAGATAATTTAACTTCCTTACAATGAACACGGATGAGCAATACACAGACTTGTTATATGACCTACACGACGAGGAGGCCCCCCTAAAAAGAATTGAGCAAAATGTATCGATAACCTCCTAATCAAGGAAAAAACAGATCCATTAACTCCAGAGTATAAAGAATTCAGAGTTAATGAAAAAGGACCTTCCTCCCAAACATAACCTGTAATCGGCCTACAAACAAATTTAATGGTAAATAAATATTTGCACTTTCTATATTATTGTAATAAAAATTTCGAATGTAATGATGGATGTAACTACCATACTTTATTTTTTCTAAACTTTTTAGCAAGTAGGTCACATCAGCATTTTGTTTTTGGTTCTTTGTCGTCTTACATTTTTTCTTGACATACTATAATACAAAAATTAGATTAGTTATTTAAATAAAATAACACAAACTAATTTTCTTTGTATTCTGACTAACCGCAATGGCTTCCATTCTCATTTGGTTGAGTTTATCAATTATTGCTTCATCCCTCTCAATATCTTTTTCATCTTCTTCCACAATACAGATAGTATCCATCGCTTGCAATTCATCCATACCAATTATTTTTTTTCCTTTCTTCGCAAATACTTCTGCTTCATTTACATCTTTATCAGGTTGCCTTTCTAATACCTCAACATCAGAAATTTCTGCCTGTTTTCTTTTTCTTTGAGGTACCAATTTTGTCCACAGTGGACTATCAACGGGAGTATCCCTGTAATCATAGCGGGTTCTATCTCACCGTCTTGTTCTGCTGGCCATTGGTTCCGGTTGAGGTTGAGGATCAACTTCAGGCTTATTTGATTCAGCCTTCATACCTTCTCTTCCTATAATTCCCATTAGTTCTTTTACCCTTTTAGTTAGTGTCATGTTTTCCATTCTTAACTCTTTGAGTTGTCTCTGATAAACTAAACACTCATGGCATTCAGTAGTAGGGTATTTTTCTTGTATAGTTTGTGATGATGATGTCTCTATTGGATGAGGAGTATTTTCAATATAATAGTCAACCTTATCAAGCAATATAATTTCACTACGTGTACACACTAGATCAACAATGACCTATCAAAAAATCAACAATTATTTAGATAACGAAAATGAAAAAATGTTAAGTTGTGGTCTTCTATTTACCTGTTCAGGTGAGACTTGCTCCAATAAATTCTTCACCTTGCTAATATGTGAAGGAGTTGTCCTCCACTTATTTATTCGTGGCCCTTCGGTATTGTATGGTCTCTGGATTGAGACATGTTCCAGAAACCAAGCCTGCTCATATCCAAAGTGTTACATACTTATGTGAATATAAAAAATAAAATAATTTAGTAAGAAGGAACTTACAGCCAAAAGGCCGGCAAATCCCTTTAGGTAAGGGATTTGGCTCTTCTGCGCAACTGTATTAGTAGATGAACATAGATCTCCAATAGTAGGCAATTGTGGAGCCATAAATTGATGGATGGCTTCGACCCAATTGAAACTACCTATGTTGTCAAAATCATCTACAATATCTACAAGACCTATGGAGACCTTATATGTAGTAGTACAAAACAACACACAAGCAAATATATACAAAACATACAACTTACAAAATACCAACACATCTTCATCTAATTCTACTCTAGCAGAAAAGGTTTTAAGCAAAAACTCTAACCTCGATCTAGTTGGTTCTTTTTTGGAGAATTGAGAATTGAAAAGAGCACCTGATGCATTAGTTGAATTCATAGGAACACAAGCCCTTCTATCTGCAATACCGAGCAAAAGGGACACATCTCTTCTGGTGAAAGCAACTGGCACAGTTGAAAACTTAAAGCTTTGACTTGTCGAATCCCAACTTTGAAATATATTGACCAATATGCCACTGATTTGTGGAATGTCTTGTATATTCAAAAAAATAGCAAATGAGGTTTGTTTAATGATCTCTCTGTGCCTTTCATGTAAACAAACAGACGGATGTTGCTTTCCTTTAGTACATGAACCTCCAAAAAATTCAATAAAGTGGCCTAAAACGCTGGTCCATTGGAGTTTCTTCGCACACTCATTATTTCCCTAACAATTTGAAAATACAAAATTTTAAAAACCTGATTTATTCTTTCATTTTGTAATTGTAAAAAACAAATTAGAGAATCCGCAATGCTTTGCAATAATCCTGTTCAAAAAACTTTAGGGCTTTATTTATCTAATTCAGATACAGATTAAAAAGATCGTCCATTTGTATTTGAATATTTGAAATCATTCCAAAACCATAATCGAAAAATCATTTTAAACATATAACATACTTCATATTCGACTAAAGCAAGGAATGCGACACATACCTGTTAGTGAAAGCCCTAGAGCCAATAATGTGATGATTGTTATATGGACTTTATTGTATCATATTCCTATTTATAAAGGCATGGTTATTATATTTACTTGTATTGGTGTCAAATAACTAAATATAATAATGTCCTTGAGTAGTAGGTTCTTATCTATATCAATCGATTGGTTGAATCGATAATGAGATGATATAGAGAACACTACTCTTAATCATTCCTAGTCGAGTATTAACATTCAGGGACAATGTTAATGCGTAGAGACTAGCATGTAGGTCAACACGATGACTTAATCTCACAAGTCATGGATATGAGATATCAAGTTGACACATGGGTATGCATTGGAGAATGTATACTGAATGACCCGCCATGAGAAAGTATCATGGATCGTTATATGAGTGTCATATACTTTCTCATGTGGCTATTAGTATGACTATTAGTCCTTAGACTTGAAGTCACCATGGTTCCCTACATAAGGAGTTGCATACTTTGGCTTCGTCAAACGTCACCCGTAAATGGGTGGACTATAAAGGCGATTACTGGGTATGTAACAAATTATGCAGAGGGATGTGAGTGATGTAGATGGGATCTATCCCTCCTATATGACGGGGGTGACATCGATATTCTTGATAGAGTGAGACCACGAAGTGCATGGCCATGCCCAAATGAGTCAATATGAGATATTGAGCTCATTTGATTAGAGTGAGTCTACTTGGAGATCAAGATTTAGATTGTACCGAGGATGACACGGTCTATGCCTCGATTGGTCAATCTAGATGTCAAGGATAGAGGGACATTGTCACATATTGTGAGAGTCACAATTGGTAGTCACAAAGGTGATGTTGGAGCTCAACATTCTTGTAACTTGGGTAGCAATGATGTGTTGCTAGATACCGCTCATTGCTTATGTTCCTACATCGGTTTAGAGACATTGCCAACGTTACAAGAACCTATAGGGTCACACACATAAGAGCAATTAGATGGAGATTAGGTTCATATGATGAACCATGAGGATTAGGTTCATGGGATGAACCAAATTGGATTAAGAGTAATCCAAATTAGACTAATTGAGTTAGACTCAAGTTAATTCAAGTGTTGAATGAGTCTAATTTAGATTTGATTCATCAAATCAATTTAAATTAAATGAATAGAGATTCATTAAATTAAATTGACTTGAGTCAAGTGGTTAGATTTGATCAACCATGGGAGATTAGAGGTCAAGTTTGACTTGACTTGAGAGGGAAGATGAAAGGTCAAGTTTGACTTAACCAAATGTCATGTCATGATGATGACTTGGCATGGCCGGCCAATAATGGTGCTCCACATCATCATTGACTTTGTCAATTGGTGCCACATCATGAGGGAGACCAAGGGTCATGGGAGTTATATGCATGCATGTAACCCCCTCTCCATGAAGTGGCCGGCCACTTCAAGATCTAATGTGAATTGAATTTGGGTAACTCCATCTTCTTCTTCATTCCATCATCTTCAACCTTGGATCATCTTCCTCTCAAGCTCTCCTTCTTCTTCCTCATCTTGCCGAGATCTTCTAGGAGTGCTAGCACACTCAAGTTTGTCTCTTTCTCCACCTATTGCTTGTGTGGATACCAATAGAGGAGTGTGCACTTGACACTCTCGAGTTCCGGCGAACTTTTGGACGAGCGGGATAAGCGAAGGGCGTCGCTACGAGGGTAATGATCTAACCTCTTAGATCTAAGGTAGATCTAGGATTTTTTGTAAGCACATACATGTTTTATTTTAATATATCTTCGCACGGATCCGTGGCTGGGGATTCCGAGGTTTCCGCAACGCAGTGCGCATGCTCTAAAAACCCAACAAAGGGTATCGTGAGCCACGTATAAGCATGTATGTGTTTCGTCTTTGTAATTTTTGTATTAGATATAAAAATTACAGATTTATATGTTTCTGTAAATTTCCTAATTTTATAGAATTTTTGGGTATTTTTCTCAAAGAGTCGAAGCAACAAGTGTTGGGACACTTGTAGGCTTCAACCGTCGAGAAAAACTCTCCGAAACGGCGAGTTCTCGCTTTAGGTTTTTGGGACAGCGACTTAAGTCACTGTAGGATCGTAGTAGGGACACTCGCAAAATTAATTTTGCGAGTATGGGCACTGCCCTATCCCCGAAAGGGGCTTTGTCCCGCAATCGCGCCCGGAAACCGCAATGGGACCAAGCACAGAGGTGACTCATTAATTTTAAAATAATTAGGAATAATTATAGAATTTTCTGTATAAATACATAATTTAGAATTATGTATAATTCTGTGATTGTCATGGGCCAATGACCCCGATTTGATTGGATTATGTGTGTTGTAATTCATAATACGACGGTCGCTTTATGGTGCGTGTCAGATAGTGTATGCGACAAGGCCACGTACCTCTTCTTTTAATATTCTAGTTGTAATTAGTTTTTAGACTCGAATGTAACTCGAGTTTCTTATTTGTAATGTACAAAATGGAGCGGTGGAAAGTCCACTCGAAGACGAGATTACGAGAAGGGTGACGACGACACATGGCGGTCAAAGGAAGCGCTTGGAGAAGCCGCTAGCCTTAGGTTGACTGTCCGATCTTCTCATTGGCTTGAGAAGATCGTAGTAGGGTCATGACTATATCACATTTAATTATATATATATATATGTTGATATATATATATATATATATAATTAATTGATTTTGCTTGTATGTATGTGATGCATGCTAGTAGAATAATGCTTGTATGTATATGATGCATGCTAGGATAATTTTCTTGTATGTATATGATACATGCTAGAATAATGAATGTATGTATATGATGCATGCTAATATAGGATAATAAAGGCCTAAATGCGTATAAGATACACATTACAATTAGACTAGATCATAATCGAATCAACTCGAAAATGTCTACCGAGCCTTGATACCCATCACTACCTCGATCATTTGTTGTTGTTGAATCTGCCAAAGCAGAGCAACGCATATTATCTTGGTAGGGTGCGGAGGGACAATCTTGGTCCCGCCTATCACGCTTGGGTTAGAGTAAGCTCAATTAGATTGAGCAAAACTAGTTAACTCAATTGGATCGAGTAGAACTATAGGCATATTCCAATCGTTGGAACGATAGGTCAAGATCGCATTTACACTAAATCTTGGGCGATTTAGCCAAAGCTAACTCAAGGTCTTTTATAAATGTGGGTCTTGATCCTATAAATAAGAGTTGCGTAGAGATGTAATTGGTAATGTGTTACCCACCGATCGTACTAAGTCTTGGGCGATTTAGCCAAAGCTAACTCAAGGCTTAGTATGATGTGGATCTTGTCTCACAAGAATTATAGCTAGTTTGTATGAATCTAGTAATGTGGTTTGACCACATCCATAACTCGATTCTACAAAATTCCTATAATTCAGTGGGAGCATCATTTGATTAAAGGCCTAATTAAATGATAAAAGGAATATGATATTAATTCTCTGCATTGTATGTTGTAGATAACTATGTCGATAAACACGAACACTCTCTCTCTGCGTTCTGTCCTTGAGAAGGACAAGCTCAATGGAGCGAATTTCCTGGACTGGTACAGGAACCTGAGAATTGTTCTCACCCAAGAAAGGAAGCTGTATGTCCCGAGCACCCATTCCGAGGCACCTCCGCCACCTGCCTCGCGAAATGACAAAGATGCTTACAAGAAGCATCAAGATGATGCATTAGATGTGTCATGTCTAATGCTCGCGACCATGAACTCGAGCTTCGTATAAACATGAGTTCATGAATGCTTATGATATGGTTGGACATCTTCGTCAACTATATCAAGGACAAGCTAGGCATGAGAGATATGAAGTCTCTAAGGCATTATTTGGGTCCAAAATGCAAGAAGGGACTCTCGTAGGTACATATGTACTCAAGATGATTGGGTATATAGAAAACCTACAAATGGGATTCCCACTTGGCCAAGAGTCGGCCACGACCGATCTTGCAATCTTTGCCACAAGCCTTCAATCAATTTGTCATGAATTATAACATGAATGAAATTGATAAGTCACTACCAAATGCTCAAAGATGTTGAGAATCTTGAGCTTAACCTTAAGAAGGGAAAATCACAATTACTTGATGGTGCGTAAAGAAAGGCGGCAAGCCTAAAGGTAAGGGAAATTCCCAAGCCAAGGGCAAAGGCAAAGAACTTAAACCCAAAGGAGGGGTAGCCAAGGAAGAGGGTTGCTTCCACTGCGAGGAAGCAGACATCGGAAGCGAATCGCAAGGCATACCGAAGATCTTAAGAAGAAAAGAAGTGAGACTTCTACTTCAGGTATAAATGTTATAGAAGTCAATCTATCTATTTCTTCATCATGGGTATTAGATACCGGATGTGCATCTCACATTTGTACCAATGTGCAGGCGCTGAGAAATAGCAGGGCATTGACAAAGGGCGAGGTGGACCTACGAGTAGGCAATGGAGCAAGCTGTGTCAGAGGAACTTATGATCTATCTCTGCCTCCGGGCTTGTACTAGAATTAGATGAATGTTGTTATGTGCCGCTTTAACTAAGAACATCATTTCAGTTTCTTGTTTGGACAAGAAAGGATTTTCATTTATAATAAAGAACAAATATTGTTCAGTTTATTTAAATGATATGTTCTATTGTAGTGCACCTCTAATGAATGGACTCTACTTTCTAGACTTAGAGAGCCCTATCTATAACATAAGTACCAAGAGGTTCAAGTCAAATGAGTTGAACCAAACCTATCTCTGGCATTGTCGCTTAGGTCACATAAATGAGAGTCGCTTATCTCAGCTCCATAAGGATGGGTTGCTATACTCATTTGATTTTGAATCATATGAGACATGCGAGTCTTGCCTTTAGGCAAGATGACCAAGACTCCCTTTAGTGGACATAGAAAGAGCAACAGATTTGTTAGGACTTATACATAGTGATGTATGGTCCTTTCAATGTTGCCGCTAGAGGTGGTTAAGGTGTACTTCATTACATTTACCGATGACTTCAAGAGATATGGTTATGTGTATCTCATGACACATAAATCAACCTTTAAAAAGTTCAAAGAATTCAAGAATGAAGTACAAACCACTTGGCAAGAGTATTAAGATACTCGATGATCGAGGTGGAGAATACCTTAGCCATGAGTTTCGTGACTATCTAGCCGAGAGTGTGGATTCTATCCCAACTCACTCCTCCCGAACACCACAAAGTGGAATGGTGTATCCGAAAGGAGGAATCGCACCTATTAGATATGGTACGATCTATGATGAGTCACATGATCTTCCTATATCCTTTGGGGATACGCTCTAGACACAGCACCTTTACTCTTAACCGTGTACCATCCAAGGTCAGTGATAAAGACACCATATACGATATGGACAGGAGAAATCCCAAGATGTCTTTTATGAGGATTTGGGGTTGTGAGGCTTACGCTCGACGCCAAGTCTCGCATAAACCGGGACCCAAATCCGATAGGTGCTATTTTGTTGGATATCCCAAGGATACAAAGGATATTACTTTACATTCCACAAGACAAAGTGTTTGTGGCAAAGACTGGGGTTTTTCTAGAAAGGGATTTTGTTTCTAGAAAAACTAGTGGGAGTACCTTCGATCTTGAAGAAATTCAAGATAAGGACCATAGCACTGAGGCCTTGATGGAGGTTGAACAGGAACCACAAAGTGTTGTGGGTGATGAGGTTATTGCACAAAGAGTTGTGGAACAACCACCTGTTCATGTAGACTTACCTCTTCGCAGGTCTGATAGGGTACGTCGTCAGCCAGAGAGATACTCATTTCTCTTTTCTAACCATGATGAAGTTATGCTCATTGAGAATGAGCCTACCTCCTATCAGGAAGCTGTGATGAGCCCAGATTCTGAGAAATGGCTAGAGGCCATGAGATCCGAGATGGAATCCATGTACACCAACCAAGTATGGACTTTGGTTGATCCACCTGAAGGGGTCAAACCCATTGGGTGTAAGTGGGTCTTTAGGAGAAAGACTGACATGGATGGACTTACGCATACCTATAAGGGCCGATTGGTGGCTAAAGGTTTCAAGCAAATTCATGGTATTGACTATGATGAAACCTTTTCTCCAGTGACGATGTTTAAGTCCATTCGGATCTTGCTTGCTATTGCAGCATACCACGATTATGAGATCTGGCAGATGGATGTCAAAACCGCGTTTCTGAATGGAAACTTACTCGAGGATGTGTACATGACACAACCTCGAGGGTTTTGAAGATCCACAAAGATCGGGAAGGTATGCAAGCTGCAAAGGTCCATTTATGGGCTAAAGCAAGCTTCTCGGAGCTGGAATCTTCGATTCGATGATGCGATCAAACAGTTTGGTTTCATCAAGAATGAAGATGAACCCTGTGTCTACAAGAGGGTTAATGGGAATACAGTTGTCTTCCTTGTATTGTATGTGGATGACATACTGCTCATTGGGAATGACATCCCTTCGCTACAGTCTGTGAAGACTTGGCTCGGGACGTGCTTCTCAATGAAAGACTTAGGTGAAGCAGCCTGTATTCTAGGCATCAAGATCTATAGAGATAGATCTAAGAGATTGCTTGGCCTAAGTCAGAGTACATACATTGACACGGTATTACTTCGGTTTGCCATGCAGAATTCCAAGAAAGGACTTCTGCCGATGTCACATGGTGTGAGTCTTTCGAAGACTCAAAGTCCCTCTTCTAGAGAGGAGAGAGACCGCATGGATAAGATCCCTTACGCATCTACTATAGGATCTATCATGCGACGCATGTACTACTCCGATGTCTCGTATGCTTTGAGCATGACGAGTAGATACCGATCGGATCGGTGAGCATCCATCGATAGCGATCCAAGAATATTCTTAAGTACTTGAGAAGGACTAAAGAATATTTCTTGATATTCGAGGCGATGAGGAGCTAGTCAGAAGGGTTACAATGATATCGCCTTCAAACCCACCAGATGATTATAGATCGCAATGTGGTTCGTGGTTTTGCTTGAATGGTGGCGCTGTGAGTCGGAAGAGTTCAAGCAGACACGCTTGTTGATTCTACAATGAGCCGAGTATATCGTGATCCGAGGCAAAGAAAGGAGGCGCTTGGATCCGCAAGTTCATTATCGAGCTTGGGGTGGTTCCTAGCATTGCAGATCCCATAGAGCTCTATTGTGACAACAATGGAGCGATTACAAAGCTAAGGAACCTCGCCACACCAAATGGACCAAACACATACTACGGCGCTTCCATCTCATTCGAGAGATCATCGATAGAGGAGATGTGAAGATTTGCAGAGTACCACAGAGGCTAACATCGCAGATCCCTTGACCAAGGCTTTGGCACAGAAAAAGCATGATGGTCACACTAGGTCATTGGGTATTAGATACTATGGTGATTGGCACTAGTGCTAGTGGGAGATTGTTAGTGAAAGCCCTAGAGCCAATCATGTGATGATTGTTGTATGGACTTTATTATATCATATTCCTATTTATAAAGGCATGGTTATTATATTTACTTGTATTGGTGCCAAATAACTAAATATAATAATGTCCTCGAGTAGTAGGTTCTTATCTATATCAATCGATTGGTTGAATCGATAATGAGATGATATAGAGAACACTACTCTTAATCATTCCTAGTCGAGTATTAACATTCAGGGACAATGTTAATGCGTAGAGACTAGCATGTAGGTCAACAAGATGACTTGATCTCACAAGTCATGGATATGAGATATCAAGTCGACACATGGGTATGCATCGGAGAATGTATACCGAATGACCCGCCATGAGAAAGTATCATGGATCGTTATATGAGTGTCATATACTTTCTCATGTGGCTATTAGTATGACTATTAGTCCTTAGACCTGGAGTCACCATGGTTCCCTACATAAGGAGTTGCATACTTTGGCTTCGTCAAACGTCACCCGTAAATGGGTGGACTATAAAGGCGATTACTGGGTATGTAACAAATTATGCAGAGGGATGTGAGTAATGTAGATGGAATCTATCCCTCCTATATGACGGGGGTGACATCGATATTCTTGATAGAGTGAGACCACGAAGTGCATGGTCATGCCCAAATGAGTCAATATGAGATATTGAGCTCATTTGATTAGAGTGAGTCTACTTGGAGATCAAGATTTAGATTGTACCGAGGATGACATGGTCTATGCCTCGATTGGTCAATCTAGATGTCAAGGATAGATGGACATTGTCACATATTGTGAGAGTCACAATTAGTAGTTATAAAGGTGATGTTGAAACTCAACATTCTTGTAACTTGGGTAGCAATGATGTGTTGCTAGATACCGCTCATTGCTTATGTTCCTACATCGGTTTAGGAACATTGCCAACGTTACAAGAACCTATAGGGTCACACACATAAGAGCAATTAGATGGAGATTAGGTTCATATGATGAACCATGAGGATTAGGTTCATGGGATGAACCAAATTGGATTAAGAGTAATCCAAATTAGACTAATTGAGTTAGACTCAAGTTAATTCAAGTGTTGAATGAGTCTAATTTAGATTTGATTCATCAAATCAATTTAAATTAAATGAATAGAGATTCATTAAATTAAATTGACTTGAGTCAAGTGGTTAGATTTGATCAACCATGGGAGATTAGAGGTCAAGTTTGACTTGACTTGAGAGGGAAGATGAAAGGTCAAGTTTGACTTAACCAAATGTCATGTCATGATGATGACTTGGCATGGCCGGCCAATAATGGTGCTCCACATCATCATTGACTTTGTCAATTGGTGCCACATCATGAGGGAGACCAAGGGTCATGGGAGTTATATGCATGCATGTAACCCCCTCTCCATGAAGTGGCCGGCCACTTCAAGATCTAATGTGAATTGAATTTGGGTAACTCCATCTTCTTCTTCATTCCATCATCTTCAACCTTGGATCATCTTCCTCTCAAGCTCTCCTTCTTCTTCCTCATCTTGCCGAGATCTTCTAGGAGTGCTAGCACACTCAAGTTTGTCTCTTTCTCCACCTATTGCTTGTGTGGATACCAATAGAGGAGTGTGCACTTGACACTCTCGAGTTCCGGCGAATTTTTGGACGAGCGGGATAAGCGAAGGGCGTCGCTACGAGGGTAATGATCTAACCTCTTAGATCTAAGGTAGATCTAGGGTTTTTTGTAAGCACATACATGTTTTATTTTAATATATCTTCGCACGGATCCGTGGCCGGGGATTCCGAGGTTTCCGCAACGCAAAAAGCGATTTTTGCGGCTCGAAAAAACCCAACAATACCTTGGCCGGTGAAGGAGAGGTTGAACCGAATGCTTGACTCATTCTGCAATAATGAATTGTAGACAAAAATCTGATGAGATGAACGTCTTTAAACGGAAACCCTAAAACCGAGTAAGAAATGGATAAAACTCTAGTTAAATGAGAGGACGATACCATATTACCTCAAAGTGTCTCGTCGAAATCCTAAAATTCGGAAGCTAACGAAATGACGCTGGAAGAAAACTGGAGTCTAAGAATTTCCAAATATTTGTGCACTCGAAGATTTCCCGGAAGCTGAAGACACGAAGACGCTAATGTGATGACTCGTTTGGACGGGACGTTTGGATGACTCGGGATTTGGAAATGTGACTCGGATGCATGGGGAATCTCTGCATTAAAAATGATGTTTGGCGGGAGGGGTATTTTGGGAATTATGCACGCGATTTGGTAATTCTGAAACTATAGTGCGCGTTTTGGGCAATTCCGAACTTTAGCAGTTGTGTTTGGTAAATTGTCGATGTTTGTTTGTTCATTTTAATTTTTTTTATTCGTTGTTAACACAGAAGGTTCATTAGTAAAAGGTTAAAATCCATTAATCTAATGTAGTTCATCGATTTATTCTACGGACATTGTGAGGAAGGTAAATCACGAAGAATATTATAAATCTTGATGTGGTGACTAAGATACATGAAGATCATCTAAATCTAAAAAAGGATTTTAGACCTCCTCCGAAATTGATCCTTATCTTATCCAAATATCATATTTTAATTATCATGTCATCTCCATGGGAACAATACAAAAGGTTCATAAATCATATATGTTAGCAGATATTATTCACGAATAATTTATAAATTTTATTATGAATACCAACAAATGGAACAAACATATATATTTTTAAATTTATTTATTTTATTTAATTTGTATATGTATTGAACAGAACATAAATAAATTTTTATAATATTAAATTTATTTATAAATATTTAATTCATTTATAAATCCTAAGTAATCTCTTCGGGTTGATAAAATCCAATTATCGTAACTATTATACGGTATCAAAATTAAATGGATCTTATTGTCCGGATACAATATACACTTGGTTAACCTAATAATCTAGTGTACAGTTTATTAAGGCGTTTGATACATGGATCTGTGCCTACGCTCGTCATATTCAATTTATTAGAATTTTTTTAAAAAAAAAATATGCCACTGGATGTCATATTCCAAATCAACTTATTAAGTAGACCGCAGTCTAGATTAGATCGCAATTGAATTCGGTCCAGACCCATAACGGGTCCAAATTAGATTCGACCTAGACTTATAATCTGGTAAACATGACTTGTTGATTTGATTATACGTGCTAGAACTATAATTTGTACATCACTTGACAAATCGATTAGAATTCAAGAGTTAGATGTATGAGTGTGACGTATTGATAAGTCAATGAATACACTTGTATAATAGACAATGATCGATTTCGAAGACGATCTAAAACTCTTTTTCGGACTCAGATGGTTACTCATTGTCTTACCAATCACATCTATAGATATAATTTTTCTGTAATTTACTTTCTCTCGAATTTTGAGAGATTGAGACGAAGAGACTGTTAGATTGATGATTCTAATCGTTTACGTAACAATTATAATTCAAAAATAAAAAAAATCATGAATGGACGGTTCAAATGGGTGGTCGGAACCGTCAATTCCCATAATAAATATATTTTTTTATTTTTTAATTGGTGAATATTATTTGATTTTCTTTAATAATTATAATTTAGTGGTGGTTATTCTATATAGGATATTTATTTTATCATTTTCATAATATCTTTTTTATTTTTCTATTTTATCGAATTCTAAAATTTTTTCCTATTTTAATTTTAATGAAAGAAATTTCATTTCATTCTCGAGATAACAAAAAAAAATAACTATTTTGAATGTAAATCCCGAGAACATTTTTATTTACCAATGATAAGTATGGATATAATTTTATTTTAATATTAAATTAATAGAATAATTAGTTAAATCTATTTCTACGGAGCATCTTTCTTATCCCTATACAATTCATCTGTATGTATTCGTGAGTATCTTTATTATTCACTATCCGATCGAGTGAATATTATAATTTAATTTTTGAACGTAATCCTAAAAGATCAGACGATAGATAATGAAGAAATTCACGAATGAGTTGTGTAGGGTTATATATATATATATATATATATATAAAGAAAAAATATAATTTAAAATATTAATTAAATATTAATATATATGAAATTTAAAATATTAATAGTAGCAATGAATTATTTTATATATTGAAAGAACGGAATAAGTATTCATGAGAATCTTCAATTTAGATAATAATTTGAGAATTATTTATAACATTTTGTAATTTTAATGAAATACAATTTGATATTTTACTACAGTGATTGTCAAAATTTAAATTTTCTTTAGCCTCTCTATTATATATATAAAAAATTAATTTATTCGACCATTGCTATAGAATATATGTTTAATTTTAGAGATAATATATTAGATGATGACGATCTATTTTCTCATTTCCTGATTATTTGAAAGTACAAGCATTATTTGTTAGTTAGATAAAAATTTAAAAAAAAATGTAACTTTTGGTAATGAGAAAAGATCATTTGATATTGAAGAAACTAGAACAAGAAATTAGTAACAATGCTATTTACTAAAATAATAAAGCTAAAAAATTAAATGAAAATTACATGAGCTTTAATTCCTCTATATCATAAAGGAATAAATAGTCAACTTAAATACATACAAGCATTCCTCAATCGTGAATTGAATTGTAACCAATAATTTCGAACTATAAATTGTAATTATCTTGGATGATTAAAATTAAAAGTATTTTTCAAGAACTATGAACCGTGATCGGATCTATTATTAAGTTGTTTAGTTCAACTTAGTGGTTCTTCTCCAATTAGATTATTTTGTGATAAAAATGGTGATTAATAAATTGAATGGTGGATCATTGAATAATTACGATCATTGATTCAGATCCAATACAAATTTAAGAATATTTTTATTGCATGGCCATTTTCCTTTCAATTCCTTTAATTTCTCTCCGACGAACAAATATCGATCAAATTTTAAAGCCTCAAATGAAAATGAAAATGAAAAAGCAGCTAGCGAGCAATGGCGGCGGACTTTGTACTACCCTCCTCCTCCTCCGGTCTTCCCCAGCCGCCTCTGTCACTGCCTCTGCCTCTGCCTCTGCCTCTGGGTCAGCATATAAAGCCATAGCTCGTTCCAGACGTCCACCGGCCCCGGCAAGCACCAGTGCACGCAGTCATGCTTCATCGGCACGAGCTTCTCCGGCGGGTGGCCGTACACGTCCGGGTGTCCGTCCGGCCGCATCACCATCGCGCTCGTCACGTCCAGCACCCACATCTCCCTCCTGATCTCTTCCCTCTTCGCCTTCCGGAACTCCTCCACCTGCGTCCGGTACAGCTCCAGCTCCATCCCCTCCAGCCGCCACCCCGCCTCCGGCCGCCTCCGCTCGCAGTGCCCGCCCGCGTTCCACTGCCCGCCCTCGAAGTGCGACGGCGAGAACGTGCGCAGGAACACCGCGCCCTGGTACCACCGCAGGGCGTCCAGCGCCGCCCGGAACGCCGCCCCGTTGGCATCGTAGAGGCCGAGTCGGGTCAGGTTGGCGGCCGCGGGAGACCGGCAGTAGTTGCAGCCGAAGGGCTCGCGGTTCTGGAAGTAGATGCAGGGGCGGGTCCACCAGGTGCCGGAGGAGACGATGAGGTAGTCGAAGGCGGCCAGGTGAGGACCGGCCCAATCATCGACCTCATCCAAGAAAATATACGTGTCTCCGCCGCCCGCCTCGTAGCTTTTCACCAGAAACGGCGTCCACAGGATGGCGACGGTGAAGTTGTAGTCGCCGTAGAAGAGTCGCCGGTCCTGTGTGTTTTGCGACGTCGAGATGTCCTCCGGATGAGCCACCTGCGAGTCAACCCATAAAATCAATCACGGAGACGATCGAGGGGGAATCACGGAGCCAATGCGTTGACTTTAGTCGTCCTTGGGAAAATTAAATGCTTGCCGAGTTCTTATTCATTCTTCTACTTCATTCATTGCCATTTAATACTTTCCTTTCCTTTAGTGCATCTCATCGATTTCGGAAAGATAGTTGTTTATAGGGTTGGTCTGATAGTTAAGATATCACGATACTTATAGAAATAATATATATCAATTTTAGAGAAAGTCTAAAATTTTTTTTTTGAATTTATATGATCCCCACATATCTTGGGCACCACATGAAAGTCTATAGAGATTTTTCGTAATTTATCTCTCTCGTGATGACCGTGGGACAGGCCGATGAGAATGGCTAGATTGACGATTCTAATATTTTACAGATTTCAAAAAGAGAATTTCCACAGGAGATGACACATTGATAAGATCGTGTGATAGTTTACAAATGAGACACGGATTGAATTTCGAAGAGAGATCTAAAATCCTTCTCAAGCTTAGAATGATCCTCCACGACCTAGCCAATTACGTCAATGTCTATAGAATCCTCTATAATTTACCTCTTTTATAATGATTTTGAAATGGATCAATGAAGACGGCTAGATTGATGGTTCTAAATTTAACATATTTCAAAAAGAAAAATAGTAAAATCCATAAGAAAAGATTTGTTTAATAATATATATTAATATAAAAAAAATATTATCATATATAATTTATCATCCATAAACCCATATGAAATAATAAAAAAATGCTATAATATTTCTAATTTTAATTTCATGACGAATGTTTCTGAATGATCTCTGTATTTGATTGATTTTCTTCATATTCTTGGGATCGGTCAACGCCGAACGTGGCTTTAGTTGTGGAGCAAGTATGGTTGACTATTGCGACGCACGTTGCGTCAACAAGTTTATGAATATATTTATTTATTTATTTTTGCAGTTCGATGAGGACTGCGTACGAATTTTATTTATTTATTTTTTCAAGAACTCTAGAATTCGCAGGGAAATAAGTGAGTTAATTCATCAAATCCATTAAATTAATCTTTTTTTCCAATTGAACCAAATAATTTTTTTTATAAAAATCAAATTAATAAAATACAGATTAATTATTCAGTCGATTGATTAATTTTTTATTCGATTTTTTATTTAATTTTTTAGTTATTTAATTCGATTTAATTTATATATTTTTTTATGAAAAATATTAATAAATTAATCTAACCGAATTTTCATTCGGTTGAACTATAATTTACTAACCCAAAAGTAGGAAAGCAACTTGATTTCCTGAATAAGTAATCAATCGAAATCGATTTAAAATCCTATTTAAAAATTAAAAAATAAAAGCAGGCAGGAGGGATGGAATGCTCACCGTCGACAAGAGGCAGAGCAGCGATTGCATTTGGTTCCTGGCCAGGGAGTCGCCGACGAACGCCACCGACGTACCCCTGACGAGCTCGAGGAACCACCGCGGGTCGAAACGGGGGAGCTCGCAGTGGTCCGGCCGCCACCGCCACCGGAGGAAGTCCGTGTCCGGCCGGCCGTACTTGAAGCAATTCTGGTGGTCTTGGATCATACGGCAACTGCCGTTGGTGTAGTAGTAGTCGTCGTCGTAATGATCTCCTGCCGCCGAATCGAGCACCCATTCGCCCTTAGATATATCGCAGTCCTCCTCCGCCGTGTAGTTTGCAGTGCCGATGCCGCTGACGACGCTGACGGTGGAGGAAGGAGACGAAGAATCCGACGAAGTAAAAAGAGAGGAGGGAGAGGGAGAAGGAGACGGAGATTGGGGAAGAAGAGAAGAAGAGGGAGGAGGAGAGAGGGAGGAGGAGGAGTAGAAGTTGAATTGGAAGGGCAAGTGGCGATGCGAGAAGTGGAGGAGGGCGAGGAAGGAGAGGAGGAAGGCGAGGAAGGAGAGGAGGTTGGGGAATCTCTTGAGGTAGCTTCTGCTTCTCCAAGGGAGAAGCTGCAACGTAGCATGAGGTTTCATGGCGAATAGAGGAGAGAGAGAGGAGAGAGAGAGGAGAGGAGGAAGAAGGAGTCGAAGCTTTTGCTTTTATAAGAAAGGTGGGAAATTAATTAATTAATATCGATGTGCTCGCTATTCACAGGGTCAATTTTATTTTTCCTTTCTTTTAAAGCAATTTATTAAAATAGAATTTTAATTGGGACATTCAAATTAAATTTTAAATTTTAATCCGGGGTATCAAATGACTCGACTAGGCTCGATCCAGATCCAACTCCCACTACAAAAAAAACTATTTTTTGACGACGAAATTTGACAACGAATTATTTTCGTTACAAATCTACAACAAATATAGCGATGAATTTTAGGTTTCGTCGCAAATTTGTAACGAAAACAATTTTCGTCGTCAATTTGCGATGAAAAATAAATTCGTCGCAAATATCTGCGACGAATTCTGAATTCGTTGCAGAAATTTGCGACGAATTTATTTTTTCGTCGCCAATTTGCGACGGAAATAATTTTCGTCGCATAATTTAGCGACGAATTCAGAATTCGTCGCAGATATTTATTTTATTAAAAAAAAATAGAAAACAAGTTCTCGTGAACGAGTTTATTTTTAAATATTTTGGAACGAATTCGTGGATTCGTTGCAAAATAGCAACGAATTCGAGAATTCGTTGCTGATTTTGCAACGAATCTAAGGATTCGTTGCAAACTCTTATTTTTAGAAAAAAAAATTAAAAATTCGTCGAACCCGATTAAGTGACTTAGAGAGTTCGAAATTAGATGAAACAAGTTCTATGTGTTCGTTTAGTTCCCTTGATTATATATATATTTTTAAAAATAATTTTTACCGAAAATATTACGATATATGATTTTTTTAACGTGAATTAGATTTCTTAGACACACCGATATTCGAAAATTTGCGGATTAAAACATTTTTGACGAATCCGTGGATTCGTTGTAAATTTTTAAATTTAAAAAAAATATATTAAAAGAATTAGTTAACGTTTTCAAATGTTTAATTTTTTTTTTAAAAAAAGTTTGCAACGAATCACAGATTCGTTGCAAACTTTTAAAATTTTTCTATATTTTTCTTAAAAATTTGCAACGAATCCGTAGATTCGTTGCAAAATTAATATTAAAAAAATCAGTTAACGTTTTCAAAAGTTTAAATTTTTTTTTTAAATTTACAGGATTCGTTGCAAAATTAATATTAAAAATTAAGTTAACGTTTTAAAAAGTTTTAATTTTTTTTTTTAATTTCAACGAATCTGAATTGAAATTGCGAATCAGTGATTCGTTGCAAAAAATTGCAACGAATCTCGGATCGTAAAAATTGCAACGAATCCTGGATTCGTTGCAAAATTAATATTAAAAATTAAGTTAACGTTTTAAAAACTTTAAATTTTTTTTTAATTTGCAACGAATCACGGATTCGTTCTTTTTTTGCAGCGAATCCTAGATCGTTGCAAAATTGAATAATGGCGATTCGCGAACGAATTCAGGATTCGTTGCAAAATTAATATTAAAAATTAAGTTAACGTTTTAAAAAGTTTAAATTTTTTTTTAGAATTTGCAACGAATCCAGGATTCGTTGCAATTTTGCAACGAATCCGGGATTCGTTGCAATTTTTTGCAACAAATCCGGGATTTGTTGCAATTTTTTTGCAACGAATCCGGGATTCGTTGCAATTTTTTTGCAACGAATCCTGGATTCGTTGCAATTTTTTGCAACGAATCCACGGATTCGTTGCAATTTTGCAACGAATCCAGGATTTGTTGCAAAATTAATATTACGAAAATAAGTTAACGTTTTAAAAAGTTTAAAATTTTTTTTTAAAAAAATTTGCAACGAATCTTTGGATTCGTTGCAAATTTGCAACGAATCCAAAGATTCGTTGGAAATTTTATTTTACTTTACCCCCGATGCCCTAATTTCTTTTCCTTCCCCTCGCGTCGCGCCCGAGCCCTAATTTCTTTTCCTTCCCCTCCGCCGCCGCCGCTCTTCCCTTCGCCTCGCGCCTGCACGCCTTCCGGCCACGACCCGCCCTACGTACGCGGCGCCCCGACCCCACTCGCCGCGCCACCGCTGCCGCACGAAACTGCCGCAGGCCGCCACAGGTCGCCGCCCGTCACCGAGTCCGCCAGCCGCCAGGCCAGTGCCGTGAGGCCGCCGGCGCCCTCGTCCGGAGCGTGCTCCATGGCCATGGCGACCCGGCCGCCCGGTCGCGCCACACGGCCGCCGCCGAGCCCGGCGGCGCAGCTCTTCGCCCGCCCCCTCGTCCGTCGCGTGCCCCCAGCCGCCGGCCCGCCTTCCGCTCGCTGGCGCTCGCCTCCTACCTGCGCCGCGTGTCGCCCGCCGTCAACCGCCAAAGCCGCCCGCCTCCTGCCACCGGCCAAGCGGGTCGGTGTCCGACGATTCGGCCGGCGCACCGTGACCCGTAGGTATCGCCGGATCAAGGCTATGCGTACGCGAGTCCACCACTTGGCCGTGAAACACGGTTAGGTCTCTGTCGAAGAGGTTGGCGATCGCCGCCGAAGCCGCTGACCACAATCGCCGGCTGGAGGCGCATGACCTGATGGTATAATATTTTTTTTTTAAATCATTGTTATTTTTTATATTGAAATTTATATTATTGTTAATTTTCTGTGTTGATCTAGAGTGGTATGGTATAGGTTAATTGCGTCCGATGCATTCCATTCAAAATCATACTGGGACTCCATGATATTACCATAATCTTGTAGATTTTTATGCCTAGGCCCAATTCATTGACACCTTAATGCCATGGTGGTTAGCATAAGATAGTGAGATGTCTTTTTATAACAAAGGATAATGTATACTAAATGCAGTAATACATGGAAACATATTATATGTTTTTATATCCTGATTTTACAAACATTCAACTCATGTAACATATATAATATAAGTTTTCAAGTATGATAAAATTCAAGGATATGACACATAACCATTTCATAAACATTCACATACACCATCAGAATCTGCAACCCATTACATTTGTCTTTCTTGGTTCATTTAAAGATAGTTAAACATAGTGAATTCATATGTGAACTAACTGTATATTCGTATTATTGTAATTTCTAGGAGTTTATATTAATATAATTGATTGAAAACAGACATAATGCAGCATGAAAGGAGTTGGATGTATAATAGGAATTTACCTGAACGTCGGGGTTTAACTGATGAATTTATAAGTGGGTTGCAAGAGTTTTTAAATTTCGCAACTAGTAATGTTGAGTTTATGGATGGTAATCAGATAAGGTGTTCGTGCAGAAAGTGTCACAATAGTAGATTTTTACCGTCTAGCAAAGTTTCAAAGCATCTTTGTAGATTTGGATTCGTTGCAAATTACTATAACTGGACATGTCATGGTGAACCATTTATATCTGATGAAGTTTATGATAGACACAACACACAAGTCTCTAGGGATCAAAGTGATTATAATCAATTAAATCCATATCAGAGGATGATATATAATGTAGCGGGCCCGAATTTGATTCCCCAATCACAAGGTGCAACTTCAAGTTGTCCTCCAACAGTTGAGCAAATGTTTACTAATGCATCACCCTTGGAAGAGGTACAAGTAACAGATATCGGTCAGAATATGAATAATGAAGCATATCTCAAATTTCAGGAAGTGTTGAGTGCTGCAGATGCACCTTTATGGGCTGGTTGTGAGACTCACACTAAACTATCGTTCACCGCAAGAATGTTGAATGTCAAGGCAGAGCATAATGTGTCTGAAGATTGTTTTAATAATTTTGTTCAAGCTTTTGAAGAGGCATTGTACATGATCATATCTTGCCTAATGATTTGTACAGATGAAAAAAAGCGTGAAAGAATTAGGTCTCCCAGTGGAAAGAATTGATGTGTGCAGAGATGGTTGTATGTTATATTGGGGAGATGATGCAGATGTGGATGTTTGTAAATTCTGTAATCAAGATAGGTACAAGAGCACTAGTAGGAGGCAGCAACGACGTAAATCATATAGTCAGTTGTTTTATTTGCCTTTAACTCCTAGGTTACAAAGGCTTTATGCATCAAAGACAACTGCTAAACACATGACTTGACATGCAAATCATCGAACGAAGAGGACTAATGTGTCATCCATCGATGCAGAGGTGTGGAAAAATTTTGATAGAACATATCTGATTTTGCGAAGAGACTCGAAATATTAGGTTAGGTCTCTGGTCTTTGATTTGCTCCATTTGGTAAATCGAAGACACTATTCTTGTTGGCGATTATATTAACTCCGTATAATCTTCCGCTTTGGGATGTGCATGAAAACACCGTATATGTTTTTAACATTGGTTGTGTATGCAAAATCGAAGAAGTTAATAGATGTTTATATGCAACCATTGATTGCGAGCTAAAACAACTATGGGATGAAGGTTTTCCTACATACGACGTTCATATTAATCGGATGTTTGTAATGAATTTGCTCTTCTTTGGACCATAAATGACTTTCACATGGTATGCTATCAGTCGAGTACCGCAGGATCTTAGGATGCCCAATATGTATGGAGAGATCAAAGTCGATTAGATTGAAGCATGGTAAGAAGCCGAGTTATTTTGATTGTCATAGACAATTTTTACCACTAAATCATAATTTCAGAAGGAATAAAGATGAATTTACTAGGAGTCGAATTGAAAGAACACCTCCGCCATTAAGATTGACAGGTCAAGATATTTGGTACAGAGTTCATCACTTTCCATCTGTTATTGAAGAGCCACATGGTACAACTTATGAATATGGAAGCAACCATAAATGGACCAAACGAAGTATATTTTGGGAGTTACCGTATTGGTTTAGTAATTTGATTCATCATAATCTCGATGTTATGCATATTGAGAAGAATATTTTTGATAATCTGATAAATACAGTGATGGATATCACCAGAAAAATAAAAGATAATCTGAATGCAAGAAAAGGTATGCGACTCATTTGTAAACGACCCACCCTTGATGTTGATGAAAATAGTAGAGGACCAAAACCAAAGGCAGTTTATACATTGAATAAGGAACAGAGACGTGTTGTTTGTGAATGGTTGAAGTCATTGAGATTTCCTGATGGGTATGTTTCTAATCTTGGGAGATGTGTCGATATGAAGGAATGCAAATTGATGGGTTTGAAAAGCCATGATTGCCATATATTCATGAAAGACAAATTCCTATTGCCTTTAAAGAACTCTTACCGAATTTTGTATGGGGTGTCATTACAGAGTTAAGTATTTTTCTTCATGATATATGCTCAACAGTTTTGGGATATTCACACATGGAGAAGTTAGAGAGAGACATTCCAATCATTTTGTGCAATTTAGAAAGGATTTTCCGCGTTTTTGATTCAATGGAACATCTTTTGGTTCACTTGTCATATGAGGCCAAAGTTGGAGAACCAGTTCATTATCGATGGATGTATCCTTTTGAAAGGTATAATTTGCATATTCTATACTTCGTTATTATTGCATAAAAATGTATAATTTTTTTATATATTCATTTCTAATACAATTTTTTATATTACAATCAGATTCTTATATCATTTGAAGAAAAAAGTGAAAAATAAGGCACATGTTGAAGCCTCTATTGTGAATGCATATATTGTGGAGGAAGTAACAACTTTTGCATCATATTATTTTGAACCTCACGTTCAGACCAAAGGACGGAAATCCGGAAGGAATGATGAAGGTCCTGTCGATCCCAATTTGAATTCATTCTCAATTTTTAATTATCTTGGTCGACCAAGTGGACCGTGTAAGCAACGATACTTAACTGATCAAGAATGGCGGGCAGCCCAGACATATGTTTTACTTAATTGTCCAGAAGTATCGTCATATTTCGAGTTAGTATATATTTTCTATTTCTTCGTTAAGTGTTAATTTTTTTATGTTATAATTCAATTTTTTATTATAGAATTTTCCAAAACTTATATTCTGAAATCCCGACACGTGAATTTGATCACTTCTGCGATCAAGAATTTGCACCATGGTTCAAATCATATATAATTTTAGTTTTAAACTATAATTTTACCAAATTTCTTAGCTCAATTATTTGTTTATATAATGTCTCATTGTTAAATTTATATTTTTTGTCTCTGTATGTTGTGTATAATTTATTCTTATAGGTTATCAGAGGTGACATCATCGTAGTTTATCGCAGTCTCTCATTTCTTCATTATGAATATTGTAAGTTTTTCATGTTC
This sequence comes from Wurfbainia villosa, assembly GCA_025175895.1. Lineage (NCBI taxonomy): Eukaryota > Viridiplantae > Streptophyta > Magnoliopsida > Zingiberales > Zingiberaceae > Wurfbainia > Wurfbainia villosa. Next base: position 101,771,717 of record CM045988.1, on the reverse strand, counting down.
TTCATTAAGCATAAAAGTTTTATTTGCTTTATTCTAATTTTGATTTTTGTTGATAGTTTCGACGTGGTGGCCAAAGATGACAGAGTACTAATGCATCGGCGACGATTCACCACCGCCAAAGACTATACCTACATGCCCTCGATCAGGACCTTCACATGATCACAGATTCATCTCATTCGCACGACCTTCCCATTCTCGATTCACTGCATTCGCCGGACACTCTCTCGAGAACATCGAAGTCGATCGTATATTTTTCCGATTGAGATTCGTAAGTAATATAAATATTATAAATTTTAAACTATCTTAATTATTTATTCAATTTTTTTCACTTTATCGTAGGTTTGAAAATTCAGAATCAAGTATTCGCGAGATCAATAAAATCGTGAATAACTATTGAGAGAGACTCTTTGTCATACTCAAGTACGCCAGGACCTACAAAAGAACTATGGTGGTGCGAGTTTAAGGTATAATTGATTCATTTTATATATTAAATAAGTGATTATATAATCAATTGTTTTTTTTCCATCTCAGCGGACATTTATTTGAAACTCTACTCAAGACTTGGAAGTTAAAAGAATTTTTAAAAAATGTATCATATTCGTAAGATGTATTGAGTCTACCAAAAGTAATCTTTGGAAAAAAACCACATGTCACGTCGGAAAATTGGAGTAAAATCTCCAATTATTGGCAATCTGATGAAAGCAAAAAAAAGAGTCAACAGAATAAATTAAATCAAGCATGTAATTCTGGAGACTTATCTGCAACATATGCGGGAGGATCTATAAATATCGAGGAGCATTCACGTAGATTGGTAATTTTTTAATTCTACAATTAGTTCTTAAATTTATTTCAGATTATTTTTTTATTTCTAACATTCTTATATTTAGTCTAAGGAAAAGGGAAAGGAGCCGATCGCACTTTCCAAAAAAAGATAAGACTTGGAGTGGAGATAGAGCTAGAGCAATTAAGGTTTGAATTAATCTTTAAACTTAGTTTATAACTTTAATTCTGTTAGTTATGTAAATGCTCTGATTAAAATTTTAATTTTGTGTAGGAGAGATATGATCAGTTATCCCCATCTCGAGAGAATTTGGAGATAGCGGTGATCTTGAGGATCCGAGTCATCTGTTAGTAATAATTTGGATTTATGGCTGAGGCGAGTGGAGGATCAGGGGAAGGATATTAGGTATGAGTTCTCTCCGAGCAGAACGCATAATGCTCCTCGTAGATCTATTTCTTCTACTCCACCAAAGTGAGTGATGCATACATAACTTAACCGAGGAGGTTAGCAATTTGAAGGGCATAATACACGAAGAGATCAAGAAATTCTAGAAATACAACAACAAAACTCACAAAGGATCAAGAAATGATAGAAATGCGACGACAACAAGCCTTTCTTATGGCCAGAATTTAGTTCTGGGTCCAAGTCATATTCCTCCGAGTAATGACGATGATGGTGGCGATGATGATGATTTATATGCATGTTTGTAATTAGTACTTTTAAAATTTTTAGTTTATTGAGTTTGTTAATCCTTCATTTTTTAATTTTTGATTAGTACTTTTTATTTTGTTTTAACAGAATGATCGATGAAGTCAATCCTTATGGTGGTTGAAAATGCACATCATCATTGTCTTTGCATATTTATTTTCGTGTTAGTATATAGTTTTTTAATGTATGATACTTTGTTTGTTTCTTTTCTAATGCAGTAGAAGAATTGCGATTGCTTGCAGTTCTCTCTTTTTTCTTTCTCATGTGTTGAGATCTTTTGTGTTGACATTGTTATTTGGATATCAGAACTATGTTGGTGTTTGAAATGTTGTAGGATATAACTTTTTATTTGGAATGTTGTATTTTTCTTAACCTATTTTGTTACTTTGTATTTATTTGGATATGAAATATTTTTGGATATTATTGAATATTATTTTATTGTATTGAATGTGTGTTTTTTGTTTGTATTGAATGTATTTATTTGGATATTAGAACTTATTGTGTTTTGTTTTGTGTGTGTGAAAATTTGTATATACAATAGAATATTGAAACGGATGATATCTGTTTAAATTTTTTTTATTTAGCGACAAATTTAGCGACAAAAATACAAATTCGTTGCTAAATTCTGAGAAATCTGCGATGACTTTTGCGACGAATTTAATTTTCACAAATTAGCTTAATTTAATTTTAGAACGAAACCAACTCGCGACAAATTCGCAACGACTTTTGCGAAATTTATGAAAAAGAATTGGTCAAAATATGGTTTTTTTGACCAAATTTCATGGAATTTAATTCAAATGATATTTGCTAAAAATTTAATTCGTCGCAAAATTTTGCAATGAAAAAATAATTCATCGCAAAATATGGTTTTTTGCGACGAATTCAAATGACGAAATTGCGGCAATTTGTATCGACAAATTTACCAACGAAATCATTATTTCGTTGCGAATTTTCTACGATGAATTTATTTTTTGTCGTAAAGTTTTGCGACGAATTTCTTATTTCATCGCTAAAATTAGCAACGAAAAAATTAATTCGTCGCTATTTTTTGCGACGAATTAAAAATTCGTCGCAAAAATCCACGACGAATTAAAAATTCGTATTTTAAATTCGCGACGAATTAAAAATTCGTTGCAAAAATTTGCGACGAATTAAAAATTCATCGCAAATATGCGACGAATTTTTAATTCGTCGCAAATTTTTGCAACGAAAATTGCGACGAATTTTTGAATTCTTCGTAACTTCTGCAACAAAATTAGCGACGAAAATTTAAATTCGTCCCTAATTTTCATTGCTAAAATTCGTCGCAAAAATTCGTCGCTATTTTTGTCGCTAATATTTGCGACGCTTTATCCGCAACAAAAATATTTTTGTCGCTAAATTCGTTGCAAATTTATTTTGCAACGATTTTTTTTTTTAAATTCATCGCTAATGACTATTTTTTTTGTAGTGTCCGACCATGTCATGCCCGTGCTTAAACAAGGATTTAAGTGAGCCCCCCTCAAGTAGGCTAATGCGATTGATAAGTGTTGGAGGATCGTGGTTCGACTAGAAGAGGGGGATAAATAGTCCGATTCGATGTTTGACGAAAATCGATCGTTCTTGCATGATTGTCTACAATGATTGTCAATATGTGCAGTGGAAATAATAGATACAAATACGAAATGCAAATATAATATATAAGACACAATCAATATACGTGATTCGGAACCTTAGGATTCCTACTTTATGGGGTGAGCTCAATGAGCTCGAGTGATGAACACACCACTACTAAAACTCCTTCTCGACAATAAGTCGGAGGTGGAGAAACCTCGTACAAGCAATTATAAAATGTAATACAAAAATACAAAGACAATATGAAATACAAGTAAAGAAAAACTTTACAACACTTTATTTTGATCACTCTAGCCAACAGTCGACTGATGGCTTGTATCAGTCGACTGATGAGTTCATCAGATTGATGAGGGTGAGTAGTTGATTGATGTTCAAATTCCAGCCTCGAGGAGAGTCAAAGCTTATCATCTTTTCTCAAGGGCTAGGTGGCATCTTCTCATGAAACTTTATCTCAACTATTAGGATTTCTCAAGGATATAAAAGGAGTTCTTCACACCATTTTCATTATTCCAAAGCTTTAAAAGTGCTCCCACAACGCCACGACTCTCCGACAACTCTACGACGCTGAAGCGCCGCCAAAACATCAACGACACGAGCTCGTCCTTCACCTTCTTTAGTCGTCGGCATATGTCTTATAGAGTTGTAATTTAATTTGCTTGTATTCTACTTCTTTCCGAGCTTTATCGTAAACGAGGTGAGGTAGGTGTGTTGCCTCATCCTTGAGCTTTTTGTATTTCCTTGTATCCGTTATCTCCTACCTCCAACGATGAGGAGATCTTTAGTGATTTGCCCTTTGTACACGATCTCGGATCGTAAGAACCTTGGATTAGCAGCCGAAGGCTGCGAACCAAGTAAAAAATAATTTTGTCTTATTTATTTTCCGTTGCATACTCGTGTCTTTAATCAAACGAAAGAAAAAAATTATTTTGCGCTATTCACCCCCCTCTAGCGTTCATTTCGATCCAACAGTTGGTATCAGAGCCGGAAGCACTAAGATTTGGTGAAACCATCAATCTAGCCTTTTTACAGATTTGTTTTGAATTTTATGAATCTTTTTCGTTCGTTTAAATTTTATCCCACACTACTAATTTAAGACGAAGTCTTTGTACTCTTCTTTTAGTTTTGTTTTGCAAGTATTCGCTTTTGGAGTAGTCGACGGTAAAACGGTCATAACTTTTCGTACAAGTTGACCCACAAAACGTGCTATCTGCCAAAACGAAGCTCTCTCAGAGATCTATACTTTTTACCAGGGTTTACCCTTGTAACAAACTATCTTCATCCCCAAAAACTAACGTTTAGTACCCTTTCGGGGGCATCGAAGGTTGTAAGTGCTCATCTTTTATTTTAGTTGGTTATTTCTCGTTTATTCCTTTTGTTTTTTTTTTCATTTCCTACATTACTAATCCAAGGTAATGTCTTGGAACCTTTTTTGTTTTTTTTTATTTTGTGTGTAAGGTTTTCCTTCCAAATGATCCACATTAAGGGGTACAGTACCACCCGACCTTCGTTCTTTAACGGAGATGATTTCCGTTATTGGAAAAGTCGGATGGAGTGTTTTCTAAAAACACAAATCGAGACTTGAATAATCATCCAATTCGGCTTTGCTCTACCCACCAATGATCAAGGCGAGCCTTTGGACTTCGACAAGTGGACCAATGCAACCAAGAAGCAAATCGAAACCGATGCAAAGGCGACCCAAATGTTGCAGTGCAGCCTATCCAAAAAGGAGCTCAACTGCATCGGACCTTTCATCAGCGCAAAGGACATGTGGAACAAATTAATCGAGCTACACGAAGGAACGCCCGATGTTAAGGTATGTAAAAGGGATTTGTTTTTAAATAAACTATACAATCTAAAGATGCAGGATCGCAAGACCGCCATCCAACTACATGCGCGGATCCAAGACATTGTCAACGATCTTCATTCGATTGGGCAAGCCGTAGAGAACCGGGACCTTATAAGGTATGTTTTAAATGCTTTTCCTAGGACTATCTTGTGGGCATCCATGGTCGATGCCTACAAGGTTTCTAAGGACCTTTCTAAACTTAGATTAGACAAATTATTTTCTGAATTTGAACTCCATAAACAGTCTAATTCAACTCCCGAGAAAGATATTGCCTTATTTGCATGTTCGAAGAAGAAGGCCGCAAACAAACCACCCCCCAAGGAAGAGGACGAATCCGAAGAGGAGACCACAATAGGTAACATGGTGCGGAGAATAGTTCGACAAGAAAAAAGGCAATTGAAGAATGAGAACAAGGAGTAATTCAAGTCAAGGAGGCGACCAAAGCAAAAGGGAGCAAGGAAAGCCTTTCATGTGACTTGGGACAATAGAGAAGAAGGCGTCGACATAACTTACATGGCAAGACCGGAGGAGTCCGAGTCAGAATCCGAAGCCGAGTCCAACTACAACTCCGACCCCGAAGACTACTTCGAGAGGAAACTCAAAGTCGAACCAAAAGGGAAAGACAAGGTTAGTCGCTCTTTAATTAGTATACTTTACTTTACAATTAAAATGCTTACTAGGAAACTAACTAAGTCCGAGTTTAGGGTCGAGTCCTTGCTTGAGGAGGTTGAAACCCTCAAGCAAAAGACCACTCTAACCTCTTTGACTAGTCAAATTCGAGAGGAGGACTCAACTTGAGTTGAGAAACTCGAAGAAGAGAACTTCCTCTTGAAAGGATAAGTCCAAGAGCTCGAGGCTCGATTGGACAAGTTCTCAATGGGGTCCAAGAATCTTAACCGACTTCTTGAAACTCAGAGAGTTGTGTACAACAGAGCTGGACTCGAGTTTAGTCGAAAGACTACGAATAGATCATATATGTCTATCGTAAATCGTAGTCATCAACGAATCCAAGATTGGGTCCCTAAAACTCTATTAAACTCACATATAAGGACCAATAAGTATTGGATTCCCCAGGATCAAGTTCATTATTTGAATAAACCATATTGGTTCAATGGTCCAGGGGGAGCTAATACCAAAATAGTATACCCGATAATTTAGCATGATCAAACTTTTATTTTACTTTTTAAAACGGCTAGATAGGACAAATAGTTAGTCAACTCTTGACAACATAGTATCAGGATGCGGCGAGATGATAATACGTTAAGAAAACAAAGTCTCGTGTATTCGAGCTAGATAAGGCGTATCTAGTTGGATGTACTTGACCGAGTGGAACTAGCTGAAGCTACCTCGTCATATCCTAAACTAGTTAGACCAGGAAGTAGCATTAAGTGACTCAAGTTATCATTTTCCTGAACTTGGCTTTGTCTAAGGAAGTGGTCGTTGTTCCGATCAAAGAAGGCCTCTGTGCCTCGCCACGATCTGGAAGTCAATTTCTCGAAAAGGTGACTTGACGAGCTTAGGGTTAAATCTGAATCTAACCCAAGGTTGACTAACTTTAATTAAGTTCAAATCATCTCACAAAACATATAAGGAAAACAAACCTGAGACATATAGAATGGGTGAGATGATTAAGGAATAATTTTAATATACATAATTTTTTCAAAATGCTATCTATTTTTCAACTATTGCACTTAAACGAATAATTATAATCGGCCAATGTTAACTATAAAACTCTCTAGGCCAAAGTTTAGCGCCCCCTAACTCTCTTATACCTTATATACTTGACTAAGGGAGAGAGCAAACTAACCTAAGGGTTATAAATCTTTAAAGTTATTCTTAAAAATTAGCTTATAAGTATTTTGAAAATCAAAGCTAAGTTTCAAAAACATATTGTTGGTGCAGAGGGATATACCTCGAACCAATTTACTTAATCAATTCGAGACGCATGCTTAGACTCATACTCATTTTTTTTATGCATGCTATAATATTAAGCTTTCTAAAACCCCTTATTTTTTATAAACCCCTGACCTTATTTTTTATTCATGGCAAAAGGGGGAGAAGAGCGTAAGTTAAGGGAGAGTTTGTTTACTTATTGTCTTAAATTTCCCTTAACTTTGTGTTGGTTTGCCATATATCAAAAAGGGGGAGATTGTTGGTGCAGGGGCACCAGATAATCGAACCTGTATTTTGATTATAGCAAAGATACAAAGTTAAATTTACATCGTTGTCTCACGAGCTAAATCAAGTGTGCAAAAATGCTAAGCTAAGCCGAAGGTCAGCGACACCTGGAGGGAACTATGGTGGTCGGGCGACACCAGGAGGACTTCAGAGGGAGCTGAAGAAATCAGGTGGAGACCGAAAGCGAAGCTTCAAAGGTAAAAGGTTGAGGTAAGCTCGTGTGAGTGAGTGTAAGTAAGGTCGTGTCCTCCGTATGGGGACGTCATTAGGCAACGATCCGACTAAGACATCCCATGGAAGGTCTATGTTGAGATCGGACGATCGGTGACCGTCGAAAGCACTTATTTTAGTTTCATTTTGAGTTAACTTTTCAATGTAGTAGAAAACCCTAGCCAACAGTCGACTGATGGCTTGTATCAGTCGACTGATGAGGGTGAGCAGTCAACTGGTGTTCAAATTCCAGTCTCGAGGAGAGTCAAAGTTTATCACCATTTCTTAAGGGCTAGGTGTCATCTTCTCATGAAACTTCATCTCAACGATTAGGGTTTCTCAAGGCTATAAAAGAATGAGTTCTTCACACCATTTTCATTATTCCAAAGCTTTCAAAGTGCTCCCGTAACGCCGTGACTCTCCGACAACTCTACGACATCGAAGCACCGCCAAAACACCGATGACACGAGCTCGTCCTTCACCTTCTTTAGTCGTCAGTATATGTCTTATAGAGTTGTTATTTAATTTACTTGTATTCTACTTCTTTCCGAGATTTATCGTAAATGATGTGAGGTAGGTGTGTTGCCTCATCCTCGAGCTTTTTGTATTTCCTTGTATCCATTATCTCCTACCTCCAACAAGGAGAAGATCTTTAGTGATTTGCCCTCCGTACACGATCTCGGATCTTAAGGGCCTTGGATTAGTAGCCGAAGACTGTGAACCAAGTAAAAAATAATTTTGTATTATTTATTTTCCATTGCATACTCGTGTCTTTAATCGAACGAAAGAAAAAAATTATTTTGCACTATTCACCCCCCTCTAGTGCTCATTTCGATTCAACACTCAGTCACTTGACCAAATTCATCTCATTCATGAGGTTTAACCCAAGACACCCTTAGCCTAGACTTAAGCCTTCTAGCCACCTCTACTAGCTTTGCACCTATTGGATCCTTTCAAGTCGTTCATGACTTGTTCATCCATGCGCAGATCCCTCCAAGTCATCCATGATTTGTTCATCCATACGCTAGCCTCCAGGTGCTTTCTTCGGCTATTGTCATGCTCTTGGTGTCTACATCGCTAAAGTACATATGGACTTATGCTTCCAAAACTATTGCTTGGCCTTCCGCCGCCAAACCACCCCTTAGACTTCCCAAATGCCAAGTATCCATAACTTGGATTTTTACCGTCAAGACTATACACTTGGACTTATGCAGCAAAGACTACACACTTGGACTTCCTATTGCTAATGCCAACTCATGTTGGACTTTCACCGTCAAAGCTACACAGTTGGACTTACGTGGCTAAGACTACACACTTGGTCTTCCCTTACCATGCAACTCCATGTTGGACTTCCAATGTCAAGCTCCATGCTTGGACTTTCACCGCCAAAGCTACACACTTGGACTTACGTGACCAAGGCTACACACTTGGTCTTCCCATGACAATCATATGTCATATGTATTGTCTAACATCAAAATACTACTCAAGTCAAATTCGAGTCTGGTCAATCGTGACCTGGGCCGATTGCACTAACAGTAAGTTTGTAGGGACACGTCTCTAATGGGTAGAGGTCGATCCTAGAGTTTCATCATCTGGATTCTCAATGGTCCCTACCTGTGCACTTGCCAACCACACTCCTAATTTACCTCCTCCATCGATAGAGACAACCAGAGGGAGCCGCTAATGTGATAGTTCTATATTTTTAAATAAGAATTTAAGTTAGTCCCAGGATTGTCTCAGTTGGTAAGTGTAATGGGATAATTCATAAGTGGACATGAATCAATTCATGAGGATTTCATCGCCCTGGACTATCGATCGATTCCCTCCTCTGCACTTGTCATATGGGATTGTGATTTACCTCCTCCACCGATAGAGGGCAGCCAAAGGGACCGCTAATGTGACGGTTCTATATATATATTTTTTAAGAAAAACAAGGATTTAAGTTCCAACGGGCATAATTAAATTGGTACTCGAACGTAGAATTGTTTCATTAGGCAATAATCGATTTCATCCATGAAATTATTTTTCTATGAAAAATATCCTCCCACCTTAAGAGGTCATTCGGTATGATTTATCTTCCTCTACAATCTGAGACGAACATAGAGGGTGCTTGGAGCGGACGAGATCACATTTTACTTCATTAAACAAGGATTTAGATTAGGCAACTTGATGGTGCCTAGCAAAATCTAACTCGTGGGTGAGGCATGAGGTTGAAAATGAATTTGATATCCTATACAATTATTCGAGTTAAATTCATTGATATTTAAAAAAAAAAACAAATTAAATCAATTAAAATTTATATTTTCATGAACCATCAATAATTCAATACTAATGTGATCAGGTCTAATTATTAGAAAAATCTACATCTGTATCATCCTTCTTTACATTTTCTTTTTAGATTTTTTTTTATCTCTTCCGCTCCAAGCATTTAATCTTGTAATATTTATTCTGAATAATTGATTAATAATTGAACCGACCGAATTAATTAAATTAAAATCGAATAAATCAAATTGTTTTTGAATAAATTGAACCGACTAAACTTTTCAACAAAATCGAACAAACTGAATCGAAAAAAAATCGATTAATTAGATTAAAAACCTAACAAATCGAATTTTTTATCATCACTCGATTGATAATGATGAAGATCGTGAGACTTGAAGTAATTAATCCACTGATTTGTATTAATCAATTGATTGATAAACTCTAATTCGATTTAATTAATTTAATCAATTATTTTCATTTTAACATCGAAACCGAACCAAAATAAATTGATTAAATCGATTTTTTTTAATAAAAATAAATTTTCAAATAAATCGAAAAAAAATTCAATTAAATTCGATCAATTTATTTGATTTAATCAAACTTTTGCTCACCTCTAACCTTTGGAGTTTTCTTTGTTATCTTTCAAGTCAACCTTGCTCTTTGTTTTTTTTTTAAATTTATTTTTAAACATTTTCCTAAGGTCCATGGAGTTCAAGTGCTTATTATTTCTAATCATTTTTTCCAATAAAATCTCAAGTACATAACTCTCATTCAAACATTAGGCCTACGTATAAAACATATATTGCTGCTGAGTCAAACAACAAACTACTATTCGATGAGACAAAATAATATGTACAAGCCAACAAAAAATGGGGGGAAACTTCATTAAACAACATTTGAATCGCACAACATAAGAATAATCCTCAACTGTCACTCAGCTAACTAACGATTTATCTCTTGTATGAACCAGCTATAACTCAACCAACTAAACCAACATAGGTTACTTGCATAGACGACCATACTACGTTAATGAGCACAAAGCACAAATTCCCTCTCAAACGTGAACTCTTATTCGCCTCCCCAAATGAACACCAAAAATCAAAGTCAGATGTATAACTCAACTTTCCTACCCCCTCGATTTCAAAACTGAGGGCTGCAAGAATTCCTTGTGAAATATAATGCCAAAGCGCATTTCAACGAGTCTTCCCTACGAGAATGCTGATCTCTCACTCGTCATTGTCGTCGTCTTCTTCCTCTGAAGCTTCCTTCAGCCACTGCAAAAAGTTGCCCGGTTAGGATATGCAAGACCAACGAATTTTGGGGGCCAATTAACTTTCATATGCAGAATCTGAACATGGGTAGATTTTAATATTCACAAAGGAAAATGTTGTGCCCTTGCAAATTTTATATTCATCATTCATTGATAAAGTTGTCAAATTTCAAGCCTTGCGAAAACAAAAATTTTATCTGGCAGGAAGATCAAGTTCTAGCTAACTATAAAGTGCTTACTATCTTTACCTCTTTTTTGTGGGCAATCAAAGTTTAAATATTTGAAATTGGTATGCCATGTTAAGTGAAATTTTATAGCAATAATTAGTCATGAGCTGTGTATAGTTGATTATATTTCTGTGGCAACTACGTAAACAGTAGACAAATTTTGTACCGTAAAGTCCTAAACAAAAAGAATAAAAGGAACCAACTAACAATAAACCTTGATTTGATTATCTTCGTTAAAAGCCCGAAAGCTGTCCCAATTGGTAAGTGCAAAGGGGTGGGCAGGGGTCAATTGCTGGAGGTTTCACCGCCCTAGGCTATTGACCGACCCTCTCCTTTGCACTTGCCACCTGGGATCCTGATTTATCTTCTCCACCGGCAGAGCAGTCAAAGGGGGCTGCTAATGTGGCAGTTCCACATTTTTTAATTATTATCTTCGTTAAAAGAAAATACTGTCCTCAAAACTGTACCGTGATAAATGATTCAGATTGTTTGACAAATATCTTGTCCGATTCGTCTGCTCCTTCTTTCTCTGATGCCCATGACAAAATTGCATCCTCTGATAGAATGTCCTTCTCATACAGGTAGCTCAAGATCTACAAAAGGAAATGTCTAATAAACAGCTTCAAGCAACTGAGGTAAAAATGCAAAATTTTTTAGCAGGTTCAAAGCAACCTAATAGCTCTACTTGAGAACCTGATGAAGATAAAGGGAATCTATCACTTGGGCAAGAAAAAGAAATACAATGGGGGATACACCTATTAATGACTAACAACCTCAAACAGCAGCTATTGTTTTGATTTGGCATAAAATTGAGGTTACAGACTTTACCACTTACCAGTAAGTTGGCAACATTTGTTTTGATCCGACATAAAATTAAAGTTCTAGCTCTAATGAGCAGATGATAAGTGCAAGATGTTATTACCCAATAAAAACTTTCCCGGTAGATAAGTTACCTAATGCAGTTGAAAAATTCTAAAGAGAATATCCCAGCTTCACAATTTTATGAATAGTCAACCAAAAAGAAAAAGTCTACTTTTCTCAATGCAATTGATGAAGACTAGTAGTATCCTCCTGCCGAAGCTGTTACTTACTATAGAAAACAAAGGAGCTAACTCTGTAGCAGTTTCCAAGCAAATCTCTTCGAACTTCAGTATTACTTCTATCTGTAACAAAATTAGATTGAAATATCAACATATTATTAAAGAAACCTAAGGATCACATGATTTTCAATGTCCTAATGGCTTCATAGTGAACAAGAAACAAGCAAATCTCTTCAAACTTCAGTATTACTTCTATCTGTACCAAAATTAGATTGAAATATCAACATATTATTAAAGAAACTTAAGGATCACATGATTTTCAATGTCCTAATGGCTTCATAGTGAACAAGAAAGAAACTAAAAGGATATTAGAAAAAAGTGAATCACACATTTTCGTGGGGTGTTAAAAAATAAGAATATTAACCAACACAATGAACCAAGATGACTACCATCGGCTCTCCAGGATGTTGCATTGTCAACTTGTCATATAGATTTAGTAGATAAATTTCCTCTTCAATATAGGATAATTGATTATGGAAATGCATTGTTCTGATCCAATCATCAAATAATCAACTAAATAGAGGAGTGATATAGAAGATGTATTGATATGCAATAATCAACAATTAGATGACCTCCAATCATGCTTTTACAAAGCGGCCACCTAAAAGTTTGTAAGGAGACCCAAAGAATGTTTTGCAAGTGATAGACATCTCAAATATTATTTATATGCATGTTTTATATATGTGACAACACTGTCGATAGATATTTATTGTTGTATTTCAAATGGTTTGCATTGTACAATTGACATATAGTATAAAGAAATATGAATTGAATGTGTTGAAAAATATATTTTATTGTATACATATTTATCATTTTAAGGATTAATATATCAAGATAATATTTTTTAAATAATTTTTAATATTGACCACATGTCTACTCCTACCCAGCAAATGCACACTATGCAATGGGTTGATTGTCCACCACCTATTCCATGCTTCCTATTAAAGATGTCAAAGAATAAGATATAGGAATGAAATTGTTGACAACATGCCCTTTCCAATCATAACGACTTGTTAACAGCAGCATACTATGTAGAATAAAACTTTAGCTTGAAAACACAAGTTATCCCTTCTACAAAGAATATAGGCTCTCATAGGAAGCCACTTGATTTGGGAAATAAATCAAATTAATTTTTTTCTTATATAAACTCTCTTTTTATTATTCCTCTATTTATCTTTTTTTTCTACATTATCAACACCACCTATGAAGCCCAACAATTCTTCTTCTACATATCATGCAGGTCTACTACTACCTGCAACCAATTAATTGGCACTGTCTTAATCATCTTAGGAATTGATCATTTTAGGGAAATATGGTATCTTCCACTGACAAACTTTAAGTCAATAGATATTTTGGACCACCATGTATAATAAAGAGGATCAAAGATCAAGCAGATGGATGAGAACTTCGAGAATGCTGTTGAAGCACATTTGATAAACCAAGACAAGGATGGTCACCTTGAATGAGAAATGCAAGCATTAAAGATATTTTAGCATTAGTGAGCCAATCAAAGTTAAGCAGCCATCAAATGACAAGATCCACTCTGTGCTCTATGAAGGCTTTGAAATGTTGCTTAAATTGTATATTTTCAAAGAGACTCTGCGAAGATATCTTGCATAATTTAAATTTAACTGGATAAATGAATAGCCTATCTGTGCTTCTTGTGTTGAGTAATTAGCACAATTTTCTTGCAGAAAAATTTATCGGAAAAAAACCACTTTGATAGGTTAAAGCAGCAGGAACAGATAGAGTAACTACCACAATTTTCATGCAAATAAGTATAAGCAAGTGGTAGCATGTATGCGATAACATATGGTACAGAAATATAAATATTGGAATATATATAACAATTTTTCATGGAGCAAATGTAAATAAGCGGATAGCATGTATGTTGTTAATAAATGGTACGGCAATAAAAATATTTGGAAAAAGGATAATATGGAGTTCGCTAAAAGATCAGATTCCCCAAACAGCCACTAGAGAGCCCAGTTTTACGTTTGATAGAAAATTGCAACATTAAGACCACTATAAGGAACTTCCACAAATTGAATATAGCATACAAATCTCCAATTGATAAATATATGACTCATAAAACCTAAAGGAGACAACATAAATACTTGCCTCTTCATCTACACTTTTTAGATAATGCTTCAAAAGGTCCTTCCACTTGTTGATCTCTTTGGCAATGTTTTGGTACAGCTCATCTAAGGATCAATATAGCAGACAGAATCAATCAAAATGTCAAGTCTACAAAGCTGGAAGAATCAACGTGTTATTTGATGCATATATAAAAATAGTATATCTCTAAAATTTTGCAAACATATGAATCCAAATACATGAAAATTTTAATTATGCAAAAATATGATAAACCCAAATTAACCATGATATTTTATTCGACATTAAGAAAACCCAAACAAGAAGAGATGTTCACCCAGAAATTCATAACATATCAAGATGCATAAGTTCCTAATAGGAAGAGAAACATGTTAATATACTTCACTTCCACATTCACCAGACAAGTCCTCGATCAAAACTCCAATATGAGCTGGCAGTCAATTCTTGGTATAGGTTAAAATCTTATGCTTTAATTTTCAGCTACCAGCTTCATGTGTTTTCTAGGATTTAATGAAAGGATCCTATCACTCAAAAGACAAAAATTATCCAAAAAATTCATGGTATTAATCATGTTATTCTCATTCCCTACAATTTGGAAGCTTCATAATACAGGACGACATGTTTATTTTCATCTTCAAGCAACCCACCAGTCATCAAGGCAAACAACCTTGAAAGCCAAAGGTAAGTTCGATAGAGTTCTCACAAACAGTCCTATAATATTCTCAAGCAATCATTGAGAAGTGTCTAAAACTGAAAAAAAAAAAAAATTACACACCAACAAAAAATTATACACCAACAACTACCTTGTGTTTGTTCATGAGACAGTGAATAGAGTAAGTAAAACGAAGGCCATGCTCATGGCTCAAACATTAGAATTTTTGTAACATCATTCAATTAAATTATTCCAGTTTCTGATGCCTGAATAAGAAAATGTAGTACTCATGATTTTCAGGTAGGAAAAAAGAAGACTGTTCAGTGAAACTTCTAAGTTTATCATGAAAACACTCAAGTGATGGCCCAGAATACAAGAAGGAATATGCATGCTAAGTTTATCAGGCAGTACTAGTAAACAGAAGACAATGAAGTACAATAAAATTTTGGTGATTTAGAATCATCCATCTATAAAAATTTTAATTTCTTGATTTACTATTGAACAACCACAATAAAGTGATAAGAATATCAAGTCGGTTAAAATTGAGATTTTACTATTGAACAACCCAAAGTCTGACTCCGCAGTCACACTGTCTTTAAATAGGTGATTAATTAATAAAAAATTCCATTTTTTGGCTTATTAATGCAGGATACAAGGGTTGAAAGAAGCAGCATATAGCACACTGTCAAAAAGTTATCTGAGTGCCCAATGGTATGGAAAAGTAATTGATCCTGCTTATTTAAATATTTCAACCTATAACAGTCAACCCATGGTTGTAATTGTCATTTTCATACATATCAAGTTTAATCACTAGCAACCTTTGAAAGAAATAAAGAAGCCAATGTAATCTATATCTGGATTTCAGTAACAGAGAATAGCATAGAATGATAAAATTTTATGCTGGTACTCACTGTTAGAGGAACGAGGAGCTTCTAAACCCAACTCCATCACAGAAAAGAATAATGCCCCAGCACAATCAGCATGTGACTTATTGCATGACAACCTAATATTACAAAAAGGTATAAATCCATATGGCTCAGTGAAATAATTATAATAGACAGAGGACTATATTCAGGTAGAAGTAATGAAACACAGACCAGAAATGATGTACAAAAGAAAATTACAAAGCTTGCTCCAAAAAGATAATTTCAGTCAAAACTCAAATCAGAGAAATCATTCAATCAATCTTGTTCATGCTATTGAAAAAGGAAATAAGAACGCAGATGTTTTATATTTCAGCAATGTTTATCTACATATTTGCCTTATCAATTTTGCCATTTTTATTATTTTTTGATTAATTATAAAAAGCAACATATAACAAAAGTTTGCGAATGGAAGCACAACCAAGGTTCTAAATCTCAACCCGTATCAAGATTTCAGTCAGCGATCGAAATGATACGTTTTCGGTACTGTATCGTCCGTGTCGATACTATTTCGATATTTTTTATTTCTTTTTTTAAACATTAATATTTAATTATTTGATTTTTTTTAATTTTAGTTAATTTTTAAAAAAGAATTTAAGATTTAATTTTAAATAAATTATAAATTCGAATTTAGAATTTAAATTAAAATATCTTTTATTTTTTAAATTTATATATTTTTAAATAAAAATATAAATTTATATAATTATATAAATTAATTAATAATTTATTTAATTAAATTTTACAGTTTAATTAATTTATATTATATATAAAAAATTTTAATTAATAAATTTTTTAATTATAATTTATAGATTTTTTAATTTTAGAAAATTTCCCGTTCGCGATCGCACTGCGCGATTACGTTCCCATTCGCGATCGCGCTAGCCGATCGCGTTCACGATCGCGCTGCGCAATCGCGTTCACGATCGCGCTGCGCAATCGCGTTCACGATCGCGCCGCGCAATCGCGTTCGATCGCACGATCGCGTCGCGCATCGCGCTCAATCGCGCGCCGATCAAGGCTGGCTGATCGCGGTGCCAGCCGGGCATCAAGCTCGTTTCGGGCTGCCGATCGCTCCTTGAGCACAACTATCTACTATATATGAAATAAGGAACATCAAAGCAAAGTTCACTTGATTAGTATGAGATAGTTGTCAAAGATATGGTTAGTTGAATCAAGCCTACCTATTATTTTACTCAACAGCAGTACAAACAAATGTGTAATTCTTGACTACAACTATATTACCTCAGTGAATTTATTTCTAAAATCACCGTTTCTTGGTTCACTCCTGCAAGTGCACGATGGAAAGTTGCTTCCACCTAGAAGTTGACACAACAAGTATCGTGAACTAAATGAACATATAAGTCTTAACCCATAGAAACTCCTATTAATTACCTCCTTATCAAAATCGGCTGAATCTCCATAATCTCCCCCATCACCATCATCAAAACCAGTACTTTCTGAATCAGGTTTCAGCTCACCGGAAACTAGAGTATCATTCACATCTTGATAAGGCACGTCAGGTTCCTCATGATAAGCATGAGATAACTCTGCCAGCTTAGCTTCAGGAATCGGAGCAATAGAGTGTCTCCATTCTTCCTCATGCTCCCCTTCATATGTAGACCATATGTAACCAACACCAGCAATACCAACCTAAGCAACCAGATGAAAGTATCATTCAGACAAGTAGCAAAAACTTTTAAAATGACACAGGTTAGATATTTAGCATCTGTAGAACATAAGAGAAAGGTGGAATACAATATACAAAGTCACCACAATCATCAGCATTCAGCACGCAACATTTTGGATCAATTATTTTCTATAAGTCTTCCCTCTTTGATTATGTCCTCTCATAGTCTTTTATATGAGCAGATTTTGATTTGATGTGCATCAACTAAAGCATAGCTGTGCACAATTAAGTCTTCCCATTTTGCTTCCATCAACAGATCTTTTACCCCTAGCAAATTGCTTGTGAGCCCAGTTCAACTTGAAAAAAAATTGAAAGCAATTGTTTTTTTTCCTGCAAATTATTTGTCATCCCCTTGAAATAAACAGATTCTAAGCTTAACTAGGATGTTTCAGCATTAGGATCACAGGTGTGAACAACATACGATTTAAATGAATTCAAAGATAAACTAGATGGAGAAAGAATAATAAAATACCTACTACTCACCTCGTGTCCTGAATAATCTGGGGTTGATTCAGCATTCCTATTACTGCACATACTAGTAATCGCTGCAAAATGCCAATGTAGAAATTCTATCAGACACCCATCAAATTAAAGAAACAATGACCTCATGTCAAAATTAACAAAAACTAATAGCATTAAAAAAGGCTACCATGTCTGAAAAACAGGAATGGAAATTGGAATGTGAATTCTGTGTGAGAACTAGACAGCACAGAATACTCTTACGAGCAGTCTAGCATCATTCTCAACTAGTAATAAACATAATGGCTCATCCACATCACATGTCAACCCCCCCCCCAAAAAAAAAAAAAAACACACACACACACACACTAGCTATGTGTTTGGTTTGAGTTTTCTTGCATAACTTTGGTTATGTGATTAATAGATTATCATTCATAACTTCAGAATCAAAACAAGCGTACTCTTCCAAGGTAATGTGATTCTGGATTATATGTCTCATTTGGTGGATATGCTCCATTATCTAGGAATCACTCAATATTTGAACCAAACAAAGGTTAAATCTTATAACCAAATACGTTATCTTCATTTACCTTGAACCAAATGCAGCTTTAGTGCTCAAAATTAAATGTTGGGCCATGTAAATGAGTAAATCATTTGATTATAGGGTTACATGTAGCTCAGTACTAGTTTCACTTGATAGATTGTTACAGTCCGATGCACGAAACTCCTGCCAATGTGGGATACCGGAGATGAGTTTATTATACGCAGTCTTATCCTACTCTGCAAGAGGTTGTTTCTGTGACTTTAACCCATGACCTCCAAATCACATGACAACAAACTTTATCGTTGTGCCAAGGCTCCCATTCAAATTGTACAATTATAATGGCAAATAAATAGGAAACAGATCATGAGTATAGAATTTACAAGGGCTTTCTATGACTGCACTGCTTGCATCAGCATATTCAAGTTCCTCATCGCTATCTTGGATGGAAGGCTGAGGGCGCAAAGAAACTTTAGAATAAGTAGGAATTGTAATCAGTCGCCCGACTTCAACCTGACAATGGCAAACCAAATTAATCAACTGAATAAGAGAACTGAAAAATGCAGTGAACATCATCAATTTATTTAGAACTAGACTTTGTGGACCACATCTATTGGAAACGGGAAGCACCAAGTTTTCAGTATAAATGAATAGTGAGTTTCAGATAATAATTTATAGTAGTAGTTGTTAGATAAAAAGGGAGCCTTGGCACAACGGTAAAGTTGTTGTCTTGTGACCAAGAGGTCACAGGTTCAAATCCTGGAAACAGCCTCTTGCAAAAAAAGCAAGGTAAGGCTGCGTACAATGGATTCCTTCTCCGGTACCCCGCATGACGGGAGCTTCGTGCACCGGATTGTAGTTTTTTAGTAGTTGTTAGATACTTAGGTGTGAAAAATATGCACTTAGACGTTTCATTAGCATAACACCATAGGAATGGAAAAACACAAATATACATATCTGAAAAAACCAGGTATATTTTCAACTATGAAAAGATTATCAGTTTAAATGGTATTTTGCTGCTGCACATCACATTTTATTGTTAAACAAATTCGATTGTCCATGCCTGTATTTATGTTTGTCAAACTACTATTATGAGCCATTAAATCATCTAATGAAGATCATACATTTGATAAAACATTACTACTGATGAATAACATGAGATTGGCCTCTCCGCAGAGTAGGGAGACAGAGCATATAAAGGAGGGCAGGGGAAGGGGCCAAAATGGGTCCATGTGTCTTTACAGTGAGGAGGGCTATGAGGGGGAGGGTTACTTAACTCTAAGACCAAATAGACATTAAGCTTTTTGTGTTAAGAGTATTAGAATTAATATTGTTATTGGCATGGTTTAAAATATTATTCTACACTTAAATTTGGTCCTCAACTGAATGGGTACAATTTCGGTATTATAGAGTGTTGACGATTGATATGCTTCGACATGTCTTAAAGCAAATGAACTTCTAGAAATAAAAGTAAAGTAATTAGATAGTCAATTAAATTAAAATTTTATCGTACCGTGTCATGCCAATATTCAACATGTTTTAATATACGGCAAAGTGTCCTAAGATGAATTCAAATGAGTTTTTAATCCCGTTCCATCTAGAGTTTTTTTTTTTTTACTTATAAAAGAAAGTATAATATTTTATATTTGAAGGGGAGCTTTGACGCAATGGTAAAGTTGCTACATTGTGTTCTAGAGGTCACGGATTCCAATATTGAAAATAGCCTCTTACAAAACAGAGTAAGACTATATACAATAGACCCTTCATCGAAACCCCGCATGACGGGAGCTTCGTGCACCGAACTGTCATTTTTATTTAAAAAAAAAGTATAACAATTGAATAGTTTAAATCAAATGAATTTTGCACCTTCAATCAACTTCTTGTTCACTTCTAAAAATAATACTATAATAATTAGATAATGAATTAAAGTAAAATTTAGAAGAAATGAGTTATATATACATAAAACATCTAGGCTAACAAAAATTGCTTAGATATCGTTAGTTGAATTCATCTTGTCACACCAATGTATAAGTGTCAAACACTGCCAAGATATAATATTCCTTGACACAAGTGACATAAGAGACGTTGCATGTGCCACCTAGGATCAAGTTTTGATAATTTACCATAAGGGTGCACTATCAAACAAGGCATAACATTTTAAACCATGATTATAAGACAATGAGTTTAGTTTCACATTATCACATTTATATTTAAGGTTCAAGGTTGTATTATTAGTCTTTTATATGCTCATGTAATACATACCTTTGGTCAATATAATACAATATTTCCCTTGTACAAACTTCAAATATTGTAGATTTAAAATATATAACAAAGCATGTATATATAACACCACATAGTAACTAGTAATGTAGGTCCAAACTCATTAATCGTTAATACTTGTAACATACTTGTAACGAACAATAAGACATATGGATACTATGATCCAGGTTATGGCAAACAAGAAAAAGTAACAATAATTAATTATCAACTACAAGAAAATAGATAGCTAAGGAGAATTGAGTATAAGCACCATTACCTTGAATGACAATATGACTCCAGGCTCCAAGACTACCCCTGCACTTAGATGAACACCATCACAAACTATAGCATGATTTAATCTGCAATCATCCTCTATAATGACATTATCCCAAATGTAACAACCATCGATGCACACATTGTTCCCAATAGTACAACCTCGACCAACTACTGAGTTGGATATAATAGTATGGTTTCCAATTGTAGTGCCACTTCCAATCAGGGTAATGGCACCTATCCGTGCAGATCGTGACTGAACAACATCTGAAGGGGAAAAAATAACAGTAAATAAACAAAAAAGAAATAAATTTAACTCCCATGAAAACTAAACACATTCAGGAAGCAACCAGAACAAAGGCAATGATTATTGAAGTAATACAAGAAGCAAGTTTCTGATTGGTTATAGAATTTGTGATAATTGCTCAATATTTCCAGTTCAACTTTTTTATCCTACTTAAATAACTTGAATCTTGCCAAAAAAAATCGGCCAGAGGTAAAATGATTAGATTGTGATTTGAATTTGTTGAAAATGAATTGAAATGAATTAGGACCAATAGCATGTATAAAACACAACTAAAGTTTATAACCATCAAACAAAACAGAAGGATACATAACTAGCAGAAAAAATTAGTAGGGAAACTAGGGATCAGCAGGATTCAAACAAATTAAGAAAAACAGCTTAGTCCCAGTAAGGTTCTACTATTTCCAACAAAATTCACCACCAGATCAATGATGCTGAGACCAAGCAATCACAGAGCTGGACACGTAAACTGTCATCAAAATACTAATGGTTACAACCAATAGACTTAAGAACAAGTGTCCAACCCAAGGCGAAGGCATACCAAAGAGACATCATGTAAGTGATGATGCTCATCTATAGTATTAGCAATGGTTGTCCACCACCTTTTGTTCACTTGGAGGGTTTAGAATGTCCTTAAAAATAAGTGCGAGGCCATGTTCTAAGTTACAACTTGGACAAAAATTATTCAATCAATAATCTAAAGACAACTACACCACATCAAATACTTTCCATTGAAGCAAAAAAATTGTAGACATGATTACCATCCAAGACAAAGAAAGGATCAGGAATAAGTAACTTTTAATCAATGTTAGGCATTTACCAGGTGCTTTGTATACTCCCCGTCTGTCTAGCTTCACCTTTGATGAAATCCCAAAGTATTGAAAATTTGGCACCAAAGGATATGCC
The DNA here is from genome assembly GCA_025175895.1 of Wurfbainia villosa. Classification (NCBI taxonomy): domain Eukaryota; kingdom Viridiplantae; phylum Streptophyta; class Magnoliopsida; order Zingiberales; family Zingiberaceae; genus Wurfbainia; species Wurfbainia villosa. The sequence goes on along the minus strand of CM045988.1, from coordinate 101,749,402 downwards.
CACCTTTGCAGTATGTCCTTACTAATTGTACCATAACTCCTGAAATTATCTATTCTTGCTGCATAACTTGAATGGATTTCATGGGTAAAAATCTTGTAACCCATGATCTGCAATATATCATCAGGTGATACCAGTAAGGTAAAGTTTATATGATTGTCATATTGTGAACACTTTCAGGGACAACTGAATTACACATGTGAAATATGAAATATATCTACAAGCTTATATTTACTATATACATTAAGACTGGGAGTGCAAGGTGTGACTGTATGAGGAAAGCAAGCCTAACTCAATGTCCAAAGCACATAATTGATGCAACTTGTACCTAACATCAGAGGAAGTTAAAGAATTGATGAGGCGATCTTTCATCTGAAGCAACCAAAAAAAACCTAGCCAAAGGCGAAGATGCTAACACAGATTTTTCACAAGGTAACAAATTCACATACAACAAGAAAAAAAAATCTGGAGTTCCTAAATTCTATTGGATTCTTCTAATCGGAGAAGATACTTCGTAGAATACTCATTCTTTCATCCAATAAAGCTAATGATCAAACTTGCATATTAGAAACACATTCTCAATGTCAATGATGAGGCAACCACTAGAGCAAATTCAGTGTCTAGAAATAACTATTTATTTTGACAATATTTTGTTATTCCTTCCAAGGATCAGTTGGTTTGCTCAACAAAATATTTTACATCATCTCACATGGTAAGTAGGTTCCAAGGGAAAGAGCCTAATAAAGGTTGCACTCAATATGACAAAAGGAATTTTGGTCTCATCTCTCAAATGAAAAGAACCCTCAATCTTTTGTAAGACAATGTGGTTGGCATAATCCTAAATCCATAGTTTGAAGTCTCATGTCATGCTGTCTAACAAGGTGAACATGTAATTATTGAAATGATACTGGTCAACATAAGTGACCTCTCTCGTACTACCCATGTTGGTAACATGGATATCATAGCACGTTTTGGCACGCTTTGTGTCAAGATGAACAATTAATATTTGCAATTTTTTCTCTCTCTATAATTCTATATCAATTGATAATGTGATTGTTAGTCTTATTCTAAAAGCAAACAAATTACGTGGAAAATTTGAAGAGTAGAACTCATGGATGATTATCTAGTTTAAAGGGACCCAATTACCCTGGTGTTTGAATCGTTGTAATAAAGTAATTTAGGATTTATTTCAAAAGATGGATTGTATTGATAGGATTTAGCTTCTAGATAGAGTTTATAAGCTAGGGAGATCCATCATAGTCCTAGAAGGTGTTTGATAGATTGGTTTAGAGTTAACTATAGAGGTTAGCTGGTCAAATAAATCAAGATGAACTTTAAATCAAGACAAGCTCTAATCAAGACCAAACTATACATATAAATCAAACTAAGTTTTTAGTCAATATGCATTAGGTTATGGTATTTTATGTCTTCAAAATTGGTTAGTGTCAACTGATACAACCTAGATTTGAATGTTAAAGATCTCCAACAATCACATTTGATCAGTACAAGTGAATTACAGGTTCATTTGGCAGCTAATACACATAAAAATATTTGTAATCCTCCAAAATCTTGCTCAACTACAAAAAGGAAGACCAAGAAGCTTTGAAAGCAAAGGCAAAGGTATATCCTCAGATTTGAAGTTCTCTTAGGTAACTTTCTTCTCAGTAGAGTTAGATTATCATCTATAGAGTAAGGGAAATTCATCTATAGTGTGAGGAAGAGGCATTTACTCGCTCCTTATCACCTTGAGAAAATGTAGTTGTTTCTAAAAAAGAACCATTATTTTGTATTGTATTAAATTGTTCGCTAGAAGCTCTCAAGCATCAATTGGAGCTTGCCCGAGATGACCTAGGTAGGTCGTAGGAAGTGAGCAAATCCCAGCAATTTGCTCGAGTAGAAGTTATCTATTTTAAGGATTTACCCAATCTAGGATGAGCTCTAAATGAAGGATCAACTCAATCAAGGTGAGTCTACTAAAGGAGGTTTCACTGAGTGCTCCGTGACTCATCGCCGTAGCAACATCTCATATTTAGTGTAAAGACCTACTCCATTGTCTCATTTACAAGAATGGTTTAGTGGATTTGAGAGTGACACATTAATGAATTATAAGTCATAAAATAGACAAAAGGTCTGAGCAACCATGTTATATTTTCTTGTTAATGTTTGTATTATTTCCTTATTTATTTCCACTTTATATTTGACACCCTATTTGATCACACATATGTACAATTATATTTAACCATTGTATTCGAGTTTTGTGTTTTACAAGAATCGAAAGAATTTGCACACCATCTATTCACCCCCTCACCCCTCTAGTCAGATCTAACAAATCCATCTTAACCCGCTTCAATGCATATCAAAATATGTCGAGTGTTTGCACTAGATAGTTATAAAATTGTATCATACCAGCAAGGACCAATACTCTGACATGGAATAATATTTTAAACTTTGCCTAAAACCTCGAGCTTGGTATTTTTGTTGATATAAGAAGCTGTCTTCTATTTTTTTCCATCTCAAATTAAAATGCTATGCAGACTTTACATTCTTGATTTCTTTTATTTCCAAAATTTTACCCAGATAAAATCTAGTGTTTCTCAACCTAAAAAAGACAACAAAAAGCCCATGTTTTCTCTAATGAAATTCTTATAATCAAACTAAACAGCTAGGAAATAATAATCAATTTTAACTGCCTATCGTGTGTCAATAAATGAAAATGTGAGTTTATCATGCATCCAAAATGATATTTTTCACTCTGCATAATGATATTGTTTCTATTAAGGTTCTAACTTGAATATTCTATCAAGCATAAGGTCCTGATACTTCTCCAGCTACTAATCTATGTTGTATATGCATGAAAGAATTTCACAGATAACTGACAAAGATAAAAGCATCATGCAGACCACATAAAATATAGTGCTAGAAAATTGTGAACAAATTTGAGAAGAATCACATGCTTTTTGATACGGATTTAAACTACAAATATTGTACAGTAGCAAAAATAACATGACCTTTGCAAAACATGGTCCATTTGTTTATAATGGGGAATTAGTTTGGTGGTAAGCATAAAAAAATATTATAAAAAAAATTGATTAGGAAGGCAATGCTACTTGAAGTAGTTATTTGTGATTGCCCAATAACAAAAGAGCAAATTAATAGGAAAGAAATTCAAATTTCTAAAGTAGCTACATTGAGTACTCGAGCAATGTAGACTCTCATTGAAGTCAAATAAAGAAATAAATGGTCAAGACTAAAGTACCTAATCAAATGCACCATAAGTAAAAACCTAAAATTACAAATATGACCACAGGTGGAAAAATACAGGTAGAATGTATAATAGATGGTTATTAAGGGCTTTCAAAATTAGGAAAAACAGCATGAAAGAGTATTGTTTAATCATGTTATACATGATGTATGAAAAGTGAACAATATCAAAAACAAATCTCACATCATCAACAAGTAAACCCTTGACAAAATGACGGCGAAGATGTTGATAATCAAAATTGTCCATAAAAAGACTCAGAACTTCTGGAGAGCAAATGTCTATGTAGCAATCCTGCAAAAGAATCATTTAATCACTTAAGAAAAAATGGCTAATGCCCCATCAAAAATATCACAAGTAGCACTATAAATCCATTGTCTATTCTGAATATGCAACACTAAAAACATCGTGCCTAGGTACTACAGTTGACCATGATGCAATCTCTGAGGTGACATTTTGCAGGTCCAAAATATGACATTCCATCAGCATTTCAATGAAAACCAACACTGACAAGGTGGTGCCTAGTGCCTCCAGTGAAAAAAGGCACACTCACTCAGATAGACTTTACAAGACCCATGGATTGCACCGAGGTTTAACACACTATTTCAATGCATACGAGCAACGAGATTTATTTGGATCAAATATATTTATCTATAAAAGATAAACATTGCTCAGGAAGAACAATTTTACACTTTTAGGAAAGGAAGATACCAAACAAAAAATTTTCCTTTATAGAAGGAAAAAGAGACTAAAAAATTTTATTATACAGGTTCATTTTTTTTTCTTTCAGCATTTATTACCTATATGATTTTTGCAGTTTGTGTTCTTCTGGTTTCTCATCTTATTTCTCATCTTATCTTTTAGTGCCCATGGTAAACAAGCCTCTGTGCTTTAATGTATTGAGTCAACCTTTTCATATCAACAAATGGAAATGGCATGTTAATTGGCAAAAAAATACCTTTAAAATACTTCCAAAAAAAGTCACGCTATGTGGCTTACTGCCTACATAGCATTATATGTGCCACTTGGGAACAATCTCCACTTTCATAGTCAAAATCATAATATTTATCCTCTTAGTGGATATATGCCCCTGACTTTAATCAGGTTGCTAAAGATGATGTCCAACTAGAGTAGCATAAACATACATATGCAATTATCTTTCACTACCAAACTTTCAGATTGATTGGGACACAAGATGAACCGCTCTAATGGATTGTGGGTGTTTTGACAGGTAAGACTAGTGCATCTATGTGCTCCTAATTACCAGTAAATGTAACAGAATAAGAAACATACGTGAAAAAGAAATAAACAAGAAAATAAGCAAGTTGTGAAAAACAATACCTGCTTATCATTATGCAAATAAACCGAAGTATTGTTGGCTAACAACGCTTTATCAATAGAAATAACCCGCTGAGAAGGATTAACCTTGTCCTCATAGAACATAAGCTCTGTTGTTTGAGGATCAATAGCCATTAGAAGTTCATCAGTGCCAAGCCGAGTTTGATGCGTCAGGTTTGATGGTTTGGAGTGTTTAATGATCATTGTCATAACAGCAAGTGGGTCTTTTTTCCTTCTTTCCTTGTGTTCGTGGAGAGCCTGAGTTAAGTTCATGTTGCTAATTGTGTCCCCACTAATGAGAACAAAGTCCCCACGTATCTAAAAGGAAAAGCAAAGATAAAATAATCAAGATAAAAGACTAAACTTAATCTATACATACAAGATTTTCAGCTTCGATATGGAAAATTATTATCTGTTCCTCATACCAATTAAGATATTCATCATATGAGATTAATACTCCTTTGACACAGCATCCAAAGTCATTTTTATCCACTAAATACAGTTAATTACCCTTTCCAGGATTGCATGTGAAGTTCGATAAACAAATTAAATGAAGACAACTGAAAGTAGGTAGAACAATTAGCCTAGGGCTAAGAAATTAAGTTACATAATTCTAAGTGCAACTAATCTCATGATTTTGTCTTCTAAGGTAAGCCTTATAAGTTAAAACTAACCCCCAAGGGCACTGGACACACTTTGGCACAGCTGGATTTTTTAATCTTTTGTGAAAGATAACTATCTTAGATCTGTCCAATGAGCATCATTCAGGATTTGTATGTTATTGAGACATGAGAGGTAACCGCAGTGCAAGTATGTCTAAAGAAGACATGATGCACATTCCTAGTGTGACAAGCTTGATAAAAACATGATTAATCTGTTAATAGATAGCCAACCACCTATTCATCTAATGGGAGAAATGCCGTTGGATAATTCAAACGTCATCATGTCCATTCATATTGTTATTGAACAAACACTCTTTAATCTTCTTATTCTTCTCCTCGTACTTCAGTATAATTCAACTCTACAAACCTCCGTAGCAAATTGACAAGTTTTTCTCATTCTTAAGAATACATAACATCTCCAGCACTTCATGATTGTTAAATAACAAATTTTTCGGTATTCTGGAAAACTGTTGCAGCCAACAACTTTTCTGACAACAACAAATCGACAGCAAAGTTTTTCATATGCCTTAAGCCATTATTAGGTTAAGATTTCCATTTTTTTTTATTCGTTGAAAAAAAATGGCTCCAACAATAAAAGGTCACAAGGAACAAGCAAGATGCTAAAAAAAATAATATCTAGGATGAAAAATGCAACCAAGCGACAACAGAAACCTCAGTCATAGCATACCACAGATTTTTCATAAATCACACGGAGGGCATCTCCGGCACTAATGGCGTCATGCGACTCGATCGTGGTGATAGAAAACCCGGACGAAGGATTCATCCATTCAGACTCTTTCAAGTAGTCCTTCACCTGCTGTGAGTGGGAGCAGCAGAAGACAAAAACCTCCTCGACACCGACGGAATCGAGCCAAGCAAGAGTGTATTCGATCATGGGAACGTTCGCCAGAGGCAACAACACCTAAATGGCCAATTCAAAAAATGAGGCGAGAACAAAGAGAAACTCTAAGCAGGTTGAGGCTCGGATAGATCCTGGACCGGAAGTACCTTGGGGCGCTCGAGGGTGATGGGGCGGAACTTGAGGTTAAAGCTGTCGGCGAGGAGGACGGCCTGGAGGGGAACGCGAGCCACAACCTCCGAGTCATCGGCGGCGACGGAGGTGGCACCGCGCTGCCCTTTCTTCTGCGCCATCGCACCGCCGCCAGCGAGGAGGGACGAAATCGCGGCGGACACTGGGCTGGGCAAGAACCAACCGAGAGCTGACAGACCGGTCGAGTTGAAGGCAGCGAGCTCGCGAGTTCTCACTGGGACCCACCAGGTTTGACACGGCTCGACCCGGAACGGACGCCGAGTCGCCAGGGAATCGGATTCGGTTCCGTTGATATTTTCGGATTGTTGATGGGACCCGAACCACAAATAAATTCTCGTTCACAACTGCATTAAAAATAATCGTATTACCTATTTATTTGATGAATCTAAATTCTAAATTCTTGGAATTTAGGTCAAAAAAATGGTGTTTCAGATTGCTAGCACCGTGATATAATTAATTTCGATAATTTATAGAAGAATACATCTCAAATTTAAAATTGTTTAAATATATTTTTATAGTTTCATATTTATCAAAGAATACATCTCATTCCTTTTTTACTACTTCTTCTGTCAAATATGGATATTAAGTTGACCAAAAAAAATATAATATTAGGAATTTAAATCTCAGGCTATTGTGTTCCTGAGAATATAATTTTTAGTCCCATTTTTTCGATCAGTTGATATTGTACGTGGTACTAAAAATTTAAATATCAACATCACTGTATTCCTAGGGATATAATTCTCAGCATCATCTTTTTCCTAGGATAGTTTAATATTGTATGTGGTATTGGGAATTTAAATCCCAGGACTACTATGTTCCTGAGAATTTAAATTTCATAACCACTGTTACGAATATAATTCTCAAAGACCATCATTTTTAGACGAGCGATATCAGATGCAGATCAAAATTCAAATTCCAGAATCATTGTATTTCTGAAAATATAATTTTCAACACTACATTTTTTTCGACCAGTTTGATATCTACGTTTGACGGGAGAGATAAAAAAGAAATGAGGTGTGTCCTTTGGTAAATATGAAACTGTGTTTCAACAATTCTAAACTTGAAGTGCATCTTTTGATAAATTATCGAATTAATTTTGAAGATGATCCATTCAATTTTATATATCTTTAATAAAAAGTTAAATAATTTTTAAGCGAAAAATACTCCATCATCAAAATAAATGAAAAAAGTATTCGCAATTTCATGTTGGTGCAGTAGACACCTAAGTCGAACATAAGTTTTGATTATAACAAACGATACAAAGTTAAGCATATATTGTTATCTCATGAGCTAAATTAAGTGTGCAGAAAAGTCTCAACGCTGGAGCTGAAGGCTAGCGACACTCGGAGGAAGCCGCGGTGGTCGGGCGACACTCAAGAGACTTCGAAGGGAGCCGAAGGAATTGAGTGGAAGACCGGAAGCAAAAGCAACACGTAAGTACTGAGGTAAGCTCGTGTGTGCGAGCGTAAGTAAGGTCGTATCCTCTTTACGGGGATGATCTTAAGCGTAGATCCGACCAAAGACTTCTTATAGATGGTCTAGGTCGAGATCGGATGGTCGACGACCATCGAAATTATGTTTTTGTTGAGCTAACCTTGCATTGCAGCTAGCATCACGATCGCCACTGAGGACTTGGCTGCGTCAATGCCGATCGGCTGAAGGTCGAATCGATCGATAGTCGCATCACCGATCGATCGGATGATGATGACCATCGATCACGTCAAAGGATCAGCCTCGAGTAGTCAAGAGTTATCACCATTTTTCAAGGGGTTTTGTGCCCATTTGTGATTGGCTAAAGACCCATTCGATGAGGGGCTCAAAGGTTATAAAAGGAGGGTCAAACCTAGGATTTTGAATCAATTAAAAAGCTTCCAAGTGCTTCCGATACGCTCCGACTCTCCGACATCCCTACGACGAAGCGCTGCCGAGACGACGACTAGAGCTTCAACCTTCAACCTTTAAAGTCGTCGGTAACGAAAGTTCTAAATTGTATTTCAGTTTATTCCTTTTAGTAAAGCTTTCATTATAACGAGGAGAGGGGGAGTGTCCTTCTACCTCGGGCTTTTTGTATCTGTCTAACTCCTACCTCCAACGAGGAGGAGTTCTTTAGTAGTTGCCCTCGTCGTGGTCAAGGACCACTAGGGCCTTAAAGTAGTAGCCTTCGACTCTGAGAACCAAGTAAATCTTGTGTCTATTGTCTCCTTTACTTTTTGTTTTGTTGATCTTTCCACTGCTTATAAGTTTTTTTTAAAACGATTCAGATTTAAAAAGTTTCTATCTATTCACCCCCTCTAGCGATCCGATCGATCCAACAATTGGTATCGTGAGTCGGGGTTGCTAAGATTTGGTGAAACCACCAATCTAGCCTTTTTTACAGATTTATTTTTTCTTTTAATTCTGTTTTTTTATTTTATTTCGCTTTGTTAAGTTTCTCTCCCGCACTACTAATCCAAGACGCGAGTCTTGGTACTTGCTTTCTTGTTTTTGTTATTGCTAGTTTCTTCTCTTCGTCTCCTTCGGTCTTTTGTTCTAATGGCCCATCTCGAGGGTTTTAGCACCGTCCGACCTCCGCTTTACAACGGAGATGACTTCGTTATTGGAAGGGTGGATGGAATGCTTTCTCAAAACCCAAATCGAGATGTGGATCATAATCCAAACGGGTTTCACACTTCCACTAATGAAGTGGGTGACTCCTTGGATTATGATCAATGGACCATTGCAACAAACGACAAGTCGGCCGACGCCAAGGCAACACAAATCCTCAATGCGGCCTATCCAAGGAGGAGCTAAATCGCGTCGGCCCCTTCATAAGCGCAAAGGATCTTTGGACGAAACTAATCGAGTTACACGAAGGATCGGATCAAGCTAAGGTTTGCAAACGTGATTTGTTGTTCAATAAATTGTACACACTAAAAATGCAGGAACACGAGTCCGCGACGCAACTCCACGCCCGTGTCCAAGACATAGTCAACAACCTACACGCATCAGCAAAAGGTCGAAACCGCGACCTTATAAGGTATGTTCTAAACTCGTTCGAGGACTACCTTGTGGGCATCCATGGTCGATGCCTACAAGGTCTCTAAGGATCTTTCTAAAATTAGGTTAGATGAACTCTTTTCCGATTTCGAATTACATGAGCAGTCCAACTCGGAACCCGAGAGGGGTATAGCCTTGTTTGCAGGTTCAAAGAAGAAGAAAATCGCAAGCAAGCCACCACCAACCGAGGAGGAAGACGAGTCCGAAGAAGAAGTTGACTCAGAATGAATCTAGCTCGAAGGATAGCCAAGGGACGAAAGAGAACCACGACTCGACCCAACCAAGGTAAGCCTAAAAGTTCTAATATTAGGTGTTATGAGTGTAACAGGTTTGGACATATCAAGTCCGAGTGCCCCAAGCTCAACCACCGAGCACCTAAGCACAAGAAGGCCCTCAACGCGACATGGGAAGAAGCGTCATCCGAAGAAGACGAAGACCACGTCTTCATGGCAAGATCGATTGAGTCAGACACGGAGACCGAACCTGAACTTGAGTCGGAACCTGAGGATGACTCGGACTACGAAGCTACCTTCAAGTCAAGCCACGGATACGCATCCGGTTCAAAAGATACCCTTAAAGTAAGTCGGACTTTATTTAATACTTTACATAATACAGTTAGATTTTTGTCTAGGAAGTTAGCTAAGTCCGAGTCCAAGGTCGAGACCCTGGTTGAGGAGGTCAAACTCCTCAAACACAAGGTCTCCCTAACCTCTTCGACTAGTCGAGTTCAAGAGAAGGACTCAACTCGGGTTGAAAAACTCGAAGTTGAGAACTCACTCTTGAAAAGTCAAGTCAAAGATCTTAGGAACACGTTGGAAAGGTTCACTTCGGGATCCAAAGGACTTGACCTTCTACTTGGATCTCAAAGGGCCGTGTACAACAAGGTTGGACTAGGGTTTAACTCAAACACGACTAATAGGTCGTATATGTCGATTGTAAGTCGACATAGGAAACATGTCCAAGCATGGGTCCCTAAGAATCTTTTGATTTCAACTCTAGGATCCAACCCGTACTGGATTCCCAAGGACCAAATCCACTATGTGGATAGACCGAACCGATTCAACAGTCTAAGGGGAGCCAGTACAAAACATGGTTGTGCTTTAACTTAGAAATTGCATGTTTTAACTTAGAAAGTTTGTGCTTTAAATTAGAAATTGCATGTTTTAACTTAGAAAGTTTATGCTTTAACTTAGAAAGTTTGTGCTTTAAAACTTGTGAACTCACTTAGAACACGAACATAACCAACTAAAATTCTTCGAAAAGATTGAGCCTCGGGGAGCCTCTTTTCAAAAACATAACCAACTAAAATTCTTCGAAAAGATTGAGCCTCGGGGAGCATCTTTTCAAAAACATAACCAACTTCGAAAAGATTGAGCCTCGGGGAGCCTCTTTTCAAAAATAACCAGTTAGACTAGGAATAGTCTTAGGTGAGTCAAGTCATCTTTTTCTTGAAAATGGCTTTGTCTAAGGAAGTGATCGATGATCCGATAAAAGAAGGCCCCTGTGCCTCGCCACGACCTGGAAGTCATGATCTTGAAAAGGTAAACTTGACAAGCCTAGGGTTAAATCCAAATCTAACATAAAATTACTTGAACCTAAATCCACTTAATCAACTTAATTGGAATTCATCTCACAAAAACCACATAAGTATAACATGCTTGATCATATAGACACAGGTGTGATGACCTAGATTTAAAAACTTACAACTTTTTTTTAAAAAAAATTATAAAAAATCTAACATCCAATCCAACCACCTTGTGTGTAGGATCAATGGATGTTGGACAGCGGTTGCTCCCGACACATGACCGGGGATCAACTCAAATTCACAAAGCTTCGATTCAAACGACAAGGATCGGTAGCCTTTGGGAATAACGACAAGCTCAAAATCATCGGATCAGGTGATATCGAGCTTAACTCGAATTTTGTTATTAAAAATGTATTACTTGTAGAGAATTTTGAATATAACCTGCTTAGCGTAAGCCAATTATGTGACAATAACTATAAGGTCGTATTTTTAGAAAATGAATGTGTAATTAAAACAAATAAAACAGCTAAAACAATACTCAAAGGAACTAGGTCAAATAACATTTACACAATTAACTTAATCAAATCCTCAGCCAAATGTCTTATGACACAGGAAGAGGAATCATGGTTGTGGCACCGACGACTCTGGCCACTGCACCCAAGACTCGCCCACAAGATGAGTCGAGTGGCTTAGTCAGAGGCTTACCCAACCTCAACAACTTGGTTAATAAAATCTGTAATGCTTGTCAACAAGGAAAACAACCTAGGACACAACACAAGTTAACTAACCAAGAACGAACCTCAAGTGTACTTGAGCTCCTGCATATGGATCTATTCGATTCACATGGAGCCAAGTCACTCAATAAGTCAATATTTGCTTAGTCATAATTGACGACTACTCCTAGGTTCATCAAACATAAAAATGATACCCTAGATCAATTAATCAATCTATTCAAATTAATCGAGAATCAAAAAGACCTTAAGGTTAAAAGACTTGAAGCGATCATGGTGGTGAATTCAAAATCAAAGGTTCACCGACTCAGAACCTAAACGGATACCACCATGAATTCTCTTGCCCTAGGACCCTCAAAGAAATGGCCTAGTGGAAGCGGAAAAACCGAACTCTACAAGAAGCGCTAGGACCATGTTGAATGAATACGACCTACCCGATAGGTTTTGGCGAAGCGTAGTGAGTACCAAAATAGGATCCTTATGGTAAAAGGCACCTTAAGACCTCGTGACGAGATTTATCACGATAAAATACCTAACATCAAGTACTTTAGGGTATTTGGGTGTAAGGTACATATCCTAAACACTAAGGATTACCTAGGGAAATTTACATCCAAACCACCAGAATCTTTCTAGGATACTCGACTACAAGTCGAGCTTATAGAGTATATAACCGACACCCTTAGAGTCGAGACTATCAATGTAGTATTTGATGAAGTACCCGAACCTACAAAACCCTTATTGACCCCAAGTGTTGAGCCCACTGATACCAAACTCATCTCCGACCCTGAGATCGAGTCTAATCCACATCAACCAACTTCTCTTGTCGACCAAGTGACAAGTGATCCAAGTCAAACTAGTGTTCAACCAAGTCACCCCATTGATCAAGCATTAGTTGATACAAACCCAACCCAATCTAGGATTCAGACTAACAACCCTATCGATCAAGTGATAGGAGATCCTAATCTAGGAGTTCGAACTAGAGCATCCTATAGGAACCTTAGTCAAATTTCCTTAATTTCAAAGATAGAACCCAAATCAATTGAACAAGCTCTTCTTGATCCCGATTGGATTATTGCAATGCAAGAAAAGCTAGCTCAATTTACTAGGAATGAAGTGTGGGAATTAGTACCACCACCTAAAGACAAAACGATAATTGGAACAAGGTGGGTGTTTCGAAATAAGCTTGATGATATAGGTGAAGTAGTTAGAAACAAGGCTAGGTTAGTCGCCAAAGGGTTTAGCCAAGTCGAAGGCTTAGATTACGACGAAACCTATGCCCCAGTAGCTAGACTCGAATCCATTCGAATGTTGCTAGCTTATGCCGCACATCGAGGATTTAAGCTGTTTCAAATGGATGTTAAGTCGGCATTCCTAAATGGATACATTAAAGAAGAAGTTTATGTTAGCCAACCCCGGATTCAAAATCTAGATAAACCCGACCATGTTCTAAAACTTAAGAAAGCTCTCTATGGACTTAAACAAGCTCCTCGAGCTTGGTACGAGAGACTTTCAATCCATCTTAAGTCAAAAGGGTTTAACCAAGGCTTAGTTGACCCAACTCTCTTCGTAAAAACCTTAGGTAAAGAAATATTCATAGCTCAAATTTACGTAGACGATATAATTTTTGGAACCTCTAACTCAGCCTTACTAAACGAGTTCGTTTCACTCATAGAAAGTGAGTTCGAAATGAACTTGGTAGGCGAGTTAAGTTTCCTTTTAGGTCTATAAATTAAACAAACTAAGGATGATATATACCTATATCAACAGAAATACACTAAGGAGTTAATTAAAAGATTTGGAATGCAAGACGCTAAGATAATAAACACCCCAATGGCGATTAATGTTAACATAGGAGAAGACCCTAAAAGTAAGTCCATTGACTTAAAGTACTATAGGAGCGCGATAGGAAGTCTCCTATACTTAACTGCGAGTCGACCCGACATCCTATTTGCAGTAAGTATGTGCGTCAGGTTTCAAACCTGTGCTAAGGAGTCTCACCTAACCCTAGTTAAGCGTATCCTTAGATATCTTAAGGGTACACTTAACGTTGGTATTTTGTACCCGAGATCTATGGAGTTCGAACTAATCGGCTACTCCGATTCGGATTATGCCGGTAGTAAGCTCGATAGAAAAAGTACGAGTGGTTGTTGTCAACTTCTCGGCTCGAGTCTAGTGAGTTGGTGCAGTAGGAAGCAACACTGTGTTGCTTTATCTACCACCGAAGCCGAATACATCGCGATGGGTGAGTGTGTCACGCAGCTTCTTTGGATGAAGCACACCCTCCGCGACTTTAAGTTAGATTTTACGAATACTAAACTTCATGTAGATAACATTAGTTCAATTAATCTTACAAAGAATCCAATATGTCACTCTAGGACCAAACATATAGAGGTCAAATACCATTTCATTTGAGAACATGTGGCCAACGGAGCAATACAACTCGATTACGTCGAATCGAAGTCTAACTTAGCAGACCTATTTACTAAACCCCTACCCGAAGCCGAATTTAGTCTATTAAGACGAAAATTGGGCATGTGCGTAATAGAATAGGTACATGCAAATTATATGTTCTTACTACTATTTCTTTAATTTCATTTTTATGGAACTAGCATAGGACATACCTTAGATATCATGCACCTATAGATTTAAGGAGCGATATCTCACAACACATAGGACTAATGTGTTTGTGTACTTAGCCACGTAGATGGGCGTGAGATGTTAGGACCTTACTCCTGGTTCCATATGTAGAGCTAGTGCATCGCTATGAACCACGGAGTATAATCATACATACTAACCGACTCTGACCAGGACTGGTTGATCTTACATATCAATCAAGCTAAATATGAGTCGAACATTTTATAGATGAGCTTATTTTCAGTATATTATTTTTTTTATAAAAAATGGGGAACATGCTTGGACTTTAAATTTAACACTTATTTTGTTTTCCACACACCCCTTACTCTTTTCGATATACGGCAAAAGGGGGAGAAAAAGGCCAAAGTTAAGGGGTCAAAATTTTTTTTTAACTTAACTCTTACTTCATATTTAAAGAAAAAGTTAAAACTTAGTTAACTTTTACCAAAAGGCCAAAGAATTCTTAACTTAAACTTATTTTTTAAACTTTATGTCGTTAATGTTTTACTTAAGGGGGAGAAAGGGCTTAACTAAAACGTTTTACTAAGGCCAACTTTAAGTAATATTAATTACTTAAAGCAACCCTCAAGGGGGAGGATTAAGGTCTTTCTTCAAGACTCACCCTCAGTCAAGGGGAGTACTTGAAGAAAATCCTTACTACTACAACTTAATCTTCATATTTTTTGTTTCTCATACACATTATTACTCTTCATGCTTGCTGTTTACTTAACTTTGTATGTGGGTTTGCCATAAATCAAAAAGGGGGAGATTGTTGGTGCAGTAGGCACCTAAGTCGAACCTAAGTTTTGATTATAGCAAACGATACAAAGTTAAGCATATATTGTTATCTCATGAGCTAAATCAAGTGTGCAGAAAAGTCTCAACACTGGAGCTGAAGGCTAGCGACACTCGGAGGAAGCCGCGGTGGTCGGGCGACACTCAAGAGACTTCGGAGGGAGCCGAAGGAATTGAGTGGAAGGCCGGAAGCAAAAGCAACACATAAGTACTGAGGTAAGCTCGTGTGTGCGAGCGTAAGTAAGGTCGTATCCTCTTTACGGGGATGATCTTAAGCGTAGATCCGACCAAAGACTTCTTATAGATGGTCTAGGTCGAGATCGGATGGTCGACGACCATCGAAATTATGTTTTTGTTGAGCTAACCTTGCCTTGCAGCTAGCATCAGTCGACTGCCAGCTTGGAGGACTCGACTGCCGTCAAGCATTGATCGAAGGTCGTCAGCAATCGATCGATGTTTGCCATCATCGATCCGATGATGACCATCGATCATTCTTGGTCGAAGGATCGACCTCGAGTAGTCAAGAGTTATCACCATTTTTCAAGGGTTTTGTGCCCATTTGTGATTGGCTAAAGACCCATTCGATGAGGGCTCAAAGGCTATAAAGGAGAGCCAAACCTAGGGTTTTGAATCAATTAAAAGCTTCCAAGTGCTTCCGATCGCTCCGACTCTCCGACATCCCTACGACGGCACCGCGAGACGACGACTAGAGCTTCAACCTCCAACCTTTAAAGTCGTCGGTAACGAAAGTTCTAAATTGTATTTCAGTTTATTCCTTTTAGTAAAGCTTTCATTATAACGAGGAGAGGGGGAGTGTCCTTCTACCTCGGGCTTTTTGTATCCGTCTAACTCCTACCTCCAACGAGGAGGAGTTCTTTAGTAGTTTGCCCTCCGTACGTGGTCAAGGACCACTAGGGCCTTGGAGTAGTAGCCTTCGGCTACGAACCAAGTAAATCTTTTGTGTCTATTGTCTCCTTTACTTTTTGTTTTGTTTATCTTTCCGCTGCATATAAGTTTTTTTTTTTTAAAACGAATTCGTACTAAAAAGTTTCTATCGCTATTCACCCCCCCCTCTAGCGATCCGATCGATCCAACATTTCACAGTTAAGTTCGGCTACACGATCAAGTCATTTCTATAAAATAGATTTGATGTCGAAAATATACTCATCTGATAAAATAAACTCTCAATTCGTATTCGACTCAGAGTCATATGTTTAATTTTTTTTTTCAAAAAATCAAAGTTGAATTTATCTAGACAATCAAATATGTGAAATATTATTTCGTTTTCTCTGTTGCACCGTACCTCACGTGGGCTAAGATATTATTTTTCTATGATAATGCGGTCAGATTTTAGATAAATTCAGGCAGTATTTGGTTTGAGTGTATTTTCCATTTTCAGTGTGTTTTATATTTTCTAGAAAATAATTTTTAAACGTTTTCTATTTTTTAACCAAATAATATCTCATTTTCTAAAAAATGAATATAAAGAATATCAACTAAACAATATTTTTCATATTTTATTATTTTCTCATAAAATAAAAATACGTAACCAAACGCTACCTCATTCACTACAAAAAAACTATTTTTTGGCAACGAAATTTAGCAACGAATTATTTTCGTTGCAAATCTGCAACTAATATAGCGACGAATTTTAAGTTTCGTCGCAAATTTGCGACGAAATTTATTTCGTCGCAAAATTTAGCGACGAATTCAGAATTCGATGCAAAATTGCAACGAATCCACGTATTCGTTGCAATTATTTGCAACGAATAAAGGATTCGTTGCTAAATTTAGCAACGAATCATGTATTCGTTGCTAAATTTAGCAACAAATCCTGTATTCGTTGCTAAATTTAACAAGCGAATCTGGATTCGTTGCTAAAATTACAACGAATCGATGGATTAGATTGCAAAGTTAATATTAATATAAAAAAAATTAACGTTTTAAAAACGTTAAATTTTCTTTTTTAAAATTTAGGAACGAATACTATGATTCGTTGCTAAATTTAGCAACGAATCATAGGATTCGTTGCAAAGTTAATATTAATATAAAAAAAAATTAACGTTTTAAAAACTTTAAATTTTCTTTTTTAAAATTTAGGAACGAATACTATTATTCGTTGCTAAATTTAGCAACGAATCCAGGATTCGTTGCTAATTTGCAACGAATCCTGGATTCGTTGCAAATTAACAGCGAATCCTAGATTCGTTGTTAAATTAGCAACGAATCCAGATTAGATTGCTAAATTTAGCAACGAATCCAGATTCGTGCACTTGCAAACGAATCCTGTATTCGTTGCAAATTTTATATTAATATTAAAAAAAAATTAACGTTCTAAAAACTTTAAAAATTTTTTTAAAATTTTGCAACGAATCCAGGATTCGTTGCAAAATTAACGACGAATTCCACGATTCATTGCAAAATTTAATAAACTTACCCCGCCCTAATTTTTTCCCATCTTCTCGCGCACGATCGACCCCTAACCTTTCCCCTCCACGCCGCCGGTCTTCCCCTCGCCCACACGCTGCGTTCGACCACGACCCGCCCTTGTCGTGGCCTTGGCCGAAGACCGATTCGAGCCGCCACCCGAGGCCCGACAATGTGACTAGGTCGACCGACGACGCCGACGACGCCGCCGCACCCCACCGACGGCCGCGAGGTTGCTTGGCGGCCTCGTCGGCCAGCGTGGGCCCCTGACGCGAGCGGCCAGCGCGCCATGAACGAATTTATGGATTTGTTGCAAAATATTCACAACGAATCACATTCGTTGCAAACTTTAAAATTTATAAAAAAATATATTAAAAAAATAAGTTAACGTTTTCAAATGTTTATTTTTTTTTAAAAAAATATTTGCAACGAATCTTTGAATCCGTTGCAAATTTGCTACGAATCCTCTAATTCGTTGCAAAAGTGCAACGAATAATAGATTCGTTGCAAATGCTCTGCAACGAATCCTCAAATTCGTTGCAAAAATTTTTTAAAAAAAAAATAAAAAAATTAGTTAACGTTTTCGAAATGTTTTAAATTTTTTTTTTAAAATATTTGCAACGAATCTTTGGATTCGTTGCAAATTTGCAACGAATCCAAAGATTCGTTGCAAATTTGCAACGAATCCAAAGATTCGTTGCAAAGTTAGGCTTTTTTTCCGCCCGATGCCCTAATCCCTGCCACAAGTCCTCGATCGCGAGCCTCCGCCGCCGCCGGCCTTTCAGCGTCCGCGCACGAGAGCCTCCGCCGCCGCCCTTTCAGCGTCCGCGGGCGAGAGCCTCCGCCGCCGCCCTTTCAGCGTCCGCGCCCGAGAGCCAGTCGTCCGCGAGACGCCGTCCGGCCACGAACCGCCGTCCGGCCGCGAGCCCGGCAGCTTGGCCGTCCGGCCGCTATCCCCTCGGTGGCCCGCGTGCCCCCCACAGCCGCGAGCCAGGCGCCGTCCGGCCGCGAGGTCGCCAGCGCCCCCGAGCCCGCCGCCTACCGCGAGCCCGCGGCGCCGCGAGCCAGCCGTGACCTCCGCCCGCGTGCCGCCCAGGCTCTGGCCGCGGTCCGGCCGCCCGGCCGCCGAGGCTGCCGACAAGCCGGCGCGCCGCGGCCCGCCTCCGGCTGGCGATCCCACCCCGCCATTGTCGAGACTTTTACTGGGCCATCATGAGCCGGGTAGCGCCATGAGCGCCGGCCTCATCCGGCCACGGCCCCAGCTCGAGCCAGCCGTCCGGCCGCGAGCCGCGGCCGGCAAGCCCGCCGCGCCGCCCGTGGCCGTCCGACGATCCCACCCCGTCCGAGACTTTCAGACCGCGACCGCCGCCCGGCCGCCCACGCGACCACGGCCGCGACCACGCCGCAACATATCTGGAGGTAAACTGCAATTCTCTTTTTTCATTTGTACCAAAAAGTAGCTACATGCGGTCGATGCTGCAACCATACGATTGTTTACATTGGAACTACTTGCACACTTGTGACCAATAACATTTAAGAACAATAAAGTACAAATTGTTACAAACATTCTTTGTTAATACCAAAAGCAATGTCATATGCTGGAGGGGAATATTATTTCTTGTAGCACCCTTGTAAAATCAACCCATAGGGTTTTCTGAAATCCAAATTAAATAATACTTTGTGTATATTAAATATTGATATTAATATTAGTATAATTAATTGTTATACAATTAATTTTATACACCTGGTTTGTTTGATTGCCGTCTCTCAAGTTACTTAACTCCTCTACATGTATGCTTTACATAAGATCTTGAAAATTTCTGTTTTTTTAAATTGAATGCCCTATCCACATGTTTACTCCTGTAACAATTACTGATAGTTTACTAGTTCCAGTAGTACTGGTGTCAAGAAGGTCATGCTACTCGTGAGCTGAAAATAAAGTGATATTGGAGATCAAGGAACACGTTAGGGAAAGGGAAAAATGAACATTAAAGTAATTCTTTAATGTTTATCCTAAAGTAATAAAAGTCCTCTGTTTTTTATAGTGAATTTCTTTTTCTCTATGCTAGTCTTTCTTCGTCTCTGTTTAAATATTGTTAAACATAGTGAATTCATATGTGAACTAAGTGTATATTCGTATTATTGTAATTTCTAGGAGTTGATAATATTATAATTGATTGAAAACAGACAAAATGCGGCGTGAAAGGAGTTGGATGTATAATAGGAATTTACCTGAACGTCAGGGTTTAACTGATGAATTTATGAGTGGGTTGCAAGAGTTTTTAAATTTCGCAGCTAGTAATGTTGAGTTTATGGATGGTAATCAGATAAGGTGTCCGTGCAGAAAGTGTCAGAATGGTAGATTTTTACCGTCTAGCAAAGTTTCAGAGCATCTTTGTAGATTTGGATTTGTTGCAAATTACTATAACTGGACATGTCATGGTGAACCATTTATGTCTGAAGTTTATGATAGACACAACACACAAGTCTCTAGGGATCAAAGTGATTATAATCAATTAAATCCATATCGAGAGGATGATATATGATGTAGCGGGCCGAATTTGATTCCCCGATCACAAGGTGCAACTTGAGTTGTCCTCGATAGTTGAGCAAATGTTTACTAATGCATCACCCTTGGAAGAGGTGCACGTAATGTATATCGGTCGAGAATATGAATAATGAAGCATATCTCAAATTTCGGAGGTGTTGAGTCTGCGGATGCACCTTTATGGGTGGATGTGAGACTCACACTAAACTATCGTTCACCACAAGAATGTTGAATGTCAAGGCAGAGCACAATGTGTCCAAGAGTGTTTTAATAATTTTGTTCAAGCTTTTGAAGAGGCATTGTGCTATTGATAATATCTTGCCCAATGATTTATGCGATATGAAAAAGCGATGAAAGAATTAGGTCTCGGTGGAAAGAATTGATGTGCAGAGATGGTTGTATGTTATATTGGGGAGATGATGCAGATGTGGATGTTTGTAAATTACAGAATCAAGATAGGTACAAGAGCACTAGTAGGAGGCAAGCGACGTAAATCATATAGTCGATTGTTTTATTTGCCTTTAACTCCTAGGTTACAAAGGCTTTATGCATCGAAGACAATTTCTTGAACACATGACTTGGCATGCAAATCATCGAGCGAAGAGGGACTAATGTGTCATCCATCGATGCGAGGCGTGGAAAAATTTTGATAGAACATATCCCGATTTTGCGAAGGAGACTAAATATTAGGTTAGGTCTCTGTCTTGTGGATTGCTCCATTTAAATCAGAAGACACTATTCTTGTTGGCCGATTATATTAACTCCGTATAATCTTCCGCTGGGATGTGCATGAAAACACCGTATATGTTTTTAACATTGGTTGTGCACTGCCCAAAAATCCGAAGAAGTTAATAGATGTTTATATGCAACCATTGATTGCGAGCTAAAACAACTATGGGATGAAGGTTTTCCTACATCACGACGTTCATACTAATCGGATGTTTGTAATGAAGGTTTGCTCTTCTTTGGACCATTAATGACTTTCCGACATGGTATGCTATCGTATCGGGTTGGATCTTAGGATGCCCAATATGTATGGAGAGATCAAAGTCGATTAGATTGAAGCATGGTAAGAAGCCGAGTTATTTTGATTGTCGCATAATTTTACCACTAAATCATAATTTGGAAGGAATAAAGATGAATTCACTAGGAATCGAATTGAAAGAACACCTCCGCCATTGAGATTGGTGGTCAAGATATTTGGTCTGAGTTCTTCACTTTCCATCTGTTATTGAAAGAGCCACACGATACAACTTATGGATATGGAAGCAACCATAAATGGACCAAACGAAGTATATTTTGGGAGTTACCGTATTGGTTTAGTAATTTGATTCATCATAATCTCGATGTTATGCATATTGAGAAGAATGTTTTTGATAATCTGATAAATACAGTGATGGATATCACCGGAAAAACAAAAGATAATGAATGCAAGAAAAGATATGCGACTCATTTGCAAACGACCCAGCCTTGATGTTGATGAAAATAGTAGAGGACCAAAACCAAAGGCAGTTTATACATTGAATAAGGAACAGAGACGTGTTGTTTGTGAATGGTTGAAGTCATTGAGATTTCCTGATGGCTATGTTTCTAATCTTGGGAGATGTGTCGATATGAAGGAATGCAAATTGATGGGTTTGAAAAGCCATGATTGCCATATATTCATGGAAAGACTTATTCTATTGCCTTTAAAGAACTCTTACCGAATTTATGCAGGGTGCCATTCTGAGTTAAGTATTTTTCTTCATGATATATGCTCACAGTTTTGGGATATTCACACATGGAGAAGTTAGAGAGAGACATTCCAATTATTTTTGCAATTTAGAAAGGATTTTTCACTTTGCATTTTTGATTGATATGGAACATCTTTTGGTTCACTTGCCGTATATGAGGCCAAAGTTGGAGGACCGATTCATTATCGATGGATGTATCCTTTTGAAAGGTATAATTCACATATTCTATATTTCGTTAATATTGCATAAAAATGTTAATTTTTTATATATTCATTTCTAATACAATTTGTTATATTACAATCGATTCTTATATCATTTGAAGAAAAGGTGAAAAATAAGGCACATGTTGAAGCTCTATTGTGAATGCATATATTGTGGAGGAAGTAACAACTTTTGCATCATATTATTTTGAGCCTCACGTTCGGACTCAAAAGAGCGGAAATCGGAAGGAATGATGAAGGTCCCGTCGATCCCAATTTAAATTCTTTCTCAATTTTTAATTATCTTGGTAAGTGGACCCGTAAGCAACGATATATTAATCGATCAAGAATGGCGGGCGGCCGGACATATGTTTTACTTAATTGTCGTAAGTATCGCCATATTTCGAGTTAGTATATATTTCCTATTTCTTCGTCAAGTGTTAATTTGTTTGTGTTATAATACAATTTTTTATTATAGGATTTTCCAAAACTTATACTCTGAAATCCCGACACGTGACTTTGATCACTTCTGCGATCAGGAATTTGCACCTTGGTTCAAATCATATAGCGATTTTAATTACCTCATTTTTGTTTAGACATATCTTAACTTTTAAATAAATATCATTTTCATTTGAGTATAGGTTTATGCTAATCAAACTCACGTTCAGCAAGAATTGCTAATCCATCTATCATGGGGTCCAAAATCAATGGTACGCACTTGGCCAGCATATTTCATAAACGGATATAATTTCCACACTCAAGAATATGGAAATGGAAAGAGTACAATGAATAGTGGAGTATGTGTTCAGTCTTCCAATGATGGAGGTGCAAGCAATGAATTTTATGGTTTGCTGGATGAAATTATAGAGATTGATTATCCCGTCCGTAGATCGAGTTATCTTATTTATGTGTCATTGGTTTGACCAGTGGATGAAGGTGCATCCACAGTATAATTTGGTTGAAGTAAATCATAAAAGATTTTATAAGAGATATGAACCATTTATTTTGGCACAACAAGCGATTCAAGTTTTCTATGCTCCATATCCTAGTTTGGCGTGACAAAAAATGAATGGTGGTGTTTAAAACAAAAGCACGGAAAAAAATTGAAGAGCGGCAAGACATTTGCATATCAACAAGACAAAGTTACAAATATGTTTCATACCGAGGAATATATAATTCCAGCGTTACGAGATCCCAGTGAGTAGTGATAAACGTGGATGCACCTCAAATTGAAGATACAGATGAAGAGGAGCACGGGGACGAGGAGGAGGGCGACGAGGAGGAAGAGGAGGAGGAGACCGAGGATGAGGATACTGATGAGGATGAGGAAGATGATAATGAGGACTTTGAAATTTGACGTCTAGGGTAAGTTTTATATATATAATTTTTGTTTTAAACTATAATTTTACAAATTTTCTTAGCTATTATGTTTATATAATGTCCGATTGTTAAATTTATATCTTTTGTCTCTGTATGTTTTGTATAATTTGTTCTTATAGGTTATCATGGTGAAATCATCGTAGCTTAAGCGCAATGTATCTTTAATATCTTCATTATGCATATTGTAAGTTTTTCATGTTCTTCATTAAGCATAAAAGTTTTATTTTCTTTATTCTAATTTTGTTTTTGGTTGATAGTTTCGCGTGGTGGGCCAGAGGCAGAGTACTAGCGATGGCGAGTGATCCACCGCCAAAGACTATACCTACTTGCCCTCCGATCTTCCCTGGACCTTCACATGATCACCGATTATCTCATTCCCAAGACGCCTTCCCATTCTGATTCACTGTACCCTTGGACACTCCTCCACCGAGAACATCGAAGTCGACCATATATATTTCCTATGGGAGATTCGTAAGTAATATAAGTATTAAAATTTTTAAAATATCTTAATTATTTATTCAAATTTTTTCACTTGATCGTAGGTTTGAAAATTACTGCACATTATTAGATCAATAAAATCGTGAATAACTATTGGAGAGGAGATTCTTTGTCATACTCGAGCACGCCAGGACCTACAAAAGAATTATGGTGGTGCGAGTTTCAGGTATAATTGATTCATTTTATATATTAAATAAGTGATTATATAATCAATTGTTTTATTTCCATCTCAGCGGAGATTTATTTGGGACCCTACTCAAGACTTGGAAGTTAAAAGAATTTTTAAAAAATGTGGCGATCATATCCTGGCATGTATTGAGTCATGCCAAAATCTTTGGAAAAAACCGCTGTGTCACGTCGAGAAAATTGGAGTAAAATCTCCAATTATTGGCATCGGATGAGAGCAAAAAGAAGTCAACAGAATAAATTAAATCAAGCCTGTAATTACGGAGACTTATCCGCAATATATCTTGGCGGATCTATAAATATCGAGGAGCATTCACGTAGATTGGTAATTTTAAATTCTACAATTAGTTTTTAAATTTATTTCAGATTATTATTTTATTTCTAACATTCTTATATTTAGTCTAAGGAATTGGGAAAGGAGCCAATTTATAGATACTTTCGTTGCACTTTCCAAAAAAGATAAGACTTGGAGTGGAGATAGAGCTCGAGCTATTAAGGTTTGAAATAATCTTTAAACTTACTTTATAACTTTAATTACATTAGTTATGTAAATGCTCGATTAAATTTTTAATTTTGTGTAGGAGAGATATGATCGCTATCCTCATCTCGGAGAATTTGAGGAGATGACGGTGATCTTGAGGATCTGAGCCATCTGTTAGTAATAATATGGATTTATGGCTTGGCGAGTGGAGGATCCAAAGGGGAAGGATACTAGGTATGGGTTCTCTGAGCGATCGCATAATGCTCCTCGTAGATCTATTTCTTCTACTCCACCAGCGATGGCGCACGCGGATACACAACTCTTGACCGAGGAGGTTAGCAATTTGAAGGGCATAATACATGAAAGAGATCAACAAATTTTAGCAATACAACATCAAAACTCACAAAGGATCAGAAATGATAGAGATGCGGCGACAACAAGCCTTTCTTATGCGCGTTTACAATTTATACGTCCAAGTCATATTCCTCCGAGTCAAGCGATGATGGTGGCGGCGATGATGATATTGTATGCATGTTTATAATTAGTACCTTTAAAATTATTTAGTTAATTTAGTTTGTTACTCCTTCATTTTTTACATTTTTTATTAGTTCTTTTTATTTTGCTTTAAACAGGAATGATCTATGAAGTCAATCCTTATGGCGGTTGAAAATGCACATCATTGTAAGTCTTTGCATATTTATTTTCGCGTTAATATATAGTTTTTTTTAATGTATGTTACTTTTTGCTGTTTGTTTCTTTTCTAATGCAGTTAGAAGAATGTCTGCGCGCGATTTCTTACTAGATTTTCTTTTTTCACTCATTTGTTTAGATCTTTTGTAAACATTGTTATTTGGATATCATAACTATGTTGATGTTTGAATTTTAGTAGGATATAACTTTTTATTTGGATATCTTTTGTTGGAATGTTGCTTATTATTTTGTTATATTGAATGTGTGTGTGTTTTGGTTGTATTAAAAGTATTTATTTGGATATTAGAACTTATTGTTTTTTTGTTGTGTGTGATCATTTGTATATACGATTGAATATCGAAACGGAATAAATCATTAATTTTTTTAATTTTGCGACAAATTTAGCGAAATATCCCAATTGCTAAATCCGATAAATCTGCTGACGAACTTTGCGGCAATTTAAATTTAAATTTCGTCGCAAATTTGACAAATTAGCAACGAATCCAATCTGCGACAAATTTTGCAACGATTTTGCAGAATTTTCCAACGAAATTATTTCGTCGCAAATATTTAACGCTGCGACAAATTTTGCAACGAAATTTGCGTGAACTTTGCAACAAAATTATTTAAAATGCAAATATTTGCAACGAATTAAATTCGTCGCAAAATTGCGTGAAATTAGCAACGAATCCAATCTGCGACAAATTTTGCAGCGAAATTTGCGGAACTTTGCAACAAAATTATTTCGTCATGCAAATATTTGCAACGAAAAAGAATCGCCAAATATTTTGCAACGAATTTTGCAACGAATTTGGAAGCATCGCAAATTTACCAACGAATTCCTTATTTCCTTGCGAAATTTTTCGACGAAAAAATTTATTCGTCGCAATATTTTGCAACGAATTACAAATTCGTCGCAAATTTGCAACGAATTTGTAAATTCGTTGCAAAATTTAGTGACAATCTGCGACAATTTTGGAAATCGGGTAACTTTTGCAACAAAATTAGGAATAATTTTAAAATTCGTCCCTAATTTTCGTCGCTAAAATTCGTCGCAAAAATTCGTCGCTATTTTTGTCGCTAATATTTGCGACGCTTTTTTCCCAACCAAAAAATGTTTGTCGCTAAATTCGTCGCAAATTTTTTTTGCAACGAATTTTTTTTTAAAATTCGTCGCTAAATTCGTCCCAAATTTCTGTTTTTTTTGTAGTGATTGTTTTTGGTATTTTTCCCAAACAATCTCGAGCACAAAATATTAGATTAATAAAAAAAATTAGCATTTTTTTGTTAACTAGATTTAGAGATACGAGTATATTTATAAAAGAAAATACAGTGTAAAAAAAATGCTAATAAAATAATTTAATATGATTTGGATCTACATTGCATTTACATTTGGTACGTTGTAATCTATCTTGTAATATAATCCAGATTATATTATAAGATTGATTATTTTATTTGTTACCGTTTTAAAATTATAATATAATATAATCTAGATTATAAAAAATACTAAAATTGTATAATCGGATTACGAAGCAAAATCTATGTAATCCGATTACATTCCAAACTGTAATATGAAAAATATCGAATGCACAATAATCGAAGTCAATCGTCGTTGTCCTTTGTCGCCATCGATCGATCGATCGATCATCAACTGGTAGTCGATCGTCATTGTCGTCATCGTCGGTTGTGCCGTCGTCGCTCGCCCATCGCTAGTCGTCACCGTCAGCCGATTTCTACCGTTCTTGTAATGGATATCAAACAAAAAAATATAATTATCTTTATAATCCAAGATCCATATAATTTTTATCCAAATATAATAATATAATCAAGATTATATTATTTTACATTATGAACTTAATTATATTACAAATATGATTATATTATGTCCTATCAAACATAGCTTAAATAATTAGGGAAATCGTTTGTAAAATATCGAAAAAAATAATAATAATAAATAAAGCATGGTTAGAGATTTAATTCAATCTAACCTAGCTTTAAGATTTATGGGTTTAATTTAAGTGGATCTAGATTTGACTTATAGGGTTTAAACCCAAACCCGTTAGTAAAACTCGATTCGTTTACTTCTCTAAACGCTGTCGTTCTTCCGTTTCTCATCGCAACTTAACTTCGAGCGTTCTTCTTCCATTTCTTCCCGAACGCTTCTTCTTCGTCTCCGAAGCGACCAGAGATCGATCCCCTCTCCTGATCGCATTTCGTTTCCTCGTGCTCGCCCTCTCTGTCGCCGAGCCCGCTTATTGCCGCGAGTTGAAGAGGCTGGCATCACGAGCTCCTCCCCAATCTGCCGTTTCTTCTCATCTTCGTCCGATCCAGTTGATTTCCGCGGAGCTCACTGTCGTCGCCGTCCCCGCTCGACGCGGGATCGATTCGCCATCGCCTCTTCTTCTCCGCTGGTCCAACAGCAGCGGGTGCTGACGCCTTTGAACTCGACTCGCCGCCGCCATGCCAATCCCCGCTGCCGCTTGCCTCGCCGCCACGAGAGAGGGTTGTCGTCGGTGTCGATCTCCGTCCCGTGCTCGCTGCGGAGCACCTTCTGAGTCTACCATCCACCTCTCTGCCCTGTGGTTGGTGCTTGGCCGGCGGGAGGGAAGGAAAGCCGACGCTGTTCTCGGTAGAAGATCCGGCTGGAGATCAGTTCAACTCCTTTTCTCCGGGCACTTGTCGATCTAGTCGTGTGAGCCGATCGACGACATTATCGCCGCGATCCAACGCTGTTGCCGCAGGTTACACAGTTCTTTTGTTTTTGCTATTTGGATTTCGATTGTTATTCCCCCATCAGATCAAGCGTAGGAGAGCTTTTGATTTAGATCTCGTGGTTCCATTGGGTTGCAGCAGGTGTTTGGGAAGATGCTTCACAGTCTCTGCCGAAGTTAGGGCAGCAAGGAGTTCGCCGGTGAACAGGGGATCACCGTCGGAATTGGGTAAGTCGAGGCTATCCTTCATCGCTGATCGGAGTTTTGTGATGGTCCCTGATGCTGTGGTGGTTGTTGTTAACTGGATTTGATTTGGAGTTAATTGTTCTTTAGGGATTTGATTGATGGTAGAGGTTGTTAAATCTGTCGTGGAGATCAGTTGGCGGTGAGCATTCCAATGGCAGCTGGGATTTTGGATTTGGTTTCCTTGTGTGTTGTGGTGTTCCGGTGAGTGGATGAAGGCTACCATTGTAGTTCAAGGCCAAGGATTTTGCTGCCAACTTCAAATGGTGGGGTTTCTGGATTGTGCCGGAAAGGAGAGAAATCAAGGCTGATTGGCGGATTTTATACAGTAAGTTGGATTACGAATCGGTGGTAAATTGAAGCAATGGGAGGTTATGTTATGAAATAGATTGTGTTATAACTGTGCAATCGATTGTGCAGGGATATTACTCTTGGATTTAACAAGGGAACTAATCGATAATGAATTGTTCCTACAGATTCTAGTGGAAAAGTGAATCGGTACGAGGAAAGGGATAAGACTTGAGTAGGGTTGTCCCTATTCGATGGTACACTTGGTTCCAAAAATTCACGGAGAGAGAATTGAAGCAAGAATGGGTAAGTCTGGATCTGAATGTTATAAATTTGGTATTTGACTTACAGTTGGTTGAATTATAGTTTATTTGCCTATGTGATGAGTAGAGCTGTTCTATTGGTAAGATTTGGGATTAGGATTGGGTTAGATTCCTTTTCCTACCGATCGTTTATGTTAGTGCTTGAATTTAATTGTGAATGATGATATTTGCAGGACGTGGATACGAGGCAGATCCACGGACGTGAAGATATTATTTCACGGAGCTATTTAGCAGGTAGGTAATTTCCTACCGGTCGGGTAGATGTAATGACTTTCAGATTTAGACATAGATATGAGCATGCTAGGTGTTCATATCATCTTGATCCTGCTCTGTTTATCGTATGCTTGAACTTATCGTTGATATATATGTGTGCTCGATTATTGAAATCACATATTCCCTATTATGATCTAGGAGTTGTAGATGTGATGTAAGTAGGTCTAACTGTTTAGTAGGGTGTAGATGTTAGAGTACGGAGGATGACCTAAATTGTAAATTTGGCAAAAAGGTCCGCTATGGATAAGTATGACCCTAAATGTAGGACTCATTCCATACCTGTATGTTGCACCTTTATTTACCAACCACGGGTTGTGTAAATGGTCAGGTGAGTCGTGGACAGTGTGTCGCTACGGACCGATAGTCCTAGCTTGTCATGATCAGATGAGTATGACTCTCTACAGGATAGAGAGTGTACTGATCAATTGGGTGTGACTCTTTGTTGAACAGAGAGTCTATGGTAGATGTCTGTATGTGAGACAGTACCCTCATGTCATTGCATGCATACTGACGACATCGTCTCCCCTTGGGGTTGAGAGAGAGTCGTCAGTCATCACCTCCTCGAGTTACTTCGGAGAATGGCGGTGTGAGGGCATAACATTTGTTGTGCCGCACTCTACCATTATTGACGATGGTTGTTGGAGTTGCGTGCAGTTGTCCTGGGTGCGTGGCACTCGACCGCTCATTGGTAGTGTCAGTCGGAGTAACCAGCAGCAGAGACCCCCGTTGCGTAGCGAGCTCTTTACGCTCATATGCTACTTGATCATACTGCCCACTCAGTCACTCTATAGTAGTGGTTGGTGTGAGCTGGGACAATTGTCATGTCGTGCCACCTAGGCCACACTGGGGTCGTGGTAGCGAGTAGGGGTGAGCAGGCATGACCATGCATCTTTGCATTCTAAATATCATCTGATTGCTTTGCATATGGTTATATATATATACATACTTGCTCGTATATATATGTATATCCATGGATGATGGTGATTAGTATACATACAGATACAGTCTATATGTATACTCACTTTGATGATGCATTTGTATGTGCTATGCTTGTTGCATTTGTTTGTACATATTCATACATGCTACTGCATTCCCTGTATGGTAGTAGGCTGGTACTTTTATACCTGTTGGTTATTCACGGTGATACCCTTGGGTCATATTCAGGATATTGTGTGATTTAGTACTATTCTTTTATACCTTATGATGTGGTTATATGCCCAAGTTGGATCAGGATAGAGTAGCTGACGGTTAGGTATGTTAGCATCGTTGTTGTTCAGTTTATTTAGTGTATGCATGCATATATACCTTTTATACTGATGTATACCCGTTGTTCGAGTAGATTTAGACTGTTGAATGACATGTAATATTGATATATATATTCATATGTTTTCTCTGATTACTTGCTGAGTTTTACTCACCACCTCCGACCCTGGATTTTTACATCGCCCAGTGCGGGTAGACATCTTTGTGTGACTTGGAGTCTGCGTAAGCCAGATCCATCCCATCTCCGTTTCTCGAGTCTCCCATGAGAGTTATTAGGGTTCCGATTCTACCTCGCCTAAGGCGTACCTATGAGGAGATTCCGTGCTAATTTTTGATCGCAAGGAGCGACGTGAGGAGAACAAAATCACAGGTAATCGCCCAGTCACGACACCTGTGACTCGAGTTTGGCTCGAGTGATGTTTTGATGTGTTTTGATGTTTCGACAAAAACATATGACAATGTAATTGTCATTTGGTAAAGTCCAAGTCTTGAGTAATTGGCATGGAAAGTCCAAGTGGGACACTTGGCATTTGAGAAGTCCAAGCATGGTCTTGGCATGGAAAGTCCAACATGGGGCATTCAAGTCCAAGGATTGATATCATGGCGTAAAGTCCAAGCGTAGTCTTGGCAAAGATAAGTCCAATGGTCATGCAGAAAGTCCAAGCGAGTCTTGGCATGTAAGTCCAATGTGCTCAAGTGTAGACACCGCTAGCATGACATAGCCGAGAAGCACCAAGGCTAGCGCGATGGGATGAACAAGTCATGGATGACTTGAGGGATCCGAGAGGCGTGAGGTCGATGGAGGTGACTAGAAGGCTTAGGTCTAGGCTAAGGTGGTCTAGCAAGTACGGGGAACCATACTTGAGTTAAAACCTCATGTTTGAGGTGTGCCAATGATCGTGCCATGTGGCGGCCGACCGACCAAGTCAACTAGTGTTTGATCGGGTTACGGTAGCGCCGATCGCCATAGGTTGGGCCGATCGATGGCTCGAGCAATGATCGATCGCCGATCACCGATCGGGTGCTCGAGAATTCTCGCCACGTATCGGAGTCGAGACTCGACCGTCGAGTGAGGACTCCATCACGATCGATGGTCACAATCGGGCCGATCGATGGTAGTTCTGTTGGACTTATCCAACGTGGAACTAGCTGTTGTCTCACGACAACAGTGCATCAGTCGACTGATGGTCTCGATCAGTCGACTGATCGACTTTTTCCAGCACAGGTTGAAGCTATATATGGAGCTCGTGGTGGAAGAAAAAGGTATGGTTCTTCGAGGCCGAAGTAGTCGCCGCAACTGTGGTCTCCAAGTGCTACTCGATCAACCAAGTGATCAAGCATTCAAAGAGCATTTGTAAAGTGTTTCCTTACTTGTATTGCTTTGTATTTCACTATATTGCTTGTATTCATTTGATTATTGTTGTAATCATATTGTACGAGGTTTCTCCACCTCCGGATTGTTCCGAGAAGGAGTTATTTGATAGTGGTGTGTGATTGGCATCGCTAGGGCTCATTTGAGCCCGATCCTTGGAGTAGGAACCGTGCGGTTCCGAACCACGTTATATACTCGTGTTAGCGTGTTGTGTTTTCATTATTGTTATTGTATTATCTATATTCCGCTGCGCTAACGAATTTGTAGACACAACCGCGATTGAATTCCATTGACGCTCATCACCCCCCCTCTAGCGCTACAAAGGTCCTAACAAGTGGTATCAGAGCCCGTGGCTCTTCTACGGACTAACCGCCGAGAGTTGAAGAAGCTAGAGGGAAGAATATGGAATTTCAAGAAAAATTGGGTGAAATCGTCAACATCCCACCTTCCTTCAACCGAACATTTTCGATTGGAAAGGTAGAATGCAATATTTTCTAATGACAAATATAGAAAATTGGTTTGCCGTGACTATAGGAGGAGAGGAGAAAACAAATCCTCAAGATGAAGAGATGGACCGAGGAGCAACGGAAAATTCAAGACAACCGCTTAAGGTAACAAAAATGCTAATTGATTTGATACCTAACGATATTTTGTCTAGATTAGGAAGCTATAGGGATGCCAAGGAATTGTGGAACAAATTGATCAAGTTCCAGTAAAATTCGAATCGGTCCAAGAAGATTCGGAAGAGGAGGAGACCGAAGAAGAGAGCTCATCCTCAAGTGAAAGTGAGGAATCGGAGGAAGTGAGGAGTCAACTTCCGGATCGGAAGAGGAAATAGAAGAAGAGGAGAGACCATCTTCTACACCGAGCAACCTCAAGAAGAAGCTTCAACATCCGCCAAGATGAAGAAGCCCAAAGTTCAATTCCGGTCACCACCATCGAACTAGGTAACTCAAGCAATTTAGTTTTAAATAAAAACATATTATGTGCTTTGAGTGTAGGGAGTATGGGCATTACAAGAGCAAATGCCCAAAGAGGATCAAGAAAGCTCCTCCGGCGCCTAAAAGTCAACAAAAGTCAACTGACGGCTTCTCCAAGTCTAAAGAGCAAGGAGCAAGTCATTTGCTTCAAATGTGCAACACTGGGCATTACTGAGTCAATGCCTAGGGGAAGAAGAAGACAAGAAGGAGCATTACAAGTAGGGGGAAGCCACTAAGGCAAACCCTAAGGTATATTTAAATAATGCTCTGCCTAATTTAAGTATTAAAAGCATGCTAGAACTAATTTTAGCAATTGTATGTATCATAAAGAGCATGCTAGAAATAACAAACATATGTGTTTAGGAGCTAAGAATGTTCACCTTAAGAATAAGGAGAAATTTGGGACTAATGTCCCTAGAAAAACAATACCTAAGAAATCTATTAAGAAAATCCAAGAACATCTAGGTTTAATCCAAATGGACTAGGCATTCGCCAAGAAAGTCCAATGCCCAAGAGTTAAATAAAATTCTAAAATTGGGCAATTAGAATTAGAGAACCAAGCCTTGAGGTCAAGGCTTGAGAAACTTGAAAATACCCTAAATAAGATACAAAATCAATCTCAAGGGTCTAATGGTCAAACTCCTAGGTCAAGAAGTCAAAGTCAACATCTAGGACCTAAGAGTCAAAGTCAACCAAGGGCAAGAATGGTTTGGGTCACAAACCTAAGTGCAAGTGACTTACCATAGTGTTCCGTTTGACTATGGGACACTAACTAGGTCTAGGAAGACCACGGTCAATGGGAAAGTCATTCCTATAGTTGACCAAGGTTTGTGCCTAGTGACCAGGTTTGAAGAAACCTAGGATGGCCATCAATAAGGTTGTTAGGAGGCAATCCTAAGTTTAACCTAGGCAAGACCAAAATGACCAAGGCTAATAAGCCTAGGAGGTCATTAGGAAGGTATCTAGGAGGTTATCCTAAGGAATACCTAATGAACCTAGGAGCTCGAATCGATTTTGGATTCCTAAGGCGTGATTGATTCACGCTAAGATGGGTTTAGGGTGTGCCAACCTTGATTGGATGGGTAGTTAACTCAACCATAATAAAGGTGGCACTTTAAGGTTACTTTCAAGGTTATGGTTACTTTGGAAATATCCTTGAGTTTTAATTTCAAAGAATTTTAGGTTGTGTCAATATATATCTTGAAAACATGAAAATCAATAAAATTGACACTATCTAGATTTAGAGGTCATAGTGTGTACTTTTGATTATTGGCACACTTGGGAAGGTCATGTATCAAGAAATGTGTGGTTAAGATGTAAAGGTAATATCTAGAGTGATACTCAAGTGCCACACAACTTGATGTCTTGTATTCACCATGCTTCATATGTTTTACCATATGTTTGCATGAAATGAATGTCTAGGATAGATTACATCTCACAAAACAAGTCTTTTACCTTGATTGTGTATTTCAACACTTAGAAAGGGTGAGATGTTAGGTTTTGGAAATCATTGAATGTTAATGTTTGCAAAAATGAAATAAAACATTAAAATACATGAACAAATACATAAATAAAAGTATAACATCAATACATTCAAGATACAAGATCTAACGTGATAAAATGGAACAATTAAGATGATAAAATCGAGATTTTCGATTTTGAAGCTGAAATCGAGACATCGATCGGCTGTCATTATCGATCGGTGATAACCGTAACCGCGATACGATACGGCCATCACAGTGCTAGCTCCATGACTGATCGATCGACCATCGATCGATCGATGTGGTCCATCGATCGATGGTATCTTATTCACCGAGGCCGAAGGCCATCGATGAGTGCTCGACGAGCGATCAGTGATATGCACATCGCCGATCGATCGTGCAACATCGCCTCGATCGGCCCGATACTCTGAGCGTTGACGAAGGTTCAACAGCGATCAGCCGAGATCGATCGAAACCCGATGCTCCACATTCCTTCGATCTCCGATCGCCGTCTCCGACCCTCTTAGGCAACCTTCCTAAGTCCTAGGTTTGATAAGCATGTCTCTCCCCTTCCTTTGTTTTTGACCTATCTTGGAGCACTAGTTCACGCGATTTAGGGTTTATTGTCTTTGTTCCGTTTAGGGTTCCGGCGGCTGAAGCTTTCCGGCGACTTTTCCGGCGATCCTCAGCAACTCTTGAGTCTTCCCTCCGACACACATGGCGCCTAAGTAACGATTCTTCTTTCCGAGCCCTAATTTTCATTTCCATTACAATGTAGGTTTATCTAATCGCGTATTGTTGCCATTGCATTGCATATCATCACATTACATTCATAATAGGAGAGCCCGTAGGAATGATCCATCCGAGAGTGAATCTCGGTTGTACCAACCTATGTTGGTTAGGTACATAGATAGGAATTTTTTCGATAGGCATTGTAGTGACGTCATGGAACTCATTGCATACTACAATTTGATGAAGATCGTCTTGTGCACGCATCCAATCAATGATGACCTTATTAAGGAATTCTATCAAAACCTTAAAAGGTAGATGGCGGCCCTACATACACTACTCGCGTTGCAAAGCGCGATTTAGAGATTCACTCTGCAATCTGCGGGAGTTTCTCAGTGTAGGCCAAATGATACCTTTATCTTCTACCCTACCATGGACTTTCCCCTACCTGAGCCTTTTGCCCATATCACTATGGAGTCCATGCATGAGCGCATTTTTGGTTATCCACGTCCACCGGCCCAAAACCTATTTTCTATCACTGAGTTGTCTGCACCTGACAATGTCCTTTATAAGGTCATTGTTGGGTGTTTTCACCATTGTCACTCGAGTGCAGCTAAGATTCGGCCTCCCCATCTCTTTCTTCTATATGCCATGCGTCTTGATTAGACATAAACTTTGCATTGAACATCTTCCATTGCATTGTGCACTTCACTTCCCTGGAAAGTGCATATGCCATTTGGACATATCATCACGGCATGGCTCGACTCGTAGGCATTAACATCCATAGGGCTCTGCGGCGCTATCATCTAAGTGTACGATCGATATCGTCTTCTCCTTAGCGGCTTACTGGATGGGCCCAGGCCGAGATGGAGTTGGCGCCACGACCACCCGAAGCGCCGCGAGCACCTCCTCGCCGCCCGAGATGCGAGAGGACGCGAGGATCAGACACCTCGATGAGGATGACAGATGCCGGCAGACACATCGGGCCGTCCATCGATTCGTCGTGGCGGTGGAGTCAGATTTGAGATTATCGTGATCGGTTGACTCGGTGACAGAGTTATTGGCGAGCGAGCGCTTTTGGCACACGTCTCGATAGGATGGAGAGACCAGGCGCATAGAGCGGCATCGGTAGCGATATGCTAGAGATGATGCGGCCTGGACTCGAAGTCGCGACAACCTCCATCGCCACCTCCCGCGGACGATTAGAGGATATCGTTTTTGTAGTTGTCAATGTTTGTAGTAAGATTGAGCTTAGCCAATCTTCTTTTGATTGTAAAGACAAATTTAAGTTTAAATGAAATCCTTATTTCAAAAATCTTGTGTGTATGAATGAATATTTGTATAATTGTATTGCTACCATATGTCATGACATCATGTTTATTCTTAATCATTTTATATGTCATGATTATGCTTTAGAATTAAGGATAAATGTCATGTGTCTTTTAGATCTCATCTTATGCCATGACATCATGATCATTGGCTTTAATAATACTATTATTTATGCCATGATCATACATTCATGCATTAACTTGATTAAAATTGATTTAAGGACTATGGCATGACTTGGAGTCCCGCTTATAAGGGAATCAGTAGAGTTGCTTTAGAAAATGCATAAAACTCTAGATTAGGAGAACAAAACCCACATCTCACATCTAATTGACATGTATGTGTATGTATACACCCTAAATACATGTGAGATGCTAGGATAATAGGTTAGGTTCAAGGTGCATCGGTAGTGCATCTAGATGAACTCAAACTTATTTTAATCATCACCAAAAATCATAAGGAAAGCTAATATACAAGCTATGTATATTTAGCCAATAAATTATGGTCCAAGATAAGGTTTGAAAACATTTTAAAATCATTTTGAAAAACCTTGGTGAAGTCTATCTTTTGATAGCAATCACCATTGATGAAGTTGATACAAAGTAGGGCCAAAACATTGTAAATTTCAATGTTCTTGAACTTTGTACCAATGTCACTATTTAATGGGTAAAATAATTTTCAAACATTTTTCACCCATTGTATTGGTCATAAGTATTATACGATCAAATTTCGTGATTTTTCGATAAACGTATAATTATTTATGATTTTTGAAATTATTTCGATAATCAAAATCGGATTTTGATTATCGATCGACGCTTGGGTGGCAATGATCGGATGGGTATGTGATCGTTATCGACAGAGTCGATCGCTAAGGTTTTGATTTTAGGTTGACAAGGTTTGTTTAACCCATTCAATTCTGAGGAAAGTCCCTAACCACTCCTAACCCGGATATGCTTTGGGAAGCATTATGAAGGGTGAAAATTCATTGGATATGGATTTGGAGAGGTGTTAGGTCAAAGTATCAAATTGAGGTGGTGGAAAGTTCAATGTTGAATTTCCAACCTTAATTTTGATGATTTAGAGTTCCTATTGGCTTAGGGACTCCCGAGGACATTGTTGGTGCAATGGTCAAGGGGGAGCAAGCCTTTAGGGGGAGGTATCCATCTTGGGATGATGGATGTGTTTTTCTCCTTGAAAAGGAGAAGTTATGGGAATGTTATCAATTTGGGAAATTGATGGATTTTTAGAAACCCAATTTGGAAATTGGGAGAGTGATTAGGATTGCCTCTCTCGAGTGATATGGGATTTATCACTAGGAAGACGGTAGACCTCCTAGGTATTTTTGAACCAAGGGGGAGATTGTAAGATCTCATTGGGACATGAGACATTGACCTCCTTGGAGAGAAAACCTTTTTGATGTTAGTCAAAAAGGGGGAGAATGTTTGGGGGAGAACATTTGGGATAATTGGTAAAGGATTTGAGTTAGTATTCTAACTCAACTCGATTATTTGTTGGTTTTGTCAAACATCAAAAAAGGGGAGATTGTTGGTGCAATCGGCCCAGGTCACGATTGACCAGGACTCGAGTTTGGCTCGAGTGATGTTTTGATGTGTTTTGATGTTTCGACAAAAACATATGACAATGTAATTGTCATTTGGTAAAGTCCAAGTCTTGAGTACTTGGCATGGAAAGTCCAAGTGGGACACTTGGCATTTGAGAAGTCCAAGCATGGTCTTGGCATGGAAAGTCCAACATGGGTTGGCATTTGAAGTCCAAGGGGATTGATATTGGCGGCGTAAAGTCCAAGCGTAGTCTTGGCAAGATAAGTCCAATGGTTGGCGGCGTAAAGTCCAAGCGGAGTCTTGGCGGCGTAAGTCCAATGTGCTGCGGTGTAGACACCGTTAGCTAGCCATGAAAGCACTGAAGCACTAAGGCTAGCGCGATGGATGAACAAGTCATGGATGACTTGGAGGGATCCGAGAGGCGTGAGGCTGATGGAGGTGACTAGAAGGCTTAGGTCTAGGCTAAGGGTGGTCTAGCAAGTATGGGGAACCATACTTGAGTTAAAACCTCATGTTTGAGGTGTGCACCGGTGCCATGTGGCAATGACCGGACCAAGTCAACTAGGGTTTGATCGCGGGTTATGGCCTAGCGATCGCCATAGGTTGGCGATCGTGATGAGCTCGAGCGATCGATCGTCGATCGGTCGGTGCTCGAGAATCTCGGCCGAGTCGTCGAGACTCAGGTCGAGTGAGGACTCCATCAGTCGACTGATGGTCACAATCAGTCGACTGATGGTAGTTCCGTTGGACTTATCCAACGTGGAACTAGCCGTTGTCTCACGACAACAGTGGCATCAGTCGACTGATGGTCTCGATCAGTCGACTGATCGACATTTTCCAGCACAGGTTGAAGCTATATATGGATCTCGTGGTGGAAGAAAAAGGTATGGTTCTTTGAGGCGATTTGGGGCGAGTTGCTGCTGCAATTCAGGGTCTCCAAGTGCTACTCGATCAACCAAGTGATCAAGCATTCAAAGAGCATTTGTAAAGTGTTTCCTTTACTTGTATTGCTTTGTATTTCACTATATTGCTTGTATTCATTTGATTATTGTTGTAATCATATTGTACGAGGTTTCTCCACCTCCGGATTGTTCCGAGAAGGAGTTATTTGATAGTGGTGTGTGATTGGCATCGCTAGGGCTCATTTGAGCCCGATCCGTGGAGTAGGAACCGTGCGGTTCCGAACCACGTTATATACTCGTGTTAGCGTGTTGTGTTTTCATTATTGTTATTGTATTATCTATATTCCGCTGCGCTAACGAATTTGTAGACACAACCGCGATTGAATTCCATTGACGCTAATCACCCCCCCTCTAGCGTTACAAAGGTCCTAACAAAAACCATCCGACTCATAAGGTTGATGACATCATCATAGTGATGAGGAGGCTACTTGAGAGCTGGAAGATACTATCCGAGCTCGATATCCTCATTTGTTCACTTGAGGCATATAGTAGTTCAAGAAATTTCTTGAGTTTGGTTCTCGTATTAAAGTACGAAATTTGGGGACCAAATTTTATTAGTGGGGGAGAATGTAAAATACCGAAAAAAAAAATAATAATAAATAAAGCATGGTTAGAGATTTAATTCAATCTAACCTAGCTTTAAGATTTATGGGTTTAATTTAAGTGGATCTAGATTTGACTTATAGGGTTTAAACCCAAACCCGTTAGTAAAACTCGATTCGTTTACTTCTCTAAACGCTGTCGTTCTTCCATTTCTCATCGCAACTTAACTTCGAGCGTTCTTCTTCCATTTCTTCCCGAACGCTTCTTCTTTGTCTTCGAAGCGACCAGAGATCGATCCCCTCTCCCGATCGCATTTCGTTTCCTCATGCTCGCCCTCTCCGTCGTCGAGCCCACTTATTGTGCCCTAAAGCGTCGCCGCTGCGAGTTAAAGAGGTTGGCATCACGAGCTCCTCCCCAATCGGCCGTTTCTTCTCATCTTCGTCCGATCCAGTTGATTTCCGCGGAGCTCACTGTCGTCGCTGTCCCCGCTCGATGCGGGATCGATTCGCCGTCGCCTCTTCTTCTCCGCTGGTCCAACAGCAGCGGGTGCCGACGCCTTTGAACTCGACTCGCCGCCGCCATGCCAATCGCCGCTGCCGCTTGCCTCGCTGCCACGAGAGAGGGCTGTCATCGGTGCCGATCTCCGCCCCGTGCTCGTTGCGGAGCGCCTTCTTCTGAATCTACCATCCACCTCTCTGCCCTGTGGCTGGTGCTTGGCCGGCGGGAGGGAAGGAAAGTCGACGCTGTTCTCGGTAGAAGATCCGGCTGGAGATCAGTTCAACTCCTTTTCTCCGGGCACTTGTCGATCTAGTCGTGTGAGCCAATCGGCGGCATTATCGCCACGATCCAACGCTGTTGCCGCAGGTTACACAGTTCTTTTGTTTTTGCTATTTGGATTTCGATTGTTATTCTCCCATCAGATCAAGCGTAGGAGAGCTTTTGATTTAGATCTCGTGGTTCCATTGGGTTGCAGCAGGTGTTTGGGAAGATGCTTCACAGTCTCTGCCGAAGTTAGGGCAGCAAGGAGTTCGCCGGTGAACAGGGGATCACCGTCGGAATTGGGTAAGTCGAGGCTATCCTTCATCGCTGATCGGAGTTTTGTGATGGTCCCTGATGCTGTGGTGGTTGTTGTTAACTGGATTTGATTTGGAGTTAATTGTTCTTTAGGGATTTGATTGATGGTAGAGGTTGTTAAATCTGCCGTGGAGATCAGATTTGAGCAGAGCTGAGCATTCCGATGGCAGCTGGGATTTTGGATTTGGTTTCCTTGTGTGTTGTGGTGTTCCGGTGAGTGGATGAAGGCTACCATTGTAGTTCAAGGCCAAGGATTTTGCTGCCAACTTCAAATGGTGGGGTTTTATGTCTTAGGAAAGGAGAGAAATCAAGGCTGATTGGCGGATTTTATACAGTAGGTTGGATTACGAATCGGTGGTAAATTGAAGCAATGGGAGGTAAGCTGTGATTGTGTATGTTATGAAATAGATTGTGTTATAACTGTGCAATCGATTGTGCAGGGATATTACTCTTGGATTTAACAAGGGAACTAATCGATAATGAATTGTTCCTACAGATTCTAGTGGAAAAGTGAATCGGTACGAGGAAAGGGATAAGACTTGAGTAGGGTTGTCCCTATTCGATGGTACACTTGGTTCCAAAAATTCACGGAGAGAGAATTGAAGCAAGAATGGGTAAGTCTGGATCTGAATGTTATAAATTTGATATTTGACTTACAGTTGGTTGAATTATAGTTTATTTGCCTATGTGATGAGTAGAGCTGTTCTATTGGTAAGATTTGGGATTAGGATTGGGTTAGATTCCTTTTCCTACCGATCGTTTATGTTAGTGCTTGAATTTAATTGTGAATGATGATATTTGCAAGACGTGGATACGAGACAGATCCACGGACATGAAGATATTATTTCATGGAGCTATTTAGCAGGTAGGTAATTTCCTACCGGTCGGGTAGATGTAATGACTTTCAGATTTAGACATAGATATGAGCATGCTAGGTGTTCATATCATCTTGATCCTGCTCTGTTTATCGTATGCTTGAACTTATCGTTGATATATATGTGTGCTCGATTATTGAAATCACATATTCCCTATTATGATCTAGGAGTTGTAGATGTGATGTAAGTAGGTCTAACTGTTTAGTAGGGTGTAGATGTTAGAGTACGGAGGATGACCTAAATTGTAAATTTGGCAAAAAGGTCCTCTGTGGATAAGTATGACCCTAAATGTAGGACTCATTCCATACTCAGATGTTGCAGACCTTTATTTACCAACCACGGGTTGTGTAAATGGTCGTGAGTCGTGGATGTCGCCACGGACCGATAGTCCTAGCTTGTCATGATCGATGAGTATGACTCTACAGATAGAGAGTATCGATTAATTGGTGTGACTCTGTTGAACAGAGAGTCTATGGTAGATGTCCTATGTGAGAGACTGCCTCTCATGTCATTGCATGCATCGACGACATCGCCTCCCTTGGGATTGAGAGAGAGTCGTCATATCCTCGCCTCCCGTGTTACTTCGAAGAGCGTGTGAGGGCATAGCATTTGTTGTGCCGCACTCTATCATTATTGACGATGGTTGTTGGAGTTGCGTGCAGTTGTCCTGGGTGCGTGACACTCGACCGCTCATTGGTAGTGTCAGTCGGAGTAGCCAGCAGCAGGGACCCCCGTTGCGTAGCGAGCTCTTTACGCTCTTATGCTACTTGATCATACTGCCCACTCGGCCACTCTATAGTAGTGGTTGGTGTGAGTTGGGACAAGTTGTCGTCGTACCACCTAGGCCACTGCAGTCGTGGTAGCAGTAGGGGTGAGCGAGCATGACCATATCTTTGCATTCTCAGTATCATACGGTGCTTTGCATATGGTTATATATATATACATACTTGCTTGTATATATATGTATATCCATGGATGATGGTGATTAGTATACATACAGATACAGTCTATATGTATACTCACTTTGATGATGCATTTGTATGTGCTATGCTTGTTGCATTTGTTTGTACATATTCATACATGGTACTGCATTCCCTGTATGGTAGTAGATTGGTACTTTTATACCTGTTGGTTATTCACGGTGATACCCTTGGGTCATATTCAGGATATTGTGTGATTTAGTACTATTCTTTTATACCCTATGATGTGGTTATATGCCCAGGTTGGATCAGGATAGAGTAGCTGACGGTCAGGTATGTCAGCATCGTTGTTGTTCAGTTTATTTAGTGTATGCATGCATATATACCTTTTATACTGATGTATACCCGTTGTTCGAGTAGATTTAGACTGTTGAATGACATGTAATATTGATATATATATTTACATGTTTTCTCTGATTACCTGCTGAGTTTTACTCACCACCTCCGACCCTGGGTTTTTCTGTCGCCCAGGTAACAGGTAGACGTCTTCGTGACGACTTGGAGCTGCGCCGACCGATCCATCCCATCTCCGTTTTCCGAGTCTCCCGAGGAGTTCGTTTTCTTATGGCTTGAGCTTGTTTATGTGTTTTGGATTTTGGTCCTATGTCATGGACCTTAGTTTATGTATGGACTTCGTCTTTATGTTGTGGACGTTATTTTGGTGTTGATGTTTTATGTACGGTTTTAGTGCTGTGGTCTTGTCAGGTGGAGTACACCTGTATGTTTTTTTGTATATGTTGTTGTGGGT
Organism: Wurfbainia villosa; assembly: GCA_025175895.1. NCBI lineage: Eukaryota > Viridiplantae > Streptophyta > Magnoliopsida > Zingiberales > Zingiberaceae > Wurfbainia > Wurfbainia villosa. The sequence continues at coordinate 101,706,498 of CM045988.1, read as the reverse complement.
ATGTGCTACCGCGTGTTTGATATCTATTTCTTATTATGTTTGATGTGGCCTACTGACTGATTAACCCAAATGTTGCCACGCATGGAGGTGCCGTCCGTTTGATTTTCGGCTCGGCATGCTCTCAGGGTGTGACATCGTTGCTTAATATAAAACTTAAAAGAAATTAATAATGAGTAGAAGAGAAAATGTAAAAGTAAAAAATAATAATGTAAATAGAAATCTATCAATAATTGCCAATTAATTCAAATATCATTGATTTAAGCAACAAAATTGATTTGTCATTATCGAGAACCTTTTCAAAATTGATTTGAATTAATTATTTTTAGTTGACTAGCTCCAATAACTATGATAGTAAATTTATTCTCGAATGGATAATTTTTTTAAATCAGAAGACCTTTTCGTTCATCTTGAATATAATAGAAAATATGTTATTTTGGACCGTGGATTAGCTAGTCAACTTAGTAATTTAAATTGATCAACTCCTTTCTTTAATCGACAAGAGCCAGAGGAGTTTTAATTTTTTTTTTCTAGCTCAATCATAAATTATTTTTCCATATAAATTTTAAAATATCAAATTAAAATTAATTAATTTTAAAAATAAAAATATCACATTAGAAAGATAAATTTTATAATTATTATTATTTTATAAGTTAATAAATCTATTAATTCTAAATTATTTAATTTTTTATTCACCGTCTCTTTTTTTTCATTATTATCTTTTTCTTTTTCCTGCCAAATAAATAAGAAATTCATTGTCCAAAAATAACTTAATTTTTTTCTTATTTAATCAAAAAAAATTATCACCGACAAAAAAAAAAGTGAATGTTAAACACTCGAGAAGTAACCACAAGATAACGAGTGATGATTGCTCATGAGACGGACATTACTTTATTAATTACGTGATAAACAATCGCTTCGTTTGTCGTCACTTCGCCATAATTAGTCGTAATAAAAACTTTCTATTTCTAAGTATAACATTTACAGTTAACTCATAACTTGAATCAACATTTCAGTCGATTGAATATACTTAAAAATCACAATTCAACTCATGATTAAGTTCAAACGTTGACTATATTGGATACTACAGTTCCTTGGTTACATAAATACTAAGATTTCACACCTTTTATATTCGCACCGAGAAAAATCACTTCTTATAACAAGTTTCTTTGCAACAACCCTTTACATTTCAACAGCACAATCAACTCACCTGAGAGGAACCAAAGCCAAGGGCATTTCATCATTGAGCTTAGTCTTTCAACAGAAAGCTGCAAAAGAAATTAAAAAAAAAATGAAAAATTGAGGTATGTCCCTCACAAGTTATGACACAAGATCAACCATTAGCATGCTTGCAATTGATGAAAAAAAGGAATTGTGACCCCACAGAGATTCTAATACGGCGATTTGCTAAACAGTACACATGAAATTTAGAAATATTCAAACAGCATTTTATACTTTCATATTTATCAAATAGCGCACTTAATTCTCTTTTTATCTCTCTCATCAAAAAGATCTGACTATCAGATAATCGAAATTACAAATTGCAGTAGCGATGATGAGATTTGAATTTCAGAGCAATCGCGATGTTGAAATTTGTAATTTCAAAGACACCAGTGGTGTTGAATACAACCGCGCGTAGATTTTGAGATTAATCTCACGCGTTCAAAATTTTATCGTCGTAGATCTTAACGGGAGAGGATAAAAGAAAATTAAGTGTGTTATTTAATAAATATGAAAGTATGAGATGTTATTTAGACAATATGTTTGGTAAATTATCAATTCCATATTGAACAACAGAAGGAAAAAAAAACAATCTCCAAATTCAGAAATGGCCTTTGTCCTATGAACACGACGAATCAATATGCAAGTGAAAATAGGTAAAGCGTGAAAGAATACAAAGAAAGTGTTTCGATCCACTTAGTTATGACAGACCGATTTGATACAAGGCACTAGGCAGAAGTTCTCCAAAACAACCACCATTAATGAATTCCAGGTATTTTGTTGAATGCTGGTACAAAGATAATTAACACTGGCTAGTAATAATCACCGCATGTCGAAGAGGGAGGCTCTTCTTCTATTAGACTATTTATTTATTAGTGTATAATGTATTTCAATAATTAAAGACCAAAAAAGATTAAATGAAACTTAAACAGAATATATATGCTGTTAAAATGGCATACCTCTTGCTGAGGTATGTTGAATAAGCTTCTTTAATTTTTTTTTGGGCTCTTCCTTGTTGCCCAACTGCTTGGAAGATGAGGCAACTTCCTCGATGGTGATTGTATCTGGCTGCTGAAGTAGCTGTGAGATCCTTTGTGCTGATTACTTATTGTTGAAATAAATTAATATAAACTCGTATACTTATGAAAATTATGGAAACATAAATATATCTTAGATGTCGAAGCTACTGAAACTGTTCTGATCATAAACTTCTCGGATCCTCTTGGAACCCTCGCAGTCGGGATGAAAATCACGATGGTTAAATCGAACTTCCATCACAATATCATAACGTCACAACCCTTAAACTCGGTGACGACGATTCCTATTGTTCTACTCAACAAGAAGAGGAATTCTTTAAGCGAAGCACTTCGCACAAGAACAAGAACTCTCGGTTGTTTTCTCGCAATACTCACACACAAGAAACCTTCTCATTTCTTGCTTCACTCGTATACACAATTTTCTTCACACTTAGCCAACTAACCACATTGTCAACCCTTCTTATCATCAAGAAGGTTGCTTTTATAAGCCCCCAGGGCTAGCCCAGTTGGTAAGTGCAAAGGGACAACTCTTAAGTGGGCAAGAGTCAATTTCGGGGGAGGTCATGACTCTGAGCCATCAACAGACCCTCTCCTTTGCATTTGTCACCTGGGTCCTGATTTACCTCCTCCACCGGTAGGGGCAGCCGGAGGGGGCCGCTAATGTGGCGGTTCCACAAAAAGAAGGTTGCTTTTATAAGGGAGGAAAGGAGATGAGAGGAGATGGAGAACATGGGGTAATGGGTACCCATGTTTGTTATATGGCCCACGTGGGCATACAATTAACATCTCCCACTTGCACATGAGGACATATAATGTTTAATCGTCATTAGATCACATCTCATGTGATCCATCACCCTACAGAGCTTTCACACAGAGTTGGACGTCGTGCCATTTGTGAGTACACATGCATAAAAAACTACTCTATACACCTGTTAGGATGATAGAGTAGTCATATTTGTATCATAAGATACAATCTCGATGCACCCTAGATCCAAGATTTATTATGTCCAATCGAACTTCTTTCCTTATCGAAACTATTCCCAGATATTTTTTGATATTATATTCACTAAAATATTTAATCCCTCATCGGATAAACATAAAAGACTAGTTGACGAATATTAAAATCCTAATGTAATGTCAATTGGTCTTTCTTTTCCCAAACTAGAACCTATTATCCATAACTCAACTGCTTTCCTAGACTTGTCCCTCAGACCTCAATTTATCTTCCAAGTCATCAGTAAACAGACTAAAGTAGTAACACTGAATCACGACCTCAAGAAACAGTCGAAAGTAATAAGGGTACAAGAGATCTCTCCCAATGGATCTCGGATCTCACACAGTGAGGCTTGGGGATATTAATTTACTGTCTCAAGTAATAAAGCTCTCACTTTCCCTAGTCGATTTATCACACGCGGTATGAAACACGTGTCATAGTGTTATTCCCCATTTTTCACAAGGGCATATATCAGATTTCTCTAACACTGTGCAGGTATGAGACTCAGTCTACACATAAGGCTCTACCCAAAGATCTCAGAGAGTCTCTCAAAGACATGGATGTGACTAAATCCATGTCTATCACATAATATATATATATATATATATATATATCAAGTGCAATAATATAATTGGACCATAAATGCACATTAAGTCATATATTTCATTAAGCATCATTGTCATTACAGTAAAAGTTGAGAAATTTCATAAAACACTCAAACCTAATGACTCTCTATGTCACACAAAGGACTCTCGTGATAGGTTTGATAAAGGGGTCAACCACCATGCTGTGTTGAAATGTACTTGACAGTCACTTCATTCTTCTCAATGATGTCTCTTACATAATAGTATTGAGTATCTATGTATTTGGTTCTACTATGAAACTTAGGATCCTTTGTGTAAGCGATGACAACTTGATTATCACAATAAATCATCACTGGCCTCCCACTATTCACTACAACCCCTAAGTCATCTAATAGTCTTCTTAGCCAAACACCCTCTTGAACTGCTACTGAGCATGCCATGAACTCAGCCTCCATCGTAGATAAAACAACACATGTTTTCTTCTTGCTGCTCCGAGAGATGGCCCCGCCATTGAGCAAGAAAGCGAAACCTGATGTAGATTTACGCTTATCTAGATCGCCTCCCCAATCGCCATCTGAATATTCCACGATATGCAAATCGCCTCCTCCATAACGCAGAGAGAAGGATGCAGTTCCTTTAAGATATTTGAAAATCCTTTTCACTGTTCTCCAATGACCCCTTTCAGGATTTGCTTGATATCTACATACCAGACCGACTGCATAACATATGTCTAATCTTGTACACAACATGCGTACATTAGACTTCCCACTGCACTTGAGTAAGGTACTTAACTCATTTCCCTTATCTCTTCCTGAGTCTTAGAACACATCATCAAGCTCAAGTCCTCATCTTTAGCGATTGGAGTATCTATGAGATTATAATCACTCATCCCAAAGCGCTCAAGAATTTTCTTAATATATGCCTCTTGTGAAAAAGCTAGAAATCTTCTTGAGCAATCTCTCTGAATTTATACTCCAAGGATGAACTCAACTTCACCCATATCTTTTATGTCGAAAGTGGAAGATAACCACATTTTAACAGTTATCAGATATTTAATATTGCTCCCAGCCAATATTATGTCATCAACATATAATGACAGAATCACAAACGAGTTATTAGATCTTATCAGATAGACACAATGATCCTCCTCTACCATTGTAAAATCATAAGATTTCACCTCCTCGTGAAATCTTAGATACCACCGCCTGGATGATTGCTTAAGGTCATATATCGGCTTTCGAAGTCGACAGACCTCATCTTCTTGACCTATTTGAACAAACCCAAAAGATTGTTCCATGTAGATCTCATCATCGAAACTTCCATTAAGGAAGGCGGTCTTCACGTCCATCTAATGTAGCTCTAGATCTAGACTTGTGACAATCGCTAAAAGTAAACGGATCGAAGTAAACTTAACTACTGGAGAGAAGGTCTCCTCGTAGTCCATGCCCTTTGTCTGAGTGTAACCCTTGGCTACTAGACGAGCTCTATACCTCTCGATCGATCTATCAATCTTCTTCTTGATTTTGAGAATCCACTTGTTCCTAATGACCTTTCTATTCTCAGGTAAGTCAACAAGCTCCCAGACTTTGTTGAATTTCATTGATTTCATTTTATCTTCCATGGCCTTAAATCATTGGTCTTTTACGGAACCCTCGAGAGCCTCTCTCAGAGTCCTCGAATCTTCCTCATCCTTTAGAGTCACAATGAGTGTCTCATTCTCAATTGGAAAATAACGACGAGCTACATTTCCCCGACCACTCCGATGAGAAGAGAGAGCATCCTCACCTTGGGATGGACCACTCCCACTAGGACAAGATCCATCTCAGGGTCTTGAATCCCGCCACTGGGATCTACTGAGCCAATAAGCTCGTTCATCTCATAGAAGGTGAAATCTCGATCGATTTCATTTCTCTTAGGAAAATCATTCTCGAGAAATATGATATCACGAGACTTAATCTCAGTGATAGTCCCGTTCATATGTTCTCCTAGGAACACATATCCTTTGGAGTATTCAGAGTATTTAATAAAGATACACTTCTTTCCTCGTGGGTCTAACTTGTCGTATATATGCGAAGGATCATTAATATACGCGACACAACTCCATGGTCTCAAATGACTAAGGACAGGCTGCCTTCTCGTCCAAAGTTCATATGGGGTACTGACTACAGACTAGTTGGAACACAGTTAAGGACATAAGTTACAGTTAATAATGCATCCCCCAATGGGAGATTGGTAAATTGGCTTGCACCATTATAGATCTTACCATTTTCAAAAGAGTCATATTCCTTCTCTCGGCGACTCCATTCTACTGAGGAGTTGCAAGAATAGTTAGTTGTCGTGTAATGTATTTTTCGAAACAGAGCTCTTTAAACTACTCAGATAAATACTCGTGCCCACGATTGGTTCTAAGAGTTTTCACTCTTAACTCTACCTGTTTTTCAACCTCTCTTATAAACCTCCTGAGGCGCTCCAATGCCTCAAATTTGTGCGAGATCAGATAGACATAATCGAAACGCGTGTAATCATCTATAAGCGTAATAAATACATGACTCTGTTTCGTACTCTCACATTCATGGGTCCGCAAATATCATAATGAACCAACTGCAATGGAATCTCAGCTCTCACTGCTTTGCCAAATGGTTTTCTCTTAGATTTGTCTACTAAGCAAAACTCACATAAGTGTAACTCGACCTTGGTTAGATGGCCTAACACACCACATGTTGCTATCTGACCCATCCTCTCTTGCCCTATGTGGCCAAGTCTACTATGTCATACACTTACATCGTCCACTACATTGTTAGATGCAAAAGCAATAAGAAACGTAGGATAAGGCTCGTGAAATGAAATAAAATTAAGTGTATATAGTCTCTCATGAACTATACCAGAACATATTAAAGAATTGTCATATGAGAGAGAAACTTTAGAGTTTCCTATACAAACATTATATCCTGACTGGTCTAGACTACGAACAGAAATAAGATTTCGCCTAATCTCCGGAGCATACAACACATCATGAAGATACAAGACTTGATTATTTTGCAACATCAACTTGCAAGTGTCAATTTCTCTTACCTCCACGAATGCTCCATTGCCCACATAAAGCCTTCTCGCATGTGGACTAATTCGACGAAAATCTACATAAGCACTCCTATCTCGAGCTACATAGTTTATTGCTCCTGAGTCTATAATCCACAAAGGAGAATAGTTAGTAAACATCACACTTGATGACACATAACTCAAACCATATAAAGAAGAAGTATCTACCTTTCGCTCACGTCATTCGCGTGCAAAATGTCCAAGTTTACCACATACGTAGCATCAGACTTTGTTCTTTACGAGCTCCTTCTTCTTATTTTTTTGTCCCTTCTCATTAGTCTTTGGCTTCTTCTTGCCAGAACCCTTGGTCTTCTTCTCATACTTGCACCGCTTGCGCTTGGTACCTCGGGAGTCCTTACTCGACTCCACAATATTAGCATGTCCTGAAAATGACTTGGTCACCTCTTGTCGCTCCTCCTCGAGTTCACAGTGCCTACTCACATCTGTGAAAGTATGAATACTTTCGGTGTGCATGAGATTAGTATTAACTACCTCCTAGGAGTCAGGCAATGATTGAATCACACCTAATACCTGAAGCTCATTTGATATGGACTCCTCCATATTCTTTAAAGAGGTAATCATACTTGATATATACATTAAATGTTGTTTCATAGTATGATCAGACCTCTTCTTATAAGTAATAAACTTATACGTCAACATCCTCAACTTAGGAGCTAAAGGGGTACCATATTGCTTTCTCAGAGCATTCCAGACCATCAAAGCAGTAGGATAATGTTCATAAATCGGGATTAGCTCATCATGCATGCTGCTAAGAAGAATTATCCTAGCTTTGCCATCCTTCTTCTTCCATGCATGATACATCTCCTGATCCCATCTTGCTTGTGATGTGATACCCTCCTCGGGGTCTACCATCTCGTGCTTAAGAACCTCCCCGAGTTTTTGCTCCTCAAAGACGAACTGAACCTTCCAGTGCTAAATCTCATAATTGTCATTATTCAGTTTGTCTCCCTTCGCAAGATCCATTATGACACTTTTTGTCACAACCATGTATCTGTCACATAGATAAAGAGATTTTAGTAACTATTGATGCTTAATATCTCAACATTTGTGTACCCTACTAATCATCAAAACTCAAAATAACTCGAATATAAATTATATGACGAGTGTATGAATCAACAGACACCATACACCATAACCTAAAATTGCATCTCACCATTCGAATTAAGATACGTTACACAAATAGTCATATTATACTTTCAAAGCAAACCTACATGCCGCCGTGAAAGTTTATACACCACCATATAGTGGTAGCATTTACGATAAGCCTACACACCCCCCATAATGATCCATACATCTCGGAGTTAGACCTCTTCGTTATTTCCGAGACTCTCGACTTAGGTTGAGTTCCATCTGAAAATCCTTCTCGACCTACAGGTTAGATTTTGAATAAACTCAAAATCTCACTCGGTTTTTAAACACTCATCACAACACCTCTATGTGTCAAACAATTCAGTGTAACCCGAGTTTCTCTACGCGTGTCAAACTCTCGAGATCCTCGATGACCTTGAGAACTTAGGACCTTGCATGTACTGAGCTCTCTCAAGTATCGCCGACCACTTTGCCGACTTCTTAAAACACTTCCAAGCTCCACACAACAAGTCCCGAGCTCCACATGCTCTGGCTGAGCAGTTAGTGCTCTTGCTGAGCAGTTAGTGTTTTTGTCGAGCAATTTTTAGGAATCCTGAGCAACCTATAGGAATCCCGAGCACTATGTCGATGAGCACCTTCACGTGCTACGTCAGCTAAGCAACTGTTAGAAATCCCGAGCAACCTATAGGAATCCCGAGCAGTATATAGAAATCCCAACCACTTTCGGGAACTGCTCGAGAACTGCTCGGGAATGCCTGTAACTGCTCGGGAACTACTCGGTAAATAGTTTCCCACTCGGGAACTGCTCGATAAGTTCACTGTTCATCATCTTCTCCGCTGCACACCTGAGCAACAACAATGTTTCACCATTGATGTTTCGGCTCGCGATGCACGACAAGTGTGTCTTACACACGACTGAGAACAATGTGACCGAGCATCTTCCTCATGCTCGCCCTATAGAGCATTGTTCATCGTCTTTGATGAGAATTGTGTTCCGCGACCAGTAGCCTTTTCTGAGTTTTAACTCAAGAAATTCATTGAACGTTATTCCGTTCAATCTGGCTCTGATACCAATATTGAAATAAACTAGCATAAACTTGTATACTTATGAAAATTACGGAAACATAAATATACCATAGATGTCGAAGCTACTGGAACTGCTATGATCAGAAACTTCTTGGATCCTCTCGGAACCCTCGCAGTCGGAATGAAAATCACGATGGTTAAATCAAACTTTCACCACAATATCACAACGTTGCAACCCTTAAACTCGGTGACAACGATTCCTCTTCTTCTACTCAACAAGAAGAGGAGTTCTTTAAGCGAAGCACTTCGCACAAGAACAAGAATTCTTGATTGTCTTCTCGCAACACTCGCACACAAGAAATCTTCTCATTTCTTGCTTCATTTGTGTATAAAATTTCCCACACACTTAGCCAACTAGCCACATAGTCAACCCTTCTTCTCATCAAGAAAATTGTTTTTATAAGGGAGAGGAGAGGAGATGGAGAATATAGGATAATGGGTGATTATCCATTATCCACGTTTGTTATATGTCCCACGTGGGCATACAATTAACACTTATAAACAAAGCTCTGATACAATAGTGATAAGAAAGTCACTTAACATCGACAAATTATTTAATTTGCTCATCAGAAAGCAGTATAACAAGTCATATCAGATCATGCCAGGGAAAACTAATCAAGAAGAAAATCCCAGAAGAAACAATTATTGACTAAACACTTTCATGAGCATAATAGCATAATAAGTGTACAAGTGTCAGTCATTCAATGAAATGATGTGTTTGTAAAGCTGCATCATCGACGCCAAATTAACACTTTCCTCGTACAATCAAGATTATGCAATATTTTAACAAAGAAATGACAGCAACTACATGTTAAATTGTTGATTTACTATACGATCACATGCGAACTTAGTAGTTGAATAGATATGTGTTTCCTATGCCACAGGTGGTGTTACAGAATAAAGACATTCTTATATGTCTAACATGGAGGAGAATCATCATAATCATGTCCAAAGTATTATTAGGATAATCTACGCCGATCTTGTTTGTAATGACCAATCATGTTTGCTTTTAGAAGATAGATTATCGTTCTGCAAGGCAATTAGAAGTAATTTGTAGTATAATCAAGTTACTTTTTACATAAGTAGAGTTCTCAAGAAGTCCCAGATGATTCAGAAGCTAGCAATACTCAGAAAAAAGCATCAAATTGCGGCTCTATATTCCTCGTTTATTGATAGAAGATTTCTCTTAGATTGAAGAAACTAGAATTGAGGATGACTATAGAATTGAAGAAACTATCCATTCTTCCGGGCAGCATCGACTACAACGTCGGTTGATCTAAGGCCAAAATCCTAGACCTCGGTGGTGTCTGTCCGCTGTCAAACGGTTCGATGGATAACAGGATAAGTCAATTCGTCGTAAATCCAATATTTAATAGGGAGAGACGAATCGATCTACAGATTGAAAAATCTCCAATCCAATTCAAGAGCGGGTTGCGAATTAAATGAGTCAATCTGCGGATTTAGGGTCACAAAAATTTAAAAAATATATCTAAAATTATTGAGGTGTTGAAGGCTAAAGACAATGATCAATAAGGCAGATGAAATACCATGATTTAAAAAATAAACATTTAAAGTAACTAAAATCTTATAATTGAGATTCAATTATCGATCTATAACTAAATCTTGATAATATGTAAATGTAAATTTTTATTCCTCTGAATAGAGATTCAATTGAGATTTTATAATCCTTGTAATTATTTGATTTTAATATCATAATATAAAATAATTAGAGTATAAAAAAAATAAGAGTACTTCATTAAATATTCTTTTATTTTTTTTTCTTAATTTCGTTTATACTTTATTGAAATGTATGTATGATAAAAGAAGATTGTGATAATGAAAAATTTATTTTGTTAATATTATAATATTGATAAAAAAACTTATATAATTTTATTTTTAAATATTTATATTTCTCAATCCGTGGATCAATCCGAGTTCATCGTGGGCAGACTCATCTAAATTTACAATTCGCATGAGTCGATCCATTTAGACTCGTCTAAATACTAAGTTATAAAATTTTAATTCGATGTCAATCAGAGACTAACATAACTTTACTCTGTCTGCCCATTTTCTTCTTTGTCCTAGTAGTCTCCTCAAACTGTGGCGTCGAAGGTATCTGAGGCATCTCCGGCATGCTATAGGCCACAACAAATCCTGTTGCTGCTCAAGATGCGGTAACGTCAACTGAGGCATTCGAAGCGAGTGCTGCTCCGGCGGTGGAGGTGGCGGTGGTTGATAGCCAGCCAGCGGCGGAAAGTTCAGCCTCGTCTTCCTGTATGTCACGATCCATTTGGGTGCGGTGCTGCTGGAGGAAACAAATGTAGCCAACGCAGCCGAAGATAGGGTCGCCGATGCGCGCCTCGGCCTCGAACACCAGCGACTCCGTCACCACCTGGAGCTCCTCGACCGGCAAGCTCTGGAGAATCCTCCCGACGCTGTCGCATCCATTAATGCGTCGCACGCAGTCAAAAGAGGCGCAAAGATGAAGCCCGGCGAACATTCGCGGCGCATGTGCTTACACGCCGAGATCGTCTCCCGCTGCTCCATGTCCATCGGAAGGAAGGAAGCAAGGCACCGGAAAGAAGCTCAGCGGTCGCGAGGACCAAAATTGGTCAGATCGAAGCTCAGCGATCGGGAGGACCAGGATTTGTCAGAAACATCGAAGCTCAGCGGTGGGGACGACGACGAGAACGATGAGAGGAGAGGATGGGCGGCGAGAGGCGAGCGCGGGGGGAGGGGAGAGAGAGAATGTAGGATGTGTTTGGGTAAGTTATCATGCACATAACTAAAATGATAGAGAATAAAATATTGTTTGATTTAATAAAAATTTATTTATTTAAAAATTTTAATATATAATTTAATTTAATATTTTATTATATTATTTTTAATTCAACTCTAAGATTTTTTTTACTCTTAAAGACTATTGATATCGACGATGATAATTAGTGATCATCGACGACGATCGAATGTCAACGGAGGCAATGACGAGCGACGACAACGATCAATGATCGATGGGCAATGATTGATGACCGACGGCGAGTGACGAACGATAGACGACCATCAACGATAGACGACGATCGGACGACAACGGAGATGATGGCGAGCAGCGGCGACAATCGGCGACCAAGCGGTGGCGGTGGACGGCGGCGAGCGGTGAGTCGAGTGATCGATGGCCAGATCGGTGCATGGCGATCGGCGACAATCGGCGGCAACCGTCGGCGATGCGACGCGATGGCGATGTTTGACAATTGCCATAAATATATTAGGACGAAATTGAAATTTGATAAGATTTGAAAAATAATTTTAGAAAAAAAAATTTGTTAACTCCTCCCTTAGATAATGTGATTTCAGATTGTATATTTCATTTGTTGATGTGACGGATATATTTTATTAACTGGGAATCATTGATTCTTTAAATCAAATAAGATAGTTATGGATAATCTTATATAGATAATCAAAATTATCCATGATAATCCGGAAACAAATACATCCCTAAGATTTTTGGGGATACCAAGCATTATTAGAAATAGTGATGACTTACATATTTATAGTGTGCTACTTAACAAGCATTCATTTGAGAGCACGCCTCCATTGCATCATCATCATCTATTTCGTTGCTCCTTCAACTGAAATTGCTCATGTCGGAGATTGCTACCGCATAACGTAAAACCTTCACATCGTTGAGTGTTGGTAAGATTACAATATATAGTACATGAATTTAATTATAAATATTGTAAACATATTTCTAAAAAAAATTTAGTTCACAGCTCAAATCCCAATAGAGTCGTCGTTTCTATTCTCTCAATCTCTTCTTCTTTTGTCACTTGGATCAATACATTTACGAAGACCTTTCGTCTTCATGCATCAACAATTTGATTGTGTAACGCATGTGCAACCATCACTTATATGAAATGTTTACTATACTTGACTGTACAACGTATACACAATCACCATTCATTGCTGCGCAGCCATCGTTCACTGCACAACAACTGCATACGTTACATGTGGTAGCCACAGTAATACTAACATTTCTCACTTGTCCAAGTTATATTACAAAGACAGACTGTCACATATATCAGATAGCCACACAGACTAATAAAGAAGACATCCTTAGTCACAAAGATTAGATGAATAGAGGTCACTCGTCACAAAGATGAGATTAAAATATTTAATTCATACTTAGAGAAAATGATTCGTGCGACAACAAACATACTGAGCAATCAATGATAAGAAAATTTTTATACTTTATAGAGTTGCTCATTGAGCGATCATCTCTAAGAATATTGTTACACTTTACTTAGTAACTCAAACTTATGACACATAGCTAAATATATATGACACACAACCACTCTCCAATTGACACAGTCATTTCTCCAGGTGACATATTCTCCAAGAGACATCCATGCTTTGTTATTTACGCAGATTAAATTATTTACATCAATATGAACATCTTTAATCCCTCATAATGATCATTCTGTTAAAAATATGTTCCATATTTTAATATTCACAATTCATTTATGTATATAACAAAAATAGATCAATACAAGAATGTAAAATTTTTTAATCTTCCTTTCTAGCTTGAATTTATTTATTTTAATCAGTCATTTTTCTAGTCATGTTTCATAGACCGAATCATCTATAGTCAATAGATTTACATGCTAAGTAACATTCCCTGATTAAAACTTCAAGTAGACAGTTAAATAGTCACTTAAAGTAAATACTGAGATTAACATATAATCTCAAGAGCTCACAAAGTAGAGAAGCAAGGATCAATTCTCCTATTACCCTTATTGTCGCTATAGCATATGCGGTATGAATCACATATTACAATCTTATTCTCTTTACTAAAAAGAGCACATGTTTTCCACAAATCAACATCGTACAAATTTCGATTTAAATATTTTCAATGTCTAATCATGAATTTTAATCTGATTTCAAACAGATTTAGTAAATGGTGGGTTTATTTTCTTCGATCATAAATCTACAAATGATCTTATCTTGATATAATTATAAAACCTACCTCAGCTTACAAATATGTCTCTATTTACATATAGCAACACAAGCTACCATAAGCATCGATTTTACCCCTATTCATACTCAACAAATAGAGATGATTGTCCTGTGAGAGAACTAATCTTAACTTGCCAACATGTTTACTGAGACTTTATTTGAAGGTAATATAAACATTTATACTGAATATATTACGACATTTCTCAATCAATATATCTCATAAAATCTGATTATTATAACAACTTTGTTACATTTTTCGAAGTCCCAAGGACTTCACTCGTTCATAAAATGACTCTTTAGTCATTGGCTTAGTAAAAGGATCTGCAAACATAGTATGGGTAGGAATATATTCAAGAATAACTTTTTTCTTAGCAACAATATCTCTTATAAAGTTATACTTTATAGTCATATGCTTGTCTTGTCGTGATATTTGTGATCCTTTGAAAAAGATATTGTAGCTTGACTTTCATAGTAGACAATAACCAAACTCCTACTGTTTTTCACAATTTTCAGATGCTTCAGGAACCTTCTTAACTGGCAAGGCCACACAAATCTATTTTTTGTTGTTCTATGAGATGACGCCACCATTCAACAAGAAGGTATAGTCTAATGTAGGTTTTCTATCATATATGTCTTCAACCCAATCTATATCTGAATAGCCCTTCAGACTTATATCTGATCCTTGAAAACAGAGACAATACTTTGTTGTCGCTTTCAAATATCTAAATATCCTATTCACCGCCTTCCAGTATCTTGGTCCTAGGTTTGACTAGAATCAACTAACTAAGCCAACAACATAGTTGATGTTGGGACATGTACACAATATAGTGTACATTAAATTACCTATAACACTGACATATGATTTTTTTCTTCATATTGACTATTTCTATAGGAGTCTTAGGACACATACTCTTACTCAAAATAGTATCTTTCGCTATAGGTGTATGTTCAATGTTGCAATCAAACATCCTGAAATGTTATAACATCTTATTTATATAAGTCCCTTGGGATAACCCCAAAAGTCTCTTCGATCGATCTCTTATGATCTTGACTCCTAAGATGTATTCAACTTCTCTCATATCTATTATATCATTTCCTGCTATCAGCATATCATCAACATATAATGATAAAATGACATACTTTCATTTTTCCTTTTTTTTTAGAAAAACGCAATGATCCTCATTGATCATTTCGAAATCATAAGACAAAACGATTTCATTAAATCTTATATTCCATTGTGTTGACGCTTGCTTTAGCTCATATATATATTTTTTAAGTCTACATACTTTACTCTCTTGGTCTTTAGTAATGAAACCTTTTGGTTGAACCATATAAATTTCCTCGTTAAGCTCACCATTAAGGAAATCGATTTTTACATCTATTTGATATAATTCCAAGTCATAATGTGTAACAAAAACTAAAATAACTCGAATTGACACAAATTATACTACGGGGAGAAAATGTCTCTTCATAGTCAATACTCTCTAATTGGGTATATCCTTTTGCAACCAAGTGAGCTTTGTATTGATTAATCAATTCATCATCTTTTCTCTTAATTTTAAAAATCCATTTATTCCCAATAGCCCTTTGGCCAGGTGGAAGATCAACTAAATCCCAAACATGATTCTTCATCATCGACTTCATCTCTTCTTCCTTTCTTGCTTTTCACTTTTCTCTAACACTACATTCCAACACTTCCTTAATGGATTGAGATTCATCGTCGTCAATTGGGAGTGTCATCATTGTCTCTTTCTCAATATCAATCATCTTTTTAGATTTGATCTTACAAACACTTCTTTGTAAGTTGGGTTGTTGAGTAGTCAACTTATGACTTGACAAATTACTCCTACTCAGTTAATTAGACTCGGGCATCCCTTGTGATACCTTTTTTGTTGATAATATCTCATCCTCCTCAAATAGTGGAATTATTTTATCAACATCATCTCTAGCTGGGAACTATGTTTCAAGAAAAGTTACACCTCTTGACTCTATTTCGAAGATTCCATCATACTTCTCATAAATGAAAATATAACCTTTGGAGGTCTCAAAATATCTTATAAAGATACATTTCTTACCTTTATGTCCTATTTTTCCATACTTGTGAGAATTGTCATGAACGTTGGCAGCTAACCCTCATGGTTTCAAATTACTCAAATCTAATTTTCTGCCTGTCCAGCGTTCATATGGGGCAAATGGAACTGATTTAGAAGACACTCTGTTAAGTATATAGGTTGATGCTAATAATGCATCTCTCCAATAGGAGATCGACAAATTAGCTTAAGTCATCATAGACCTAACAACCTCAAGAAAAGTCATATTTCTTCTTTTAGCAACCTCATTTTGCTGTGGAGTTCCTGAGATTGTTAGCTGTCTAATAATCCCTTTATCATTATAAATTATCTTGAACAAATCAGACAAATATCAATGGTCAGTGCGTAAAGTCTTAACCTTATAATCCAATTGATTATCAACTTCATCCATATAATGAATGAAACAATCCAATACTTCAGATTTATAAGAAATTAAATATACATGACCAAAACGAGTGAAATCATCAATGAACATAATGAAATAGTAAGCTCCATATCTAGCCTTCACATTCATCAGACCATAAATATCCGAATAAATTAATTGCAATGGAGAATCATCCCTAATAGCCTTACTAAATGGTTTCCTAGTCGCTTTTCCAACAAGACAATGCTCATATATAGATAAGTCAATCTTAACACGAGTGCCCAGTAGGCTCTCTCTTGCTAACCAATGTTGGTGCAGTAGGCACCTAAGTCGAACCTGAGTTTTGATTATAGCAAACGATACAAAGTTAAGCTCATGTCGTTATCTCACGAGCTGAATTGAGTCTGCAGAAAAGTGCTAAAGCTGGAGCTGAAGGCTAGCGACACCTGGAGGAAGCCGCGGTGGTCGGGCGACACTCGAGTGACTTTGGAGGGAGCCAAAGGAATCGAGTGGAAGGCCGGAAGCAAAAGCGACATGGTAAGTATCGAGGTAATCTTGTGTGTGCGAGCGTAAGTGAGGTCGTATCCTCCTTACGGGGATGGTCTTAAGCATAGATCCGACCAAAGACATCCCATCGATGGTCTAGGTCGAGATCGGACTATCGAAGGCCGTCGAAATAATGTTTTCTTTGAGCTAACCTTGACTTGCAGCAAGCATCAGTCGATTGCCAGCATCAGTCGACTGATGGTCAATGATCAGCTTCGAGGAGTCAAGGCTTATCACCCCATTTCAAGGAGATTGGTGCTCAATTGTGATTGGCTAGGGTTCCTCTCGAAAAGGGGCTCAAAGGCTATAAAAGGAGGGTCAATCCTAGGGTTTCTTCATCAATTCCAAGCTTCCAAAAGCCTCCGCAAAGCTATAACTCTCCGACAACGAAGTCTTTCTTTTTCGACGTCTAGGTTTAATTCTCTTTATTTTTTGTATGTCGATATTAGCTTTATATCAGTTGTTTATTTACTTGTTTCGGAGCTTTTATTGTATACGAGGAGAGGGGGAGTGTCCCTCTACCTCAAGTTTTTGTTCCTTCTTGTATCGATTAACTCCTACCTCCAACGAGGAGGAGTTCGTTTAGTGTTTTGCCCTCCGTGCGTGGTCAAGGACCACTAGGGCCTTGGAGTAGTAGCCGAAGGCTACGAACCAAGTAAAATATTTGTCTTCTCTTTTTATTGCTTATCTTTTCTGCTGCAAATTAATTATCTACTCGGTTTTTAAACAAACGAACAAAAAGAAAGTTTTAACGCTATTCACCCCCCCTCTAGCGTTTCAAATCAATCCAACAATTGGTATCGGAGCCGGAGGTTACTAAGA
This sequence comes from Wurfbainia villosa, assembly GCA_025175895.1. Classification (NCBI taxonomy): domain Eukaryota; kingdom Viridiplantae; phylum Streptophyta; class Magnoliopsida; order Zingiberales; family Zingiberaceae; genus Wurfbainia; species Wurfbainia villosa. The sequence goes on along the minus strand of CM045988.1, from coordinate 101,688,541 downwards.
TTTGGTGAAACCACCAATCTAGCCATTTTACAGATTTTTTATTTTTTAATTCTGTTTTATCTCTTTTTGTTAGATTTTCTTCCACACTACTAATCCAAGACGCAAGTCTTGGTACTTTCGTGTGTTTTTGTCGTTGCTAGGTTTTCGTTTTAATCTCCTTATTTTTTTGTTCCAATGGCCCATCTCGAGGGTTTTAACACCGTCCGACCTCCGTTTTACAACGGAGATGATTTCCGTTACTGGAAAGGTCGGATGGAATGCTTTCTCAAAACCCAAATCGATATGTGGATCATAATCCAAACGGGTTTCACACTTCCGACTAACGAAGTGGGTGAATCCTTGGGTTATGATCAATTGACCATTGCGACAAAATGACAAGTCGAAGCCAATGCCAAGGCAACACAAATCCTCCAATGCGGCTTGTCCAAGGAGGAGTTAAATCGCGTCGGCCCCTTCATCAGCGCAAATGACCTATGGACAAAGCTAGTGGAGCTACACGAAGGGACCGATGAAGCAAAGGTATGTAAGCGCGACCTTTTATTTAATAAATTATATAATCTAAAAATGCAGGAACATGAAATGACAACGCAACTCCACGCTCGCGTCCAGGACATAGTCAACAATCTACACGCAATCGGGCAAAAGGTCGAAAACCGCGACCTTATAAGGTATGTCCTAAACTCCTTTCCGAGGACTACCTTGTGGGCATCCATGGTCGATGCCTACAAGGTCTCCAAGGATCTCTCTAAACTTAGATTAGATGATTTTTTTTCTGATTTCGAACTTCATGAGCAGTCTAACTCGGAACCCGAGAAAGGTATAGCACTATTTGCAGGTTCAAAGAAGAAAATCGCCAGCAAGCCACCCCCGAAGGAAGAAGAGGATGAGTCCGATTCGGAGGTCGACTTAGAAATGGAGGCCGAACTTAGTCAACCTAGTTCGGAGGATAGTCAAGAGCCAAAACGATGGTCACTCACCCAAAGGTAAGCCTAAAAGTTCAAACATAAGATGTTATGAATGCAACAGGTTTGGACACATTAAGTCCGAATGCCCAAAACTCAAGAGCAAGCACCAAAACACAAAAAGACACTTAACGCTACTTGGGAAGAAGCTTCTGAGGAAGAAGATAATGATCGAGTCCTCATGAGTCGGGCAGGAACTTGAATCAGCAAGAAGGCGAGTTGGATCGAAGCACTAACTATTCAAGACGAGCCCAGGATCATCGGTTCAAAAGATACACTCAAGGTAAGTCGGTCTCTTATTACTACACTTTATAGTGCAATTAAGTTTTTAAATAAAAAGTTAGCTAAGTCCGAGTCCAAGGTCGAGACCCTGGTTGACGAAGTTAAATTCCTCAAACACGAGGTCTCCCTAACCTCTTCGACTAGTCGAGTTCAAGAGAAGGACTCAACTCGGGTTGAAAAACTCGAAGTTGAGAACTCACTCTTAAAAAGTCAAGTCGAAGATCTTAGGAATACGTTGGAAAGGTTTACTTTGGGATCCAAAGGACTTGACCTCCTACTTGGATCGCAAAGGGTCGTGTACAACAAGGTCGGGCTAGGGTTTAGCTCAAACACGACCAATAAGTCGTATATGTCGATTATAAGTCGACATAAAAAACATGTCCAAGCATGGGTCCCTAAGTCCACCTTGATTTCAAACTTAGGATCAAACCAGTACTGGGTTCCCAAGGACCAAATCCACTATGTAGAGAGACCGAATCGAATCAATGGTCCAGGGGGAGCTAGTACGAAATTTGTTTGTGTTTTAACTTAGAAATTGCATGCTTAGGTTTTTATTTAGTTTGATTTTTCTTTTTAGAATGGTTAGATAGGACTATAACTCGTCAATACTTGATAACATAGTACCAGGATGCGGCGAGATGATAGTACGCTAGGAAAGCGGAGTCTTGTGTATTCGGGCTAGATAAGGCGTATCTAGTTCGGTGCACTTGACCGAGCGAAACTAGCTGAAGCTACCTCACCGTATCTTAGACTAGTTAGACCAGGAAGTGGTCTTAGGTGAGTCAAGTCTCTATTTTCTTAAAAATGGCTTTGTCTAAGGAAGTGGTCGTTGTTCCGATCAAAGAAGGCCTCTGTGCCTCGCCATGACCTGGAAGCCATGATCTTGAAAAGGTGACTTGATGAGCCTAAAGTCAAATCCGAATCTAACGCAAGGTTGACAAGTGTTTAAGTCATTAAATTTAATTCAACTAAAATTGGAAGTCATCTCACAAGAACATATAGGATTAACATGTTTGATCATGTAGACATGGGTGAGATGATTTAGGTTAATAATTTTCAACCAATTTTTTAATAAATCCAATATCCGATCCAACTACCTTGCGTGTAAGATCAATGGATGTTGGACAGTGGTTGCTCCCAACACATGACCGGGGATCAACTCAAGTTTTCGAAGCTTTGATTCAAACGACAAGGATCGGTAGCCTTCGGAAATAACGGCAAGCTCAAAATCATCGGATCAGGTGATATTGAGCTTAACTCAAATTTTGTCATTCAAAACGTTTTGTTAGTAGAAAATTTTCAATATAATCTTCTCAGTGTAAGCCAATTGTGTGATAATAACTATAAGGTCATATTTCTAGAAAATGAATGCGTAATTAATACAAACGAAACCTCTAAAACAATTCTTAAAGGGACTAGAAATAACAACATTTACACTGTCAACTTAATTAACTCCTCAACTAAGTGTCTTATGACATGACAAGAGGAATCATGGTTGTGGCACCGACGACTCGGTCACTCACACCCAAGACTCATCCACAAGATGAGTCAGAGTGATTTAGTCAGAGGTTTGCCTAACCTCAACAACTTAGATAATAAAATATGTAATGCTTGTCAACAAGGTAAACAATCTAGGACACAACATCAACTAACTAGTCAAGCAGACCAAAAGTGTGCTTGAGCTCCTACACATGGATCTATTTGATTCTGCGGGCTAAGTCACTTAGCAAGTAAATTACATTTAGTCATTATTGATGACTACTCTAGATTTACTTGGGTTAGGTTCATCAAACACAAAAGTGATACCCTAGATCAATTAATCAACCTATTTAAGTTAATAGAAAATCAACAAAGCATTAAAATCAAAGACTTAGGGTGATCATGGTGGTGAATTCGAAAACCATAGGTTTAGTCTGTAACCTAAATGGATACCACCATGAGTTCTCTTGCCCTAGAACTCCACAACAAAATGGCCTAGTAGAGCATAAAAATAGAACCCTACAAGAAGCGCTAGGACAATGCTTAATGAGTATAACCTACGATAGGTTTTGGGCGGAAGCCAGTGAGTGCGTCTATGTCCAGAATAGGATTCTTATGGTAAAGAGACACCTTAAGACCTCATACGAGATTTATCACGATAAAATACCTAACATCAAGTACTTTAGGGTATTTGGGTGTAAGGTACATATCCTAAACACTAAAGATTACCTAGAGAAATTTACATCCAAAACCAGTAGGAATCTTTTTAGGATGCTCACTACAGTAGAGCTTATAGAGTATATAACCATGACACCCTTAGAGTCGAGGAAACTATCAATGTAGTATTCGATGAAGGACACGAACCTACAAAACCCCCGGCAACCCCAATTAGCGAGCCGATTCATACTAGACCTAACTCTGATCCGGAGATCAGGTCTAGTGTTAATCCTAACCTAAGTCAACCAAGTCACTCTATTGATCAAGTGATAGATGACCCCAACCAAACTAGAACTCAAACAAACCATCCTATGGATCAAGTTGTAGACTCAAATCCAAATCCAACTAGGACTCAAACGAATCATCCTATCGACCAAGTGATAGGTGATCCAAGTCTAGGAGTTCGAACTAGAGCCTCATACAGAAACCTTAGTCAAATATCTTTGATTTCTAAAATTGAACCCAAAACTATTGACCAAGCTCTTCTTGATCCCGATTGGATTATTGCAATGCAAGAAGAGTTGGCTCAATTCACTAGGAACGAAGTATGGGAATTAGTACCACCACCTAAAGATAAAATAATCATTGGAACAAGGTGGGTGTTTAGAAATAAAATTTATGATAAAGGTGAAGTAGTTAGAAATAAAGCTAGACTATTTGCTAAAGGGTTTAGTCAAGTCGAAGGTTTAGATTACGACGAGACCTATGCCCCAGTAGCTAGATTAGAGTCCATTCGAATGCTATTAGCATATGCAGCACATCAAGGATTTAAGTTGTTTCAAATGGATGTGAAATCTGCATTCTTAAATGGATACATTAAAGAAGAAGTTTATGTTAGTCAACCCCCCGGTTTTGAAAGTTTAGACAAACCCGATCGTGTCCTTAGATTAAAGAAAGCTCTTTATGGACTTAAACAAGCTCCGCGAGCTTGGTACGAGAGACTTTCGATTTATCTTAAGTCCAAAGGCTTTAACCAAGGTGTAGTTGACCCAACCCTTTTCGTAAAAACCTTAGGTAAAGACATATTCATAGCCCAAATCTACGTAGATGATATTATTTTCGGAACCACCAACTCAATCCTACTAAATGAGTTTATTTCACTTATGGAAAGTGAATTTGAAATGAATTTAGTAGGCGAATTAAGTTTCTTCTTAGGATTACAAATTAAACAAACTAAAGATGGGATATACCTACATCAACGCAAATATACTAGGGAATTAATTAAACGCTTTGGAATGCAATACGCTAAAACTATTAATACCCCAATGACAACTAATGTTAATATAGAAGAAGATGTAATTGGAAACCCAATTGATTTAAAATACTATAGGAGCATAATAGGGAGTCTCCTTTACTTAACTGCAAGCCGACCTGATATTTTATTTGCAGTGAGTATGTGCGCAAGGTTTCAAACCTGTGCCAAGGAATCTCACCTAACTCTAGTCAAGCGTATCCTTAGATATCTAAAGGGTACACTTAATGTCGGTATTTGGTATCCTAGATCTACCGAGTTCGAACTAACCGACTACTCCGATTCGGACTATGCCGGTAGTAAGCTCAATAGAAAGAGAACGAGTGTTGTTGTCAACTTCTCGGCTCGAGTCTAGTGAGTTGGTGCAGTAGGAAGCAACACTGTGTTGCCTTATCTACCACCGAAGCTGAATACATCACGATGGGTGAGTGTGTCACTCAACTTCTTTGGATGAAACACACTTTCCGCGACTTTAAGTTAGACTTCACGAATACTAAACTTCACGTAGATAACATTAGTTCAATTAATCTTACTAAGAATCCGATATGTCACTCTAGGACCAAACATATAGAGGTCAAACACCATTTCATTCGAGAACATGTGGCCAACGGAGTCATACAACTCGAATACTTCGAATCGAAGTCTAACTTAGCAGACCTATATACTAAACCCCTACCCGAAGCCAAATTTAGTCTATTAAGACGAAAATTGGGCATGTGCGTAGTAGAATAGGAACTTGCAAATTATATTTTCTTACTATTATTTCTTAAATTTCATTTTTATGGAACTAGCATAGGACATACCTTAGATATCATGCACCTATAGATTTAAGGAGTCAATACATCTCACAACACATAGGACTAATGTGTTTGTGTACTTAGCCACGTAGATGGGCGTGAGATGCTGGACCTTACTCCTGGTTCCAGATGTAGAGCTAGTGCATCGCCATGAACCACAGAGTATAATCGTACATACTAACCGACTTTGACCAGGACTGGTTGATCTTTTATATCAATCAAGTCAAATATGAGTCGAACATTTTATATATGAACTTATTTTCAATATATTATTTTCAAAATAATGTGGAACATGCTTGGACTTTAAATTTAACACTTATTTTTTGTTTTCCACACACACCCTCACTCTTTTCGATATATGACAAAAGGGGGAGAAAGGTCAAAGTTAAGGGGTCAAATTTTTCTTGATAACTTAACTCTTACTTAGTTAAGAGGTCAAATTTTTTTTTTTTTTTAAACCAAAAGTTAACTTTAAGTTTTGAAAACTTATTAAAGGCCAAGTTAAGAGAATTCTTAACTTAAACTTATTTGTGCCATCAACGTTTTACTTATTTTTAAACATTATGCCCTTAATGTTTTACTTAAGGGGGAGAAAAGGGCCAAGTTAAGAAGAACTCTTAACTTAAACATTTTACTAAGGCCAACTTTAAGTAATGTTAATTACTTAAAGCAACCCTCAAAGGGGAGGATTAAGGTCTTTTCTTCAAGACTCACCCTCGGTCAAGGGGGAGGTTTCCTCAAGGGGGAGTACTTGAAGAAAATCCTTATTACTCCAACTTAATCTTTTGTATTTTTTTGTTTGTTTCTAATGCACATTATTCTTCATGCTTGCTATTTACTTAACTTTGTATGTGGGTTTGCCATAAATCAAAAAGGGGGAGATTGTTGGTGCAGTAGGCACCTAAGTTGAACCTGAGTTTTGATTATAGCAAACGATACAAAGTTAAGCTCATGTCGTTATCTCACGAGATGAATCGAGTCTGCAGAAAAGTGCTAAAGCTGGAGATGAAGGCTAGCGACACCCGGAGGAAGCCGCGGTGGTCGGGCGACACTCGAGTGACTTCGGAGGGAGTCGAAGGAATCGAGTGGAAGGCCGGAAGCAAAAGCGACATGGTAAGTATCGAGGTAAGCTCGTGTGTGCGAGCGTAAGTGAGGTCGTATCCTCCTTACGGGGATGGTCTTAAGCGTAGATCCGACCAAAGACATCCCATCGATGGTCTAGGTCGAGATCGGACGGTCGAAGGCCGTCGAAATAATGTTTTCTTTGAGCTAACCTTGACTTGCAGCAAGCATCGATCATTGCCACTGAGGACTCGACCGTCAATCACCGATCACGGAGGTCGACTGACTCGGTGATCTTGCCGCCATCACGATCGATGATGGCCATCATCGGATCGATGGTCAATGATCAGATTCGAGGAGTCAAGGCTTATCACCCCATTTCAAGGAGATTGGTGCTCAATTGTGATTGGCTAGGGTTCCTCTCGAAAATGGGCTCAAAGGCTATAAAAGGAGGGTCAATCCTAGGGTTTCTTCATCAATTCCAAGCTTCCAAAAGCCTCCGCAAAGCTACAACTCTCCGACAACGAAGTCTTTCTTTTCCGACGTCTAGGTTTAATTCTCTTTATTTTTTGTACGTCGGTATTAGCTTTATATCAGTTGTTTATTTACTTGTTTCGGAGTTTTTATCGTATACGAGGAGAGGGGGAGTGTCCCTCTACCTCAAGTTTTTGTTCCTTCTTGTATCGATTAACTCCTACCTCCAACGAGGAGGAGTTCGTTTAGTGTTTTGCCCTCCGTGCGTGGTCAAGGACCACTAGGGCCTTGGAGTAGTAGCCGAAGGCTACGAACCAAGTAAAATATTTGTCTTCTCTTTTTATTGCTTATCTTTTCCACTGCAAATTAATTATCTACTCGATTTTTAAACGAACGAACAAAAAGAAAGTTTTAACGCTATTCACCCCCCCTCTAGCGTTTCAAATCGATCCAACAACCAATTCATTCATTCTTGTCATATATGTCATAACCTAGCATGCCAAACATCATCAGATATACATGCATCACTAGTTAGAGCAACGATTGAAAAACAACCATCATTTCCATTGATATCTAGTTTCACATCAAGAACCATGAAACCATTAGTTAAAAATCATATCCAATTGACACAGAGTCAATTTTAAGTTCTACATATCGGCTGTAAAAATTCATATAAAAATCAAAATCAAGAAGATATGTCACGGAAACTAAATTTCGTCGAATCTCAGGAGCATACTGGACATTATGTAGAAACAACGTTCGTCCATCACGAAGGTTGAGTTTGCACGTGCCAACTTCTTTGACTTTAACCTTTGCATTATTTCCTACATATATTTATTTGTTGCCAGCTAGTACCCGACGATACTTCACAAATATAATTCATTCTTGAGCTATATGGTTGGTTGCTCTTGAATCAATAATCTACAAAGGATAAGAATCAGCTAACAACATAAAACTGACAACATCAGGAAAAGAATACAAACTCAGAATTACCTTTTTCGATTCGGTATATTCCCGAGCAAAGTGGTCCTTTTTGCCACAATTAAAGCAAATCAGCTTGCTTTTAAGTTTCTTTCCAGTCTTCTTTTCCTTCTTGTTTGGGTCCTACATAGCAGCAGCAGGTTCCTTTGTCTTTCCCTTTCCTTTCTTGAACCATCTCTTTTTCTTGGATCCTGATGATCCAGCAGAACTGTCAGCTACATAAGCTTATATAAAAATCCTTGAGGATTCGACTCTCTTCGCCTCCAATTAAACATGACGTGAGATATCAGTGAAAGTCTTGATACTCTCACTGTGTCAGATTCTGCTTTAAGGTTTCCTAAGAATCAGGAAAGGAACGTATTACTGATTAAACCTATTGTTCATCGGTCAACTCATGACCTGCAGTTTTAAGCTCCCGAATAGTGTTCGACATCTCTTTTAGATGTTGGACCATGGTAACATTCGGATGCTTCTTATAGCTGTCAAACTTAATTGTCAGCTGTCAAAACTTGCTCAGACTAACTCTACTATATCTTTCTCTAAGGGCTACCCAGACTGCATGAGCCGATGAATACGGCTCATACTAAAAAATCAGGTCATCCACTATTAAACTAATCAATATGCCCTTAGAAGTGGAGTCCTTTTTCTTCCATACCTTATAGGTATCAAGACCTAGTCTGTGTTGCGCAGTTGTACCATGCATCAACAGATTCCACCTAATGAATAATTTTAAGAACCTCTTGTTCCTCAAGAACATATTGTACCTTGAGGTGTCAGATTTTGTAATTTTCTCCATTTAATTTCTCACCCTTGTTGAGTTCAGCTATGATGTTTTTAATTGTCATTGTCTACATAAATAAACAAATTATTTAGTTACTCAGTATAAAACCTATGTATGCAATTTCTGATTGATTCAATGTAAGTCTGAATTGATTTACAAAATCAAGTGACAACTTTGCTTCCAATCATCATTCGTATGTCCAATCTGACAAGCATTGATCAACTATAATACATATATCCCATTTAATGCACTAATCATCAATTTATCATGATTTTAAATATAAAATGAACTAATCATTTTATTCAATTATCTAATCATGAACTCAAAAAAATAAATGAACTAATCGTTTATCGTTTAAAAAGTTTGTTAACTTATAACATATTTTTAAAAAATTGTTAAAATATAACAATTTTTATTCATAATATAAACAATTTTACTAGACAAAATAGGCTATTACTACTCCCACTAGGACAAACACTACGCAGTAGTAATTATTTCAAGTCCTATTTTCCAAGGCTTCACTAAGGTAAACTCAGGTCGACCAACTTCATAATTCTCTCCAATCTCCTCGTGCTTCACAGTGGCTCCATATGTGATATGCAACTACCATGAGATTGCTTGGCAGAGATCGCACCAAGGCCCAAATCCGATAGTTGTCAAGTATCGAAAACTCCTAATGCTCAAGTCTCTAGAAAAGAACTTCGAGCCTCTCTATGTATCCAATGACCCCTTCTGCGAATTATAAATTATCCCCTGGATAACTTCCCTCAGTTTGTTTCGCAACACATCACGACAGATCATTGTAGTGATCATTCGTATCATCTGAAATTGAAATTAGTTAAATCAGTACAAAATTGACAAACCAATATAAAATCGGCTTAATTCAATTTATAAAGGCATAGACCTTACACAAATAATCAAGCAAATTAATCTTCTTTTAGGAGTTTCTAGTCGATGGGTCCAACTGACCAATCGACTCCACTGATAACTTTAAACTTCGAAAGTCAAATTTTGAGTTTGTTTGGGCAGCCTTAGTTAATTGTGAACTAGTCTTAGCCAAGAAACCAATTTGACTAGCACCATAGTCTGAGTTGTTTATATGAGTTCAAGTTGTTCTAACAACTACTTGGTACTTTGGTTATTAGACATGTCAACCATCGTCAACGCACCTTAAGTTGTGGTCAAGCACCATATGTTCTGGATGAGCATCATATGTGCTAACAAGCACCACAAGTTCTGACCGAGCACCATATGTGTGTTGGAGGATCGGTGGCCGGCTAGAGGGGGTGAATAGCCCTCTTCGTGTAGACGATGGAAATTGATCATTCTTGTGTGTCTACAATCTCGTTAGCGCAACGGAATAATAAAACTAAATAAGACAAACAAGACAAATCAAAGTAAAAGAATGCAAACGCTAAGACGAAGATGTAACGTGGTTCACGACTCTTATCGCTAATCCACGACCCGATTCGTATGGCGAATCACTCCCTTCAAATCCACTAGTCTCTCCTTTGCACAAAGCTAGGTGGAGATAACCTTTCTTACAAGAATCACTCCTCTTACAATATGATTGAAATAAACTCAAGAAAGAGGAGTAAAAACGTGTTGGGTACTTGGGAGAACTTTAGAGGTTAAGCATTTACCCCCCAAGATGACTCAAGGCCTCTTCTTATAGGGAAGAGGTCATTCTTCCCGTTGGGCAGCTAGCAATCAACTGATCGAGCCATCAGTCGACTATTGTTGTAGTCGTTGCCTCACAACGACTTCTTCTACATTCGATTCCAACCAACGGCTCATACATCAGTCGACTGATCATCCCATCAGTCGACTGATGGAGCCAACAGTTGAGTGCTGCGATGACTCTCCAACGCGTTACGTGCGAAACCCTCGTGACCCGATCATTGCGACCATCGCCGATCGATGGTTTCGATCGATGATCGCTGGGATAGAAACTAGACTCAAACACCAGTTGAGTCTTCAGTTGATTTGGAGCAGTCGACTGTCATATCATGGCAGTCGACTAATGTCGGGAAACATCCATCCGACACTTATCCATTTGGCCAAGTTCACCTATGAGCTACCCCGTCCCGGGTTACAATCACTCAATCTCATCTCCCTTGGAGTCCCTCGCCTTGAAATTCTCTTCGTCCGGCCACGTCCCTCGGATGTGCCAAGCACACGGTTTCGCAATGTCATTCTTCGCGTCTCATCCTAAAGTCTACTTCTTTCGGCTTCACTCCAATGCTCCTCGTTCGACGGTCCCTCTGATTCACCAAACGCACGACTTCTACAATGCATCTTTCACTGACTCAAGGACCGAGTCATGAGATGGTGAATCTTGCCAATGCTATCGTCAAGTCATCCATGTGCAAATTACTAAGTCCTCCATGACTTCAACGCACATATCAAATCCATAACAACCTAAATTAAATCCTTTGTCACACACATCAAAACCACATCACATGGGTTGATTGCCTTAACAATATCCCCCTTTCTTATGTGTGACAATCCGTTTAAGTTTGGTAAAACAATTACAAAAGGCAAGAAAGCATGTAACTAAACATGAGTATCAAAACTCCCCTTAAACATGCAACTCCCCCTTAACACATGCTAATCTCTTCCCCTAGCACGATTAACTTAAACTCACAAATTCTCCCCCTTTGACACCATTAAAAACATTATATACAAATGTTATACAAGCATGACATCAAGTCTAATGGAAGAAAATACCAAAAATCAAGTCAAAAACCTGATACAACAGCTTACTATGCTCGTGCACAGTACATCAGTCGATTGAATCAGAGCATCAGTCGACTAGCACTTAAATTTCAGAATTTCTGATTTTCGAAGTCCAATTTCAAAAATGCATTAAAAGAGGAAATTTGAAAAATCACGAAAATTGAGGAACACATTTCTTATAAGTCCCTTTAACAATGAAAAATTGTTTTTTTTATGAAAATTCATTCTATTTTTGAAAATTAGGCAAAAACTCAAAAATTGTAAAATGTCTAAAGTTTGTATCATCTTTAAAGCCTAGTTTTGCCTTAAAACTTTTCAAAACATGAACTCATTGTTTATGAAACATGAGTTGTTTTTAAATCATTTAGAATATTCAACTATGATCTATGGGCAATATGTCCATTGATTAAACATTTGCTTTCCCCATAATTGGTCTATGATTGCTCTATTGATACACTTAATAATCCATCTAAATGTCATAAACATTAGTTGACCATTTGTATAATTCTATTATCTCACCTATTGCTATGTTCTCGATCAAGTTAGCCTTATAGTGGGATGTGAGATGTTCCTAAAGGTATTTGTACTTAATCAAAATTTCATGCATTTCTATCCATGATTAAGTGTCTATATCCTAAAACACCCAATGTGATCATAAAAACATGTATTATCAATCATGATCAAATGTTACCGATAATTGCATATCATGATAAAAAATCAAACATTATTATGATTCCATATTATGATCACATTATCATCACCCAACACTTAATTCAAAAACTATCACTCACATCCATACAAGCCAACCATTTTACATGATATAAAATAAGTCCACTATGGTTGACTATCCTAGGGTTTTCCTAACCCTTAAGGATGGACTTAGGAACCCAATATAGATTCTTTCCAATAGGGTTCACTAAGTACTCCTTTGGGATCCATTTCCTAGCTATCATGGTGGTCTTTGCTTGACCCCTAGCAATTAGGCAATGATAGACTTTCTCATTTTTAGATCCCTTATAGCCTAATCCCTTCTTATTGAAACTTGCCCTTTGGCTCCCAATTATAATATTTAAAGTGTTGGAGTCTATAGTGAATTTCTCTAGGACCTTAGTTAAATGATATACCTTTTCCCTTAAGACCTTGTTTTCATCAATGCATGCATCACTAACATTAAAAGGAATATAATCATTATGTGAGCATGTATTTGCTAGTTTTTCTTCTAGAGCCTTAATTTCATTTTGCATGCATTTATTTTTATTTTTCATTTTAAACAAGTCCCTAGTTAAACTTGAAATCATGGGAACAATTTTCTTAGGGGAAAGATTTGTTTCCATATCTTTTTTCTCCGATTTCGATGAGAATGAAGATGAAGCTCCCCTTTCACTTGAGCTCTCCTCCTCACTTGTGCTTCTTTTTTCTTGCTCAGAGGATGAGGTGGAGTCCAAGTCTTCTATTGCCATTAGGGCAAGGCTTGTGAAGGCTTTTTCTTCTTCCGATGAGGACGATGAATCATCCCATGTTGCCTTGTGTGCCTTGGCCTTCCCTTTTTCCTTGGTTTTCTTTTCATCCTCCTTCTTCTTGTTTCCCTTCTTCTTTTCTTCTTTCTTTCTCCTCTCTTCTTTGCTTTTGTTCAAGAGGGGACAATCATCTCTTATATGTCTCTCTCTTTAGCAATTATAGCATATAATCTTTCTTCTTGGCCTTCTTCTCCTATCATTAGATTTGTTAAATTTTTTTCAATGCATGTCTTACCTTCCTTACCATATATGTTTCCTCATTGCTATCCATTGATGAGGAGGAAGATTCATCGGATGAAGAGGGTGAAGGCATCTTCTTCTTTCCTTTATTTTCTATTAATGCCACTCCCCTTGGCTTTATGCTTGGTTCTTCAATTGTGCCTTCAATCCTAGTCTCATGAAGTTTCATAGTTGAAAAGAATTCTTCTAGAATACTCACCTCTAGATTCTTGGAGATGTAGAATGAATCTACCATGGAATTCCATTTTGAGGATCAGGGGAAGGCGTCTATGGCTTTCATGATCATATCGCGGTTTGTAAGCTTCTCCCCTACACTTGTCAAACCATTAATTATTTCTTTAAAGTGAGAATGAAGAGATATTATCTTCTCCCCTTTATCTAGCTTGATGTTATTCAATTGTGAGCGGAGGAGATCCCTTCTTGCCAATTTTGCCTCGGAGGTGCATTCATGAAGCTCAATCAATCTCTCCCACATCTCCTTGGCACTTGAGCACTCCCCAATTCGGTTGATCTCTTGTTGGGGGAGCACGTTGTATAAATGATGCTTGGCCTTTGAATTCACCAAGTGCTCCTCCCTTTGCTTCTTAGTTCATCTCAATTTCTCTAGTGGCTCTCCTTCCTCATCCCTAGGCATCTCAAAATCGTTTTCCATTATTAACATAATATCAAAGTCGGTTTCAAAGAATACCTCCATACGCTTCTTCCACCAAGAAAATTCGCCCTCGAACTTGGGTGGATGTATGTTTGAGCCGACCATTTTTGTTGTCATGCTTGTTGCGGCGGTGAGTCCGATGACAAGCAACCTTGGCTCTGATACCACTTGTTGGAGGATCGGTGGTCGGCTAGAGGAGGGTAAATATCCCTCTTCGTGTAGACGATGAAAATTGATCGTTCTTACGTGTCTACAATCTCGTTAGCGCAACGGAATAATAAAACTAAATAAGACAAACAAGACAAATCAAAGTAAAAGAATGCAAACGCTAAGACGAAGATGTAACGTGGTTCACGACCCTTGCCACTAATCCACGACCCGATTCGTATGACGAATCACTCCCTTCAAATCCACTAGTCTCTCCTTTGCACAAAGTTAGGTGGAGGTAACATTTCTTACAAGAATCACTCCTCTTACAATATGATTCAAATAAACTCAAGAAAAAGGAGTAAAAACGTGTTGGGTACTTGGGAGAACTTTAGAGGTTAAGCATTAACCCCCCAAGATGACCCAAGGCCTCTTCTTATAAGGAAGAGGTCATTCTTTCCGTTAGCGACTAGCGATGGTGATGGCATCGATCACATCAGTAGTCGTTGCCTCGCAACGGCTTCTTCCACGTTGGATTCCAACCAACGGCTCCTACATCAGTCGACTGATCATCCCATTAGTCGACTAATAGAGCCAATAGTCGAGTGCCCGAAGCGAGCAGTCAACTCTCCAATGTTCTGCTGAAACCCTGACTACCGATCATTGCGCCATCGGCGATCGATGGTTTCGGCGGCATGATCATCATCCTTGGCGATCATTGCTGGACAACTAGACTCGAACACCACGGCCGAGTCTTGCCGACTTGGAGCAATGATCATTCATATCATGGCAGTCGACTGATGTGGGAAAACACCCATCCGACACTTAGCCATTTGGCCAAGTTCACCTACGAGCTACCCCGTCCCGGGTTACAATCGCTCACTCTCATCTCCCTTGGAGTCCCTCGCCTTGAAGTTCTCTTAGTCCGGCCACGTCCCTCGGATGCGCCAAGCGCACGGCTTCACAGCACCATCCTTCGTGTCTCGCCCTGAAGTCTACTTCCTTTGACTTCACTCCAATGTTCATCGTCCGACGGTCCCTCGAATGCACCAAGCGCACAACTTCCGCAATGCATCTTTCACCGACTCAAGGACCGAGTTATGAGATGGTGAATCTTTCCAATGCTATCGTCAAGCTATCCATGTGCGAATTACTAAGTCCTGCATGACTTCAACGCACATATCAAATCCATAACAACCTAACTTAAACCCTTTACCACACACATCAAAACCACATCGCATGGGTTGATTGCCCTAACAATGTGTTGGCCGAGCACCACAAGCTCTGGTCGAGCACCACTTGTGTTGGCCAAGCATCATTTGTGCTAGTCGAGTACCATATGTGTTGGTCGAGCACCACAAGCTCTGGGCGAGCACCATATGTGATGGTTGAACACTGTATGTGCTAGCCAAGCACCACAAGCTCTAGCCGATTTACCACTCGGGAAACATCAAAGAAAAGCTAAGCATTTCGTGCTCCTCTGTCCCGAGTACTAAAAATGCTTGGGTGACATTTTTCTCAATCAGGCAATTGTTCGACAGAAATCTCATTTTCAATATTTCTTCTACTGTTCATCTTCTTCCTTGCGAAGAATCCATGAACAACAATTCATGCATAACTAGAATTAGAACTGTAAATGAGCCAAGTCAAGTTAAGCTTTATAGTGTTCAAGCTTATTTGATAAGATAACCAAGTAGAGCCAAACCAAGTCTAAAATTAACCAAGCTATTGAAAAACCTGTTCAAGCTTGGCTTGGTTTCTTTTTTTGGAGATTGAGCTTGACTTGAGCTTAAATTGAACTTGACTTGTTTAATGAGTATCAAGCATCTAATCAAGCTCGATTCAAGTTTGTTTAAGTTTAGTTTATTTAAATGTTATCAAGCTCTTAAGTCAAGGTTGTTTGTTTAGTATAAATAAGCTCATAAATAATTTTTAAATGAGTTTGTTCATGAATATTATTCACGAACGTTAACAAGTCGAATACATACGTGTTCAAACTTATTTATTTAATTTATCAAGCTGTTCAAGCTTGTTTATTAATTGACTTTGATGCATATTGAACGAATATAAACGAGCTCTTATCGAGTCGAACACTAGCTTGTACATGAACGCTTGGTTCGTTTACATCCCTAACTAAAATATAATCTTACGCTGCTATGATATCACTGTTGGTAAGATTACAATATACAATGCATGAATTTGACTACAAATACCATAAACACTTACAGTATTCTTTCACTTCCAAGTTTTTCTTCTTACCTGCTCCGCAAAAGACCTTTGGACCTTTGCTCGTTGTCTGAAGAGCAATCACAATACAAAATATTGGAAAGTTTTTCTTGGTTCACAAACCAAATCCCAATAGAGTCTTCGTTTCTATTCTCTCAGCCTCCTCTTCTTTTATAGCTTGGACGAATACATTTGAGGAGATCTTTCGTCTCCGTGCATTAACATCTTGGTTGCGCAACTTGTGCAACCATCACTTATGTGAAGTGTTTACTATACTTGGTTGTGCAACATATGCACGACCACCATTCACTATTGTGCAACCATCATTCACTACACAACAACTGCATACATTACATGCAACCGTAGTAATGCTAACATCGAGAGCCTCATATCTTACTTTTGAAAGTGAGTAGCGTTGATAGATAGTGTGGGGTGATTTTGGTGCGTCAATGGTGTGTTGTAGAGGTGGTAATTCAAATCGTTTTTTAATAAAATGAAGAGATCATTTGTAACAAAAGGCGATTACGTTCGCCTCCAATGCCCCTCATCGCTGAAATTATTTGATAGAGTAGAATGAGAAATTAATGGTATCCACGAGAGGATCAAGTGGCTAGCACAAACGATAAAATTGTTTCAAGGAGCAAAGATCAATCCTTGGAGATTGCAAAACTTGTTGGAGTGTCTACTCTTCCACTGTGCTGGTTCTTTGTACCTCCCTTACAATAGTTGTGGGACCAATCGATAGGAGTTGTCAGTGTGACGGATTTCACCTTTTGCCCCAAGAACGAGAAATTAATGTATATAATTATTCGAGTAATAAAGAATTGATTGATTAGAGTCGTAAATTAAGTAGGTGTTTCATGAATAAATTTGATGTTTAACTTGATAAGATCTTGTTTACGTTCGTTCAATATACATAAAAGTCAATTAAATGAACATTCTTTAACAACTTGATAAACTAATTGATCAAGTTTGAACATATATATGCTTAATTTATTAATATTCATAAATAATATTCGTGAATAATATTTATAAATACAGCTTGTAAATTATATTCATGATTAGACTCATGTATGAACTTATTTATGAGTTTATTTATATTTGTTTGAATTATTTATACTAACCAATCAAATAAATATTAAAATTTCAAATAAATAGATAAGCTTGATTTAAAAGCTTGATAACATTTAAACAAATCAAGTTTAAACAAATTTGAATCATGCTTGGTTCGTGTTTGATTAGAAGTTCAACACCAATTAAATAAATCAAGTTCAATTCAAATTCGAACTCAAATCATTCTCAAAAAAAAAAAAAAACTAAGCTTGAACAATTATTTCAATAGCTCGGTTAATTTTAGGTTCGATTTTAGCTTGAGTTGTTATCTTATAAAACAATCATAGATACTATAAAACTTTTAGTTCGTTTACAATCTTAGATATGATAGGAAGAAAATTTAACTCGCATATGAGTTAAATTTATGGACATAATTATATGAGTGTTGGGTCAAAGTGTGTGAACGTCAATTCGCATGGAACATATAAAATCAAAAATAATTTTCAAAAAAATTAATCAATGAATCAAAATTAACTAGTAGATTAATGAATTGATTGAAAAAAAATTAATTAATTGAATAATTTGATTAATTAATTACTTGTATATTAATTAAATGAATTAATTTATTATAGCCTTGATCAATGAATATATGAATCATTAAATATGGAAAAACACATTTCATGTCTTTTACTTTTGGGAAAAAAATACTTTTACATATCCTTAGAAATTCTTCGTCCCTATTAAAAAAATCTCACTCCTTATATTCTACTCACTCAAAATTAAAAACTCAAGTTCTTAAGGGTTCCAAGGCTTTTAAAGTTCACCAAGGCTTGAAATTTAGAGTCCTATTTCGTAATGTAAGTCATTGTATATTCGACAATTTATCAAAGAATGCACCATAAGTTTGGAATTGCTCAAACACAATTCCATAGTTTCATATTTATCAAAGGGCGGACCTCATTCTTTTTTTACCCCTCTCGCCAAACGTGGATATCAAGCTGGCCGAAAAAAAATGGTGCTAGAAATTTAAATCCTAAGTCCATTGTGTTCCTGGGAATATAATTTCCAACATCACTTTTTTTTTGACAAGTTGATATTGTATGTGGTGATGAGAATTTAAATCTCAGTACCACTGTATTCCTGAGAGTATAATTCCTAACACCATCTTTTTTCCAAGGCAGCTTGATATTATATGTGGTATTGAAAATTTAAATCTCAGGACCACTGTGTTCTTGAGAATATAATTCCCAGCACCCCATTTTTTCTAGACGAGCTTGATATTGTACGTGGTGCTGGGAATTCAAATCTCATGACCATTGTGTTCCTGGGAATATAATTCTCAATACCATATTTTTTTCGGTCAGCTTGATATCCACGTTTGACGGGAGGGATAAAAAAGGAATGAAGTCCGCCATTTGATAAATATGAAACTATGAGACTGTGTTTGAACAATTCCAAACTTGAGGTGCACCCTTTGATAAATTATCATTGTATATTAGAAGACTATTACTGATAAACCATAAGTTTATGGGTAAGACATTATCGTCTTAAAAAGAGAAAGTTTGCCTTCGCTTCGACCTTAATATTCTTATCCGTAAGAATGAACTTATCTAAAAGAATATATGCCCAAGTGGGAGTGAACCCGAAGGTGTATCGATATCCAAAACGATAACTCAACGATTGACGAAATTAAATTGGTAATGATGATATCAAAAAGAGTATGTCTATTATCCAAAGAGATTCTTTGATAATTAAAAAGATGTGTCGAGAATATAAATAGGATAAGATTTGTGTCTTCAAATCAAACTCCATCGGTTAAAATCGTCAACTCATCGTCGAACAGACTAATCGGATCTAATATTTTTGTTATCTTGGCTGAGGAATTGGAACTGATATTTTTTCCCCACGGATGAAGTGTGGGAAACTTCATGACCCTGTTGCACTTGGAATCATCCCAATCTAAGCTCTCTAGGTTCATCAATGAGTTTCGGTCGAAACTCATTGATGGGCCTAAGAGACTTAGATTTTCGGGAAATTATCATCCCCCAGAAGAGGGGAGTGCGATGAAGGTTTTTCTATAGTGTACACCTAGTTTCGACATCCCTATGAGAAGGGATGCGCACGTGCCAACCATCTTATAGTAAAAAAGTTTGAATACCTTCGTGTCATTACCGCTGAGGAATTGGAACTGATATTTTTTTTCCCCTACAGATGAGGTATGGGGCACTTCATGACCCTGTCGCACTTGGAATTAGCCCAAACTGAGCTATTAAAGTCCATCAATGAGTTTCAGTCGAAATCTATTGATGGGCCTAGGAGACTTGGATTTTCGAGAAATTGTCATCCCTTGGAAGAGGGGAGTGTAGTGAAGGTGTTTCTAGCGTGTATGACTAGTTTCGACGTCCCTACAAGAAGGGATGCGTATGTGCCAACCGTCTTATAGTAAGAAAGTTTGAATACCTTCGAGTCACTACCACTGAGGAATTGAAATTGATATTTTTTTTTCCCACGGATAAAGTGTAGGGCACTTCATGACCCTGTCGCACTTGAAATCAACCCAATTTGAGCTTTCTAGGTTCATCAATGAGTTTCAGTCGAAATCTATTGATGGGTCTAGGAGACTTGATTTCCGAGAAATTGTCGTGGCCTTGATCGCCATCACAACCTAAGAGTCGGTCCTAGGGGAGGGTTGTTGGGGCCCTCGCCCAAAGCCCAAAATTTGATCTTTCACAAAAATAGCCCAAGTTTTATAGAAGTACAAATTTTCACCATTAAAAAGACTTCTTTTTATTGTTTTGCTCAAGGTTCATTAAAATTTTTACCATTTCAGGATCGGCTCTAACTGTCTCACCGTGGTCCCCACCACAATTAGACCACAGTGCCCACTGTTTTGATGCCAAGATATTTAAATTTTACGACGAAAAAATGTTTCATCACAAAATTTTAATAACCACTGCAGTGGACACTAGAATCATGGCGGCCACCATAGCCTAGCCATGGTTGTCGCCGCCACAGACTAGTTGTAGTGCCTACTGTCTTGACATCAAGAATTTTGAATTTTGCTATGAAAATAAAAAATTTTCCATCAACTTTTTTTTATCACAAAATCAAATCTCTTAGAGCTACCGCAGTGGACATGTCAAGAATTTTGGATTTGCAACGACAATTAATTTTTGTTGCATATTTTGCAATGGAGATGAAAGTATACAAACTTATTTTTTGGACAGAATTTCTATTTTGTTCCGCTTTTGATGGAATGATCTTCATATTCTTGAAATATCACTTCCTCCAACCTTAGAAAACAAAGGAACTAGAACTACTCCCATGGCTATCATGCAATAGTAGAACATTTAGTTCGGTTATCAGATATCTATGATCCGATCTCCAACCATGACACATTTATAGAATTTTCTTCCAAATAGAATGACAAACTAAGGACGTTATAACTGCTGAGATTGTCCACGTGAGCACTTCCTATTATATATACTTTGATAACCGATGAGAAACTTTCGTGAGACAGAATCGACCATCTTCAAAATTAATCGGACGTAAGATCTGGATACATAATGTTAGTAAAAAAAACAAAAGGGATTTGAAAAATCTGAGAAGCAAGCTGACCTTTAAAATCTTTACGAGATTAGCTAAACTTTAGGGGGTAAACCGAAAACGTGCCTTCTTTCTTGTCCCGGCTAGGCATCTGTAGGGTCTGACATTCTTGAAATATCAAATGGACCCCCAGATGATAGACCAATGGATGCAGCTGTCTTCAGAGGTCAGATCAGGTATGTGCATTCTTCACGCATCAAATTGTCTCAAGTCAACATCATGTGACGGGGAATCTCCAATGCTGTCCATTGTTGGGTTGCAGCTTTTTTACTGCTAACTCTGTAGTTTCATCAGTGTCTGCACCCCTTTACATTAGGAAACATGTTTTTTATATACATAACATGATCCTTCTGAACTAATGTCAAAACACGCAGCAGGCTTAATTTCTGATGTATCCTCATCGACATGGAAATTTCATTATGAAGCTACTCGAGTAGTAGCCTTGTGATGGAGTTGTTTTTGTGTGATATCTTAAGTATCTTCCTCATATGATGTTCTATTCCTGAAGTAATTAGACCAGCAGACTGGAAGAAATTTAAGAATTAAAACTGGTACCTGGGATCTAGAGAGGTTCCAACTGTTGCATCCTCCTGGTTATGATGAATGCCTGAGAAAAATCAGGAAACCACATCAAATTTTATGTTCACTTTGTGTATGTTTGAGTGTGTGTTTCTAGAAAGTGTACATAGACCTTGAACTTTGAGTGTAGGTTGTTTTTGTTGGCCATCTCAGTGTGTTGCTTTCATGGTCCCTCCACCACTGTTACACTTGATCTTGTGAATGGATCCACTGAGAAGGTGAGGGAGACAGAAAAATTTTGTCACGGTGGAGTGACAGGAAGACATGAAAATCAATGATGGCGACCAATCTAAAAATGATGATCAAATGAAACAACCTTTTTCGGGTCATTAATTTGGTTGGCACACTAATGATGCTTGTGAACTCAAGTTAATAAGCATAACTATGCCTGGTGGAGGACCAGTCATTTAGATTGTTCTATAGTGGAGATGACAAAGACACGATGTCACTCTCATCGCCATGAGGCAGTGAGAGTTGTACTGGGTGGTTGTGACCTATTTGCATGAAAAAATTTAACTGAGGGAAGGAGTTATTAAGTTTGGTGAAAAAATATGATGTTGAGTAAAAAGAAAAAGAGAGGGAAAAAAAAACTTCCACGAGGATGGATATTAATGGAGAAGGGCAAAGATTATCACATCTTTTTCTCTTAATATCATCTCATTATTGAAAGATAAAAGAGAAATATCAGTACCTTCCTTGACTGATTCGGCCGTTAAACCTCCAATTATCTCATCATCTTCCCCTAAATTTCTGAATCTACTAGAAAACGTTTCTAAAAATATCAGGCTTCTCAGAATATAATAAACCTTTACAGAAAGATTCCTCGCATCAGAGGTCCCAGATCGCGATAAGCGGCATCCTGTATAACAGTAGATCCTTGTGTAGGATCCTCTAAGGAAAATACCAGTCTCATCTGAGACAAAAATATATCAATAATTATATGAAGGCAATTCCTCCTTCCATATGAAATTGTGTTTTATTCCTAGCATCAAATTCATTGTTACATCTTATAGTCCTTTGGCCATCTGCAAGTTGTAGAGCCTCTCCTTTATGGCATATGAGAATTTAACCTTTTTCCGGTTAGAGCTTGTGCAGTGACCTACTACTATTCCAGATAGGGTTTTTACACTATATCCCTAATTTACAACACCACTTGTTAATCCTAACTGTATGGACAAGAGAGAACGTTGAGAATGCAAGGTATACTGCAAATAGATAAGTTGCAAAGGAGCAATTGCATATTACGCTTTTGATAGAGCCATATGTTAATGAAAAGAATCATCACTATGAGAAGAACCAATCTAGCAAAAGCATTCCTATCAAAATGCTAGTGGAGAAGATAATTTCAAATTAAATTAAAAGTAAATTATGTGTTGGATTTGCTAAAAATGCTTAGTTATTTAATTCATAGTTTCATCCTATCCGGGAGGATCTGAATTAATCACTTCTAGTTTGATTCTGGCATCCATATTCCTCCTCTATACGACAAGGAGAAAATATTTTGATGATGGGATGAAATGGACATCCACCAACACCAGTAGCTTGGCTAGTCAATCATGTTGTATGGTGCAAGGCACTTCAGTGTGGTGGATTAGCATGATATTTCCCAAGAGTGAGATAGATGGAATCCAAATTCCCTCCATATTTGCAATCAACGAATGCTTAGGGTCACTTCATTCTCAAATTTAACCTAATGAAATTGAGTGGAAAAGAAAGAGAAACATGATTGTCAATGCCCTTCATTTACCCCACTAAAATTTTCTAAGGAAATCATCTCAATTTCATGGATTCAAATTGGTGCCAAATATATCTTCTTTCTTCGGTTGAAGAAGATGCAGTAAATAAGGAGGGAATTTTTTTCTTCTTTTAGTTTATTTTCCTTTCTTCTAAGAGTGAGTAAACACAACATTAATGTTAGAACATAAGTTTCCAATCCTACCACTTCTACCCACTCCCAGTATTGTTTGGTACTCCCCGTGGGGCATGTTCATGTACACCAAAAAATAGTAAGGGTGGGCATGATTCGCTTTATCGATTAAGGAAAAGTGGAACCAAATTGAAATGGAACTTAAACTACTATGGTTCAATTTGAAATGATACCAAAATTTTTGAATTGGTTCGATTTGAAACCACTGATTCAAAGTATATATATATAGAAATTAATCAAAAAACAATTAAAAAATTGCTTTCAAACAATAATTTTATCAAGACTAATAACAAAAAATAAGAAGCATAAAAAGTCAATAACAATAAGAAAATAATAAGTAATATCTATATACACACCCATATCATCCTTGCTGGTTTTTTCTGGTTAGGTTTGATTTTAATGGTTTGTACAAAGTTCAACACCGAAACCAAATGGAACCTAATAATTTCATCTAATATCCAAACCAAAACCTAACCGATAAACTAAAATTTTCAGTTTGGACTGGTTTGGCTCGGATTGGTTTATTTAGTTTGTGTTAGAGATGCCCATCCCTATCAAACAGTGCCGTCATTGTCCCTTACCTCTTTGAAAGTATCCATTCTGTACTTTCTGGTTTACTAATTTTACATTTATAAGAAAAGGCTAACTAACAGCTACAGAGTTATAATTTTTCTAATATTCATTTAACTTAAATCATATCCATATGTTGGAGCAATCAAAATGGAGTCCCAATGATGGTCCCAATTTTCATGGTACCACAGATCCAAAGAATGAGAAGTTCCTCCATTTAGGCCAAGTATTTGTCATCTTGCTCTTATGTCGTGTCACTTGCCAGTGGGGCTAATGTGATAGAGCAATTATCCATATTAAATGTGCGTGAATGTGTTTTTCTTTTTTCATTATTGAGAAACAAGAACTACTATGACAATAAACTTGGCCAATACAGTGGTAAATAGATTCTCAAGGTATTGTTGGAAAAATAAGATTCATGCCAAATTCACATTACCTATATTATGTTTCATATATTTAACTGTATTATTCTAATTTCTGTAATTATAATTGTTTAAATGCTGTCAAATTCAAATTTTCATTTGAGAATTTAGTTCTTTGTATCTGGATTATTCTCTTAGCACAACAACAACTAAACCTTATGTTACTAGATTGGTTTGGTTATATGGATCCTCTCCTTTAGTCTTCCTCTTCCTCATTTAATGTGTGTATTCTTCGTAATTTTACATCATTTAACTGAAACAATTATTAGTCGTCTAAGTACATAATCATACTATGTCTTTTAAAATTTTCTCTTAATAGGTATAATCTCGACTTTCTCTCTAATATTCTTATTTTTTTTTCCTTAGACATAACATAACAAGTCCAATGGTCGTTTTATAAAATTTCCTTTTAAGTTTAAAGGTATTTTATGAACATAAAGAACGCTTAGACATAGTACTAGAAGAGTAGATCAAAGATCACGTTGTACTAAAGCACTATGTAATGAGAGAAAAAGGTGTTTCTAATTGTAGAAAAGAATGATGCTAAAGTTTCAAGAATCATCTGATCCTTACAGTTCTCTCATATCAGTTTACCAATTCTCATTCTTGTTCAACTCAGTCCAACTCGGGTTAACTTGGTTTCGGTTTTCTGATCAGATCGGTAGGTCGGGTTGAGTCTTTAAAACTGTGATCTAGGGAGAGCAAGAAGTGGCATAGAATAAAGCAAACATTCAACAAGAAAGAGCACAAGATATTTGCAACTAAGCCAACAGGCTACTTGAGAAAAACAAATGTGTTCCAATGAAGAAGTAAGCTACTGCTACTTCCAACTCGATGACAATCTAGAGCGAAAGCAAGTGTAATCAAAGACAAGAGGAGGAAGTACTCTTACCTGAGCGCTCTGCCGTTGAAGTTACTGCAACTTTCTGTAGTCCAATTTGAATGAACAACTTCTGGGCGATCACAGGCGTTGCCGGCGGCAACTTCGGCGGAGGGGCCGGAGAGGGGCGATACCAGTTCCGTAGCAACCCGTCGCCACCCACCGCTCTCAAATGCCCGCGCTGCAACTCCGCCAACACCAAGTTCTGCTACTACAACAACTACAATCTCGCCCAGCCCCGCTACTTCTGCAAGGCCTGCCGCCGCTACTGGACCAAAGGCGGCGTCCTCCGTAATGTACCAGTCGGTGGCGGTTGCCGAAGGTCCAAGCGCTCCTCCGTCTCATCATCAAAGTGCTCCGCCGGGCTCGCCTCCGAAAAGGATCTGCTTCCCTCAGGCCGCCCCTCCGCCGACGGCCCCAATTCAGTAGGCTTGGTCTCAGGAAATCCTGACTTTAACACTAACCCCGAGCCAGACTTCAATCAGGCAACGGCGACGGAGACTCCGTCGTCCCTGCTGACCCACGAAGCGGAGATCTTCGCCGAAACAATAACCTCGCCCGTGCCGGTTCCGACGACTCTCGATTTCAGCAGCTTCTCTGCTCCGCCGCGGATTTCATTCCTGTCTCAGCCGATGGCGACTGGGAAGGAGCAGATCATCGCGCCGACGAGGTTCATGCATCAGGCCGCGATGCCGATCCCTCTGGATCATCTGCTGATGGAGGCACAGGACGACCTCCGAACGCCACCGGGGTTCATGGATCAGGCACGATTGCTACCTCCGCCACCGATTCCCTTCCAATTTCCTCAGACAACAGTGGAGGACGTGGCGGCGCAGCCGGGTTTCTTGGATCAGGCGCTCCTCGCCGGGATGCGATGGTCCGGTGCGTCGGCGGATCCAACGATCTATGGTCAGCCCATGCCGGAGGACCCGACGGAAGCGGCGGCGTGCTGGAGCCACGGCCATTGGGATGTCGCCGATCCCGCCCTCAACTTCACTTGATTCCGATGCACCTCCATTCTCAATCAACCGCAATAATTCCCTATTCCATGCTATAATCCCTCGCATTTCGATTTCAATATCATGAATTTGTGCTACGACATTTCAGTTTTCAATTTCAATCGATTCGAGGGAAACAAGCGATGAATCATCAATAGATAGTTCCTGGAAGGCCAGTGGTTAGTTCATGGATATTGTATCGTACGATGACGGATAATTTTTACGAATACGAGAATGTCATCCATAAAAAAATATATAATAATTTATCTTCGTTATGATAGACGATTTTAAGCTTTCCGGACAATGGCACGTAGATAAAAGTTTGGGTGATCATTATAGCAGTCATGATTCGATCCTTGTCGATTACAGTTTGCGTCGTTTTCCACTCGTTTGTGAGTTGCGGAGGCGAATTCCTATTTTCCAATTAGATTGGTGTGGGCGCGTCATCTTGATTTATCCCTGTGGATCGATGGAGATTCTTCGGAGACTGTAAAGCAGGACAGATTTATCAAGTGAATTAGTCGGGCGAAGTTTATATACCACTTGTAAATAAAAAAAATAATAGACGATTCCGTGCGATTGTACGGATGGAATTGAACTGAATTTGATTGCAAGTATAAATCTAAATATAATGGCAATGATTTTTTTTTTAAAATAATTTAAGTGTTCGAATTTTATCTAATTAATTTTAAACCTACTTGATAGAACAACTTAATCCTATCGAATCATCCTAGTCGTTCAACCCACCATACCAAGCCCGTTGGACTTGGTCAGTTCCACAGTTGGAGTAAAAGGTGATGTGCTCACTTCAAATATTTTTCATCGTCGGTTCTACAGTTGATGAAGAAATCGGAGTCGACTCTGCTCTTAAAATTGGATTCTAAAGTCTTTGAAAATTGAGTCTTATTGTTACTATGAAATTTAAAAATTGAATCTCATTTAATGTTTTTTTTTTTACCTCGGGCAGGGCTTCGATAGCCCTTCCTCATGATCGACTTTAGAAGAGAGATAAATCATAAAAGATATTTTTATACAACTAAGAATTAGTAGGGTGGGAGAATAGACATCTTAAAAAACTTTATAGTTCTTGAGAATTGACGTTTGCTTCTTGAGACAATTCTATCATTCAAACCTATCCCACTTGATAAATAGCACGTTGACTTAGTAACTCAATATATTCATCGCATTTGTTTGTCATGACTAACCACCAACATGATTGACTTATTCAACTAATCTAAAATGACTCGATTGGCTCAATTTGCCCACCCCTATCCCCCTTGGCCATATTGGATCGATCTTTCCATCTAGTTTGATTAACTTATCTATTTGACTTGATCCAATCCATTTGACAGGTTAGTGAGGCCGCTAAGTTAATGATTTCAATCTTTGCGGATTAACTTATCCATTTGACTTGATCCAATCCATTCCAATTAGTGTATTTTTACTCCTTCCAATCCAATCCATTCTACTTGACCAATCAAATTATGTCTAGCTTGATTGACCTATTAATTTGGTCTGATTGGCTTGTAAGTTATTCACCTGTTTGCTCTATCAACTTAGCCAACTCACAACGCAGATCTGTCGTCCATTTCGCCCGCACGTTGTCATTTGATCACGTGGAAAATGGGAATGGATAATGTCAGCATGATTTCGCTCCCGTTGTCGACTATTCAATTCCTTCATCGTCGAGTTGTCATGCGCATTGTAGCCTAATGCTTGAGCCCTGGGGTTCGCTTGTGTGTCCTCGGATTGGGATTTCTTCTCTAAGCCTGAGCAATGCGAGGAAGGTACTTGGCATCGCCGAAATCTAATTGGATTTCGGGCGCGATTTGGAGTCTAGTTGAATCGTGGCCGGATTTGGTTTGATCGTGATCGCCATGCCATGATGTTAGCAACTACGATCGGACCAAATTTTGACTGTAAACCGATCGAAATCTGATTACGATCCAATAGAAATCCGACCACAATCCGATAAAAATCCGACCAGATTTCGATTCTGACTGGATCGTAATAGGGTTCCGATCGAATCGCGACTATATCCTAGTCGGATTGCTGCCATGTTCCGGATGGGTCGCAGTCAAGTTCTAATCGGATCGAGACCATGTTCCGATCAGATCGTGACCGAATCTAATTAAATTACGACGATACTGAGCGACAACGGGTGCTCTGGCAAGCGAAGGAGAAAATTTATTGTGCATTCCCACTTCTACATAGCAACGCTCAACATCGCCATCAACCGAAGTCACTGTCGATCGACATTGCCATTGAGTGCGGATGATGATCGACAATGAAAAATTTGATCGGATATCGCAAAAGAGAAATATTATATATTTTTCATTTACTATAGATCTCCATACGATGAATAATTGAGATCGTGTCATGTATGAGTCATCGTGCACGGTGCAATGTAAAATCTCTCTCTTTATGTATATATATATATATAAAGATAAATAATTAATTTATTTCTGTATAAAAAAAATTATCCAACTGCTGTTCTACCGTCGTGCTATGACCCGAGAGGCTGTGGCTTTTCAAAGTGATAGATCAAGGAGAGATCTCTCATCCATCAGTTTTCCCCCGTTTCTAAATATTTTTCTATAAAAATTTTTAAAAGCTTGTCCTTTATATGATTTATCTACCCAGTTCTCTATCCAAATAAATAGACGTGTTGACTGAGATGGATCAATCCTGATCGAAATCTAAAATTCCTCTTTGATATCAGGTAATCCTCTTATGTCATGACCAATTATACCAAGGTCAAAAGTCCTTTTTAATTTATCTCTCTCATAATAGCCGTGAAATAAATCGGTGGAGACTACTAGATTGACGGTTTTAATCTTTTACGAAATAAATTGATCCTTCAAAAAAAATACAAAAAAAAAAAAAGGAAGAATGCAAAAGCATATAAATGAAGTTCTCTACAACTTAAAACACTTTCCCTGATAAAAAAACAAATGGAAAAAAAAAAATGTCAAAAGGTCGCATCCTTTTTCCTTCTTTGCATCTCCAGGTCCAACCAAGAAAAGGAAACAAGAGTAAGAATAGAACATGAACCAACTCACTCAATTTCATCAAATCTCAGAGCCTACATGATCAGCTACATTCTTTCTTTGATCGACTACCGATACATGTCAGCGAGAACAAGAATGTCCTGCAACTCTAAATCACATCAATCCACAATCCAATACCTATTTCAAGGTGGAACAAACAGAGGAATTCGAGAGAGAATCAACATGGAAAACTGGCATCGCGATGGCAAACAAGAAGCGAAGGGCGCCAGAGAGATCTTCAACATCTACAACTTGAAAGAAACTTTCTCCACCATCTTTTCCCCCAGCCGCTTCGGCTCGCCTTTGCCATTTTTACAGGACTAGTGTTCCACTCTCTTTGTAATCTGGAAATACATGAACTGAAATCATTAGGACAAAAATAATACCTTAAAACACACACAACAACAATAACAACCAAGTCTTATCCTATTAAATGGGATCGACTATATAAATTCTTCTGTGTTATTGGACTCTATCCCCTACTATATCATCATCTATATTTAAATAAATTTTATTTTATTTTATTATTATTAACCAAATCTTTTTTGGTCTTTCTCTTCCTCGTTTGATTGTATATTTGTTATCGTTTCACATCGTCTAACTAGAACATTTATTGATCATCTAAGTACATGTCAATACCACCTTAAACGTGTTTCTCGGATCTTTTCTTTAATAGATGCAATTCCGACTTTTTCTCTAATGCTCTCATTTCTTATTCTGTCCATCCTCGTATGTCCGCACATCTATCTTAACATCCTCATCTCTGCAACTCTCATCTTTTCCTCATGTGCTCGAGTCGTAGTCCAACATTCAGTGTCATATAATATAACAGGTCTAATCGCCATTTGTAGAACCTCCCTTTCAAAACACACACACAGAAAGGAAAATAATCACTTGGAATGTTTGTTAAATTTGATGGCAGGACTTAATTAGCATACTGAAACTCCAAGAGAGTATCAGAAAGCTGTCTCTGAACACTATTTTATCCACACAGTAACTTATTTAAGTTGGAAAACTCAAACACGAGGTGCACCACGAATATGAGTACTACAACAACATCATCGATTACATTTAAGCTATAGTTTAAGCTCATGCTCATTGTTAAACTTTAAAGTAACTTTTTCTAAGTTTAAATTCAGTGGCTCAATTTTTCCTAGGTATCTTGCCAGGAAGACCTTTTCTTCATGATGATTGTGATCATCGACATAGCACAGGATAGCCTCGTAGAGCTTTCAGATGAACAATGATGGCACAGTTAGCTATGCAGTACTAGGGATGTAAATGAATCAAGCATGAGCTCGTTTATGTTCGTTCAATATACATCAAATCAATTAAATAAATAAACTTGAATAACTTGATAAATTAAATGAGCAAGCTTGAATACGTATGTGTTTGACTTGTTATTGTTCATGAACAGTATTCGTGAACAGACTCATTTAAAAATTATTTATGAGCTTATTTATTTAAATAAACAAATAAGTTTGATTTAAGAGTTTGATAATATTTAAACAAGTCAAACTTAAACAAATTTGAATTAAGCTTGAACTGAGTTTGATTAGAAGCTCGATAATCACTAAACAAGCCAAGCTCAATCTAAAAAAAAAAAGAAACCAAGTCAAGCTTGAATAGATTTTTCGATAGCTTGGTTAATTTTAAGTTTGACTCGGCTCGGCTCAACTTGGCTACCTTAACAAATAATCCTGAACAGTATAAAGCTTGACTTGGTTTGATTTGTTTATAGCCCTATGCAACACAAGATGAATCATAGAGCTTCCAGATGAACAATTGGTGACTGAGCAAACAAATCTAGCCAAAAAGAAAAAAAGAAAAAAAGAAAAAAAGAAAAAACTTACATTGGGAACGCAAAGGAACGGGAGCTGGTGGTGCTACTATCAGACCGAAGAGAAATGCTACCGGAATAAGCGAGGTATCCAGAAGTTCCTCTTGGACCAGATAAAGAAGGATTGGTGAAGTTCGAATCTCCATGGTTATTGTGATAAAACATTCTTTGATTAGAAATGGCCGCGGCATCATAAAATGTGATTTCAGATACAGAATGATGGTTGTTAACAATTGCTTCATCGTTTCTTGCTCCACTTATTGCTGCTGCTTCTGTGTCTGCTCCAGGCTTAAAATCAGAGGTATTTGGTATTTCCACCTGATCATTAGGAGCATTATTTTCAATGCCATTATTTTCCGAAGCTGCGATATCAATAGGCACACTTGTGGCTGAAAAGGACTTCTTCCCTGAATTACCTTTTACAATGCCACCATGATTTTCTATATCCGTACTAGTTTCACATGGATCGCTGGCGTCAAATGGCAAGTTGTAGAATGATCTTCTTCCAGTCTTACCTGTTATAAACAACATGAATTCCATAATTATCTGTTGTTTTGGCAGTTATTGTTTTGAAGCTGAACATGAACTCGAAGGTGACTTTGCAAAATACAAAATACTCACACTCATTGTTCATGTTATTGATATAATTAGATAAAGAAAGAATCGCCATTCTCATAAATAACCAATACAGATATGTATACTGTAAAGATCAGTAAATACTAGAGAACCAAAATATGAAAATAAAGAACAAGAAATGAGATATTGCTAGTGAGTGACTTAACAGGACAACCATAAGATTCAATGGACATAATTATTTATTAGTCAGTCAACTCATATCAATTAAGAAGCAAAAAAGATGAGTCATTAGGAAACTTAAGCTGGAAGGCAAATAAGTGGAATTTCGCTTATCATTTCTGTGGATGAGGATCATTCTGAATGAGTCTTTCACTATCTCATATAAATCTTATTGATAGACTATGGTGACACTGTCCGGAAATGAGCAGTGGGCCGAACCAGTGGACGCGTAGGCCCCGGAATATTTAGCCCAAGAGAAAAGATCGTAGGGGTGCAAGGGAAGACGCAGGTCCATTCCGGGAGCTGACGTGGAGGGTTAAAATAAAGCAGGTCACTCGGCCGCATCGCCCACTAGCCACCCGGCTACACTCTAAGGCCAGACCACTCAGCCACCTCGTCCACCAGCCACCGGGCTACGCTATGAGGCCAAGCCACTTGCCCGCCTTGTTCGCTAGCCACCCGACTACACTCTGAGACCAAGCCCCTCGGTCGCCTTGTCCACCAGCCACCCGGCTATGCTCTGAGACCAGGCCACTCGGTCGTCTTGTCCACTAGCCACCCAGTTGCGCTAAAAAACCAGGCCCTTTCGTCATCTCGTCCTTTTAAACCCCTAACTGTCCCATAAACTGATCCCTATCAGGATAGAGGGTGGGGGGACCATGGGGAGAATGTCTCATATTCTGGATAGTTATCCTTTGTCCCCCAACAGCTCAGTATCATGATAGTATAGACCTTCGCGGTTTGCCACATGGAGAGTATATTCAGAACTTGTTCCCTAACGGTTTACCAAAAGGTATCTCAGAAGCAGTCGTGAGGGAAAAAGATTCCTTGGAGTTGCTATATAAAAGGAAGGGCAAGGAAAAGAAGAGGGGGACTCTCTCTAAACAGTTTTTCTCATACTACTACATTTGTTTTTCTCTCTCCCTGATCTATAACTTAAGTATCGGAGGGTCGTCGCCGGAAGAGTCGGTGGCTATCTGATACGTGTTAACTTTTTTAGGGAGATATTGTTGTGGTCGTGGAAGAACCCCACCTCCTCCGTCGCTATTCTCGGAAGGAGGTCTCCCAAAACGGAAGGAAAGCGAGTCGTATCATATGACATTAGGAATATATCCTCATGAGTTACATATTTACATGAGTCTCAACACTCTTTCTAAAGTGGGTTCAAAATATTTGTTGAAGCCCAACTTATTATAATTGCATTGAACCCCAAGCCCTCTTAATGACTTGATGAGCAAATCTACTAAATGATCATCAAAACTGATAAAGGAAGAGAATATCTCATTTAA
Organism: Wurfbainia villosa; assembly: GCA_025175895.1. Taxonomy (NCBI): domain Eukaryota; kingdom Viridiplantae; phylum Streptophyta; class Magnoliopsida; order Zingiberales; family Zingiberaceae; genus Wurfbainia; species Wurfbainia villosa. The sequence continues at coordinate 101,655,224 of CM045988.1, read as the reverse complement.
TTGCACTTTCTCTCATAAAGTGACAAGCAAGCACTATATGATTTATCCTCTCTAGAATACGGGGTTCGAAGTAACGTGCATAGCAATTTGACTATCACAATAAAGGTTCATTGGCTCTAAAGGAGTAAATCTTAGCTCAGTCATAAAATGTTTTACTAAAATGAGTTCACATGTTACTATGGTCATAATTTTGTATTCTACCTCCCTCTCGATCTTGTTTCTTTGTCTTCCATGATATAACATTACCTCCCAAGAGAACGCGATAACCAAAAGTAGAACATTTGTAAAATCCTGCCCAATCTCTCTCCGAGTACCTGAGATGACCTCTGTTCAGTCACAAACAAAAGACCTTTCCTAGAGAACTCTTAAGGTATCTTAGAATTCGTGTAATTGCTTCACACTGACCATGACATGGATTCACCAAAACTTGACTGATCACACTAACAAATGAGATATCAGTTCGGTGATTGTAAGATAGTTTAGTTTTCCTATTAGTCTTCTAAGTTTTCCTACTCAAGGTTTTAAATGCCGAGCCGTTTCGGACGAAATTGGCGAAAAATTTCGTTCCGATGAGTAATCGAAATCGGAACGCGTACCGATACCGGAGCGCTTACCTGGAAGGAGGTGGCGACGCGGCGACGACGCAGAGGCGATCGCGTAGTGCGATCGGGAAGGCGATCGCGTTGCGTGATCGCGATCGGGGAGTGCGATCGCACAGCGCGATCGGGAAGGCGATCGCACAGCGCGATCGGGAAGGCGATCGCACAGCGCGATCGGGAAGGCAATCGCACAGCACGATCGCGGTGAGAAACCACGATCGCAATCGCGGTGAGAAACCGCGATCGCGATAAGAAATTTCTAAATTATAATTAAATATATATATATATATATAATATTAATTAAACTGTAAAATTTAATTAAATAAATTATTAATTAATTTATATAATTATATAAATTTATATTTTATTATTTTTATTTAAAAAATAAAAAATAAAAGATATTTTAATTAAAATTCTAAATTCAAATTTATAATTTAGGTAAAATTAAATCTTAAATTCTTTTTTAAAAATTAACTAAAATTAAAAAAATCAAATAATTAATATTAATGTTTAAAAAAAAAAATACCGAAATAGTATCGGCACGGACGATATAGTACCGAAACCGTATATCTTGTTCCTACCAACCTTCTATATCTTCCCAGAACTCCCACTATCATGGTACAAATCTCACATTAGGATCCATGGGAATATGGTTTATGCTCCAACATGCTAATCTCCATAAGCATATCTAATACACACTTGCATTGTGAAATGCAGATATCACCTGAAGGAGCAATTTTATGCCCCAAAAGTACTTGAGGTCACCTAAATCCTTAGTTTGGAACAACATTAATAAAGATAATCTTTCAATCATGTAATTCCATCAGTGTCATCGCCAGTAATAAAAATGTTATCCCTATATAAAATAAGAAAGAGACAGTTTCCTAACTGAGAGACAAGGTAGAAGACCGACTATTTATAACACTCCTGTTCATACTATATAGAAGAAAAGTAGAACTAAACTTTCTAAATCATGCTCTTAGAGATTACTTTGGTCCATACAATAATTTCTTTAGTTTACGCACAAGGCAAAGGATACACTTCTCCGACTAAGAGACAAGGTATAAGACCGACAATATGTAACACTCCTATTTATGCTATATTAAAGAAGATTTGAACTAATCTTTTCAAACCATGCTCTTAGAGATTTTTACAGTTTGTACGAAGATTTCTTTGATTCATACACAAGGCGAGTCTACCCCTTGGTAGCAAACCAAGTGGATTGTTGCATATAAACTTCATTTGAAAGATCATTAGGAAGAAAAAGATATTTTTGATGTCAAACTGATGGAGGTTAGTGGAAAGTAGCAACCAGGGAGAGGAAGATACAAATTGAAGTAATGTTGGCCACCAGGGAAGGTATCCAGATAATCAATGCTGTCAAATTGTATGTATCCTTTTGCCATTAAGAGACTTTTGAGGCAATCTACAGATTCATCTCGTCTCCAGAACACATAACTGTGCAGACCCATCGACGTCACCACAGTTGATTTTTCTCCCAAAAAAGGTACTACCTAATTGACATTGGAGTAAAGAGCATTCATTTCTTCATTCATAGCCTGCATATAATTGAGATCTAAGAGACATTTTGAGACATTTCTAAGAATAAATTATGAGTACAAGGAAGATAGAAAGTTCGGGTAACTAGGTGATAATGAAGTATAGGATAAAAAATGAAAGAGTGGATGCAGAGTAGAGCATTTTCAAGTACCTCTGCAAAAGGCGATGGAAAGATCCAAATTAGAAAGGTCTAAGATGATAGTAGATGATGAAGGTATGACAGTGTCTAGAGGAGTCATTGGAGCATCTTCATTGCATCACCTTCGGCACTAGATGAGGAAGCCTCAACAACTGAAGGAATAAGAATCCATAGGAGGTATGAAAAAGGACAACAGTATACGAACAGGAAGAATGTCCTCCACATTAGTTAATAAAAATATCATAGAGGAAAAGAAGGGAGTAGTCTCAAAGAAAGTCACATCAGTTAAGATAAAGGCTTAGCATAACTAAGGATAGTAACAACTGCATCCCTTCTAGAGTGAGACTTGAGAGCACCTAATATAAACACATTTGAAGGACCTGGGAGATAAGTCATCATGTCCTAGAGAAAATCAATGAACAAAACAAGCACAATCAAATATTGTCAGTGGAATAGAGTACATAGCCTCCTTTAGAAAGAGAATAGTAAAGGGAATCTATCTATGGAGAGTGGAGGATGAAACAATTAATAAGATGACAAGGAATAAAGAGAGCATCAATCTGAAAGGAAAGAAGAACATGCATGTGTAATAAGATGTTCAAAAAATCTCAGCTATGTCTTTACTTTTCACTTTGTTATGCCATTCTGCTGAGGGTTTTGGACACAAAGATTGACGAAGAAAAGTACTTCTTAGCATTATCACTACGTAAAACTTTATTAGATGCTACAAACTAGTAGTAAACTTCAACGTAGAAAGAGCAAAATATAGAAAAGAGTTCAAATAGATCCTTTACTAAGAAGCATCCTGTCATTCAAGAGTAGTCATTAATAAAGGTATAAAATACTTGAAATGTAAACTTGGATTAAAATGACCAGGACCCCAAACATTTGAATGAACCAAAGTAAATGGTATCGAAGTGCATTTATGAACACTCCTAGGGAAAAAAATGACCTAACATGTTTATCAAATTGATAAAATTCACAATAAAGAATTTGAAGATTGGAAAGGCTTGAAACCATTAGCTTTAAGTGTTGAAGACCAAGGTTACCAAGGCGATTGTGGATCTAGAGAGAAGAGGGTGTAGCCAAAAGAAATGACAATCTTGCAAGCACATCCAGCTAATAAAGTTGATAAAACTCATGTCCTATGCTTTTTCAGTCCTCAAATTATGAACAAAAATAGAAGTGGCATTCAGTATAACAACATAATTCAAAGATATAGTAAGTTTACTAATAAACGAGCTTAGTGGGAATTCAAGAATAATATGATAGAAATGAAATATAGGAACAAGAGTCACATTGCCAACAACCTTAATCAATGAATGAGACGCATCAACTATTGTGACATTGGTAGGGACTTATGATGTTGCAAGATTAGAGAAAATGGATTCATTACCAGAAATATGCTTAGAGGCATTTGAGTCTAGAATCCAAGGAGAATATTGAGAAGAATAGGTTATGCAAGTAGTGGAAGTACCTCCATAAGCAAATGAGGTAGCTGACAGAAATGATGCACCAGTTGTCGCTTAAAGCTAGAGAACCCGAGAATACTCTTTTGTAGGGACTATGATAGTGGGACTTGTCTAAACTAGCTGAGTACTAAGGTGAGGTACATGGGTAATGTCATGGATTGATGGAGTAGCATGTGTCATTGGCATGCCCAAACTTTCCACAGTGAATACACTTGAGTCCGTTCTATCCTCAAGAAGGATCACCTAGACCTAGTTGTTAGCCCCAAACCCCATTACGTGATCCTCCAAAAGATGAGTCGACTGCCAAAGCAGCTCAATCTATAGCAGGGTCATAAGAGAGTGGAGCAATAATTGAGGCACACAACATCCACATGTACACATCAAATAGAGGAGGAACGGAGGATCTTGCAAAGATCTATGACCTCATCAGTTCCAATTGAAGAGAACAGTGTGAACATAGTTGTGAGTAATCAATCAATAAAATAGTTCACCAACTCCTCCAATCCAAGATAAGCAAAATGATGGTGAATAATCGGCCAATGTAATTTTGTTTCTCTTGGATATCGGAAGTTAGTTGTTATAGTGTGGAAACAATTAACAAGAGTTGTCAGCCCAAGAAATGTCCCCATATAAAGAGCTCTAGACTATATTCATGTTTTGTAATAAAAAGCATAGCAACAGTAAATGCTCATAGCATCAATTAACTACCACAGAATCTATCCACTCTCATGAAGGGCAAGTAGACTTAGGTTATCTCAACAACATGAATACCAAGGTGCTCTAGTTCACCTTGACTCGTAACCATACATGAACGGCCCTTGCCCAGGAAGTATAATTATAATCATTGAATTTATACGATGAGATGGTCATGAATGCAGAAGTAGTGGGAACAATCGTAATGGGATGCACGAAGAAATAGAAAAAGATTATGATATTTGAGTAGCACTACCCAAACTCACACTAGCAGTAGAAACAATCAAACACGTGGCAATGTTCAACAACAATGTTATGATTGGCAAAGATCGTATAGTAAGCAGTAGAGGTCACATAATTGCATGATGAGAAGGCGAAGGTCCCACAATCATGTGGAGGGCACACAATCGTGCAGATGGGGGACAGTTAGCAAATATGCATGGGCACTATAGTGATAAGGGTGCACGCAAAGAGTACATGGCATTGCAAAGGGGGCCTAGTTGGTTGATGGACAAAAGCAATATGGCAACAAGGATGCATGCCAAAGGTAGGAGACGCCAAATATAAACAAACTCCGAGATGAAAGAAACTGCACATGAATAGATATGCAGACACAGGATGAACAGCGAGAGAGCATTAGGAGTGGCTTTGATGCCATGTGATAGGAGATTTTCTCAGTGAATAACCCTAGGTAGTCCCTCAATATATATATGGATATTGTTAATAGAGGTACTACAAACATACCCTCCTTCAATTTCATATTTATACATGGGTTCCAACAATTTCATTTTTGACAAACAAATGCCACATGAGATTCATGGTCAAGAAATTGCAAATTTATAATCGAAATCAGCAAGAGAAATTAGTATAAAGATTCACTAGTCTTTCAAGAAAAAGATAAACTATGTTTCCTACCACTTCCTAGTTCTCAATTTTCTTCTAGTTCCATATGATTTTTTCTATTGTCTTTGTTCACAAATGATTCTTATAATCCATTTTGTTTTCTTTTTATCACGAGCCTTATGAACCTTGGTAGTGCAGCTTCTACTCCTCTTCAAACTCTATTGCTCAGATTGGTTAAGACAGGTAAAAAGTATCTATAATGAACTGCAATTTTCTTTTTCTAAATTTTAGGATTTAGGGACAGGTTAGACAGCATTCTCCTTTATGCCAAGACTTAAAGAATGGCTTTAGTCTATAAAAATTACAAACAAGCTAAAGAAACTAAAAACGAATTCATTTAAAAGTTAAAACTTAAAACACAAATACAGGGGGGAAATGTAGTTCATCACTATACCACAGGTGTACTTTGATACCTGTTCAGTTTTCTTCTTGTATGGATTTTTTGTTTCAAACAAGCAAAAAAATTTTAAAGCAATTTATTTAAAATCCAAATACAGGAACGAAATATATAGTTCAACACTATACCAAAGCTGCAGTTTGATACCAGTTCAGTTTTCTTCTGATATAGACTTTTTTTATCATCACTGATCCCACCTGGAGCAATGCTGTGGATATCTGTTTCAAGCTCTCCGAGAGAAAACAACTGCTGCAAAGTGACCTTTCCATAGGATATCTTGTTGCTTTCATCCAGAATTTCTTTGATTTCAGTGAAGCCCCATGATAAATTTTCATCCATGGCAGGAGAATTAGCAACAGAAATAAACTCTGTTTCTTCAATAACTTGTATAGAACCATCTGCCATCTTTTGACTCAGAGCATCATTTGAATTTGTTTCAATACTTCTGGAGCTGTGAGTCAATTTTTCACTAACCTCAGTGTCTTCAGACAAATTTTTCTCACAGAAATGTAAACCATCATCAACACATATATCTTTGATAACTTGACAATCTCTGCCTTCTATGACCTCATGAAGATTAATATGAGTGATAGTTTTGTCTGAAAACAACTCAGAGCTGGCTGCAACAGTTCCAGTTTTTTCAGGGGTAACATCATATAGAGGTTCAATGCATTCTCCATCTTTATCTTGTGTATTAGTTGAAAATTCAAGTTCAGTAATTAGTGGTAAAGCTTTGCTTCTGTTTTCAATCTTTTCTGTTAGATCAGCTCTTTCTTCACATGCGGTATCATTTTGATGCATAATTGTACTGAACTGATTCTCACTATCCTTTAAGAACTTTTATGCAAGTTCATTATGAGTAGACAGATGAAAGGTTGATTCACCATCTGAAAGCAAGCATATAGATTATGGTCAAATCGAGAACAAGGTAAATCCATGGGAAACCGCAAGTCACTAGAAACAAACAGTCACTGTTGGAGTAATCAACCATTGCCCAAAATAACAAGAAAGTTAGCATAAAATGTATCGGATGAGATTGCTTTTGGCATTCTATTTAACTAAAAATGCCAAGAGAAATTCTCCTGTGAAGCACATTGACACACAATCAAAAGTGGAAGTGAGAAACTGACTAAAAGTAACCAGATCTGATGCCAATTTGGCATTAAGGAACACAAGTTATTGACCAAGCAAGAAACTTTGGACACTACTTATAGCTTTGGCATTATCACCAATGAGACAAAGTTCATTGTGAAATTTATTACCGGTTGGCGGGGGCGCTGAGGGCGAGCGAATTGCCTTTTGCACCAATTGTGAAATTTATTGAGTACACTCTCTGCAGTTGTACTCATCAAATCTATTCCAAATGAATGCAAAAGAAACAGCTGCTACATGCTTTACATTGCATACAAATGTCCTCTGCACAGTTTAGCAGCGCGTCCTTCGAGCAACAGAAATGAGAATGGGCAAAAGAAACAAGTCATGCATACCTAGTTTCAACATCTACACCTTGACGTCTCATAACAGAACCAGCTGCCAAAAAAACAGCCCACTCAAGCGTGTAAAAGTCCACAATAGATTCTGCCACCAATAATGTGAGATCATTAGGAAAATCATGAGAATCTAACAAGGATATAGAGTAACCTATTGCAATTATATCATCATCATCAACAACTGATGTAACTATTATTGTGTAATTCAGAATACCTAACTTACATGAAAGAAGCCCTATATATAGACAAGATTAGGGTTTATTCAAAAGAATAAATCAAACTCTATCCTAGGAATAAATCAAAAAATTTTATCCTAAGTAATAATTATTCCTAATGATATTTAGGGATAACAATTATCCCTAATCATATCTACAATATTCTAACACTCCCCCTCAAGCTGAAGAATATAAATTATATGCACCCAGCTTGTTACATATGTAGTCAATTCGGGGACCTCTCAGTGACTTAGTAAATATATCTGCTAGCTGATCATGTGAGTTAACAAAACTAGTAGATATTTCTCCAGATATGACTTTCTCTCTGACAAAGTGACAGTCAACTTCTATATGCTTTGTCCTCTCATGAAAAACTGGATTTGAGGCGATATGCATGGCGGCTTGGTTATCACATATAAGTGATATTTGTGTAACGTCTCCAAATTTTAGCTCCTGAAGCAACTGTTTGAGCCATATAAGTTCTTGACTGGCTATGGCCATAGCTCGATACTCTGCCTCTGCACTGGATCTTGCCACAACATTTCTTTTTGCTTTTCAAGCAAGGTTATCTCAACAAATATCTACAAAAAGTAGATCTCTATCGATGGAGATCACTTGCCGATCTGCATCGAATATCCTATAACTCGAGTATGTCCTTTGTCTTATCTACAAAAGACCCTTTCTGGAGCGCCTCGATATATCGAGCGATGTGAATCACAGATCCCAATGTTCTTTGCGGAGAGTTGAAGCGACTTACTACACTTACTGCGAAATGAGATATCCGACGAGTGATGAGGTAACAGTCTTCCTACTAATCGCCTATATCGTTCGGGATCTAGTAGAGGCTCCCACGATTTGGTAGGAGCTTGACATTAGGATCCAGTAGGGTTGTCATTGTCTTTGAGTTTAACATTCTGTTTCTTCTAGAATATCCATTCTGCGTACTTCCTTTGAGATATAATGATCCATTTACGGGTGTCTTTCTTATTCCCAAAAGTATTTAAGTCTGTGAGATCCTTTAATGCGGAAATGTTTGAAAGATATTGTTTCACACTGAGATCCGAGATGATCGCTCACTGTGATGTGATATCATCATAAACCACTAGGTAGATGCACCAGATGAGTGGTAATAAAGATGAATGATCACCTCGCTCAAGTCATGCAATGTTGAATTCTGATACAATCTTAAATCTCAGAACCATGCTGCAGGTGGTAGCGAGACCGTATAAAGACTTTCATGGCGGCGTACAAGACGAAGACTCCCACAAGCAAAACACGGAGGTTGCTCCGTGTAGACTTCCTCGGCGGATCACCGTATGAAGCGCATTCTTAATGTCTAAGCGATAAAGAGACCGGTGTTGAATCGCGTGATAGGCGTGAGTAAGCGTATAAAGGGCATCTTTGCAGCGGAGAGAGCGTGTCTCCGTAATCCGATCAGAAGATCGAGTATAACCTTTAGCAGCGAGGCGAGCCTTGCCGTCAGCCGTTCCATTTGGACCGACCTTGCTGTATATACCATCGAATGACAAGACTTTCACGGTGGTAGAGGCGAGATCCAAGTCCTGACTCTGTAAAGCGTCATTTAAATCTAACATGCTTTGTTTCCATCCTGGATGGGCAAATGCATCTCTGCAGTCTTTGGAAGAAAGCGAGGCAGCGAAGAGGAAAAGCAGAATAATAGGAAGGAGAAAGGCGATGGTAACTCGAAGAAACATAATGTGGAGAAGGATTACGAGTGGGCGTATACCTTCGAAGGGTAATGGGAATATCAGTTGAGGAGACGACGGAGGAGCGGAGGATCGGCTCGAGAGATGATTCCGTGCAGTCGGTGTTAGCCGTAAGCGAGCGAGGGCAGCGATAAACTGCAGCGGAGGAAGAATTGGTGGGGGTGATAGAGAAACTTAGGAGGATCAGGTAATCTGAGGCGTAGAAGGATGAAACTCAGACGATGACTCTAAAGACCCGAAGAAAGGAATCGAATCGAAAGAAGCGTGACATCGCGGAGATGAAATCTAAAGCGGAGAGTAGGGAATAACACTTATACCCTTTACGAGACCTTGGATACCCAAGAAAACACGTTTATCGGAGGAGAGAGTTTATCAATGTCGAGGATCAGGCGTACGAGCAAACATGTAGAACCAAAGACCACTAGGTGGTAAAGGATGAAGGGCGCGGATAAAGTCATGATGGTATTTGACCACATCGAGTAGAGGAAGGCGTCGATTGATGAGATAACATGCGATGAAAGTCTTGCATCACCCCAGCGAAGAGGCGTGAGAGTGGAGGAGAAGAGTCAGGGTGGTCTCGAGAAGATGGCGATTCTTGCGTTCTGCGACTCCGTTCTGTTGGGGGTATGAGGAATGAGACTTAGATGTAACATCGTGAGATGCGAAAGGTTTGAAATGGAGTAGATAGATATTCACGTGCGTTATCACTCTGCGAGGATCGAAGAGGATACAATTGTGTTTTGACCGTTAAAAGATTGAAAATAGAAAACAATTGAGCGATCTTTCATCGATATAACCCAATCTGACGGGAAAAATCGTCTACAAAAATAACAAAATATCGTGACCATGTAAGTAACACGACTCGGACCCGAATATCGGAATGAACCAAAGCGAAAGGAGCGTAGCCCGACTTATAATCGAGGAGAAAATGAACTACGTCACGTGCTTAACTTGCTGACTCACAAGATAAAGACTCAAGTAGTGCGGACTAGATGTAATTGTTTTAACTTATCAAGAGGGATGTCCCAGTGAGCATGGATAACAAGTGGAGATTCTTGTGCATCAACAAGAGAGTTTTTGGTGAAGTTGATATAGACCAGATTAGCATCCGAGCTAATCATCCTCCGTACTCGGTCTGTATGAAACAGAAGATTTAGTGAATGAGATGACCTGATCGAGGCCAAGTGGTGGCTTATTGATAATAAATTAAAGGGAGCTCAGGGAGCATAAAGAACATTACGAATGGGAAGAGATGGAGAAGAATGAGCAATAATACCAACACCTTGGGGATCGAATCGAGAACCGTTTGTAGTAATGAATGGTAAATAAGAAGTAGATAGTGAGGAAAAGAGATCTATTACGGTGATATGATCGGTGGCCCAGTCAGTACCCGAGACAGAAGAGCGAGATATGTCGTGAAGGAATTACTAAGCTTGTATTAGCAGCGTGAGAATTAGACTCTGTCGACCTCATACCACTTCGAAAGTCATCATAGGAAGGCGGTGGAGTTGGGTGGTATTGGTGGCGGTGGAGTTGGGTGATGTCATTTGTATCTGGAAGCGAGCGTGTAACTGAACTACGGCGATTTGGAGCGATCTGAGGAGGTCGACCATGGAGACTCGACATTTATCAATCGTGTGTCTGGTCGGTGATAATGATTACACGAGGCGTCCTTTGTCGTTCTTCGCGGTAGAGGTTTGTTGTTATTTCCAGAGACCAATCTTGAAGAGTCAATTTGGAGCGGAGGATGGTAATGTCGAGACTTTGGTAGGGACACGAAGGAGAGTCGCCGGTAGTCCATGGTTTATACATTTGCCGAGGATCGATCACAAACATGAGAGAGTAATCGTGGCGAGACCGTATAATGCGAGACATAAAAATTTCTTCCGATTTTGAGCTCTGCATAGGAGTGGTGCGGTGGGAGCGGTCATTGAACTCACGAAGGCTAGAGGCGATCCCGAATAAGTTGGCGTAGACTCATGATCGTGGGCGTTAAGAATGGTCGTAAGGTCATTCTGAGCTTGATAAGTCGTAGAAGTGTTTGTAAAAGTTGTTGAGCTTGTATCGAAACATCCTTGCAGGTCTTATGAGTTCGGAATACATCACGAAGAGATGGATGAATGGTGGCTCGGATAATGCAACACAATGTTCGAGCATCAACTTTTCTCCATGTGACGATCGACTACTTGAATATCCTCTTGATTTGTGTGAGATGCTTTTATAACTGTCCGACAAGCTAAAGCTCGATATAAGAGGCCCGAAAGTAGTTCTTACCATCCAAGAACTCGAAGCGAGGCGGTCGTCGCGTAGTTAGTAAAAATCGAAAACTCCGGCTTTGAAGTGTTGAGGGGAGCCATGATGAATAAAGGCTGGATGTTCCGAAAGGAAGCTGCTGGAAGAGTAGTGTTGCGTGCTCGCGTTAGGTGGAAATGGAGCCAAAGAAGCGCTGAAGGTGAACTCGAGATGGCCCCGGATTCAATTTGGGCCTCCGAAGCTGCGGTGGAGAGATCAGCGGAGGGCGTAAGGAAGCCCTTATCGAACTTCTTGAGGAGATCGTGAGGCGAGAGGCGAGGAGGTTAGCGGAGATGGTGAGTTTGGATTTGGCGAGGAAGATGGAGCAGCGGCGCCGTGAGTGGCAACTCGCGGCGGCAGGTCGAGGAAGAAAGGCTCGCCGGCCAAGAACCGATTCCGGACAAGCGGTGAGGCGGGAGAGCAGATGCGTGGCGGCGGCGTTTCCTTCGCCGTGGAGCCGAGCGTCTGCGGAGGAGGCGTCCGGCGCTGGGCCAGCGGCGCCTGGCCCGGTGCTTAGGTGGCGCGGCAGCGCGGAGAAGAGGCGCCGTGATGAGAAGTCGGCCTTGGCCCAGAGGAGAAGCACCGATCCTGCATCGGCCTTGGCCAGAGGCGGCCGGAGGAGAAGAGCGCTCTCGTGAGAAGATGCTGCATCGCGGGGAAAGAGATCGCGAGGAGAAGCGCGAACGGAACACGAACAGAACGGAACGCGAAAGGCAAAACCCTAATGCTCTGATATCATATTATTGTGTAATTCAGAATACCTAACTTACATGAAAGAAGCCCTATATATAGACAAGATTAGGGCTTATTCAAAAGAATAAATCAAACCCTATCCTAAGAATAAATCAAAAAATTCTATCCTAAGTAATAATTATTCCTAATGATATTTAGGGATAACAATTATCCCTAATCATATCTACAATATTCTAACAGTAACTTTTAATAATTTGGGTTGACCACGTGGTTCATATCTGCAAGGCTATGTCAACAGTAAAAATTTTATCAATTAAAATAAACTTTTATTATGTTAAACTGAATATTTTCTTTCTTCCTACAACTCTAATCTACTCAACTTGTCTAACTATAAAAATCTTTCGATGGCTATAGTATAAAATAGTATATGCTATAAGCTCTTGATAACAATTTCTGTTGTTCAATATTGATGGTAAAGTTTAAAGGATAAAGCACAATCAAACAAAAAGGTGGAACTCATTTATTGTATTTAAAAATATTTGCATTTAAATATTTTTCTGTAAAAAAATGAGATAATTTGCTACAGGAATGGAAACCTTTGAAAGTGGGAACAGATCGGTTACCAAACAACAACCTCGGCTCAGACAATAAAAACAAATTATCATACAAGCCATAATAAATGCAGAAACTTTCTGAACTACAAATTTGTAGCTAAAAATATCTTCGAAGTTTTGAGAAAGATGCTGAACAAAGCGGATATAGAAACTAGATCACCCACTTACTCATATAAGAGTACCAAGAATATCTAGCATCACAAGAGACGTGAAAACAACCTCTAAATAAACAGCAAACATTCTGAAAAAATCAAGCTTCTGTTAATTCTAAAATTAGCAATTTTCTTTGTTAAGGAGCATAGTTAATTACTAATTGTAAGAAAGTTCTTAACTACAATGTAAATAAACATCTTTCAAGCACCTGGAAGTATGATCATTAGGCAAAGTAAGAAAAGCTGCAGTCCCACAATGAAATACCTCAGATCAAAAGAAGAAATACAATATATCTATGTGCATTTAGATCAGTTCAGCACAATGGTTATCTAGTATGACCGTGTCCAGTATGGCCCAATATTCATTCCATCAAAGGAGAGAAATCAAGGGCGACCACAACAAGTTCGACCTCTAATGGTACAAAAATAAAAGGGCAGCTGGCGCAAAGATAAAAGGGTAGTCTAGTGTATGAAACTCTCGTTAATACATCGGCATCCCGAGAAGGGTCGAACTAAATTGGATCATCTAATGTATGCAAATATCCTGCATTGTAAGAGGTTGTTAACGTGACTTGAATCCGTAACCATAAGGTCACACGGCAGCAATTCTATTGTTGTGCTAAGACTCCCCTTAAAAAAAGACAAGGGAATAATTTGATGTTTCAAGTCATATGCTTTCTTGTTAGCTTTCAATTTTTAGGATGCTCTAAGACTCAAGACCACTCAGAGTTTCTAATGCAGAAAACACAAGGATCTACCAAATCCAACCATAATCCAAGAGAAAAACAGAACTTTTAGATAAAAAGCATGAATGATTAAACTCTTCTATAGGCAAAAAAACAATGCAGACTTAGAAGGTGTATTGACATACCTCGACCCCTCAATCTCCCTTCTCTTCTTCTGACCACAAAGATCAAAGTTTCAGACGACATCTACACGCCAATTAATGCATAGGACAAAAACATAATAACAATAGCATGGAATTGAGCTAACCGCAAAAAATGAAACCTTGGATCTCTTAAAAGCGGTGGGAGATTAAAAAAACACACAAAAGAAAGGCCTTTGTCTTTCTGATGAATTGTTTTAGGTGCCTAGGGTTTAGAACCTGGCTGTAAGGTTATGATAGAGGAGTATAAAAAAGGGGAGTGAGCTATCACATGATCGGAAGTTAAAATGGAAGATGGTAGAGGTTCCCCCCACTACCTACTATATCAAAGGTGAGGCAGGTTACCATCATTGAATGCTCAAAATTAATGCCCGCACCAGTTCCCAAATCTAACGGCCAAACCCCAGTCATTTCCTACTGGGAATGCTGAACTAGGGTTAGGATAAGCGCGTCCCGAAAGGTTTTACAAAACGAGACAATCCTTGGAATTTGAGCACAAGGACTGCCCAAAATAATTGCACCATGAAGTGGAATTTGGCGGGGGAAGAACAGGAGAGCTCCATTCCAGTGGCGAACTAGATAAAAATCTAAGCGCCCTGTTGCAGAAATCAGCCAGCAAAACCTTCCTTTCCCAGATCTAAGGCTAAAAAATGCAACTAATGATTCGAAATTGATTTTTTTTTTTTTTTTGTTTTCTCTCTTCTATAAGTTCTCCTAATAATCCTAAATTATTTCGAAGTCTGAATCAGGAAGTCGTTGTCACTTCCCGTCGTTTTTTTTTTTTTTTTTTTGATAATCTAGAGACGATCTTTTCCTATTTATTCATCGGAAAATTTTGAATTTTTATAACATTCGTGACCTTTCTCCTATTATTAGGTTAAAAGAGTTGTAGATTTGACATTTTACCAAAAACACATATTGGCCTTTAAAGTACTCTCATTCGGAAAAAAAAAATCCATCACATTAATAGTCTTCCTTAGTTGTCACTAATTGAATAAGGAGATAAATCGAATGGATACGAATATGAATCGACTCTCATTTGAAAAAAAATCCACAGATATATCATAGCTAAGAATTGACTCAGGGGTTCCTAATTATTTATGTGAACGTCCTACCACTGCATCTAGGGCTAATTCAATTGGCAAGTATAAAGGAGTTTGTCTATAGTGGGTAAAGGTCAATTCCCGGAGAAGTCGTGACCTTGGACTATCGACGATCTATCTCCTTTACACTTACGAATTGGGGTTCTGATTTACTCCCCTCTATAATAGAGGCAGTGATGGGAGTTACTAATGTGGTGATTCCATATTTACGAACACTTTTGAAATTGCTTGATAGACGAATCAACTAAAAAAATAATTAAAATTGCATCTAGCATATTCCTGATTAAGTGGAAAACGATAGGGTAAAGTAAAACAATGAGATATTTTGGATGATAAATTGGCCTTTGATGAATATTGATCTGATCCAAGATTAATAGATGGGAGGACTCAACAACATATTCATGGTCGAACTCCTTCAACCGATTGAGTATATATTAGGTCTATCTTCGATGTGTCTAGCTAGTTAGATCACCCTTCCTCTATAGATCTTCGTCAGGTTGGACTGTGATTAGGCTTTAGGAGATCGAGCATCCACAAGACTTCAGGAGGTTGAATGTCCTACGATGACCTTTGCAAGGTCGATCTTTTTCAGATCGATTACCCGAACAAGAAGCACTTTAGACTTGAAATGACTCAAAACAAGTGAAAAGGGGAAGCCGAGGCATACATCGCCGAAGTCCCTCCGACGTTCAAGTCCGAAGGTGAAAAAAAAGTAGAGAGAAGGTGAAATCTTAGATATTATTTAATCCTCGCGTTCTTTTCCTCTTAACTTTATATAGGAAGAGAAAAATGTATCTTTTTGGGAGAGAAAGGCATGGCTTTTTGGAAGGAAATCGTAGAGATGTGATGTGAAGACGTGACTTTCTAAAAGGAAATCATGGAAACGTTGTGACCTAACTGTCGAACTAAGCTCATGCACGACTTAGACGGACTTGAGTTAACTCGTGTTTAGTTTGACTGAGTCTGAATTTGAGTGGCTTTGACATCTGCTTCAATTTGACGCTTCATTCTAGTCGTCCATTTATCACACTCCAGCGGCTCTCTAAGATCGTTGTTGGGAAGAGTGAATCCGGTCTGGATGACAATCCATATCTATACCTCAATCTTCAAGAAACATTACATCCTACCCTTCCAATATTCAAAATCGTCTCAGCAAAAGAAAGGAGATCGGATGGTACTTATCCTTTTTGATGTGCATTTAGAAAAATCTCGCAAAATACACAAATGAAGAAAAATGTACCGAGACTTGATCTTGAATTAGTAGTGCAAGAAGAAAATTATAACAACGAAAAGAAACCAAAGCTAAAACGATTGCTCAATCGGTGGTTGCACCGGATCTGAGTGCCCCCCGCTCTTATACTAATTATTGGATCAATTAGACTGTTATAGGAGGGTGAATAGCGTAAACTTTTCCTTTTCGTTTCATAAAACTGTGATATGCAATGGAAATAATAAAGTAAAATATTAAAGACACAGGAATTTTTTTCTTGGTTCATAGTCAAACGACTGCTAGTCTAAGACCCGCGATCCGAAATCACTATCAATAGACCAACACTAAATATTTTTTTGTCGTTAGAGATAAGAGATTCATTTCTTACCGAGGATAAGGAACAACAACAATCTTACATTCTCTTTAAAGATAAGTACAAAAGGAAACAATGTGAAAATAAATAAGAATACCAACTTCGATATGATGAAAAAGAGCAAGCAAACGAAGTTGTAGCACTACAACACTAAGGATGATCGTCGAACATGAGAGATAAGAATGCAAGCATTTAGAATGAGATATAGGGACTCTCTATTCAAGGGTTATTTTAAAGAGTGTTCCAAGCGTCTGGACATGATTCAGGTGCTTTCAACTCTGTTTAAATTTGATCTGACTCAACTAGATTTTATCGAGTTTCAGGCGCGTGGATGATCACTGAATCGTCTAGACCTGATCCAGTCGCCTTGAATGTTGATGTGGTTCCCTCTGTTCAATTCAGATTCGTTTCAATTGATGAGAATTATCCCTATTCCAATCGATTAGACCTGGTCCAGTCGCTTGAGCCGTTAGTTGGCTGGAGACCAACCAATAGCCTGACTATTCTGATTAACTAATTATAGCTAATTTCTTGCATCATAGAGTTAATACAGTAATAACACATAGTACAAAGAGTAGAAATGGTAGTTTTCTAACTGTCCGATCTTAACTTTGACATCCCTTGGAACCCTAAGTCGGATTAACACCTAAGATTGCCTCATATATGAGAATACGACCTCACCAATTCTTCTTACTAGAAGAACCCACTTCACATAAAGGTTTTACCTTGCTTATCTTTGCCAAACTCTCTTGGTCCTTTGACTTGTTTGAACTTTCCTGCTTAGCTTTCGATCCTTTGATCCCATGACTTCTTTCTTATGTCCATACCACGATGATCCATTATAAATTCTTCACCTAGTGTCTTGATCTAGCTAAGACTTCTTTACTTAGTGTAATCTAACAAATCTACTAGACAAACTTAATACAATATCAAATCACAATATAATTTAACTTTAAATATTTGTCATTATCAAAATTCAAGTTTGATTATCTGATACCCCTGTACCAATATATAGTAGTGCTTAATTCTTTTTATAAATTAGAAATGTTTAGAGTTGCTAAAAGCTAAAAAAGTAAAGTAATTGATGATTCTACATGTTTTAAATTACGAAGGAAAATAGGCAAATCCAAACTCTCAAAATAATCCTCATTTAGCAAGAATCTAAGAATCCTAAATATACTTAATCACCTTTGATGCATGTTGAGACCGTGATGGCGAGGTGTCGGGTAAGCGTAATTGATAGCCGGAATACTTGGCGGAGAGGCGTGACCGTGATCGAGCCGATTCACGGAGATCAATCTGACGGATAGCCGAGTAGAGTGATGTGGGCCGAATGGAGAGCCTGCGCAGTAGCAATCGGTTAAGGGCGCCGAGAGAGATCTCGGCACGGCCCCTCCGACGCTCAAGACAACTTAGCTGGAAGAGGAAGAAGGAACTTAGAGCAACTGGTATTAAGATTTGGAAGAGCTTACCTTCTCCTTTCCCAGGAGAGTCCTATATATAGAAGGGAGGTTCTGTTCCCGAGGAGCTCTGT
The DNA here is from genome assembly GCA_025175895.1 of Wurfbainia villosa. Lineage (NCBI taxonomy): Eukaryota > Viridiplantae > Streptophyta > Magnoliopsida > Zingiberales > Zingiberaceae > Wurfbainia > Wurfbainia villosa. The sequence goes on along the minus strand of CM045988.1, from coordinate 101,637,172 downwards.
CCACAGAAGTGATGGAGCTTAAGGGGCCGTACGGTATAATCATTGTTGCTTGGACTGCCTTCCGCGCGTGGGCTCCCATTATTACACGTCGTGCGGTTGATAGGAGACAAGTCTCAATTAATATTGCGGCTAATCCCTTGAGATCTTGGCGGAAATGCACATGGGCGAGGCGATAATTAATACATAGTGCGTGGTTGATGGGAGACCATTCTCCATTAATGCATGACATTCCTCTTAACCTAGTCGTGATTTGTCCTTTGAAGGATATGCTCCTTGACTTGATGACATGGCCTTCCTCCCCAGTTTATAATAAAAATGGATCCTTCCTCTTACGATTTTTATATTTCAGAGGTGGAGGGCCTGATGTGAAATCAGAACTGAGCCGACGCGAGGCACCCGGTATATGTGAAAGAAGTCCGAGCCGAGACGCAAGGCGTCCGGCATATGTGAGAGAAGTCCGAGCCGAGACGCGGGGCGTCCGGCATATGTGTATAGAGAGGGGGCATTCTCAGCAGGTTCATCCTGTTTGCTTAAATCCTGTCTTTCATCCTTACCTGGGTATCCTTAAGTATCACTTGAGTATCACTAGGTATCATGGGTCCCCCCCCTTTGAGTCTAGTCGAAGGATAGGCGCAGCCTGACTGACTAGACTGGTTCGCACTGAACCATGATTTTCTCTCTTGCTCTCTTTTAATGAGGCATGGTAAAAGGCTCCTCGGGAAACGGGGAGGGTCTGCTTTTGGACACATTTATCAACGTCTATTAATGCGATGATCCGATGACGATCCTCCTATTTTCCCTAGGGTTTCCCTGGTTGCACCACGTGGCTCTCCAGAAGAAGCCTCGGGAAAAGAGACCGTCGGGTTGCCGCTATAAATAAATCCCCATCCTTATTTCTTCATCGGTTTCTTGCTTGCTGCTTTCCTCCCCCGTTCCCTAACTATTCCTTTTTCCTTCTCCGGCGCTGCTCTACTAGTAAGTTCTTCATTCCTTCTCTCTGTGATTTTGATTTTCGTTCCATGGCCCCAAAAACCGACCTCTGGTTTTTGAGAACCCGCAGCACCGTCGACTCGGAGATTCGCTCCGAGGCGCGGGTTGCTTTCCACATTCCCCACTCTTACCGGCTTCGAGCCCCTCAACCGGACCAACGCCCTCATGAACCTCCCCCTGAATTTACTACCTTCTTTCTTGATCAATTGCCAGCCGGCCTTCGGTTCCCTCTTCATCCTTTCTTTACCGAATTATCTATATACTTTGGGATACCTATTAATCAACTGGCTCCTAACGCCTTTAGTATTATCAACGGCTTTATTATTATCTTCCTATTTTATCACCTCCCACTCTCTGTCGAAGCCTTCCATTCCTGTTTTTTCCCAAAGAAGAAAGAAGCGTCTTCTTCTTCTCGGCCCGACAAGAGGTGAAATTCTTGTCGAACTTGATCACTTCTCATAAATATTGGAAGTCTAAATTCATTTTTGTTCGTCCCGAATCCCCTTTCCTATGGCCCACCGGATGGCAACTCGAGTTGCCCCCTTCTCCTTCTATCCGGTCGTTCCGAAAGTCCAAAACTTATCAAGAGATGGCCTCAGTTCTACTCGGCCTGAGGTTCGATGTGAACGTCCTGCTGGAGGAAGGACTTTTACATCATTTTGACCTAAGCCCAATAGAAGCTGAGCTGAGTGGCTCCTTGGGTAAAGGATTTCTCTGACTCTCTTCTTTTCTTTCATTTATTATTAATTTTTCTAACTTGTTTCTTTCCTTTTTAACAGCTGAAGTCATGATTCGGGCTTCTATCAATAAGAAGCTGAAGTGGCGAAGGGCACAGGTTATTCCCCCAGAGGATGCTCCTTCCGAAGCACCCGAAGGGGAAGACTCTGAAGTTCCCCCTCCACCTCGACCTTCTATGGTGGCCGAGGTGATCAGCTCCGGGGATTCGGAAGGGCAACAAAGGCAGCGCAAGAGGAGCCGACTGGTGCTCTCTTCTGCCGAGGGGAGCTCCTCCCAGCGGTCGTCTCCCCATCCTTCTCCTTCTCCAAGCCCCCGTCATCCGGCGGGTCCGAGTGGCGAAGGACCTAGTGGCACGGGGTCAGACCCCCAGGCCTCACCGAGCGTAGAATGACACCTCGGTGCGAGGAACTTCCTCGGGGATCCCGGTCCCCTTAGGAAGTGTCCGTGAGGCCGCCGGCGAGGACAACCATCCGGGAGCTTTCTCCGGGAGATCCGGGAGGCGGTGGGTGACTCTGTTAAAGGGAAATCCATCGCGGCGATTAGTGACGAGATGAATATCCATCTCACCAAGGTAATTTATTCCCTGCTATTCTCCTGATTTTCTTGTCGGTAAGTCTTGCTAATTCGACTCATCTTTTTCGCAGTTCTGGGGGTATCATCTGGAGCTGATGGCGATAATTTCATGACGGCAGCCTTCCATCAAATGCGGGCTCAGATGGTCGGCCTGAAGACCCAACTCCGAGACAAAGAAACGGAGCTTGGCTTAGCTCAGTCCGAGGCGGCCATCTTTCAAGCCCGGGCTGCTCGCTTTGAAGATGATCTCCGGCTGAAGGCACAGGAGATGAGACTTCAAGGGGCCCAACTAGAGGCGAGGGCCGCAGAAACGGCGGAGTACAAGGCCAGAGCCCAAGAGGCAGAGGCTCGAGTCTTGCAAGCAGAGGCTCGAGTTTTGCAAGCCGAACAAGCTCGGGCCGCCCAGGCGGAACAAGAGGCCAAACGACGGGACGAGCTGTCGGATCGAGCCGAGAAGGCCAGAGGAGCCTGCCTCTTACGGTGTCGCGAGGAAGGTCGGGAGAAGCTAAGAAAACCTTCCTCGCTTCGAAGAATTTATGACATCCTAGGAGGTCGTGACTTTCAGACCTCCTAGAGATAGGCTACGAGGGGCTATCCTAAGACTTCAAGGAGGCTCTGCACTACCGAGGAGTCTCCACGATTTCGACTTGCAACGCCTTGTCGACGAGACGCCCGATTCGGCTTTAGGGGGTCCTCCTCAGTAGTGTAGGTCTAGTCTAGTTGGTCACTTTTTGTAGTTTTTTGTATCTAAGGAATTTTGTAGCCCTAGCGGCCCTTTTTAAGCAAAAATGTCTTTTGATATAAAATCTATTACTCTCTATAGCATCGAGTGTACTTCGTATGATAAGAAACTAACCGAAACGGGTTACTAACCGGATGACTTGGGAGCCCCGTGCACTACCTTTAACGATATGGGGACAGTAATATTCAAACCCTCATTACCCTTGATAGTCACCCACGTAAGCATCCGTGACACCCATACAAGGAGAATGGTCAGATAGAATATACTCTGGGACCAGAAGCGATACCCAAGGAGAATGGCGATTGAGAATACTTGGGACCAGGTGAAGCGATACCCAAGGAGAATGGCGCAGATTGAGAATGGTCCCAGTGAGCGATACCAAGGAGAATGGTCGATTGAGAATACTACTGGGACCGGTGAGAAGCGATACCCAAGGAGAATGGTCAGATTGAGAATACTGGGACCAAAAGAAGCGATACCCAAGGAGAATGGTCAGATTGAATATACTTGGGACCAAATTGAAGCGATACCCAAGGAGAATGGTCGTATAGAATATACTTGGGACCAGCTGAGAAGCGATACCCAAGGAGAATGGCCGTATTGAGAATACTTGGGACCAGCTGAGAAGCGATACCCAAGGAGAATGGTCGTATAGAATATACTTGGGACCAGCTGAGAAGCGATACCCAAGGAGAATGGCCGTATTGAGAATACTTGGGACCAGCTGAGAATCGATACCCAAGGAGAATGGTCAGATTGAGAATACTGGGACCAGAAGCGATACCCAAGGAGAATGGTCAGATTGAATATACTTGGGACCAGAAGCGATACCCAAGGAGAATGGTCAGATATAGAATATACTGGGACCAGCTGAGAAGCGATACCCAAGGAGAATGGTCGTATAAAAAATACTTGGGACCAGCTGAGAAGCGATACCCAAGGAGAATGACCGTGTAGAAAATACTTGGGACCAGCTGAGAAGCGATACCCAAGGAGACTGACCGTATAGAAAATACTTGGGACGGTGAAGCGATACCCAAGAATGGTCAGATTGAATATACTGGGACGGAGAAGCGATACCCAAGGAGAATGGCCGTATTGAATATACTTGGGACCAGCTGAGAAGCGATACCCAAGGAGAATAGCCGTATAGAATATACTTGGGACCAGCTGAGAAGCGATACCCAAGGAGAATGGCCGTATTGAGAATACTTGGGACCAGCTGAGAAGCGATACCCAAGGATAATGGCCCCAAATTTTCCCGAGGAAGAGATCAGGTGGAACTTTGATTATAAAGGCACCTTGTTATACAAGAGTTTGTCAAGCATAATAAGGCCGTAGATGGAAAGCATTCCAAGGTCGGCCGAGTTCCTTTCCTTCTCGATCTTGGAGGTAATAAGCGCCTGAGCTGAGTTTCTTGATGACCTTATACGGGCCTTCCCATCGGGGGGATAGCTTACGGACCTCGCCGGCTGGTTGGACTTTTTTCCATACAAAATCTCCTGGTTGGAAAGAGCGAGGTACTATTCTTTTGTTGTAAGCTTGAGCCATTTTCCTCCGGAAGGCTTGCATTCGGCTGGCTGCCTGTTCTCTGGCCTCAGACACCAAGTCCAGCTCGACTAATCTCGTTTCTGGGTCAACCTCCTCGGAATGTGCGTAAGCAGATACTCGGGGAGACCTCTCGCCAATTTCTACCGGAACGAGTGCCTCAGCCCCATAGACTAGATGGAACGGAGTGAGGCCAGTACTATCCTTGGGGGTAGTCCTGTAAGCCCACAAGATACCAGGTAGCTCATCCACCCAGCTTCCTCCCGTGTGATCAAGTTTGGTCTTTAGTCCTCGAATCAGCTCTCGGTTGGTGACTTCAGCTTGTCCGTTACTCTGCGGATAAGCTACTGAGGTGTAGACTTGCCGGATCTCCAACTGTTGACACCAATCTTTCAATTTTCGGCCTTGAAACTGTCGCCCGTTGTCAGAGACCAGTTTCCTGGGGATGCCGAATCGACATACTATATTTTTCCAAAGAAATTTTAATACGGCTTCTTCTGTTATCTTAGCCAGCGGCTCTGCCTCTACCCATTTTGAGAAATAGTCCACTGCTACTAACAAGAATTTCTTTTGGTTTGGCCCTGTGGGTAGTGGCCCCACTATGTCCATTCCCCACTGGCCGAACGGAGAAGAGACAACAGAGGCCTTCAATAGTTCAGCCGGCTTCTGGGAGAAATTTTGATGCTTCTGACAGCTAAGGCATACTTGTACCCAATGTGAGGCATCTTTCTGCAGAGTGGGCCAAAAGTAGCCGGCCAATAATATTTTCCTCGCGAGGGAGATCCCTCCCGCGTGATTTCCACAGCAGCCTTCATGTATTTCCCTCATAACATACTCTGCTTCTTCTTGGCCGAGGCATTTAAGTAAGGGCCGAGCAAAAGATCGTCTGTACAGCGTGTCCCCTATTAAGACGAAACGAGTGCTTCTTCTTTTAACTACTCGGGCCTCTGCCAGGTCCTCGGGTAGTACCCGGCTCTGGAGGTAATCGATCAAGGGCTTCCTCCAGTCTGCTGAGCTGTGAGATATCAGCGGCTCTTGATTTATGCTGGAGATGAGCTGCACCTCGGTTACTGAATCTTCCAGGCTCCATGTGGTGAGGGTACTAGCCATCGGCTTTCTCGGTTGTCCGCCTGGGTATTTTATGTAGAACTACCTCTTGAAACCCCGTAACCTTGATAAGTTTGTTTGTACCGCTTCAGCCTTGGGTTATTAATGTCGAACCATCCCCTGTCGCTCAACGGCTAGCTGAGAGTCAGAATGCAAGGAGATCCGGGCAGCACCCAGATGGCGGGCGGCTTGCATCTCTGCTAATAAAGCCTCATATTCGGCTTCGTTGTTAGAAGCCCGGAAGTTGAGCTGCACCGCTATCCGTATGGTATCCCCTTGGGGGGATATTAGCAGTACCCCCACCCCATTGCCTTGTTTGCTGCCGAGCCATCCACATATATTTTCCATTCTTCATTCTTCTCTCGCCTGGATGTTTCCGCCAAGAAATCCGCCAACAGCTTTAAGAAATTTGGGCGGGGTTGATCTTGGATATAAATACTCGGCTAATTCGGTGATCCACTTGACGGTAGGGTGGATGCCTTCGGATTATTTATTATCCTTAGATGCCCTTTGTTGGTTAAGGCGTGGCCAGGATGAGATAGGAAATAGGGCGAGCTTAGCCGTTATAAGCGGGGCAGCTAACTTCTCGAGTTGTGTACACCTTTGTCCTTTAACAAATAGTGACAAAGTAAATGGGTAGTTGTTTACCTTCTTCTTGGCGAATGTCTGAGGCTTCTGACCTCCTCAGGAAGCGGATATAGCTGAAGCTCTTCTCAGGGGACGCCAGCTAGCAATATGTGAGCCGGCTATATATTGCTTTAGGCGGGGCTGCATTTATCATCCCATGGCAAAGTCGACTTGCGAAGTATCTTGAAGAAAGGGAGGGTTCGCTCTGTCGACTTAGGGATGAATCTTGAGAGGCTGTTCGGCCCAACAATCTTTGTACTTCCTTGATCTGCGAGGAGGCTATGTTACGTAAGACTTGGACCTTTTAGGTTGACTTGATGCCCGCTCGGTAACGATGTATTCGAGGAATTTGCCTCCACAGACTCCGAATATACACTTGCTCGGATTAAGCCGAATCCCATAATGCCGTAAGGTGCCAAATGTCTCCTCCATGTCCGAGATGATGTCTTCAGCTCTGACAGACTTGATAAGGACGTCGTCTACGTATACTTCCAAATTTCGGCCTATTTGTGGCCGGAACACTTTATTCATCATTCTTTGATAGGTGGCTCCAGCATTCTTTAAACCAAACGGCATGACCTTATAACAGAAGGTCCCATCAGCAGTGATGAAACTAACCTTTTCTTGATCCTCCAAGGCGAGTGGAATCTGATGATATCCCTGGTGGGCGTCTAGCATACAAATTAATTCACATCCGGCCGTGGAGTCTACTACTTGGTCTATTCGAGGCAGGGGGTAGCAATCTTTTGGGCATGCTTTATTGAGATCCCTAAAATCTATACAGACCCTCCATTTTCCTCCCGGCTTTGGTACTAGTACTATATTAGCCAGCCATTCTGGGAACTGTACTTCTCGGATGTATCCGGCTTGCAGGAGCTTCTGTACCTCGGCTCGGATGACTTGGTCTTTTGATCCAAATGCCTTCTTTTTCTGAATATGAGACCCAGGAAAAATATTTAGCTTATGCTCCATGACTGCCCGGGGGATGCCCTGGTGTTGTTCATCCGGCCACGAAAAGACGTCTTTGTTGCTGATCAGGCAATCTTTGATCTTCTGCTTTAAATTTTCCGGAAGATTGGTAGCTACCCGAAGGATTCTTTGGTGATTGCCAACCTCTTCTTCCTCAGTGTTCGTAGAAGGGACTTCCCTCAGGGTGTATATGCTGGCGCTCTCTGTCTTTTGGCTTTTCCTAGGTCCTGTACGGACCTCCTCCACATAACACTTCCGAGCAGCCGTTTGATCTCCGGCTACTTCCCCTATCTGGTTACCAGGAAATTTGATTTTACGATGATAAGTGGAGATAGTTGCTTGAGGCATGCGAGGCGGGCCTTCCTAAAATGATGTTGTATGGTGAGCTGCGTTCACCACGGTAAAAGTGACTATCAGCGTTGTGAGATGGTTCTTCTCTAAGGAAGAGGGAGGTTGATCCGTAGGCGGAGTGACCTCGTGCCAGAAGCCATCTGTTGGTTGGAGTCATGTGACTTCTCTGCTGCATACGATCGAAGGTATCTTTAAACAATATATTGTGAACTACTTGTCGATGAAGATCCTTACTCGTCGTAATTGGCCCTGTAGCTCTTATCACCAGCGTTCGTCATGAGGTAACTATTCCTGCCAAATCTTGAGGCTAAACCGATTGATGGTTTATCTGCGAGGTTGGGTTGATGCTTACTTGCATGTTTTCGATCGTCGTAGTGAGCTTTCTGGCTCGATTTGAGTCCCCATTGGTAGCTCCTCACGGCAATCATGTTGATCGTCCCCGATGCGGAGTGTTGAGTGCTTGAGGTGAGTGGGGAGGAGAGGTTCTCCCGGGGTATCCTGCGACCTTGGGGATCTGGCCCGACCTCTGTTGTTCGGGGAATTGGCGAGGGGCTCTTCTGGCGGTTCGTTGGGCAAATTCTCGTGACTCTGATCGCCCGTCGCGAGAGGCCTGCCCTCTTTGTTCCTTATCACTTGCACGATCTCATTAGCTAGAAACGCGACACTCCGGGTTGAGTGACCGTATACTTAGTGAAAGCGCGAAAGGACCCGTTCTGTGGTGTGGTGGCGAGTTCTCGAGCAGTATGAATGGTCCTATCCTTCACAAGCGGGGAGGGTAAGGGTCTTAGATATGAAGAGCGGAGGGACTTTGGATGCTTTTATGGGGTTTGGGCGCTCCAATAGATGTTGTCCATCAATTGCCTTCTCGGCTTCTTCTAAATTAATGTATGTACGCTCTGGCGGCAAGGCCTCAAAGTGAGGCGGCCTCTTCATTAGGGATTTGGAGAAATCCCCGTCTGAACCATGAGAAGGCGTCTACCACTGTATTTGGCGAGGCATCTGGTACGTCCACGGCTATTCGGTTGAAACGGTGCAGATAGCCCCTTAAAGATTCTCCTCGTTCCTGTTTCATGGTCATGAGGTACTGGGCTGTCCTCCGATATCGTTTACTACTAGCAAATCTTTGCAGGAATAGTAAGGACAGTTCTTGGAAAGAATGAATGGACCCCGCTGGCAGTCGATCAAACCACCTTTGTGCGGGGCCGATTAGATTAAGAGAGAAGACCTTACATTTTGCTCCATCCGAGTAATTATGGATTAATGCCGCCTTCCTAAACCTTCCCAAATACTCCTCTGGATCAGTCGAGCCATTATACTCTCCTATGCAGACTGGCCTGAAGGACTTGGGCATTCTGTCCGCTATCATGCTGGGGGCAAGGGGGGATTCGGTGCTGATAGCAGGAGCCTTCCCCTTTTTGGGATCCCTCTCGGACGGTGCGTATGAAGGCGTTTCCTTAGAAGATCGTGAGGACGAAGCGGTAGAGAATGACTCAGATGATGGCCAAATGGTGGGAGCCGATCTGGGAGTGGCTGGAGTAGGTGGCCTGGGAAGCGGGGGGGCCCTGGTAGGGCTAGGAGGGGTTGCCGGTGGGGATTTCAGGATGAGGTCACGTAGGACGTCTTCCATGGTTGTCTTGACCAGCATCATGATGCTTTCCCTTGTCAAGCCTTCGCCCGCGAGGTTGTGATTACTCGAATTCGTTCCTTGGTCTGCCATCTTTGCCTCAGGCGTTATTTATTTTGTTTCCCACAGACGGCGCCAATTATGATGCCTGTTGAGACCGTGATGGCGAGGTGTCCAGGTAGCGTAATTCGGTAACGGCGGAATACTTGCGTGAGGCGCCCAACCGTGATCGGGGCCGATTACGGGAGATCAATCTGACGGATAAGTAGTAGAGTGATGTGGGCGAATGGAGAGCTGCTTGTGATGTGGCCAGTTAAGAGCAGAGAGATCTCGGCACGGCCCCTCCGACGCTCAAGACAACTTAGTTGGAAGAGGAAGAAGGAACTTAGAGCAACTGGTATTAAGATTTGGAAGAGCTTACCTTCTCCTTTCCCAGGAGAGTCCTATATATAGAAGGGAGGTTCTGTTCCCGAGGAGCTCTGTCCACAGAAGTGATGGAGCTTAAGGGGCCGTACGGTATAATCATTGTTGCTTGGACTGCCTTCCGCGCGTGGGCTCCCATTATTACACGTCGTGCGGTTGATAGGAGACAAGTCTCAATTAATGTTGCGGCTAATCCCTTGAGATCTTGGCAGGGAAATCTGCCTGTGGACGAGAGCAGTAATTAATACATGGTGCGTGGTTGATGGGAGACCATTCTCCATTAATGCCGCAGACATTCCTCTTAACCTAGTCAGTGATTTGTCCTTTCAAAGGGGGATATGCTCCTTCAACTTGATGACATGGCCTTCCTCCCCAGTTTATAATAAAAATGGATCCTTCCTCTTACGATTTTTATATTTCAGAGGTGGAGGGCCTGATGTGAAGGAAATCCGAGCCGAGACGCGAGGCACCCGGTATATGTGAAAGAAGTCCGAGCCGAGACGCAAGGCGTCCGGCATATGTGAGAGAAGTCCGAGCCGAGACGCGGGGCGTCCGGCATATGTGTATAGAGAGGGGGCATTCTCAGCAGGTTCATCCTGTTTGCTTAAATCCTGTCTTTCATCCTTACCTGGGTATCCTTAAGTATCACTTGAGTATCACTAGGTATCAACCTTAATTATATGCTCCGAACTCATAGAACTATAATGATATAATGTAGCCCTAGAAATGTCTCAGTTGACAAGTGCAAAAAGATATGTAGGAATAAATTATTGAAGATTTCATCATTCTGAACTATCGATCAACCTTCTCTTTTGTACTTATCATTTGAAATCCTAATTTATTTTCTTCATCGATAGGGGCAGTCGGAAGAGATCGTTAATGTAGCGGTTTTATTTATTTTTAATGATGTAATGGTACTCATTTATCAAGAATTTGAGGTCTCTAGGATCGTTAATTTTTTTTATCAAAGTATTTATGGATTTATAGACTTCAATTATATATATATGCTAAACACTTTTAGTCAAAAGTGCATAAAAATATCATTGGTCTTAAAATTAGGAGAAAAAAATAAATGTATCGGTGTATATTTAACATGAATATTTTCTAAAAGATTGGAACCATCAATCTAGTAGTCTCCATTGGCTCCATCTCAAGATCATCGTGAGAGATAAATTACGAGTGATCTGTTGGTGCAATCGCCCCAAGACATGAGTTTGACTCGAACTGTATTTTGATGTTAGACAAAACGTATGACATGAGATTGTCATGGGAAGTCCAACATGGGTTGACCACATAAATTCAAGTGTGTAGCCTTGGTTGTGAAAAGTCCAAGCATGAAGCTTAGTGTTGGGAAAATTCAAGCATAGGGCTTGGTGTTGGGAAAGTCCAACATGGATTGACCACGTAAGTCCAAGTGTATGACCTTGACAATGAAAGTCTAAGCATGAGGCTTGACATGGAAAATCCAAGCATGAGACTTGGTGAGGGAAGTCTTGAGGACTTGACAAGTTCGCTAGTCTCGTAGCCTCAGAGTCTTTGAGTCGGTGAAGGATGACATTGCAAAGTCGTTCGCTTGGTACATCCGAGGGATCGCCGGACGGGGAGCGAATGGAGTGAGACTCAAGGAAAGCAGACTTCAAGGACAAGAGACGCGAAGGATGACATTGCGAATTCATGTGCTTGATGCATCCGAGGGACGTAAACTGAGGGAAGAGAGCTTCGGTGGGGAACTCCATGAGAGGATGAGGTGGACTTGGCCAAGTGGTTAAGACTGAGTGTCGGATGCTCAAACAACTTGATGTTTGAGGTTTTACTCGACATCAGTCGACTGGTATAGGTACCAGTAGACTGCCGACATCATCAATCGACTGTCGATGGATGACAGTCGATTGATTGGGGTGAATTCAGGCACAGAATGTCTTCCAGTCGAGTGATTGCGTCAAGCACTCGACTGATGGGTTCATCAGTCGACTGATAGGCATGATCAGTCGACTGATGATGGATCCGTTGGAACTTATCCAGCGTGGATCGAGTCGTTGTGAGACAACAACTACAGGACCAGTCGACTGATGATCACGATCAGTCGACTGATTAGTGCGAAATCAGCTCGATGCAGGTTATAAATGGAGCTCGAGATAGAGGATTTTGCAAGACTTTTGGGGAGATTTTGGAGGGGAATTGTTGTTGCATTCCAGTTCTTCAAGAGCAATCCAAAGCAAGCGACAAGCAAGAGTTCAAATCCATTGTTGTAAAGTTTTCTTTACGTATTTTCATTGTTGTATTTGTATTTGCTTGTATTACTTAGTGTAATTGTTTGTACGAGGTTTCTCCACCTCCGACGTATTGTCGAGAAGGAGTTTTTTTTTTGTCGTGCGCATAACAAGAGCTCGCTGAGCTCGTCCTGTGGAGTAGGAATCCTAAGATTCCGAACCATATATATTGTGTGTCTTTTGTATTCGTATTACTATTATTTCTGTTGCGCATTAATGAGTATTGTAGATGAGCACGCGACGAATGGACGATTTCCACCGTACATGCGAATTGGGCTATTTACCCCCCCCCCCCCTCTCTCTAGCCGGCCACCGATCCTCCAACATGATCTTTGACCTCGATGTGATTGGTAAGACCGTGGAGGATCATTCTAAGCTCGAGGAGAATTTTAGACCTTCCATCAAGGATCGATCATGCTCATTGAGAAATTGTCATACAATCTTATCAATGTGGCATCTCCGTAGGAACATATTTAACATGAATATGATAGTATCTAAGGTTATGTTGTTAACCACTTTTGACACTGGACAAAAATGTTTTATAGATGCCCTTGAGAGGACGATGCAACGGTAAAAGTAAAGAAGCATTTCACAGAAGAACATATTTCGATCATCTACTGAGAGAACGTTCGACAATGAATTGTGAACAAATATATGGGGACGATTGTCTGTGCAGAAATTTGTGTGGTAAATAGAGTAAGATTTTAATATTGGACAATTTTTCGGGATGGTACGATTGTGGCTACGCTCCATCCTAAAACAAAATACAAAAAATGAATGAACAAAGGAATAGACATTCTTTTGTTTAACTATATTTGTTCATTTGGATGAACGGACAATCAAATAATTTTTTGCGTTGTTAGTATTTAATTAGAAGGTCAATTTAAAGGATGAATGATTAAATTTAATACCACACGGTGTGAAATGATTTTCAACAAGAATTTGATCCTTTTGGGGACCACTTCTTAAAATCTTTTAAGATAAAATTCTTAGAGAAATTCAAACTATATATTTGTATCAATGGATATCTGTTCGTCTCATATGTATTGTTCGAATTTATTTTGATAATCAATAAAAAAAAATTTAAGGTGTTAAAACTTTTATTAAAAAATAATCAGATCAAAGATATGAATATTTGAATTATAAAAAAAATTAGATCAGAAATCTAAACTAATTGCATCGCTCGATATCCATTAATCCCATTTATAATATTCGAATTTATTCTGACAATTAATGAGAAAATTTCTATGGTATTAGACCGTCCACTTTAAAATAATCAGATCAAAAATCTGAATACGTGGATTAAAAAAAGACAATAATAATTATGATAGAAAATAAGTAATCATTGATATTCTTTACTAAATAGAAATATACATTGATAATTATTGATAATAATATGAAAATGCCAGTTGTTGGATGTCACGTATGTTTTTATTATGAGTAGACAATATTAATTAGGGGACCAAAACTCACTAAATCGTAGAAAAGAACGTCCTTGAGCAGAGCAATAGCAAATTTGACTAGTTAATCTCTATGAAAATAAGGTTATGAATAAACTATAAATTTTAATTTTAATTCAAATATTTTTAATGTTTTATTTTATGATGTTTAATTTATTAATTTTTTCTTACTTTTCTCTTAAGAAATAAGTAAATATTCATAATTTCATCTAAATAATTCAAATTAAAAAAATATAATTATAAATAATAATAAAATATTTGGATAGAATATGAATATCTAATTATTTGATAAAGATAAAAATTAAATACTTAAAAATAAGGATGAATATAATAAATGAGAGTGAAATAAAAAATATAGAATTCGATCCATCTCTAACCAACTCCTCCTGAAACATCAAAGCTTTCCACGAATCATATTGGACTTATTGGTTGTACTTTTTTTATTAGTCCATAAGAATCAGATATTTATATTCCATTAATACAAAAGATGATAATATTCACCTCGAGCGTTTCTTAATATTAACTCATAACAGTATGAAAAGAAGTAAATCATAATATCAGTTTATAATCAACCGCCATGTGACCATTTAAGTGGGAGGAATTAGCCTCAGGGCAATGACTTGGTGGTAACTCACGAGGCTCTCTTCTATGCTTCTAGAGATCGATTCCACCCTGACTGCATGCATTGCGGGGGTGATGGTGCACGATGCCCCCTCCGTCTTAGCGTGGTTGTCCTTCCTGATGTAGCATGAGTTCAAACGTGTTCTGATCATCCGTCATCCTGATTTATCTAGGTTAACCATTGGAAAACTTCCGTGGAACTAGGACGACTGACCATCAGAATTAATAAGGAAGAAAAATCGTACCTGATTCCTGATGTAAATAAAAAAAATGCCCAATCGAAAATTGATCCTGACTCTTTTGATACAAATCTATCATCTGATAATCATTGTAGCATATCTATGAGAGCAATATTCCAAGACTATACAAATCTATTACGATGATTTACCAAACAATGCACGTGAAATTTAGAATTGTCCAAACAATGATCTATATTTTCATATTTACCAAAGGGCACACCTCATTCCTTTTTTATCCATCCCGCCAAATGTATATTTAATACTCAGATATTGTATGTATCTGAACTACAATTGAAAATCCCGAACCATCCAAACGTGGTGTTGAAAATTCAAATTCTAGGATCACTGTATTCATGGAAATATAATTTCTAGCACCAATTTTTTTTATTTGATTTCTAATTTATATCGGCATGATTTCTGAAATATTGTTGTGAATACCTAATAAAACTTTGAATATCAGAAATTTTGGCCACGAATACACAGAGGGGCATTATCCAAACTCAATAGTCTTGGATTGGATTGGAGAAGAAGTGAATGGACCATTAATGAGTTTTGACTGAAACCCATTGATGGACCTAAAGGAGTCCAAATTCCGAAATCTTGACATAGACTGAAAGATCTTACAATATGAATTTTTGATATGTCGAGGAAACTTAGTTTTAATCCTCCTACCTCCCAATTTTGACTTGTGTCAAAAAAAATGATACTGAAAATTAATTCCCAACACCACAGTGAAATTGTAAATTTTAGCAGTAATTGTAGATCAAATTTACAATTTGATTCTTGTAATCTTTGAAATTATAATTCTCGGACCAGATGATATTGCAAATCTCGCGCCACCACTTTATTCGAATCTAAAAAAATTATATCTCATCCAAAATCAACCATCGTCTTATTCGTAAATTTCATCGTACCTTAGCTACTATATCATCCCCACTTTTAAAAAAATAATTTCACGTATTAGATAAATGTTTAATGTAATTTAAGGACAACAATACTATTAATTGAACTTTGAAAGATTAATAAAAAATATTGAACAAGTTCAATAAATAAATAAGCAAACTTAAATGTAACTAAACTCGACTCCCTTCCATTACAACCTTACTCAAATGTTTGGGAAAGACTAATGATATATTTTTAGTTTGTTAAGGAGGTTGAAAACTCAATATTGAATCACAATCACGATGATTTACAAAGCTAATTGGGTTACACTCTATATCTAAATAGAGATGCAATGAACTTATAAAAGTTCAAAGTAAGAGATTATGATCGACTCAATGACTAATGTTAAGTATATTAGACGTTTTGATGGTTGATTCATTAGATAACTTAGAGACCTTTCAAGTATGCTTGGATACTAACATAATTTTTAAAAATTAAGCACCTAATTAAATTTTTAGTTGAGTGCTAAAAACAAAAAAAAAGTAAAAATATTTTTAAAAATTATTAATTATTTAGAATCTCTGACATGATTTTAAAGAATTATATAATTTGATAAACACTTAATTTCTAATAGGAGTAAAAAAAAAAAGTGTTATCATGATAGACACTCACTATTAAATGCACTTTATGAATCACGTATTAAATGTGAACAAAATAATACACAACTAAGTTTGTTTCGATGGTATTAATGTGATACTATTATCGGAGGTAAAGGTAATGTAACAAGTTTGGAAGGTAATAAAATTTATAATGTTATATATATTATATTATTATGTTTGGTATATATATTCATGTATATAATTTTTTATTATAAATATGATTATCTTTTTTTTATAAAGAATATAATTTATATTATCATAAAATAATAAAAATATCTTTATAACTTCGTCCGAATATAATCAAAATCTTAATCGATCGCTCGCGACTACAATCGCTATCGTCCGTCTCCGATTATATTGTCGGTCGTTGATCGTTGATCGTCGATTGTCAATCGTCGATGATCATCGATCGTCGAAGATTGGTGACCGATTGTAAATAGTCGACTGCCAACAATCATCAATCGCCGATTGTCTATTTGATCGAAAGAACGAGAGCTAAGACTAGAAATATATTTGACATTTAAATTTTAAATTTATAATGTAATTGGATTATACTAGTTTTACATTGTAATCAAGATTATAATATTTTATTATGTTTTGTAATCTGAATTACATCATATTATAATTTTAAAATTGTATCAAATAAAATAATTCATGTAATATAATTTTGATTATGATTATTCCTTATCAAACATAACCTTGACTCAATAATAATAGTATTTTAAAATAATCATTATTTATTTTATTGTGATAAAAAATAGATTAATTTACTAAAAAAAATAAAAATAAAAAAATAATTGATGGATAATATTTATCGACTAATATATATTAATTGAATTAGACAATCAATTAGAAAATATTCTATACTTAATTAGTTGACGGTTAGATGATTGATCGAAAATCGAATATTTTTTTTTAATTAATCAAATCGATCTAACTTTTAATAAAATCGAATTGATAAAAAATTAATTAATTTAATTAAAAATTAAAAAAATAATTTTTAAATAACAATCGACTGATAAATAATATCAGTGGATTAATACATATTAATTGAGTTAGATAATCGATTAAAAAATATTCGATACTTGGAATATCAATAGACTAATATTAATCAATTAAATTGATCAGTAAACTTGAAAATATTTTACGTTGTTACCTTTTTTTCAATCTATTGCATCGATTGATTCAATTTGATTAATCGATTTTTAAATTTAAAATTTAAAAATCAAATTGAATTAATTTAAATAATCGATATTTTTAAAAAATAAAAATAAAAATTTATTTTCGATTTCGATGGATTTAATCTAACTTTTGTACCGTCCTTATTTAGGGGTTGGGAATTTATTCCAACTGCCGGCGGAGTGGCTATTCTGTAATTTGTCCCCTTTAAGCTTTGGCGACGTTTCCAATTTGTAAGGAAGTGGCCAAGGTGAAGGTGTTCCTCCTCCGCTTTCCCTTCCTCCTCGGCTCCTCGTACGATGATACAGAGGCAGTGCAGACTCCGCCCTCTGCTGATCCAACGCTGGAAACCAAGCCATGGGACCGTCACTGCATTCCCTCGCCGCCGCCTCCGCCTGCTGAGGCAGCCGACGGCGGCAATGTCGACCGAGTCCTCTTCAAGAACCTCGTTGAGATGGTCCCCCTCGTTGAATCGCTGATGGTAGGTGCTGAATGAGCAAAAGATTTGATTTTTACTCCTCTCTCCCTCTTTTTCTCATCCGTGGTGGAGGAAGGTGCGATCACTCTGAGCTCCTGTGTTTCCCGGCGTAGGATAGGAGGGCGCCCTCGTCTTTCACGCGGAGGGCTTCTGTGATCTACACGCCCGCACCGTCCCACCCGAAGAATGAGGAAGGTCTGTCATATTTAAAGGTTGGACCTTGAAGACCAGCTTCATGTTTTTGTGATGTTCAAATTTGTTTTTTTTTTTAAATTTCCTTCTGTTTTCTTACTTGTGGATTTAGGAAAATTACAGCGGATTCAGTTGGAAAATAAAACTATACCTTCAATGTTTACGGTAGAGATTTTTTTTTAGGCAGTAATACCACTTGTTCTGATTACTGATATTGACTTGGATATATTCATTTCCATTTTGTGATTAGAGTTTCTGGAGAGACTTTCTTTTCTGATACGTTTCCCTGAACAGTTTGCCTACCATTCACGAGACCTTTAGCATTTTTTTTTATGCTGCAGTCGTTGTAGAAAAAACTGTTAAGACCGGCGACCTCACTTAGAGGGGGTGAATAGCAATTTGTTTCGTTGTCCATCATTGATCGTGTGCTCGTTTACAACAAATCAATATGCAGTGGAAAATAAAATAAACAAATACAAAACAACACAAATATAAACCAATTTTATGTGGTTCAAATCTCTCAGTTCCTACTCTACGATTTATCTCTAGCGATAGCATCACTAAGGGGGTGTTTAGTTTACATTTTCTCGTTTTCATTTTTGCGCATTTTCCCATTTTCTAGAAAACAGAAAACGATTTTTTGGCGTTTTCTATTTTCCAATCAAATTAAAGCTTTATTTTCTAGAAAACGGAAATGGAAAATGCATACCAACAACGTTTTTGCTCAGAAAATGAAAACGGAAAACACACATGCCAAATGCCCCCTAATTTTCTACTTCTCAAAATTTTTTCGGAAGTAGAAAAACCTCTTACAAATATGTTCTTGCACAAATAATACATACAAATACAAAGATATAATAGAGAATACAAACAATGCAAATGCAACTCTCCTCCAAAACTCCCAAGAAGTGGGGTCCAAAATCCACTAACAAGTTACTTTCTTGTCGTAGCTTTCCCTTCTTTCTCTAACACTGTGCTCCCTCAATGGAGTGAAGAGTAACTTGGCTCCGATACCACTTGTCAGGACTGAAATGTTGTTAGAGGGGGTGAATAGTGATTTGTTTCATTGTAGATTGTTGATCATGTGTTTGTCTACAACAAGTCAATATGCAGTGAAAAATAAAATTAAAAACATAAACACAAACCAATTTTATGTGGCTTGAAATTCTTGATTCGTATTCCATGGCCCTAGTCCTAACAATAACACCACTAATCTTCTCCTTCTCGAAAATCTTTCGGAGGCGGAGAAACCTCTTACAAATCCATGTATAAATAATACACAAATACAAAAGTACAATAGAGAATATAAACCGTGCAAATGAACGCTTTATAATAATGAATTTTTGCTTTGAGTGCTTTGAATTGCCTCTTGAGGTTTGAAAATACAATAACACTTTCCTTCAAAACCCTTAAGAACTAGCATTTGAAATCTTTCATGAAACCTTCCTTTATAGCTTTGGGTCAGGGTTACTTTTCGCCTAACAGTCAATTGATAGTGCCTATTAGTTGATTGTTCCTCTGAATTTGGCCATTTCACTTGCAAAATTGTCATTTTAAACTCATTTTTTACTACAACAGTCGACCGTTCATTGACATCAATTGTTTGCTATCTAAACAATCAAGTTCTAAACTTTATATTTGTCCGAATAGTGACATTAGTTGACTGCTCTTCTTCATTAATCGGCTGATGACGATCAGTCAAGTTGAACAATTAAGTTTCAAATTTTTTGTTTGCTCGAATAGTAATAACAGTTGACTGCTCCTATCCATCATTCGATTGATGGCGATCAATTGAATTAGAGCAGTCGACTTTTAAGCTTTCTGTTAGTTCCACCGTGTCATTAGTTGAGAGCACCACTCAATTAATAAAGCAGTCAATTGCTAACACCTAGCAGTCGATTGCTCACACCTAAATCTCTTGTAAACTCCCTTAAACCCTCGAACTTGAGGTTTATGATTCATTAATCAATTGCTATTCTGTAGTAGTTGATTAATACCTCTGTTTCAGCCTTCCCAAGACTGAAACTTCACTTTGCCTAGTATCCGATTTATCCCATCCTACCAAGATTTCTCCCACTTAGCACCTGATCATCATTGACTAGTCAAGACTTCACTTGCTTAGTATCCCGTCAACCTTAACTTGCTAGGACTTCACTATTGCCAACACATCCAATCCTCCTTAACTTTTTTAGACTTTTCATTTCATGCTTAATATCTGGTCCTTCGTGACTTATTAGAATTTCCATCCACATGACAAGTGTCTAATGTTCCACGACCCATTTGGATTTCACCTTTCTCATGCCAAATGTTTGATTCTCCATGTCCTACTAGGGTTTCATTTCTTTCATGCCAAATGTCCGATTTTCCATAACCTACTTGGGTTTTACTTATCTTGTGTCAAATGTCCGATCAACCACGATCCACTTGTACTTTTCTCGATCACTGAGGTTAATTGCATCAACAATCTTCTTCGTCAACAATCTCCCCTTTCAGATGTATTTGACCAAACCGAGCTTAGTCACTCTTGACCAACAAACTTTCCTTCAGAATATTGCTCAGTAATCGACACATATTACTCAAACATCAAAATTCAATTTAAGCTTGGTCAATCTTGACCAGAGGTCGAATGCCCCAATAGAATTTTTTTAATATATATCAATGTAATAATAAAGTCACTACTCCCTATGGCCTCCTTGATATAAATTCATAGTCAATGTATGAACCCAATCCACATGTAAGTTCTTGTTGTCGTCTCGTTTGAGATTTGTCCTTGGAATTGGTTGGCATAAAATGTGTCCATGCGAGTTCTGTTAGTATGTGACTGTCACTTTCAGGCTCCAGCTTGTGAGGAAAGATCTTTATGCAGTTGGAATTTTATTTTCTTATATTGAAGAGAAAAAAGTGTGAATTAGAATTTTATATCTCAAAAATTTAGGATTTGAAAATTATGATTTTGAGCAGTTGGATTTGTGTTTGTAAATTTTCAAGAATTTTATCATGAATAAATATATAATAAAACATCAAATATAACTATAAATTAAAGATTCTAATATTAAGAAATGAAATTCCAAATTGTATTTTCTCATACAACTTGAAACTTTTTTCCTAATATAGGATTAGTTCTTTTCTATTAAGGATGAGTTAGAAACTTCAATAGGATAGTTTTTTTTAGTAGATCTATTGGTGCTCTAGATCTCAATTTTCAAGCATGTTGGGTCCCAGAACTAATCTCTCTGTAGGTATATCGCACCAAAAATTTTGGTGAATTTTTTATCCATGCAAATTATTGCTCTACCATAATTCAACCTTGAGACACATTTGTGAAAGGAAGCGTGTATGATCAGTACTTTTAGCAAATGAACAGAGTTAAATGATAAATTTGCAATACAAAGTGGGGACCTTGCTAATTCATTGAATAACATAATAGGAAATGCTAGGAAATGCAAGTATCTGCTCACCATTTCTTATTTTACTCTGAAATTTCAAACTCAATATCTAAATTGTAATTTTATTTTGTTTACTTTCAAGATGAGTGTGATTGGCCAAAAGCTTCACCTTTTCTGTAAATGAGTTAAAAATTGTTTCATTTAATTCTTAATTACTTTGGATTCACAATTTGGAACATTTAGAACTAGAGGGTTCATTTCACTCAATATTTTTTTTTGCAGTTCAGGATCTTCTCTTTTTTTCCATTTCTGAACACAATCTTGTAGCTATACCTTTGTCTTAAAAAGGAACTGATGACCATTTTTACATGTTATGAATTTCAGACCGCTGTGGCAAAAGGTGTGAGAGCTACTCCAACTTGTTCTTCAAAGAAACAAAGGGATTTAGACAATACACAAAGAAACAAGCAAAGTGATTCATCTAATGGGTTTACTGTAGAAACTGACAAACTCCTGAAAGATCAGGAAGAGTTAAACATATTAAGGGAACAGATTAATGACCTACAAAGGAAAATACTAGAGAAAGATGAAGCTCTGAAATCAGCTGAAAGTGAAATTAGCCAAAGGAAAGCAGCTTATATCTCTATCGATGAGTTGAGGATTCAGATTGCAGAGAAAGATTCTATGGTTAAATCAATTAACACGCAGCTATGCAATGCCAAGGTAGAAACAATGGTCAATAATGCCATATAGCTTTCTGCTCAATGATTACGGTATTTATTTTTGGTTCTTGTGGCCTATTTAGTCTTCAAAAAACCTCATGCATTTCATGGTGCTACTTCAGTATTTTGATTGAATCCATATGCAAGTAGGTTTTACTACTTCAGCTTGAATTATAAGATCATAAGATCCTAATGTCTAGATTGTAATCTTGACCACCATGGTAGCATTTTTTTCCTCCTGCTTGAAATGTCAGCATTTATAACTATGAAGGGGGTAGCTTGACATGCAAAGGTGGATATCTTATTACCGGAACTGGAGGTCAGCATTTCAAAGTATTGACACAAAATAGTAGAACTTTGTAGTTATTGGTCGTAATGATCTCAAATCCTCCACTAAGTGTCCTCTCCCACATGGGATGTACTCAAATCTCCGACTTCTCAACTTCTTTCACTTGCAGTGCTAATGGTGTGATGAAAGGTTATTGTGTTTGAAAGCAGAGTATAAGGAGAAAAGGGAAACCTCTTCTCTTGTTATTTCAATCTTCCATTCAAAAATTAAGTCCATGGAAAAAGGGGCAACTATGGCTTGAGAAAAAAAATAAGGGCAAGAGTGAGAATACTCATTATACTACTAAAAAGGAAAAGGGGTAAATTTTTTGATGAAAAAAGGTAGTTTTTTTTTAATAAAAGAACAATGGCTAATTTTGAAAAGGACAAAAAAAATATTCTAGTCCAAAAAAGAAAGTAGTGGTATCAAATAAACAGAATAACAAAATCTGCAGCATTTATTTTTTTTATATTTTTCATCTTACCTCTTCCTCCCTCCTGCTATTTTCTTCTAATTGATGCACTGTTAGTTTTTTATTTCACCATCAACTTATTTTTTTCCTTTGTCTTCTGATATATTGTTTGTGTGATTAAATATAAGATCAACAACTGTTTGCCTTTTTCAACATTTCTATTCTATTTGAGTTAATGCCAAGACTTTTATTGGTTTGTCCTACATCTTTTCCCTCCGAGTAAAATGATTGAAAACTCAATTCTCTCCAGACATTTATCCCATCACAGAGTAGATGTTGGAATGTTATCGTCATTTTTGTCTGCAGTACTTTATCTATGGCAGCTGTAATCTCAAAGATATGTTGGTCACTATCTCATACATGGAGAACTTTATTCAATCTCCTCTTACAACTTCTCATTCCTTGAATAATATAAGATTTCATTCGATCTTTTCTTGTAGTGCTTCCTTGTCACAGAATTAGATTTTTTTTTTCTGTTTTTTTACTGGTAATATTTTTTTTTTTGGCAAACCTCAGTATCCTATAGTATTTTGTGTTTAAGGCGAGTTAAAAAGAAGATTATCAACTCTTTGGAATACCAAATCAACTTGGTTAAATCTTTGAAGATTGTGACCAACATTAGTCCAGAACATTGCATTGCCAAAGTTCATAAACGTTGATATTGTATCTTTGTCATCTTCAATAAGTGGATGATTGGTTTTTCTTTATTTGTGAGCCTTTTCTATTCTTTGTATCAAGCTGTCATAGGTTAATAAATGCTCCCAACTTTGAGGGGAGTGTTAAGTTAATAGTTATGCGTGTCAGAATTCATGCATTTGTATTATGTCATTAGGTGCACACAATACAATTTTATTCTACTGTTAAAGTTTTCATGGGAAAGTTATGTTTCTTGAAGTGCATGAACATAATGAGCATTCCTATACATTTCTCATCTGAAAATATTTAAAGTCAAAGCTTAATGTAAATAACGATTCATAGTCAAAGATCACAATTGATAAGTCTAAGAGCACTTGCTTTCAATCTTTTTGTGTTGTTGGAGTTGTGCTCTTAGGTAATTGTTAATGCACTGCAATAACATGCTGTATCAGTTCCCAAGTTGTAATTGTACACTATTATTTAAAATTACTTTATGCCACTTTTCTGGACTACAACAAGTTGTATTAGTTCCCAAATAGTAATTGCTTACACACTAGTATTGCAAAATTATCTCTATGACAACATCTATAGAAATAAATGATACTTGGAATTATGGTTGGAAAGTTCATTACTTTTTGTCATTATTCATAAAAAGCATTCTTTTCATTTTTGCTTCTTGGTTGCTTGCTATGATTTCTCCTCCTGCAATTTTCACACTTCTTTTTCTGGTTTATGGACATCTCTTGGGTCTCTATGATGCTATTGGTAGTTCTCTAGGACTTGACTTGGCATATAACTACACTCTTCTAACTATTATTATGCTGACTTGGCTGGTGCATCTCAGCTATCAGTTCCTGTGATTGCCAAATGTCAGTAGGAGCTTTTTCTTAAGATACTGTCATTTATTTTCTATTGATTAATATCTTAAGGAATAGTCACTTATTGAACTAGTATGAGGGCATTCTTCATTTAATCTACAGAACAGTCTGGCAGACAAGCAAGCAACTCTGGAGAGACTGACTTGGGAAGCTCAAATGTCTAATAAGAAAATTGAGGAACTTCAAGGAGAGAGAGTCTCTATGGACTATGAGATTACCAAATTGATGCAAATTTTTGAGAAGTTATTTGCAAATCATTCATCTATGCACCCTGATGAAAGTTTATATTCGTATGGTTTGGAACCTCTTCCAGTTTTTGTGAGTTTTCCTATCCTTTAATTGATGGTTGTTTGGCTGTTTCCTTCTTATGTTGTTAATAATTTATGTATGTTCCATGGAGCACAATTTGGTCTTACCGACTGAAGAAAGTAGAAAATGACTGATGTTTGGAATTTCATCTGCTAAACCCATGATAAGAAACTGTAAATCAGGGATGAGCTCATTCTTTAAAATATTTTTTCAGGAATCTTAGGAATTATTGTATAAAGTCTCACATAAACCCATAGTATTGTTAAATTTGCTTGGTTTTCTGTCGGTAGTAGATGTCCATTCTATCCCCTGTTTAGTAGTGTCTTTGATTATCTTTGTGATTAGGTTTTTGGGAAGGTTGAATCAAAGAACCAATTGAGAAAGATGCTGCAATGACCCATTTGTTACTTTTATCTGACGATCTAAATGATTAGAAAAATCTTCGTTTGCTGTTTAAGGTTGAATTAGCTTTGTAGTAGGAGGGATTTCAATTCTATTCACTTATTTTCAGTTTTTTGGCTTCACAGTGAGACTAATGGGAATTTGCTCGAACAATTCTTTCTTTGTATGGTTTCCAAAACCTGTTCATAAGACTTTCACATAGGGTTTTCTTTTCTAAGGAATAAAATTTGGCAGCATCCACAAACTAGTTATCTATACACTTGAGAAACTATTGTACCAATTAATTCAGAATAACAGTATATCAAAGTTGTGATTATTAAACTAAACAAAGTAGTATGTGCTTAACAAGTTTTGTGACTATTAATGTAGCTTGCAATAATCCATATGGAAACGCTTGCATAAGTAACAAATGAAATGTCGTAGCAGGCAAAAAATGACATTGATAAATGCCTACATGCCTTTACTTCACTATAACCTTTGTCTCTATTTGTTGGCTGTTTTGCTAGTTACATTGAATGAGTATGGGCATTAATTTCATCGATCTGCAAACAGAGCGACACGGATGATATTGCGTCGGATAAACTGGAAGAGACAAGGGCAGCCTATGTTGCAGCTGTTGCTGCTGCAAAAGAGAATCCAACCGAGGAGTTGCTAACTAGAGCAGCTGAGGCTAGGCTACAGCTTCAAGCCCTCCTAATCTAACAGTTCCATATTCGATCAGTGATGGCGATTAGATTGTAAAGTCATTCTTTTTTCTAAATTTTCTTTATTCAAGCTCATGAACCACTGTCGATGTTTCGCTCGAATATATATTTAGGATAAGTTATGTAGTTTCCTGGTAACTTTTTGGTGTTTCATGTGTTTTTTTTTCTGGACTTTTCATTTTGTCCACAATATTAACTTAACACTTGGGTCTTTTTAGTCTCTGTAAAATGTACCTGACAATTTATGGCTCTCATGCTGTTTTCAGTTGGCATCTCTTTGTTTACAAAGGTTCATAGGGCCTGTGTTATATGCAAGGATTTCAATTGTCCTCTGGATTCGAAGGGACTGTGGAACTGCTCGAGGAGTCGAGTCGGCAGGCTTCCTCTGGGAATGGCTGGTGGAGCAAGAGCTCGAAGACATTGCTTTTACAGCGAGTAGGGGTTCACCTGGTTCTTAACTTGATTACGAAAAGGTCAGTCATTGTTTTCACTTTGTTTAAAGAATCCTGCTTTCTTCCAACTTCCTGTTACAGGGACTGAATCATCGATAGGTTATCGTCGATTCGACTAAACATATGTATTGTATGATTTTGATGTTTGGATCTTATTTAAGTATTTATTGTGCTTTAATTGTCATGTGTCAAGTGTGTATATGCAGATGACTTGACAAATTGAGATGATAAAAGGTCTAGCAAACATGAAATGGCAAATATTAGGTAGATGGACATGGTAAAAGTCCTAATAAACATATGCAATGCTAGACAAATGGATATGATGAAAGTTCTAATAGGCATGGAATGCCAGATGCTAAGTAGGTGGACATGATGAAAGTTTTAATAGACATTGGATATCAAATGCTAAGCAAATGGACATGATGAAAGTTCTAACAAGCCAGAGATGGTTGAATGTTAGGCAAAGAAAATCCAAGATAAATTTTGGCAAGAAAAATTGGAGACCAATTGTATGGAAGGCTTTTGACATTAGATATATTTTTAATCTGAGAGCTTTGAGATCATCTCACTCTGGAACGAGGGTAATTTCAGAGCTTAGGTGGAGACCTATAGATAAGTTAAGTCATAGTGCCTCATTTGACTAATACTAAGATAACAGTCGACTATTGCACAAAGCAAAGAAAGCAGTTATCAAATTCGAACGAGTTTGGCATAAAGGTATAATTTGTGGAAATCGACATTAATACTATGAATAACCATTGAGATTGTGATTTATTATAAATCACAGTGTGTTTGAATTTATGATTTGACCAGGAATTAAACATAAACTACTCAATTACCTCTATCTGGATCTCGTTCTTGAATGAAGGTGGCATCAACTTTTGCTTCATCCCCATCTCCTTCAAATATGAGATCTTATTGAGCAGCCTCAATACTCTATAACATAAATACTCAGAGATCAACTGTCTAAATATTTGTGATCTCTCAATCAGTTCTGCCCACCGATCGATCAACTTCCAGCTCTTCACCCTTATTGTTCGTCGCATTGAAACCCTTGCCTACTGATTTCAGATGATATCTAACAGATGCTTTCTTCCAAATGCTGGAGCAAAGATCCTGCAACAAGGCCTTTGGTACAGTTCAGTAAGTGGTAATTAACCCAAGTATGAAACAACAGTCTTACATCTGCACATGACAAGTAGTTCCAATGCTCCAATTCTCTAAATGATAGAAAGACAAAATTATCTTGTTTCTAAAATTACCAGCTCAAAAACTCGGGGCACGCAATAGGTGACAAGTACTTGACCTCGCAATTTATCATGATTAGTAACGCATCACAACTCTGAAATGGAGCATTGGGAAACTAACAGAGAATTGGGTGCAAGAGCACCTCTAGCTCGACATTATCACTGACTCACAAGCGTGAAGTGCTTGGTTGGCGAAATACCTCACGTCGACATCTGGCCATCTGGGTCCTCGCTGAGTTCAACAAGACATGGGCGAACAGTCTGCTCCACTACGTGTGATTAGTTAACCAGAATTGACTGATCAAAACATACTAGAGAGATAGCTGATACAGACACTCGGCCGACATTCTATTAATGCTTACAGAACGATCAAATATAGGGATGAGCAACTGGAGGACCTTCGCCACATTGAATTTAATGTTTGGAACCCTGAATGTGCCAAGGAACGACACAAGTGATGATAGGTAAATTTTGAAAAGAAAAAAAAAAGGAAATGAGCTACTTTATTTGTCAGTTTGCCCGTCCTTTGAGGCAGTAATGATCACAGGCAAAAGTTTTTGGCAAGTTATTATTAGAACCCAAGAGAGGAGCTAGAAGAGAGATTGCTTGTAGAATGGTCATGCGATGCAGATAATGTTGATTGCTTATTTTATCCAGCAACTAGTAGAAAAGCCAGAGATCATATTAGATTCTTGAATAAATAAATTAATTAAATAAGAGCAACCGACCTTGAATTTAATATGAAAGTACCGTGTGAAACATTAGTAATTATGAAACCAATTTGCACGACAGGTATCGACATCTTTTTGGGAAGAGAGGATGCCAAAGAGAAATCTCATCCCTTTAAGAGGACAAATTGATCAAAATGGTCAGTTTTAACACACCAAGTTGACATAGGGAAATGATTCTTAGGCAGAGTGATAAAATAGGTTTGTGGATAATGTTGACTTTTAACGCTCCCTAAAAAAAATTGTATAGGGAAATGGAAACGGCACCAGGAGCATAATGTAGATACCAATTCTATGGTTCTTTTGTGGATTCACAGAAGTCTGTAGGAGAGAACTGGAAATCTTTTGTGAGAAATAAGAGATGTCAGAAAAATAGGATGCAAACCTCGAACAAAGTTTTATGTGGTTGGTTCGTGGAAAAGGAAAAGGATTTAGGCAACTTAATAAGAGGGCAGTAGAAAGCTTCTAATGATATCTAATGTGGTGTTTACTTGAATGAAAATGAGAATAAGTCAAAGGAATTAGATATACGAGAAATAGGAATATGAGATCCATTGTCTTTTCGGAAGAGAAGATAAAGCAACTCAATTCCTTTTAAAAATCCATGATTCCCCCAAACCGAGTAGAAATTGAGGGAAAGAAAGTGTGACCATCTAGCATACATGACATAAGTCGCATTAATTTGCTTTCACCTTTGATTCCATCCAAGGAAACAAGATAGGTAGAAGGAATATAATACCCTTTTTTTCTTTTTCTCTCATTCAAATACTACTTCCTCTTGATATCAAACTGACATGGAACAAGAAATTGGAGTAAATGATGGACACAAGGAAGGACCACCTACAGCAGCTTATAAACCTTCTACACTTTTGCATGCTACCCACAGCAGGAATGATGATTAACTATGCATTTTTTTTCCTTACCACAGGTTCAGAAGGACTGGAGATGGTACTAAGACAAAAGATGTGATTTGACAAGGATATTTTACAATTGCATGCACAAGGCATGAGGACGACATACATCTAGCAGCTTATGGCGTTAATACACCCATCTTAGTTGTGTTGTCCCATGGATTGCCACCAGAACAAATTGATAAACCCTTGTCATTTATACCAGTGCAACTAGGCCTCTACTGAACAAGTAGAATATAATGTTTAAATTGTAAAAAAAAAACACTTATGAACTATGTGACTCTCTAAAAACATGCAAAAGCAGTGTACTAAACACAATCTGTTAGGTTATGTGCAGCAAATTGGTCAGCGTTGGCATTTTACCATGATAGCCAAATTTGAACTGACCAACTCCTCTAAGAGTCGCCAGGCTTGATGATCAGGAAGAATTTTAATCTTGCACAGTTATAAAGGCTGAGTTTACAGATCAGTTTAGAACGGATAACTGCGGCAATGACACTTGGATAGGTGGTCACAACAGAAGCAGGGAAGGAGGAATTGTATTGTGTAATTAAATACCTGTAGCACTGTGTGTTGCATTGCCCATTCTGGGCCAAATTCCTCAGCAAGACGCTTTAAGTTATTACCAGCTGCCTCTCGAATAGAGAAGACCTGTTAGAATATAACATTAGAAAATGATTAAACAAAAGCCTATGAGCACATGATGGCTCATCTGATACAAAAAAGTGACATCAATGGATGACCTTCCTTAGCACTTTTTTCTGTTCATTTTATTCCACATTTTACAGGTTAATTGTCACAGCAATCGATGTCCTTGATTAAGTAGGTAATCAAGTTTGTCTTGTGAGCAAAAACAATCGCTTATTTTTCCTGTAGTGCCTTGGTACACAAGCATAAGCAAAGTGGAACCAGAGATTATAAGAGGTACCAAGACACCTTACTCTGCAGAATGTTGAAAGCCTACAGAATTGCAAATCAATTTCAGACGCATACACAGGACTTTAAACCCAATAAAATTTGACAGACAGATCAATTTGAAAATTTAACATAACCAAAATCATTTATAGACATCAAACTTACAGAAAGATCACATGCATATTATCATCAAGTCATGTTTGTGCAAATAATTTGGGATGCATTTTATCCCTCATTGGACTCTGTAAGGCTAAACCATCAGTAGAGATCACATGCACACACACATTTAACTGTGGGATGGAATGTAAGAGCACAGGGGCAATAGTTAAAATGAAATAATTTGAGACAAGGTAATTTTCAAACAGGAGTATTAGTCAAAACAAGAAAAAAATCATTCCTGCAAATAGACATGATACTACCCATAGCCAGAAACAAAAGCACATAGTCGAAGGCCCAATGGAATTTGAGTTCAGCAGTGACATAAAATAGGATACCTTATCTTCAAGCCACTGCATGCAAAGAGCACCAAGTTTATCATTGAAAAGAACAACTCCCAACTGACTCGCTAACAGAGGGATATACTCAATTATGGAAAGCCGAACCGCCAGTGTCCATCTTCTGCAAGCTCAACAATGGCTTGCAGCAAAGACTGGGAAAGCAGATCAATTCCAATTACCGCATAACATACCTACCTAGTGGTCAGATGAAGTTTTCAGAAACAATTTTTTCAGCATAAAGCAGCCAAGTAATAGATGCAGCATTTTCAAGCATAACGAGAAAGTAGCAAAAAAATCTTAACAATCATTTTAACAGTTCACATGTAATAATCGACCCATGGGCCCATGGTTCATGTTAAATACATGGAATAATAGCCCCTTTGCAAACCAAAACTCATTGCTAGATGAACTCCAAACTAGGGGGGGAAGCTTGTCTACCAACTACAATAAAGAAAAAGTGTACCAGATGGAGTAGATCAAGTAGAGTGCTGTGCATTGGAGGAGCAACAAGTGCTTGTTAAGGTCCAGCAACAACAGATGTAGATCACAGAAGAGGATCTTATCTAAAAGATCATCCTGCAATTTGATTTGAAGGGACAAAATATCTAATAACTAATTAGGTAGAACTCAAATTTTACCCAGCCCAAACAGCATCAGAACAAGTTTACATAGTATGAGTTGATGAATAATCCAAAGCTTTTGTTATCACAGAACAGCCTATGCTAAAACAACAAATTCCACTTGTTCACAAGTGTTGGACCACCTCTTTCCAAGCTTTTTTCTTAAACTCCGTGAAGCAAGAAGCAATTCACACAGGATATCCACATAAGCATGCAAACGATTCTGCAACTTGAAACATGGAAGAAAAAATTTCAGAAAGATTATTCTGGGTCGAAAGATCTGAAGGAAAAGATTACCATTGAAGCCTACATATCCTCAGCAAAAACAATAAAGAAATACAAATTAATTATCACATAGAAATTAAGAAATTAATCAATTAATTATTAACTCATGAATTTATCAATTTAATTAAATTATAATTCCTATAAATTGTAACTTTATAACTTTAGTACATTATATTTACAAGTCAAAATTTAAAGCTTAATAATTCATTAAGTATAATTTAATGAAATGATAATATAACTAATGCAGTCAAGATTTCAAATCTTGTTTAAAAGAAAAGTTCAATGTTGTCTAAGCCATTCAAATTTTTATAGCCAATTTTATTTCTTAGAAAATAGTGGGAAAATTTTTAAAAGTTGTTTAATTTTTAAAAGTTGGAGTTGCATCTATTGAGAGAAGACTTCGAGAGACACGTTTAAGATGATACAAATATGTACTTAGACGACCAATAAATGCTTCAGTCAGGCGATGTGAAACTATGACAAATATACACATCAAATGAGGAAGAGGAAGACCAAAAAAAACTTATTTAAGTATAGATGATAATATAGTAGGGGATAGAGCCCAATGACGTAGAACAATCCATATAGTCAATCTCATCTAGTGGGATAAAACTTGATTGTTGTTGTTGTTTAATTTTTAGAAAAAGTTAATAAGAAGTTTTATTCTGATTTTCTATTTTATGAAGTAAGTCTTAGTCAATCTATAGAGTTTCTCTTGATGAGAGTTTTTTCCTCCGGGTCTCTGGGTGAAGTTTTATTTGTCTTCGTGTTATCAGTGATTTAAGGGTTTAAATTTAATGTTGCATCAATTGGTATAAGGGTTAATGTTGCATCAATAATACCCCACTCGCCTTCACATCAATTGATATGTTGAACCCTGTAGCAGTGAGAGTTATAGTTGATGTGGCTACAAAGATAATAAAGTCAATCTTAGTAAAAGGAAGAGGGTAGCAATGGTGGAGAAGATGGAATGAGGCTGTGTTCTGATATCACTTTAAGAATGCATTTGGTTTAAGTTATCATACATAATTTTGGTCTTTAAATGTGATTACTTGCTAATCACATAACTAAGGTTATAAGAAATAAAATATAACTTAATATTATTTGATTAAATTCTAAGTAATACAATAAAAATTTATTTGTTTAGAAATTTTAATGTATAACCTAGTTTAATATTTACTGCATTTACCCTTGCATGTTCAACCCTAAATTTAACATGCATTACCAAGTTAATTGCATGTTGATCCTACCGTCGTATTTTTATCACGATATCTCCTAAGCTTAATAAAAAGATTTCAATTCACTTCATATGGAACTAAAAATATTTTGTCACATGCATAACATTGTATTTTTTTAATCTCATAATTATACTGTATATTTTAATCATAGATTTGGAACCTCGAAGATTTTCAACAATCTAGAGCTTGAAGATGTTACTACGCTTCAAGCGAATTGAAATGATAATCTCCTTTTCAACAGAAGGTTGATTAAGAATTAATTGAAAAAAAAATAACAAAGATCCATATCAAGTTAATCTAGCCATTGAACTCCCTTTCCATAAAATACATCTTATAATCCTAACAGAACTTGAAAGAAACAAAAACCATCAATATGATACTGAATACCATCACCCATAAGCATGAGGGACAAATCGATCAAAATGCACTTTTCATAGCATTTCATACACGAGAAGATCCAACAAATTGAGCTACTTATTTCAATTTGCAGAAGACGGCAGCCCACAGCTCATCGTCCAAGACAACTTCCCCCATGGAGAGAGAGAACCCCACCAGTCAAACTTCAACCTTTCTCGCTCGCATAGGTGGGAGGCGGCGGATTGGGCATCCACGCGACAACCATGGGCAGTCCGGTGAGTTCACATCTCCTTTGAGGACAATAACAAGGTTTGGTGAGAAGCATCTCAGGTGAAGTTGAGAGAGACAGGAGGGGAAGTGTTTGGATGGCACCTCCGAATCAAGAAGGGAAAGTGGTTTGAGGGACGACGCATTGACGGGAGAGGAGGGAGCGCCATCGTCGCTAGCTCCTCCTCTCTCTCTCTGCGATCGCTATGTGTTTTTATGAAATGATAAAATCCGAGGATAATTTTTGAAAAAAAAAATATTGTT
This sequence comes from Wurfbainia villosa, assembly GCA_025175895.1. Taxonomy (NCBI): domain Eukaryota; kingdom Viridiplantae; phylum Streptophyta; class Magnoliopsida; order Zingiberales; family Zingiberaceae; genus Wurfbainia; species Wurfbainia villosa. Next base: position 101,603,882 of record CM045988.1, on the reverse strand, counting down.
AATTCTGGAATCAAGAAAAAACTCCCTCTCCTTAGATAATGAGATTCCGGGTTTATACCCTCATTTGCTGATGTAGCTGTTATGATCTATTACTTAGGAAATAACTTAAACCCTGAACCAAATAGGATTATGAGGTATAACTTTAGATGGATAACCAAGGTTATTCACAAATACCTCGAACCAAATGCACCCTAATGGATATGAATCATGCACTTCAGTCACTGATCTAGCTATGGGATTAGAAAGTATAGGAGAAAACTTGTATCATTTCTTAGACTCCAAGAGCAATGTAAAGCAATCTCTTTTTTGGCTTTTGCAATAGGCTTTCAGGCATAACAGACAGTGTATTAAAAATAGCAAAATAGAAACGAAATAAAATTGTGTTACATACCAATGAACAAATTTATTTTAAAAGAGGCCATTTTGTTTATGTCACCCCATCCTCCCCAGGTAAACTACCTTGAGGTATAAAACAGGCTATATATTTTGTCCTAATGAAGTCTTCGTGCTAAAAATGATTTCTCTGATCTAATAAAATCTCCTCTTTGTATGAATTTGTGTAGCATATATGCAAATGAAAATACAAAATGGTAATATGGAATACTTTATTGATCTGCTAGGAAATTCCATGCAGTAACGAGACCCTCTTGCTAAGGAAATGCGTACAAAAGCAGGAGGAAAGAATGTCAACCAAAATGTTCGCCCACCTGATTCACTTGATCAAGTTTGCTAATGATATTGAGTCGAACATCTGGGAATTCATCTTTGAGCAGAGACAGAAAAATTGGAAGAAGTTGTTCAATAGTAACATCCTGCACAAATGCATCAAATGTTAGATATATGAAACAATCATATTGCGAGAAGAACACATGACTGACACTGACACATAACTATCAAGTAAAAAAGGAAACCATGAAATCATTCAACTGATGCTGTTCAATTTTCCATGATAACCATCAAATGAAAGTGTATATTAATATAGAGGTACGGAAGGCACAATAGAGCAAAAATACCAACACAGAAAAGGTTGGTCAAGAAATAGTTTGACAGAAGACTTAATCTACAGATGATGACAATGGAGCTTCATGTATTTGGTTATCATCAAACAAAAAGTTTGTCAGACAAAAGACAATCTACTATAAATGAGATCAAATTGTTAATTAATATATTCATATTAAAATATGCCAAAAGGCAGTAAGAAGAAGAAATAATAATCCCATCATTAAAACCTACATCTAGAAGGCAATATTGTGCACCATATTGACCAAATCGACACACAAACTTAAGCATAAGAGAAAAGCCAAACACTTAAACTATAGCTTAACAAATTCAATCCTTTCAATTTCACAAATATAAGCACAACAGAAAAGCGAAACACTTGATGATAGATCGACAACCATTTGATTACACAAACTTAAAGAGTAAAAGAAAAGCCCAACAATTGAAGATTCCATCCTTATTGTTACCTAGCTGAAACTGATATGATGCAAATCCGAATAAGTTTGACAATATAAATGTGGTACTGAACCATGAAAGTAACAAGAAACAAATTAAGGAAAAGTACCAACCAAACATGAAATAATAAAAAAATGTATTCAAAAGGCTACGCATGTCCTTCTCCAATTTAAACAAATAGTATCAATACCTTCCCCAAGACTGGAGCCATTCCCAAAATAACTGAAGCCCAAGCTAAGCGTACATGCCGGGAAGAATCAGATGATAATTCCTGCAGAAGGGATGCATAGAAAGCTTACAAAAATGTAGCCAACTGAACAAACAATAGTTTGTAGGCATGTAACCTCACATAGATCAAATTCAAAATCACCGTGCTAGACCCGTCAATACCTTCACACAAGGGAGAATATGCTGGATTATGATTGATTAGCAGCCATATAGTGCACACGCCATGATTTATCCTATTCAAAAAGTGCACTTATCACACTATCTGCAAATGTGCTAAAAATAGCTAAGAACTATGCAACGAACATGCAACAAGAACAAGAACCATAAGCCAAAACAGTCATGAGTCATCAAATCGCATAAGATATAAAACGAAGAATATATATAGGCATGCAACCATAAGGCATATATCGTATCTATTTCGAGTTGGTTAAAAAGAATATCTACCTAGGAGAAATTAACAATGACTGGAAGAATGTGTGCAACACAATCTTGCGGTTCCAATAACTTCCCAAGGGCAGCACAGCCCTCAACAGCCAACAAGCGTACTGAATCTTGATCTGACACAAAATGTACTCAACAAGCATTATACATACATGACATACAAGAAGAAAAAGGAAACAAACTGTGCCATGTAACTTTAGTATGTTTTCCATTAAAGCAAACTCGTGAATACTAAAGATAGCCACCAGCATCATGTAATTTATAAATAATCAACACAGAGGGGTGTAACAATCCAAGGCACAGAGAGAAACCAACACCCAAAACCACAGGAACACTGTCATAAACAAGCCTTCATTCTATCAAAGTAGAAGTTACTCTGCAATAAGCAAATAAGACACACCAAGTTTACATTGCACAGCATTAGGGAATAAGAAACCAGCTTTGCAGAAGTGATCATACTCACAATCCATAATTTAGAAATGGATCATGATTGAAGACTGCCATTTTGTAGCATGGTAGGCCAGTATGTCTTTTGTTGGAAACAGAATTCATTTTAATAAGAATAAGCTGGGATGGTGATAGGCAAGACTAAAAGAAAAGCCCATGATATTACCATATCAAAGAATGACATGGGGTGGATATCATAAAATGGTGATGGAGAAGAAGGAGCATATATCATTGCATACTCATAATCACACAATTGTGACACTACCATCATCAAACTATATATAGTCTTCGTCCTTGATAATTCTTAAATTTGGGGAAAAAATCTATATTTAAATGAGCAAAAAAAAACCGCACAATTCTTGAACAAATATTGAATTGTCAAGTTTCCAAGAACAATATTTCCAAGTGAATTTATAAAAAATAAGTAAAAGCCATATAATATGGTTCTTAATCGTACTAGTGGTATCCATGTAGTCATTCCTAAATAGTGGAATTGAATTAGGGTTTGACAGCCAATGTAAAAAAGTGTAAGAACCTACTAGTATAATTATTAATCATATCAAGGGATGCAATGCAAATCGCCAACTAAAACAATTGAGAATAACTCGAGTTGATTATAATGATGATGAAGCGGTATGGTTTGTTGGCTCCACGATGACATAATATTATCCACTTTGGGTCTAAGTCCTCATGGTTTTGTTTTTGCGCTATACTCAAAAGACTTCGTACCAATAGAGATATCTTTTCATCTTATAAGCACATGATCTTTTCTATGTCTTACCAATGTGGAACTTTGATTATATTCCCAATACTCTCAACATGCTTTACAAAGTTAAAGCAAACTTTTCTACACCATATACAGGCATGGAAGGCAAATAACTTCCTGCTGAATTAAACAACAGGGAGACATCTAGGTTATTAAAATGTTTATAAGAATAGTGTTTCTCAAGAAGGTATTATGTAAGTATCAAACATGCTGCGCAAATATAAGAGACTAATTTCTTGTTCAACCAGCTGGCTCAAAAGGAAACTCAAATTAAGTATCAAGGAAGTAGCTATAAATTGAACAGCACAGAGATGTTTACCATCTTGAGTTAGGTCATCAAATATAGACATGATATCTGTCTTCAGATTGTTTGGTTCAACTGTAGCAGCAAATTTCCCAAGATTTGATGCGGCAGATCTTCTAACCATAGGAATATCAACTTGACATAATTGCCCATATATAGACTGCAATTATGCCTCGAGTAACTTAGTCGCACTTGGATAAGCAATGTAAAATAATCCACAAGATGAAACCCTGGCAGTGAACCACTTGCCAGCAGCTAGTCTCTGGAAGACAAAAAATGGCATGACTAATATATCAAGAGAGAAACCTTTGTCAGATAAGCAGCTTATAAATGCTATGGAATACAAATGATAAGCCTTGAGGACCAAATTGTAAATCGAATAAGGCTAATTGTAAATGTACCAATCTGTGGGGTATAAATGTAAAAGGAACAATAATAGTAATCAATATCAAGGTAGATGGGACCACCTAGGAAAAGATGAACCCTAATATTTCTCCCATCACATTAAATGTAGTGGCAGAGGTTATCATGAAATTTGATCCCTTCCCATTTGCCAAGTAATTTCTTTCCATGTTCATCATCAGTGTATTCCTGGTTCGTGAGTTCCTCTGTTTTGAGCTACTCATGGAACCACACAAAAAAGTGCATGTGATCTTGCTTGACACCATTATGACTCTAGCGAGCAGCAGCTCCACCTATCTTCCCATGCGTGGTTCCTGCAGTTGATAGCCTCTTCCACTTGATAGTTGGTCCCCATATTCTTAACAACCTTGAAGCAGATTAGAGCAGATGGCACAACCAGCAGACTCTCCCACCATTATCCCAGCAACACCCTTGGATTTATGGTTCGTGAGTTCCCTCTGTTCTAAGCTACTCATGGATCCACACAAAAAAGTGCATGTGATCTTGCTTGATACTATCGAGTAAGACTGCAGCAAGCACCAGCTTCACCATTCTTCCCCTGAGTGGCTCCTGCAGGGCCTCTGCCGCTTAATAGCTGGTCCCCCTCTTCTTGACAACCTTGAAGCAGGTTAGAGCAGATGCAAAAACAGCAGACTCTCCCACCATTATCCCAGCAACACACTCTTGGAAACCTCATCAATTTGCTGCATGGCTCGTGTTGCTATCCATTTACAGACTCAATTGCCTTCATGAGCAATGGTTTCAAATTTCGATTCTCTCTGCATATTTGCTGAAGGATAAAACAAATTATAGTGGATTTCTTTTCTGCAGCAGGGTCCTTCAGCAGTTTGACCACAGATTGCAGTGATTATTGTGTCTTCTGAAATCAATACAAAGGCTCTAAATCAAAAGGTCCCTCAATATCTTAATTTATTACTGCTTCAATCTATAGTTTTCAGTGATCAGTTCCTGCACCACCAGATTTCACCATTATGGGCTCATCTAAAGGAACTCTCAATCATGGAATTCTTGGGGATAAGCCTCTAATGGCTAAATTAACAATTCAAGTTATGAATTGAAGAATACCGACATTTTATTAAGTGGTAAACATCCCAAGTTGCATTATGCCAATCTATGCCATTAGTTCTTGAAGACAATTCTGCTGCTTGCATAACACATACCACTGTATCAAGCACCTAGATCCCACATTCAGGACATTTGGACATATGTTTGGTAATATTTCAGTTTATTTTGGTTTTATATCACCATCTCATCCTACTGATACGGGCAAATGAGCCATTCTCATTGAAGAAGGAAATTAGTCACATCACTTCTACCTCATTTTTACTACTTTCTTCTGTCTTTTACCTGCATAAATTCCATTCAATTTATTATATGTGAACAAGCTCACTAAATCACTAAGGTGCCGTTTGGTTGGTGGGTTTGGAATGAGGGAATGGGAATGAGAATTATATAGAGTGTTTGGTTAATAGTTTTAGGAAGGAGAGTTTGGAAATCAATTTTAAATAATTAGGAATCAATAAAACCCATCTCACATGGTGGGTTTGGGTTTCATTCTCGTTCACCGTCGCGCTTCGCTCGGCTCGCCGTGATGCGCTGACCGCCGGCCGTCGCCGGCCGTCGCCCGCCGCGCCGCGGCGCGGACCGATGCGTCGTTTGCCGATCGGCCGTCGGCCGCCACCGGTGGCCGACCGCCGTTGGTCGGAATGTCAAATCCATTCCCATTTTAGTCTACTATCAAATCCATTCTCATTTCTATTCCCACCTTCCAACCAAACGTCACCTAAATTGTTTAGCACCCTTATTGCTGATACAGACTATAATTAGGCTTTAAAAAACAAGAAAAGTAATGGTACAAGGCATGCCTCAAGGATTATATCCGTTAGCATTGGCTAAACACTCATTTACTTTAGAGGTTGATTCTTTTCCACTCAAAATGACAGTCATCTGGGCATTCTATCCTACAAAATCCATAAAAAATGATCCCAATTTGTCTATTCTTTAATCTAGAATGTCAGCCTTGCAAACTAGGTAAACATATCAGATCTTCATCACCTGCTTGTGTCCATAAATGTGCCTCTGCACCCTTCTCATTAGTGCATTTTAAAACTGGGGATTTAAATCAGATTTGTTTGATTTTAAAATCATTGTTACCTCCAACTATGACTACTCTAGAATGGCATCTCCTCTAGTTGAAAGATAATTTACGTTTTTATCTTTTATTCTTTGCACTGAGATAAAAACTCAGTTTGGTGTGTTTATCAAAGCTTTGAGAAGTGACAATACAAAGGGGTGTTTCTCTCATATCTTTCAATCTTTTCTTTCTAGCTAGGGTATCCTACAGCAATTTAGACACCTAACCCTTCACAAATGATGTTGCTATTAAAAATGGGCATTTGGCTGACTTGTGATAGCTCTTATATTATTAATTCATATAGGCTTTGGTATGATGTCGAAGGCGAGCCTTAGTGCAACTATAAAGTTGTTGTCATATGACTTAGAGGTCACAAGTTTGAATCTCGAAATAGTCACTTACAATACAAAGTAAGACTGCGTACAATAGATCCTTCCTCGGAATCCCATTGGCAGGAGCTTCATGCACTAGACTTTTTTTTTATTGGCTTTGGTATGATGTCATTCATTGTATATGCTAACTTACAAATTGGATGCCTTTTTAAATTTTTCATAGTCAAATTACGTTTAACATTTTTTCCCTTGTGATGCTCTACTTCCAACTTGTGTGATTGGATGTGGATTGTTTTGCTCATCTCTTGAAGTCAAGTTGAGACAAATTTGCTCTTCTTATTTGCATGCTAAAGAAGCATCAATGCTACTCACTTGAGTTGTAACATGTGTTTATCAATGCAGAAATGGCCTTTTTTGAGTTAACTCCATTCATTTCCACCACACCATCTACTTCTAAGATTGTGTAACGGTTCTTCCTATTCCTCTATTCTGATATGTCACTTCCATTGTGTGTTCTCCACCATCATTTTCAATCCAAGTTCTAGCAATAGCCCCAGCGCCAATGGTGATAGCTAAGGCCAATAGTCGAGTGTATTACTGATCTTCTTTGGAACTCTACTACTGCCCCAACACTATTGCAGTCCCAGATCAAACCTCTAAATGGACCATCTAATTACTCTTTGAAAGGTACCCGCAAGTGCAGTACTTCATATCCTCTTTCTTGATATATCTATTATATTTATTTATCACCTATCTTTCTACCAGCATTTCTTTGATTTCACATTCCATTCCTAAGACTATTTCAAATACTGCTGCTGATTTGAAGTTCCTCTATCTCCTGATAAGTCTGCTATAAGTGAGTATTTAGTGTGAAGATCTCCACTGAAGGCATAGGGTATCCAATGGGCGGCCAAAGGAAGCACACAAATTTAGAGTTGATTACCCTAATATGTTTTCTAACCTGGAGGTCGATTTGAGTCACGGAATCAACCTCTTGTAGAGTAGAGTAAAGCTACGTACAATAAATTTGACCTCGCATTGATGGGAGCTTCGTGCACCGGACTACCCTTTTACCTTTGTTTTCTCCTTTCGGTTCATCTTTTTCTTATATTGGCAACTAAATCCTAGCGGCCACAACATCAATTAGACATTAGGAATGTTTTCCTTCAAAGTGATTTGGATAACTGAAGTTTAGATGAAGAGAATATATGGAATAATATCCTGAATTTATCGCTCAAGAGGAAACTGATATGGCATAAATTAAAGGAGTCTATCTATGGGCTGAAGTAACTTCCTAAGGCAATTGAGATAATTAGAGATATATCAGATCACTCAATATTTTATTGTACCTTTCACTCGAAGAAGTGTACCCTTGTTGTTCACTCTAACAAGTTTCCTCCACAGTGCATAACGTTTCCAGAGGAGGAAGCAAAACATGAACATATTCTATGCCACCCACATATGGAATGAGCACCCCCAACTCTTCAGCCACGGCAAGAAGCACCTCATCATCATCATCATTGTTTTCACTAAGAAAAGGTATCTGTTCTTTTCTAGTTCTTTCTTCCCCAAGTGAACGTGCAATGTTAGATAACCTGCGGATGGAATTTAGTGCAGTTGTATGTCTTCATTTTTCAACTCATCTATCAAGATGGCAATTGGATACAATGGCTCATCAATCATAGCCATCGTGATTGAATTTTGATGTGCTTAAAAGCTGCAAAACAAAAGAATTAACCATAACAATGGTATTGCTTGAAATGCACAAAAGGAACTTACTTCATATACTTTCTTACGAAAATTTCCATGGCAAGACTAGCTTATGACGCTTCCTGCTAAAAACATGTGCAAGTAAATAATATAAGATGCTTTAAAAATATCTTTCAGAGTACTTATCATCTAAGAAAGAAACTTTGTAGCTCAATATTCAAAGTACAATACTCTTATCTGCAAGACATTTCTAGTTTCCTTATCACATCAGGGTTCATATAAAACAACAAAGAATTCATATGTAATATGATTTTTCTTCCTAGTATTTCATTAGAACCATTACAATTCACATGAAGCAAGTAAGCACCTGCCTTTAGCATTCGAATAATTCCAATTTTACTTTATTTTACTCGAGGCATATGAAAATTTCTGTTTTCTGCTTTTTGCAATAACAATTGAAGTTGATACTGATGCAGAAGTTTGCATGAGTTGATGAAATAAATTTTTTCTTAAAAGAAACAAAAGGTGGATACTCAAAGCCTCATATCTGAAGCACTCTGTCCTCTAACACAGATCAAGCAAAGTTAGCTTTTCAGTAAAAGATATTTCATTTTGCAGCCATTTATTAGTAAAATACATTAACCAGTGTGAGTGTTGAACTTTCAAGGAGATTGGATGTTTTTCACAATATTAATTAGTATATAACTTCTATTTCATAAGGGAAGGAGAGGAATAAACAAAAAAAAAAAATACTTCACTAAATGCAGCTAAGAAAGAAAACAAACATTACAACCTAAAATGATCTTCCTACCAATATTCTTAAAGAATTGATCTCTTCATTCATGTTTCAGCTCGCTGAATTAACAAGAATCTAATAAAATAATGAAGTACCCTATAGAACCTCAATTTTTTACTGCAGAACAACCAAAAAAAGGAAGAAAGTAGTAAAACGACTGACATACTTCTCCTATAATACAATCCCCAATATACAACAAAAGGAGTAGGAAAAAAAACAGACACCTCTTTCTATGATTGGTCAACAACTCTAGCAACTCAATGGGGTTCGAAATCTTATATAAACTACCTCAGATCATCCGTAGCTTCCCTCCCAGAGGAAGGGAATCAGAAATCAAGGTCTCAAATCCCTCAAATCAATGGGTGGAAACAGATTGTCATTTCCACTTTGGCTTTATTTGCAAGTCATGATGAGAAATTAATTTATGTTGCAAGGTTATTTCAATATCGGGTCAGCGGTACTGACATGGTATCATCTTGATTATCATTGTAGAAAAGCTCAATTAAGGGTAGGTCAGCCGAATGGTTCTAGTACTACAAGAAATTGAAGAAATAATAAATAATTTAAGTGATGAAAAGAAAAAAAAAAGAAAATTATACTCATTCATTTTTTAAATCTTATTTATTTGAGTGAAATGGAAAGGACACAAATACTATTAGATAATTTAAGTGAGGAAAAGAATATTTCACCATCTTATTACTTTAGAATACAATTGAAACAAAATAAAACTATTGAATACTTTTAGTTTCCAATTATAACTAGAAGTGCTACACTTACGACGTCGATAGATGTTGGATTTTACTTCTCAAGAGGTCATGAGTTAAATTATCATTTATTAAGTCTTTAATAGATTTTGAACCTCAATGGTCAAATCTAACAAAGATCAAGAGTTTTTTCCTTATAAAAGTCACTAAAATGGACTCTATTCATAAATTTTTGAAAGAAGAGACCTTGTTTGATTTTGATTTTTCTAAAAAAAAAGATCTTTTAGAGACTTTTGCTCAAAATTTTCTAGGGAAAAATAAAATGTATGAACTATAATCACGTATAACAAATATATTTAGCTTGAAAATAAGACAAATTTTTTTTGTCAATTTATTCCACTGAATAGATAGAAAGATGTAAAAAAGGAATGAGTTTATAATTCGGTCCATTTTTATTTGGTTTCCATTGAAACTAAATGAAAATGAAGTGCAAAAAAGTATTAGCATATAATATCAAACTTATTGAGTAAGAGTGCTAATATATAATATATTCAGGATTTTTAAGTCCACCTGTTCTCAATAAGGCATCATTTATGAAATGAGTGTCATGCGCCATTTCTTTCCAACTAGCATAAATATCAGAAAATTTTAAGTCATAAGTGTTAGCAGTCAACACACCATGTATCTTAGGAGGCACAATTGCAACAACCTGAGCTTCATCTAGTGCTACAATACAATCCTATTCATAATATATATATAATTTTTACGCTGCGCCAGGGATATCTGCGTGCTTGTGAGCTCCCAAGCATGTACAGTAATTGGGAATGCATAGTAACACCCGACATTGAAGCCACTGTTGCTCAACATCACCATCGAGCGATCGGATTCTAACCGCAATCTGGCCGGAGTCGGAGCCCGACCGGATCAAAGCCAAAATTCGATCGAATTGCCGCCAGGGTTGCTGCTGCTAGCAACCGTTCTCCTGCTGGACTCCGAGTCCGGCCAGATTGCGATCGTCAGCGCCACGGTCGATGGTGGCCACAATTCGATCGGATTCCGATTGTAATCCGCTTGGAATCCGACTGTGGTTCAACCTCAATCCAATAGGAATCCGACTGTAGTTCAGCCAGAGGGACGCCGACGATGATCCAAACGGGTTAAGGGCTAGGTTATAGTGTGGATGGCGATCAACGATAAAGAATTTAGCCAGAGATCGTGGGAGAGAAACACTGTGCATTTCTCATTTACTGTGCATCTCCGTGCGATGGGCGACTGAGATCGCATCGTGCACGAGTCGCACACCGTGTGTCGCGCAACATAAAATTTCTCTCTCTTTCTATGTTGGATTCTCTTAACTTGCTTGTACAATTTCAGAGTTGTTGCTAGAACAATCTTAAAGTAATGATGAGCAGTTTCAATTGATTTATAGAATACTCTGCCAATAAGTCTAATCCTCTCCTGGTTTTCATTTAAATTTGTTGAACATAATATCACTTGCTTCTATTTAAAATATTCCTAATATAATCCCTCTCACTTCAAGAGGAGTATTGGTGTGACAATAAAGTTGTAGTTGTGTGATTTGATGGTCTCAAGTTCGAGTCATGGAAACATTCTCTTGAAATGCAAGATAAGATTGTGTATAATAGATCCTTTCTCGGAATCCCGCATTTGTAGGAGCTTCGTGTATCTGGCGGTCTTTTTATAATCCCTCTCATTGCATGCTTCTATTCAAGAGTCTCTAGCTAATAAAGATTGCTTTTATATGTCTATCAAAGGGTTCAAATAATAGATAATAGTGATGCACATGCGTGAATAATAGTTGCTCAAGTTTTGTCATCCATCTACATTAAAATAGTTCAATTACCTTGCGAACTAATAGAAATCATTTATAGTTACAACAAACATAAAAGCTATGGAAAAAAGCACATGCCTGCAGAGGTTTGGGGTTCTCTTTACAATTATCACAATTCCTACAAAATAGAACATTCATAATCGACATCAAATCCTACTAAAACTATAATTAAAGAACACAAATAATAGAATCATGCATCATTGTTCAATAAAAGATACATTTGGAGTCTCCAACACCAAATTTGACCATCTTTAGCTAAGAAATGTACAAGATGCCATAGTACAATAAGATCAAGAGGTTTTATTCCTTGTAGCTACTTGACCAAAAGAAATTATCAACTGATTTAGATTGACAAAATATATAAATAAAAAGAAGAGGATGGTCCAATGCACAAAAGGATCCTCCATCACAATTCCATTAGAGTCTAAAAGGTTAGCAACAAAGGCGAGCTGGAGCATGTTCAATCGATGACTGTTATAGTAGAGAGGAGTTGAATACCACTTTCTGTGATGTTAGTGTTCTAAAGATATATGTAGTAGAAATTAAAGAACACAAATAAAAGCAAAATGTGAAACAACTATTAGGCTCCTAGTCCACAATCTATGATCCTTTACGTGGACCACTGTCTGAGAACACCTCTATACTTTCTCCTTCATCCACAACCTATGATCCTTTAGGTGGATTACTCCTAAGAACACTTTCATGCTTTCTCCTTCTAAATAGCACTGGAGATGGAGAAATCTCTTACAATTCAACACTAAAAAAAGTTACAAATTTGAGAAGTAGCATTATAATAAAGATTAAAGAAAAAACAAAGTTTGGGCATCAATAACACTAGATTGTTGTTGAATTTTTGCAGCCCTTGAGGTCCTTTTATACCCTTCTCCTCAAATTTTAACTCTTCCTATCATTATGCTAAGGTAGCAAACATTAATTGACTATCAGTCGACTGTTCTACATATCTTATCTGAATTCTATCGTTATTCCTTCCATCTTTGCTCTATTTAAATAGATCGCTGTAGTATCAGTCAATTTGATCTAACATCAATCAACTAATCGATCCTGAGTCAAGTGACTAGTTGACTAGAAAATATTATATTCTCATGCCAAAGGTTCTCAGTCGACTGGGTAGTCAATTGACAAATATTTTATTTTTTTGTAAAATAGTTTATGACTCAACTGAATCTTAACATCAATCCACTAATCTAAACCACAATACCCCAACAGACCAACTTGGAGTTCTGATTTCTCAGTCGATTTATTGGTTCATTAGTCAACTCAACCACCACCAGTCTATTGGATTCACACCAATCAACTCATCAAACCACAAAACACTTAGGGTATTGAGTTTCTCAGTTGCTAGTCAATTAACTCCCTATACTAGTCAATTGAAACCCTAGCTTCTTCCACATTTAAGGTCGAGTTCGCTTAAGTTGACATCTATCCCCATCTCTTGTATACAAATCACTTCACTCAACATTTCTCATGGAATCTTTCCAAGCCTTGAGGTCTTCTATGGTCAAGCTACTCATCCCCTATATGCACTAAGCCCTTCAACTCGCTCCTCATGTCGCCCTTCATGTCTTTGCTTGTATAATTCACCTCCTCAACTTGACCGTGCTCCAATATTCCTCGTCCAAAAATCCTTCGAATGCCGCATCATCATTTTCCAATTTCTATAGACCTTGAGCCATCAAGTCATCGACTGCCTTGGTCACACCAAGTTAATTGTATACTTGGTAATCCTACACAACTTCAGACATACCACATAGAGCAACTGACCTAAATTAAACTCTTTGCTCAACTCTTCAAAACAATTATCTGCATAATTATGAATGCTCCACAAAGACCTATATTTCTGTGATATTCCAAGTAACCAAGAATAAGTTGATATGATCATGAGGCCAAAAAAATTTGAGAATAGATACAGGTGTTTACTGATTTTTATAATTAATATGTTTCTTGAGTAAAGTATCTAAGCAAAATGTGGTCAGAGTTCAAAAGGCAACAGTTGATTGAAGTCACAAACTTGATTTCCCAATTCTGAGCCTAAAACTTCTCTACAGATCCAGTCAATCCAGCAGCGGGAGAAGAGATATAAAGAAACAAACTTTGCTTCTTCTCACTAGTAATTAATTAGGTCCTGTTTTGTCTCGGGCTGAGAAACTGCTTCCTTCACTAAAATCTATTCAATATCAATTAAAAAACCCTACTGAAACCATAACTAAAGAAATGCACAAGCCTGATCACATAAATAAATCTAGGTCGATGGATCGAAATGATTCAATCGTTTCCACTGATAGCTATTCGGGTGACACCGAGAGATCGAAGACTGGAACAGAGAGGGGCCATAGGATTGAGAGGGGTCGAATGCAGCCGGGAGGAAGGGGGCCCAAAAATACTAGGAAGCGGAGGTTAACATAACAGGCGGATCAGACAATGAAGCAGCTGCAGAGGTAACCTAACAGGCGGATCAGGCAACGGAGCAGGCGACGGTGCAGATGGTGGAGCAGGTGGCGGAGCAGTTGGAGGAGCAACAACGAAGCAGACGGCGGCGCGTTACGAAGAGAAACGGGAGTGGCGCGAGTCGAAGTTTTCGGAACCAAGCGCATTAAAGAATAAAATTAAAGAAAAACATTTCTTAATAAATAAATATTTTCATTAATTATAATAAATAACTATTAATTAAACATCTGGACATAACATCGATTAAAATATATAAATATTGTCCTCTAATATAATATTATAGAACTCACCGTGGAAACATAACTAATTAAATCGAAATTGAATAACGAATTAAAAAAATAATTCCGATCCATGTTTGATTTAATTTAACTTTTTACATCGTTTGTATGAATATTTTTTTACGATATATTTAAAGCAAGTAGTTTTAAAATTAAGATTATTTAATGTTATATATATAAATGTTTACGTGACAAACGCGTCTCGCCTAAAAGAATAAAAGAATTGAAAATAATAAAGATAATGAGTATTATTAAATTATAAAATATATAATTATTTAATAATGCTTTATTTTTTTATTTTTATATTATTTTTCTAATTAAGAATGAAATTCAAGTACTACTCGTAGATATTTGATATGGTACAAAATTATAGAAGTTAGTGAGATTCAATCTTCCTTATTGAATCGAAATATTAATCAAATATTAATCGAGATGTCTGTTCTTAGATCGATCGTTATTAATTTTTTCTCTTCGTTATAAAATAGATGAAAAAAGACTGAATGAAATTTTTGACAGGAGACGAGTTATTCATTGTAAATCATGACGACGTATTAAGTTATTCTTTTGAAATGCGGAGAAATTTTATAGATAATAATTTTCTTTTACAGCGTAGGAAAAGAATATAAAGAGAAATTAAAAGTAAACAAATAAAAATAAAATGTTCTCACTTTCTATTTGTCCAGCTAATTTGCACATAAAGAGGAAATCAAATCACCTTGAACAATTAACTAAAACATCAGTCTCAACCTCTCGGAACATTTTTGGGATGATAAAATTAAAAATAAATTTTCATAAATTTTCCAAGATTAAATCCCAAAAAGTCTTAATTGAGTCACGAATACATTTTGAATTTATCTAATGTACGTCTTCCTTCTTCTTCCGTAGAGACAGAGGTTCACTTCAGAATTAATCAGAGCTATCATTAAGATTGATATCCTCTCTTCGGATAGAGAATCATTCTGATACTGAATGATCAAAATATAAAAATAAAACACCAATATCAAGAGCTCATCTACACTAGTTATTTCATTTATACATTCAAAAGGTCTTGATCCTGCTCCTTAATGTACAGTGCAGCGGCAAAGCAATTGGAATATCTTATAGAGTTTGATCTTTTATTGAGACATATTCGATATTGAATATAGAAAGATTTATATCGAGTGACTTTGAATGAATGGATTTGGATATTTATCTTGACATAATACATCTTCGACTTCACAGACAGAGTACAGTTTCGACATTAGACAATCTTATATAGATAGCGTGACTACGGATTCAGATTTTGTCATTGGATTATGGATGCTTTTCGGATTTTATAAGAGATCTGTAAAGTCAAATCGATCCCTTTTAGAACTAAATCAGACTTAAGGCTCAAAAACTTTATGCTAATAAAAAAAATAAAAATCTTGACCTTGATCAATTAATAATCGATCGACTTCGATATCAACTAGATAAAACTTGGACTTGGTCTTTGACGATTATATTTTTTAATTGATTCACCTGGTTGATTTTGTGACTTAATCTTATATTTTCAATTAACTCCTTAGATCATCGTTGACTCACCTAAATAAGTCTATAATTTTTTCATGTCTCCTTGGAATGATCCGTTGACTAAAGTAGTATAGATGTCATTACAAATGAATAAAAATCGAATCTCAATATGAGTTCTAAAATTCTCATTCGGATTTAGAAATCCTCCGTCATTTCTAGTCAATGGATTATGGGGTATAACCCCCTCGGTAATTTACTTTCTTCACAATCACTAAGGGACAGACAGTGAAAAGTGTTAGAGACGAACATACTTATCTTTTACTACATACATACAAAGTTAACATGCTCATTCAAATAGATTCAAATTAAAACGGTAATTTATCAAACAGCGCACGTGAAGTTTAGAATTGTCCAAACAACGCCCCATACTTTCATATTTACCAAATAGCGTATTTAATTCCCTTTTACCTCCCACCAAAGCATTTGCAAAGACAAATGAAAATCTCGAACGTGGTCTGAATTCAAATCCCAAGACCACAGCTTGTATTAATCCCAAAGACTACCACAATGATCTTTGGAAATTAATCTCAACACCACAAGAGTCTGAATTGTAATCTTCACCACACCACGGTGGTGGTCACATTCAAATCCCAACACCATAGTGGTGTTGAGATTTGCAATTCCAGCACCACAGTGGTGCTGGAAATTCAAATTCCATCACCGCAGTGGTGTTGAGATTTATAATTTCAGTACCACAGTGCGCAAATCTTTTTGGAGAGAGGGATAAAAAAAAAAATTAAGTGTGTTATTTGATAAATATAAAAGTATGAGACGCTGTTTGAACATTTATAAATTTCATGTGCGCTGTTTGATAAATTGTCGAAATTAAAATCATCCAAACAAACGACTAAGTAGTTGACTCATGCAATTTTAGTCGAACATTGTATCGACTCGAGTCACTCTTTTAATCAATTCAAAAATAATTTAGTTGACTAAAACTACTCAATCTTAGGTTATTTTGTCAAATTTGATTCAAAACATTTGCTCTTTGACTGAGTACTTACTCAAAAGAAAAATTCTATCATAAAATGCAGAGTCGATTCATCTTATTTTAAAGCCCGGATGTAATTTGTTAGTTGGGTCTTCATCACGATGAATTTTGATATAATTTTTTTTTAATTCCAAATCCATGATATATTTAATGTATAAATTTATAGATCTTAGACGATCGCGTCGATTCTAAAATGATTTACTCACAAAGTTTTACAATATAATAGTAACAAATCTATTTAAGTTTATCTCAAAATATTCAATGGATTTTTAAAGTGCTATGGCTCAAATTCCAACAACCAAAAACTTTAATTAATTCGTATTGATTTTTTTAATTAATTAATTTGGACCAACGACAAAATTTAATCAAATAAAATGTTAAAAAAAAAACAAATAAACGATTAAAAAATGATTTTTTTATATCGAAGCTAAAGCCGTGGTTCTGCGCTTGAGCACCTTCAAATTTATCCATTGATAAATTAAAAGGGAGAATCGCTAGTGAAAAGGTATAGAGAAGAGAAGAAAAAGACAATTTCTAAATAGAGAAAGATGATTGTAATAGTTTTCCAAGAAAATAAACAATCAATTCAATCTAAGCAAAAAAAAAAAAAATGATTATATTCATTTTTAATATTTTTTATTATTGATTTTTCAATGACGATTAAAATAAATGACTATATCTCTTGATCAATTGAATAAAAACAACGTAGACTTTTGAATACGAGTGACTGACCTAAGTTGAGGCCCAAAGTACCAACAAATTATTAACGACTGTGAAATTCACAAAAAACCATTTATTAAATGGACATTAAATTGATCTCAAGCTGAAAAGACAAAACGATTAATTAAATTGATTTGGACTTTTTAACTAACTTCCTCAAAGTAATACTCGATGATTCTTCCGTAGTTAGTCAAACCTTGCTCTTCAAATCACCACGTGAATTTTGGGAGTGAAGGAAACACTCTAGCGTGCATGTTTTGACCTCCAAGTCAAACGAGGTCGGTCTCGTTCAATTAGGGTTTTGGCCGTGTCTTCATTTTTTTTTCAATATGACAATCGATCGCGTTGACAAAATTAATGAATAACGTCGAAAATCACATCATGAAAATATTAATTATTAACCGATAAAAATAAAAATACCACCGCCAACAGCTGGCTTTGGCTGATTGGCTGGGGGGTTATGTGGTTTCGATTATGCCCCTGCGAGGAGTTTTTTTTGCATGGAGGCCCTCGAATTTAATTGTTCTTACCGTCTTCTCCTCCCTCGTAGTACGCTTTCTTCCTTCGATCGGCGCGCGCGCACGCGCAGATCACGAGGAAGCACGCGGCGTAGACGCCGTGCACGCGCCAGTTGGCGCGCGGCGGCTCGCCGCTCACGGCGCGGTGGAAGACGGCGGCGTAGTAGTGGATGCCGAGCGCCAGGCCGATCACCATCTGTGCCAGGGCGAGCGCCCGCGACGCGGTGGGGGCGGTGTCCTTGTCGCCGGAGAACACGGAGACTAGGTTGGACAGTTGGAGCACCAGGTAGACTAGGTAGCCCATCGTTTGTGCCGCTTGCGTCCAGGTGTAGGAGCCCGGTGAGGTGGCGTAGAAGAAACGCAGTGGCTCTAGCCCCGTCGCGAGGGCGGTCAGCGCGAGGGTGGCGAAGTAGATGGCGAGGTAGGCCTGGATGAAGAGAAGCAGGCGGTGGAGGGAGAGGTATGAACGGAGACGGCTGAAGAGGATGATGAGCAGGAGAAGGGGGAGCGCCAGGAAGAGGGAGGAGAGCACGGGGGCGACCTTGGGGGCGAAGCTCTTGCCGACGTACGGCTTGACACCTTCCGCGATGCCTTTGTTGGCGGCGGAGATGTAGGCCTTGGAGGTGGTGGAGAGGCGCTCCAGATCTGGGAGTAGGCGGGAAGGGAGCTCCCGAAACTCTGAGATGAGATCCGTGCTGTCCAGTTCGTCCTCCGTCTCCAGCCAAGCGGTCACTTCCTCCGACTTCGCCTTTTGCTTCGCCGCCATCTTCACCTTTTCCTTCGCCGCCGGCGGCTTCTTTACCGGAGCCACCTTGGTGGGTTGTTGCGCCTTGGGCGCCTTGACGGTGGTTGCGGTCTTATTTTTGGCAATGGGCGAATCAAGACCTAACTTTTTGGAAGATTTGGTCGAACTGGAGGTGGTATTGAGGGATTTGAGCTTGTCGTTGGATGATCTAGTGGAATTCAACTTACTAAGCTTGACCGCCTTGAGAAGCTTGGTCGAATTCGAGGCTTTCAGGGTGGCATTGAGGGGTTTCCCTAGCTTAATCTTGGCGGTGGTCTTGGAACCAGCAGAAACAGTGGCGGTGGAGTTGGCTTTCTTGGGCTTCAAGACCTTCGTCTGGTTTTTGGCTCCCAAGATTGCTTTTTGCTTGGGCACTGCAAGATCCTGCGCCTTTCCACCACCTTCTACCGGGCCGATCACAGGCCTTTTGCTCAAAAGTTGCGCCTTTTGTGACTTGGGGGAACCAGTGGTGTCGGTGGCCGACGAGGATGAGGAGGAAATAGTGAAACCGACATGAAGGAAGAGCAACAGCAGCAGGATGGTGGTGGAAAATGACAGAGAGGCCATAGGCAAGGATTTGCAGAGATCTGAGCTAGGATTTTGCCAGAGAGAGTGAAGGATAAAATGCTGTGAGAGCCTTCGCTTGAGATATATATCAGCAACAGTCGAGGAGAAAGGGGAGGAAACACTCAAACAGAGGTGGGAGACTTAAGTGGGAATGGAACCACCACATCTTCTTGACATGGGAGGAAGGTCGCAAAGTCACATGGTGGCCGTGTGGAGACAAGGTGGGGTTGTGAAAGACGCAGTGGAGTCAGCTGGACTAGTGACTAGCTTCCTGTAGCAGAGACCCCTGCAAGGGAATAAAAAGTACTAAAATCCTGTAAATTAACTCCTCACATCGGTAGATTCCTCTAGTATTTTTCTACAGGGACATCACTGGAGCACGTTGCTGATGGACGGTTTCCCTCCCCAATAAATCCGATTAGGTGAGAAGTTATTGGTGCAGTATCTGGTCATGGGTTCCATAACTCTGGTGAGGTTTTCCTGGATCTTGTCTTGGCTGGAATCAGTGTTTCATCGCCGAATTCTGAAAGGAGGAAGTGGCTCGATTAGTCTGGAGTTGCACTGTCTTTTTCCCTGATTCGTCCATCGATAAATTTGGAAGCGCATATGATTATTCCCATTTAGGGTCAGACTTTCTAGATTTGTTTCCAAGGGAAATTGAATTATGATGCTTTTGATTCATGGAAGTTTTACTATTGGACGTTTTAATCATCGCACCATGCTCGAGGAGACAAGTTTCTACCATTCTTTACGGCAACTCAGCATTCATGTGGATAAGTTTCTATCATTTTTAACTCGGGTGGAGGTGGATCCTATCTTTTCTTTGTGCTTGCTTAACTTTTTGTGTTTTTTAAATTTTATTTTGCACAGGTCAAACTCATGGTGCTTATAACAGTGCGTGACTTGTAATGTTAGGCTCAGGCCAAACTGATTCCGAGCAAGCACAGGAGAGACTTGCGTTTCATTGATGCGTTCAAAATGAATGGATCAGTAAGTATATCAACTTGGCCCCAAAATCTTATAATAGCTTTTGTCTCTGTTATTTGTAATTGCAAAGTAGGCTTTGTAGGACACTTTTATGGCGTAGTTCTGCTTAACTATTTATTTATTTATGGATTCTCTGTGATCTGCATCCGAAGTTGCAATTGACAGAATAAACAACCAAATTAATAGAACCAGGACAATAGAATTTAAAGGCCTCCCCTGTCATTGAGAATCTAAGGGAGGGTAGCTTCCACGAGGATTATTATTTTGTAGAAACAAAAGATGAAGAGGATTTCTGATCTCACGTAATTCTCTCTCCCAAGCAACAGTCTAACATGGTTACAAAAGAGTGAATGGCTATTCATGAGCAAGAGTCGAATACCAAGCATCGAGTTGGGAAAGGACTGGCTGAGTGGAATTAATTTAGAAATTGAATGAGACAGTAGTAATGATCTGAAAAAGTCAAGCAAATGAGAGAAACAAAAAATATGGGAAATGGACCACACAGTCACATGAACAGAACTTTCTTAAAAGGGACATTCATCCTGCTATGGATCTGGGAGTCTGGCTCTGCTCTTCCGAATGATTGATATCTAGGATCTCTGGATCTGTGAGTTTAATCAAATTTTTACCTGGAAAATGTGTTTCTCAATACTTGAGATTTGCAACCTGGAAATATATTGAATGATTGAGTTATATGTGTACAATTCATTTGGTATATAAAGAGCTAGTCAGCCTTTTAATGGGACCTAATTGTGTTAGCTTATCTTATCGAAATAAAAGCACTTCGATTATTTTACATCTGACCAGTGTATTCGCTCACGTCGACCGTATATAAAGGTAGGACTACTTTGGTTTGGTTCAATAATTTTTTTTTCTGTTGTTGATTATACTTCAAATGGTTCTGGACCTACTTATCCAATAAGTTGTTTAACAATGTTACTTAGAACTGGACCAAAGAAAGAACCTGGCAACTTTTTGAGACCTAGCAACCCAATCAAAATTGTTATAGCTACTATACTAAACCCATGCTTCTACATATTTTGGTTTACCATATATTTTTAAGATAACGCAGTGCCCTTTTTTTCTTTTGTATATATTTTTATAATTTTTTTAAATGCTTTAGTCAATATCTAGTTGCAAGAAAATTTATATATATATTTTTTATCACTTTCCAACCTAGCCTAGGATGTTTAAATTGGGTTTAGACCTCTAATAATTTTTTATAATTTTAGTTCTTCCCAAGCTGGTTTACAAAACAACTTGCATGATTAAAAATTGAACTAGATGGCCTATAAGCTAATTTACAGATTGGTGTTTGGCATAATTTTTGAACAAAAACTAGCTATTTGAGTTTCTTCAAACCTATTATAGCCATTGAAGGAATTTTATCATTTAATCATGCATAACTTTAGGATTTTGGTCCTAAATCTGCTTGCATGGTGAAAATTGTCATATAATGCTTGAAACCAATAATTCTTGCGATATGATATATGGAGAAAAATTAATTTTTTGAGCACTTTCCCATATAATATGGTCAATTAGAATCTCTTGCACCTTGATTTTATAAAAACTTAGGCTTTGACTTTGTAAGTTCACTTACAAATAAGTTTATCCGGTAAGGAGCAACCTATAATGAGTTTCATTCAAAATCTGATTGGTTACCATAAAAAAAAATACCTTACCTAAACGCAAATCACGTAAACATTGGTTATCATCCAACACCTCCATATGATGAAAGATCATTTATACTAGTCATCATAGCCCCCAGGGCTAGCTTAGTTGGTAAGTGCAAAGGGGTAACTCTTAAGTGGGTAGGAATCAATTCCCAGGAAGGTTATGACTCTGGGCTATCGACTAACCCCTTCCTTTGCATTTGCCATCGAGATTTCTGATTTATCTCCACCGGTAGGGGCAGCCGGAGGTGCCGCTAATGTGGCGGTTCCACATTTATACTAGTCATCATATTCATCATTAGCTGCAACATATGCATATGTTTCCTACATTTCGTCACTGTATAATCTTTATTCCAGTTACATCATTTATAAAATAACTTGTGTGACATGAAAAGTTAGATCCACAAATTTATGGAAAATAAAAGTGTGAGAGATTCCAATCCAACCATTTTAGGTTGGATGATGCTCAAAAAGATAGTTTTATACATAAATTATGGAATAAGCTGATTAAAAAAAAGTGATTTGTGAATATGAGGGGTGTGATTTTCTCAAAATTAAACACGAGAGGTGCCAAATTGTGAAAGGGGCCTCATCCAAAAGTCTACAGTTCTATCTCCATCAATTTGTTTGAAACACTACAAGACCATTACAAACTGCCCGTGGTTTGTGGTTGCTATTGTCCTTCAATTTGACAACAACACTCTTTTATTATTTTCCATAATTATCCTCCAAAGCATTCATGTCAATTATTTGCATCTTTTGAAGTGTGTAAATGCACTTTTATGATTAATTTGGATAAGCTTTACTCTAAAGTTTCTGAATGCATTGCAGGGGCATGAGAGAGCATTCTTGTTTCGAAGAACAAGACTTCGGGCACAAATTGCGTTACATATTTTGTAACATTTAAAACCCTTTTCAACCTTTGTTTTATGGGTATGCCTCTAAATGAACAGATGGGTCGGCACTGCCCCAGGGACATAGTAAATATATATTGCTGACGACAGGGGTCAGAGATAGTACATGCAGAGGTTTATAAAGTATATTTATATGGTGTAAGGTTCTTCTAGGCATGAGATAACTTCTAAAAGTTAGGTTTATATTTAATATTTTCTCGTGATTTGTATTTATATTGCCATGCAGATTCCATTCTATGTGAAAGAGACATTTAAAACATGCATTGTGCAGGTGAGAGATGAGATCTTGTAGAAAAGCAGTACCATGTAATTTATCTTTTCATTTTCCAGCACTTCTAGTATTCCTTTTCTATTGCAACACTCTTCTTCAAAGCTTTCCTCTGTAATTTTTGATGTTTCAGTGGCCATCCACCTCAGTCGATCAGTTTGTGCAGACCTTTTACAATCTTCCCAGATGTGGTGGAATTGACATTTGAAAATGTACTTGAACTTGAACTTGAACAATGGTTTGCAACTTCTCTCTCAAACTAATGCCATGTTAGATGATCTAGAAACTGTGCTTATGTTTTCTTTGGCACAACTTGCAGTGATAAAAAAAATGGTCATGAAATGAGATATTTTGGAGAATTGGAGGTTACCAACCTCTCAGTCTGTGACACGGAAAGGTCAACCACCTCCATTATAGTTTCACTTGGTATCTTCTTTGTGCATTACACAGTATCTAGAATTCGAGTGGAGTCTGACCCAACTTTATGTCATGGTGGCTCCACTAGTTTGTTAGAATGACGCTGTCATTTGACAATAGCTGTTCTTGGTGCCCCATTCGACTAATTTTATGCCTAGTATTTATGATCACGTTCTTATAATTGCCTTTGTGCTACTCTTGAATCTCGAAAGGGATTTGATCCTTTCTCAATAGGGCACAGCTGGTCAGATTATTATAATATCCATCCAAAATACTTCTGTTTGGATTTTTTTTCATAACTGAAAAGCATACTGTAGGATGCCAGAGTGAACAAGAACCTTGCAAAACTCAGAATAGTGCTGCCCATGCATACTGAATCTGTAAAAAGCAGCAACTATCTTAATCAGTTTTTTGATATAGAAACCACATTCTACTCCACTGATTGATAAACCTCTAGATTATTAATGGTTTCTTAGCTTAACCAGTTAATCCCATGATTTTTCTTTGTGATTTAATCCCTGAACATGTAGATGTGGTTCCTTTTGCTTTCTTGAGCTTTCCAATCTGATGCTTTTACTAAACCACTTGCTTCAGATTTTGTTTCTCTTGCAGCGGAGCAATACTAGTGGCACCTTCACAGGGGACCAAAAAGAAGTGTGAAAGAAATGGGAAGGTGAAGAATAGGTGAGCATCCTTTTGTTCAGTGAAAGCATGAGTTTAACCTCAACAAACGCGGGTCCTTAGCCACATGGAATTGTCTCAGACCATGTGAGTGAGGCCTTTGGTATCGCATACCATCCCTTTACAGCCCCACCCAAAGGGAACAGAATAAATAGCACTAGTCGCAGGACATTCTTTGACAGGTGAATTACCATTTTCCAAGACTCATTTTAGATCTGAGCACAGAATTCTGAGGATCTATCTCAACAAAAACAATGAAGAAGCTCCAGTAACTCACCACTCCTGTTACAAATGTCAGAATTCTGAAATCTGAGATCAGCAAGCAAGAGCAAGAAGAGCTGAAGGCTTCAATTGGAGACTAGGTCAGATCTGAATCCCATTCCCAGCAATAATATCGAAGCAACACGAAAGCAGATCCATCGACTCTGCACATGCTCATCTCGCTTTGTGTGTTTGATGGTTCAGTTGAGGGGCTGTGGGAAGGGGAGCAGCATCTTTTTCAAGTCGTTGTGTTCTTAAATTGCATCATGTGGGGTTTGAACCAGTAAAAAATGCTGTTGAAATTTTTTGATCATTTTAACTAGTTGATTAGTCTAACTTGCTTATCTTTGGACAAAAGGATGAAATCCGTCAATTTAGCCGCCCCAATTAGTCCGTCTCTGAGCCATCGTAAGGAAGATAAATTATGAGGAGCTTTTGGTCCAAAGTCCATTCGTAAATTGCATGGAAAATCAACACCCCGTAGAAATGGGAGATTGATTCTTGGTTTTTTTGGACAAATTCTATATGTGTTTACTATTCGAGTTAATCTGTGGAGGTGGTCTAACTTGTTTATCTTCAAAATGTTGGAATTGTCAATTTAGCGGTCTCTCTTGGCCTGTCCAACGATCATTGTGAGGGAGATAAATTATGGAGGATTTTATGGGTCTTGACGTGATGGTCAAAATACGTGCGGATTATCTGAATTTAAAAAAAGATTTTAAATCTCCTCCGAAATTAATCTATGTCATTTCTATAAGTACCGTCGTACTTTAATCACCACGTCATCCTCGTGAAGACAGTCTAACTTGTTTATCGATAGATCAAACAAATATCGATTGATTTTAAAAGTAAATGTGTCTATTAGCAAATTAAAAACCATCCAACTTATTGCTTTCCCCAAAAGGGGTGAACATCTACACAAAAGATTTCCATTTTTATGTTTTCAAAAATATATGTTTTATTAATATAGATGAACTTTTCAGGTTAGATCATTTGCTTAAGATATATATATATACCTTGTGTCTCTGGTCTACACTGCAACAACAGAGCGTTCAATTTGATTTTTAGATATTCATAATTCGATCCTTAGTTATAATGAATTTATAAAATTTTCTTTCAAATATAATGACAAATTAGAGAAGTTGAGATTGTGCGTACGAGTACTTCTCGATTTCTCTCTCTTCTTCAAATATAGAATAATCGTAGAGGATTGCTAATGTGACTGTTCACATTTTTAATAGATATATCTTCTTCCTAAAAGGAAAACTCAAAAATACTCTCTACTATTTTGTTTTATATCATTTAATTAACTAAATTAATTCATCAATTAATTGATTAGACTTAGCTACTCAAATTGTACCTTTAGAGGTCAATCAAGATGAAATGATGCAACAACTAAATAGAGAAATATCTCCCGGAATAATATAATTCGTTTTTAGAGCATGTTTGAGGGTGAATATAAAAAAACATATGGTTGGTGACTCTGAGTCAAATGGTCTAAATCCAGAGTTTATTTTCACAAATAGAATATGATTTCGATATTGGACGATTTTATAAGGACGATATGACTGTGAAAGTCGAGTTTTATCGTTGGACTGTAAGTACTTTTTAGATTTATTCTGATAACTGATGAAAAGCTTTTGTGGAATTGGATCAGTCACTCTACTAAAAATTTAGTGCAAATAAAAAAAAATGAAATGGTCATTCTATTTTAATGAACTTAAGTTCCTAACCGAATTATTTTTTGTGATTTTCATGAACATTAGTGATCTCACAATTATATTTTAATTTGTGCATGCTCATTAAAGTGAAATTCTTAAAAATTTTAGGAGCACATTAGTACTTTTACACTTACATTTTAGTTTCTATATAAACGATCCATTGAAATTAAGAGTGAAATTAGGATATCAAATATTTATGATTAAATTTAGTATATAAAAGTGTAATAGTGATCAAAATAAAAGTTCGAGGATGGAGTTTAAAGAATATAATAGTGATCTTAAATTTACCTTGTGAATGTTGTAAAGATGAAATAGATCATTTTACCATAATAGATATACGTAGGTAAAAATGTAAGTGTGAGATGATTAATGTGCCCATAAAGATTCCATGAATTGTTACATGCAGTTTGTTTTTGGGAATTGTACGAATTCATATAATTTTTTTATTAGTACCAAGGATTTAGATTTTCTATTCGATTAATTTGGGAGATGATCAATTCGGTCACATATAAATTTTTATTGATCATCAAAATATATCAAAAAGTACTTGTATTGACGGCCTCAACACTCTCAACATCTTTAGTTTGTTATTTTATTTTTTAAAAAATTTATAAATTTAAAGCTGTGATTGAATCGTGAGTATATGAAAGTAGCTGTGATTGAATCGTGAGTATATGAAAGTTAAATTGGATGTTTTATCACTGCACCATAATCTTGAAGCCTAGATAAACTCTTAAATTAACATTCAAGTTGTATAGGTTTATCAAGGTAAAATAATGGTTTCACTTCTATAGACCTCAATAGGTTCAATATGAGAGCCGGATTTAGTTTATTAATAATTTAATTGTCTTTTGATGATATTAATAAGACGAGGAAGGATATTTGGGAGTTTTCATAGAGAAAAATAAGATTAAAATTAAAGTAATTTCATGTCGTTGAAAATGATAATGGATACGAATAATAATTATTATAATTGATATGCGATCCATGTATAAAATAAAAAAGTTATATATAAATATTAATTCTCTTTATATATAATTAACATTGTTTTTTCTGCTATAATTTTTTTTTTGATTTTTAACGACCAAATTAATTGAATTAACAACCAAATTTGAATTATATCATTAATTAATAATCGAATAAAATTTTCAATTACAAATTAGCAACTGATTAAATTATCAATCATTAATTATCGATCGAATTTAAATTTCATTATTAATTAATGACGGATTTTAAATCTCATCGCTAATTTAGCGAAGAAAATAAATTCAGTAGCGATGACTTTTATAATTGATCATTAATTTAGTGATTAATTTCAATTTTGTCATTAATTTAATAATTGATTAAATTAAAGTCTCTTTTTCCTCCACGTGACTAGGTTCCTATATTTCCATTTCTCTCAATTCTCTTACCCCCATTGCTCCCTTTGATTAGTGGTATTCAAAACTTATGTAAATATAATGAAAACATTTATTACATGCGATATTAAAGTTATATTAAAAAAATATATTTATGTTTTAATATATGAACTTATCATATTAAATTATAAATAAATAGATTCGTTAAAGACATTTAGTATCTTTCATTGATGATCATATATATTCAAAATTAAATGAAACATAACATAGAATCCTTTTATTGATTAGGTTGAATTTAAGATAACACAATTTCTTTGTTTATGCCCACATTAATCCTTAGATGTATAATAATGTTTAGTATCATTAATAATGTATGACATAATAAATTTATATATATTATTTAGTGATTTAGTATCGTTTATGAATTTAGTTAATGATTATAATGTATATGCATTATTTTATATCAAGTAAGATAGTTTATGATAATCAAATTGACCAATATAGAATAACTAAATGTTATATATAAAATAATAATTTATTTTTCATACTTACAAAAAAAAAACTATTAAAAAAATGATAAATAAATGATGTTCGTTTATCATTAAAATTATATATTTTTCCTAAAGAAAAAAATAATTTGTAATGATTAGTGATATAAATGAAGAAAATTAAAATTCTTTAAGTCAAATATATTTGTTTATTTAAAGATGACATAAGTATTTGATTGAAGGGTTTAGTTCCTTAATAATATTATTAGACATTTAATTTTAATAGTATATTATGATATTTACAAGTGTATTACAGTATATTCTAATGCTTTATCTAAATTTATATATTTCATTTAGAGTAAATTCTCTTCATTTCATTTGCAAACTTCTTTTGTTACTATATTTATTACTGTGTAATGATACGAAGTTCTCTTAATGGAGTTAGTAAATCAATATTTATTTAAGTATGTTGAATCTTGACTTAGCATTATTGAAGGAAAAATCCAGTATTATTATTGATTTAAATACTCAGAAACAAAGATCTAAATATAAAACATATAACGATTTAACATATTAAACTGAATGACCAGGGGCGGATCCAGGATTTTAGATTTCGAGGGGCCGTAATATAATTTAAAATTTTCACTCTTTGATCTTGTGTCATCGAGGAGGGATTCTCTTCGACCGTATCAGTAAATATTCTAAAAAATTAACATGTATTAAATCATTGCTGACCTACTCGGTGGTGACCCTCCGATGCTTAAGTTAGAATCGTCATGGATGAAAAAAAAATATAGTAAATATAGTAAAAGTAATGCAGAGTAAAAAAAAGAACTTATCTCATGCATAGCTAGAAATATTTAAGAGACTACGAAAGAATATTTAGATGACACCAAAAGAAGAAAAAACTATCGGATAACTAGAAAAGAAATGTCAAGAAAAACCACAGGAGATCCTCTATGATAATTAAACATTTTAATCCAAATCATGTCGTCATGAGAGAATACCACATTAACCTCTCTATTAAAACCAAAGAATCAAAGCCACTAGACCCATCCTTATTTGTCCGTATTCTTCAAATAAACATCTATGCACAAGTCTTCTCGAAATAATAATCTAACTACTTCATTAAATTAGCACTTTGTGGATTAATGACCTTTTTGAGCCTAAATGAACTTTAATTATACTAATTAGATAAAATCAAATTAATCAATTAACCTAACTCAGATTAATCTAACCTTAAATAATTAAGTAAACAGATTAATTAATCTCAATCAATTAACCAATTAAATTCAAATTTAATTAATCTAACTCAAATAATTAATTAATCGAATGCTAATTAATTAATTAAACAGATAAATTAATCAAACCCAATTAATCAATTAAATTAAAATTTAATTAATTATCTTAAAGTTAATTAATCAATTAAAACGATTAACCAATCTAAAACCAATTAATCAATTAAAATAGATTAATTAATCTAAATTCATCCATTAAACTCTAGATTTAATTAATCTAAATCTAATTAATTATTTAAATCCAACTAAATTAATTAATTCAAATGATTCGATTAATCAAAATTCAAAATTAATTAAATAAAATCTTAATTAACCTAACCTCGATGGATTTTGTACGTGATCAGGCGAAGAGTGATGGCGATTAATGATGCAGTGGCATGTGATTGCAAATGTGATGTGACATCGATGATATAACTTCTACAATCACGATGTGACTGTGCACGTGAAGCGGAGGCTGACGACGGTCGGGGAAGATGCGACTACAACACCGAGTTGGCAGGGAGATGGACCAATGCACAGAGGCAGACTCGTGAGTCACAACGTGTGAGCAGTGAACGAAGAGAAATTGTAGATTTACCTAGAAACAATTGAAAAGATGAAATTTAGGTTTTCGAAGAAGACGAAAATAAGAAATAGAGGGAGGAAAGAGAAAATAAATATATAGTAATTATATTTTATATAGTAATTAATTATATAATATTTTTATAGAGAGAAAATAAATATAGAATTTCAGGAAGAAAAATATTTTATATAATAATTATATCACTAAAAATAAATATATTACTATATAAAAATTTTTATAAAAAAATATTTTTTTAATTAAAACGCATGGACTGGGGGGGGCCGTGGCCCCCCCTAGTCCATGCATAGATCCGCCTATGTGAATGACTATTATAAACAATATTAAGACTACTATTCTATAAATAAAAAATGCAAAGGAATATTTAAAGTTTCTAGAAGAACATTTTAGTTCTATTGACAAGTCACTCGTTAATATACTAATGACATAACTCACAACTATAAAATTTGAAGGGTTGTCGAGTATGTAAGAATACACCATTGAGATTATTAATATTGCAACAAGATTAAAAACCTAAAAAATGGTCTTACATGTTTGATACTGAATAGATGTAATCTTTTGAAACTTTTGGAGACTATGCAAACTTTGGATGACTGAGAATAAAGTAGGAATGAACAAGTTTAAGAAAAACAAGTGAGGCTCGAGAAGCTTTTTTTGTTGGTCCTTACAATAAGTCATAATAATGTAAGATATGCCTTCAAAGAATTGGAAATGTAGCAGATGAATCTCTTAGGAATTAAGTGAAAGAATTAAAATGGTAAATGGATGCACTTTTTAACCTGTGAATTGTTGTGAAGAACTGCTTTTTTATGCATTCTTTCTATGACTCCTGTATTTGTTCGTTAAATGTATTGGAAAAAGAAACTTTTGCTAATATTAGTTGATGACGATTCATTTGTTCGTTAAATGAATTGTATTATTTCCTCAGATTGATGCAAAAATTAAAAAAAATTGATCTGCTGACTTTACCGTTAAAACTTTGTAGCTAAAATATTATCTTCTACTCAGTGCTAGAATGACATGTTAGAATCTCTCTCTTATTACTAATAACCTGTTTTGTTATAAAAATATATTTGGGAACATTAATAATTTTTTATTGTTATACAGGGAAAATTGAAGAACGTGAATTGTGGAGATGTCAATGTTAATACTAAATGTAAGCTGCTTCATTGGTCTGGTGATGGAGTTGTTGCAGAAGGTCGAATTGCATCCACAGATCCAAAAGCAAAAGTGCATCACATTCCTCTTGGTGGATCTTGTTGGAAAGTTTGGATTGATAGAGTTTTGATGGAGAAGGTGGATATAATTCGACCCAATGATGAAATATATTTTCTTAAGGATGCAATAGGAAGCACAGTTGCTTGGTTCTCTAAGTGTATAGTTTTGTGTGACTGATATAGATTTTGTGTTGCTGGTTGAATTGTTTATGCGACTAAGTGAATATTTATTTTGTAGGAAAGAAATTATGTAAGTGAATTTATGTTATTAGTTTGAATTTTTTTTTCTGTAACTAAGTGAATAATTAGTACACTAGCTATTTAAGTGTGGTGGTGATGATTATTTATGGTATCATAATTGTTTTAGTTTTGATTTTATAATCGTGTGTATGTGATATTAAAAATGGGTATAATATTTGTATGTGATATTATAATTGTGTGGTCTTTGTGGGTTGGATTATAATTATTTGAATTTTTATATTACAATACTGCACTTAACCGCAACGCGTGATCGCGCGCTGCGAATGCACTTAACCACAGCGTCATGATCGTGCATTGCGAATCAATCAATTAGCATGCGATCATTATCTTTGGTTATAGTGTTGTCTCCTAAATATAGTGCTTTTTAAATTAACTATAAC
Organism: Wurfbainia villosa; assembly: GCA_025175895.1. Lineage (NCBI taxonomy): Eukaryota > Viridiplantae > Streptophyta > Magnoliopsida > Zingiberales > Zingiberaceae > Wurfbainia > Wurfbainia villosa. Next base: position 101,571,911 of record CM045988.1, on the reverse strand, counting down.
ATTATTTAAAAAAATAGAATGTTAATAAATTAATAAGTAAGCTTCTTTAAGAGGAAAACAGACTTAAGAATTTGAGAAGTCATTCCATCAACTTCACTATTCAAGGAGTTGATAATGTAAGGTTGGAAAACTTCAACTTAAAATCTTAATCTCTAATCCACTCTTAAGAAATAACAAACATAATAATAACCAAAGTTGCGGAAGCGTATCAGAATCCATAGTTTATAATTAATCCTAGGAGATGATCTTCAATTTGTAGACTTCTTTAAGATTTCCAGAGAGTTTTATCGATGGGAAACAAAACGAAAAAAAACGTCGTTCTGCAAACTGAGACCATAACCGCTTATTTATAAAATCCAAAGGTTGCTTATTTCTAATTTGGCTCCTCAACAAATCAGAATTAACATATGGTATCCATATTATTTTATTCATAACAATTAAATCCTTTAAGTCAAATTCTTTAATTCCAAAATTAAGATCACATTAATTTTTGACTTATTTAATTGATGACATTCAACATTTATAATTACAATTATGGTCCCAAAATTCTAGCAATCTCCCACTGTGCCATATGCGTAATCTTATAAATGTGTTAACCTTAGTGAGCTCAAAATTTTTGTCATTATAACCATAAGGCTTCCTCAACAATCTCGTCCATTAAATATATAGACATAGGATCAATGCAATCTTTGTTGTATCTTTCACAACTAAACCATCAATGGTCACGTATATCAATACAATCAAATGATATAGATCAATTATGAATTTGTGGTATGAAAATTACATGCAAGGTGATCTATTCATGTTATTTTTCAACTGGTCATCCTTAACCAAAGTAAGATCAAAACTTTAACTTAAGTTATACAAAGTGTAATGAAGTAAACATTAAACTTTATATCTTATCAAAAAAATCTCTAAATACATAATTTTCAGAGACATAACCAAACATATATAGAAAACAAATATAGTACAAACTCTCACTAGTAAATTTCACCAAACTGAATAACACTCATATGAGTGATATGCTCATAAAAGACATTGGATGGTAGACCTTTCGTCAAGGGATCTGCTATCATAGAGTTTGTACTTATGTGTTCTATCAAAATCTGTCCACTTTGTACTCTTTCTTTCATAACAAGGAACTTGATATCGATGTGCTTCGATTTTGTCGAGCTTCTATTAATTGTTGTTGGAATATAATACAGCTGATCTATTGTCACAAAATAACTTCAGTGGTTTCTCAACCCTTCCCAAAATGCGCAGCCCAGAGATAAAATTTTTTAGTCATATTCCATGATTAGATGCCTCATAATATGCTATAAACTCTGCTGCCATGGTAGAAGAAACTCTAAGTGTCTGTTTGGCACTTCTCCAAGAGATAGCTCCATCAGCCAATAGAAAAATATAGCATGAAATGGATCTCATGCTATCTTGACATCCAGTAAAATCAGAGTCAGAATATCCCATGATCTCAAGAGTATCTGGCCTCTTATATGTGAGTATGTAATCACTAGTTCTCTTTAAATATATCATTACCCTCTTTGTTGCTTTCCAATGATTCATTCTTGGGTTGCTTAAATATCTGCCCAACACTCCAATAATGTACGCAATATCTGGACGCGTATAAACTTGAGCATACATAAGACTTCCTACTGCTGAAGCATAGGGAATCTTTTGCATTTCTTGAGTCTCGAGGCTTCCTTTAGGGCACTGTTTAAGACTAAACTTATCTCCTTTAACGACTGGGGTGTTTCCTGGTTTGCAATCTTACATGCCAAATCTTTTAAGCACCTTATCAATATAGTTCTTTTGTGATAATCCAAGAATACCTTGAAAACGATCTCGGTGTATTTGGATTCCTAATACAAAAGATGTATTACCAAGATCTTTCATTTCAAAATATCTAGATAGAAATCTCTTGGTATCGTTTAACATACCTATATCATTTGTGGCAAGCAAAATGTCATCAACATATAAAACCAGAAAAATGTGCTTGCTCCCACTGAACTTATGATGCACACAATCATCTACCACATTCACCTCAAAACCAAATGAGATGATTATTTGATGAAATTTATGGTACCATTGACGAGAAGCTTGCTTTAACCCATAGATGGACTTCTTAAGTTTGCAAACCATACTCTTTGGATCTCCCAATACAAAATATTCTGATTGCACCATATAGATTGTTCCCTCAATGTCTCCATTAAGAAAAGTTGTCTTGACATCTATCTGATGGAGTTCCATATCGAAGTGTGTGACAAGTGTTATGATTGTCCTAAAAGAGTCCTTCATTGAAACTGGAGAAAAGGTTTCTTTATAGTTAATCCCATATTTTTGAGTATAGCCTTTAGCTATAAGACGCGCTTTATATCTTTCCACATTACCATTTGAATCCCTTTTAGTTTTAAAAATTCATTTACAACCAATAGGTTTCACACCTTCTAGTAATAGGATAAGTTCCCGAACATTATTATCTTGCATTGATTTATACTCTTCATTCATTGCTTCAATCCACTTTTGAGAATTTGAATCTTGCATGACTTGACGAAAGTTGATTGGATCATCCTCCGCCATGTCATTATTTTCTTCATGTTCTTGGAGTAGTACTTTGTAATCATTCGGAATAGCACTCCTCCTTTCTCTAGTGGATCTCCGTAAAGACACTTGTTCTTCATGCATTGGTTCTTGAGGCCAATGAGTTTGTTCTTCTGGGAGTTGATTGACAATGTAATCATTATCAGAAGCAATCATAGGAATATAAATCATTTCCTCTTGAAGAGTAGTAGGAATATATTTCTCCTCAAAGACAATGTCTGTTACTTTATTCTTTCGCCCAAACTCAATATCCTCAAAGAATGATATAGTTTCCATCTCAAAGATCATCTTTACTTTAGGATCATAAAACTTATAGCCTCTTGATCGCTTAGAATATCCAATAAAATAGCTACTTACTATTCTAGAGTCTAATTTCTTTTTATGTGGCATGTATGGTCTAGCCTCAGCTGGACATCCCCAAACATGTAAATGTTTTAGACTTGGCTTTTGCTTTGTCCAAAGCTCAAAAGGTGTTTTAATAGTTGCTTTAGTGGGTACTCGATTTAAAATGTAAGCTGTTGTCTTTAATGCTTCTCCCCAGAGTGATGTTGGCAAAGTTGAATGGCTAATCATACTCCTTATCATATCTTTAAGAGTCCGATTTCGTCATTCAGCTACACCATTTATGCTTGGCAAGCCTAGCATGGTGTACTATGGGATGACTCCACACTCATCTAGGAATTGAGCAAAAGGTCCTAGACGTTGCTCACCTGAACTGTCATATCTACCATAGTATTCACCACCACGATCAGATCTGACTTTCTTAATTCTTTTGTCGAGTTGGTTTTCGACTTTAAACTTAAATGATTTGAAAACATCCAATGTTTTAGCCTTTTAATGAATAAGAAATACATATGCATATCTAGAATAATCATCAATGAATGATACAAAATATTGTTGACCATTCCAAGAAGGTGTTGGAAATGGTCCACAAACATCCGTATGTATCAATTCCAATACTTTTGTAGCTCTATAGGCACCTTCTCTCTTTCTTTTGGTTTGTTTTCCCTTAATGCATTCAACATAAATGTCTAGATCCGTAAAATCAATGGAATGTAAAATTCCATCTGATACAAGTCGGTCAACTCTATTTCTAGAGATGTGCCCTAAACGTTTCTGTCATAATGCACCTGAGTTTTCAGTATTAAATTTTCGCTTAGTACCACGTGATTCCACACTTAGGGTTTCAATATAAGAAGCATTTATATCAAGAATATAGAGATTATCATAAATGATAAGTGAACCGATTCCAACAATAGTAGAATTAATAGATAAACTAAATTGATTGTTTCCAAACGAACAACAATAACCTAATTTGTCCAAATAAGAAACAGAAACCAAATTCCATCTAAAGGACGGTACAACAAAAGTATCTATTAAGTCCAAATAATAACCAGTGCTTAACAACAATCTAAAATGCCCTATGACTTCCACTTTAACCGATTTGCCATCACCCACATAGATGCATCTTTCAGCAACACTTGGCTTTCGGTAGCTCAGGTAACCCTGCATTGAAACATTGATGTTAGTAGTAGTACCAGAGTCTAATCACCAAGTGTTTCTAGGTACTGAAGCTAAATTTACTTCAGAACAAATCAAATTTAAAAATGTACCCTTTTTCACACGCCATGCATGATACTTAGGACATTCTTTCTTGACATGAATAAACTTGTTACAGAAGAAACAACCTTTCTTATTCATCATCCTGCTTTTGTTGCTTCACATAAGGGCCTTTAGTAGTCTCATTCTTTCTTTTCTTGCCCTTATCTTTAGGGGTGCTTGCCAAATAGACACTTTCAACCTTGTTTTGCTTCAACCTCTCTTCCTATTGAACACAGTATGAAATGAGCTTATTAAGAGTCCATTTCTCCTTTTGACAGTTATAATTGATTTGAAATCGACTGAACTGGATTGGAAGAGAAATAAGCACTAAATGCACAAGTATGTCATCCGACAATTCAAGGTTAAGTGCTTTCAACTTTGATGCAAGGTGGGAAAACTCTATGATATATTCCCTAATATTTCCCTTGCCTTTATACTTCATGGAAATCAAGTTTTTAAGAAGTGTGCTTGTTTCCGCCATATAGCTTTTGACAAAGCGCTGTTCAATCTTATCGAGATATTCCTTAGCTTTGGTGATACTATTAGACACGACGCCCCTAAAAGCCTCTGGTATGCCGCACTTGATGATCAATCATAAGACTCATGCGGTTAGAGCGATCTCACTTTTCATATTTAGTCCTCTGTTCAGAAGAACTAGAATCTGTAGGAGTAGTAGGTTGCTCTGTCCTGAGCGCAAGATCTAGATCCATGCAGCCAAGAACAATGAGAATGTTCTCCTTCCAATCCTTAAAATTTGTACCATTAAAGATCAACACTGAATTTAAATTAGCAGAAATAGTAGCAACACTTGCTGAAAAGAGAACACAAGAACAATAACATAATTAACATGCTCATTATGATGAAATTTAAAATAAATGGTAAATCCCATCTAAAGATACCTAGGGCAATAACAATATCAAGTCTTTGGACAGTAATATTATTTGCAAGTGGTACTCTTGTTATAATAATCAAACACTAACAATAATGCATGATAAATAATAAACCTATCTTTGGATCGATTTATTAAAGTCATAAAAATAACAATTGTAACCTTATAATTGTTACGTGTTTATTATTATAGGTAAATGTATAATTTTGTTAAGTATAAATCTTCCTTTAGGCCGATGAATACTCATATAAATATATACATTTACACCTTACCTAATACTTGAATAATATCTTAATATTTCAAATAAAATTAAATTCAAATAATAGAGGTCACTTTGGTGACATATAATTTAAATTTAACTTAATTAGAAATAATAGATATTAATAAAATCCATATAATCCATTTAATATTTAAATTCGCATTATAAAATAAATTAATTAAATTATTTTATCCAAATAATTTAATTTAATTTAATGGATTAAATACTTGTCATGGATTTCAATTGGTAATTAATTTAATGGATTAATTATAATATAATCACGTAATATTTTGCTGCACCACGTTTTCTTGTGCATCAATTTTGTTTTGTTTTTTAAATCCTCGGATCCCTGGATATTTTCTTATGCACCACGTTTTTTTTTGTTCTTAGTAGATGTTGATCTGCTGAGATGGTCTTGAGATTGATTCCGAATCTGCTTGGATCAGCATCGGAGAGGCTCTCCTTGCAGGTGTCCTGGTTACCGAGGGCGACGCTCATCCAAGAATGGAGGTCGGAAGGTTTTATAGATCTATTTTTTTATAACCCAAAATTGTAATTCGAAAGAAAAAAAATGAACAGAATGTTTCAATCCCCTTCTCGATCTGCGATCAGAATCCATAAATAAAATAAAATATATAATTATCTCTTAAAATTTGAAAATAGAAGGCTCCGATATCAATTGTAGGATTGGAAAACTTCAACCCAAAATTTTAATCTCTAATCCACTCTTAAGAAATAACAAACATAATAATAACCAAAGTTGTGGAAGTATACCAGAATCTATAGTTTATAATTAATCATGGAAATGATCTTCAATTTACAGATTTTCTTAGAGTTTTCAAAGAGTTTTGTCGATGGGAAACAAAACGAAGAAAAGTGTCGTTCTGAAAACTGGGATCACAACCGTTTATTTATAAAATTCAAAGGTTGTTTATTTTTAATTTGACCCCTCAACAAATCAGAATTAGCATATGATATTCATATTATTTTATTCATAACAATTAAATCTTTTAAGTCAAATTTTTTAATTCTAAAATTAAGATCACATTAATTTTTGACTTATTTAATTGATGACATTCAACATTTATAATTATAATTATGACCTCAAATTCTAACATTGAAAGTAAAAGCCAAAAGTTTTAAGAAAAAGAAAATGTCTATTAAAGTTCTTCAAGTTGATAAGAAGGAACACAATAATGATAAGCATTATTTTTGTAATAAAGAAGAACAATATCAGAAGGATTACCTCAAATGTAAGGATTGATTAAAAAAAAAAAAGGTATATTAAAAGCTTATATCTATTTTGAATCAAATTTGATTGATGCTCCTTGTATATCGTAATACTTGATTGCTTGATTTTTTGTGTTATTATTTATGCATCTAATATGATGTAACAATTCCTTACAATCCAAATCACAAATTGAACTAAGAATTTTCTATATATAAGAAATCGTATGAAAACTCAAATTGAAGACATAGATTTATCATTTAATTTGGTCTTAGATAATAATTATTATTTAGACATACTTAAACTTTTTATGTATCTTTAATTTCTAAGAATCTTATTTCTCTTTTAAAATTTAATGTATGTGGTTTTGGTTTTAATTTTAGAAAAGATTATTTTAATTTATATAAGAATTCTAAATTTATTGGTCCTATAATGCTTACTGATGATTTTATAAATTAAAATTTAATAATAAATTTGTCGAATCCTTACTATGCATTAAAATATTAGAATTAATCATAATATGTTTAATGAAAGTTTGGCTTTCTTGTAACATAAGTGTTTGAGTTTCATATCGAAAAAAGATTTTGAAAAATTGGTAAAAAATGAGATTCTACAAAATGTAAATTTTATTGATCTTAATTTATGTATGAATTGTATTAAGAGAATAAATCAGGACCCACAAGAAGTACTCATCTTTTTGAAATAATATATGGATCTTTTGATAATTTATCTTTGGATAGAGAAAAATATTTTATCACTTTTTATCCCACTGATGTAATCCTTTATCATCTTTATAAATGATTTTTCATGATATGAATATGTCTATTTACTTAAAAGAAAAATCTCAAATAATAAATACTTTTGAAGTATACATTAATAAGGTTGAAAGGAAATTAGATAAGAATATGAAAATGATAAGATTTGATAAAATGGATAAAATATTATGAAAAATATGATCTAACAAGACAACATCAAATCAGAGCTTCAGAAATAGATTTTTAAAATGAAATTAAAATCCATAATTCCGTTTTAAATATTTATAAATTAGAAATGAATTTACAACGTAATTACTAATCCATTTTACTTAAATAAAATATAACATATATAAATATATTTAAGATGGAATTTAAAATGAATTAGAAATAAATTTCTAAAATAATTTTTTATAAACAAAAGTAAATACGAATTAGAAACGAATTAAATGCGAAGTTATATTTGTCATAAAATATGTTTAAAGTAATTTTAAATAAAAATATTTTGTTTATAAATTTAAAAAAATATATTAAATAATAATAAATTTAATTATTTTTAATAGACTATATTGTTATTCTCTGATTATTTTTTCTTTTCCGTATTTTTTCAGAGATTTGAGAGATATTAATTAATATATAAGAGATTTTACAATTGAATGTTATGAAGTGATATAAGAGATTTTGAAAGGTTATAACTTTTTATTGATATTGAATCATGAGAAGTACAATAAATTTCATTAATACTAATTATTAATTCTAAAATATTTTTAATATAAATAAAAAATTATTTTATTTATTATTAATACTAATTCTTTTAAAATTATTGAAAATAAGTTTTTTAAATTTATAAATATATAAGATTACAAAAAATAAATTAAAATTATTTAACCAATATTAATTTAAAGAAATTTTAATATATTAAATTTTTTAAATAATAATAATAATAATAATAATAATTATTATTATTAATATATTATTATTATTGTAGGTTTGTATATATTACTGAGATATCTATCTTCTTTGCTGCCTTAACAATTTGAACCTTGTGCTTCTCCATCCATTTAACTTCCCTAATTATTGTTTATAGTTGTTCGCTAGCAAATTTTAATTTGCATCTGTAAATTTAATAATGTGTAGAAGTCATGCCTAAATCCTATCTATTCTATCTGTAAGTTTTGAATTTATAGTGCATTCAACTATGACTTGATTTCGTATTTTCTAATGAGTAGTTGTCACGCTCCGAGAGCATGCCGAGCCGAAAATCAAACGGACGACATCTCCCTTGTACGTGGCAACATTTCAGATTAATACAAGGCCCGTAGGCCCACAACAACAACAATATATATAACAAATAACAGCAGCGGAAATAAAGAGCGCATACCCACAACATACATAACAAAAATATACAGGTGTACACCACCTGACAAGTCCACAGTCAAAAACCGTAAATAAAACAATGACATCACGACAAGTCCATAACAAAATAAGGGTCCATGACATAGGACCAAAATCCATAACTCATAAACAAGTCCAAACCATAAGAGACAAAAACAAAATAAACTCCTCGGGAGACATCGGAAAATGGAGATGGGATGGATCGGTCGGCGCAGCTCCAAGTCGTCACAAAGGCGTCTACCTGTTACCTGGGCGACAGAAAAACCCAGGGTCGGAGGTGGTGAGTAAAACTCAGCAGGTAATCAAAGAAAACATGTAAATATATGTATCAATATTACATGTCATTCAACAGTCTAAATCTACTCGAACAACGGGTATACATCAGCATAAAAGGTATATATGCATGCATACACTAAATAAACTGAACAACAACGATGCTGACATACCTGACTGTCAGCTACTCTATCCTGATCCAACTTGGGCATATAACCACATCATAGGGTATAAAAGAATAACACTAACTCACATAATATCCTGAATATGATCCAAGGATATCATCGTGAATAACCAACAAGTATACAAATACCAGCCTACTACCATACAGGAAATACAGTATCATGTATGAATATGTACAAACAAATGCAACAAGCATAGTACATACAAATGCATCATCAAAGTGAGTATACATATAGACTGTATCTGTATGTATTGTCACGCCCCGAGAGCATGTCGAACCGAAAATCAAACGGACGACACCTCCCTTGTACGTGACAACATTTCGGGTTAATACAAGGCCCGTAGGCCCACAATAACAACAATATATATGTATGAAAACAAAAACTACACAAGACACAGCGGAAACAAACCACAACAATACAACAATCCCACACATGCATACCGGTATGACTAACACACCACAACAACACGAAATCTCGACAAAATCTGAATCTATAACATATACATCACGAAACTCCAAAATACAATGCACAACGGACAGCAGGCCCAAAACAAAACACGGGAGCCTCGTGAGATGAGATGACATCAGCCGGCGGTGCTCCAAGCTGTCACGAAGTCTTCTACCTGTTACCTGGGCGACAGAAAACCCAGGGTCCGCGGGAGTGGTGAGTAAAACTCAGCAGGTAATAGAAAACATGTATATATGTAATATCACATGTATTTCGACAACATAATCTAGATGTACAACAGGTATATTAGCATAGTATATAAATACAAGCATATATCGTCTAACTGAAATGAATAACATAAAATGCAGACATACCTGAAGTCTGCTACGCTACTCTGATCCAACCTGAACATATATCCAACATATATATAACAGGAAGAGTAATACCAACTCACCATACTACCGGTCAAGGTACCTAATGGTCTGTCTAACACATATACAAATATCCGACACCATCGTATAATAAATGCAAGAAGCATGAATGAATATGATGTACAAACAAATGCAGCATACATAGTACAAACAAATGCAACATCACAATAATCATATATATATAGACTGTATCCACATATATATTAATCTCAATCATCCATATATATATATATATACATGCATATATGTATATATATATGGTAATATGCAAAGCACCATCAGATATGGCAATGCAGCATGCATGGTCATGTCGGCTCACCCTAAAGCTACCACGACCCCAGTGTGGCCTCGGTGGCTCGAGCATGACAACTGTCCCAACTCAACACCAACCACTACTCTCGAGTGGCCGAGTGGGCAGTATGATCGAGTAGCATATAAGCGTAAAGAGCAAGCTACACGATGGGGATCCCTGCTGTTGGCCACTCCGACAGTCACTACCCATGAGTGGTCGAGTGCCACACACGCATGACTACGACACGCAAATCCTACTACCACCGTCTATAGTGGTAGAGTGCGACACTACAATGCTCTGCCCTCGCACCGGTGACTCCTCCTATGAGTAACCGTGGAGGCAGGATGACTGGCGACACTCTCAACCATAAGGGAGACCTCGTCGCCAGCGTGCATGCAATTGTATGAATGCAATGTCTCACATACAGACATCCACCATAGACTCTCTATTCTATAGAGAATCATATTAACCAGATCTACGCACTCTCTATCCTGCAGAGAGTCGTACTCAATTGATCATAATACTCTCTATCCTGTAGAGAGTCATACCAATCTAATCGACGCACTCTCTATCCTGTAGAGAGTCGTACTCAACTGATGGACACACTCTCTATCCTATAGAGAGTCATACTCATCTGATTATAACAAGCTAGGACCATCGGTCCGTAGCGATACCCTAAGTATCATTCCTCTAACCATTTACACAATACATGTTCGGTGGTAACATACAACCTAAGGGTACTAGAATTAATCCTATGTTAAAGACATTATCTATCTACGGATGACCTTTTTGCCCAATGTACAATCAGGTTGTCATCCGGACTTTACTATTTGCACTTAACTTAAACGAATTCTAAGTTACTTGCATCACCTATATGTATAACTCCTAATCATGATAAAATAAACATGATATCAGCAATGGAGTTAATAGCCAATGGTAAATGATCAAGCATACGATAAAAAGAGCAGGGTCAAGGTAATATGAACACCTAACATGCTCATATCTATCACTAAATCTGAATGCAATACATCTACCCGGACCAGGTAGGAAATTACCCACCTGTTAAATAGCTCCGCTCGTTATCCAAGCGTACAAGCATCTGTCACTAATCAAAGTCCTGCAAGACAACATGAACAAATATTAAGTTCTATTATACATCAAGTGATCAAATCGAATGCTACATGACTTCATATCCCGATCAACTAGATTGATCTAGTTATCCATTTAACCTAATCATCGCAACATACCCCTTTTCATTTGCTATAAATTATTGAATCAATACAAAATTATCCACAAACATCCAGATTAACTCACCTTGCTTATCCTCAATTGCATAGCTTCTGGATCCACCGTTTAAGTATCAATCTATGGTGATTAGATTGATTCAACCATAATCCATACTTGTTCATTCGCACCCCTAATCAGTGAAATATACCACAGATATTACCAATTCCATTCTAGCTCTATCTCATTACATAATCACAATCCAAGCATCAGATAAACCGATGAAAAACTTACCCAAGCACGTAGGAATGGATCACTATCTCTGGCCACAACTTCTTCTTGATACCCAATAATACCATCGACTTGGAGAGAACACCCCCACTGCAGAAATTTCTTAGCATCTGAAGTCATTTAGTATACAAGTTCACCCCATTGATCTATCCATCTATAACCCTCTTAATTATAGGATAAAACAAATAGGCAGATGCAAGATTAATACCAGATATTGGGTGTAGATGCTGTAGAAAACCAGAATGGTCAATTATCGGAGACCACAGGATCTTCGAGTGACCGGAATTCAGATCGTGTAATGTCACCAACAAATAAGAGGAATCAGGCACAAACGTAGGGCCATCGATCGAGAGAAAGTTGGCATCAAGGAACTTGGTGCCCTAGACCCGAAGTCGTCGCAAAAGATGAATAGCTACCAACCCTTTTCTTCCTTCGATCTCCGTGGAACCATCGCGAGGCGTCGATCGGCCGCGATGGAGGGATGATCGATCGAGAAGGAAGCGGCGGCGGCGGCATGGCTCCAACTCGCGGTGGCGGCGACATGGCGGCAGCGACGGGCGCAATGGTATCTGGCCGCGTCAGGGAGAGGCGGTGATGAAGGCGCGGCGACGGGGCGCAGCGACTGCCTGCCCGGTGCCGGCGCGCGAGGGAGAGGCAGGGAAATCGCAGCGATCGACGTTGTCAATCCGGCGGCGGAGATCAAAAATCCCATGGTGGAAGAGGGGCAACAGAGATTCCGCTCTAGAGATCGAGGTGAGGACGCTCAAGATCATGATCTGGTGAGAAAACGCTCCAAAATCGGAATCGATCGAGCTGTGAGGAAGAGGAAACGACCGACGAAGGTTGGCTCATCAGTTGGAGGGTAGCGGTCGAGCAAGGTGAGGAGGGCGGCGATGTTGGGCTCGAGCAACAGCGATCGCGCCGGCTGGAGGAGAAAAGGTCACGCGCGTCGGCTGGAAGAGACGAAGTCGCGCGCGTCGGCTGGAAGAGAAAGGTTGCGATTGGGAAGAAACGGAAGAAGTTGAGTTGCGATGAGAAACGGAAGAACGCACAAGTAAATGGTTGGGCGTTTAGAGAAGTAAACGGGTCAAGTTTTACTAACGGGTTTGGGTTTAATCCCTATAAGTCAAGTCTAAATCCACTTAAATTAAACCCATAAATCTTAAAGCTAGGTTAGATTGAATTAAATCCCTAACCATGCTTTATTATTATTATTATTTTTTTTCGGTATTTTACATGTATACTAATCACCATCATCCATATATATATATACAAGCAGGTATGTATATATATATAACCATATGCAAAACACCGTATGATACGGCAATGCAGCATGCATGGTCATGCCTGCTCACCCCTACTCGCTACCACGACCCCAGTGTGGCCTAGGTGGCACGACATGACAACTGTCCCAACTCACACCAACCACTATTATAGAGTGGCCGAGTGGGCAGTATGATCAAGTAGCATATGAGCGTAAAGAGCTCGCTACGCAACGGGGGTCCCTGCTGCTGGCTACTCCGACTGACACTACCAATGAGCGGTCGAGTGCCACGCACCCAGGACAACTGCACGCAACTCCAACAACCATCGTCAATAATGGTAGAGTGCGACACAACAAATGTTATGCCCTCACATCAGTTACTCCTCTGGAAGTAACCTGGGAGGCAGGATGACTGACGACTCTCTCTCAACCCCAAGGGGAGACGATGTCGTCAGTATGCATGCAATGACATGAGGGTGCTGTCTCACATACAGACATCTACCATAGACTCTCTGTTGAACAGAGAGTCACACCCAATTGATCAGTACACTCTCTATCCTGTAGAGAGTCATACTCATCTGATCATGACAAGCTAGGACCATCGGTCCGTAGCGACACACTGTCCACGACTCACCTAACCATTTATACAACCCGTGGTTGGTAAATAAATATGTAACATATAGGTATGGAATGAGTCCTACATTTAGGGTCATACTTATCCACAGAGGACCTTTTTGCCAAATTTACAATTTAGGTCATCCTTCGTAATCTAACATCTACACCCTACTAAACAGTTAGACCTACTTACATCACATCTATAACTCCTAGATCATGCTAGGGAATATGTGTTTTCAATAATCGAGCACACATATATATCAACGATAAGTTCAAGCATACGATAAACAGATCATGGTCAAGGTAATATGAACACCTAACATGTTCATATCTATGTCTAAATATGGAAATCATTACATCTACCCGACCAGTAGGAAATTACCTACTTGATAAGAAGCTTGTGTCAATAAAAATTCTCACGGCCGCGGTCCTGCCTCGTATCCACGTCCTGCACAAACCATAATATGCATTAAGTTCAAGCACATGCAAATAGATATATTTAATTTACTATTCTATCGTTTCCATATTCGCGTCCCTTATCGAATACGATTTAGAAACCCCAATTAGCCAGACTTGACCATTTATTTTACATCCATCAATTTATAATTAGCAAAAGTGCTAACTTCCTCATAAAATTTTATATTCGACTTAACAAAGTCAATCTCATGAAGATTTAATCTTTTTATACTTAATTTGATGTAATAGGATCACTAACAAATTAAGTATTAATCTAACCTATATTCACACCGATACACATCTCTATTTGTAGCCCAAACACAGCTACTAATTCACAATTGGTCAAACACCCAACAAAACCTCACCATCGACCAACCCTTATTATTAATTCAAACCCAGTTCCACCAATTAGATACCCAACTATTTAACCATTGTTAACTAGCTAAATCAAGGCAATAATGAATTGACCTACACTGTAAAAATCAAAACAGAAAATGGCTTGCTTACCGGCAAGTTTTGGAACCTCCACCGGCAGTATAGTCCTAATCCTGGCAGCCCTCCGTTCACTGATTGAACCCACTGCTCAAATTAGGTTTCAAGCTTAGCCGCACCAAAACCATAACAACAACAAGATTAGATAGATAATACTACCTTTACCTTGTTGTTGTAACTCCCGCCGACAGCCCACACACCAAAACCGGCAGCCCTGTTTCTCAGATCACCCACTGCCCACAATCCTAACCTTCAATTATGCCATCAAATCCATCCTAACAGCAACAAGATCAAATAGATAATACCACAAGTAAAAGGGAAATCAATCTTACCGAATCTTAGATCTCTACTGGATCCCTAGTTCCACCGTCCGTCGAAACCTACCACTGCCCAAACTCAGGTTAGGTCACGGCAATTCACAGAACCTCTCTTCGACCCCAACCGGCAGTGGAAATGTTCGGTTCACCGGAAAAGTACCGAACGCCGCCGCTGCCCTATTTCACCAACCCACGCTTAAACAGCAAGAGAGCTCCAAAATGACAGAATTCGGCCAAGGTAGGGAAGAAAATCCTTACCTATTACCGACTGTCAACGGCCACGACTCCTCTCCTTCGAATCGGCGGCTCTGATCGCTTCCCCCCGCCCCAAATCGTCGCTTCCAGCCGTCCCGAGAAGGTCGTCGAGTTCGCCGGCAGCTGCTTGCGGAGGGGAGAGTCGTGCGATGAGGAGACCAGCGAGGAGGAGGCGTCCGGCGGGCGGCGTACTGTGAAGGCGAGATCGCGCGGAGAGGGGGAAAGGAGTCGTCGCGCGTGAAGGCAGAGGAAACAGGAGACGCTCGATTTAAGTCGCGATGTGAAACTGTAACCGGACGAATAATGCGTTACCGGGAGATAACGGGTCGGGTTCCTTCTATTTAACGGGTTGGATTTCCGACCCGTTAAACCCACCAACACTTACACAAAAAGGGGTTTAGAAATTTCCGTTCGAGTCCAGAAAAATTTCTAAAAATTCTTGGAAAAATTTCTTAGGATATTCTCCTAATTACCCCACATCTATTATTTTATTTAATTTCTTTTTTCGTGGTATTTTACAGTAGTTGTCAAGAACTTTGATATATTTAAACCTTTTACTTTCCCATCCATTCAACTTCCATGAATTGGTAAAATAAATTATACTAAAATTTATTTATTTATTTATTATCATATCATCCAGTTGTGGTTCAATAATCAGAATTGTTTATTTTTTGTTTCTGACAAATATTGTAGGTATTATATCACAATATATATACTTATTTGACTTGTAATATTTTAGAATTTTTCATACCTTTTTCTTCTATTGATTGCCATTATTTTTGTGTACTTTTTCTAATTAACTACATTTTTTACTTTAGTAGAAGTACATCAATTTCACTTACGGTCAGAATGATAAAACCATAATGTTTAGGAAATGAAGTTATCTTGTGATTTATTAGACTACTCTTTCTGTTTCTCTTTAATCCTTCATTCTTTGTTTCACCCATAATATTGAGGTTTTTTTTATGATACTTAAGTCTTTTCTAAGAATTTATGAATTGTTATTTAGTTAGCAATGTTATGTCTTTTTGGTTTTATTTTTTTTACTTTTTCTACTGTATCATTTTAAGTATTGCAAAAATATGCCCACAAATTGTAATTGGACATAAAGATCTCAAGATCAAATGTGAAATTGCATGTAATAATAAAATGACAATGAAAAGAATGACTCTATTACCAAGCATACTGGATGTTCATTCTCGTTTGGAGCACATCGTGAGAAATTGGTAATTTAATTTTAACATAAAATAGAAGTGTGTGCTTTCAAAATTTTATTTTATCATAAACTGATGTGGATATCCAAAAGTGTGACAGAAATTTTATTTTAACATAAACTGATGTGAATATCCATAAGTGTATGCTTCTGTATTTCCTTAGGATTGAATATTGTATTAATAGTTCTCATTTCCAAGTGATGTAAATCCATTTACCATTTATATCTATTGATGTTGTGAGCATAAGATAGACCATTATAGTTTGTTGAAAGGTGTTTTTGAAAATATTATCAATATTACGTTGTTTGCATGCTAATTTTCTTAAATTACCTTTTTCTTGTCTAAAGAAGATAGTCCTCAAGTTATTTTTTTTCATGCCCCATTTATTTATCTCTGAATTATAATCTTAACAATTTATAGATGACATTTTCATATGTTATTGGCTAGCATTCAAAACCTAACATGACAATTGGGTTAGATTTTAACCTTCATGACAAATATAAGATTTGATTTCATCATTATCTGCAAGACCACTAACATCTTTATTAACTGAGCTAGTCGACACCTTCAAATATTAAAAACTTTTTGACTTATCTTCCACATTTTGTACATTCCTCGTGGTTCTAGCCCAAAATAAAATTGAACTCGTTGAGCATGAAAAGTTGAATTTGAAATTGCTTTAAACAATTTGTATTGTATATTGTAAATACACAATGAATGACAAGGTAAATGTGCATGCATTAGTTATTCATGTCAACTCTATGATGAACTTTTGTTTGTTCATAGTTATACATGATATATTATGCTTCTTTATTAACTAAATATGATATACTATTATTGTTCTATGAAATTGATTTATGTCCGGAGTTAATTATAAATTGTAATAGTGGTTAGTAAGAGATAATTGGTGAACTAAAAACTAGAGTTGTGTTTATTACCTTTTGGAAGTATGTTTAGTTTTAAGCAATTGTTTCTATCCCCTTTAAAGCAAATGACTGTAGAAAAAAGATATTATATTAACATAGGTTCTATTTTATATTAATATATGTTATATATATGATTGCAGAAAAAGGATTCGAGATGAGAAGTGGATGAATTTGAAGTTTTTGAATGAATGCATAAAAGGAAACAAGGTACTAGAGAATTTGTGGACAACAAATCGACTCAAGTTAGCATAAGTCAATATAATTAATTATTTTTTCATTATATTTTAATGACATCTCACTTATTTATTTTCATGTTAATTAGACTAATATCAGTTATTGTAATACATACAAGAACAATATAGAAACAGACAAATATTGATGATCACTTTGCTCATCTTTCATTCAATCTAGAATCATAATGTGACGTGTTGAGTGACTAATATAAGAGTAAAGTGTATGGATTTGGATGCCATCAACACTTTAAAAAAATCATACAATGGAAGTTCCAACGAAATATGCTTCAATAAAAAGAACAAAGACTGTAAAATACCCCAGAAAAAAAAATATAAAACAAAATAAAATAAAACGTTGGATAATTGGGAGAATACCCTATGAAATTTTTCAGGAATTTTTAGAAATTTTTCTGGATTTAAATGGAAATTTTATGGACATCCCATGGGGATAAAGGGAACAGGCTTTTGTAAAGTCTATTTAGAATATATGCTATTGAGAAGTTAATAGGTTTAATTAACCTATACTAAACGCTAATTCCTCCCGATCCCTTCCGTTTCCACTCGGTTCGTCGATTTCTTTTCTCCTTTATCCGGTCGCTCTTTAGTTTTCTTCCAATTTCATTCGAGCGTCGCCCGATCCTCTTCTACGCGTTCTTTTCTCTTCCCCGATCCGAGCCATCTCCCGTGCGCGACCTCCCGTCATCGGCTTCCTCTCTTTGTCGGATCTTGCTTTTTGCACTCACCGCCGCCGCCCGAGCGAGACTCGCTCATCGCCTCTTCGCTGCCAGGCGCTGTGTCTCCGTCCACCACGGACAGTCTCGACGACCTCTTGGTGGGGAAACCGACCGGAGGGGAAGGAGGTCGATGCCCTTGCTTCTCCGCGATCCAGTAATTGCCGACGGTGTCGTTGGGTGGGAGAGCCAACGGGAGTGGAGGGCTCGATAGCGGCTTCACTCTGTCAGATTTTGGGGGTTTCCCTTCTAGTCGAGCGTTGTCGGAGCGAGGTAAGAACCAAATTTGCCTTACCTTGGAGGAGATTTTGGTGCTACGGTGGTTTTCATTTGCTGAAATCCCTCTGTGAATTGGGCAGGGTCTTGGGTCGGTGAACTGAGGAAGGAAGGGAATGGTGGCTGCCGAGGGATTTAGGGCAGGTAAGTGGGATCTAATTTCCTCTTAGCATATGTCAATTTCTGTGTGTGAATCTTGTTGGGTATCAACGTAATTCATGGTGAACATTGGGTTTGTTGATGATAATGATATGCCATTATGTGGAGTCAGAGGGGTGATTGGATGTAAGTTGTGATCATGGAGTTGTCGCCGTGATTGAAGTGGGAATTAGTAAAATCTGAATTTGGATGGGTTGTGCAAGGTAAGTTCGATCTTGTTGGTTGTGATATGATTTAGTTGTGATGTGATTTAGTTGTAGCTAATATGCTTTTGGTTGAATGGATTATTCTTGATCAGTACCAGGTTTAGGGGATTATGGAAGTGAATGGATCTGAGATCCTAGTTGAGGTCAAGAAGTTATGAAGCAATGTAAGGTGAGCCAGTTAAGTAATGGTATTACGGATTGGTTAGGTTGAAGTGTGGAGACTATGTTTAGATGATTGGATAGTTATTTGAGTGTTGTTTAGATCTAATTACTTTAATTGATCTTGTGGATGTTGGTGATCTGTTGTGGATTGAGTTTAGTGTGAACCGACCAAGGATGAATGTAGATTTGGGGTTACGAGAGGTGTGTGCTCGTAGTGCTAACTCGCATTCGATAAAAGGGATGGGAGTATAGAAATGACGTAGTAGTTGTGTAATTGTCGGATACTTGTACTTAATCATAGTTTGCTACTACGTGCAGGTTTGGGATACGAAGCAGGTCCACGGCTGTGAGGATTGTTTCGAGTTTCGTATCAGGTGGGTAATTTCCTACCTGGTCCGGTAGATGTAATTGCATTCAGATTTAGTCATAAATATGAGCATGTTAGGTGTTCATATTATCTTGACCCTGCTCTTATTATCTTATGCTTGAACTTATCATTGGCTATTAACTCCATTGCTGCTATCATGTTTATTTTACCATGATTAGGAGTTATACATATAAGTGATATAAGTAACTTAGAATTTGTTTAAGTTAAGTGAAAATAGTAAAGTCCGGATGACAACCTGATTGTACATTGGGCAAAAAGGTCATCCGTATTTAGATGATGTCTTGAACCTAGGGTTAGTTCTAGTACCCTTAGGTTGCATATTACCACCGACCATGTATTGTGTAAATGGTCAGGGGAATGATACTTAGTGTGTCGCTACAGACTGGTGGTCCTAGCTTGTTATAATCAGATGAGTACGACTCTCTACAGGATAGAGAGTGCATCCATCAGTTGAGTACGATTCTCTATATGATAGAGAGTGCGTCGATTAGATTGGTATGACTCTCTATAGGATGGAGAGTATTATGATCAGTTGAGTACGACTCTCTACATGATAGAGAGTGCGTCGATTAGATTGGTATGACTCTCTACAGGATAGAGAGTGTTATGATTAGTTGAGTACGACTCTCTGCAGGATAAAGAGTGCGTTGATCTGACTAGTATGACTTTCTGTAGAATAGAGAGTCTATGGTGGATGTTTGTATGTGAGACATTGCATTCATGTCATTTGCATGCACGTTGGTGACCATGTCTCCCTTGTGGTTGAGAGGGTCGCCAGTCATCCTGCCTCCACAGTTACTCATAGGAGGAGTAATCAGTGTGAGGGCAGTTGTCACGCCCCGAGAGCATGCCGAGTCGAAAATCAAATGGACGACACCTCCCCTGTCCGTGGCAACATTTCGGGTTAATACAAGGCCCGTAGGCCCACAACAACAACAATATATATAACAAATAACAAATAACAGCAGCGGAAATAAAGAGCGCATACCCACAACATACATAACAAAAACATATAGGTGTACACCACCTGACAAGTCCACAGTCAAAACTGTAAATAAGACATCGACATCACGACAAGTCCATAACAAAACAAGGGTCCATGACATAGGACCAAAATCCATAACCATAAGAGAGAAACAAAATAAACTCCTCGGGAGACCTCGGAAAATGGAGATGGGATGGATCGATCGGCGCAGCTCCAAGTCGTCACAAAGGCGTCTACCTGTTACTTGGGCGACAGAAAAACCCAGGGTCGGAGGTGGTGAGTAAAACTCAGCAGGTAATCAGAGAAAACATGTAAATATATGTATCAATATTACATGTTATTCAACAGTCTAATCTACTCGTACAACAAGTATACATCAGCATAACAATATATATGCATGCATATACTAAATAACTGAACATCAACGATCTTTGACATACACGGCGATACTACTCTATCTGATCCAACTCGGGCATATAATCACATCATAGGGTATAACGATAGTACTTACACAATATCCTAACTTTGAGTCAAGGGTATCCTTTGTGAATATCCGATAGGTATACAAATATCAACCTACTACCAAGAAATGCAAGATCATGTATGAATATGTACAAACAAATGCAACAAGCATAGTACATACAAATGCATCATCAAAGTGAGTATACATATAGATCAGTATCGTATGTATACTAATCACCATCATCCATATATATATATACAAGCGGTATGTATATATATATAATCACCGTATGATACGTGCAATGCGACATGCATGGTCATACTGCTCACCCTACTCGCTACCACGACCCGGTGTGGCCTAGGTGGCACGACATGATAACTATCCCGACTCGGCCGCCACCACTCTCGGTGACCGAGTTGGGTAGTATGATCAAGTAGCATATGGCGTAAAGAGAGCTCGCTACGCAAGCGGGGGTCCTGCTGCTGGCCACTCCGACACCGCCAATGGCGGTCGAGTGCCGCGCATCGAGAACAGACGCGACTCCAACAACCATGTCAATAATGGTAGAGTGCGGCACAACAAATGTTATGCCCTCACACCGATTACTCCTCTGAAAGTAACACGGGAGGCGGGGATATTGACGACTCTCTCTCAACCCCAAGGAGGCGATGTCGTGGTATGCATGCAATGACATGAGGGTCTTGTCTCACATCTGAGAATATCTACCCTAGACTCTCGTTCAACAAAGAGTCACACCCAATTGATCGATGCACTCTCTACCCTGTAGAGAGTCACTCATTTGATCATGACAAGCTAGGACCATCGGTCCGTAGCGACACACTGTCCACGACTCACATGACCATTCACACAACCCGTGATTGGTGAATAAATGTGCAACATACAAGTATGGAATAAGTCCTACATCTAGGGCCATCTTATCCACAGAGGACCTTTTTGCCAAATTTACGATTTAGGTCAACCTCCGTACTCTAACATCTACACCCTACTAAACAGTTAGACCTACTTACATCACATCTGTAACTTCTAGATCATGCTAGGGAATATGTGTTATCAATAATCGAGCACACATATATATCAATGGTAAGTTCAAGCATACGATAAACAGAGCATGGTCAAGGTAATATGAACACCTAACATGTTCATATCTATATCTAAATCTGGAAATCATTACATCTACCCGATCGGTAGAAAATTACCTACCTGATGTTAATACTCGTAGCAATAGAGTCCTCACGTCCGCGGACCAGTCTCGTATCCACGTCCTGCAAATTTCAACATTTATAATTAAATTCAAGCACACAACAATATATATATATAAATTCGTTATTCTCCCATTTCTACATTCACGTCCCTTAATCGAATACGAATTAGAAACCCCAATTAGCCAGACTTGACCATTTAACACCATACTTAACTGAGTTCACAAATCCACTCGCAAAATAGGGCTTCACCCCAGCTCACTATACAGATATAAAATCTGACAACCCTACATGATCAAACCTCAACTCGCAGCCGATCATAACCTATGAACAACTACATTGACAACCATATACTCGTTTACGACTCACTCACAGTCGGTCAAAACATCACCTCACAACCCCCTTTTTAGACCAAGATCAACCTTATTCACCATCGACAACTACAACTCTAATACAAGGCATAAATAGAGCCTCACCACCGTTCACAACACGGTCTACCCAGAACTTATCCCCTTTAATTACAGTCGCACATCCGGCACATCTTGTTCATAGTCGTTCGACCATACACCACTCACACAGACTCATTCACAACAATTTAACAACGAATTGAACTGCACAAACAAAACCAAAGGAAATGTCTTGCTTACCGGAAAATAGATCCTCACCAAAGAACTCCACGGAAGCCGTGACCAATAAATCACACTACCCCTGTTTATCGGAAACCACTACATATTCCATCCACAACCTTTTAACAGAATGGAATTCACAAAGAATTTAACACTAGGTACTCCTCTAACCCTAATGACTTCTTTGTCACCGCTAACACCATAGCAATTTCTATCAAAAAGGAATTCACAAACTAAAGGAGTTAATCTTGCTTACCCAAGTTGAATCCGTCGCGACAACCTTCCCTTCTCCTCTCGCTCACCGGCTCGGATCGCCCAAACACCCAAAATTCCCCACAAAGATCACATATAGAAATTGGCGGATGAACATCACAGTTAGTTCAAGCTTACCGGATTGGAACCTCCCCTCGACGGTTCTCTTCCCAAATTGGTCGTCGAAAGCTCCACTTTTGGTCAGAACGCCCAACCGTAGTGATGCCGTGGACGAGTTGTTCGCGTGAGAAAACACGCTGAGATGGAAAGGATCGACTGAACCAAACAAGAATCGTGCCCTTACCTTGCTCCGGCGACAATTGCCCAAGCAGCTCACAGCGATGTCGATTTGGGAAAACATCCAGTTGGTCCGGCAGCGTGGCGGCAGTTTCGGTGTGGTCGAAGGTAGGCCTACCGGCTATCACCGCGATCGAAGGATCACGCGGCTAGCGGCGTGGCGGTGAGGGAGAAGCGGCGACGAGGCGTCGTCGAGATCGAGTCGCCGCGGCGACAGCGATAAGTCGACTCGACATGGTAGCGGCGGGGCGAGCTCGAGTGTGGGCGAGCGGCGCGGCGTGGAGGCGGAGATCACCCGGCGAGATCTGCGGTTGCGCATGAGAAGTCGGGAAGAAGAAGAATCGCGCCGATTGGGAAGAAAAAGGGGCACGGGGAGAAAACGAACGGAAAAAAAAAGAAACGGTTTATACGGGTCGGGTTCGAGCGTTTTGTTTAAAACTGACCAATAGATTGAGCTAGCTCAAGTCTAACCCAAATCCCCAATTTAAACCTTAATTTTCCTCCTAATCGATCATATGAACTCCATTCAATGCTAGAAAAATTTCTAAAAACTCCTAAAAAATTCCACAAGATAATTCATCAATTAACGAGGAATATAATTTTATTATTATTTTTTTTCTCGATATTTTACAAGAGCATTGTGGTGCCGCACTCTACCATTATAGACGGTGGTAGTTGGATTTGCGTGTCGTAGTCCTGCGTGTATAGCACTCGACCACTCATGGGTAGTGACTGTCAGAGTGGCCAACAGCAGGGACCCCCATCGTGTAGCTTACTCTTTACACTTATATGCTACTCGATCATACTGCCTACTCGGCCACTCGAGAGTAGTGGTTGGTGTTGAGTTGGGACAGTTGTCATGCTCGAGCCACCGAGGCCACACTGGGGTCGTGGTAGCTTTAGGGTGAGCCGACATGACCATGCATGCTGCATTGCCGACTTATGACATTTTTGTATATTGCCATATATATACATATATACATGTATATATATATATATATATATATATATATATATATATATATATATATATATATATATATATATATATATATATATATATATATATATATATATATATAAATGATTGTGATTAGTATACATATATAGATGCAGTCTATATATATATGCTTATTGTGATGTTGCATTTGATTGTATTATGCTTGCTGCATTTGATTGTACATCATATTCATGCATGCTTCTTGCATATGTTATACGGTTGTGTCGGATACTAATATATGTGTTGGACAGACCATTAGATACCTTGACCTGTAGCATGAGTAGATTATGAGTTAGTATTATTCTTCCTGTTATATATATATGTTGGATATATGTTCAGGTTGGATCAGAGTAGCGTAGCAGACTTCAGATATGTCTGCATTTTATATTGTTCATTTGGTTAGACGGTATATGCTTGTATTTATATACTATGCTGATATACCTGTTGTACCTCTAGATTATGTTGTTGAAATACATGTGATATTACATATATACATGTTTTCTATTACCTGCTGAGTTTTACTCACCCCCCCAACGGACCCTGGGTTTTTCTGTCGCCCAGGTAATAGGTAGCTGACTTCGTGATGAACTTGGAGCACCGCTGGCTGACATCATCTCATCTCAACTCCGAGAGTCCGGATTTTTGGTGTTCTCATTTATATTCCGTTATGGATTTGTTTTATGTGATGATTGTAGTTGTGACTATTGATGTTGTACCCCTTTTCTTCCTTTCTGGTTTTATTATGGTGTCCTGAGTCGGTGTTAGTTATATCGGTATGCATGCGTGTTGTCGTTTGTGAGATTGTAGTATGTTTCTGCTGTGTTTTGTGTAGTTGTTGTTTTCATATATATGTATTGTTGTTATTGTGGGCCTACGGGCCTTGTATTAATCCGAAATGTTGCCACGTACAGGGGAGGTGCTGTCCGTTTGATTTTCGGCTCGGCATGCTCTCGGGGCGTGACAACTTTAGTGGTATCAGAGCCCTAGGTTCTGCGATGCCATACATGTTATGCTACCCGATTAATCTGACCGTAATAACACAGCGATGCGTGTCTAAGTGCGATTCCGAGATAGAGATGGGCGGCACAGCTCCAAGCAGCACGAGGTAAGAATTCCTAATAACTTATGGTTTTGTAGATATTTATCTAAACTTGATCAGTAGGTGTATACAATAGAGTTATGACACCTGTGCAGACTTATAGTAGGGGTCGTCCACCGAGGCGACTAACCGGAGTTACCATAGTGTTTATACTCCAAGTTTTGTTGGCTATGCATTTAGATGCTTATAACAGGGAATAACCTATAGTTTGTTGGTTATTGTTCATAACTATGGTATGAGTTGACCCCGGAAATGACCTGTTGTGTTAGTGAGCCTTGAACCTGTGTCGAGGAGGTGATTTACCTCTGAGAGCCGACTGATACCGAGTCGGAAAACAGGGGCCAAGTCGTCACATTTATTATGGAAACCAGAGACTACAGTCTTAGAGATTTCCACTAACTGTGCTAGTCAGATCATTACCTGTGGGTAATGAACAGACTTGTAGACTATTGTGATGCAGATAGCGGAAGGCTAGGTTACGGTGTTTCATAGGGATTTTTATCCCTAAGTTGTTCGTACTGGGTTGTATAACTTTGAAGGTACTTTTGAGTACTTGACTTATGTTATACAGAGAAAGTAGAGTTGTTTGCATACCATCATCGGGATCAAGTCGGTATTTGGTGGTAAATGCAAAAAATAATCTTCGGGGAAATAATATATCACTTGATCATGGTCTAGTGATGTAGAAAGAGAGTATTTCCCTGTGTCACTTTTAGTGACACATTGTAGGGAATTCTTGAGCTTCAAGTAGAGTAATCGGTTAGTAATAGTGTACTGTGCAGAGTCGTGAGACTTGCAGAGGTTACTACCACCTAATAGCTCAAGAAGATGAATGGATGATTTAAGCGTTATTGGCTTATAGTTGGATTAGGATGGGATCTTCTACACGGATCTGTGGAAGGCGTTGGATTGAGACAGGAGTTTAGAAATGACTCGTCTGATGGGTTAAGAGTTGGAGCCGATAAGCGGATAATGCGAGTCAACTTAATGAAGTCTCTCTATTGTGGATAAAGGAGCAAGATCGGAGTCATAGGCTTTGAGCTATTTTTCGATTATAGAAGACCAACCGCGGATCATCAGGATGTTCTCGTGGATATCAGCAAAATCAGAACAAAGACTCCGAAGGGATTGTGGGCGTGCAGTGCGGATCACGAAGACACGCGAAGTCAGATTATCCGTTGGAACAGTTCGTTTGTTACTATTGTGAGCAACCAGTACCGTGGAGGAGGTGTACTTTGAAGACTCAGTTGAAGACTACCAATGGTGTTCCGGGAGGAAGATGCATTGTCTCGAAAGCAGATATCAGCACAGAAGATTGAGTTATCTCATCAGCAGCAACCTACTACCTCAGGCGTGGTTGGAGTTCCGTGATACTTCCCTTCAAGGGAAGTGACTTATCTGAATGTATCGGAGAAGACATCGTAGAAGACTCATAGACAACAGATTACCCCGGATGTGATTGATTATGCGGAGGAGAGTATACGACGATGGTCGTATCTATTTGATATTCTACAGTTGCAGCTCGTAGGATTAAGTGATGTGATCAGATGATCTAGCAAGATCCTCGGATCATTCATCGCAGAAATGCGATCGAATTATCGTGGACTGTTGGATCTGATCTTATTCTCTTCGGAGAAAGGCCGAGACCTGCGGGGAGCCTTTGGATCGGATCGACAGATAATGGATTGTTCAAGGTATTACTCTAGTTTTACCCTCTGGATTAATATATTGAGAGATACTTGTAGTTTACGAGTATCTTTGTCTGGAACATTCCTAGTTTGAATTAGAAGGGTTCCTATACATCGACTTGTGGGTCGGTGGTATCTCTACCGTCAAGAGAGATGTGGAGCAACAATTAAGAAGTCAAGGGAGACCCTTAGACTTTGATAGACATACTTTTACTGTAGACATATCCTTACGGATGGTCAAATTGTTGGAAGTATGGTATGATATGTCTCTCGGATGTGCGTAGAATCCAAGAGCCTTCGGATATAGTTTTGGATGAACTCCAAGACTTACCGTTGCATAGGCAAGTGGAGTAGGCGATCGAAATGATTGCGGAAAATAGTTCTGGTATCGAATATCACATACCGGGTGATAGTGTTGTTGGTATCAATGTTGCTAAACACTATAGAAATTGGAAAAAAAAATGTAAGTTGTGATTATAGGAGATGTTGGAGGGGATATTTATCTATCCCAGTATTCCTCCTTGAGAAGATCCGGAACTCTTTGTTGAAAGAGAGATGGACCTTTGAAAGTATGCATCGATTATCGATGATGGAATACAGTAGTTATTGTGATGAATATCCTTCGTTATGGATAAATGATCTATTTATATTAGCTAAGGATATCTGCGTATACTCTAGGGTTGATTTACGACTGGAGTGTTGATATTGTAGTGACATGATGTCATACAATTATCATTGTCGTTGAGATGATTATTATATCGTCAGCTTAGAGTAAAGGAGATGCAGGTGTGTAGAGATGACAATTTCATACTTGGTATGAATTGTATGAGTTTTGATTAAGTTGTTAGACTAATTAATGATTTAGTCGTCCATGAATTTGAGAATCGTGTATCCTGGACACGATTGGATCAATTTGTGGTTATTGGAGTTGCGTAACCTGGCCACTGTTGATTGTGGTAGTTGGGGTTACGCACTCGACCACCGTAGATGGTGGACTTCCTTGCATGATTTGGTTATTCCTACGAATGTGGATAGGATGCTTTTAAGCATTACTATACCATGGGCTTGTTTGACAAAGGTGATGATGGAAATCATTTAGTCGAAAGTTGGTGAAACTAGTTACAGGACTTAGAGGACGGTTAACTTTTACATGAGTATTAGTTAATCCTTTCGGAGTGGATAAAAATGAGGTTGTATACGGATGCATCGTTTCAGGGATCGGAGCGATTCTGATGCAGTTGAATGAAGCGTACCTTATGCTTACGACAGATAAGAAACTACGAGATAGTCTGTCATATAAATGACATGACTTTAGTAGTTATTATCTGGATTTGTAGTTGTATGGAGCAGAAGTGCTCATTGAATTTAACAAGCTACTGGGTAGCTACTATAGAGTTGCTGGCGCAAACAGTTGTAACAAGTGAGATTGATCGCTATAGTCTTCCATGCACTTACAGAGTGTGTGGTAGAGTGGATTTTGAGGGGCTGATGGACTTCTCTTTTGAGAAGAAAAATTCCTCATCTCTGATAAGGATAGTGTGTTCCGGACACGCATCTAGTTAAGGAAGAGTTGCTACAAGGAGCACATCATTAGAGATTTGCTATTCACCCTGGTGGTACTCGGATGTACCGAGATTTGAAATGTTTATACTGGTAGAATGGTATAAAGAGAGGTATAGCAGATTTTGCTGCTCGATGTTTAGTATGCCAGTGGGTGAAGGATGAACCTCAGAAACTTGCTGGATTGCTCTAGAAAATTCCGATTCCGGAATGGAAGTGGGAGCATATCACTATTGATCGCGTTGCGGGATCGCCTAGAACCCGTATAAGAAATGATGTGATTGGGTGATCATGGAGTGACTAACCAAATCAGCTCACTCTCTGCCTATGCATGGAATGGACTTGTTGGATCGTCTGACAGAGTTGTATTGCGGAAAGATTATCAGACTGTATGAGGTACTTTTAAGTACTATATCGGATAGAGATTCACGATTTACCTCGTGATTTTGGCAGAGTCTGCACCAGACTATGGGCACAGAGCTTCGTCTTAGTGCAACGTTTCATCCGCAGACAGATGAACAATCTGAGTGTATCATTTAGATGTTGGAGGATCTATTCAGATCTTGTGTCGTGGATTATGGAGGTGTAGCTTATCGGTTGGCTTTACCTCCGACACTTGCGGGTGTTCACAACATATTTCATGTTTCTATGCTGGCGAAATACGCGCCCCGATCTGACCATGTTCTGAAAGAGGTTCCGATTCTACCTCCGTCTAATGCGACTTACGAGGAGATTCCAGTGCATATTCCTGGTCGCAACGAGCGTCAGTTGCAGAATAAAACCATCCGACTTGTAAAGGTTGGATGACAGCATTATACCGATGAGGAGACTATGTGGGAGCTGGAAGATACTATCCGAGCTCGATAGTCTCATCTGATCACTTGAGAAAGGTATGTGGTCTTTTCGGAAACTTGCTTGAAGTAAATTTTTGTATTTTAGTACGAAATTTGGGGACCAAATTTTTATAAGTGGGGGAGAATGTAAAATACCCCAGAAAAAAAATATAAAACAAAATAAAATAAAATATTGGGTAATTGGGAGAATACCCTATGAAATTTTCCAGAAATTTTCTGGATTTAAATGGAAATTTTATGGACATCCCATGGGGATAAAGGGAACATGCTTTTGTAAAGTCTATTTAGAATATATGCTATTGAGAAGTTAATAGGTTTAATTAACCTATACTAAACGCTAATTCCCCCCGATCCCTTCCGTTTCCACTCGGTTCGTCGATTTCTTTTCTCCTTTATCCGGTCGCTCTTTAGTTTTCTTCCAATTTCATTCGAGCGTCGCCCGATCCTCTTCTACGCGTTCTTTTCTCTTCCCCGATCCGAGCCATCTCCCGTGCGCGACCTCCCGTCATCGGCTTCCTCTCTTTGTCGGATCTTGCTTTTTGCACTCACCGCCGCCGGCGAGACTCGCTCATCGCCTCTTTCGCGCGGGTGTCTCCGTCCACCACTGCAGACGATCTTGACGACCTCTTGGTGGGGAAACCGACCAGAGGGGAAGGAGGTCGATGCCCTTGCTTCTCCGTGATCCAGCAACTGCCGACGGTGCCGTTGGGTGGGAGAGCCAGCGGGAGTGGAGGGTTCGATAGCGGCTTCACTCTGTCAGATTTTGGGGGTTTCCCTTCTAGTCGAGCGTTGTCGGAGCGAGGTAAGAACCAAATTTGCCTTACCTTGGAGGAGATTTTGGTGCTCCGGTGGGTTTCATTTCTTTGAAATCCCTCTGTGAATTAGGCGAGGTCTTGGGTCGGTGGTGAGGAAGGAAGGGAATGGTGGGTAGAGGATTTAGGGCAGGTAAGTGGGATCTAATTTCCTCTTAGCATATGTCAATTTCTGTGTGTGAATCTTGTTGGGTATCAACGTAATTCATGGTGAACATTGGGTTTGTTGATGATATGTCGATTGTGTGGCTGTTGAGCTGTAGGGTGATTGGATGTAAGCTGTGATCATGGAGTTGTCGCTGTGATTGGAGTGGGAATTAGTGAAATCTGAATTTGGATGGGTTGTGCAAGGTAAGTTCGATCTTGTTGGTTGTGATATGATTTAGTTGTAGCTAATATGCTTTTGGTTGAATGGATTATTCTTGACCAGTACCAGGTTTAGGGGATTATGGAAGTGAATGGATCTGAGATCCTAGTTGAGGTCAAGAAGTTATGAAGCAATGTAAGGTGAGCCAGTTAAGCAATGGTATTACGGATTGGTTAGGTTGAAGTGTGGAGACTATGTTTAGATGATTGGATAGTTATTTGAGTGTTGTTTAGATCTAATTACTTTAATTGATCTTGTGGATGTTGGTGATCTGTTGTGGATTGAGTTTAGTGTGAACCGACCAAGGATGAATGTAGATTTGGGGTTACGAGAGGTGTGTGCTCGTAGTGCTAACTCACATTCGATAAAAAGGATGGGAGTAATGGGAGTATAGAAATGACATAGTAGTTGTGTAATTGTCGGATACTTGTACTTAATCATAGTTTGCTACTAGGTGCAGGTTTGGGATACGAAGCAGGTCCACGACTGTGAGGATTGTTTCGAGCTTCTTATCAGGTAGGTAATTTCCTACCTGGTCCGGTAGATGTAATTGCATTCAGATTTAG
Source organism: Wurfbainia villosa (assembly GCA_025175895.1). NCBI lineage: Eukaryota > Viridiplantae > Streptophyta > Magnoliopsida > Zingiberales > Zingiberaceae > Wurfbainia > Wurfbainia villosa. The sequence goes on along the minus strand of CM045988.1, from coordinate 101,540,562 downwards.
TCATAAATATGAGCATGTTAGGTGTTTATATTATCTTGACTCTGCTCTTATTATCTTATGCTTGAACTTATCGTTGGCTATTAACTCCATTACTGCTATCATGTTTATTTTACCATGATTAGGAGTTATACATATAGGTGATGTAAGTAACTTAGAATTTGTTTAAGTTAAGTGAAAATAGTAAAGTCCAGATGACAACCTGATTGTACATTGGGCAAAAAGGTCATCCGCATTTAGATGATGTCTTGAACCTAGGGTTAGTTCTAGTACCCTTAGGTTGCATATTACCACCGACCATATATTGTGTAAATGGTCAGGGGAATGATACTTAGTTTGTCGCTACGGACCGATGGTCCTAGCTTGTTATAATCAGATGAGTACGACTCTCTAAAGGATAGAGAGTGCGTCCATCAGTTGAGTACGACTCTCTACATGATAGAGAGTGCGTTGATTAGATTGGTATGACTCTCTATAGGATGGAGAGTATTATGATCAGTTGAGTACGACTCTCTACATGATAGAGAATGTGTCGATTAGATTGGTATGACTCTTTACAGGATAGAGAGTGTTATGATCAGTTGAGTACGACTCTCTGTAGGATAGAGAGTGCGTTGATCTGACTAGTATGACTTTATGTAGAATAGAGAGTCTATGGTGGATGTTTGTATGTGAGACATTGCATTCATGTCATTTGCATGCACGCTGGTGACCATGTCTCCCTTGTAATTGAGAGGGTCGCCAGTCATCCTGCCTCCACAGTTACTCATAGGAGGAGTAACCAGTGTGAGGGCAGAGCATTGTGGTGCCGCACTCTACTACTATAGACGGTGGTAGTTGGATTTGCGTGTCGTAGTCCTGCGTGTATGACACTCGACCACTCATGGGTAGTAGTCAGTCAGCAGGACCCCATCGTGTAGCTTGCTCTTTACGCTTATATGCTACTCGATCATACTGCCTACTCGGCCACTCGAGAGTAGTGGTTGGTGTTGAGTTGGGACAGTTGTCATGCTCGAGCCACCGAGGCCACACTGGGGTCGTGGTAGCTTTAGGGTGAGCCGACATGACCATGCATGCTGCATTGCCGACTTATGACATTTTTGTATATTGCCATATATATATATATATATATATATATATATATATATGGATGATTGTGATTAGTATACATATATAGATGTAGTCTATATATATATGCTTATTGTGATGTTGTATTTGATTGTATTATGCTTGCTGCATTTGATTGTACATCATATTCATGCATGCTTCTTGCATATGTTATACGGTTGTGTCGGATACTGGTATATGTGTTGGACAGACCATTAGATACCTTGACCTGTAGCATGAGTAGATTATGAGTTAGTATTATTCTTCCTGTTATATATATATGTTGGATATATATTCAGGTTGGATCAGAGTAGCGTAGCAGACTTCAGGTATGTCTGCATTTTATGTTGTTCATTTGGTTAGATGGTATATGCTTGTATTTATATACTATGCTGATATACCTATTGTACATCTAGATTATGTTGTTGAAATACATGTGATATTACATATATACATATTTTCTATTACCTGCTGAGTTTTACTCACCCCCCTCCAACGGACCCTGGGTTTTTCTGTCGCCCAGGTAACATGTAGCTGACTTCGTGATGGACTTGGAGCACCGCTGGCTGACATCATCTCATCTCAACTCCGAGAGTCCGAATTTTTGGTGTTCTCATTTGTATTCCGTTATGGATTTGTTTTATGTGATGATTGTAGTTGTGACTATTGATGTTGTACCCCTTTTCTTCCTTTCTGGTTTTATTATGGTGTCCTGAGTCTGTGTTAGTCATATCGGTATGTATGTGTGTTGTCGTTTGTGAGATTGTAGTATGTTTCCGCTGTGTTTTGTATAGTTGTTGTTTTCATATATATGTATTGTTGTTATTGTGGGCCTACGGGCCTTGTATTAACCCGAAATGTTGCCACGTACAGGGGAGGTGCTGTCCGTTTGATTTTCGGCTCGACATGCTCTCGGGGCGTGACAAAGACATTGAAGACATGCGCTCTACAAATAAAAGAATGGAGGAAGAAATTATTGAAAGCAACAAAAAATTAGAACTCATTATCATGGGTAATTGTAACACCCCCTAGTCTTTCCGCTCTCTACTAGGGGAGATGTCACTACTTTACTGTCTTATTTCTTATTTTCTTCCTGATCTTACTTTGACACTATACTTTAATCATCACTTAAACAATAACGAATTCAAGATCTTCACATACACGTGCGAGTGTTAAAACTAACCCAATATGACTCTAGCATTCTTTGGTCTCAACCATAAGCAATCCAATTGAACTCCAACAATATCAGAAAGAAAATAATTAAAAACTTAAAATCTGGTTTAGACATCTGCACTTAGGATCTTTTACTTCCACTGTTCCGTCGCCACACACACCCAGCACTTCATCTGCCATGCCACCTTACTGAAGCTTTTCTTTACCTTTATCTGCAGTATAAGGAAATGCAAACTAAAGAAATAACGCTTAGTAAGTACTTTCTATGCTCACAAAAACATGCACTGTATGAAATCATGCAACTAGTTCTCTTGCCCTTGATACATTGATACACATGTAAACATAACTGGAAATAATAAATCTGATTACATGTCTCTTGTATAAATCATGCTCTTAAGTATTTTAAAACTTGTAAACAATGTATCTGAACTGGAATGATTAACTTTGAAAACTTTTACTTATACTTATACTGATACTTCAAAATAATAATCATCCTGGATATGGGCCCGACATAGTACCAATGCGCACTTTCCTAATAGGCCGGGGTGGCCAACCACCGAACCTACTAGGGTAGCCTGAGGCCCGAGGGCCATTTCTTTATAAAGGAAATATTTTTACATCTTACTCTACATCATGCATATAATTGTAAGCTATAACTCATCTACAACATGCATGATCATAAATCACATTCTTATCATGGATCTAAACATAATGCTGAATTACCCATAACATAACGGTAAAATCACGTAACTGAAAATACCATACATAACTGGAAATAACATGCACATAAAAATATATCAATTGTTAGTGAAAGCCCTAGAGCCAATCATATGATGATTGTTGTATGGACTTTATTGTATCATATTCCTATTTATAAAGACATGGTTATTATATTTACTTGTATTGGTGCCAAATAACTAAATATAATAATGTCCTTGAGTAGTAGGTTCTTATCTATATCAATCGATTGGATGAATCGATAATGAGATGATATAGAGAACACTACTCTTAATCATTCCTAGTCGAGTATTAACATTCAGGGACAATGTTAATGCGTAGAGACTAGCATGTAGGTCAACAAGATGACTTGATCTCACAAGTCATGGATATGAGATATCAAGTTGACACATGGGTATGCATTGGAGAATGTATACTGAATGACCCGCCATGAGAAAGTATCATGGATCGTTATATGAGTGTCATATACTTTCTCATGTGGCTATTAGTATGACTATTAGTCCTTAGACCTGAAGTCACCATGGTTCCCTACATAATGAATTGCATACTTTGGCTTCGTCAAACGTCACCCGTAAATGGGTGGACTATAAAGGCGATTACTGGGTATGTAACGAATTATGCGGAGGGATGTGAGTGATGTAGATGGGATCTATCCCTCCTATATGACGGGGGTGACATCGATATTCTTGATAGAGTGAGACCACGAAGTGCATGGCCATGCCCAAATGAGTCAATATGAGATATTGAGCTCATTTGATTAGAGTGAGTCTACTTGGAGTTCAAGATTTAGATTGTGCAGGGATGACACCGTCTATGCCTCGATTGGTCAATCTAGATGTCAAGGATAGAGGGACATTGTCACATATTGTGAGAGTCACAATTAGTAGTCACAAAGGTGATGTTGGAGCTCAACATTCTTGTAACTTGGGTAGCAATGATGTGTTGCTAGATACCGCTCATTGCTTATGTTCCTAAATCGGTTTAGGGACATTGCCAACGTTACAAGAACCTATAGGGTCACACACACGAGAGCAATTAGATGGAGATTAGGTTCATATGATGAACCATGAGGATTAGGTTCATGGGATGAACCAAATTGGATTAAGAGTAATCCAAATTAGACTAATTGAGTTAGACTCAAGTTGATTCAAGTGTTGAATGAGTCTAATTGAGATTTGATTCATCAAATCAATTTAAATTAATGAATAGAGATTCATTATATTAAATTGACTTGAGTCAAGTGGTTAGATTTGATCAACCATGGGAGATTAGAGGTCAAGTTTGACTTGACTTGAGAGGGAAGTTGAAAGGTCAAGTTTGACTTGACCAAATGCCATGTCATGATGATGACTAGGCATGGCCGGCCAATGATGATGCTCCACATCATCATTGACTTGGTCAATTAGTGCCACATCATGAGGGAGACCAAGGGTCATGGGAGTTACATGCATGCATGTAACTCCCCCTCCATGAAGTGGCCGGCCACCATTTGGGGGTTATGTGAGTGAAAATTCATTTGGTGAGTAATCACTCATTACTTCATCTTCTTCCTTGGGAATTTTCCTCTCAAGCTCTCCCTCTCCTTCCTCTCTTTGGCGAACCAACCAAGGAGTGCTAGCACACTCAAGGTTGAGTTTTCTTCCACCTATTGCTTGTGTGGATACCATAGAGAGTGTGCACTTGACACTCTCGAGTTCTAAGCGGACTTTGGGCGGCGGGATTTGCGAAGGGCATCGCATCAAGGGTAACATCCTTATCTCTTAGTTCTAAGGTAGATCTAGAGGATTTTGTAAGCACATACATGTAATTAGTTTTAATACTTCTTCGCGGATCCGTGGCGGGACTTAGGGGTTTCCTTGAAAGCGGTTTTGCGGCCGGAAAAGCCAACGGTATCGAGCCACGTCTGAAGCATGTATGTGTTTCGTTTTGTATTTTTATATTAGATATAAAAATTACAGATTTTTATGTTTCTGTAAATTTCCTAATTTTATAGAATTTTTGGGTATTTTTCTCGTAGAGTCGAAGCAACGAGTGTTGGGACACTCGTAGGCTTCAACCGTCGAGAAAAACTCTCCGAATCGGCGAGTTCTCGCTTTAGGTTTTTGGGACAGCGACTTAAGTCGCTGTAGGATCGTTGTAGGGACACTCGCGAAGTTTATTTTGCGAGTAGGGGCGCTGCCCCTATCCCCGAAAGGGCCATGTCCCGCGATCGCGTGAAACCGCTTAAGCTCATAAATTCGAAATAAATTAGGAAAAATTATAGAAATTTTCTGTAAAAATACATAATTTTGAATTATGTATGATTCTGTGATTGTCATGGCCCAATAACCCAATAGGATTGGATTATGTGTGTTGTAAGTCATAATACGGCTGTGCGTTTTGTGGTTGTGCGTGCTGTAAAATGTTTGCGACCTGCGCGTCACACCTCTTCTTTTAATATTCTAGTTGTAAATAGTTTAAGACTCGAATGTAACTCGAGTTTCGTATTTGTAATGTACAAAAATGGAGCGGTGGAAAGTCCACTTGAAGACGAGCTTACGAGAAGGGTGACGACGACACATGGCGGTCAAAGGAAGCGCTTGGAGAAGCCGCTAGCCTTAGGTTGACCGTCCGATCTTCTCATTGGCTTGAGAAGATCGTAGTAGGGCCATGACTATATCACATTTAATTATATATATATATATGTTGATATATATATATTTAATTGATTTATGCTTGTATGTATGTGATGCATGCTAGTGAAAAAAAAATGCTTGTATGTATATGATGCATGCTAGGTTAATTTTCTTGTATGTATATGATGCATGCTAGAATAATGAATGTATGTATATGATGCATGCTAATATAGGATAATAAAGGCCTAAATGCGTATAAGATACACATTACGATTAGATTAGATCATAATCGAATCAACTCGAAAATGCCTACCGAGCCTTGATACCCATCACTACCTCGATCATTTGTTGTTGTTGAATGCGCGAAAGCGAGAGCAACGCATATTATCTTGGTAGGGTGCGGAGGGACAATCTTGGTCCCGCCTATCACGACTCGGGTTAGAGTAAGCTCAATTAGATTGAGCAAAACTAGTTAACTCAATTGGATCGAGTAGAACTATAGGCATATTCCAATCGTTGGAAAGATAGGTTAAGATCGCATTTACACTAAATCTTGGGCGATTTAGACAAAGCTAACTCAAGGTCTTTTGTAAATGTGGGTCTTAATCCTATAAACAAGAGTTGCATAGAGATGTAATCGGTAATGTGTTACCCACCGATCGTACTAAGTCTTGGGCGATTTAGCCAAAGCTAACTCAAGGCTTAGTATGATGTGGATCTTGTCCACAATTATAAAATTATAGCTAGTTTGTATGAATCAAGTAAATGTGGTTTGACCACATCCATAACTCGATTCTATAAAATTCCTATAATTGATGGGAGCATCATTTGATTAAAGGCCTAATTAAATGATAAAGGAATATGATATTAATTCTCTGCATTGTATGTTGTAGATTACTATGTCAACAACACGAACACTCTCTCTCTCTGCGATCTGTCCTTGAGAAGGACAAGCTCGATGGAGCAAATTTCTGGTGATGCAGGAACACGAGAATTGTTCTCACCCAAGAAAGGAAGTTATGCGACTGGAGCATCCCATTCGAGGCACCTCCACGCCCGCGCCTCGCGGTGACAAAGATGCTTACAAGAAGCATCAAGATGATGCATTAGATGTGTCATGTCTAATGCTCGCGACCATGAACTCGAGCTTGAAGCAACATGAGTTCATGAATGCTTATGATATGGTTGGACATCTTCGTCAACTATATCAAGGACAAGCTAGGCATGAGAGATATGAAGTCTCTAAAGCACTATTTGGGTCTAAAATGCAAGAAGGGACTCAGTAGGTTCATATGTACTCAAGATGATTGGGTACATAGAAAACCTACAAAAATTTGGGATTCCCACTTGGCCAAGAGTCCACGACCTAATCTTGCAATCTTTGCCAAGAGCCTTGATCAATTTGTCATGAATTATAACATGAATGAAATTGATAAGCCCACTGAAATGCTCGGCATGTTGAAGCTACTGAGCTTAACCCATTTTGATGGTGCGAAAAGAAGAAAGGGCAAGCCTAAAGGTAAGGGAAAGTCCCAAGCCAAGGGCAAAGGCAAAGAACTTAAACCCAAAGGAGGGGTAGCCAAGGAAGGGCTTGCTTCCCGAGAAGCGGGGACATTGGAGCGTAGCGCAAGGCATACGGAAGATCTTAAGAAGAAGAGAAGTGAGACTTCTACTTGTATAAATGTTATAGAAGTCAATCTATCTATTTCTTCATCATGGGTATTAGATCTGGATGTGCATCTCACATTTGTACCAATGTGCGGTGAGAAATAGCGGGGCATTGACAAAGGGCGAGGTGGACCTACGAGTAGGCAATGGAGCAAGGGTTCTTCTGATTCTTTGTAGGAACTTATGATCTATCTCGCCCCTACAGGCTTGTACTAGAATTAGATGAATGTTGTTATGTGCGCTTTAACTAAGAACATCATTTGAGTTTCTTGTTTGGACAAGAAAGGTTTTCATTTATAATAAAGAACAAATGTTGTTCAGTTTATTTAAATGATATGTTCTATTGTAGTGCACCTCTAATGAACGGACTCTACTTTCTAGACTTAGAGAGCCCTATCTATAACATAAGTACCAAGAGGTTCAAGTAAAATGAGTTGAACCAAACCTATCTCTGTCATAGTCGCTTAGGTAACATAAATGAGAGTAAACATCTCGGACTCCATAAGGATGGGCTGATAGACTCATTTGATTTTGAATCATATGAGACATGCGAGTCTTGCCTTTTAGGCAAGATGACCAAGACTCCCTTTAGTGGACATAGCGAAAGAGCAACAGATTTGTTAGGACTTATACATAGTGATGTATGTGGTCCTTTCAATGTTGCTGCTAGAGGTGATTCTGGTACTTCATTACATTTTATGATATGACTTTATGTGTATCTTATGACACATAAATCTGAATCCTTTGAAAAGTTCAAAGAATTCAAGAATGAAGTACAAAACCCGGCTTGGCAAGAGTATTAAGATACTTGATCGGATCGAGGTGGTGAATACCTTAGCCATGAGTTTCGTGACTATCTAGGCCGAGTGTGGGATTCTATCCCAACTCACTCCTCTGGAACACCACATGGAATGGTGTATCCAAAGGAGGAATCGTACCCTATTGGATATGGTACGATCTATGATGAGTCACAGATCTTCCTATATCCTTTTGGGGATATACTCTCTGACACGGCCTTTACCCTTAACCGTGTACCATCCAAGGTCAGGTAAAGACACCATATACGATATGGGCGGGGAAAAATCCCAAGATGTCTTTTATGAGGATTTGGGGTTGTGAGGCTTACGTTGACGTCAAGTCTCGACAAGCGGGACCCAAATCCGATAGGTGCTATTTTGTTGGATATCCCAAGGATACAAAGGATATTACTTCTACATTCCCAGTCGGCCAAAGTGTTTGTGGCAAGACTGGGTTTTTCTAGAAAGGGATTTTGTTTCTAGAAAAACTAGTGGAGTACCATTTCGATCTTGAAGAAATTCAAGATAAGGACCATAACTGAGGCCTTGATGGAGGTTGAGCAGGAACCACAAAGTGTTGTGGGTGATGAGGTTGTTGCACAAGAGTTGTGGAACAACCACTGTTCAAGTAGACCTACCTCTTGCAGTGTCGATGCGATAAGTGCGTCGTCGGCTGAGAGATACTCATTTCTCTTGTCGACCATGATGACGTTATGCTCATTGAGAATGAGCCTACCTCCTATCGAGGAAGGTGATGAGCCCGGTTACGAGAAATGGCTAGGCGCCATGAGATCGAGATGGAATCCATGTACACTAACCAAGTATGGACTTTGGTTGATCCACGAAGAATCGCCCATTGGGTGTAAGTGGGTCTTTAGGAGAAAGGAGCATGGATGGACTTACGCATACCTATAAGGGCGATTGGTGGCTAAAGGTTTCAAGCAAATTCATGGTATTGACTATGATGAAACCTTTTCTCGATGGCGATGTTTAAGTCCATTCGGATCTTGCTTGCTATTGCGGCATACCACGATTATGAGATCTGGCGGATGGATGTCAAAAGCGTTTACGAATGGAAACTTACTGAGGATGTGTACATGACAGCACGAGGTTTTGTAGATCCACGACATCTTTGGGAAGGTATGCAATTGCAAAGGTCCATTTATGGGCTAAAGCAAGCTTCTTGGAATCTTGATTCGATGATGCGATCAAGCAGTTTGGTTTCATCAAGAATGAAGATGAACCACTGTGTCTACAAGAGGGTTAATGGGAATCACATTGTCTTCCTTATCTTGTATATGGATGACATACTACTCATTGGGAATGACATCCCTTGCTCTGATCTGTGAAGACTTGGTGAGGCGTGCTTCTCAATGAAGGACTTAGGTGAAGCGGCTTTGTATTCTAGGCATCAAGATCTATAGAGATAGATCTAAGAGATTGCTTGGCCTAAGTCGGAGTACATACATTGACACGGTATTACTTGGTTTGCCATGCGAGAATTCCAAGAAAGGACTTGTCGATGTCATGGTGTGAGTCTTTTGAAGACTCAAAGTCCCTCTTCTAGAGAGGAGAGAGCGCATGGATAAGATCCCTTACGCATCTGCTATAGGATCTATCATATGCGCCATCTTTGTGTACTCGACGATGTCTCGTATGCTTTGAGCATGGCGTGTAGATACGGTCGGATCGGTGGCGTCATTTGGATAGCGATCAGAATATTCTTAAGTACTTAAGAAGGACTAAGAATATTTCTTGATATTTGGAAGCGATGAGGAGCTAGTGTAAAGGGTTCTGTGATGCGGCTTCAAGCGGCGGGATGATTACGGATCGCGATCGGGGTTAGTGTTTTGCTTGAATGGTGTATGTGGTGGAAGAGTTGACGGACCACGATTCTTGATTCTACAGAGTAAGTATATCTGCATCGAGGCGTGAGGAAGCGATTTGGATCCATGAGTTCATTCTTGAGCTTGGGGTGGTTCCTAGCATTTGCAGATCTATAGAGCTCTATTGTGACAACAATGGAGGCGATTACCTGAAACTAAGGAACCTCGCTCACCAGCGGACCAAACACATACTCTGGCGCTTCCATCTCATTCGAGAGATCATCGATAGAGGAGATGTGAAGATTTGCAGTACCCACGAGGCTAACATCGCGAGATCCCTTGACCAAGGCTTTGCTTACAGAAAAAGCATGATGGTCACACTAGGTCATTGGGTATTAGATACTACGGTGATTGGCACTAGTGCTAGTGGGAGATTGTTAGTAAGCCCTAGAGCCAATCATATGATGATTGTTGTATGGACTTTATTGTATCATATTCCTATTTATAAAGGCATGGTTATTATATTTACTTGTATTGGTGCCAAATAACTAAATATAATAATGTCCTTGAGTAGTAGGTTCTTATCTATATCAATCGATTGGTTGAATCGATAGATGATATAGAGAACACTACTCTTAATCATTCCTAGTCAGTATTAACATTCGGGGACAATGTTAATGCGTAGAGACTAACATGTAGGTCAACAAGATGACTTGATCTCACAAGTCATGGATATGAGATATCAAGTTGACACATGGGTATGCATTGGAGAATGTATCTTGAATGACATCATGAGAAAGTATCATGGATCGTTATATGAGTGTCATATACTTTCTCATGTGGCTATTAGTATGACTATTAGTCCTTAGACACTGAAGTCACCATGGTTCCCTACATGAATTGCATACTTTGGCCGTCAAGCGTCATAAATGGGTGGACTATAAAAGCGATTCTTGGGTATGTAAGCAGATTATGCGGAGGATGTGAGTGATGTAGATGGGATCTATCCCTCCTATATGTGAGGTGACATCGATATTCTTGATAGAGTGAGACCACGAGTGCATGGCCATGCCCAAATGAGTCGATATGAGATATTGAGCTCATTTGATTAGAGTGAGTCTACTTGGAGTTCAAGATTTAGATTATGCAGGGATGACCACGGTCTATGCCTCGATTGGTCAATCTAGATGTCAAGGATAGAGGGACATTGTCACATATTGTGAGAGTCACAATTAGTAGTCACAAAGGTGATGTTGGAGCTCAACATTCTTGTAACTTGGGTAGCAATGATGTGTTGCTAGATACCGCTCATTGCTTATGTTCCTAAATCGGGTTAGGGACATTGCCAACGTTACAAGAACCTATAGGGTCACACACATGAGAGCAATTAGATGGAGATTAGGTTCATATGATGAACCATGAGGATTAGGTTCATGGGATGAACCAAATTGGATTAAGAGTAATCCAAATTAGACTAATTGAGTTAGACTCAAGTTGATTCAAGTGTTGAATGAGTCTAATTGAGATTTGATTCATCAAATCAATTTAAATTAATGACTAGAGATTCATTATATTAAATTGACTTGAGTCAAGTGGTTAGATTTGATCAACCATGGGAGATTAGAGGTCAAGTTTGACTTGACTTGAGAGGGAAGTTGAAAGGTCAAGTTTGACTTGACCAAATGCCATGTCATGATGATGACTAGGCATGGCCGGCCAATGATGATGCTCCACATCATCATTGACTTGGTCAATTAGTGCCACATCATGAGGGAGACCAAGGGTCATGGGAGTTACATGCATGCATGTAACTCCCCCTCCATGAAGTGGCCGGCCACCATTTGGGGGTTATGTGAGTGAAAATTCATTTGGTGAGTAATCACTCATTACTTCATCTTCTTCCTTGGGAATTTTCCTCTCAAGCTCTCCCTCTCCTTCCTCTCTTTGGCCGAACCAACCAAGGAGTGCTAGCACACTCAAGGTTGAGTTTTCTTCCACCTATTGCTTGTGTGGATACCATAGAGGAGTGTGCACTTGACACTCTCGAGTTCCGGCGGACTTTGGACGAGCGGGATTTGCGAAGGGCATCGCATCAAGGGTAACATCCTTATCTCTTAGTTCTAAGGTAGATCTAGAGGATTTTGTAAGCACATACATGTAATTAGTTTTAATACTTCTTCGCACGGATCCGTGGCCGGGACTTCCGGGGTTTCCGCAACGCAAAAAGCGGTTTTTGCGGCCCGGAAAAGCCCAACATCAATGATATATGATAACTATTTATACTGCAGGTGAGCAATACTTACTTCCTACGCTTTTTACCAATTTATACCGTTAGATTTCATAAAGAGAAGATCTCATACGTGTTTTTTTGCTTTAGCGTGATCCTCTACCAAGTTCTTGAAGAGATCCCTCTTGAATTATTCCATGGTGGAGAAATTATAGAGGCTCCTTCTTTTTTTTTTTCTTTTGTTTTCCTCGGTGAAGAGAAGATCGGCATTTGGAAAAAAATGAGAGAGAGAAATAGAGAGAGAGAGAGGGATGACTGGAAAAAAAACTAGAGAGGGAGAGAAGAGGGAGAGAGAGAGAGGGGGTGGGAGTGGTCTGCGGTGGGAGAGAAGAGGGAGAGAGGGGTTTAGGGTTTAGGGAAAAAGAAATATAATTAGTTTTTTTTTAATTTAATTATCCCTTTAAATAATTAATCAAATTAATCAACTTCTTCTTTTTTTTCGCCTATAGATATATTTTGTTATATCCTATTCATTGGTAATCTTATGACTTAGTGATAGAAAGCCTATGTAACACCCCAAATTTTAATTCCTATATTTTTATTAGAGGAAAATAGAAATAAGAATAAGAATAGAAATAATAAAAATAGGAATAGAATAATAATAATAATAATAAAATAGGAATAATTAAGAATAGGAATAAAAAAAAAATGGTTCGTTAGCCGAGGCTCGAACCATGAACCGTTGATTTGGGGGAATAGACTTCCCACCATTAAGTCATAAGATTACCAATGGATAGGATATAACAAAATATATCTATAGGCGAAAAAAAGAAAAGATTGGTTAATTTGATTAATTATTTAAAGGGGTAATTAGGTTAAGAAAAATTCTAATATATATATATATTTTTCCCTTATCTCTCTATAAAATCTCACGCGTCCTCTAATTTTCTTTATTTCCAAGCTGCTTCTCTCTCTCCCTCACGCCGCCTCTCTCTCTCTCTCTCTCCCTCTCCAACCGCCGAACTCTCACCTCTTTCTCTCTCTCGATCTCTCTCTCGTACTCCAACCATCGGAGCAAGGAAGAAGGTTGTCTTTCCTTTGGATAATTCAAGAGGGGATTTTCAAGAGGGATCTTCGCAAGAACTTGATAGAGTATCACGCTAAAGCAAAGGAACATGTAGGAGGTCTTTTCTTTACGAAATCTAACAATATAAATTGGTGAAAAGCGTAGGAGGTAAGTATTGCTCACCTGCAGTATAAGTAGTTATCGTATATCATTGATATGTTTTATGTGCATGTTATTTTCAATTATGCATGGTGTTTTCAGTTACATGATTTTACCGTTATGTTATAGGTAATTCAACATCATGTTTAGATCCATGATAAAAATATGATTTATGATCATGTATGTTGTAGATGAGTTGTAGCTTACAATTATATGCATGATATAGAGTAATATGTAAAAATATTTTCTTTATAAAGAAAATTTAAAGATGCTCCCCGTTTGAATTGGGGATTACGAGCACAACGTGTTGGTGCAGGGGCACCTAAGTCGAACCTGTATTTTGATTATGACAAAAGACGCAAAGTCAAGGATATATCATTATCTCACGAGCTGAATCGAGTGTGCAGAAAAGTGCTAAAGCTGGAGCTGAAGGCTAGCGACACCCGGAGGAAGCCGCGGTAGTCGGGCGACACTCGAGTGACTTCGGAGGGAGCCGAAGGAATCGAGTGGAAGGCCGAAAGCGAAAGCGACACAGTAAGTATCGAGGTAAGCTCGTGTGTCCGAGCGTAAGTGAGGTCGTATCCTCTTTACGGGGATGATCTTAAGCGTAGATCCGACCAAAGACATCCTATAGATGGTCTAGGTCGAGATCGGACGGTCGACGACCGTCGGAATTATGTTTTTGTTGAGCTAACTTTGACTTGCAGCATTAGTCATTGCCGAGCTTGGAGGACTCATTGCCGTCAATCGATCATTGCCGGTCGGCACTCGTGATGCTACCATCGATCGATCGATGATGGCCATCGGTCGGTGATGGTCAGGATCGACCTCGAGAAGTCAAGCTTTATCACCATTTTTCAAGGAGGTTTTGTGCCCAATTCCTATTGGTTGAAGACCCATTCGATGAGGGCTTAAAGGCTATAAAAGGAGGGCTTGTCCTAGGGTTTTCATCAATTAAAAAGCTTCCAAGTGCTTAGATCGCTCACGAGTCTCCGACATCCCTCTGACGACGTGCTACGAGACGACGACTCAAGCTCCAAGATTCAAGTCTTCAAAAGTCATCGGTATAATCTTTAATTTATATAAGTTGAGCTTTAAATCATATCAAGGAGAGAGTGTCCTCTACCTTCTCTTTCTTGAGTTTTTGTATTCGTTTAACTCCTATCTCAACGAAGGAGTTCGTTAGTGTTTTGCCCTCCGTGCGTGGTCAAGGACCACTAGGACCTAGGAGTAGTAGCCTTGCCACGAACCAAGTAAAAAATCCATTGTCTCTTCTATTTTAGATTTATCTTTTTGTGTCTACTCGTGATTTGCGAGCGAATTCAAAGAAAGTTTCTATCGCTATTCACCCCCTCTAGTGATCCGCCGATCCAACAATTGGTATCAGGCGGGCGCTAGATTCAGTGCAACCACCGGTCGAGCATTTTTCTTTTTCGTATTCGCTCGTTTAAGATTTCTCCCACACTACTAATCCAAGACCAAGTCTTGGTACATAGTTTTTGGTTGTGTTTTTGCAAGTATTAATCGCCTTCGGAGTACCTCACGATCAAACGAGCATAACTTTTGCTACAAGTGGACTCACGAAACGATCTACCCACCAAATCGAAGATCTCTGAGAGATCTACACTTCTTATAGGGATTTACCCCGTAACAAGCTTTTTTTATCCCCAAAAAATGACGTTTAGTACCCTTTCGGGGACATCAAAGGTTGTGAGTACTTACTTTTTGTTTAGTTTCTTATCTCTTTGTTTAACTTTCTATTTCTCGTGTTTTCCTTTTATTTTCCACACCACTAATCCAAGACTCGAGTCTTGGAAAGTTTTTTTTTGTTTTTTTTGTGTGTGCAAGTTTTTCTTTATGGCCCACATTGAGGGGTACAGCACCACCCGACCTCCGTTCTTTAGCGGAGATGATTTCCGTTACTGGAAAGGTCGGATGGAGTGTTTTCTAAAAACACAAGTCGAGTCTTAGATAATCATCCAAACCGGCTTTGCTCTACCCACCAATGATCAAGATGAGCCCTTGGATTTCAACAAGTGGACCAATGCAACCAAGAGGCAAATCGAAGCCGATGCAAGAGCAACCCAAATATTGCAATGCGGTTTGTCTAAGGAAGAGCTCAATCGCATCGGACCCTTCATCTGCACAAAAGATTTGTGGACAAAACTCATAGAACTACACGAAGGGACTAATGACGCGAAGGTAAGTAAGCGTGACTTACTACTTAATAAATTGTATAACCTAAAAATGCAGGAATGTGAGACGGCAACGCAACTACACGCCCGCGTCCAGGTCATTGTCAACGGATTGCACACCATCGGACATAAGGTCGAAAACCGCGACCTCCTAAGGTACGTTCTTAATTCATTTCCTAGGACTACCTTGTGGGCATCCATGGTTGATGCCTATAAGGTCTCTAAGGACCTTTCGAAGCTTAGGTTAGACGAATTATTTTCCGAGTTTGAACTTCACGAGCAAACTAACATGGTCCGGGCCGAGAGAGGTATTGCTCTACTTGGAGGACAAAGAAGCAAGCCACCTACTAGGCAAGTAGATGAACTCGAACCCGAAGACGAATCGGAGTCCGAATCGGAAAAGGTGGAAGCAATAGTGAACGTAGTGCGGAAGATCGTTCGGAGGAAAAGGAGGCTACTAAAGAATCAAAAGAGGGCACAATTCAAATCAAATAAAAAGAAGACTTTTCATGCAACATGGGATAATGAAGAAGGCGGCGGCATAGCATGCATGGCAAGACCCGAAGAGTCCGAGTCAGAGTCCGAATCCGAATCCAATTACAACACCGACTCCGAACTCGAGGACTATTTCGAGAAGCAACTCAAAGCCGGATCGAAAGATAAAATTAAGGTTAGCCGCTCACTAATTCATACGCTTTACAATATGATTAAATTGCTAACTAGAAAATTAGCTAAATCCGAGTCTAGGGTCGAGTCCTTGGTTGAGGAGGTTGAAACCCTCAAACAAGAGACACCCCTAAACTCTTCGACTAGTCGAGTTCAAGAGGAGGACTCAACTCGAGTTAAAAAACTCGAAGAAGAGAACTCTCTCTTGAAAGGGCAAGTCCAAGAGCTCGAAGCTCGATTGAACAAGTTCTCAGGGTCCAAGAATCTTAACCGACTTCTTAGAACTCAGAGAGTCGTGTACAACAGAGCCGGACTCGGATATAGCTCAAAGACTACGAATATATCTTACATGTCTATCGTAAACCGTAGTCATCATCGAGTCCAAGCGTGGGTCCCAAAAACTTTATTAAACTCACATATAAGGACCAATAGATTTTGGATTCCCAAGGATCAAGTTCATTACTTAACCAGACCATATCGGTTCAATGATCCAGGGGGAGCTAATACCAAAATAGTATATCCGATAACCTAAACCTCTTATTTCTTTTAGAATGGTTAGATAGGACTATAACTCGTCAATGCTTGATAACATAGTACGGGGCGGCGAGATGATAAATGCGCTAAAAGCGAGTCTTGTGTATTCGGGCTAGATAAAGGCGTATCTAGTTCGGTTCACTCGGCAAAGTGGAACTAGTGAAGCTACCTCGTAGTATCCTAGACTAGTTAGACTAGGAAGTGGTCTTAGGTGAGTCAGTTACTACTAAATTGGCTTTGTCTAAGGAAGTGGTCATTTTTCCGATCAAAGAAGGCCCCTGTGCCTCGCCACGACCTGGAAGCCAAGATCTTGAAAAGGTGACTTGATGAGCTTAGGATCAAATCTGAATCTAACGCAAGGTTGACAAGTTTCAAATCATTAAAACTTAATCAAGATAAAATTGGAATCATCTCACACAACATATAGGTGACCAATTCTAAGACACTTAGAATGGGTGAGATGAATAAGGAATAATTTCAATTTACATAATCTTTTCAAAAATGCTATCTATTTTTCAAAATATTGAGCGTAAACATTTATTTTCGGACAAAACTCTAAATATACAACCTTCTAGGTCAATGTTTAGCGCCCTAACTCTTAGTACCTTATATATTTGATTAAGGGGGAGAGCAAACTAACTCTAAGGGTTTTATATATTTTCAAAAGTTATTAGCGTATAAGTATTGTGGAACTCAAAGCTAATTTTATAAGTATTTTGAAAATCAAACTTAGTTTCAAAACTTTCATTGTTGATCAGAGAGGCTATACCTCGAACCAAATTAAATCAAGACACATGCTTGGACTCATGTTAGATAATCTTTATGCATGCTACCTTTTCTATTAAAAAACCCCTACTTTTTATATAAAACCCCACACTTTTTTTTATTCATGGCAAAAGGGGGAGAAGAGCATAAGTTAAGGGGGAGAACAAAATTTAAATTTTTGAAAATTAAAACTTTTGTTTTTAAACTCACCGAAGGTTAAGAGGGAGTTCACTAAAAATGAGCGTAACGTTTATCTTACTCATTTTTTGCTTTATATTTTCCCTTAACTGCGTAAATTTGCCATAGGATCAAGGAGAGATTGTTAGTGCGAGGGCACCTAAGTCGAACTGTATTTTTGATTATGACAAAAGACGAAAGTCAAGGATATATCATTATCTCACGAGCTGAATCGAGTGTGAGAAAAGTGCTAAAGGGTGAAGGCTAGCGACACCGGAGGAAGCAGTGATGGTCGGGCGACACTCGAGTGACCGGAGGAGCGAAGGAATCGAGTGGAAGGCGAAGCGAAAGCGACATGAAATGTATCGAGTAAGCTCGTGTGTGCGGCGTAAGTGAGGTTGTATCCTCTTTAGGGGATGATCTTAGCGTAGATCCGACCAAAGACATCCTATAGATGGTCTAGGTCGAGATCGGACGATCGACGACCGTCGAATTATGTTTTGTTGAGCTAACTTTGACTTGCGGTAAACATTAGTCATTGCCCGGCTTGGAGGACTCATTTGTCATCAATCGATCATTGCCGGAGTCGGCCTCGTGATGCTACCATCGATCGTGATGATGGCCATCAGTCGACTGATGGTCAAGGATCAGCCTCGAAGTCAAGCTCTATCACCATTTTTCAAGGAGGTTTTGTGCCCAATTCCTATTGGTTGAAGACCCATTCGATGAGGGGCTTAAAGGCTATAAAGGAGGGCTTGTCCTAGGGTTTTCATCAATTAAAAGCTTCCAAGTGCTTCCGATCGCTCGAGTCTCGACATCCCTATACAGCTGAGCGACGACTCAAGCTCCAAGATTCAAGTCTTCAAAAGTCATCGGTATAATCTTTAATTTATATAAGTTGTTCTCATTTCGAGCTTTAAATCATATCAAGGAGAGGAGGAGCGTCCCTCTACCTTCAGTCTTTCTTGAGTTTTTGTATTCGTTTAACTCCTATCTCCAACGAGAAGGAGTTCGTTTAGTGTTTTGCCCTCCGTGCGTGGTCAAGGACCACTAGAGCCTTGGAGTAGTAGCCTTCGGCTATGAACCAAGTAAAAAACCCATTGTCTCTTCTATTTTAGATTTATCTTCTGCTGTGTCTACTCGTGATTTACCGAACAAATTCAAAGAAAAGTTTCTATCGCTATTCACCCCCCCTCTAGCGATCCGCTTCGATCCAACACAACGATCTTCAGTATGCTCCCCATTTCAGTTTTGGGGGTCAAGAGCATAATGATCTTTATGGTGCTCCCCATTCGTGATTTAGGGGATTACGAGCATTTCCTTCAGTATGTATAAGAATATAAGTATAAAGGAAGTATTTTACTTTTTGACAGGGCATGTATCGGGCATCAGTTTCGCCCACGGGCCAAGGCCCTCAGTTTCAGTTATCCTAGTAGGTTCGGTGGTTGGCCACCCCGGTCTATTAGGAATGCGCACATTGGTACTATGCCGGGCCCATATCCAGGATGATTATTATTTTGAAGTATCAGTATAAGTATAAGTAAAAGTTTTCAAAGTTAATCATTCCAGATCAGATACACTGTTTACAAGTTTAAAATAATTAAGAGCATGATTTATACAAGAGACATGTAATCAGAGTTATGATTTCCAGTTATGTTTGCATGAGTATCAATGTATTCAGAGCAAGAGAACTAGTTGCATGATTTCATACAGTGCATGTTTTTGTGAGCATATCAAGTACTTACTAAGCGTTATTGCTTATAGTTTGCATTTCCTTATACTGCAGATAAAGGTAAAGAAAAGCTTCAGTAAGGTGGCATGGCGGATGAAGTGTTGGGTGTGTGTGGTGGCGGAACAGTGGAAGTAAAAGATCCTAAGTGCAGATGTTTAAACCAGATTTTTAGTTTCTAATTATTTTCTTTTGATATTGTTGAAGTTCAACTGGATTATTTATGTTTGAGACCAAAGAATGCTAGAGTCATATTGAGTTAGTCTTAATACTTACATGTTAGGTGAAGATCTTGAAATGGTTATTATTTAAGTGATGTTAAGGTCCTTATGATTATTTTAGTTGTTAGCATATTGCGTTAGTATATTGCATGAATTTAAAAATAGAGATAGTAAAGTAGTGACACCTCCCCTGGTAGAGAGTGGAAAGACTAGGGGGTGTTACAAGATGGTATCAGAGCGGGTTTCGTCCTTCCGTCACACACACATCGAGCATCAGTCCTACCGCCTCCAAGTAAGCAAGTATTTATCTGCTTTATTTATTTTATGAGTAGTAAGGAATGTTTCTTTTAAGTTAAACATGCTCACCTAGAATGTTCTCTTTGAGTTAAATATATATATATATATATATATATATATATATATGAAGATGATAGACAGTAAGTAATAAAACATATCTAGATATGTATGTGAAGATGATAAAAAGTAGTGATAATAGCCTTATAGTGGTTTCACTTTGTCATCTTATGAAGAGCAAGAAATGCCTCGAGGAAGACCCCGTAGAGGACAAGGAATGAATGAAGAAGTACCACCACCTGCCTGGATGCAGATAGTCACTCAGCTCCAACAGCAAGTGGCAAGCGTGACAGTCATCAATACCTTGATAGCGAATCGAGAAAAATCCTGTTACTCGGCCGGGGACTCAAAATGTCATTCCAACTACATCTTAGCCCACTAGTCCCCAGCGGCTCGGTGGGAGGGGTGAGAAGCAAGAGGCCTATCGATTAAAGGCAAAAGTGAAGCGAGAGAGTTTTGTCGGTGCGATGAACCATGGGATGCTCGGGCATGGTTCAAGAGCGATGAGAGAGCATAGTGGAACTCGGGTGGCCCGAGAATGAGAAAGTCAAGTCGCGCCTCATTACATGCATCGGAGATGCCAGAATGTGGTGGGAGCGAGTAAAGACTAAGAGGGTGGTGAACCAAATGTCATGGACGGACTTTGAGACGGAGTTCTTTCATATGCGAGTCACCAATAAGCATTATGATGAGTTCACGGAGTTCCGACAAGGGGATTTATCAGTAGATAAAGCGGTGAAGAAGTTCAATAGGTTGGCTCGTCTATGCCCGGAACTGATTAGTACTGAGAAGGAAAGAGTTAAGTTGATGCTAAAGATATTGAGATCGGAGATAGCTCTGAATGTGCCTGGTGGAATTAACAGACCACAGACTACTGAAGAGCTAATCAGCAGTGCGCTAATCACGAAGCATTACATGAATAGTATCAAGAACCAAAAGATAGCCTCGGTAGAAAGCAAAAGCTAGGGAAGTTCAGGAGGTCAGAAACCTCAGAGCGGTAATTCGAACTGGAAGCGAAACAACAATGGCAAGAAGAAGCAATGGAATAATGTAAAGGGAGGTTCAGTCAATAAGAAGCCTACGTATCCTACATGTTCTAAGTGTGGGAGGAAGCATCCAGGAGTTTGCCGCCAGGGCGTGAACGGGTGTTATATATGTGGTGTCGTGGGACACATCGCCAAACAGTGCCCCACTAAGACCAATCTGCCTCTGCCACAGTCTATTCAGTATGGAGGTAGACTAGCCCAGCTACATCGAGATCACGAGGAGCCTTTGGAGGGTCCTTACATCGCCAAGGAAGATTAGAGGCTCCATCGATTACACCTAATGGCGGATCTTCTCCTCACCAAGGAAGAGGTAGCAAATGCTTCTACGGTGGTTCTGGTCGAGATACCTATCCTTAGTCGATGCTACCGTCTTTGTTTAATCTTTGGGCAACCCATTCTTTCATGTCTATGACATTTGCTAAGAAGATAGATATAACTCCGGATACCTTAGATATTCAGTTTTTAACGATCCTACCTTCGGGTGAAATAATGACATCTATACACTGGTTGCGTGCCGTGTCGGTCAGAATTTCAGACAGAGAGCTTTATAATGATTTGATCTTGTTAGACATGCATGACTATGATGTCATCTTTGGAATGGACTTTCTTAGCAAGTACGGTGCTTCCATTGAGTGTCGTAAGCGAAGGGTAGTATTCCAACCCGAGACCGAGGCCAAATTTGAGTTTATTGAAGAACCAAGGAAGAAGACTAAGAAGTTCTTGTCTGCCATGGAAGCTCGGAAGATGCTAACTAGTGGATGCACTGGGTATTTAGCACATATAGTTGATACTAAGCAAGAAAGAAGCCAAAAGCTGGAAGAATTCCCAATCGTATGTGACTACCCAAAAGTATTTCCTGACGAGCTACCAGGACTAGCACCTAGAAGGGAAGTTGAGTTTGAGATTGAACTTATTCCTGGTACCAACCCAATCTCAAAAGCACCCTATCGTATGGCTCCAATTTGAATTGAAAAAGCCGGGGAACAATTACGGAGTTATTGGACAAGGGATTCATCTTCCTAGTCATTCCCCATGGGAGCTCGGTGTTGTTCGTGAAAAGAAAGATGGATCTATGAGAATGTGCATAGACTACAGAGCCTTGAATCAAGTGCGATCGAAGCAGATATCTTACGCGAGGATAGAGGATTTATTTGATCAATTGAGGGGAGCCACAGTTTTTTCCAAGATTGACTTGCGGTCAGGTTATCATCAAGTAAGAGTTAAAGAGGATGATATACTGAAAATAGCCTTCCGAACGAGGTATGGACACTATGAGTTCGTGGTCATGCCCTTCGGAGTGACAAATGCACCCGCTATGTTTATGGACTTGATGAATCGGATATTTAAGAAGTACCTTGACAAGTTTGTGGTCATTTTCATTGACGACATCCTTATCTACTCGAGAACCCAGGAAGAACATGTCGAACACTTGAAGACAGTCTTGCAGACCCTTCAGCAAAGACAATTATATGCAAAGTTCTCCAAGTGTAAGTTTTGGCTTGATCGAATATCGTTTCTGGGTCATGTTATTTCAAAAGAGGGAGTTATGGTTGTAAAATACCATAGAAAAAAAACAAAATAAAATAAAATGTTGGATAATTGGGAGAATACCCTATGAAATTTTTCAGGAATTTTTAGAAATTTTTCTGGATTTAAACGGAAGGTTTATGGAGGTTTCATGGGGATAAAGTGAACAAGCTTTTGTAAAGCCTGTTTAGACTATATGCAAGAAATTAATGGGTTTAATTAAAACTCATTATATTCTTTCCATTTCCCCTTAATTCCCAATCGCGCCGACGACATCTCTTCCCCTCCCGATCCGTTTCACCGCAATTTCCTTTCTTCCATCTCTCTCGACCGCTCGCGACCCTCCCATCTCTCCCGATCGGCGCCGTCTTCCCCTTATGTCGACTCCCATCCGCATCGCCGGCCTTCTCCCTCTTCATCAAGCCTCCTTTGGAGCGGTGAGATGATCGACATCTTTTCCCGATCCATCGCCCCTCTCGAGTTCTCCTCGCGCTTGGCGATCGTTGTTTTTGACCCGATCTCCGCCGGTCGTGCCTTATTCCTCTCGATCCCAGTGGCAGCAAGCACCTCCGGCCATCATCGGCATCTCAACAGGGAGATTTCGAGTCCGAGAGGGAGAATCAGTAAGTTTCTGTTCTCGGCGATTTTCCCCCATTGAGTTTGATTCCTTCCTCTAATCCGATCGTGCGGCCTGCGTAGCATACGGATCTACTACCAGCGATGGAACAGCGTCGGCATCTTGAACCTTCCGTTTCGTGTTTGGGTTGAAGCGGCGCGAGCTCGTCGCCTCGGCAACACACGAAGGTTGTGGTTGAGCCACCGTTTTTTCTACCATAGCTGCAGCTTCACCGACCTCTCCATTCTCTGAGCTTAGGTCAACGACACTATCATAATTTTATCTGTGTTTCTGCACTGTCGCTAGCCTTGCACATGATAATCGTCGCTGTGTTTCTGAGATGGTTCCCGATCCAGAGTACATCACCATTTGTGTGGATTTGGGGTTTTTAGGAGCTCAAGTGAAACCATCGGTGCAAGATGGTGCTATAATGGGGACCGAGGAGGACAGACTCGGCATAGAGCTGCATCAGAGGGACAGAGTGATGGTAAGGCGATGAAGGTGAGGCAAAATAGATTTAATAGAGTTACAATGGGTTTTGTGATGTCTTACAGTGATTAGGATTCGGAGGGCTTCTTTTGGCTCTAATCCAACAGCTTGAATCACTCCTATTATTGTCTTTGGATCAGCGGACTTTGTAATTGAAGCCGTGCTAGGTGAGTATCGATCTAATTATATTATGGTTGTGATATGTAGATCCGATGTAAGCTTAAAGATTTTATGATTTCAGGGATGAGGATATTTAAATTTGGATCAAGAAGTTTTTACCATAACTTTAAAACTAGGTAACTTTTATGGATCGTTACTTTAGTTAGCTTGATTAACTATTATTAAATTGATAGTTGGTATTCTGATTAAGTTAATAGAAGAAGTGTTTCTGTTGGTTAAGATTCAGTATTAGAATTGGTATGGATGTGAAATAGGGATTAATGTGGAGGATGGATTAGGTTAATTAGACACCTGGATCAATTTAGTTGATTGGGATATGAAATCGATGTAATATTCGATTCGATTATTCGTTGTATGCTTGCACTTAATCATAATGCTTGATGTGTGCAGGACATGGATACGAGACAGGATCGCGATCGTGAAGATTTTATTAGCATGAGCTATTTAACAGGTGGGTGATTCCTACCCTGGTCAGGTAGTTAATGCATACAGATTTAGATGCATGATCATCTTAAATGATCATGTTACCTTGACCCTGTTCTATTTATCTTATGCTTGATACTTTATCCGTTGGTTATTAACCCCTTGCTGCTATCATGTTCATTTTACCATGATTAGGAGTTATACATATAGATGATGTAAATAACTTAGAATTTGTTTAAGTTAAGTACAAGTAGTAAAGTCCGGATGACAACCTGATTGTAAATTGGGCAAAAGGTCATCCGTAGGTAGATAATGTCTTGAACCTAGGGTTAATTTTAGTACCCATAGATTGCATGTTTACTACCGACCATACATTATGTAAACGGTCAGGAGAATGATATTTAGGGTGTCGCTCTGAGACGGTGGTCCTAGCGTCACGATCGATTAAATGCGACTCTCTGAGGTAGAGAGTGCGTGATTTGGTTAGCATGACCCTCTGTAGAATAGAGAGTCTATGGTGGATGTCTGTTTGTGAGACCTTACATTCATGTCATTTGCATGCACGCTGGCGACGATGTCTCCCTTGTGGACTTGTGGTCGAGAGTGTCGCTAGTCATCCTACCTCCACGGTTACTCATAGGAGGAGTAATCGGTGTGAGGGCAGAGCATTGTGGTGCCACACTCTATCACTACAGACGGTGATAGTTGGATTTACGTGTCGTAGTCCTGCGTGTGTGGCACTCGACCACTCATGGGTAGTGACTGTCGGAGTGGCAACCAGGATCACTTGGTTACCAGGATTCATAAACTTTAGTACTTAGCCTGGAGGTCTAGAGTTCGAATCCTGGGGAAGGCAAAAACCCACTTCCAGGGGTGGGAAGACCAGGTGAGTAACGACAGGCCAACAGGGGCGACGGTCGTCGACCAATAGGGGTCGCCGAATTCCGCCAATAGGGGCCAGGTCGTTACAATGGTAGACTCGACAAAGATAGAAGCAGTCAGTAATTGGGGTCAACCAAAGAATACCAGTGAAGTCAGAAGTTTCCTCGGATTAGCAGGGTACTATCGAAGGTTTGTGGAAAACTTCTCAAGGATAGCTTCACCGTTGACGGTTCTTACCAGAAAGAACAAGAAGTTCGAATGGACCGAAGATTGTGAAAGGAGCTTCCTTGAATTAAAGAGGAGACTCACAAGTGCTCCAGTGCTTACCCTTCTAGAAAGTAATGAGGGATTTGACCTGTATAGTGATGCATCCAAGATGGGACTCGGAGCAGTACTTATGCAGAAGGGTAGAGTCATTGCTTATGCATATAGACAACTCAAAGACTATGAAAAGAATTACCCCACTCATGACCTTGAGTTGGCAGCAATGGTCTTTGCTCTGAAAGTTTGGAGACATTACTTATATGGAGTCCAATGCAAGATTTACACAGATCACCAGAGTTCGAAGTATTTCTTCACTCAGAAGGATCTGAATATCGGCAACCTGAGATGACTTGAGCTAGTAAAGGACTATGACTGTGAAATCCACTACCATCCTGGAAAGGCAAACAAAGTAGCAGATGCGCTGAGTAGAAAATCATGCGCCACCTTGATGTCCCTAGCAACACTATCCCAACCACTGGAGAAAGAGATAATGCATTTTGGAGTTGAGATCATTTCTGGATAACTCTCCGCCTTGACCATAGTACCTACACTATTTGAGGATATATTAGTGAGACAGGACAAAGATCCTAGCATCCAAAGGATCAAGCAAGAGATCCAAGAAGGGAAGGATGAAGGATTCCGTGTCTCTGATAGTGGGGTATTATATTTGGGTGAACGCCTATGTATTCCCCACGACCCAGACTTAAGAAAGAAGATCCTAGAAGAAGCTCATGGGACCCCATATTCGATGCATCCTGGATCCACCAAGATGTATCAAGATATGAAAGGTAAATTCTGGTGGCTTGGTATGAAGTGGGATGTGGCTAAGTATGTTAGCACTTGCCTGACATGTCAGAGAGTGAAAGTCGAACACCAGAGACCAGGAGGAGTTCTACAACCTATCCAGATTCCAGAATGGAAGTGGGAGGAACTAGCCATGAATTTCATAGTAGGATTGCCCAAAACAACCAATGGCTACGATTCTATTTGGGTAGTTGTCGATAGATTGACAAAGTCTGCTCACTTCATGCCTATCAGAATATCATACTCCATAGGCGATTAGCCCGATTATCGTCAAGGAAGTGATTAGATGCATGGAGTACTAAGACCATTATCTCGGATAGAGGCGATCGCTTTACTTCACATACAGGAGTGTGTTCAGAAAGCCCTCGACACTAAGTTACGATTCAGCACTGTATTTCATCCTCAGACAGATGGGCAAACAGAAAGAGTGAATCAGATTTTGGAGGACATGCTCAGAGCTTGTGCCTTGGATTTTAAAGGAAGCTGGTGTAAATATTTGTGTTTGGCAGAGTTTGCCTATAATAATAATTATCAAACCACAATTGGAATGACACCTTATGAAGCTTTGTATGGAAGGAGATGCAGATCGCCTATTTGTTGGTATGAGGGTGGAGAGAAGAAAGAAATGGGACTCAAGACTGATTTTATAGATGACGCCACCAAAGCTATAAAGAACATACATCAAAGGATAAAGACTGCCCAAAGTCGTGAAGAGTTATCTGCCGATGTCGACGAGACCCTAGAGTTCCAAGTCGAGATTCTGTTCATTAAGGTAGCTCCTATGAAAGGGGTAATGAGATTTGAGAAGAAAGGCAAGTTAAGTCCCATATATGTAGGCCCCTACCTGATCACCAAGAGAGTTGGTAAGGTAGCTTATGAGCTAGAGCTACCACAGGAAATGTCAGCTATCCACAATGTATTTCATGTTTCAATGCTTAAGAAGCACGTCCCAGATACCAACCAAGTGATTGAGCCACGAGGCCAGTGCAGATTCAGACAGATCTAAGTTATGAAAGTCGACCTATTCAGATAATAGATCGAGCAGTCAGGAAACTAAGAAATAAAGAAATACCATTAGTAAAAGTCTTATGGCAAAGTCAAAGGGTTGAAGAAGCAACCTGGGAATGTGAGGATGACATGAAGCAAAAGTACCCTGAGCTTTTCTAAGTTTCGAGGACGAAACTTTTATAAGGTATAAGGGATTGTAACACCCCAAATTTTAATTCCTATATTTTTATTAGAGGAAAATAGAAATAAGAATAAGAATAGAAATAATAAAAATAGGAATAGAATAATAATAATAATAATAAAATAGAAATAATTAAGAATAGGAATAAAAAAAATTTGGTTCGTTAGCCGAGGCTCGAACCATGAACCGTTGGTTTGGGGGAATAGGCTTCCCACCACTAAGTCATAAGATTAACAATGGATAGGATATAACAAAATATATCTATAGGTGAAAAAAAAGGAAAGATTGGTTAATTTGACTAATTATTTAAAGGGGTAATTAAGTTAATAAAAATTCTAATTTTTATATATATATTTTTCCTTATCTCTCTATAAAATCTCACGCCTCCAGTCGTCGGAGCAAGGAAGAAGGTTGTATTTCCTTTGGATAATTCAAGAGGGGATTTTCAAGAGGGATCTTCGCAAGGACTTGATAGAGTATCACACTAAAGCAAAGGAACACGTAGGAGGTCTTTTCTTTACGAAATCTAACAATATAAATTGGTGAAAAGCGTAGGAGGTAAGTATTGCTCACCTGCAGTATAAGTAGTTATCGTATATCATTGATATGTTTTATGTGCATGTTATTTTCAATTATGCATGGTGTTTTCAGTTACGTGATTTTACCGTTATGTTATGGGTAATTCAGCATCATGTTTAGATCCATGATAAGAATATGATTTATGATCATATATGTGAGTTGTAGCTTACAATTATATGCATGATATAGAGTAAGATGTAAAAATATTTCCTTTATAAAGAAAATTTAAAGATGCTCCCCGTTCGAATTGGGGATTACGAGTACAACGATCTTCAGTATGCTCCCCATTTCAGTTTTGGGGGTCAAGAGCATAATGATCTTTATGGTGCTCCCCATTCGTGATTTAGGGGATTAAGAGCATTTCCTTCAGTATGTATAAGAATATAAGTATAAAGGAAGTATTTTACTGGTATACTTCGTTCAGTTACGTATTACTTTATACGTAAAGGCCTCAGTTCGATTACCTAGTAGGTTTTGGTTGCGACGTAGGAATGCGCATTAGTCTTATGTCGGGCTCATATCCAGGATTATTATTATTTTGAAGTATCAGTATAAGTATAAGTAAAAGTTTTCAAAGTTAATCATTCCAGATCAGATACACTGTTTACAAGTTTAAAATAATTAAGAGCATGATTTATACAAGAGACATGTAATCAGAGTTATGATTTCCAGTTATGTTTGCATGAGTATCAATGTATTCAGAGCAAGAGAACTAGTTGCATGATTTCATACTGTTAAATACTGGAAAATTTAACATATTAAATTAAATGACCAAGGAATTAAGGAAAATAATCCTGAAAATTTCTCGGGATTTTTAGGGAATTTTAGGAATTTTTTTCCAGAATTTTTCTGGAACGGGATTTAAGGGGGGGTAAATAAAGTTATGGAATAACTTTACCTAATCTAGGTTTAGTGGTTTTTAATTGAATCGGCCCGAAATCAACCCAAGTTGTATAAACAGCTAAACCTAGGTTTCCTATTTCCCCATCTCTTACGCCGTTATCCGCCCGACGCCCTCTTTGCGGTTTCCCTTCGACACCATCTCTTCGCCGCAGCCAGCCACCGATGCCGCCCATGCCAAGACCACTGTCGCCTCTCCTTCCCATCAATCGCCGTTCCTTCTTCTCCTCGCGCCGCAGCCAGGAGTCACGACGTCGCGATCGTCGATCAACCTCAATGATCGCCCAGTCTCCGCCCTTCTTTCGCTACCTCTCTGCCGTTGTCGCTCGAGCCGCCCTCGCCGACGACCAGGCCGCTGCCGCTCGCCTGAGCCCTACGCGCCGATGCCCAGGCCACTGCTCGCGTTCGCAGTCATTTCTCCGCAGCCCCCATCCGCGGCCAGCCTCCGTTGCCGCGAGGTTTATCGAGGCGATCGGTCGCGCGGCGACCTCACGCCGCCGCGAGGTTCGTCGAGGCGATCCGCGCCTCAGATTTGTTGCAACCGACAATACCCAACTCAGCGATGTGGTCACTGCCAACCATTCGAATCTCCATTTGTGATGCTTTGCCGAAGCTTTCGAGCTGATGTGGGATCGTGCAATTGCTGCATATAGGTAACGAATCAAGTTAATTGGTTAGGGATTAATTAGTTAATTTGATTAGTCCTATAGTTCATATGGGCTTAATTAATTAAGCTGGGCTCGATTCGTTAATCAGTTAATTAATTTGTTTTAGATTGTTTAAGTTTGGTTAGGAGATTAAATTGGACTAGTTAATTGAGAGGGACAATTGAATTAGATAGGGTTGTTTAAATTGGTTAAAGGTAGATTTATTTATCAGGTTAAATAACAGATTCGAGAACGGAAAGCTGAAGCAATCCTTGGATTGGAAGATAGCTCGGACATACTACGTATCAGGTTTCGGTCACGAGGCAGGTCCCCGGTCGTGAAGATTTCATTAGTTCGAGCATTATATAAGGCGGGTATTTTGACTTGTCTTTTTGATATAATCATGTTGATATGCTAGATAGTTATAGCTTGCAATAGTTTTCATGTTTATCTACCTTGCATGTTATTATGCCTATTTGACACATGCATTTGATCAATTTATAGTTATACCTTCCCTGTTTTACTTGGATCATGTATATGTACCTTTTTATTATGCATATTATTCGGATACGTATGTTAGTTGGTATTACATGCTTTAGTGTCATGCACCATCTTGCATGATTGCATGCTGGCTGGACGGGGTTCCATTATTGTTGAGCCCGCAGCTCATACATCTGCATACATGCGCCACTCATGGGTTAGTGGTACATCGGAAGGTGTGTGCAGATTGCTCTGTCGAGCTCATTGGTCCGCTCATGGTAGCGATGAGGCGTGGTAGTAGCGAGGATCCCTCCTCCAGTCTATGACACGGAGATGAGAGCTTAGCTCCCCACTATTTGGGGGCAGGAGGATAGGTGTACTCCGACAGCATCCTGTCCACTCGGTCACTCAGGAGCAGTGATGGCAGAGTGCACAGTTGTCATAGCCCTACCCACTCGGCTTCACCATCGCGTGTGAGGCGGCTGACTGGCGTCAGGGGTGACCATGTCATTTGCACGACATGCATTTTGCACGGATTACATTTGTATTGTGTTTGCTGCATTATTGTATTGATGCTTTGGATATTGCATATGATTGTCATGCATACAGGATTCATATTCATATATGATGATGACTTTATCTCTTATAGTAGGGCACATGCTCCTATATCGAGTAGGAGATTGGTGAAATCTGATCCTTTTGCATTTATTTCTTGCTTACCATATATATGAGATATCTTGACATGATTAGTATTATTAGCTATATCTTGCTATTCATATCGATAAATATCCGCTAAGTTCTTTGAACTTATCCGTAGTTTTATATTTATTTCGGGATGATCTTTGTCGGGAGAGTCATTGCCAGATCCCTCGTCGGTTTTATTGGTCTATTGGTTTTGGATTTTTGTATAGAGGATATGTATAGGTCCTGATGTTGTGGTTATGTACTTATGGAAGTTTGGGAATAATTGTGGTGTCCTTGGACTACTCAATTAGTTTGGTTGTATGTTCCTGCTCAGATGGCAGAAGGGTAAGTCTAGATGTTATAGACTTCATTTATTTACTATGATGGTTGGCACGAGGCCTTATGATCTGCGTGTGTAGATGTTTTGTTCGGTCGTGTTGAGTGTATAGTGGCCGTGTAGGCCTTGTATAAAATTGATATTGTCACCCGTCTGAGATGTTGCGGATTTTTGTGCAGCGGGGACTCCTCGGCGTGACAATTTATTTGGTATCGAGCGTAGGTTTAGTTCCTTAGGGTCTTTGGGTTTATGGAGTTCGCCAAGTTTGGTAGGTTAACTGGGTATTTTCGGGTTGGGTTCAGTTTCACGATTTTTATGTTTGAAATTGAGGTATTATCGTGAGGTCAATATGGGGGATTTGGCGGCGACAGGACATCTCCAGATAGCTAACAGGTAAATACATTCTAGAAAATTTTCTAGATTTAGTACATATTTATATTGGTTATGCGGTGATATCATGTTTTGTCTGGTATTGTTTTAACCTGATATCTATTGGACTGTTAGATTTTTAGGTTGCTGGTTTATAGATAGCATTTGGTTATAAATTGCTATTACTGATATGCGTAGCTAGTTATCATTGTGATAATAAATGATAAGATATTATTGGTAGATGTTTACTTCTTAGGATTTGACTAGTATTAGGATTATTAGACTAGTTGAATAATATGACTAAGATGGATAAATTCGTAGAAAGGAATGAGGACGTGATTACATAGCTTATGTAGTTTAGAGTATATATAAGCATCTGATGCTTTATTTATATATTGCCTCGACTTTGTTCTGGCATTGACTTTGTTCTGGCATGACCCTTTAGTAATACCCTAATTAATTTCAGCCATTGATTCCCATTAGTAGGACTATGCTGTCGTTTATTAGACAGCTTGTTATATGTTTATATGGTTCTGTGTTTTTGCGATGGACACCCTGATAAAGACTAGTAGAGTTTGTATGGTAAGGATGCGATTAATCCTTACAATATCACCCATTCGTGGTTGAGGAAAGTTAAAGTAGAGTTTCCCTAAAGGGGCTTTTGCGTATTTGAGGTTGAATAGGTCTCCCATGTATGGTTGAGATAATCTACTGTAAGGTTATACTCTTGCGTTATTCGTTCAGAGTTGGTGATAATCGGATTCGTATGATGTCTGTAGCTAGATAGCTACTTTACAGGTTAAGTACCCACGAGATCTGTTCGTGGAAGCATGTCGTAGCATGCATGATTGAACTGGTAGAATGGTATAATTTAGACTTAACCCTCTTGCCGTGTTTGTTAGTAGAGGGGTTGTCTTTATTGGCCTTGATAGGCGTTTCCTGTTAGTTGGGACGAACCCTATGAGTAATCGTCTCGACGTGGTTATTGGAGGACTTATGATTTTGATCGACTTTGATAACCGATCATGTTAGAAGGGTTGGAACGCTAGATTTAACCATCTCGACTTATTTATTTATAAGTCGATGATCTTTACCGGCTTTGGTAGAACTTTCGTATTAGAGGTGTTGAAACCCTCGCTTGACCGCCTCAAGGGGTTTAATGGTAGATCGATGATCTTGGTCGACATTGATGGTCGTTTTATGCTAGATGTTTTGGATAACTCTAGGCTTAACAACCTAGGATAATCATTGCTCATGCGACCTATTAGTGGTAGTATGCGCTAGTGCGTGCGATCGATAATTAGATATTTATATCTGATCTGTCTATCCACGAGTCTCATTCGTGGTAGCATATAGTTAGTCGCGTAGGCGTGTGCTATTGCTTGTCGGCTCATGGGTTCGTTCGCGCTCATAGATTGTTCCTTTTGTATTACCTCGAGAGCCACGAGACTTTGTCGTGATATCCGGATATGCACTTTGCTTATTGCGGTGGTTGAGTTTCTGGGTATATTTATTATCGCGATCGAGGATAGTTGCGGTGATATTGGTACTGAGGGTTGGGTTACTCTAACTTGTTCCTGTGACTTCCATTATGTGCATTATGATTATGCACTATTGTCTATACATCCACAGAGTGATTGTACTCACCCTCCTCACTTATACTCTAGGTTAATTGATGGAGGGCGTGTCATGTTGACCTACCTTGAGTCGCTCGAGAGTTCCTTACGTGCTTGTTCCTCGCATCGTCGGATGTCGCTTTATTTACTTTATCGGTGTTGCATTTTATTATGCACTTTGGATTTTGTCGCAGTTTGATTTGGTGTCATAAAACTATTTTACTTTAATGGATATATGTTTAGTCGTGCATACATGCAGTTATTAAAATACTAGTATTTCTATAATTATTTTGAGATTTTTACCAGATCTGGTCCATGGATTTCGGAATATTGTCACTAAGGGGCTCCTCTGTCATTAGGACGACGGATATGCCCCCAGGACGTGACAATTTTATTGGTTTGCGGTTTTGATTTGTGGGTTTTGTGTTTCGAGGATTTTATTTTCCTTGGATTTTTGGGAGTTCTCGTGTTTTGAGACCAAGCAAGCTGAAGGATATCTCTGAGCTATAGGAAAAGTATTGTCTTTAGTAGTTACGGTACTTTTGTGGCTAGGAAAAACTATTGACTTAGTGAAATTGTCCCTACTCATGGTCGGAGACGAGGTCGATAACGTATTGACCTTGAGGAACCTAACGATGATTTCAGAAATACGGACTCTTTAGAGGTGCCGACTGATGTCGAATTAGGAAGCTAGAGATTTGGCCCGCTAGCCACCTATTAGGAGGACAAGGAGTAAACCCTCGGAGAGTATCAGTCTCTACTAATAGTGATTTGGTTATGGATAAGGCGTGTATGCCTATGCTGGTCAAGACGATGAAAGATCGTTTTACCTTATTATAGGAGGTGTTGGATGGGATATTTATTTGTCCCAGTATTTTTCCTAGAGAAGATCCAGAACTCTTTGTTAAAAGAGAGATGGACCTTTGAGATTATGCATCGATTATCGATGATAGAATGCGGTAGTTGTGGAAGGAAATGAATATCCTTCATTGTGGATAGAGGATCTATTTAGATCAGCTATAGGACACCGATGTATACTCTAGGATTGATTGGTGACTGGTGTGATGATATTATAGTGACATGGTGTCATACAATTATCATTGTCGTTGTGATGATTGTTATATCATCAGCTTAGAGTAAAGAGAATACATGTGTGTAGCGATGACAATTTCATACTTGGTATGAATTGTTTGAGCTTTTGATTATCTTATTAGACTTATTGACGACTTAGTCGTCTAGGGATTTGGGAAGTCGTGTATTCTGGACACGATTGGATTAGTTGTGGGCGTTGGAGTTGCGTAACTTGGCCACTGTTGATGGTGGTAGTAGGAGTTGCGCACTCGGCCACCGTAGATGGTAGTTTTCTTGGTATTGGTTTAATTATTACTATATATATAGATAGGATGCTCTAGCGGTACTATATCGCTGACTGGTTGGACCAGGAAGGTGAGGAAATTTACTTGGTCTGAGGCTTGTGAAACTAGTTTCAGGGCTCAGACAATGGTTGACTTTTACGCCAGTGTTGATTAATCATTCTGGTGTGGATGGAAGGGTAGTGTACACGGATGTATCATTTTGGGAATCGGAGCGATTCCGATGCTATTGAATAGGACGTATCCTAAGCTTACGGCGGTCTAAAGAACTGCGAGGGAAGCTGTCATATATATGGCGTGAACTTAGTAGTTAATAGGTTGTTTTGAAGAGGTAAGGAGCAGAAATGCTCATGGAGTTTTAGCTAGTTACTGGATAGCTACTATAGAGTAGCTGGAACACGAATGGTTGTAACAAGGAAGTTTGGTCGCGATAGCCTCCCATGCACTTACAGAGTGTGTGGTGGAGTGGATGTTGGACGGTAGATGGACTACTGTCTCTGACTCTGAGGAGGATAATGATTTCCGAAGTTGCATTAGTTTAAGGCACAGATGCTTCAGGAAATTTCGATTCCGGAATGGAAGTGGAAGCATATTATTATAGATGTTGTGGTAGGTTTGCCTAGGACACGTCAAAGTCATGATGCGATTTGGGTAGTCGTAGACCGACTAACCAAATCCGCGCACTTCTTAGCGATTTGGAAGACCGACTTTTTGGATCGGTTGACAGGATTATATTGTCGGGATATCATCAGATTGCATGGTGTTCCTTTGAGCAATATATCAGATAGAGATCCCTTGTTCACGTCTCGGTTCTGGCAGAGTCTGCAGCAGGCCTTAGGCATGCAGTTTTGTTTTAGTACTGCATTCCATCCGCAGACAGATGGACAGTCTGAGCAGACCATTTATACACTAGAGGACTTGCTGAGGTCCTGTGTTATGGATTTCGAGGGCAACTGGGAGGACCCGTTGCTAGGACCCATAGAGCTCAGTATGAGGCAGGGTTGGTCCGTACTATCAGACAAAGGATGACCGAGACGCAGGATCGTCAGAAGAGTTATGCAGATCAGAGACGGAGACCTCTGGAGTTCTCTATTGGTAATCAGGTATTCTTGTGAGTCTCACCCATGAAAGGGGCGAAGAGATTTGGACTCCGTGATAAGCTAGCTCCTAGGTACATTGATCCGTTTGAGGTTTTGGAGAGGATCGGAGCAGTCGCTTACTGTCTAGTGCTACCACCGTACTTGGCTGGTATCCATGCTCTGTTTCATGTGCCCATGTTGAGGAAGTATGTGTCATACCCTACACATATTCGTCGTGTGTGTTCTATTCAACCCGATGCTACTTACTTGAGAGGTTCGATCTTAATTTTGGATCACAGGAACGACAGTTGCGAAATAAGATTTTGCGACTTGTCAAGGTCGGGTGGAGTCACCACACGGACGAGGAAGTTACATGGGAGCTCGAGGAAAAGATCAGAGCTCAATACCCCACTTAGTCACTTGAGGTGTGTAACTTGTCTCCAGATATCTGAGATGATTTTTGTGACATCTTATACTCATACATGAGCAGGAAATTTGGGGACCAAATTTTTATTAGTGGGGGAGAATGTTAAATACTGGAAAATTTAAGATATTAAATTAAATGGCCAAGGAATTAAGGAAAATAATCCTGGAAATTTCTCGGGATTTTTAGGGAATTTTAGGAATTTTTTTCCAGAATTTTTCTGGAACAGGATTTAAGGGGGGGTAAATAAAGTTATGGAATAACTTTACCTAATCTAGGTTTAGTGGTTTTTAATTGAATCGGCCCGAAATCAACCCAAGTTGTATAAACAGCTAAACCTAGGTTTCCTATTTCCCCATCTCTTACGCCGTTATCCGCCCGACGCCCTCTTTGTGGTTTCCCTTCGACACCATCTCTTCGCCGCAGCCAGCCACCGATGCCGCCCACGCCAAGACCACTGTCGCCTCTCCTTCCCATCAATCGCCGTTCCTTCTTCTCCTCGCACCGCAGCCAGGAGTCACGACGTCGCGATCGTCGATCAACCTCAATGATCGCCCAGTCTCCGCCCTTCTTTCGCTACCTCTCTGCCGTTGTCGCTCGAGCCGCCCTCGCCGACGGCGGCCGGGCCCGCCGCTTCGCGCTGAGCCCTACGCCCGATGCGGCCCATCGCCGCGTCATCATTTCTCCGATCCGCGCCACCGGCCGCTCGCGCGAGGTTATCGAGGTCGGTGCGGCCAGCCTCCGCCGCCGCGAGGTTCGTCCGAGGCCAGTCACCGTCTCAGATTTGTTGCAACCGACAATACCCAACTCAGCGATGTGGTCACTGCCAACCATTCGAATCTCCATTGGTGATGCTTTGCCGAAGCTTTCGAGCTGATGTGGGATCGTGCAATTGCTGCATATAGGTAACGCATCAAGTTAATTGGTTAGGGATTAATTAGTTAATTTGATTAGTCCTATAGTTCATATGGGCTTAATTAATTAAGCTGGGCTCGATTCGTTAATCAGTTAATTAATTTGTTTTAGATTGTTTAAGTTTGGTTAGGAGATTAAATTGGACTAGTTAATTGAGAGGGACAATTGAATTAGATAGGGTTGTTTAAATTGGTTAAAGGTAGATTTATTTATCAGGTTAAATAACAGATTCGAGAACGGAAAGCTGAAGCAATCCTTGGATTGGAAGATAGCTCGGACATACTACGTATCAGGTTTCGGTCACGAGGCAGGTCCCCGGTCGTGAAGATTTCATTAGTTCGAGCATTATATAAGGCGGGTATTTTGACTTGTCTTTTTGATATAGTCATGTTGATATGCTAGATAGTTATAGCTTGCAATAGTTTTCATGTTTATCTACCTTGCATGTTATTATGCCTATTTGACACATGCATTTGATCAATTTATAGTTATACCTTCCCTGTTTTACTTGGATCATGTATATGTACCTTTTTATTGTGCATATTATTCGGATACGTACGTTAGTTGGTATTACATGCTTTAGTGTCATGCACCATCTTGCATGATTGCATCTTTGGGGCCGAGGTTCCATTATTGTTGAGCCCGATTCATACTGCGCTGCACACCGCCACTCATGGGTTAGTGGTACATCGAGGTGTGTGCGATTGCTCTGTCGAGCTCCGTGTCCGCTCATGGGTAGCAGCAGGCGTGTGGTAGCGGGCAGAGATCCCTCCTCTGGTCTATGACACCGAAAGATGAGAGCTTAGCTCCCCCACTCTGTTTGGGGCAGGAGGATAGGTGTACTCCGACAGCATCCTGTCCACTCGGTCACTCAGGAGCAGTGATGGCAGAGTGCACAGTTGTCATAGCCCTACCCACTCGGTTTCACCATCGCGTGTGAGGCGGTGGTAGCGTCGAGGTGACCATGTCATTTTACCACGACATGCATTTTTGCACGGATTGCATTTGTATTGTGTTCTTTGCATTATTGTATTGATGCCTTGGATGTTGCATATGATTGTCATGCATACAGGATTCATATTCATATATGATGATGACTTTATTTCTTATAGTAGGGCACATGCTCCTATATCGAGTAGAGATCTCGGTGAGCTGATCCTTTTGCATTTATTTCTTGCTTACCATATATATGAGACTGTACTGACATGATTAGTATTGTTAGCTATATCTTGCTATTCATATCGATAAATATCCGCTAAGTTCTTTGAACTTATCCCGTGGTTTTATATTTATTTCAGGATGATGCTGTCAGGAGAGTCCAGCTGCCAATCCCCCTCGTCGAAATGAATAGGTTTTATTGGTCTATTGGTTTTGGATTTTTGTATAGAGGATATGTATAGGTCCTGATGTTGTGGTTATGTATTTATGGAAGTTTGGGAATAATTGTGGTGTCCTTGGATTACTCAATTAGTTTGGTTGTATGTTCCTGCTCAGATGGCAGAAGGGGTAAGTCTAGATGTTATAGACTTCATTTATTTACTATGATGGTTGGCCTGAGGCCTTATGATCTGCGTGTGTAGATGTTTTTGTTCCGGTCGTGTTGACCGATGTATAGTGGCCGTATAGGTCTTGTATAAAAATTGATATTGTCACCCGTACAGGGGAGATGTTGCCGGATTTTTATCTGGCGGGGACTCCCTCGGGGCGTGACACATACAATGCATGTTTTTGTGAGCATATCAAGTACTTACTAAGCATTATTGCTTATAGTTTGCATTTCCTTATACTACAGATAACGGTAAAGAAAAGCT
The DNA here is from genome assembly GCA_025175895.1 of Wurfbainia villosa. Taxonomy (NCBI): domain Eukaryota; kingdom Viridiplantae; phylum Streptophyta; class Magnoliopsida; order Zingiberales; family Zingiberaceae; genus Wurfbainia; species Wurfbainia villosa. The sequence continues at coordinate 101,501,914 of CM045988.1, read as the reverse complement.
TCAGTAAGGTGGCATGGCGGATGAAGTGCTGGGTGTGTGTGATGATGGAACAATGGAAGTAAAAGATCCTAAGTGCAGATGTCTAAACCAGATTTTTAGTTTCTAATTGTTTTCTTTTGATATTGTTGAAGTTCAACTGGATTATTTATGTTTGAGACCAAAGAATGCTAGAGTCATATTGAGTTAGTCTTAATACTTACATGTTAGGTGAAGATTTTGAAATGGTTATTATTTAAGTGATGTTAAGGTCCTTATGATTATTTTAGTTGTTAGCATATTGCGTTAGTATATTGCATGAATTTAAAAATAGAGACAATAAAGTAGTGACATCTCCCCTGATAGAGAGTGGAAAGACTAGGGGGTGTTACAACCTATTTCTCCAAATCGACGGTTCATGGTTCGAGCCCCGGCTAACGAGCCATTTATTCGAACTTTTTTTTATTCCTATTCTTAATTATTTCTATTCTTTTTATTATTATTATTATTCTATTCCTATTTTTATTATTTCTATTTTTATTCTTATTTCTATTTTCCTCTAATAAAAATATAGAAATTAAAATTTAGGGTGTTACAGTAATAGCCAGAGGGAACAAAAGCTTATTGAGAAAGGTAGGCAAAGAGAAGAAAATCTCAATGAGATAGTTCGTAAAATGATTCAAGAGGTGGGATATATAAATCTTTTATATCTAGGAGGATCTGGACCTCATGAGTGGCACATAGATGAAATAAAGATTAGATTACTGGTGTTGGGATATAAAAATTTATTTATTTGAATGATGTGAATATTTATTTATTTCAATTTTTAATTGCATAGTACTTTTGGATTAGAAATTAGTTGTTTAAAAAAAAATAATTTATCTGAAATGTGTGTGATTGTTCCTTGTAAATTATTATGTAAATGAGAAATGTAAAATTAAAATATAATAAAACTTTAATGATATATTCAAAAAAATGAAATCATATGCGGAATAAACAAAAATATAAATGGATTTATAACCATATTGACATTATATTTGACATATTATTTCAAATAGATTATTAAGGGATTTAAAACAAAATTAGAGATAGAATATGTATTTAAAATTATTTTCATTTGGTTAATTAAAAATAAATTTATAAACAGTATTTTAATATGATTTTGAAATTAGCTATAGGAATAACGAATTTTTTAGAAGGAATATTCTGTCTCAAATTATATTTAGAGATGAAAAATGACTTTCAAAGATAAATTTTTTGCCTCTAAAAGATAAAATGATGAATTTGTGATATATTTTGAAGTCATAATTCATTTATGTAAGCGAAACCTTATACTATTATCAAGTTGTTGAAAATTTATTGTGATAATTTTGTAATAATATTCTTCTCAAAAAATGATAAGTACTCAAGTAATGCCAAAGTATATAAAACTAAAGTATTTTGTTATTAAAGAAGAAATTCAAAAACAAAGAGTGTGTATTAATTATAGTAGAACAATTTCATGATTGCAAATTCATTAACTAAATATTTACAACTAAAGATATTTAAGGAATATGAACATCAAATGAGTTTTGATTGTTCTTTTGAATAATATATTATAATTGACACTTTAATCCGAATTATATATTTCTCATATACAATTTTCAGTTATGATGGAAATATTATTATGTTATAATATGAATTTCCTAAAAATATTACTCTGAAAAATTATGATATGTATCGTTTATTAGTCTCGTATGGTAAGATGTTAATAGAAGATAGTAATAATTAGAACTAAAACAATTTCATATAATTGAACAAGAAGTTATATATGTATATTATTTCTCTCTCCATCTATAAATCGAAAAAATAATAATAATGTATCACGAATAAAATTAAATATTTTAAAAAAAAAAAAAGGAAAAAGAGAAAATTAATATATGAAAAATAATTATATTACAATAATTGTATATGTATAATAATTATATTATATTAAGATTGGACTGAACTTTTATAAGATTCAATATATTTGATGATTAATTGAGTAAATAGATTGAAATTTTTGCCACTAATATATATTTAAATTAATTAAAAAATTATTGCTATTATTTGGAATTAGGTTGATGTTCTATGAAAAATTCATTTTCTTTTGCTTCCTCTTCAATCCAACAAACTATGATTTTCATTCTTCTCTCCCCGTTCTTTTCTCTTCTCTCTCTCTTCGTTCTAGACTTTTAAAAGTGAATACAAAATAGTTTTCATGAGGATGGCGTGATGACTAAGGTACGACAGTGTTTATAGAAGTGACATAGGTCGATTTCGGAGAAGGTCTAAAGTTCTTTTTTAGATTTAGATGACTCCTACGTATCTTGGCCACCATGTCAAGTCTCATAGGGTCCTTCATGATTTACCTACCTCACAATGACTGTGAGACAGGTCGGTGGGAGCCGATGGAGGCCGCTAGGTTGACGGTTCCAACCTTTTTGCAAGAAGTGAACACAAAATAACCAATGTGATTCCTGCCCCTCCATCGAGCTGGATGGAAGAGCCATGCCGAAGTATCTGCCCCTCCATCGTATTAACCAATGCGATCGAAGTCATAGATCATCCATGATTTACTCTTTCTCTTCGTTGTATGTGGGACCACATGCGAGGGGGCCCATGGGGGACGGTTTCCCTTTTTTGTACCAGAAAGTGAGCACGAAATAAAAATAGCTAATAAAAAAGTGTTAAAATTTTCTTTCTTTTATCATCTTTCTTAGTATATTTTACTTGGAGATGTAGATTGAGGGAAAGTAAGAAATCTCATGTCAAAATCAAAATCTTAGGGAAGAAAAAAAAATCCCTATGAACAAGGAGGGAAAAAGATAGAAAAATTCAAAATAAGAGTCGTCGTGTAGGGTTACGCGATGATAGCAAAAGTTGATATTCTCACCCTAAAGACCTCCGTTAGTCTGTTCTATGACCAATATATATAAAGGAGGTTAATCACGGTATCCTTGAAACTAACAGGAGAGAGAGATAAAGGACCCATAAATTTCGTCTAAGTAGGATTCGACCCTTACCTTCATGATAACAATTTATCTTTTACTAACATAAGGATTGTCCCAAGACCATATAGAGCTACACGAGCAACTGAGCAAAGTTATCTGTAGTCATGTAGAGGCATACAAGATGACCACACATGGCTACCCATAGTAGATAAATAACATATCTTCTGTGATTTTAAAAATAGAATGTTTCCCAAGAAAAATTTAAGGAAGGATAAGTAACCGACTATTCAATATTCCCCATTTTTAAAATTTTATAGGACTTTCCCTCTATTTGTTTTTAATTTAAACCTATGTAATTTTAAATGGTAAAATTTGATAAAATGGGATGTTACTAAATAAGAAACAATGTTTCACTAAAAAGATGCATAATTTTTTTTTATCAAAGATACATTTAATTCTAAAAATATCTCTCCGTTCAACAATAGTAATTCATTTTATTTTTTTTTCAAGCATTCAAATCACACTGTGATGTATGAAAATCAATATCATAATATTTTAAATTTTCTAATACATTGGTACTGATATTCAAAATCAGTATCACTATAGTTCTAAACCTTTGAATGTCAATAGAAACTCAAAAATATAGTTGCACATCTTCTCTATATTGAACTCAGAGTCATTATAAAAATCTATCAAATTTAAATTTGATTTATTAGAATTGAGTAAGACCATCAATAAATTTTAGTCAAAACTCATGAAAAATTTAAAATTCTTAAATAAAAAATGTAAAGTGGAAGAGAAGATGCTTCACAATGCAAAGAATATATACAATCATATTTCTCAACTTTCGGTTGATGTTTAAAGATTTTTTTTTGATTGACATGAGATATTAGGGTACTATTTCTCTTCCCCTATTAGTCCTCAGGGTCGATCGACATGGGTAAATCAGGATGACATGTGGTCAGTGTACGTTGAAAACTCGTGCGTCACCAGGAAAGTCAACCACGCTGAGACGGGGGCATCGAGCACCGTTACCCATACAGTGCGCGCTGCTAGAGGACAAAATCGATCCTTAAAAGTATAGAGGAGAATTTCGTGATTAATCAACACGTCATTGCTCGATGATTAAAGATTTAGAACTAAAATGATATTAGTTTTGAAACATCAACATTAAAGTATTAGAAAATTCATAATATTATGGTATTTATTTTTGAAAATCAAAAATATTTTTGGATTGATTTTTACATATCAATATGACTGTGATTTGGATGTTTAAGAAAAACAGAATGAATTATTATAAGTTGATGAAAGAGATATTTTTAAAATTAAATATATTTTTTTATATAAAAAAATAAATTATGGTGTTTTTTTTTAGAATTTTTAAATTTTAGATGTGTTATTTGGTAAAACGCCGAATAAAAAAAGAGGAAAACTTTCTTTTTATAAATGAGAAGAAAAATGAAAAATTAAATAAATATTGGAGGGGTCGAATTGAAAAATGAAATTACCATCGCCTTCTTTGCACGGCCGCTGCGCGCACACCCACACACTGCACACTTCCTTGTCTCTTTTTCCTTGTCTGCTCGTGAGAGAGAGAGAGAGAGAGAGAGTGAGTGTGCGCGCGAGAGGAAGAGTGATGCCGTAAATCGGCGAATTGAGGCCGTTTTACTGACACATTCTACCCTTTGGAGGCGCCACTCATGGCTCATCTGTCACCTCTTCGAGCTCTCGTTTGTCTTCTGTCATCGACGGAATCTTAGTCTGCGCTTCTGCGCAGTTCCTGTTCACTTAGCTCCCCTAGCTGGTTGCTTTCCGATCTCGCCGCCGTTTTTTTTTTCTAGTGTGCTTCGTCCCGCATCGATTCCATTTTCAGGTGAGTTGATCAGTAATCCTTTCCTTCGTTCGCCTCGTTTCTCTGCTTTATTTGGAGGAAAATGGCGTAGGCTAGCGTTTGGAGAAGGTATTTGAGAAAAAGTTATTTATGTAAGGAGGCTTCCTTTCGTGAAAAGATTCCCCTTTTTCTTGGGATTAGCTTTGCCTTTCGATTAGGGTTTTATGAATTCAGCCCCTTTCCGCTGGAATGGAACTAGACGTCCTTTTTGAATTTTCGTACAGATAAACGTTTGGTGTATGCGCTCGCTGCATTTTGGCAGAGCCTGTAATGTGATATGTACCGATCTAGTCTGTGCTTCAGATGAATGGAGAGAATTCTTCGAGTCGTAGTGGAATTTAGGCATTTTTGGTTTCTGAACTGGTCTCAATTTTTTTAATTTTTATGCTAGAGAGAGGTATGCTATTGGAGTAGTTTCTCGAGTGACTTGAGTGGGGAAGTTGATTTTCCTCTTCATATCAAGGTATCAGGGTTGATCTCTAAGTTAAAACCACCCTTATAGGTTGATCATTCCTGAAAAAAAAATTAATTTTGCTTATTGTTTTAGTTGGAATTAGTTACGCTTTGAATTCTTCACACGAGAAGAGTAACTAGAAATTGGTTCAATTCTCAAAAAGGAAAAATGTAAGAGTCAATTCCCTGACAACCTGGTAGTTTGGCGCTTTGCTTGGTATCACATCTGCCATCATTCTTAAAAAAAACCTAATTTATGTATTCAACACTTTTGAATAAGCGATAGCCTTAATTAGTAACTCTTCCAGCGAAAATTGGGAGAATCAATTTGAGATGTGCAACAATGTTCTCTTTTTTTTGGGACTTATGGTTCGTATTATTAGACTTGGAAGTGGAATTCTTTTGTATTTTATCTCTACATTCTTTATGGCATTCAACCAATAGGCAATAGCAAGAACTTGGTTTCTAATTAGATGTGTACATGTTACATAGTCCACAATATTGTTGGACCAAATATCAGAGCAATGTGGGTAAAATACCTACTAGGGTAACTGACCATCAAATGGAAGACGTGTAAGGGGGCGAGAAGAGACATTTGTGAATAGGAACTGACTCAAGGAATCATAGTTGAGTTAGGTGGAAAATAGTTAATCCAACAAAAATAAGTGAATCTACTATTACTTAAGTAACATATAATAAAGGATCATTGGATAGATGCTCACTCCAAAGGCATACAAAAACAGAGAGATTCTAATCATTAGGGTGATTTTGGTCTATGTGCAAGGAGATAAAGTTTTCCCTAGCCACAACATATTTCCACTCTCACTTGAACTCCTATGAAGGATTAAACCATTTATTCCAAGCTCCACTATATGTCACAGTGTTTCCCAGTCCTATTGAGCTGATTTAATTGAAACTGGTTACACTCTTGGGATAGTCCATTTTGTTAGTGCAATTATGTCCTAATTGTTCGCTATTGATCAACGTGTTTTGATGTGTTTGGTAAAGTGTTTGAGTTAGGTTTGGTTGAATGATGTGTGTGTGCATGAAGTTTGCAGGGACTTAGTAAAATGCACACGAAGCTCATGGAGCTTTACTTGGCGTGGCCAAGAGGTTTTCACTTGAGTTAGGTTGTTAGTTTCCACATGTGCAAGAGGTGGACTACGTAGGTGACTTAATGAAGAATGACATGTGGAACGAGTCAAGGACTTGGTGGATCCAAGGGGTTGCAAACATGATGAGAGATGAAATCTTGGGAAAAGTAAAATTGCAAACACATGTAAACTCTTAGTGAGTTGTGAGAGTCTACTAGTGACCTATACTTTGATTTTGGGTAGATTTTGACGTAGGTGAAAACTCAACCATAGTTTGACTATAGTCAATGATCCAGATATCAATTGATTGGGGTATTGAGTCAACTAAAGAGTTAAATCAAGTTCTGCTTGTAATCAAAAGGGTGGTGTTTGTAGTGGAGTTGACTGACTTAACTTGAGTCGACTGGGCAACTGATTAAAGACTTTCTTTGTGTATATCTATTCTCTATTTGGGGGTTAAGCAGAGCAGTTGCGTTCTCTGTTTGGGAGTTAAGTAGGGCAGTCGCTAAAGGTATTTCAGTTGACTACCGTGTCAAATAAATCTCAACGAAAAGTTAGAATCCGACTATTGATGCAATAGAGGAAGTTAGAATTATGTAATCTACCGCTTAGTCGACTAGAATCAGATTGATTCAACCAAAGTATCTATTGCAAGCAAAAGCTTACGCAATTACAAAAAGGCTGATTGGAAAAAGTCTGAATAGACTGAAAAAGGTTGAGTTGACTAGATCTACGTAGAACAATAGACTAAAACTTGTTTGAAGGCATTTGGAGGCTATAAACAAAGGGGCAAGGGAGCTTGCCAAGGTCGGCAAAAAAACTAGTGAAAAAGCTGAAGAAAAAGCTAGAGATAATGCCATTGCTCCAATTGTTGTATTTCTAGTCTTATTGTTGTTCATTTTTCTTACAAAATTAATTTACTTTCTTTTTATTGATTGAAACTTTTGTAAGAGGTTCTCTGCCTTTGGGAAAGAGAAAGGATATAGAGATTTGTGCGGTGACTCTCCTTACAAGTCATAGGCCATGGAGTTGAAATTGAAGTTTACAAGTAATATAAAATCCCTTATATTAGTGCTTGCTTTACTCGATTGATTTTTCTACCACACTTAACTTGTGCCAGCTCACAAAAAATTTCATTTCAGGTCAAAGTGCTATTCACCCTCTCTAGCTCTCCAGTTCATCTAGGATCAATCCTAATACATTTAACCTAACTTGAGCTTGATCGAACTCTACCTGACTTGACTTCCTCTGGTCACCTTTCAAAAACCCAAATTTATATGTCGTGACAGAGTGTTAGTTGTTGCAAAACATGCAGTCATGTATGGCTATTTTCCTTGTGGCTAAACATACAATTCTCAAGTGAGTCCCTTTCAATTCTATATAAATTGCAACGAAGTGGTCTGGCACAAACCTTCCACACACATTTTTTTAATTATATATGTCCAGTACTATCTTAGCATTTATGATGCTATTATGAGTGCTTCAATCCCATGGTATGGTTGTTCTATCATTTTGTGGTTTTGCACAACATAATTACCTAAATGATGCCCTTTTTTGCTATAGTTTCAACATGCCATTTTTTTGCTATAGTTTTAACTGTGCTTTGTGCATATCCAAACCCATCAGCGGTAGTTGTTGATGTCTAAATTTAATAATCATTTTCGATATCATACAGTTGAGTTGATTTTAAGTTTATTGATCGTTATATGAAGCTGTAAGTTGATCAATAAAATGCAACACTTGATTGAACCATTGTAAAGTTTTTAATTGAAAATGATAATGTCGCATTTTATGAAATTATGGAATTGTGCATGTGATTGTGGGGTTGATGTTTGGGGTTAGTGGGTGCCATATTACCTTGTTTAGAGTTTGATTTTGATTAATTAGTCACCTAGGTCAAATTTGACATTAAATCTAGGCCTATTGAAAGCTTGGATTGGATTCTAGGCTAAACTAGACTGGTTTATAGTTCTGGACAGATGGGTTGCATTGGACTTGGCTGGATCAGAGCTCTATTATAGACCAGTTTAGTATGGGCCAAGACTACACTGGGCTTGGTTAGAGATTGGTTTGGATTTAGCATTGAGTTATGAGGGCTAAGCATTTGTATTGATTTGTAAGCATGAATCAAGTCGACAAGAATTGGAATAATATCATAAGCTGGTTTATCTTTACACATCTGTGATATTTTTGTGCAGCAGTTCTTTTGGGTTAATAAAGTGACTAGATAAGAAACTCAAGGCGCTGCTTGTTGTCATGGAGAAGATCCCACCCGACTGCCCTTATCCAGGTTGCTTCTTCTGTGTCATGAAGGAAGGCAATCCCAGCAAGCGCCGGTCAAGTATCCTGAAATTCTTCAGAGAGCTTCCTTCCCAGGACGATGATGGTCAAGTTCTTCCTATCAGTGGATTGTGGAACACTGCCATGGCTCATCCAAATGATCCAGAGTTCATCAACTTAGGAATCTTTGAATGCATGGCAGCATTGATATGGAAAGGCTTAAAGAATAGGCGATGGCTCTCACATGACCAGAACATTTATATCCCATACTATGCAGCTCATATAATTGGGTCCTACACTATGAATATGGAGGAATTTGCTGAAAGAGCAGTCCATGCTTCTGTCATTCCTCCCTTGGTCGAGCTTCTAAGGGGTAGATTGACTTGGGTGGAGCAGAGGGTGGCAGTTAGAGCATTAGGACACTTGGCAACTTATCCTAGTAGCTTTCCTGCAGTCGCAGATCATGGAGAAGTACTTGAGCTTGCCATTCAGCTTGCATCAAGTTCTCTTGAAATTGTCTATTCTCATTTTTACCAGTTTGTGGATAGGAGGATAAACTATCATTGTGACCTGCTTACTCGTGGAATGGGAGGAGTGGAAATGGAATCTAGGAAGGCAGAGGAATGGGCTAGTCAGTTACAGTGCTGGTCTCTTCAGCTTATTAACTGCTTTGCTTTCAAGCCAGAGTTTCTCTTCGACATATGCAAGCCAGAGTTTTTGGTTAAATTGCCAGGCATGTGGGGAGGACTGGTTAATGAGAACTCACCGGCAGGTATTGGTTTACTCCGGACAATATGTCAACACAAGCTTGGTAGAGCTCCTGTTGCCAACTGTCCTGATATTGTCGAAGCACTATGCAACATTGCCCGATCATCAGATGACTGGCAGTATATGGCTATTGACTGTCTTCTTTGGTTACTCCAAGATCAAAATACTTCACAAAAGGTATAAACTTCACGTATGCTTCCAATCCACAAAAAGTTACATTATGCTTGCTTGCATACATGATGGGCACTTAGTTTGCGCTTGATGTGTTTGTATGCGGGCGGGTAATTTATTGCTTGCATAAGTTGCATAACTTAATTCCAAAGCAGGTATTTCCTCTTTCTGATATAACGTTCAACTGATTATGTTTCTACTTTCTTGCTTCGAGGAGACAAATATACATGATGGACACTTAGTTTGCACTTGATGTGTTTGTATGCGGGTGGTTAATTTTTTTTTCTTTCATAAGTTGCATAACTTAATTCCAAAGCAGGTATTTCCTGATTATGTTTCTACTTTCTTGCTTCGAGGAGACACATATATTACAATTTGTACTATTTCATTTTTACTAATTATATTTTATATGGAAATTAATGATTGGACATAAGAACCTATTTAATGGACTCTTTCAATTGCAACTGGCTTTGTTAATATTCTCATTTTTGGACCCATACACATTCTGGTGTATATTGATAAAAACATAAAACTTGAATTTGAAAGATTAAGACTTTGTTTACCTAGTCATGAGGAGAGAAGAGAGGAGAGGGAGAGGAATGACAAGATAGAGAGAACGTGAAGGAAGGAGACAAAGTTGTTTATGATGCTATATATGGGGAGAGGAGAGATAAATTAACCCAATATCCTCACCAATTGACAGCCTGCTTATGTCGATCCACCAGCTGCTAATGTCATCCACTTGCTGCCTGCTTGCTTGCTTGATGCACGGTGTTGCACTGCCAACCCAACACATGCTGCTGGCTGACCACTGCAGCTGCCACCCACCTGCTTGACCATGCAACCGGTTAACCACCCTGGTCGTCCAATCAAGCACACCGTGCCGCTGGGAGCTCAGCCATTCACTGAATGTCACCACTGCCATGCCATCAAGAGATTGCCTCTTTGCCCCCCTTCATCGAATCTTGCTGCCCCAGAGCCTCTCACAGGCAAAAAGTAGGATTTAATCAAGGAGTCTATACTTACTGTGCAGTCCCACCACGTTACAATAGATGAGATTTTGGAGAAGAATCATCCACAGGGAAGGATTTCAAATCCTCTCTGCTGACTTTCCATTGGGGTAAACAGGAGAGTTTTTCAATGTTTGTTTTCCTTTCCCCTGCTATGGATTCTACCAGGGTAAACATGGATTAAGTTATTTTTCAGCATTTTGCTGTGTATAGGATCAAAGATTCAGAGAAATGGATGAATTCTAGCATATAAAAAGTTGATTGTGGAGTAGATTGTTTTAATTCATTTCTTAAATTGAGCAATGATATAAAGTTTTGGTGTTTCATCATGTTTGTATTCCATAATACTTGGTGGCTTTTGATGCCTTGGCATCAATAACTGTTGTTTGCTTAGTCCTTTCAAAGGTATGGCCAGGATATTTCTATGCTTTGTTTTAAATTTGAAATATAAGATCAGTTATTGATTTTGCAATGATACTCTTTTCCAGATAATAGATAAAGCCGCCCCAGCCCTCACAGATTTAGCAGAAATTACTGCCCTTGGTGACCATAAAAGATTAGGGGACACTATTGTTAACGTCCTTCAAGAATGTTACCAGGCACAAGGAACTGCACGTAGCTACATCAGTCCACGTACAAAAGAACTGATTGATGAGCTTTTGAGCTCTAGGCAGAGATTAAAATGGGAAAAAAACATACCAAAGGAGGATCTTCGAATTAAACAAGCTGCGGCACTGGTTGTTAAGCTGGAAGGAAACTCATTATTCTCCTCAGGCGATATATCTGGGGCTGCATCAAAGTACTCTGAAGCTCTAGCATTATGCCCAATGAAGTCCAAAAAAGAGAGAGTTGTATTGTACAGCAATAGGGCTCAATGTTATCTTCTCTTGCAGCAACCACTGGCAGCCATAAGTGATGCTACACGGGCGTTATGTCTTCATAATCCTCCAAATCGCCATGCAAAAAGTCTTTGGAGGAGAGCCCAAGCATATGATATGCTGGGTTTAGCAAAGGAGAGTTTGTTAGATGCCATTCTTTTCATTAATGAATGCTCACAATCTAATGATCCTGATCTTTCTCTAAAGCACAACAAAGTTCCTGATTATGCTGAAAGATTAGTGAAGAAACAGATGCGAGCTGCATGGTTATTTAGAGAAGCAGCTATAAAGCATGGTGTTATTCATAATGATGATGAGACTGGAGATATCTATGAGCAAGAGGCTGATGACTCTGAGTGGGAGACAGCCAGTGAAAGTGACATGGAAAATGATGGAAGGGAAGCAGATGATGATGGAGATTGGAAAAATGACAACATCCGCAAAGATACGTATGACAAGGCAACAAAAAAAGGTATGAGTTGGGATTAGAAATTTGAAGAATATGATGTTGCTATGACTGCGATACTAGCTTATTTTCCAAAAGCTGTTTATACTAGCATAAAATACAATGAAGAAATGTTTATGCTAGAATAGTAGATTCACTCCTATCCTTTACTTTTTTGTCCTGCATCTAATGATATAACGGTTGATTGAGGTTTTTGTCAAACATAACCTTAGTAAACAATTAAGTGGCCTAATACTTCTGTTTTCCTCTTTTTTAGCAGCGCTAATCTTTGCTCATGATTTTCTTGTCAAAGTAAATCTGTGTAATTATTACTTTATAGTGGTTTTTATCTAGTCCCGAGAGATTATAAATAAATAATTTGGGCTTGTATAATTGTCTTCTCCTTGCATACAATAGGGAATTTAGAATTCAGAAAATAATGTTCTTATGTGGCCTGATATACTTAAACCTTCTACCATACTGATTGAGGTTTCCAGTTATTCATATGCATTGTTTATGCACTTAAAATTATGGTTCTTCTCATGAAACAGTTCGTGATGGTGCAAAAAAAAAAAAAAATGGTTCCGACAATGTTTGATGCATAGTTCCAAAACTTGCCTTAGTCATTAGGAAAGGACAACAGGAGCTACAGGATATTATGTATTTGTTGCATTTTCTTCACCAAAACCAACTTTCTATTTTCCTTTCATGGGTTTGATATTGCACATGGGGTTCTAGGAATCATTTCATTGCAGGGTTCCTCGTATTCTCTAGCTTGTCTGTTAATTCTTCTTCTTACCTTATTAAAATAGTGCTTTTTATGGACTCTCATTGAATTTGTTGCTTTTTTTCTCTCATTTTATCGCAAAGATCATATGCTTTTTGCTAAATGCATGTCAATTTTAACTATTGTCCCCAATCTACATATCAGTAACTAGAATCAATGACCTGAATATTGGCATAGAAGTTAAGAGCAGCCATCAAATATCTTTCTGAAGGGAAAAGAAGTGGTTGTACCTGTACGTGTACCAAGTTTTTTCATAGAATGATGCTGAACAAGTGGGGTTTGGGGGTTGTTGAATGGAGTATAATAGTTGACCGTTCATGAAATTCGAAGCATCATGTTGCAGAGTCAATACATCAGGCTATGAATTTCCCTTAGAAATAAGTTCATGGGGATTATACACATGTTGACCATTTTATGTTCCCTTTTCAATGCGAAAGCACCGTGTATATCGCCACTTGGATAAGTCTATTCCTAAATTTTCAGAAATAAGAATGCAATTTCTTTAACTCAGTTATAGTTCACTATGATTTTTTTCTTTATTTTTATTACATCACATATTAGACGCAAGAAGACAAGTGTTAAGATAGGAGATGATGAGTTGTCTGAACTGAGAGTTTTAAATATTTAGAATATTTTTGCAAGGTGATGGAGAGATTGAGAGAAATATCTTACATTGAATACAAGCAGAATGGTTGAAATGGAGGAAAGCATCGGGTGTTTTATGTGATCGTAAAGTACCTTTAAAATTTAAAGGGAAATTCTACAAAACGGCGATTAGACATGCTATGTTATATGATGCTGAATGTTGGGCTACGACTCGAATACATGAGCAAAATATGAGAGTTATAGAGATGAGGATGTTACGGTGGATGTGCGGACATACGAGGATGGACATAATAAGAAATGAGTACATTAAAGAAAAAATCAAAGTTGCATCTATTGAAGAAAAGCTCCGAGAAATACTTTTAAAGTGGTACGAATATGTAATTAGACAACCAATAAATGTTTCAGTTAAGCGATGTGAAACAATGACAAATATACACATCAAATGAGGAAGAGAAAGACCAAAAAAGATTTGGTTAGCAGTAATAACACAAGATAAAATTTATTTAAGCATAGATGATGATATAGTAGAGGATAAAGCCCAATGACGTAGAAAGATCCATATAGCCGACCCCATCTAGTGGGATAAAGTTTGGTTGTTGCTGCTTGGTTGTTGCTATTGTTGTTGATATTTGATTGAAAAATTGTCAATTTGTTTGCAAATTTGCTTTTCACATCATGTAATCACTCGACGCCCACTTATAATTATCTTGGATACAATTTCCTGACGTCATTTTGCTTTCATGATAGATTTGGTACATGGATACAAGATGCTTCTGGCTGAAGAATGAGACAAATTTGTATCAGATTTCATCAGCGCGGGGTTGTTTCTTCTGTTCAGATATTAAAACTGTCAAATTTTTCTGCCCAGTTCTTGGAGGTGAGTTTGAGTAATTCAGTCCTCGTGTGATCGTCAAATTTAGTTACAAATTCCACCATATCCACTGTCTTAACTCCTATGGAACTCTCTCTCTCTCTCTTTTTGGCCAATCAATATGTTGTTTATAGATTGTTCGGTTGAATTATTGTGGTTTCGGTTTCGTATTTGTAGTGGATTGAATGGAGATGCTAGCTTCCATAGACGTGATTTGTATGCATAACTAGTGTTCATTGCTTACCATTTTTGCTTCTGAGGGAAGGAGGTTTTAGATTTGGTTCAAATGATTGTCTTGAGCTTTATTTAATAGACTGTAGTCGCTGATGGTTTTAATTTGGTCGGTTGGACGAATCGAATTTTCTAGGAATATTCGATGAAAAGCAAGATCATATGAACTTCAGAGCAAGAAGCACTGGTAGAGTTGCGATCGAGCGAGAATCTGCCAAAGGAAAGATGATGTTTGTAATGTGCTCGACGACGACGATATACTCCAACGGTCGAACATCAGTTCAGAAGCTGAGAGCTTGATTAGGAATGTGCACGTCGACTTATATGTTGCTTCCTCATCTTGTGGCTCCTTTGTGATGATGGATGGCAAAATTTATTTTTCATTAAAGAAGATGCACATATTTTTATAATTCTTATAATAATACTTTTTAAATTATCAACAAATTAAAAAAAGTTTAATCTATAGATGGTCTAAGTATTCGATGAGATAATAAAATAGTAGTCCGATGCCATTGATAACTGGTTTTAATTTGAGACGAAGGGTGCTTCTTAGTTATGCGATGCCGCACGAACACGAAGACGAGGACATTTAAGTTAGGGAGGAGGATGGCTGTTGAAAAGGAGAAGACTTGTAAAATATGCTACACCACTTTTCAATCTCCCTTGGTGTGTGGTATATATAATTTCTATTATTTATCGTCTAATTCACCGTTCATTTCGAGTGTGCACTATTATTTAATTCTTGAATCTTAAACAATTGAACGGATATATATATATATATATTCTCTTACACAATTCATTCGTGAGCACATTTAATATTCACTGTTTGATCGGGTGAGCACTATAATCAATCCTTGAATCCTAGGAATCATATGATGAATAATGGAGATCCTCAGGAATATATATATATATATATATATATATATATATATTTTTTTTTTTTTTTTTTTTTTTGATGTGCGTCGTTACTCCAATGGTGCACCAAAAACACTTTACATTCATGGGTGCACACGGAGTGCGCACAAAAAGTGCACACCATATTGAAACACACACTCTATATATATATATATATAGTAACGAATAATGCACCGTGCTTCCGCTGCGATGTTCAAAGACGATGAGCATTATAACTCAGTTTCTGAATCCGTTGGGATTGCACCACCATCTCTTAGGTCGGATTGCAATCGGAATTCAATCGCGGTCGCCAATGCTGAGCACGGACATAGATTGGGAATTCACTATGCATTTTCATGTTGGAAGTTCGTTCGTGGAACTGCCTCGAGCACGCACGGCTTGAAGTCGTGCGTGCATCTCCTTCCCTTAAAAAGGGAAGGAATGCGTCCAAGGATAGGTTAGCACTGCTCGACGAAGAGGTTGGAAGCGATCAGAGAAGCATCCGGATTTTGGTCTATGGAAACAGAGGAGCCTTCCGGATTTCCGTGATCTTTCCTCCGACACAAGTCGAAATTCCTCCCAGGTAATCAACAAGAACAGGTATAGACAACAATGGTATCAGAGCAAATTTTTCTAGATTTTTTTCATACTTGTTTGATACCTTTGCTGGAGAAGACAACCGGTTTGATTTCCTCGCCGGAACAGACAACCAGAACAGAACAACTCTGTTCTGGTTATGCGCGGCACGGTCGCCGTCGTTGGCATCTCGTCGCTCGGAAGCGACGTGGACGCCGACGCCATGGCGACGCGGCCGCGCGAGGCGACGACCTGAGGCGACGGCGGCGTGAAGCGTGGCGGAGGCGACGGCCACGAGGCGGCGGCAGTCTGGGCGCGAGGCGACGGCTCGAGGCGCGCACGGCTCTGAGGCGCGGCCCACCGCACGAGGCGACGGCGTCGAGGCTGGCTGGCCACCGGCGCGGAGGGCGAGGCAGGCGAGCAGGCGACGGCGACGCGGCGACGGACGGCGCAGCGCGGCTACGGCCTTCGCGATTAAGGCGGCGAGCTCTCGAAAAAATTAGAGCATAAAAAAAAGGGAAAGTTTTTTTTTATTTGTTTTGTACAGATTATTTTTTTTATTAATTTATTAAAAAAAAAGTTTTTTTTTAATTAATCTGTTTTGTACCGATTAATTTTTTTTTCTTATTTATTAAAAAAAAGGAGGGAATATTTAGTTTGGTTTAATTGGGCCGAATTAAATGGGCTTTGTATTTAGTTTGATTTAATTGGGCCGAATTAAATGGGCTTTGAATTTAATTTGGTTTAATTGGGCCGAATTAAATGGGCTTTGAATCAAATTTTAATTGAACATGAGTTCAATTAATTTGATTCCAATAAAAGGCTTAGTGTCCAATTAAATTTACACAAAAATTGTGTAAAGTTGACTTTGGTTGACTAAACTCATAACAATGGTTAGATGGGTTGTTTTGGAACAATTGGAATCTGACGTGGATAACTTAAAAATAGAACTAGTTTATGACTGTCTATGGGTCAAAATTGATTAATCAATAGGTCAATTAATTATAGCCTAAAATTCAAGAAGTTTAGTTCTTCTTGATATATGTGTATTTGTTCTGTGCCCTGATTAATTGGAATATACCGGTATTTGTACTGGTTTTGTCGGTTATGTACTGACATAATTTATTTCAATTTTACAGATGGCGCGGATGTATACCACTATGACCCGGCGCGATGTGTTACACAATCGGTATAGAGAGACTATCGAAGATTTGGACTATGACCCTTACCATGGAGTCCTTGGACACATTGGGAAGCTGGACAGACTGTTCTGGAAGCTCAAGTTGTAGGAGTTTCCAGTATTAGACAACTACAGGATTTGGGCATTGATTCGTTCATTGCCCGACAATCTTGCAGACGTGGCACGACAATGTTGGGGGTTACATGAAGGACGCGTCTCATATACCCGATTGTCATGCAGCGATTAACTATCTTGTTGTGAAGAGGATCTGAAGAAGACCTGTGGAGGATTTTGGTTCTCGATTAGTGAGGTCTTAGAGTACATGTGGTCGAGTCCGCAGAGGAGGATATGTCATGATTATCACGCGCTAGGGCTTGTCCTAGTGAGAGCGAATCGCCATCTAGTCTATTAGGAGTTGTTTTAGTTTATGAGTAGGAAGAATGTAATCTGTTACATTCTTAGTAGAGTTTGTTATTTGTTGACACAGTATAGCATATTTATTTTAATGATGTGTTCATTTAAAATGATTAGTTCATTTAATGCTGTTAACTCTACATGATGCATGATTATTGAATATGCCCTTGATTAGTTCAAATGAGTATATAATGATATGTTCATTTAATGTGTAATATCATGCTGTAATAATGATTAATATCATTAAGTGGGATGTATGTAATAAAATATATCAATATAAGTCTGATTGGCACATACAAATAATGAGTGATAACGCAGTTGTCACTTGATTTTGTAAACCAGATTAGATTTATCTTGAGTTTATTTTTGAGATTACATACATAAAAGCATACACCGAGTAACTAAATAATGTGTTTATTTATGTTAGGTTATGGCAACTAAGAATATCATAGCTGAACTGAACAAAGGTGAAAAACTGAATAGGGATAACTATAAAATATGGCACCTCAAGATTCAGTATGTTCTTGAGGAACAGGAAGTCCTAGAGGTTGTTAATCAGGTTATGTTGGAACCTGTTGAGAGTAATGCAGCACAGTACAGACATGACCTTGATGCCTATAAGGTATGGAAAAGGAAGGATTCTACTGCTAAGGGCATATTGATAAGTTCAATGGTGGATGACCTAGTGTTAGAGTATGAGCCATATCCTTACTCATGCACTGGTAGCCCTTAGAGAGATACGATGGAATATGTCCGAGTAAGCGGTGACGATCAGTTCGACTGACTACAAGAAGCGCCGAATGCAACGATGGTTCAACATCTCGTGAGATGTCAAATATGAATCGGTCATAGGTTGACCGATGAACAACAGGTTCAGGCGGTTATTCGTTCTCTTCTCGATTTTTGGGAGACCATGAAACAGACCTTAACTCACAGTGAGAGTATTAAGACTTTCGTTGATGTCTCACGCCATATTGAGCTGGAGGCTGAGAGAGTAGAATCCGCGAGGATTTTTGGTCAAGCCTATTTGGCTGCCGGCTCTGCTGGATCATCTGGATCCAAGAAAAAATGGTACAAGAAGGGAAAGGGAAAGAATAAGAAGGTTGCTACTGCTGAGAATGATCAAATCAAGAAGAAGAAGACAGGGAAGAAACCTAAAAGCAAGTTATCTTGCTTTAATTGTGGCAAGAAGGGTCACTTTGCTCGGGAGTGTACTGAGCCAAAGAAGGTAACTTCTAGTCTGTCTTCTGAGTATTTTGTTGCTAGTACTGTGTTGATGGCTGATTCTTATCCTTTGTAGATTATAGATTCGGGAGCAACCAACCATGTAGCTCGAGAGCGTGTTACATATGTGGAGTACTGCCGGGTACCTGCTGGCAACAAATGGATCTATATAGGAAACAATGCAAGAGTTGAAGTCAAAGGAGTTGGCACTTGTAAACTTAACCTTCGTGGTGGAAGTACTTTGTTTCTACATGATGTCTTGTATGCTCCAGAGATTCGAAGGAATCTTATATCTGTTACTAGTCTTCTTGATTTGGAGTACTCTGTAAATTTTTTCAGTCGTTCTGTAGAACTTAAGATTGACTCTGTGTCAATCGGATATGGTTATTTATCTAATGGTTTTATGGTACTAGATGTGGTGCCTGATGTGAATTGTGCGATTCATAGTTGTTTTTCAAACATTGCTCTTACTAGTAATGCGGATATATCTGATGAGGTTTGGCATGCTAGATTGGGACATATAGGACAAGATCGCATGAATCGATTAGCTAGAGAGGGTTTATTGGGCTCTCGTGCTAAGATTAGCTTGTCTATATGTGAGCATTGTCTTGCGGGAAAAGCAATTAGGAAACCATTTGGAAAGGCTATAAGAGCAGACTTGTCATTGCAATTGATTCATTCGGATATTTGTGATCCGATGAGTGTGAAGGCTAGGCATGGAGCTTCCTACTTCATTACATTTATTGATGATTTCACTAGGTATGGTCATGTGTGTTTGATTTCTCAAAAATCTGAAGCGTTGGATTATTTCATTCGTTATTTGAACGAAGTTGAGAATCAAACGGAATGTAAGGTTAAGGCCTTACGAACTGACCGTGGGGGTGAATATCTGTCTGATTTGTTAAAGACGACATGTAATGTCAAGGGGATTATTAGACAACTAACGATCCCAGGAACTCCACAGCAAAATGGGGTTGCTGAAAGAAGAAATAGGACTCTTCTTTAAATGGTTAGGTCTATGATGGTGCAAGCTAATTTGTCGATCTCCTATTGGGGAGATGCATTACTAGCTGCGGCCTATATACTTAACAAAGTGTCTTCAAAGTCAGTTCCATCAACCCCATATGAACGTTGGACGGGCAGAAAACCAGATTTGAGCAATCTGAGACCCTGGGGGTCAACTGCCTATGTTCATGATAGTTCTCACAAATATGGAAAACTCTGACCTAGAGGTAAGAAATGTATCTTTATAAGATATTCTGAGACCTCAAAAGGTTATGTTTTTATAGGTGAGCAACAAGATGGAACAATCTCTGAGATTGAGTCTAGAGATGCCACTTTTCTAGAAACTGAGTTCCCAACTAAGGGTGAAGTTGATAAGACAGTTCCTCTTTTTGAGGAGGATGAGTTGTTATCAACAAGATAGGTGTCTAGTGGGATACCTGAACCTAGTCAACCGAGTGGGAGTAATGTGCCTGATCACGGGGTGATTTCTCAACAGCCCAACTTACGAAAAAGTGTTCGTAAGATCATACCTAAAAGGAGGTTTGATATTGAGAATGAGGCAATGATGACACTCCCAGTTGATGAAGATGAACCTCAATCAGTTGAGGATGCGTTGGGATGTAGGGTTAGAGATAAGTAGAAAAGTGCAATGGAAGAAGAGATGGAGTCAATGATTCGGAATCAAGTTTGGAAGTTAGTCGATCTTCCTCCCGGCCAAAGGGCTATTGGGAATAAGTGAATTCTCAAAATAGATAGGAAGTCTGATGGATCGATTAACCGATACAAGGCTCGTTTGGTTGCAAAAGGATTTACCCAAAGAGAGGGTATTGACTTTGAAGAGACATTTTCTCCCGTAGTGAAGTTTATGTCAATCCGAGTTATTTTGGCCTTTGTGGCGCATTATGACTTGGAATTACATCAGATGGATGTCAAAACCGCTTTCCTTAACGGTGAGCTTGATGAGGAAATCTATATGGTTCAGCTAGAAGGTTTCGTTGCTTTAGGCCAAGAGGATAAAGTATGTAGATTGAAGAAATCTATATATGGGCTGAAGCAAGCGTCAAGACAATGGAACATAAGATTTAACAAAGTGGTTTTATCTTATGGTTTCGAAATGATCAATGAGGATCATTGCGTTTTCCTAAAGAAGGAAAAAGGAAAGTATGTCATTTTATCATTATATGTTGATGATGTAAAATACCGAAAAAAAAAAATCGGTTGATTAGGAGGATAATCTATGGAATTTTCCAAGAATTTTTAGGGATTTTTCTGGACTAAAAAGGATATTTCTAAGACCCACTTTGTTTAGAGAGAGTTAAAAGACTTAACGGGTCTGAAATCCAACCCGTTAAACAAACCCGACCCGACCCGTTTCTCTTCCGTTTCTGCGCCGATTCCCGTTCTCCGCCGATCCCTATTTCTCTCGAATTCTCTTCTCATACCGACCAATCCTCTTCTCCTCCTCTCCGACGAACAACCCTTCTTCCTGCTCGTTCGTCGCTACCAATCAGCGTGAGCCTGCGTTATTGCCCACACCGGCTTCCTGATCGGTCGAGTTGATCTTGCCTCCCTGCCCTCTGTTTCCTCGCACTGTCGACCTCCGAATCGGGAGGCAGCCGATGACGCCTCCTCGCCATCGCTCGCTGCGCACGCCACCGAGTCGACCCGACTTTGTCACCTACCTAATCTCCTTCCCGTGCTTGCTGCAGTCGCCTCTTTTTGTCCGCAAGCGAAGACCGGTCATCGCCGCTCCCTCCTTTCCTCTGCAAGCGACCGTCGGCCACAGTCATTTTTTTTCGCTGCAAGCAGCAACTTTTCCGTGTCCTCGCCGGAACCCATGGACTTGACGGCCGCTTCATCTTGTATTGATCGGAAGTTGCCCTTTTCGAGTTCTCGGGCTAGAGCGTGCAACAACGCGGTTATCTTAGGTGAACGTTGCAACTAGGAGAGAAATATCATCGATGGATCCCAAGTGATGGTAAAAAACCCTGATTTGCTCTTTCCTTTCAGTCCATTTCGATTCTGGGTGATTGATTGAGGTGGGGTGCCCTGCCGTTGAGTTGGAACTGTAGGTGGCTACCATGTATGGGTAGATACTACTTTGTGGGCTCAAAGAGGTCGGGGCAGGGTGCATCGAATGGTGGATCGAGTTGAGGTAAGGGATTGCATTGACCTATGGTTTTATTGGGTGGTATGCGGCTGAGAGGGAAACTGCCGGCTGTGATTCGGTTGTGGGTATGCGCTCTTTATTTCCGCTGCTGTTATTTGTTGTTTGTTATATATATTATTGTTGTTGTGGGCCTACGGGCCTTGTATTAACCCGAAATGTTGCCACGTACAGGGGAGGTGCCGTCCGTTTGATTTTCGGCTCGGCATGCTCTCGGGGCGTGACAACTTTATTGGTATCAGAGCCCAAGGTTCTGCGATGCCATACAATGTTGTTTTTGTGTCGAGTCTTGGATTCTCGGGAGTCGATTTATTCGGTTTTGGTTTTTGAGATGAGATGGACAGCGGCCTGAGCTCCAAGCAGCACGAGGTAAGAATTCTTGAAAACTTATGGTTTAGTAAATATTTATCTAAACTGGATCAGTAGGTGTATACAATAGAGTTATGACACCTGTGCAACCTTGTAGTAGGGGTCGTCCACCGAGGCGACCAACCGGAGTGACCTTTAGGGTTGATACTCCCGGTTATGTTGACTATGCTTTTAATGCTAATAACAGGGAATAACCTGTAGTGAGTTGGTTATTTTTCGTAGCCGTGGTATGAGTTGACCCCGGAAATGACCTGTTGAGTTTGTGAGTCTTGAACCTGTGTTGAGAAGGTAATTTACCTTTGAGAGCCGACTGATACCAAGTCGGAAAATAGGAGTCAAGTCGTCACATTTATTATGGAAATCAGAGACTACAGTCTTAAAGATTTCCACTAACTGTGCTAGTCGGATCATTACCTGTGGGTAATGAACAGACTTGTAGACTATTGTTGATGCAGATAGCGGAAGGCTAGGTTATGGAGTTTCATAGGGATTTTTATCCCTGAGTTGTTCGTACTGGGTTGTATAACTTTGAGAGTACTTTTAAGTACTTAATTCATGTTATACCGAGAAAGTAGAGTTATTTGCATACCATTATCGAGGTTAAGCCGGTATTTGGTGATAAATCCAGAAAATAATCTTCGGGAAATAATATATCACTTGATCATGGATTAGTGATGTTGAAAGAGTGTATTTCCCCGTGTCACTTTTAGTGACACATTGTAAGGAATTCTTGAGCTTCAAGAAAGGGTGATCGGTCAGTAATAGTGTACTGTGCAGAGTCGTGAGACTTGCAGAGGTTACGACCACCTAATAGCTCAAGGAGATGAATGGATGATTTAAGCCGCCCAGAGTTATTGGCTTATAGTTGGGTTAGGATGCCGGGATCTTCTACCAGATCCTGCTGAAAGACATTGGATTGAGACAGGAGTTTAGGAATGACTCCGTATAAGTGTTTGGGAGATGAAGATCGATAAGATATTGCAAGTCAGATATTGGAGTAAGAAGCCTCCGAATGTTGGACAAAAGGAGCAAGATCGGAGTCAGAGGCCTTGAGGCTACTTTCCGATTATAGAAGACCAATCGCAGATCATCAGAAGGTTCTTGTGGATATCAGCACAATCAGAACAAAGACTTCGAAGGGATTATGTGCGTGCAGTGCGGATCACGAAGACACGCGAAGTCAGATAATCCATTGGATCAGTTCATCTGTTGCTATTGTGAGCAACCAGTACAGTGGAGGAGGTGTACTTTGAAGACTCAATTGAAGGCTATCGATGGTGTTCCGGGAGGAAGATGCATCGTCTCGATAGCAGAGATCAGCACAGAAGATTGGGTTATCTCAACAACAACAACCTACTACCTCAGGCGTGGTTGGAGTTCCTTGATACTCCCCTTCAACAGAGATCGATGCGAAGCGACATCATAAGACATCTTAGAAGATTCAGCAGACAACAACAGTTACCTCCGGATGTGATTTGATTAGTACAGAGGAGAGAGTATACGACGATGGTCGTATTTATTCAGTATTCTATAGTTGCAACTCCTGGGATTTAGTGATGGGATGGAATGATCTAGGAAAAAAAATCCCCGAAGCATTCGTCGCAGGAATGCGACCGCTTTGTCGCGGACTGTTGAATCTGATCTTTTCTCTTCGGAGAAAGGCCGAGACCTGTGTGGAGCCTTTTGGATCGGATCAACAGATATTTGATCGTTCAGGGTATTACTCTAGTTTTACCCTCTGGATTAATATATTGAGAGATGCTTGTAGTTACAGGTATTTGTGTCTAGAACATTCTCAGTTGGATTAGAAGGGTCCTTTACATCGACTCGTGGGTCGATGGTATCTCTACCGTCAGGTGAGATGAGGATCAACAATTAAGAAGTCAAGGGATGCCCTTAAACTCGGATAGACATATCTTTACTGTAGACATATCCTTACGGATGGTCAAGTTGTTGAGATTATAGTATAATGATGTCTCTCAGATGTGCGTATAATCCGAGAGCAATCGGATGTAGTTTCGGATGGACTCCTAGCCTTGTCGTTGCTTAGGCAAGTGGAGTAGGCGATCGAAATGATTGCGAAAATAGTCCGGTATCGAAGATCACATAACGAGTGATATTTTTGTTGGTATCAGTGTTGTTAAACACTATAAAAGAATTGGAATAACGTGAGTTGCGATTATAGGAGATGTTGGAGGGGATATTTATCTATCCCAGTATTTCTCCTTGTGAAGATCCAGAATTCTTTGTCGAAAGAGAGATGGACATTTGAGATTATGCATCGATTGTCGATGATGGAATGCGATGATTGTTGAAAGTAAATATCCTACGTTGAGGATAAATGAGCTGTTTAGATCAGCAAAGGACACCTGTGTATACTCTAAGGTTGGTGTACGACTAGAGGATTGATATTGTAGTGACATGGTGTCATACAATTATCAAGGTCGTTGTGATGATTAATATATCATCGCAGAGAGTAAAAGGGATGCAGTGTGTGGAGACGACAATTTCATACTTGGTATGAATTGTATAGATTTTGATTTAAGTTGTTAGACTAATTAACGAATTAGTCGTCTATGAATTTGAGAATCGTGTATCCCGTATAATGATCGATCGATTGTGATTGTTGGAGTTGCGTAACCTGGCCACTGTTGATTGTGGTAGTTGGAGTTGCGCACTCGACCACCGTAGATGGTGGTTTGCCTTGTATGTTTTGGTTAATTCCGTTGATGTGGATAGAATGCTTGACATTACTATACCACGGACTTGTTTGATAAAGGTGATGTTGTAAATCATTTAGTCGGAAGCTGGTGAAACCAGTTTACAGAACCTAGATGGCGGTTAACTTTTACGCAAGTATTAGTTAATCCTTCCGGAGTGGATAAAAAGGAGGTTGTACGCGGATGCATCATCTCAGGGATCGGAGCGATTCCGATACAGTTGAATGAGGCATACCTTATGCTTAAGACATTTAAGAAACTACGAGATATGTTGTTATATACATGACGTGCCTTTAGTAGTTAATATTTGGATTTGTAGATGTATGGAGCAGAAGTGCTCATTGAATTTAACTAGCTACTCGGTAGCTACTATGGAGTTGCTGGAGCGCGAACAGTTGCAACAATTGCAACAAGGGAGATTGATTGCTATAGTCTTCCATGCACTTACAGCGTGTGTGGAGTGTATCTTGGATGGTTGATGGATTTCTCTTTTGAGAAAATAATTCCCGTCTCTGAAAAGGATAGAGGGTTCCGGAGTTGCAGTGTTTAAGGAAGAGTTGCTATAGAAAGCACATCATTCGAGATGGGCTATATACCTTAGTGGTACTCAGATGTACCGAGAGTTGAAACATTTATACTGGTAGAATGGTATGAAGAGAGATACCATAGACTTTGTTGCTGGATATATACTATACCAGCAGGTGAAGGTTGTACATCAGAAACCCGCTAGATTGCTCCAGGAAATTTCAATTTCGGAATGGAAGTGAGAGCATATCACTATTGATTGCGTTACGGGATTGCCTAGGACCCGTAAAGGACATGATGCGATTTGGGTGTGTGTGGATCGACTGACCAAATCAGCTCATTTCCTTTCTATTCGTGGGTCGTACTTGTTGGATCATTCGGTAGAGTTGTATTACCGAAAGATTAGCAGATTGCGTGGGGTACTTAAGTACCAAATTGGATAGAGATTCGCGATTTACCTCGCGATTTTGATAGAGTCTGCACCAGACTATGGGCACAGAGCTTCGGCTTAGTGCAACATTTCATCCGCAGACAGATGAACGGTCTAAGTGTATCATTTAGACATTGGAGGATCTATTCAGATCTTGTGTCGTAGATTATGGAGGTGTAGCTTATCGGTTAGCTTTACCTTCGACATTTGCGGGTGCTCACAACGTATTTCCTATTTTTATACTGAGGAAATACATGTCACATGTTGATCATGCTCTGAAAGAGGTTCCGATTCTACCTCAGTCTAATGCAACTTACGAGGTGATTCCAGGGTGGAGCCTAAGTTGCAAGGAGTGACAGTAGTGGGACGAAAAGCATCCGATTCGTAAATGTTGGATGACAGCATCATACTGATGAGGAGGCTATGTGGGAGCTGGAAGATACTATCTGAGCTCGATGGTCTCATCTGTTCACTTGAGGAATGTATGTGGCCCTTTCGGAAAACTTGCTTGAAGTAATTTTTGCATGTTAGTACGAAATTTGGGGACCAAATTTTTATAAGTGGGGGAGAATGTAAAATACCGAAAAAAAAATCGGTTGATTAGGAGGATAATCTATGGAATTTTCCAGGAATTTTTAGGGATTTTTCTGGACTAAAAAGGATATTTCTAAGACCCACTTTGTTTAGAGAGAGTTAGAAGACTTAACGGGTCTGAAATCCAACCCGTTAAACAAACCCGACCCGACCCGTTTCTCTTCCGTTTCTGCGCCGATTCCCGTTCTCCGCCGATCCCTATTTCTCTCGAATTCTCTTCTCATACCGACCAATCCTCTTCTCCTCCTCTCCGACGAACAACCCTTCTTCCTGCTCGTTCGTCGCTACCAATCGGCGTGAGCCTGCGTTATTGCCCACACCGGCTTCCTGATCGGTCGAGTTGATCTTGCCTCCCTGCCCTCTGTTTCCTCGCACTGTCGACCTCCGAATCGGGAGGCAGCCGACGATGCCTCCTCGCCGTCGCTCGCTGCGCACGCCACCGAGTCGACCCGACTTCGTCACCTACCTAATCTCCTTCCCGTGCTTGCTGCAGTCGCCTCTTTTTCTCCGCAACCGAAGGCCAGTCATCGCCGCTCCCTCCTTTCCTCTGCAAGCGACCGTCGGCCCGATCGTTTTTATTAGCGACAACTTTTCCGTGTCCTCGCCGGAGCCCATGGACTTGACGGCCGCTTCATCTTGTATTGATCGGAAGTTGCCCTTTTCGAGTTCTGCCGGAGCTAGGGCAGCAGTAGCAACAACGGTTATCTTCCGGTGAACGTTGCAACTAGGAGAGAAATATCATCGATGGATCCCAAGTGATGGTAAAAAACCCTGATTTGCTCTTTCCTTTCAGTCCATTTCGATTCTGGGTGATTGATTGAGGTGGGGTGCCCTGCCGTTGAGTTGGAACTGTAGGTGGCTACCATGTATGGGTAGATACTACTTTGTGGGCTCAAAGAGGTCGGGGCAGGGTGCATCGAATGGTGGATCGAGTTGAGGTAAGGGATTGCATTGACCTATGGTTTTATTGGGTGGTATGCGGCTGAGAGGGAAACTGCCGGCTGTGATTCGGTTGTGGGTATGTGCTCTTTATTTTCGCTGCTGTTATTTGTTGTTTGTTATATATATTATTGTTGTTGTGGGCCTACGGGCCTTGTATTAACCCGAAATATTGCCATGTACAGGGGAGGTGCCGTCCGTTTGATTTTTGGCTCGGCATGCTCTCGGGGCGTGACAGATGATATGTTGATAGCAGGAAATGACATAGGTTTTGTAGTGGAAGTCAAAAAGTGGTTGTCTTCACAATTTGACACAATAGATATGGGAGAAGCTGAATACATCTTAGGAGTAAAGATCATCAGGGATCGATCAAAGAGACTTTTGGGTTTGTCACAAGAGTCTTATATAACTAAGATGTTACAACATTTCAACATGTCTGACTGCAACAGTGAACAGACACCTATTGCGAGAGGTACTGTTTTGAGCAAGAGTCCCAAGACTCCAGCTGAAATAGCCGACATGAATAAAAAACCATATGCCAGTGTCATATGTAGTTTAATGTATACTATGTTGTGTACTCGTCCGATCTACAAGAAGGCTTAGTCACCGATTGCTCCAAATAAACCTGTGGATCGAGACATCGAAGGCAAAGAAAAGGATTTTCAGATATCAAGGCGACTTACAAATTATTGTCTCAAGTATCAAGGGTCGAGCATGAGCCTAAAGGGCTATTCAGATGCAGATTGGCCGGGACTGATGATAGAAAATCAACATCGCTACGCGCTCTTTTTTGAATGGTGGCGCCATCTCCTCGAATAAGAAGAAACAGCCCGTGTGGCCTTATCTACAATGGAAGTCAATATGTGGCATGTTCAAGAAATTGCAAGAAGATACCGTTGAGGAGGTTCCTAAAGCATTTGAATATCACGAGAATAAGGGAGTTCGGATCGCCTATTGTCGCGATACCAAGCTGCGATAGCTTTTTCCAAGGATCCCAAATATCACAGCAAGGGCAAGCATATTGCTATAAAATACAACTTTATCAGGGATATTGTTGCTAAGAAGAAGGTTATTCTTGAGTATATCCCTACACGAGTTATGCTTGCAGATCCTTTTACTAAGCCAATGACTAGAGAGTCATTTAATGAGCATGTAAAGTCTATGGGACTTCGTAGAATGTAACAGTTTTTTTTTTAAATGACAATTGAATATTATGATTTGATTGTTTGAAATGTCAGTCATAATCAATTCAGTGTATGTTATGTTACATTCTAGTGATAAGATCTCGATAAACATGTTGGCAGGTAGTGATTGGTCCTCTCACATGGACAATCATCTCTATTTGTTGTGTATGAATAGAGGTAAGACCGATGCTTATAGGTCATCCTATGTGGTTGTTAGCTTTGGAAGCTGTAAAATTTGTTACATTCCTATAAGTTAGGATCGTCTTGATATTTGTATCAAGATAAGATCATTTTGTGGTAAATGATCGAAGTAAATGAACCCACTATTTACTATACCTGTTATGAGCCAGATTAGAATTCATATGTTGAATTCTGGATTCATGTGTTGAATTCTGGATTAGACATTGGGAATGTCTGGATCGAAATCTGTACGATGTTAATTTGAGGGAAACATGCGCTCTTTATTGGTAAAGAGGACGACATCGTAGCATGTGAATCATACCACATGTGCTAAGACGACAATAAAGGTAGTAGGAGAATGGATCCCTGCTTCTCTACTATGTGAGCCCTTTAAGATTATATGTTGATCTCAAAATTTGTCCTTTGTAACTATTTAGGTGTCTACTTGAAGTTTTAATCAAGGTTTGCTACTTTAGCATGTCTACCTATGACTATGTATGATTCGGTCTATGGAACATGACTAAGAAAGCGATTGATTAAAATGAATAAATTCACACTAAAAAGGAAGATTAAATAGTTTTCCATCTAATGAGTATTATTCAATAGTCGACTCTTTTCTGTTGTGTACAGAAATATTTGTGAATATTTGGAATATGAGACATGCTCTTGACATGATGGTCAATTTAAGGGATTAGAGATGTTCATATTGATGTAAATGAGATTATTTAATCTGGGTAAAAAGCAAGACATGAATGTTTCAGGTAAACGGTTATGTACCACCAGAAATATGATTTTGTATCATCTGGAAAATGACTGTGTCACCTGGGAAATGGCTGTGTGTCATAAGATAAATGGTTTTGTACCACCGAGATGACTGTGTCATCGGAGAATGATTATGTATCATATGTAGAGCGAGTTAGCGTAAATAACTTCTCTTAGCATGCATCACTCTATGAGCAGCTATGTAAGGTGTAACAACTTTCTTAGCATTTGAACGCTCAATGTGCTTGCTGTCGCACGAACCATTTTCTAATTTGATGTTTCATTTAGTCTTTGTGACTATTAATCTATGTTCTATTAGTCTTTTGGGATAATAGATGTTGCTTCGATTTAGTCTATGTGACTAAACACCTCTTCTAAAATGGTCTGTGTGATCATTTTGTCTATGTGACATACCTTGGACGAGTGGGAGATGTTGGAAGTTCGTGGCAGTTCCACGAACTGCACAGAGGCAGTTCGTGGAACTGCCTCGAGCACGCACGCGTGCATCTCCTTCCCTTAAAAAGGGAAGGAATGCGTCCAAGGATAGGTTAGCGCTGCTCGACGAAGAGGTTGGAAGCGATCAGAGAAGCATCCGGATTTTGGTCTGTGGAAACAGAGGAGCCTTCCGGATTTCCGTGATCTTTCCTTCGACACAAGTCGAAATTCCTCCCAGGTAATCAACAAGAACAGGTATAAACAACATTTCAATTACTGTGCATAGTGTACGGATAGATATGGCTTGCTATAGACTACAAATGGAAGAAGATGGAGGAATCTATGAGTTTGAACAAAGGCATCGAGGCTAAATTCGAAGAAGGTGAAGTAGGCGAGCCAGGAGGGAGCCAGATAATAGATTAATCGGTTGGTAGCCTGGTTTTTGTTTTTAGTTTATAATTAATCTTTTATTTACTCTTTTAATAATTGCTTAGGTTCAATTTAGTCTGGAGGAAAAAATTTAAATCGATCGGAGGTCATTTTTAGTCCGGACAGATTTTAATTTTTTACTCCTCCATTGGAAGTAGGAGGCAAGGTTAATGGTGGTGATGTAGCTAGCATATATAGTAGACAATACCATCGGTTAGAGCCAAAGCTTTAAGACAAAAGGAAAATCGAATTAAGAAGAAACATGCGAGGATGGTATTGTTTTGGCACGTGTTGTTGTTTGGATGAGCATTGTAATCAATCCTCTAAACTCGTCGGAAATATCATCGTCGTCATCCTCAAAGTAACGACGCCGGTCAAAAATACCTTTGTATTCATGAGTACATACGGAGTGTGCACGAAAGGTATACACGTTAACATTATGACGACATCTACAAATACTTATTTAGAAATCAATTATTAATTAAATACGACCGGTGGGTTAGACACTATTTTAAATATCAAACCATATTGTTATGCAAAAAGTGAGAACCACCTACCTAGCACCCCTGCCCCGGCTGCACAAGAACGTCGTCATCCTCAAAGTAACGACGCCGGTCAAAAATACCTTTGTATTCATGAGTACATACGGAGTGTGCACGAAAGGTATACACGTTAACATTATGACGACATCTACAAATACTTATTTAGAAATCAATTATTAATTAAATACGACCGGTGGGTTAGACACTATTTTAAATATCAAACCATATTGTTATGCAAAAAGTGAGAACCACCTACCTAGCACCCCTGCCCCGGCTGCACAAGAATCGAGAGGGGTTAAATCACGGGCGGACACGGCCAGTAAACGCGATTGACAAGTCACAGAATGACTATTTGAGCCCGAGGCAAAATTTTAGATTTGCTTCCAGAATCGACTTCCGCCATTATGCAAGTTGTCTCTGTTGACTTACCAACATGGCGCACTCGCGGCGGCAATACCAAACCATATTGTGATACAAGACGATGGGAACACCAAATTATATGAGAACTATTCCTATGAAAAAAAGGATGTTTTATATATAATCTCCACTTTAGTTGTATTAATTCAATTAACTATCCAAACAATATATATTAAAAACATATATAGACTCCATTGAACACCTACAACATACAAATCCTCTAATTATTAAAATCGACTAGATCTAACCGAAAAACAACTCTTACGAACCAAGAACTCCACCATTTTTTCCCACAATAATACCAACGATATTTTCATCTCCTCGTCATCATCCTCTCCGTCATCATCATCGTCATTGTTATCGTCGTCGTCGTCGTGGTCGTCTATCTCTCTGCAACCCTCATCGTCCACGGCCAACAGATAAGGAGGAGGGATACTGTTGGACTCATGCTCCTCCAAATCTATGCCACTCTCCATGTAGTCAACGCCAGCCATGGCCAGAGCTTCAATCGAAGCACCCATCGAACCCTAAACTCTCTCTCTCTTTCTTTCTTACTTATGGAAATGAATGCGTCTGGCTGACGAGACGAGAAGAAGCTAGGCGTTGATCGTTTGCTCGATGAAAACCTCAGTTACGTTCTTCAATGAAACTAACTGATCACGAGGTTGGATTATTTATAGCAAGAGAGGATCGATCAGTTGCATTCATGGCGCATTGAATTAAAAATCAAAAATACATATAAATTTATGTACGTCGAAGGCATGCATGTTTGACTTGATGATGTCGAGTCTAATATATATTTTTTTATTTCGAATTCCAAGTCAGCAGATTGAACGACTGCAGATACGTAGATTTCGTTTTTCAGGTATGTGAATCATGTGAACTTTTATGGTTAATTAATTGATCGATCAAGAGAAGAGATCGATGCACGAATGGAATTAAGTAGAATATGAATACAGCGACAAGATGAGGAGCGTTGTTTGACCGGTGCATGCATGCACGCACGTACGTTGGGATGGTGAAGTCAATGGATTAGATTTGGATCGAATTTTATGTTTTTCATTTTCATCTTTATTTATTATATTCATTTTCATTTTCATTTTCAACTTTATCAGATATTTAGTTTTCATCTCCATTTTCATATATATTTACCGAAGGATCAAATAGATCTATTGCTATCTACAATTATTTTTTTCAAATTTGAAATATTTAGATAAAATTATCAATATTTACTAAATTTTGAAGAGAACACTAAAAAACAAGGATTAAAACTAAAAAATAACAAATTAAATATAAATAATAAAATATTAAAAATAATGTATTTCAATACCAATAATTTAATTGAATATTCGGATAGAACATGAGTAAGATTCTATGAAATTCGTCTTCATATCCAATTATCCAAATTCAAGATCCTCCGTCGAATTTCGAAAAAATTATCATCTCTACATTATATCGAAGGAGATCGAGATGCGTTGACACTATTTGATTTTTTTTTAAATTCTTTTGCATATTATCTCAGCGTAATTTAGAATTTATAAAGTAAGTAAATAGGGTTGTAACTAAGTTTTAGGTTGTTAAATTTACTTGTTAATTTTGTTTTTTTATTATTTTTCTTACTTTTAAGTCGATTTGTTTAAACGAGCTCTTAATTCGAAATTGTTTCATTGATGATTTTTTTTATATTTTCAAATTTAATTGGTTGATTAATAATATTATTTTATTTTATTTTTTCATTTTGAGAGGTTCTTGAATATAAACAAATTAAAAATATACTTTAATTCTATAATTGAATGAGTTGTTCAAGTCGTGACAAAATACCATTTACGATCCTTTATATATATAATTAAGAATCGAAGATATTTAGACCCGTGGGGACAGTATTGTCCAATGTGGTACAACTTTGTCATTGATATGACGTAGTGATTAAGACATAACGATGTTACGTGATAATATGGATCAATTCTGAAGGAAGTCTAAAACTTTTATTTGAATTCAAATGACCTCCACGTGTTTTGGTCACCACGTCAAGACCTATAAGATCCTTCGTAATTTATCTCTCTCACAATGACTGTGGAGTAGATCGGTGGGAGCCACTATATTGACGATTCCAACCTTTTACAGAATACAAATCGATTCCTCATAATTGTAGAATGGAAAGGCTTGTCAAAGATTTCCCTTCGCTGTACTAGTCAACACGTCAAAGTCAAAAATTATTCGTAATTTATTTCTCTCATATTAATTGTGAGATCGATTGATGAGAGTGTTCGAACGAACAAATCAGTTTTTCTATTGAAAAATCGAAAATATTTATAATTTTTTAAAAAAATATATTATAGAATAAATGAAAACAATCATCGAATCAGGATTAATGAATTATTGGGCTTCACGGGCGTTCAATTTGCAGGTTCCGGTCAAAACAAAGCAGCGTGACTTGGCTGAAAGGCTTCTGGTTCAAATGTCATTGTGTAAACCGCGTCCGGTCCAGTCCAGTCCAGTCCGGTTTCTAGACGAGTCAAAACCATCAACCGGTTCCAGGAGACGAAAGTGAAACCATCCAAGGCATGCAGTTGGATATGAACTTTGCTTCCACTGTGAATTCGTCATTCCGTACGTAGGACATGATAACACACACACACGTTTTTAATATATATGAGAATGGATAACACTGTACGATGGCTTTGTGAGCGATTGTCCGATCTCCTCCGTGCCTCATTCCTACGCCCTCCGATTGCTTCGTCGTGGAGCCGCTGCGTGCGTTATAGCCCAGCGCTTGAACCTAGGCTCGTCTGTGCCATTGGATTATGATCGAATTCTAATTAAATTGTAATCAAAATTCAATTGGATCGTGGCCACGACGCATTCAAGCATATCGTGATTGGGTCGAATTTTGACTGCGATTCGATTGGAATTCGATCGGATTCCGACGATGTCGAGCTCCAACGACTACAATTTGGCGATCACGATCCGATCGATCGATCATTGATCGCGATCGAAATCGACCACCAAATTTCGATGATGTCGAGCACCATTGTCACTGGGAAGAAGCTGCTTGGGCATGCGTGGAGAAGATTTCTCAATTATTGTGTATTCTCATTCCGCGCGATCAAACAACAAATCGATCATCGCACACAGTGGAGCGCACGACTGGATTTGCTTTGTGCACGAGCACGCATGAACCCATCACATAGCGTAACAAAACTGTACATATATAAAATGCGTGTTTGATATGCTACGTTCCGCGCGGTGCGCAACTCGTGCACGATATATAGTCACAGAGAATGGACGGTAACTTTTCATCGCATGCAGAAGCTTAGCATCCCCACCGAACAATCGAATTCCGACTGCGATTTGATTGGAGTTGGAATCCGGCCATATCACAATCGAATTCTAATTGAAATTCGATTAGAATCCGATCGTGATTCAAGTCAGAACAAATCGCAATTGAATTCCGATCAGATTGCGATCGGAGAGACACTGACGACGATCTTGACGGATTCAGAGATTAGACTCAGTGCGAGTGACAATCGACGATGAAAAATTTGATCGAAAATCACGGAAGATAAACACTATGTACTTTCCATTTACTATGCGCATCTCCGTTGGATGGACGATTGAGATCGAATCGTATCGCGCAACATAAAATTTCCCTATATACATATATTATATAAATAAGTTACCAAATTTTGAGTTACTTTTTCTTATTTTATTTTAATTTATTATAATTAATCTTTATATCATTTTTGCACACAATTCATGAACTACACCTTGTCTAAGGAATGCTAACTTCCCATTCAATACCCAAAGTAGTCATTCCATTGCTAATCCCTATGTAAGATCTTAAATCTATCTATCATCTAACATTAAGAAGAGGTTATCTGTATGCATTATAAGAACAACGTTTTACTAGGTAACTGGCATACTATTTAGAGCTTCTGAAATTTTGTTATAACCATGAGAACAATACTTTAGAAACCCCAGGATCAAGATCACTCTTGTTAACTAGCTCAGAGTAGAATGAAAAACTAGAAACCGGGAGAAGAATTCTGACCCAACAGGGCTTGTTCAGTGGATGAGATACCAACCTGATGCGGGATGAATCAACAAGTTTTCGTACCGTCAAATGAGACGGACGCTAGAGCTGTCGAACATCAAAAAGTGGAAAAGATCAGATCATCAGGGAGTGTTCGAGAAGATCTAATTCTAAATATCTTAAAGAGAGGCCATGTTGGAAGGGCTGCTCGAACAATTGTTGCAGCCCATAGCAGCTTAAAACCGAAACAATGTCAAATATGCAACACTGTACAAGCAGTGGCGAATGGTCTCGCCTTTCAATTCCTTTCGACCGCGGGGTATGCTCTTCCGGAACTACTTTCGCCGAGCGACACCGATGCTAATGACTGGGAAGCCCAAGCTCTTGCATTCATTGCACCTTCCTGCAAATTGCTTTGCTTGCACGGATGCAGCCAACTGAAACCCTGCTTAGCTTGTTCCATGAAGGCCTCGAGGCAATTCCATATGTTCTGCAGGCTCGCATATCGCATCTGCCTCCTCCAAGCTCTCTGGAAACAAGCATTAAGGCTTGGAAGGAAAAGATGCAGCAGCCTCATCAGCAGGAAGCAACTTGCGAGTGCTAAATAGCCATCCTGCTGCAGCATTTTCTCTGGTGATTTTGCCCACGAGAATGGGCAGTTTTCCTGCACTTCTTCCATCGGTTTAGTAGTGCTCGGCGAGTCCATAATTTCATCCAAGGATACGGGTTTTGCTGATGGGTCAACACCTGACAATATACCGAAAGGGATAATAAGCATACTTTTTTTTTCTCCAGATAAATGAAAGCCTTTAGAATATGCTTGCAAACCATGCTCAAAACATAGTCCAGAACAAGCATCACCAGTTGAATTCTGTGTCCAATAGTCATTGTAATTAAATGAAACAACTTATTAATACATAAATGATCAAATCACTTGTTAACAAAACAATTCTAAAATAGACTGAACGATAGCCGCCATGAAAAAGAGTAGTTATACAGTTTGCAATCTAGTAATCAAGAAAAAAAAAATATTCAAGGGCCAACAACCACATGAAGAATACAATATACCTGTGACATGATTGTAAAAGGCAACCAGGGAATTCATGGTTCGTGAACCTCGATAACGGACCATCATAGTGGAATTCAGTAGAAGAAGGGTTGGAAAACCATGGACTCCGTGCTTTGATAGTATACTGCAATTGACAACTTTCAGATATTACCATGTAAACATTATTACATTTGAGGAATCTTGTTATTTGAACTAACTTTTTGATGTACCTTGGCCTGATAATAGATTCTTCAAATGCAAAATGATGAATAGCCGGAAACCAGTCGGACAAGACGTGGAAATTTGGAGTAAAGATTTTAGAGAAAGGACACCAGGATGCATAAAAGAGCAAAGCCACATAGGTGTCTCCGTTTGTCTGCACAATGCTGAAGGCCCGTTGCAAAGCCGCTTCGTCACCCTATGCATACAATAGAAAAATATATATAAAGATCATTGCAAATTTGAACAAAATAATACAATTTAAAGGAAATAAATTATAAGTACTTTCATGATTAACTAGGCTGTTACAATTATGCGACACAGCTGACATCCCTTTTTAATTTTTTTGCTGATAGATTTAAGCTGAGTCCTAGGGGTCAAATCAGGACATTAGGTGTTGCTGTAAGACATGTTCTGCTTCTAATATTCCCAATTCAGTACTTAATTCATTTGTTTATCTCTGTCTGTAAATTGGCCGAGTATGTACATTAAACATTTCAAATATATAAATTTTCTTAAAGCTATTTAAATTTACTGAACCTGTTGTCTTGTGCTCTATGCTTGTGTCTAATCTTACACTGTGTCTTGTGCAGTATTTTTCTAATGTTTTGAACATCGATCAATTTCCATCAGAAGTAATGCTGATGGAATTGTAAGGGCTAGTGAATTCTATTCCAGTCATGGGAAAGTAGGCATTTGGGTTGTGAAACTTATGTCTTGCTTAGTGCTCATGTTGTTAACTGCTGATTTTGGCATAATGTGTTCCCGTTAAAACATTTACAAATTGTAATTGCAAATCCATAGTCCACCTCAGCAAAAAGGAATTTCATGCATGGGCTTCTATATAATACAACAAATTGTTTGATCCCACGTTAACTTTAGACAATATCCACCATGAGCAGTATTATCTATAATCCACGGAAAAATCAAGGTAGTGCCCCAATTTAGCAATGTTAAAAGGTGTCTTTTTTTATTTTTCACCAAAATGGTACCCCTGTTACAGTAAAGTCCCATAATAGCCCTAAAAATTAATTCACTTGATCGAGTAAACCAAACCGGTTCAAAATTCTCAACCGATTCGATTTCATCCAAAGAGCAAACATGCGGGATTCCTCTCTTTTGTGCTCTCCCTTCTCACCAACATACATCATTTTCTCCATCTTGTGCTCTACCAAGGGCTTCCTCTTTTTCCTTTTTTTTTTATTTGAAAGAGGTGATTAGTCAGTGAGGAAGGAGATCTCATTATTAGGATCTTTGTGTTCCTTTTCTCCTTCTCCTTCCCAGTGAAATTAATAATCCTAATCTTACATTAATTCTCCCTTGTTATGTTCTACCATGAAGGTTAGTCATTGAGAGAAGAGGAAGGATCATTTAAGTTGTGTTGAACAAGTGATAGAGGGTTGAAACCCTAAGCTCTTATGTAAGTCTTATTTATACTACATGTGCCTGTGAAAATTGGTAAACTTTAAACTCTTATGAAAGCCTCATCACACTACATGCATTCTGTATAAATCCCAAAAAGAAGAGTAAAATGGTTAATGTGAAAATTGAACAAACTAAATTAAACAATTTAAACCCTCTTTGATTTTATTGCATTGATCTTAAATTCAATCCAAAACATACTTAGATATGCTATTGTGCATTCTCTCATCATAGTATATGTGTTGCATATTTATTTTTCCAAAGAAGTAATAAAGGGCACTATGAAAAACAGACAGGATGAAATTGAACACTTCCAGTGAATTTGTTCAAGTTTGTTATATTTCTCTTAAAAGGATGTGAATCCGTTCAGTTTTGTTATATTGCTCTTAAATGCAACCCAAATTCGTCTAGATCTTCATAATAGCATTCTCTCATCAGACTACACATGTTCTGTGTGAAATTGCCTTAAAAAAAATTAGCATTTTAGCTAAGTGGCACCATAATCTATGCTATGAAACCATTTAGCCCACATCCTGTGCTTCTTTATACCCATTCTATTAACTAGTATGCAAGGATGTTTCAAGAACCAAATATCATCATCATCCTCATCAAGTCATATGTGTCCGAGCCATTTGGGCGAACCACATAAATTATATAACTCCTTTGAAGTCTATGCAAGACAATTTCACTAGTAATGTTATGTATGATAACTTTAGAAAAATCAATCAAATGTCAGAAGGTAGTGATATTATTTTAGATAATTAATTTAATTTTAGGATAAATGGAGTCAAGGCGTAACTATTTTTTTTAAAAGTTAGTGGGTCTAACGTGTAGGTCTTGTGATTAAGTTCAATGGGGTTACACTGATCTAGATTTGGATTCAATATGGATGACAATTAGAACTAGAGGTGTAAACGAATTGAGACAGCTCTCAAGCTTTTCGAGCCGTCTCAAAAAAAATTTGATTTGTATTTGAAATATCAAATTCAAACAGAACTTGAACACGTTTGATAATTTTTAGAGCCAAATTCAAACCCATTATATTTTGTTTGATTGTTCACGAGCTGCTCGTGAGCTTTTATTTACCATGTTTATATATTCAATATTTTTATTATATTAGACAGAAAATATATTTTAATTTTGCAGTACACAACTTTGTTTTGAATACACTCAAACTAAGGTTCAAATATCTCCAACTAAACTCGAATTTGAGTCATTTTGAGTTATAGTTTAATTCTGCTTGAATTAAGATTCGAAAAAACAGAACAGAACTCAAGCTCAAATTTCATTTCTAACCAAGCTCAAGCCAAAATTATTTGTATTTTCAAACTTTGAATGGAATTTGAAAATCACATATTTTTCTAGCTCAAACTTTAAAATCAATATTTTTATACTATTCGGCTTAAATTGGTCCATTTGCACCCCTAGTTAGAACCATATCGATTTGGATGAGTTATGGTTGAATCAAACCACACAATTTGGGTCTATTTTAGTTGTATTCTTGGGTTCACTTGGTCTAGAGGTTTCGAGATTATTCATATGCATTAGGAGCTTAACCTTTCCCTATTATGCTTATCAGCATGGCTTTGTTAGTCGTGCGTCATGGTTAAATGTTGTTGGCAAAGTCATTACACACAGCCACTATCCCTCCTATAGAGTCTCTCTTCCAGTGAGTACACCATCACTTCACTTGCGGATCATCACAGCAGTCGTTCATCGGCAATCGTTAATGACTATGAGCCCTACTACCACCTTTTAGTGAACTTGCAACATCTGCTGCTCCTTTTTTACAACCTCATCGATCGATCTCCATTGTCGTAAACAGTGCATCTTTGAAAGTGCTTTAGCAACAGAAACACATCACTCTTCTAAGCAATAGTCGCTCTTCTTGTGAGCAACAACAATCAAACCTTTCTCTTCAACTCTTTTGAGTGGCAACAACCACTTAGTGTCTTGTTCCAAACGTGAGTAATCAGAGTTCCCAGTCCCCTTCTATTTCCCCTTTGTAGCCTTGTTATGAATGTAAGTATAGCAAATTTCAATTAAAAAACTTTGTTCGATATTATAGTTTATGTTATAATGTGTTATGGCTCTCCTTGATAGGATGTTACGATGCATGCTTGTAAAACTTGGGAATCTACTAATTATCCCTTTTGATGTTGATCGGGTGCAAGGCAAGTGTTGTCCCCACGGGAATGACGCGATGGTAAAGCAGGGGTTGCTTGCAGAATGGGCAGGGGTCGATTCCAGAGAGGGATCTAAAAATCCCCCCTGGCTTCATATGGCCCCCCCTCTGCCTTGCCACCGTGTCAAGGGATGTTGTAAAATGGATGTTGTAATATATATTTGAATATTATGAGAATATGTAAATTCTCAACAGTCAACCTAAAAAAAGTCATTGAGTAGAATGTGATTTTATACTATGAGATGTATAATATTTAAAAAGGTTTAAGATTTACAACACCATCAACTTCTTATGACTCTTATAGCCTCTTGTCTATACTTAGGTTGCACCATCAACTTGTTATCACTCTTATAACCTCTCATCTATACTTAGGTCCTTGAACTGTAATCTTCCAAGTCAACATAGAGGAGACCCAGTAATTTAAATTATGAAGTAAATAGTTACATTTTTATTAAGCTTCTAATATAAATAAAAATCAGGTAACATTATGTATAAACATTAAATGTTTTAGATTGGTAGAAAAGACAGCTGGCAATTTATCCTGTTTTGTGGAACATATACTGGTTTTTCTTGTTTCGACAATAGTGTCTGATGAGAAAAGGAATTGACTGAATGAGGAGATGTGAATCTAACTCATTGATTGCTTAGCTGTAGAAAACCATTTAAAGGCAAAGGAGGATATTAGACATCAATCACTAATGAGGAAATGAGACCACCCTAATTACTAGAAAAATGTAAGAAATTATCCTTTGAATGGAAGGTATGTAAACATTCTATAGTGTGGTAGGCCAAAAAACTGAGTGAAGCCAAAATATTTTCTTGTTTGCAATTCTACAGATTTTTTTTTTTTAAAATAGTTATTTCCTTGGGCCCATGCTGGGCTCGGGTTATAGTAACCCAAGTTGTGTTTGACACAGTTTGACAGGAGTTGGGCTGGCTGGGAACAAATTGATTTCTTGAGTTTCAACTGCCAGACCATTGCATGAGGTGAGGATGATATTTAACTGCAGACTGGCAGCAGTAGATAGGCTGGTCAAAACTAGGATTATGTTTCAGCTCTTTTCCCTCCTATCTCCTCATCTCTTATTTAGGTATTTTCTCCCTGTCTCGTCTTTTCCTTGTTCATCGGCACCAATCTCTCCCTCCTTCCTCTCCTCTTTTCTCTTTCATCATTGGGGACTAAGCTGGAACTGATTATGGACTTCTGCCCAAATATTTGGTACGGACTGATACATGAAGCCTTGA
The DNA here is from genome assembly GCA_025175895.1 of Wurfbainia villosa. NCBI lineage: Eukaryota > Viridiplantae > Streptophyta > Magnoliopsida > Zingiberales > Zingiberaceae > Wurfbainia > Wurfbainia villosa. The sequence goes on along the minus strand of CM045988.1, from coordinate 101,460,343 downwards.
TGAAATACATCGTGTTTTCATAAGTATGAACATCTATCATAGATATTAGGAATAAATGCTACTGTTTACGTTCATTGCATATGGGTTAACTGATGCAGGTATTGCAAAATTTAAACTTCATAAAACCAAAAGCTCGTGGGATTCTCATAAGGTTCGCGTGCTACCAAATCTGGAGTGCGAAAAAGGGAAATCCCTAATTTATTTCAGGATCGTATGTTTTTCCGACACCTAAACAAATATTCCAGATGGGGCATGTTCTCTCAGGAAATCCAATCAAATAAGACGAGAATTCGAGGAGGAAAAAAAAAAAAGTAAACACGCGATAATAAATTTATGTAAAAAAAGGGGGATATTTCCGCACCTCAACGACGCCGATCCGGTAGTTAGCACGCATCATCGTCGGATCCAAATCCCAGCAAGAGGCCGGACGACCCAAGATCGAGTCCCCAACCGAGGGCACGGGGCAAGCAGGCGATCCCATCCCCAGGACGACAAAGGCGGCCAAGAAAAGAAGAGCAGCGGACAGAGCCTGAGTCTGCTTCCCGGTCCCCTCCATGATCCGGTTCCAACTCCCGCAAATATGAAGATCCGGACGAGAGAACGGGAGAGGAAGGTCAGGAGGAAGCCCTAGGTCGAGGGGAGGCGAGAGAAGCAACAGATGACGAGGCGACGTCGGTGGTGCCGGCGTATTCAGCTCCTCGACCACGGCCGGCGACAGATTTATAAAGGATTTTTTTCCCCCCCTTAATATTTTGGTCCTCCTTTCTTGGCAACGTCGATGAAGGGGATGGAAGCAGAGTAAATAATGGAGACGACGGAGATGTTTTCCGGATAAGTAATCTCCGCCGTACGTTACAGATCGGACTGTCAATATGAAGCGGAAACCAGCGATCGGGCAGAGAGGAGGGTGGGGACGAAAATGAGGTGGGAGCCTTTTCGATCGGGTCTAAGGATCGGGCCCAGGGAACACGGATTTCATTGGGTACGAATAAGAGGCTAGCTGGCCATGCCTTCTTTGGTGACGTCATGGTGTTTCATCGACCTTCAATATTGAGTTGCCTGTTCTGGCTGATGCAGGAGATTCTCCGTCGTTCTAGTCTGGCTTTGGTCCGCGCAGTCGTTTGAGGACTTGACGGAAATAGACCGGCACGGACAACGTTTTTATAATTTGGCCCCTAAATTTTATAGTGAAAAAATTTCAGTTTAGCCCGTCTATTTTTTTTTTCAAAAGAAAAAAAATATTTGATTTAGTGTTAGTTGATTAATTTAGCAGCCCAAATTTAGCACAATATTTTAAAAGAAAAAACAATTAATAATTCTTTAATATTTATCATTTCTTTTTAAAAAAAAATAGTGCAAATTTATCTCTGCATCATGCACTTTCAAATATGCATCCATTGATAGACAATTATTATTATTTCATTTTACTGAACTTTATTGTGCAAATGCATTGCACATGTTTTTTTTTTTTTTTCTTTTAGCTTCGGGGCTATAGTACAATGGTAAAATATTCACATAGAGTTTTAAAAATCTTTGGATCGATCTATACTATGACAAATTTATAAATTTTTCTCCCAATAAAAATCAATCCTTTGAGATATCGGATAGAGTCGATCCTAAGGAAGGGTTGATGGGACTTTTGCTTAGAACTCAAAAATATTTTACTATTAAGGAGGATTTAATTTTCAAATTTCACAATAGAAATAAAGCTTAATTTTTAATTTTTCACCTAAAGACCTAAATTTAAATTTTAAAATTAAAACCGACTCTAATACTAATTTGCTAAAACAATTTAATATCCGTTCCATTTATTTCTCCCTTCGACGGGGACAATTAAGAGAGTCGTGTGAGGATTCCACTGATACAAGCTAACACCTTATGTACCAAATGTACGAAGAGAGAGTTTCATTAAAAGAATGAAATTAAAAAAGAAGGGTAAAAATGAAAAAGAATGCTCCAAATTATGTAAATAGGACATTTATTTAAGAAAAATAAAAGGGCATCCAATCATACTCTTTTATTTTAATCAAAATTACTGAATATAAAATATTATTATATCAAAATATTTATATGAACTCGATTAAAATTATTTAAACATCATCAAAATCATTTTAAATTGACCAAAATTATTTTAATTAAAAAACATTTAGCAGCTACTATAACATTATTGCATAAACAATCACAACCTACATTTTGAAACTATTAGTCTTCACGGGATAACGCGATGGTAAGACAGAGATTGCTTACAGAATGGATAGGGGCGATTCCGAATGAGGGATCTAAAATCCCTCCTGGCTTCAGATGACCCTCATCTGCCTTTCCATCGTATTAAGGGACCTCGTCCCTCGCGATTTACCTCCCTTTCGCCGTAGCCTTGGGACGGTTGACAGGAACTGCTAGTTGGACAGATTTTTAACTTTTACAGAGTTTGAAACTGCTATAGTAGAACTGGTAGTCAGAATATTTTCTAGATAAACAATAAAATGGAGTGTTCTTTTGATTTATTATTATTATTATTTTAAAAAAAAAGAATACTCATTTGACGATTTATATAATTTGGGGTGCCTTTTAATTTTTGCCCATTAAGAAAAGAATGATCATCTGCAGTAAACGACTCTTCGTTGTTGCATCTGTTTTAACATGATCAAAATGCTTTAATTTCTAAACAACATCCGCTAAAAGTTGGAATCTGTCCAACTAACCGTCCTTTGTCATCTGTCCCAGGGCTATTGACGAGAGGGAGGGTAAATCACGAGGGAGACTATGTCCCGAACACGGTGACAAGGCAATGAGAGGGTCATTTGAAGCCAAGAGGAATTTTAGACTCCTCTCCGACATCGACCCCAGCCCATACGCTAAGCAACCATACTACCATACCATCACGTCATCCCCGCGAGGACAATTTCTAAACAACATCGATCACTGTAACGCCGGATCTATCTTATTATCTTCACCTTAGATTATGATCCCAGGGAGATAATTTGTGGCTCCAAAGGAATACAAGCATCATGTTCCTCAGAATCTGAGCTATTTTCCATGGCTGAGCTAGCTTTTGACTTCCTTTGAGGAAATTTATATATCTTCGTAACAGTATGTTATTGTCCATTTTGAATCTAAATTTTCATGATTTTTTTTTTGAACTTTGTCTAAAATATCTCATATCAATGGAGATATTTTTTCATCTTATAAGCAAGGATCTTTTCCATGTCTTATCAATGTGAGACTTTAATTGTATTCTCAATACTTTTAACAATCTCCCCTCAAACGAAGGACCATATTGGATCTCCCTCAAGTATATCCGTCCTCAAATGACTTTCTCTGCTTGATATCCGATCTTTAATTTATCAGGATTTCCTACCAACTGTCTGATCCTCCTAACCCAATCGAACTTTTGTCAGTTGTCCAGTTCTCTTGACCAAATCGAACTTCTTGTCTGGTATCTAGTTCTCTTGATCTGGATATGAGAGTTCCATTTTCTTCATTTAAAGTGTATGATTTGACATGAACTATAATTCTGTCACTAATTATAAGATTCATATATCTTCATAATAGTATGATATTGTCCAATTTAAACTTAAGTTCTCATGATTTTATTTTTTAATTTTACTGAAAAGGTCTCATGTCAGTGGATATATCTTTTCATCTTATAAGCACATGATCTTTTTCATGTCTTATCAATATAAAATTTTAATTGTATTCTCTATACTTTTAACCGTCGTAAGTTTCATTGTTTAGGGACAATAATTAATGAGCAACAAGAAACTTGAATTTTATATGGATTGAGCTTTGTAAGTTTCTGATTTTGACACAAATTCAGCATCAAGGCTTCTACTGTGTGCTCATAATTAGTTTGTTGTTGAATCAGTTAACTCATGACTGGAGTTTGTTCAGTCTTTAAAGAAAATATTTACAAGTTGATTAACCTAAAAGAAGGAAGTTGATTGATTTACGATTTTTTTAGTCAGCGACCACAATAAATGTAGAGCTGTCCACTTCGACCTCAAGGCATTTCAAAAGTTAAATATTTTAAGATTATGGACGAAATAATAAAAATGAATTTTTTTTATAAATAAAATTTTTTCTTTTTAAATAAAAATTAGGTTCTTTTCTTTATATATTTAAAAAAAAATTCTTTGGGCTCTAGACGAGAGCTCCGGTTGCCCTTGTCCAAGACCGACTCTGTTGAGAATATAATGTGTGGTTGGTCAGACCGATCAAAGTCAACCAAATTCGATCGAAATTAATTTAGAGAGCTCTTAAAATTCAAAGTCGTCGTTAATGAATCCCACAGGTTCTGCTTCCCTTAGGGATCTGTTTGGGAGGAGACAAAGATAAATAAAGGGAAAGAAATTTTTAATTTTATTTGAAAAGAAGTGAGGAAAAGAGAAGGAAATGAAATGGAGGATAGAAAAAAAAGCCTTAGGCTCTGTTTACATGTGCGGGTTGATAGTAGACGGATGTGACAAACTTAAAAACGTATGAAGGAAAAGGAATCCATAATCTATTATATTTGTTTATCTTAATCGAGGAAGATGAGTAAAATCAATCTCATATATTATTTACTTTAGATAAATAGAAAGAATATTAAATTAAGTATTCGATTTGTCGGTGAATTGTATTTTTGTGCTTAACTATAGTTATGATATATGTAGGTTTCGGTCACGAGGCAGGTCCCCGGTCGTGACATTTTCATTCTTGCGGATATTTATATTCAGGCGGATATTTTGACTTATCTTTTAGATATAGTCATTTTTGATATGCTAGTTAGGATAGCATGCAATAATTTTCATGTTTATATGCCTAGTATATGGTTGGTGCCTATTTAATACATGCATGTGATAGATTATGATTTTATCTTCCCTGTTTTTATTTGGATCATAGTTACTTAGATTATGGATATGTACATATTGATTGTACATATTATTCGGATAGGTATTTTGAATAGGATTGACATGCTTTAGTATCATGCATCATCTTGCATGATTGCATGCTGATTGGATGGGGTTCCATTATTGTTGAGCCCGCAGCCAGTTACATGGCCTGCACACATTGCCACTCATGGGTTAGTGGTACATCAGGAGGGTGTGTGCAGTTGCTCTGTCAGGCTCCGCTGGTTCGTTCATGGGTAGCGATGAGGTAGCGTGGTAGCAGGCAGGGATCCCTCCTCTGGTCTATGACACCGGGAGATGAGAGCTTAGCTCCCCCACTCTGTTTGGGGCAGGAGGATAAGTGTACTCCGACAGCATCCTGTCCACTTGGTCACTCAGGAACAGTGATGGCAGAGTGCACAGTTGTCATAGTCCTACCCACTCGGCTTCACCATCGTGTGTGAGGCGGCTGACTGGCGTCAGGGGTGACCATGTCATTGGCACGACATGCACTTTGCACGGATCGCATTTGTATTGTGTTTGTTGCATTTTTATTGATGCCTTGGATGTGCATATGATTGTCATGCATACAGGATACATATTTATATATATGGTGAGGACTTTATTACTTCTAGTCAGACATATGCTCCTATATCAGGGTAGGAGATTCAGGTAAGTACAGTCCTTTTGCATTTATTTCTTGCTTACCCTATTTGTGAGATTGTACTGGCATGATTTTTATTGTTAGGTATACCTTACTTTGCATATCTACTATACTCGCTGAGTTCTTTGAACTTACCCCGTTGATTTATATCTATTTCAGGTTGAAGCTGTCAGGAGAGTGCAACTATCAAACCCCACTCGTCGGGAATATTTGATTTGGTTATTTGTGTTATGGTATTTGGATTTTCATTAGAGGACATGTTTAGGATTGGAGATTGATATTTATATTCGTGGATTTTTGGTGTCCTTATGGACCTTTATTCGGATTTATTTAGATTGGTTTTGGATGGTTATTCCTGCCCAGATGGAAGAAGGGGTAAGTCTATTTATTGTAGACTGTTTATCATTTATTTTGGTTGATGGCCTGAGGCCAACTTATTATCTGCGTGTGTGTTTGGATTCCGATCGTGTTGACCGATGTATAGTGGCTGTGTAGGCTTTGTATGTAAATTGACATTGTCACCCGTACAGGGGAGATGCTGCCGGATTTTCGTCTGGCGGGGTATCCTTCGGGGCGTGACAATTTATTTGGTATCAGAGCGCCTAGGTTTTCGAGTTCCTAGGGGTTTTTGGATTTTTTCGGAGTTCGCCATGTTTTGGCAGGTTTTTGCGAGGCAATCTGGAAATTTTGGATTTGGTATGGATTTTCGATGATTTTTATGTTTCGGAAATTCGAGGATTTTTGACGAGATCAATATGGGGTTTTGGCGGCTACGGGACCTCTCCTGACGGTGAAATAGGTATGATGATTAATTTGATATGTTTTTATTTGTGGTAATATCTGTATTCATTTAACAGATATGAGACGAGGTGGGCATGCTTCTGCGCCGAGACGTGGTGTGGGACGACCACGCCAGAGGACCTTGAGATCTTTGGCGACAGAGTTGCCAGGAAGATCTACTGAGGACGAGCTTATTGATCAGGGTCAGATTCCACAGGGTGCTGCGGGAGTTATGGATCCGCAGTCCTCGGCGGATCCTCCTCCCGAGATACCCACTGCTGGGGTATCCGATGTACCAGCGGGAGACCCTGCTGCTACACATCAGACTCCCAAAGGACACTCGCTACAGACCCGACAGGCCCATCAGTGGAGCCGGTCGGCCCTCACTCGGTATCTGCCCTTGCTCAGGCAGCGGCACCATCTACGGTAGTTACACCAGCTCCTGCGTCGGCCCCTACTTATCCTACTAATGTAGCTGCGGCACGAGCTCGGATTCCAGGATTAGCAAAGTCAATGAAAAGCCGGTTCACTTTATTCAGCGGAGAGACTGATCCGATCGTGGCTCAGTCTTGGATCGAGACGATGGAGCGTACCTTCTATTATATGGTCTGCTCCGAGTGGGAGAAGGCAGAGTTGGCGGCCTTCCATTTACGAGGCGAGGCCGAGATCTGGAGGGATATGCAGCGCTCGATTATCGACGGCAGCAAGATTTACAAGAGGCTTTTGAGAGTCGATTTTCCACGGGTATATCGGATGATGCGACGTCGGGATTTTCCGAGTCTCTGACGAGAATAATCGCCGATGATGGAGTATAATACAGAATTTAATCGGTTAGCCAGGTTTTGTCCAGAGTTAGTTGTTGAGGATAGGTCACGGATGATGCAGTTTGTTCAGGGACTAGATGGGCATCTCCAGGTCAAGATGGCAGGATTTGACAGTTCTTCCTACCGAGAGACATTGGATAGAGCTTTGTTGATTGAGTCGGCTCAGCGGAGGGTCAATCTTGGGAAGAAGAGGAAAGACCGAAGAATCACAGTCGGACCAGTGACCACGGACTACGTGAAAGAGCGTGGATCGGTAGTCGAGTCATTCAGGGCATCTAGCCGGCCTCAGAAATCAGGACGATCTTCAGCTGGGCCCTCCCGGTCTTCTCAGCAGAGCCGGAGGTCGCCCACTAGTGACACCAGCGACTCTTTGCGGATCGAGAGGCATATCGTCTCGGCCTGCACCTTGGGAATGATCGATTTGCTATTCAACCGCTGACACCTAGCCGAGATTGTTGAAGGCTCAGCATGTGGCTTCCGGGGTTTCTATTCAGGGAGGATCGTTGCGTCAGTCTGGGACTCAGAGAGGGGGCCAGACAGCCAGATCTTCGCAACGCCCGCAGAGGACATCTTCCCCTGTAGGAGTCGCCTATGACATTCATGGACAGGAGTACACCAGTGCATGTACGATTATCCGCGAGGTTCGATTTTAGGACCGCCATGATACGGATCACGATCCCGGCCACTAATCTGATACCATTCGCAGCGGCGTCACGTCTGATACAGATGCGGCCGCCGCCACTAGTTCGAGATCACCACGTTGCGCCGTGCAGATACATCGCGGCCGTTATACCGACCTTCATATCGGCCACGATCCGCCTTCATATCGATCGCGGTCCGAACACCCACCTCGCGTTGATACCACCTCCACCTCCATCGAGATGCGGATTCATGCGATTACCAGAGAGGATGCGCAGCGAGCCAACGAATCTGTATTTCGCGGTACGGTTTCACTTTATGCATGTTCAGCTATTATGCTAGTTGATACTGGTAGTTTGCATTTGTTTATTTCTCGTACTTTTATGAGAGAGATTGGTAGATTACCTACTAGTAGATCACAGAGATTAGTCGTCTCCCTACCATCTGGCGATACATGGGACGTTACCCAGGAGGTCCGAGGTTGTCCCTTAGATTTCGGTAACATCATTCTTACTGTAGATTTATTGGTACTGGACATAGTCGAGTTCGACATTATCCTTGGCATGGATTGACTGTCAGCATATCATGCCACAGTTGATTGCCAGACGAAGGTGGTCACATTCCGACCTCCGAACCAACCCTCGTGGGATTTCACTGGCATCCGGGATGACGATATAGTGACCATTTCTGCGATTCAGGCTCAGAAGCTTTTATTGCACGGTTGTCAAGGTTTTCTATTATCTATGATCAATGTAGAAGACAGTGGTGACTCTCAGACCGTGGACATCCCTATTGTCCGAGAATATTCAGATGTCTTTCCAGAGGAGTTCAAGTGCCTCCCGTAGGCAAGTGGAGTTCATGATTGAGTTAATAGGGACGTCGACATCGAAAGCTCCTTATCGTATGGCCCCAGAGAGTTGGGACGAGTTAAAGGTTCAGCTCGTGAACTTTTGGACAGAGGTTTTATTCGCCTAATGTATCACCACACGGGTTCTCCTGGTTCTCTTCGTGAAGAAGAAAGATGGTTCGATGAGCATGCATCGACTACGAGGATGCTCACTATCAAAAATAAATATCCCCATCACGTATTGAGGATTTGTTTGATCATTTCAGGTACATCACTATTCTAAGATTGATCTCGGTCCTGATATCATCAATTAAGGGTTAGAGATTCTGACATTCAGAAGACAGCGTTCTGTACCAGATATGGACACTATGAGTTTTTGGTAATGTCATTTGGGCTTACCAATGCTCCAACAGTATTTATGGGCTGGATGAACCATGAATTTATGGATTTCCTAGATCGGTTTGTCATTGTCTTTATTGACGACATTTTGGTATATTCCCGTTCCGAAGAGGAACACGCGCAACATCTTCGTCTTGTTCTCGATAGGCTCCGACAGAAGCGACTATATGCGAAGTTCAATAAGTGCGCGTTTTGGTTACACTCAGTCGGTTTTCTGGGACATGTGGTTTCGAGTAGAGGTATTTCTTGGACAGAAGATCGAGGTCGTCACTAGTTAGGGACCAAAATCGATTCAGAGGTTCGCAATTTCCTAGGCTTGGCGGCTTATTGACGCAGTTCGTTGAGGGTTTCTCGAGCATTGCTATGCCATTGACACGTCTTACCAGGAAGGGCATGAAGTTCACGTGGACAGAGGCGTGCAAGACTAATTTTCAGGAGTTGAAGAGGAGATTGGTGTCAGCACCGATCCTGGTATTGCCATTAGGGGACGATGGTTTCGTTCTTTATACAGATGCGTCTCTATAGGGTTTAGGCGCAGTATTGATGCAGCACGGCAGGGTAGTCTCTTATGCTTCTCGCCAGTTGAAGGATCATGAGAAAAACTATCCGATTCGCATGATTTAGAGTTACTATTATCTTAGATTTGGAGGCATCATTTATATGGTATTACGTTTGAGATTCTTACCGATCATAAGAGTCTCAAGTATCTACATTCTGTGAAGGAACTCAATCTCCGACAGAGAAGATGGATGGAGTTCCTGAAGGATTATGACTGTATCATCAGCTACCACCCAGGGAAAGCCAATGTGGTTGCCGATGCACTTAGCCGGAAGTCCCGAGGGACTTTAGCTTCCTTCCGAGTTTTGGTCACGGATTTGATTCAGGGTTTCTCTGAGTTGAGCCTTGAGGAGCAGGGATCGACAGAGCAGGGAGTTCTGGTTACCATGGTTGCTCAATCGTCCATTCGGACGAGAGTCCGGGAGGCTCAGGCCAGTGATCAGCATTTACAGTTCATTGGTAGTCAGATAACTTCTGGACAGCAGACTGAGTTCACCCGCGATGATGAAGGTATAATTTATTTCCGAGGCAGATTATGCGTACCTCAGCCTCACCCGGTTATGGAGGAGTTACTACAGGAGGCTCATCGCTCTTGATTTGCGATCCACCCAGGCGGTACCCGCATGTATCGAGATTTAAAGTGTTTGTATTGGTGGAACAGTATGAAGAAAGACATCACGGATTTTGTAGCTAGATGTCTGATTTGTCAGCAGGTAAAGGCTGAGCACCAGAGACCAGCTGGATTACTTCAGAGGATTCCTATTCCTGAGTGGAAGTGGGATCATATTACTATGGATTTTGTGATGGGTTTGCCTAGGACACGTTAAGGTCATGACGCGATTTGGGTAGTCGTAGACCGACTGACCAAATCCGCGCACTTCTTATCGATTCGGAAGACCGACTCTCTGGACCGTTTGACAGAGCTATATTGTCGGGGGATCATCAGATTGCATGATGTTCCTTTGAGCATTATATCAGATAGAGATCCCCGGTTCACGTCTAGGTTCTGGCAGAGTCTGCAGCAGGCTTTAGGCACACAACTTCGGTTTAGTACTGCCTTCCATCCGCAGACAGATGGACAGTCTGAGCGGACCATTCAGACACTAGAGGATTTGCTGAGGTCCTGTATTATAGATTTCGGAGGCAACTGGGAGGATCATTTGTCGTTAGTGGAATTCGCCTACAATAACAGTTATCATTCGGCTATCCAAATGGCCCCGTATGAGGCATTGTATGGTAGACAGTGTCGTACACCCACCCTCTGGGAGGAGGTTGGGGAGGCCCAGTTGCTAGGACCCCAAAGAGCTCAGCATGAGGCAGAGTTGGTCCGTATTATCATACGTAGGATGACAGAGGCACAGGATCGCCAGAAGAGTTATGCAGATTGTAGACAGAGACCTTTGGAGTTCTTTGTTGGTGATCATGTATTCCTGCGAGTTTCACCCACGAAAGGGGTGAAGAGATTTGACCTTCGTGGTAAGCTAGCTCCTAGATATATTGGTCTGTTTGAGATTTTGGAGAGGATCGGAGCAGTGACTTATCGTCTAGCGCTACCACTATCTTTGACGAGTATACATGATGTGTTCCATGTGTCTATGCTGAGGAAGTATGTGCCAGACTCTACACATATTCATCGGATGTCAGTTCCATTCAACTGATGCTACTTACGATAGGTTCCTGCGGATTTTGATTACAAGGAACGATGGCCATGAACAAGGTTGTGCGACTTGTCAAGGTCGGGTGGAGTCACCATACCGACGAGGAGGCTACTTGGGAGCTCGAGGAAAAGATCCGAGCTCAATACCCCCATTTGTTTACTTAAGGTACGTGAAATATATTTTTTAGTACTTGTGGTATTTCTTACTCGTTATGCATCTGAGTAGGAAATTTGGAGACCAAATTTTTATTAGTGGGGGAGAATGTTAAATACTGAAAATTTAAAATGTAAAATTAAATGGCCAAAGAATTAAGGAAATAATCCTGGAAATTTTTCGAGATTTTTAGGAATTTTTTCGGAATTTTTCTGGATTTAAACGAAGTCCGTATGAGATTTTTACGGGGATAAAATAAATAGACTTTTATGGAGTCTATTTAAGGGGTTTAATACGCGATGAAAACCTAAGTTTATCTATTTTCCTTTTTCTTTTTCCCCGCCGCGACTCTTTCTTCCCCTTCGGCAGTTCCTCTTGCGCGAGCTCTCTCCGCCGTCGACAGATCCTCTCGCGCGAGCTCTTCACCGCCGACGGTCTCTTCTTCGCCGACGACCAGGCTGCCGCCACTCACAGCCGCACCTCGCCCTCTTCCTCTTCCACGCGTGCACGCCTGCTGCCCTCGTCGTTGCCCCTTTCATCATTGCGGTCGGCAGTCCGACGCCGCAACCTCCCTCCGCGATTGCGCGACGCCCTTTTCTCCTCCGCAAGCGCCGCCTTCTCTTCGCGTCTGCCGCCAGCAGCCCGACGTCGAGGTCACGCCGGCCTCCTCTGCCACAGCCGCACGCATCGGCTCCTCACCTTCGACCGCCGCACGAGCCACCGTTTCTCCTTCCCTGTGCTCGTAGCCATCGTCGTCTGGCGTGTCGTGGGCTCGTCGTTCACAGCCGACGCCTCCTCTGCCCTTTTTGGCCGAGCAACGCTAGAGGAGGTAAGAGTTGTTATTTTTCCTGTCTTAGACGATTTTGGTTTCCTTGGTTGAGTATGAGTTTGTGTTGGGCAGAATCGTAGTGTTGTTTGCTCCGGTGAACAGCGGATAAAGGACGGTTGCTGCCGAGGGATCTCTAAGTCCGGTAAGCTGTGATTCACCCTTCTTGGTTCATTCGTAATTTGTTGTATTTGGTGGTGGGTTGATGGATTTGGGAGTGGCTCGGTTCAGGGCTGCCATTGGAGGTTCCCAAGGTTGTGAGTTGGGGGTTGAGTGATATTGTTTGATCTTGAGGATTTTTGTAGGTGATGAATTAGGTTAATTGATTAGGAATTAATTGGGTAAATTGATTGGTGCAATTATTGGATAAATTAAAAGCCATTAAATTTTATTTATTTGGCTTGGGTTGTTAAAATGCGGGTTAATCCAGGTTTAATTGATTAATTAGCTTATCATTAATTAATCAAAATTTTTATCAATTGATTTAGTGAGCTAAATTAATTGTATGGATATTTGTGGTAGGAAAAGATTAATAAGATGGTTGGAAAATTAGTGACAATTGGAAATAGTTTGGGTTAATTGGGTTATGAAGGAAATCGATTAAGTATTCGATTTGTCGGTGAATTGCATTTTTGTGCTTAACTATAGTTATGCTATATGCAGGTTTCGATCACGAGGCAGGTCCCCGGTCGTGACGTTTTCATTCTTGCGGATATTTATATTCAGATGGGTATTTTGACTTATCTTTTAGATATAGTCATTTTTGATATGCTAGTTAGGATAGCATGCAATAATTTTCATGTTTATATGCCTAGTATATGGTTGGTGCCTACTTGATACATGCATGTGATAGGTTATGATTTTATCTTCCCTGTTTTTATTTGGATCATAGTTACTTGGATTATGGATATGTACATATTGATTGTACATATTATTCGGATAGGTATTTTGAGTAGGATTGACATGCTTTAGTATCATGCATCATCTTGCATGATTGCATACTGGCTGGACGGGGTTCCATTATTATTGAGCCCGCAACTGGGCTATACATGGCCCGCATACATCGCTCTCATGGGTTAGTGGTACATCGTGAGGTGTGTGCGTTGCTCTGTCGAGTTCACCGTCCGCTCATGGGTAGCGATGAGGCCGGCGTAAGTGGCAGGATCCCTCCTCCGGCTATGACACGGCAGATGATGAGCTTGGCTCCCCACTCTGTTTGGGGCGTATGATAGGTGTACTCGACAAGATCCTCGTCCACTCGGTTACTCAGAGCGTGATAACAGAGTGCACATTGTCATAGCCCTACCCACTCGGCTTCACCATCGCAGTGAGGCGGCCGATCAAGGCGTCGTGGGTGACCATGTCATCGCACATACGCACTTTACACGGATCACATTTGTATTGTGTTTGTTGCATTTTTATTGATGCCTTGGATGTGTATATGATTGTCATGCATACAGGATACATATTTATATATATGGTGAGGACTTTATTACTTCTAGTCAGACACATGCTCCTATATCAGGGTAGGAGATTCAGGTAAGTACAGTCCTTTTGCATTTATTTCTTGCTTACCCTATTTGTGAGACTGTACTGACATATTTTTTATTGTTAGCTATACCTTACTTTGCATATTTACTATACCCGCTGAGTTCTTTGAACTTACCCCATTGATTTATATCTATTTCAGGTTAAAGCTGTCAGGAGAGTGCAGATGTCAAACCCCACTCGTCGGGAATATTTGATTTGGTTATTTGTGTTATGGTATTTGGATTTTGATTAGAGGACATGTTTAGGATTGGAGATTGATATTTGTATTCGTGGATTTTTGGTGTCCTTATGGACCTTTATTCGGATTTATTTAGATTGATTTTGGATGGTTATTCCTGCCCAGATGGCAGAAGGGGTAAGTCTATTTATTGTAGACTGTTTATCATTTATTTTGGTTGATGGCCTGAGGCCAACTTATTATCCGCGTTTGTGTTTGGATTTCGATCGTGTTGACCGATGTACAGTGACCGTGTAGGTCTTGTATGTAAATTGACATTGTCACCCGTACAGGGGAGATGCTGTCGAATTTTCATCTAACGGGATCTCCTTCGGGGCGCGACATAAATTATGCTAAAATCTTTTAGAAAATAAAGTCCTTGATGTCTAAAATCAAAATGAAGAAATTCGAAATATGAAAAGACTCGAGGAAAGCTAGAAAAAAAAATATATCAGTTCTAGTTTGATTTGAGATAAATAAAATGTGTTTAGGTTTACAAAGGATTTCTTTTTTTGGAAAAAAAAGTCCTTAATGGTTATAAAAAGTCAAACGACGATTTATTAAACAGCGCACGTGAAATTTAAAATTGTTCAAACAACATTTTATATTTTCATATTTATCAAATAGCGCACTTAATTTTCTTTTTACCCCTTCCACCAAATAGATCTGCACCACAGTGATGGTGCTGAGATTTGAATTCCCAGCACCATAGTGGTGGTGCAATCCCACCACAACCACTGTGGTGTTGAAATTTACAATTCCAACACTACAGTGGTGTTGAAAGTTACAATTCCAGTACCACTGTGATGTTGAGATTTGAATTTTCAGCACCACAGTGATGTTGAAATTTAAATTCTCAGCACCACAATGATAGTGTTAGGATTGCAATACAACTGTGGTGCTGAAATTTGAATTCATAGTATCACGTTCGGAATTTTCACTGTTTAGCAGGTCTGTTTGACGGGAGGGGTAAAAAGAAAATTAAATGTGCTATTTGATAAATATGAAAGTATAGAATATTATTTGAATAATTCTAAACTTCACATGCGTTGTTTGATAAATTGCCAAAAGTCAAATGAAATTATATGTAGCCTATAAGAATTATTTTCAGTGCGACGATAAGTTAGAGTTTAGAGTTAGACCGAGAAGGACCAAGGTCGAATCTTCTATGAGGCTAGAGAAGTAACTGTGAATCTTCTATGAGGCTAGAGAGGTAGCTGTCTCAGGGCCTCGCCCAAAAAGGAACACATCAAAAAATTTAAATTATATTTGTATTGTTGATGGCCTTATGCAAGAGATGATCCAAAACTAAGAAAGTCCCTCTATTTAAATTTAGATACAAGTCTAATTTTCAAAAATTAAGATTGAATATGAGTAAGTCGTCATCTCTAGATTAAAAATATTCAAATTCAAAGAATTCATTTATTCAAATTTTGTTTTTACCAAATGCTAATTATCTAGCTAGTATACTACTAGCTAAGGAAAATATATATAAAAAATTATTAAAATAAAAATATGTGCTTCACAATAATATATCGAGTCCCGTTGATAAGCCAATTTGTGTCTTATAATTAGAAAAAAATATTTGATTATTATTTTAATTTAATTATTACTCTTTTTAGATGAATTTGTAGCCCTAAACTACTTTTTTAATTACACACGGACTTAGTTAAATAATGATGTAGATATTTTTTTGAATATGTGGAGCTATATATATATATGGTTAAATAAGAAATTTTGAATTAATTCCATTATGAATTATTGAGTTATATATCAACTCTTAATAATTGGAGTTCTCAAGAGAAAAATAAAATAAAAGGAGGTGACGTTAATTCAAAGTTAAGTAAGTGGTATTAATAAATATTTTCGAAGGAGTAGCAGAATAGAAAGAGAGGAAATAGGAGATAATTTGGTTATTGAAGAATAAAATCATTATGGAAATGAAGAATTAATTGAGGTTACCAATTTGGTTGAATCAAATGAGAATTTAAAAGAAAACTCTCAATATGAAAAATTAAATTCAACTATGAATTTGGAAGATCCTAAAAATTGAAATAATATCTATCAAAACTGAAAGATTACTTAGTAAAAATGGATCTAAAAAAAGTGGATGATTTTTTGTTTCCCAAGGTTAGTAACAATAGATATTTTGATTCATCACATTATACACAAGTAATGACAAATCGACAAACATTAGATAGAAAATGACTTGTATATTCTATTTCATTAGATAAAATATTTTATTTCTATTGCAAGTTGTTCAAGACTAAATAAATAATGAGTAGAATAAAGAATTTGAATAATGGTGGATACAAAGACTGACGTAATATGCATAGAAGTCTTAAACATCATGAAGCTAATAGGGACTATATGAATATTGCATGATTGTTTGGGTTGAACTAGAAAAGAGGTTGAAATTTTTTTTTTCAAATAATTGATTACAACATATAACTTCATATCGACAGAGAAAGACATCTGAAGGCAAGTGTTAATAAGAATAATTTTCGTTGTGAAAATACTTGTCAAAAATACTTTGACCTTTCAAGAAGATAAGAAATTTTACGTCGAGAACAATCGATTATTTTTGTAAATTATAGAAATGGTTGATGAGTTTAATCCAATAATAGAGGAGCATGTTCAACATCATGAAGTAAGGTAATTTCAATATACATATTTTAGTCTCAAAATTCAGAATGAATTGATAGAAACTTTGACAAATGAAGTGAAAATGACAGTCATTGCAAAAGTTAAACATGCAAAATATTTTTCAGTAATACTTAATTGTACTCCAGATTCAAGTCATCAAGAATATTTCTCTAGTGCTATGATACTTAGATGATTCGACAGACACATCAAAAGTAGAAGAATCTTAGGTTAAATTTTTGAAAATGGATGACACATCAAATCTTAGGTTATCAAGTGGATTTTTGAGTGCATTAACTAGAGTTGGGCTCGACATTGAAGACATAAGAGGATAAGAATATGACAACGGATCTAACATGAATGGAAGATATAAAAGTATACAAAAAAAATTACTTGAAATAAATTCCAAAGCTTTTTACACGTGATTTTCATAGTCTTAATTTGACCTTAGTTGATATGGTGGAATGCTGTCCTAAAGCCAAGTCTTTTTTTGAAGTGGTGCAATGCATCTACACACATTATTTTCTTCTTCTATAAAGAGATGACAAATTTTTAAAGATAAAATATCTGGTTTGATTGTTAAGTCATTGTCACATACCGACTAGAAAAGTCATGTTGAAAGTGTAAAAGTCATAATTCAAAGGGCAAATTGTACACATAAGAGATGTTTTACTTGACTTGGCAAAAATTATTGAAAATTCTAAAACAAAGAGTGATATTGAGACTTTAGCATTATATATATGATTTTGAGAGTTTTGAGTTCTTGTTTGAAATGATAATTTGGTATAACTTATTTCGAGCAATAAATATTGTAAGTAAGTTTATTTAATTTGAAGATATGAATATTGATATTGCGATCAACCTCTTACAAGGATTTAGATCAATTTGTTGATGAGTTTAGTAAGAAGGGTTTGCTAGTGCCATGAATGAAGTTATACAAATATCAAATGAAATGGAGATTGAACATAAATTTTGAGAAAAATGCATCATTTGAAAAAAGAAATAATTTAATGAAAGTGACAATGATGATGTGATACAATCTAGTAAAAAATCTTTTAGAATTAAATATTTTCTATTTATAATTGATCAAACTCGATTTTCTCTTCAAGTTTGGCTTGAATAATTTAAACAATATCAAAAGAATTTTAAATTTTGATTGAATTTGAAAAAGTTAAAAAGTAAGCCTTTAACTAGCTTGATGAAGTCTTGTATGAATCTTCAATAATTTTTGAGTCACGATGAACATTCAATATTAATGGTGATGAATTGTGTTGGAGTTGATGGTCGTGAGATACTATTTAACAAATAAAAAAAAGAACAATTGATATACTACAATATCTACAAAATTAAATGGTTTATTCATAAATACTTACATTGTCTATAAAATTTTATTAACCATATCAACAACAGTTATATCGATAGAAATAAATTTCTCAAAGTTGAAGTTAATCAAGAATTATCTTTGATCAACAATGTCATATGATAGACAAAATGAGCTAAGAATGTTGTCAATTGAGAAAGGAATATTCTGACAATTGAATTATACAGATTTAATAAATATTTTTACTTCTAAAATAGCTAGCTAAACAAATAGTATTGCAAACTAAACTTTACATTTATTTACCGCAACAAAAAGATCCATTTTTTATTATTCACTTTAGGGTTGATCGATCACAGGAAAGGATCCCCACGAGCTAGTTAATTAAGGGGTTTTTTTTGTAAAAACGATGCACTTTTAATAAATTTCAAAGTGATTTAAAAATTTTTAAAAAATAAGTGTGATTTAAAGAAAAATAATCTCTTGTAATATAGAAAAAGACTGCATATAATAAATTCAATTATGTATTAACTTAAGTTTTATCCACCAGATTTTTTTTAATATTCGAGTTGATAAATTGTGATGCTTATAAATTTAGCATACGATGATTTAGACTCTGTATTATATCTTGTCCACGCTTGATTTGCCATTAAAGAGTAGTTGATGGACCTTGTTCAATTTCTATATCGATTTTACTTTTTTTTTTTTTAAATAATATATTATGACTTAATTCAATTATATATCTTGTAACAATCTTAGGGAGCATACAATATCGGATGATTGATTGTATTATGGTTTATCAAATGGTGTGAATAAATGCTGAAAAATATAAATAATATTTTTTATTTTTTAAAAAGAGTTCTTTATAGTAGATAGTTTTAAGGATGCTATGGATATTTTAAATAAATTATTTTGTGAACTGCAAATTGATCATTTGAATACATATTTATTTTAAAAAAAAATCTAATTTTTCTAACTGAGAATAAAACCAAAATATCCCAGAGTTGAATCTGTTCGACTTCTCGGAAATTCAACATTTCCACTCGTTTTATATTTACATAGCGAAACATTAATAATAATAATAATAATAATAATAAGTTCTAATATCCTACACGATGGCTTCGTGCACATCCATACACAACGCAGATCTCACCGTGCATTTTGCTGCACGCGATATTTGATCCATCATCCGATCGTGCAGAAATACATAGTAAATGAGAATGCACAGTATTTTCACCGAGCATTCTATAGTCCATCTTTGAATCCGTTAAATCGCCTACGTTGTCCTCGTCGCAACATCACCACCGATGACAAGCATGTGATCGCAATCAGATCACGATCGCACGCGATCAAGTCAGATTGTGGACGAAACCCAATCCAATCATAGTAGTAGCGCATTCCGATGTTGCGCTTGCAATCATATTGTCACGCCCTGAGAGAGTCCCCGTCAGACGAAAATTCGACAACATCTCCCTTGTACGGGTGACAATACGAATCTTGTATACAAGACACACATGACCCATCAACAACCAAAGTAAATAAAAGATCTACAACATCTAGACCTACCCCTTCTGCCATCTGAGCAGGAATACACAATCAAAACATATCGAATAAAAGTCCATAAAGACATAACAAATACCACCAACACATCACATGTTATTTCCTGTTAATACACTAAACGCATAGCCAACCTAACCAGGAGTATAAACACCTAAAGACAACTCCGGCTGGTCGCCTTAGTAAACGACCCCTACTACGAGTCTGCATATGTGTCAGAACTCTGTAGACCTTTCTGGCAACTCCATCGCCAGAGATCTCAATGTCCTTTTGCGTGACTGCCCTGTACCCCGTTTCGGCGCGAGAGCACGCCCACCTCGTTTCATATCCAAGTATTACTACAGAAAGACAATTATATAAAATTAATCATCTTACCTATTTGCCGCCAGGAGAGGTCCCGTCGCCGCTAAGTCCCCAAATCGACCTCGTCAATAATACTTCAAAATTTCGAAACATAAATATCGTCGAAAATCCGTACCAATCCGAAATACCCAGAATGACCCACAAAACCTGTTAAACGTGGCAAACTTCGAAAATCCAAAAACCCTTAGGAACTCGAAAACCTAGGCGCTCTGATACCAAATAAATTGTCAATAAACCAAAACCATAAGACCAAAATAAGACTAATTCGATGAGGGGGATTGGCAGATGGACTCTCCTGGCAGTTTCAACCTGAAATAGATGTAAAGCAACGGGGTAAGTTCAACGAACTCAGCGGGTATCAAGTCGACATGCATAGTAAGATATATCTAACAATAATAATCATGTCAGTACAATCTCTTGATCAATAATAGCAAAAATGCAAGGAAAAGCTGCGAAAAGACTGTACATACCTGAATCTCCTATCCTGACATAGGAGTATGAGCCATACTAGCAGAAATAAGGTCGTCAGACCAAATACATAATGTATCCTGTATGCATGTCAATCATATGCAGCAACCAAGGAAGCAACCAAAATGCAGCAAACACAAACAAATGTCATCCATGCAATATCCATGTGATGCAAATGACATGGTCACCCGACGCGCGGTCTACCATCACATGGTGAAGCCGAGTGGGTAGGACTACGATGACAAGCGTGCACTCATCATCGCTTGCTCTGAGTGACCGAGTGGACAAGATGCTGTCGGAGTATACCTATCCTCCTGCCCCAAACAGAGTGGGAGAGCAAAGCTCTCATCTCCCGGTGTCGTAGACCAGAGGAGGGATCCCTGCCCGCTACCACGCTGCCTCATCGCTACCCATGAGCGGACTCAATGAGCTCGACAAAGCTCGACACACCCTCCGATGTACCACTAACCCATGAGTGGTTGTATGCGGAACATGTGAATCGTCATGCTCAACTACAAAGGAATCTCCTGGCCCCAAGATGCAATCATGCAAGATGGTGCATGACACTAAAGCATGTAACACCAACTAAAATACGTCTCCAAATAATATGCACAAACAACTAGATACATATCAATAACCTAGGTAAAACAGGGAAGGTATAACTAAAAGTTGATCAAGTGCATGTATCAAGTATGGCATAGTGACATACAAAGCAGATAAACATAAAAATTATTGCAAGCTATAACCAACTAAGCATATCAATATGACAATATCTAAAAGATAAGTCAAAATACCCGCCTGTTAGGAAGAATACCAAGTGTCTCTATGCTCGTGGACCTGTCTCGTGACCGAAATCTGCATAAAACATGATTACCATCAAATCCAAGCACACGACAACGTGCTAAATTACTACTATATAGTTTCTATATTTGCATCCCTTTTATCGAATACAAATTAGAACCCCTCTACTGACCCTCAGCTTGTGTATTTAATACCTTCACACCACGAAACCCAAAATAGGCGACTTAACTACTTAATCCATTAAATCCACCATTCACATGTCGAATCCAAACCTAAATAGCTACATTACCAATCAAAACATATCTAAACCATTCACATCTCACTTAACCTTCACTCAGCCACAAACAACTCATCTACGTCTTACACACTCACTTCCACCGTCGTACCACCGACCAAAACCCCAATCACAATCATCCCCATTGCAGCAAGGGAATTTAACAGTATCCTAAATCAATCCTTCATTTTCCTCAAGCCTAATTCACAACTCCACAACAATATACAGAACATCTCACCGATCAGAAGTATGAATCCAACCTAACCCTAGGTGACATACACACAGCTCAACCAAACCTTACCTCAAACTCGATCCAACCCTTGGATCCCACAACTTGGCACCCACAATCCACTTACAGCCGTTAACAGCCAACACAACCCGTTCTATTCACCGGAACAACCCACTCTATTCGCAGCCCACAACTAAGCCACTCCCAGATCCATCCACCCTTACCACAACACAACCACCAAAAAATCTAACAATTTTACAGCTAAAAGAGAGGCTAGATCAAGCTTACCAGCCTTGGAAGTCTCTCGGCAGCCCTCTTCCTCCTATCCTCTATTCACCGACGCCGGATCACTGCTCCTATTGATAAATCAAGCTCAGTGAAGGAAAAATCTCATCTTGAACCTAGATTTCGTCCAAAGTAAGGAGAGAAGCAGAGCTTACCTATCTCCAGCGACCACCGGCAGCGCAATCCACAGAACCAGCAACCCTATTCACCGACTGCGATCGGTGCTCAAAATCTCCCAGCGACGCTCGGCCAGAATGGCTGCGATCGGTGCTCCAAATCTCCCGGCGACGCTCGGCCAGAACACCGACGGTAGTCTCCACCCGACGACCCTCACGCAGGAACGAACTACGGACCTTCAGTTTAAGGTTTGGGCTTCACCGGCGAGGGAAACGTCGCTCGTCGTCCGCTCGAGTTTGGGCGGCAACGACGGTGGCAGAGGAGGCGGCGGCCGAAAACTAGAGATGTGGCGCAAGGAGAGGGCGTCGCGTGGAAGGAGATTCGGCGAAATCTTCCAGCCGTCGACCCAACCTCGCTGCTCTTGCTTGTCCGTGGCACCGGCGAGGGAATGCCGCGAGGGAGAAGAACGAGAGGAAACACAGGGAGAAGATGTGGTGACGGTGAGTGGAGAAGTTACGCGAGTGAAAAGGAGGAACGACCGTGTTCGTGCGGAACGACGCCGAAGAAAACGAGAGAAGAAGAAATGGGATCGGGAAAATAACCATAGGGTTAACCTATAACCTAGGTTTATAACTTAGGTTATCTCAAATAATTAAAACATGCCCTTTAAAAGCTTGTTTTTCTTATCCCCGTACATATCCCGTACAAGCCCCATTTAATTCCAAAAAAATTCTAGAAAAATTTCTAAAATTCTCCAAAATCTCGAAAGAAAATTCCTAGGATTATTTTCCTAAATTTTAGCAATTTAATTTAGTATTTTAAATTTTACTAGTTGACACATACAACACCAGACTGCGAAATCAACTATGTCCCGCATGTCGTTCCACCACGAAGAACGTTTCAATACTTAATATTTTCCGGATACAATCCGAATACATCTGCAACATATACAACCTATTGAAATCTACAAGCAATACTTATCAAAATATCGTGACAAAGCCTCGTGACTCTCAAGGTAAATAAAAAAAAACACTATCTGCGGGCAACGACATGCTACCATCCCCGGGACTCGTGGGCAGATAGGCAATATACAGAGCACTGTCTACGCGCAATCACATGCTACCACGAACGGGATTCGTGGATAGACAGACAATGAACAGAGCACTGTCTACGCGCAACCCCATGCTACCACGAACAAAACTCGTGGGTAGACAGGCAATAAAAGACTCAATGTCTGTGGGCAACAACATGCTGCCACGACCGGGTCTCATGGGCAGACAGAGTATATAGCTATCTAACTATAGAATGCACGCAACAACATGGTACCACGACCGGATCTCGTGGGCAGTCAAGATGTCAGATAGCTATCTAGCTATAGACGACGTATGAATTCCACTATCACTAATTCCGAACAGGTAGAGGGTTAACCTATAACCTAGGTTTATAACTTAGGTTATCTCAAATAATTAAAGCAGACCCTTTAAAAGCCTGTTTTTCTTATCCCCGTACATATCCCGTACAAGCCCCATTTAATTCCAGAAAAATTCTAAAAAAATTTCTAAAATTCTCCAAAATCTCGAAAGAAAATTCCTAAGATGATTTTCCTAAATTTTGGCAATTTAATTTAGTATTTTAAATTTTCGTATTTAACACATACTTTATTCCGACCACGATCTAATCGAAATTCGATCACGATCCAACAAGAATAGAAGTCCGATTGGATCACAGCTGAAATCCGACTCTAGCCGCTCGACATCGAGCTGAAATCCGACTCTAGCCACTCGGCGATGATGCCGAGCGACAAGCTTGTGTGGCAAGCTAATTATTGTACATTCCTTGTTATTATACTTGCTCAATCGACATCCCACAGACGCACGTATATCTATCGCATGGAATATCAAAATCCCAATAAATCCTAATTTCATATCATCTAATATAACATTTATTGATCATCTAAGTGCATGTTCATACCACTTTAAACATGTCCCCATGGGGATGGCGCGGTGGTAAGGTAGTGTGGTTGCTTTGGATACGGAGTGGGGTCGATTCCGGAGGGGGTCTAAAATCCCCCCGGCCGATGACTTCCCCACCTGCCTTGACACGTCAAGGGACATAGTCCCCGCGATTTACCTCCTCACGGAGGGTCGCTAGTTGGGCAGATTCCCAACTTTTTGGATACCACCTTAAACATATCTTTTCCCTCAATAGATACAACTTCGATTTTCTCTTTAGTGCTCTTATTTTTTATTATGTCTATCTTCGTATATCCACACATCTATCTTAACATCTTTATCTCTATAACTCTCATCTTCTGTTTATAAGCTCGAGTCATAGTCTAACATTCAATATCATAGCAGGTCTAATTATCATTTTGTAAAATTTTCCTTTAAATTTTAGAGGTACTTTACGATCACATAAAACATCTAATATTCTTCTCTATTTCAACCAACCTGCTTATATTTTATGTAAGACATCTCTCTCAATCTCTCCGTCATCTTGTAAAAATAATTCTAAATACTCAAAGCTCTTAATTCCAGACAATTCATCATCTTCTATCTTAATACTTATATCATTACGTCTAATATTGTTAAACTTAAACTTCATATATTTCATCATACTCTACTAAATCTAAAATCTTTCACTTTTAATATTTCCCTCCAAGATTATAATTTAGTATTTACTTTTTTACGTATCTCATATACCAAAATAATATCATCTGTAGAAAATATGTGCTACGGTACTGTGTCCTGAATGTGTCCAATGAATTCGTTCATACTTAGTGTAAAAATATAAGGATTTAGAGTTGATCCTTGATGCAATCCGATCTTTATTGGAAATATTTCGATTAATCTGCTTAAAATCTTCACATTGATCGTTACTTTCTCAAACGTATCCTTAATTAGTTTAATATATGCTACACTATCACCTCTCTTTTCTAGAATTCTACATATAATTTCTCTTAGAACTTTATCATAATTTTTTTTAGGTCAATGAATACCATATATAGATATTATTTTTGCTCCCGATACTTTTCAATTAGTTGTCTGAGAAAATGTAACTTCTATTATTGACCTTTTAGGCATGAACCCAAATTGATTTTCGATAACCGTAGTTTCCTTTCTTAATCTTTTTTCTATTATTCTTTTTTAATATTTTATAGTATGACTCATTAGTTTATTACCCATAGTTTGTATAATTTTCTTTGTTCTTATTGTTATATAAAGGAATTAGAGTACTTATCCTCTATTTCCTCTATTGATCAAATATTTTTTTATTTTCAATATCATATTAAATAATTTTATGTCATTCAATACTTTGTTTCTCTATACACTTCCATACATCTATCGAAATATGACTTCTGAAATTATTTGTTTCTCCAATGACTTTTTTATTTTGCATCCTATTCAAAACTTGTTTTACTTTTGAAATTTAAATTCTGAAATAAAAATTTAAATTTCTATACTCACTTGATCTATTTAAATTACCTAAGTTAAGTTGATTATATAAACCTTTATTAAAAAGTTAATGAAAATGTCTATTCCACCGCTCTTTTATTTTTCTATCATTTACTAGTATCTTATTGCATTCATCTTTAATATATTTTATTTGGATAAGATATTTTATCTTTCACTCTCTCACTTTAGCTATTCTATAAATATATCTTTTCCCTTCTTTTGTATCTAATTTTCAATATAACTATTCAAAAATTTCATCCTTAGTTTCATTCATTACTTTCTTAGCTTTTTTTTACTATTGCATTTTTTTTAATTTTTTTCATTCTTACAAATATATAAATTTCCTTATAGTCAATTTGTATTCCTTTCACTTTCTTCAATACCTTCTCGTTCCACTACCAAAATTTTTTATTTGGTGGTGCATACCCCTTTGACTAATCGAGTACACTCTTGGCTACTATTTTCAACTTTGATATCATTTTATCCTATATCGTATTAAGATCACCATATATTTCACATAATACTCGTACTCCTACATTCTCCTTAAAAATCTTCTGTTTCTCATTATTTAATTTTCACTACTTAATTCTAGGAGTTGTATATATTTTTCTTCTATTGATATTATACCTTAGACGTATATCCAATCCTACTAATATATGTTGAATAGTTAAGTTTTCTCCATGGATCACTATGCAATCTTTATAAATATTTATACCCCTCTTTGTAACTATAAAAAAGTTAATTTGTAATTTATTGTCCCACTTTTTGATATGTTCTTCTCTTTTTTTTAAAAAAAAATATATTAACTAGTATAAAGTCATATACTATTGTAAAATCTAATATAATTTTACCTTTTTCATTTCTTATTCAAAGCTCATAACTTTCATACACTCTCTCATATTCCTTATTGTTTACTCCGTCGTACCCATTTAGATCGCTTCCTATTAAAATTATTTCATTTGACATAATATTTCACAATACTATATCGAGATCATCCCAAAATCTTAATTTGGTATCTTCATTTAATCCTACTTGAGGTGCATATATGCTAATTACATTTATAATTTTTTTCTCCACTATTATTTTGAAAATTATAATTCTATCTCATTTCTAACTACTTCTATAATTTCATCCTCTAATGAACTATCTACAACAATACTCACTCAACTTCTTGTTTTACTTTTTCTTATATATCATAACTTAAAAACCGAGTTTTCTATCATTTTTGCCTTCTCGCCTATCCATTTTATTTCTTGTACACACAAAAGATTAATTTTTCTCCTAATCTTCATATCTGCTACCTCTATTGTTTTACCAATGAAGATTCCTATGTATCATATTCCAAATATTAGACTATTAATTTTTCTATCATATTTATTTTTATCCAACCTATGATGTGAGAACTCTTACTTATTTAATACTATATCCAAATTCTCATAGAGATATAACAATTTTTGTCGATATGTTACAATCGAACCTGCAATGCAAACTCTTCCAACAATCCTTGCAGAGACATTATAATCGGACCTTATAACGTATTCCTTTTGAATAATAATCTAACATTAACATGATAATTTAATGAATCCATATATTAAATATTTGTTTTAGTTTAATGCTAACTGACAATCTAATATAATTCTCCTAGTTTGGAACCGATCATGACTGGATTAACTCGCCAGGAGCGAAGTCAAATTATTTAAATTGTGGATGTGAATTAAAAACATAAATAAATTTATTTTGACCCAACCTTGTATTGCCCAATACTTAGTGTTAATTTCACAGGTATAACTTTTATGGTCCCCACTAGCACAAAACTCAAGCCTTTCTTCAATTAAACCATATAGAGCCTACACCAAAATGGTTAGGACAACTTTGCTTCATAAAGTGAGGGAAAGAAACTGCAAATAAAATAAATGATAATTTTGATAAAAATGGATCGCAGTAGGGACTCCTAAACAATCTAGAATACCAGAGGATAAATGTGGAACACTTGAAGTAATGCTAGTTGCAAGGTGCTTAAACAAGGTAGCAGCTACATCATTAATGGGAAACTGAAAGAAACCACTCTTTAGGAGAGAACTAGACAAGCTAAAGAAGATCTCATACTTTCAATATGATGAGAGAAGATAACCATCTATAGTTTTGAACTAAGGATATTAGGAGTTAAACGACTGTTTGGAATGCATGCCACTTTGTAATCTCAAAAACAAGAATACTGCAATAAGTAACATACATTTAATGAGAGACATGCTCTCGGTATGGTGAATGCTTGGGAGAAACAAGTAAAGAAGTTTTGAAATCTTGAGAATGAAACTTACATTTCACCTGGCACCATGCCTATGATTGACTGGCTGGTATAATTGAAGTTGAGTAGCAATCTCTGTAGGATGTAAATTATGATCTCAGATAATGCAAACTTGTGATGAATTACGTTTATAATGCTCAAACATACATTTATTTTAAAATAAATAAATTTTTAGCAAGTCTACTCGAGTAAAATATGTTTGCCAATCCATTGATACACCATTTGAGTAAAATACATTTGTCCAATCCATTGACACACCACTAGAGTAAAATATGTTTGTCCAATCCATTGACACACCACCTAGAGTGCATCACAAGGTTACAATCTAGTAATGTTAATCTAGGCACTTCAAAAGTATATATATTATTCTAACTTCAACTATCATCTGCGTGAATATAGTTTCTCTTGATTTCTATGAAATCCTGAACTATCATCTTCATGATACATGTTCTCTCTCTTTGATTTCTATAAAATCTTAAACTATCATCTCCTTGATGTAGGTTTCTATGAAACTTAGTTTTCCATACTGATCATCCTATAGCTGCTTCAATCCTCAGTGGTTTTTAGGTTTTGGTGGGTTGAGAATTTCAAGCTTTTGCAATTTTACTCTGTGCTTGTCTTCTACTTTTTGTCACTAGCAGGGTAAGAACTTATAGTTGATTCTGAAAGTTAAATTTTCTTTATGGCTTCTTTCTATAACTTGGCAAGTTTCTAGTCATGGGAAAATATATACTTGTATGTAAGGCATAATTGATTCTAACTTAGCAAGTGAAGAAACTTTCATGCGACCATCATGTGTTGTCATGTCAAAACTATGGCTATGGTGACCACTTAGGTGTGGGAACAGTAACCATGCTAAAGAGAAAATTACAAATATAATATACAACAGCCAGGCATAGGTGAAGAACAAGGACAAGCAAATGAGTTTAATGTGCACAAACCAACAAGGGCATGCATACGTGAAGACACATTGATAGCAATATGTATATAGAGAAAGAAGGATAATAACCCTAGCAAAGACAATATTTGGGTCAAGTATTCATCGATGAGAATGCAATAAGAAGACATGGTAGCGTCCATAATGGTAACAATATCGCACAACTATGACATGGTTGAGATCCAATAATAACAACAAAGAATGTGAGTTATTTATATGTAATGGAGTTAAGGCAAACACCAAAGTCAAATAGCTGTTAGTACAATGATGCACCAAGTGGTCAAGTTTGACCAAATAGCGCTAAGGAGATTATTGGTGCAACCATACCCTAAAGCAGTCAAGTTCAACCAAGTGATTTGATATGTTCAACAAAAAATTTGCGTAAAGCTAAGATTGTGTTTGTTAATGAAGCTTATCAATATGCAAATGCAAATTAATCGAGAATAGTCCAAATAGGTCAAAATTGATCGACTTGACAAAGTGGTCAAGTTCGACCATGTGATTTGATATGTTCAACAAAAAGTTTGAGTTAAGCTAAAATTGTGTTTGCTAATGAAGTTTGTCAATATGCAAATGCAGATTAATCAAGAATAGTCCAAATAGGTCAAAATTGACATATACTTGACAACCAGAAAAATTTATCGGCTATTGACAAAAGAAAAATCCATGTAGGTCAATAGTGATCAAATACATGACAATTAAAAGTTCAAGTAGGTTAAGAGTGACTAAATACTTAGTGGTTGGAAGTTTGGATAGGTAAAGGTTAATCAAATACCAAAAAATGAAGAAGACTCGGAGGTGAGACCTTTTGGCAAAAGATGATGCAGAAGCAAGGTTTCCTTGGCAAACTAAGGAGTCTTGGACGCAAGGCCAATTCTAAGTGAGTTGAGAGTCTATGGGTGATATGTACTTTGGGGTTTCAGCAGAATTTAACTTGGTGAGCACTCAACCATAGTTTTGGCCGTAGTCAATGATCAAGTAGATAATCAACTAAGGTGTTGAGTTGATTAGGGCATCAACTCAAGAGATTTTGCTCACAAATAGAAAGTTTGCATTTTGGGTTTGAATGGACTGAACGCGAATTCAATTGACTGAGGTAAGGCTTAGATGATTGCATAATTCACTAAAGAACTTCCATTGACTGGATTCATAAGAAGGTGGCAACCATGGAATCAAAGTGAATCAATCGAAGTATGCATTATCAAGTAGAAGGATGACGATCCACTAAAAAAAGTTGACTAAAATTGTGGAAGGCAGGTATTGTGAGGTTGAATTAAAGCCAATTTGGAGGCTATAGATAAAGAGGTAAGGGGAGCTCGTGAAGACTACTCAAAGTGCTCAAATTCTACATCCTAAAGCGCTCTTTGCATAATTTTTAATCTTATTTTTATTGTCAAAGCTTAAAGTCTTTACCTTTTACCTTCAAGCTTCACACCTGATTCAAGTCTTTCATTGTTCTTATTATTTAAATTTTATTATAAAAGTTTTGAAAGAGATTTCTCTACCTCCGAAAGAAAAAAAAAATAATGGTATTTGAGGATTGACTTATCTTACAAGTCAAAGTAAGATCTTAGCAATTCCAAACCACGTAAGATTAGCATTGTATTCTCATAATTGCATTCTTATTTCCGTTGTGCACCTAACCCTAATATCAATTTTAAGTTTGTCAATTTCTGGTTTATGGCTAATTCACCCCCTCTAGTTGCCACACTGGTCCAACAAAGATGACAATAGGAGACGCCGTGGCTTCAGTGCACAAATCACAAATTATGGAGAAAAGATGTTAGGACTAGGAGCAAGCTACCATCACTTCATGAGCCTAAACAAAAATGAGAGATTTGCTTTTATTACTAAACAAAGCATAGTCATAGCACAAGACAACATTTGCCATGAAAAGAAAAAGGTGTTTACAATTTGCAAATATAAATTACCTAATTTTCTTATAGCAGAATGAACAAAATTTAAAGGATTAAGGAAGATACAGTGATATGCCAACAAACCTTAGCGATGTAGGAACCACCAAAATTTAAAAGCTTCTCCAGAATCTTTTATAAACTGATGGCGGTAAATTTCTAGTAAACTTAAATGGTATAAATGAGACACTGACAACCCAACCATCTGAAAATGAATAAGATCAACAATCAATTAAAGAAAAAAATTCATTGAAAGACAGATTAAATGTATAGTTTGTACAGTAGTTATACCCACAAAAAAGGATTATAATTCTTAA
Source organism: Wurfbainia villosa (assembly GCA_025175895.1). Lineage (NCBI taxonomy): Eukaryota > Viridiplantae > Streptophyta > Magnoliopsida > Zingiberales > Zingiberaceae > Wurfbainia > Wurfbainia villosa. The sequence continues at coordinate 101,429,377 of CM045988.1, read as the reverse complement.
TTAAGAATGAAAATAGGCATTTGGTAAAATTAGCAACTCATTCATTTAGAGAAACAAATGAATAAGGGGAAAGGTAGGAATTATGCTTTAATAAAATTCTTGGTAAAAAATCAACACCAAGAATGTGTAAGGAACCTGAGCATGTCACCTAAAAATTGAACACATGTTGCACGTCTCATACCTAAAGACATGAATGTAAAGCAACTTGAGGTTAACATCAAGAAATTAATGCACACTATGTATTTGACTTGATCAACAATTATCCATTTCCATTAAAGCAAACACAAAGAAAATAAATGATTTTTCCTGATCTCTTGGAAAAAAAAGGGTGCAAATGCCAAATCCTGGAATCTTAAATATTTACTTAGAAAGTCAATTAAATGCTCTAAATGTTTCTATCTATGAAAAAATAAAGTGTTTTTAAGCGTCACGAATCAGAAACTTTCTCGCATATTTAAGCATTATTTAAAGAAATTAATAATCATCAAAAAATTTCCATTTTCACCAACAATTATCCATCACCTTTAAATTAAACACAAAATGTAATTGCTTTTCTCAGCATGTATAAGGAAAAGCAAACCAGGATCAAATCTTGAAATTTATATATTTATTAACAAAGACAATTGAATGCTCTAAATGGTTTTATTACTTTACAAATGCAGAAATGACAAATTTCGAAGTATAGGAATTTACCCGATTGTAATGTCTATTGACAGAAGAATGATGATAAATGCCATCAAGTTGCAAGTTCTAGCATCCTTCCTAAGAGTTACTGCATGAAGCTAATACCCATTGAAACAAATAAGCATAATGTGTAAGCACTTCTGTCATTACCTCACCTCCATAGGACAAAGACTAAAAGGCTACTCTTACCATATAGAGTAGTAGCTGGCATCACTTGCAACTCCCCTTGGTAAGCAAAAGACAGTGGTAACATTTCTGGCTTCTTCATTGCTCTGTTTGTGCCAGAAAATTTTGATTATAAAAGATAACAAGAGAAAATATCAATAAGCACTTCTGTCATAACCTCACATCTATAAGAGAAAGACCAAATACACTAGTAGCTGGCGAACTTGTGATTCCTTGGTAAGACAAAGATGATGATAACAACTTAGGTTACAAGAGTCAATATCACTAAAACATGAGCAAATCATGAGCAACGTTTTATAAACAACTTAAGGAAACTTGAGGACTGAGAACCTCAGTCTACAAGAATGATAGGTTACAAGTCTCTGACAGATAAATTAGTCTGCAGTAAGAGTCATGAAAATTAGTTAATTGTAGATCTTACGGTTAAAACATTACTTGAAAGTGTTCTGTCACTAGTACTACCATTTATTCTCTTATCTTAATCCCTGTTTGTCCAAACTACTTTACGTTGGCTAAATGGAAATTATCCTTTTGTTGAGCTTATACAAGATATCACTAGTAATCTTTAAATCAAATAAGTCATGTTATATTACAATAACTAGAAAAATTTTAGCCTCCCTCTACTCATTATCCCTTCCACTCCAGCTGATTCAGCTCATCTAAATATAGAATCCGTTGGTTCCCTTTAATCATGCCCATACTATCTCATTCATTTAATCATGTTTGAAGCTACACCTAATTGCTCTTAGACAATAATGTTCTTATTTTATCTTTGGTAGTGTCCACAAGCATCCATGTTAGCATTTTTTTTATATTAGATAGACAACCTTTCCCCGGTTCACCTACCAAGAAAATGGATTAAAAAAAAAAGATAAAAATTCTGGATGTAAACTTCTGAGTGTGTATAAGTTGTGCTTAATTTTTGTTATATTAGCTTTAGTACATATTATTTCCTGATAGCTCAGCACCCTAATCCATAAAACACGGCAAGTTTTTCCACAGCTTTACCATTTTAGCCAAACGGGAAAACAAGATAGTGCAGCACTTCAAGATGCTGACATCAATTCCAATTATCCACTCTTTGTACTACCTCTTCATCAATACTATTGTCTTTTTGATAATGACTCTAATATATCTAATCTCTTAATTAAGAAAATTTCAATGTCCATTGATTTTAATTGTTCCTTGATTCTTTTGCTTATTACCCAAACCACAATTCTTATACTCAATATCGGTTCAACTTAATACCCTTAATTTTAAAGCTTTTGTTCCATAATTCAAGTTTTAAGTTTAATATTGTTTCACTCATCAATTAGCACAATATCATCTGCAAATATTACACACCGAAGAAGTATCTTGAATATAATTGGTGATTTCTTGTAAGTACTAATGCAAAATGATAGGGGCCTAGACTTGATCAATGAGGTAAACAGTTACATAGAAACTATCCAATGTACTCCTAGTAGCTTTAACACTATCGACTACATTTTCAATCATATTGAATATCACATCAATAACTATTAAATATTCTTTTATTCTCTAAGCATCACCATAAATAATGATCTAGAAATATTGTTTATATAAGTCATCAACTTGATTCGACTATAACAGTGTTACATGGATTCAAGAGATCTTCTTTCAAGTCTCTTAGTTAACATTATATTAGTAGTGACAAGATTTCTACAAAGTTGCAAAATTGAACAGCTCTAGTAAAATGACAACAAATATTGAAATGCTGTTTTTAGGTCCAGTATAATGAACGAAAATCAACTGAGTTACCAGGTATGACCTCCATCAAATATCAACATAGCTGGTGGACATCTAGAGACGGATGCCCAGCAAGAATTACATGGTGACCAACTCCAAAGATACATGGCATCACACCAGAATTGATATAATTTTCCAAGTTTAGGAATAGAAATCATCAAATGCAGCGACTGAATGTGGACTATCTGACATTAATGAATATAAAATTTCATTCTCAAATCAAGTTTTTATGTCAGTTGTTCTTGCCGCTCTTATTCGGGCAACAAAACTCTCTCCAACACTGCCTAAGCCATTACTTGCAACTAATTTTGTGCCAAAGCATTGATAAAACATGTTCAGTCGGTTATCATTTCCATCAATTTCAGCCATTTCCATAACATTGTTCTTTGGAATCAAGCAATAAAGGAATGGAGAACCATTGTTGATTCCCACTCGGACCAATGAAATAGAATCAGGGCCAGTTGAACATGGATCATAAAGAACAGAAAAATTACCAAATGCAAGGTCCGGTGTTTGAAAGAAATTGTCCAAATTTGACATATCTTCTTTAACATCCACTATATTCGTGACTGGAAATATTGACCGCTTTCTAGCAGCCCTAGCTATATTAGCTGCTTCCCTGAAACCACTAAGCAAAGCTCCATGCATTGTAGCAGGATACCTCCTATTTGTTGCCTCACCAGCAAAGAATACCCTTCCATTGCCCACACTCTCGGCCAAAATGTCATAATCATCCCCAGAAGACCCAATAGCAACATAAGAATATGATCCATAAGTAAACTTATCTGAACCCCATCTAGTGCAAATCACCTGAAGAGGCTTTGGGACCTTGATCCCCTTGGGCAAAAAAACCCCCCTAATAACTTCCAATACCCTCTCAACATTTTCCTGTGCAGATGTTCTCTCAAATTTAGTAGCAGCCTCCCCTGCAACAAGGGCAACGAGAAGTGGTCCTCCTGCAACTGAGGAATAACTATAGAACAGAAAGAATTCACCTCGATTGCTTGAATCCTCTGTTAAGTGCCCAAAAGTATCAATCTCACCATCCCAAAAAACATGGGGAAACAACATTAAAACCTTATTAAGTAACCCAAAACCCAATCTTTTGATAGCGTCTTGCTTCTCTTGTGGTAGTTCAGGCACAAACTCAATGCAACCCTTCTTGAGAACCCCTAAGGGAACAGTGCATAATGCCATGTCACCACGAAAAACTTGCCCACCAGCATACACCATGACCCCATCGCATCCATACTGGATTCGGTTGACTGTCCTTCCATAGAAGATAGGAATGCCCTCTGCAAGAGCTTGAATGAAGCGCCCATTGCCACCAGGAATGAAACAGTGATCACCGCCCATCTCATAGGGGTCATCTTGGTCCCAATGGTCCATGGAGAGGTCTGAGAGTGGAGCAGCATTGGCATACTCGAGGTTGGCAAGGTGCCAATCAAGTAGCATTCTTTCCTCCAAAGAATCAGCAATACCATAAGCTTTGCGAAAGGAATCTAGGGCAGTCCCAAGGGAGGCATCCATGCACTTGAGCTCATCAATTATGGCATGCCGGAACTTGCACACCTTTTCAAGAAGCTGGTTGAATGCTTTTTCAAGGCTCTTGTCAATGTCAGCGTCCACTGGCCGGCCATCAGGGAGGTACAGAGGGCACCAGTCTCGAATCTTGTGGAGAGGGAAGCCAAGCTGACGAGCAAGAACACCAAAAGGGTTGCCGTTGATGCCAGTAAGCACGCTACCACCGAGATCAGCAGCTGCAACGACAGCCGGTGCGGTCGAGGAAGATTCCATCTTTTTAGTGTAGACACGACCCCCCGGGCGACAGCGGCCCTCGAAGATAGCAACCTTGAAGCCGAATGAAAGAAGGTGGCGAGCAGCTCCCAAGCCAGCGAGGCCAGCGCCAACTATCAGGACGGAGGGTGCGGGAAGGGTTGGAGGGCGCTTCGGAGGGGCAGCGATGATAGACGGGGCCAGGCCGAAGTTGATGAAGCCGTGTTCCAACAAGAAACTGTAGGCGGCAGAGACGAGGACCCGGTGCTCTGATCGAATCGCCTCCATGGCGTGAGCCTCCGTGATCCACATCGAGGGATTCGATCGCCACCTCGCGATTATGTGGTTCCGGACGACGATGTAGTTAGCCTGCGCAGCCCCCCCAAGAACAGGAACCACATTTGCCTCGATCTCCTCTTCGGTGAGGGAATCGACAGGGAAACCGACTGCACTAGCAGTCAGAGCCTCGACATCGAGCTCGCGCGCAAGACGGAGGGAGGACGACGGGGGGCGGCCGCGGCCGCGCCGGACGGGGCCGGAGTCGTTGATCTGCATCTGGATCATCTCGTCGATGAGCTTCTCGCTGTAGATGACCGACGAGGAGCGAGTGGAGGGGGGACGGAGGGTGCGGAGCCGGGCGGTGGGGACCATCTCCGGGAACTGCTTCTTGCGGCGGCGGCGCTTCCGTCCGGATAAACAACCCACAGCGGGAGAAGCTGTAGGAGGGTGGCCATCGGCAGAGGACGATGGCGGTGGAAGGGTGGCGAGGGGAGCGACGAGAGTAACACCATCAATTTCGAGATCAGAAGCAGGGAGACGAAGAGGATCACCTGGCGATGCATCGTGGGAAGAGGCCGCCATGGAAGGGGCATCCAAGGAAACCACTTCCTCCTCCGCCATAGTTTTTTTCTACCCTCGCTGTCAACCCCTTGGCATTGTCCGCCGATCCTCTGTTTACGTGGGAGGAAGGAAACAAAAATCGTGAAAAAAAAGTTAGCTTTTCCTTCGTTTACTTCGATGGAAAATCAGGGGAATTATTATTTTTTTCTTTTATTTATTGAATGGATAGACGGATTTAAAATTGTATTAGTCGGTAAATCATTGTTCTTAATTTAATTATATTTTTTTCCCACTTAAATAGAATAAAAAATCTTTGCACTGACGTTTGTTAATACTTTCTTTGAAGAATTAATATCCTCCGCTCGTATCCTTTTAATTATGATTCAGTATATTAGTTTGCTTATTCTTTTTATTGTCTCAGTGAGAAAATCAAGTGAATAGCACGTACCGTAAAATTATTCTAAGAGCCGGATCAATATTTGAAAGCTAAAAAAAAAATTATTTTTTCATCGTATTAATTTTTAATTGAATAAAAATATTTTTTATAATTTACTTTTTTTAATTTAGACATGGAATCAAAAAAAATATCTAGAATAAGTGCACCATCTTTTTGTCCCAAAGTATACCATATTAAATTAAGGAGGTTCGTTTTGCATACCATAAATCAATGTCTATCCCTATGTGTTTTATAATAGCCAAGTGAATAATAAAGTGTATTGTATTAGCATGAGGTATCTAACACTTGGAACATATTAATTCTGAGATGATCGATTCGATTCTATAAAAAAAATTTCATTGATTATTCGAATAAATTTGAAAGTACTCATAATTAGGCATACTTAACGGACTGATTCGATCCAGAATTGAATCAGAACCAATCCATTAAATTCAGAATCGGAACTGATTCAGATGAATCGGTTCTGGAACCAAATCGGAATCATTCCAATTCCAGTTCGGTTCGATTCCAACTGATTTTGGAATCGGTTCGAAATCAATTCGGAACTATTTCAGAACCGATTCTTGTTCTGATTTGGATATGATTCTGATTGCTAATTTATAGGTGAAAATGTTGAGGATTCGGTGACCGCTAGAAGGGGTGAATAGCGTTTCAATGCGTCGATAGAATTTGATCATGTTTGTCTCTACAATAATTGTTAACGCAGCGGAATATATAATAACAAAAATAAATACAATACAAGAACAAGAGACACAGCGATATAACGTGGTTCGGAACCGAATGGTTCATACTTCACAGATTGGGCTCTAAAAGCCCTAGCAATGCAAACACACACTACTGATCATAAATACTCCTTCTCGGAACAATCCGGAGGCGAAGAAACCTCGTACAAATGGTTTTACAACAGTAAGAAACAAATACAAATGAAATACACAACAAGTAAAGAAAACAACACTTTACAATTGCTCTTTTGATTGCTTGCTTTGTGGTTGCTTAAAATGCACTTGGAGACCCTGATTTGCAGCGATAAATCGACCCAAAACTCCTCAAGAATCGGTTGTCGAAATCTCCTCCACGAGCTCCCTTTAAAGCTTCTGCCTGAGCTAGATTTCTCCTATCAGTCAACTGATTGGGACCATCAGTCGACTGATGACACTATTGTTGTGAGACAACAAAGGCAATCCATCAAAAATCCAACTGATAGGACATCACGATCGATCGAGCCTTCACTCATTGTTAACCCAACAATGATCGACTTCATTCTCGTCGAATTCTCGAGCACCGGTTGACTGATCACCAGATTAGTCGACTGCTCGAGCCAGCAGTCGACTGCTAGGACACTTCTCGCAGTCAAACCCTAGTCGACTCACACCAGTTGACTGTCACATGGTACCAGTCAACTGATATACCTCAAACATAAGATTTTAACCCAAGTATGGTTCCTCCATACTTGCTAGACCACCCTTAGCCTAGACATAAACCTTCTAGCCACCTCCGTCAGCCTCACACCTATCAGATCCCTCCAAGTCATCCATGACTTGTTCATCCATACGCTAGCCTTCAAGTGCTTCCATCGGCTATGTCATGCTAACGGTGTCTACACCACCAAGACACATTGGACTTACGCTGTCAAGATTCCACTTAGACTTTACGCCACCAACTATTGGACTTATACTGCCAAGACTTCACCCTTGGACTTTACACCGCCAATATCAAATCCCTTGGACTTTCCAAATGCCAAGACTCAAGCTTGGACTTTCACCGCCAAGATTACACCCTTGGACTTACGTGGCCAAGACTGCACTCTTGAACTTCCAAATGCCAAGACTAAAGCTTGGACTTTCCCTTGCCAACCCATGTTGGACTTTACATGTCAAGTACTCAAGACTTAGACTTTCCATGACATGGTCAACCCCAGTCAACCATCAAAATCCCTCTCGAATCAAACTCGAGTCCAGTCAATCATGACCCGGGTCGATTGCACTAATAATCTTTCCAAAATATTATCAGATATCAATGTCAAACATCAATGTCAAACATCAAAACATCGCTCGAGTCAAACTCGAGTCCGGTAAATCGTGACCTGGGCCAATTGCACTAATAATCTTCCTCTTTTTGATGTTTGACAAAATACATACCTTTGAGTTAGAACACTAACTCAAATCTTCTTACTAATTATCCAAAATTGATAATTCTATAAATTCTTCTAAACATTCTCCCTAAACATTCTTCCCCTTTTTGACTAACATTAAAAAGGTTTTCTCCAAGGAGGTCAATGTCTCATATCCAATGAGATCTTACAATCTCCCCCTTGGTCCAAAAATACCTAGGATGTCTACAATCTTCCTAATGATAAGTCTCATATCACTCAAGAGAGGCAATCCTACAAACTCTTTCAATTTCCAAATTGGATAACTCAAAATTCTCATTTTCCCCCCTTATAAGGAAAATAACATCCATCATCCCATGATGGATACCTCCCCCTAAAGGCTTGCTCCCCCTTGACCATTGCACCAACAATGTCTTTGGGAAGTTTCTAAGCCAATAGGAACTCTATACCATCAAAAATAAGGTTCAAAGTTCAACATTGAACTTTCCAACCCCTTAAATTTGATACATCACCCTAACACCTCTCATAATTCGTATCCAATAGATTTTCATCCTTTATAATGCTTCCCAAAGCATATCTTAAGGTTAGGAGTGACTAGGAAACCTTACTATAGAAACTCTAAACAATCTTATTTTTCAAATCACCATTATGACTTATCAAATCATCATCGCCACCAAGGGCAATCGACTGATAACTGAAATTTCCGAATTTCAATTATCAGAATCGAATTTCAGAAAAGCATAAATAATTATACATATATCGAAAAATCATGAAAATTCATATGTATAATACTTATGACTAGTAAAATGGGTGAAAATTGTTAGAAACATATTTTACTCATAAAATAGCGAAATTGATACAAAGTTCAAAAGTAAAGGAAAACTTTAAAGTTTTAGCTCACTTTGTATCAACTTCATCAATGATGATTGCTATCAAAAAATAGACTTCACTAAGATTTTTTAAATTGATTTTAAAATGTTTTTGAAAACCTATATTGGATCATATTTCTTGAGCTTAATGTACATGACTTGTACACAAGCTTTTTCAATGATCCACAATTAAGATAAGATGAGTTTTAGTTCATCTAGATGCAAAAACTATACACCTTGAACTTAACTCATATCCTAGCATCTCACATGTATCTACGGTGTATAAATACACATACATGTCAATTTAGATGTGAGATGTGGGTTTTGGTTCATCTTAAACTAAAGTCTCATGTATTTTCTAATGCAACACTACTTGATTCCCTTATAAATGAGACTTCAAGTCATATTATCGTCTCTTAAATCAATTTTAATCAAATTAAATACATGAATGATCATGACATAAATGATAACATAAATAAATATGACCAATGATCATGATGTCATGACATATGATATAATCTAAAAACACATGATATTAAATCTTAATCCTAAATATGATTATGACATATTAAATGATTAAAAATAAATATGATGTCATGACATGTTATATGACAAACAAAGCATGACACATAAAATGTATAGGTATAATAATACCTAAAACTTGGTATTAATTGTCATTTGATATAATTAAGTATATTTTGTCATATTATCTAAATTTTTCAAGTGTGTCAAAAATTCAAAATGACACACTATGACCTCTAAACTTAAATTGTGTCAATTTAATTGATTTTTTATAATCCCAAAAATGTATTGGCACATCCTAAAACCTTTTAGGATAAATATCAATACTTATTTTCAAGACATCCATAACCTTGAAAATAATCTAAAGTGTCACCTTTACCATGGTTAGGTTAACTACTCATCCATTTAAAGTTGGCACAACCTAACCCGTTTAGCGTGAATCGATCACGCTCCTAGGAACCCAAAACCTATTTGAGCTCCTTGGATTCATTAGGTATTCTTTAGGGATAACCTCCCTAGATATCTTCATAATGACCCTTCTAGGCTTATTAGCCTTGGTCATTGTGGTCTTGTCATGGTTAACTCTAGGGGTAACTCCCCTTGTAACATTCTTAGTGGTCACCCTAGGTTTTTTTGAAACCTTAGCCACTAGACACATACTTTGGTTACCCTTAGGGATGACTTCCCTAGTAACCTTGGTCTTCCTAGACCTAAGTTTAGTTTCATAGTCAAATGGAACACTATGGTAGGTAGGCTTATCTACCTTAGACTTAGGCTTGTGGCTCAAGCCTTTCTTGCCCATAGATGAGCCTTGTCTATTAGGCCTTAGGTTTTGACTTTGACTTCTATATCCTAAAGTTTGATCCTTTGACCTTTGCATTTGATTTGTCATTTTTACAAGGGTCTTTTCAAGTTTCTCAAGCTTTGACCTCAAGGCTTGATTTTCAACCTCTAATTGCCCAATTTTTGAATTTTGATTTAATCTTTGGGCATTGTTCTTCCTAGGCATATGTCTAGTCCATTTATGATTAAAACCTAGATAGTCCTCAATTTTTCTAATAGATGTCTTAGGTAAAATATTTTTAGGGATATTAGTCTCAAATTTCTCCTTATTCTTAAGGTTGACCTTCTTAGCTCCTAAACAATATTTCCTATTTCTAGCATGTCCTTTATAATAAATTGCAAGAGAATTAAAATTCCTAGAATACTTTTTGACATTTAAATTAGAAGGTGCATTACTAAAATGTACCTTAGGGTTAGCCTTAGCTCCGCCTACTTGTGATGCTCCTTCTTAGATCTTTTTGCTCCCCCTAGGGCATTGACTCCTATAATGCCCCGGTAGCCGACATTTGAAGCAAATCACTTGCTCCTTGCTTTTCTTGGTGGGAACATCGATATCCTTTGACTTTTCTTGACTTTTAGATGTCGATGGACTTTTCTTGACCTTCTTTGGACACTTGCTCTTATAGTGCTCAAACTCCCTACACTCAAAATATATTATATGAATTTTATTTGAAATTGAGGTGTTTGAGTCACCTAGGTGTTGGGTTTAAACTTGCGCAGTGTGTGTTCGAACATGTTTAAGTAAACATGTGTACAACGGAAGAAATAAAATAATAAATCTAATTTATTACAACACACACATCACACGTATGCATAATACAACATGTGTAGACATAACCGTAAATTCAAATTTTGCAATAAAAGGAAACTTAAACTACATATACCTGACGTATCACGTGTAGCGGGAAAGACATCAACCGGAACGATTCTCGCTAGAATCGTCTCTATCCGTATCCACGCCGAGTATATTCGGGATGACTTCACGAAGTCACGAGCTTTGTCTTCGTACGGGTTACTAGCCTCGTGTTGAAGACGATGTGATCGAGAGAAGATCACGATCCGAATCAAAATTCGGATCCAAAACGAGTCCTCAAAAACTCACTTCTCCGGAGAGGTATTCGTCAACCGTTTGACGAATCATTCGTCCTCCACCTATGAGGATTACCGGAGATCGAATCCCCGGCAAGTCTACCACTGTCGGAGCTCCAAACGTCGTCCAAATGACGCTCCAACGAGAAGGAAACAAGCTGTCCAGAAAACTGGACAGCTTTGGTGGAGACCTTGCGCCGGCCAAATAAGGAAAGCAATGTGCTCACCTTGTCGCCGGAGCCAAGGAAGATCACCGGAGCTCCTCCGGCAGCAGCTCGATGCCGGCAAGAGGGATGGTCGGCAGCAGTTGGATGCCGGTTGAAGGAGCTAGGCGGTGGCAAGGAGGTTGGCGCCGACAAGAGGGAGAGGGTGGGCGGCCAAGCAATTAGGGTTGCATCAATTAGGGTTTAACAAAAACCCTTAAGCCCTATTTTATAGAGAACAAATTCTCTTAATGGTTATCGGATCATAACCAAAAGCCCGTTAACCCGCTCCATTAATTTAAGTTAAAATAAACCAAACCATGATGGTTTATTTTAAGTTAAAACGAACCGAACCAACTTTGGTTCATTCGTTTAAAACAAACCAAACCCTTTGGTTTATCCTCCTCCATTGGATTAGAATCAAACCAATTTGGTTCATCCATCATGTCTTCATAAGACACGACCCATCCACGCTTCCATTGTGACTGAAACGATTTCATACTCGCTCCATGTTTGGTCCAACCAAACCTACTTTCTCTCAGTCTGAGAATCTCATTCTCAAGCTCGTTTTAAATCCTTCGGATTACACTCGTTGTGCGTGTGACCAAATAGGTTCTCGATTTATGTTGGCCGTCTATAATTAACCATTAATTATAGAACGATCATGAGTGGCACCTAGTAGTACATCATGATCCCCAATTAACCGAAAAGATCAACGGTTGATCCAGAACTACTCAAACCCTTCAGACGAATGAATCGTGCCCCATTCCCTTCACTCATCTTATACCCACTTGGTTCAGGACATGGTCTATAGTGTCAGTCCCCACTAGGTTGACTACGTTACACCTAGCCCAAGTATCATTTCCTCGTCTTACGGATTCTACTTACTGCACATGTATCGAAGAGTACCTTACTCTAAATATGTAATGCTTTGACCAAAGACTTTAGTAACAATCCGACGAGAGGCCATGGGTATACATCTCCTCGCAAGGAGTGGTGAATCCTTTATAGGCTATTCGAACACCTTCGATCACTTCGACTTATACCCAATCATCCCGGGTCCACATCTCCTCAGAGATGTTTGCTTAAGATGTCAAAGCATAAGTCTCTATGATCAAGATGACTTGAATATCGCAAGTCAAAGGAACATCGCACTTAAGCTGCAGTAAGAACTTCATTGACATATCTATATATGCAAAGAAACATATGAAGTCTTACGGCTGGTCACTCCAATGAACTAGTTACCATAACTAGCATCCACGATTAACTCCGGACATCACAATGTCTCCAGCTAGTGAGAATCGGCTGCTTGGATACACTAAGGAGTATACCTCGTGCTAGTCTCGACAGAATTGATGGTGTCCAAATCCATCAATTCATCGACTAAAGATAATTTTGATACATCACAATTACACATGTAGAGATACTCACTAGTTGTGATCCAATCACAAATTCTCTCATGCTATGAATCGTATCGTGGGCATTCAATAAATGAGTTTAAGATCTAATCAAATACATGAAAATATGTATACTCAAATAGTGAATCTTCATTTATCATATAAATGGTTCAAACATAAGGCGATTGCCTTAGGACATCTCTCATATATTACTAACACTAGGGTGGTGGTGAGGGTCTTTTGAGATTGTTCTTCCTCTCGACTGGATATAGATGTTTCTTTTTGTTGCTCCAGTATTGAGGATGCCCTAATCTCCTCCCCCTCAATCCTAGAGGTGGAGGTCTCTGCCAATTCTTCCTCTTCTTCCACCGATTTGGAGGTTGACTCCCTATCTACTTTCGAATCCTCACTCTCTTGTGAGGATGAGGATTCATCTTCGCCCTTCTCTTCTTGAGTCGGTGATGGGTCTTCATGGAGCTTGGCCAATTCACTCCAAAATTCTTTTGCATCCTTGTATTCACCTAACTTGGACACAACATTGTTAGGTATTAATTCAACTAAAAATTTTATTACTTTTTTATTTCTATTGAACTTTTGTAATTGTTCCTCGGTCCATTTCTTCATATTGAGGAATCCTCCTTTTGACCCTCTTGGAAAATCAAACTCATCCATCAAGGCGGACCAATCTTCAAAGTCCTTCATCATAATGAATTCTTCGATCCTTGCCTTCCATTGTCTAAACCCTTCTTATCCATAGAAGGTGTATGGAATTGGGGTGTTGTTGTCCCAATTTTGTTGTTTTTGAAAATCCATCTTTCCTCTAGCTTGCTCCCTCGACGGTTAGTCCGTAGAAGAGTCTCGCTCGATACCAATTGTTGAGGATTCGTGACTACTAGAGGGGGTGAATAGTATTTCGATCGTCGATGGAATTTGATCATGTTTGTCTCTACAATACTTGTTAATGTAACAGAATATATAATAACAAAAATAAACACAATCACAAGAGACACAACGATATAATGTGGTTCGGAACCGAATGGTTCATACTCCATGGATTGAGTTCATAAGAGCCCTAGCGATGCAAACACGCAATACTAATCACAAATACTCCTTCTCGGAACAATCTGGAGACGGAGAAACCTCGTACAAATGGTCTTACAACAGTAAGAAACAAATACAAGCAAAATACAAATGAAATACACAATAAGTAAAGAAAACAACACTTTACAATTGCTCTTTTGATTGCTTGCTTTGTGGTTGCTTGAAATGCACTTGGAGACTCTGATTTGCAGCGGCAAATCGCCCCAAAACTCCTCAAGAATCGGTTGTCGAAATCTTCTCCACGAGCTCCCTTTAAAGCTTCTGCCTGGGCTGGATTTCACTTATCAGTCGACTGATCGGGACCATCAGTCGACTGATGACACTATTGTTGTGAGACAACGGTGCAATCCACACTGAAAAAATCCAACGAATAGGACATCAGTCGATTGATCATGTCCATCAGTCGATTGATCGAGCATTCACTCGACTGTTAACCCCAACAATCGAGTCCGACTCCATTCTGTGCTCGAATTCTCGAGCACCAATCGACTGATCACTAGATCAGTCGACTACTCGAGCCAACAATGATCGCCACCTCCGACATTAATCGCTAGGGTACTTAAACCTCCTAGTTAACTCACATCACACATGGTACCCACCTCAAACATGAGATTTTAACCCAAGTATGGTTCCCCCATACTTGCTAGATCACCCTTAGTTTAGACCTAAGCCTTCTAGCCACCTCCGTCAGTCTCGCGTCTATCGGATCCCTCCAAGTCATTCATGACTTGTTCATCCATACGCTAGTCTTCAGATGCTTCCATCGACTATGTCATGCTAACGGTGTCTACACCGCCAAGGCATATTGGACTTACGCTGCCAAGACTCCGCTTGGACTTTACGTCGCCAACTATTGGACTTATGCTGCTAAGACTTCACCCTTGAACTTTCCAAATGCCAATATCAAACCCCTTAGACTTTTCAAATGCCAAGACTCAAGCTTGAACTTTCACCGCCAAGACTACATTCTTGGACTTACGTGGCCAAGACTATACCCTTGGACTTCCAAATGCCAAGGCTCAAGCTTAGACTTTTCCTTGTCAACCCATATTGGACTTTACATGCCAAGTACTCAAGACTTGGACTTTCCATGACATGGTCAACCCTAGTCAACCATCAAAATCCCTCTCGAGTCAAACTCGAGTTCGGTCAATCATGACTCGGGTCGATTGCACCAACAATCTCTCTAAAACATTATCAAACATTAATGTCAAACCTTCATGTCAAATATCAAAACATCGCTCGAGTCAAACTCGAGTCCGGTCAATCGTGACCTGGGCTGATTGCACCAATAGAAAACTCTTAGCATGCTAATATATCTACAGGATTATTTTACGACAGAAAAAAAGAATAGGATTACTGGCGCAATAGATGAATTTAGAAGCTTAAGTTCGAAGAAGATATCCGGAACTATTTCGAAATCGGTTTGGAACCAATTCAGAATCGATCTGGATTGAATTGGTTTCAAAATTAAAACTTTGGAACCGAAACCGATTCTAATGTCGACAAATCCAAAACCGAATAAAATCGAATCGAAATCGAAATCAAGTAACCGATAAACATGCCTACTCATAACGAATGGTTTAACAATTTATCATTTCATATTTTCAAATCTATTTGAAAAGTTATAGTCTCATAGTTGAAAATCAAGAATAGTTAAGATAAGAATCGAAATGGATGAACCGATAAATATATCTATTCATAACCAATGGTTTAACAATTTATCATTTTATATTTTCAATTCTATTTGAAAAGTTATAGTCTCATAATTGAAAATAGTATATGAATATTTTATCGATGCAGTGTAGCAAAGGGGGCACATGGAGTTTATCTCTATGAATGTCAAGTCATATTCCTAAAGATAATGTAACCGTTCGTGTGACATAGGTTTAGTCCATTGAGATCTTTATTTTTGTGAGTTGAAACTTTGCAATTATTTAAAATATGCTCGTCTAAATGCTTGCCGCATTTTATAAAAATATAATGTATTTTATAATAAAAATGATTATGTTCATTTTAATATTTTTATTATCAATCTTTTGTCGATAATGAATTACGAGAGATTATATTTTTTGATTCGATAGTTAAAAATAATGAAGAATTTTTTAATCTAAATAAAAATTCTAGATCTCATATTGAAATTTAATTTATATTTATTTATAATAATATTTATATTGTTCTGATCAAAAGGGACAAAATATTCGATTCTACCATAGATTCAATATTCATCATTTGTGATGTGAATAAAAACTTTGAGTGGGCATACTCATCATGCAACGGGGTGTGATTTTTTTTTTTTAACGTTCTAGGCTTCTCTCTGTTAATCCCAGAGGTTATGCATTGAGCCATCTTTCATCGTCGATTTTATTACTAAACGAAGAAAGATAAATTAAAAATTATCTTTTACTCTTTAGAATAATTTGATCGTCCATATTAATTACTTAGTCTTCTAATAGAACGAATAATCTTTCTCTCTATAAAAGTTATAATTATCAATTTAATGACCTCCATCAGTTTGTTCTATAGTCATTATAAGAGAGGTAAATTATAAAAGGTCTTTATGAACTTTGATGTGACGATCAAAATATATAAAAATCATTTGAAATCTGAATCAAAAAAAGACTTTATATCTTCTCTAAAATCCATCTATATCATTTCTATATGTATCATCGTATCTTAACCATCACGCAATCTCTGTGAGACATATAATCTTTTTCTCTAATTCATCGAACAGATAAATACACAGTATAATTTATTTCCATTCAACTCATTCCAAAGAATCGTATCTCCGAAGTTCAAATTTGAATTTTTTAAAGAATTGAACTCGGATGCTTTAGGAAATCATCGAATGCTTTATCCATGTGTCGTGCCCGCGGGAGCAAGTGTGATTAGCTTATGCGGGAAGAATCTAATGGCTAGCGGATGTTACATTATAAGATAATGGATCAATTCCTCGTAAATACGAAGGTGTCGTTTCTTTATGTGCTAATTACTAGTCTCAAAGGTCAAAGACCTATCGTAATTTATTTCCTTTACAATGGTGTAGAGGCGGACTAATAGGAATCACTAGATTGATGGATTTCAATCTTTTACATTATGAGAGCAAGTGTGATTACGTTTTATCTGCTTATAAAAGGCAGTAGGGTATTTATTTGATTCTTCAAATAATCGATTGATTATATATATATATATATATATATATATATATATATATATATATATATATATATATATATATATATATATATATATATATAGAAAATTTTTTCAATAAGATCAATACAGCGATTACGATGAGCGTTGATTTTCTTGTTCGCCGTTAGCAAACAAGAAATCATCTTCACCATAAATATATATATATATATATATATTTTGAGAAATATATAATATTTTTTGCATGAAGAAGATACTATCACCTGCCATTTTAGCCATTTTGTCGGATTTCAATCACAATTCGATCAGACATCATGTTCGATCAAATCGCAGCCAGATTTCAACTGCGATTTAATAGGAATGCGACTGAATTGTGACCACCAGTAGCATCGACATTGGCGGCCACAACTCAGCTAGATTCCAATCGTAATTCGATCGGACTCTAATGTCAATTGAATCGCGATTGAATTTTGATTGGAATTAGTTGTGATTGCGATTGCTAGTGGTCGCGACACCGACGATCACAATTCGACCGAATTCCGACTGCAATCTGGCCAGGGTTCAATCAGTCATACAGTGATAATGACAACGATGACAACCTCGATAGATTCAAGAATTGAACTATAATACTCACTGGAGAAGGAAGTTACGGGAGGAAATATTGTGTATTTCTTATTCACTATATAATCGCGATAGATCAAACAATAAAGAACGTGTCATACAAGTCACGCACTGATGTATCGCGTAGGATATCAACTCTTTATACATGATGTATCCTATATATATACACGGGTTTGATCTCCTGCATGCCCGATTGTTGCGCGCCCGTCCGCAACTGAGGAAATGCACAGTGCACTCGCGCCGTCGTCGTTGCTGCGTCGTCCCCACCTCCGGCTGCAAGACCGGGTGCGTTGGAAGCACACCTCGCCGACGGTCCGGACGAGATAGGCTTCCAGATTGAGGCCGGAAGCCGACGCAAATCGGCCGTGATTCGGTCGAATCGCGGTCGCACCAGGTCGGGAAAGGATTGCGGCGGACGGTCCTTTCCCCGACTGCGTCATATTCTTGGCCAGCCGAAGAGGCGGACCGATCACGGCGAGGTGCGCTTCCAATACACCCGGCCCGGCGGAGGGGGTCGAACGGTGAAGCGCAGCAGTGACGCAGGTGTCGGGCGCGGAGTCATCGTATTTACAATCTCTCTCTCTATATATATAAAAGATATATCATGTATAAAGAGTTGATATCCTACGCGATACATAACATCATCAGTGCGTGACTTGTATGACACGTTCTTCATTATATATATATATATATATATATATATATATATATATGTATTTTGCACTGTGAATAGAAAATGCACAGTACTTTTTCGTCGCGACTTTTCTTCTGCTCACAGCTCGAAGACGCTAACGGACGATCAGATTCCGATCGCAGTCCAACTGGCACCGGAGTCCGACTGGATCACGACTAGATTCTGACTGAATTGCGGTTGGATTACAATCAAAATCTGATCGAATTGTGACCGCCAGTGTCACGTCCACTGTTGACAGTAATCACGGTGGTTTTTAACTGTAATTCAGTTGGAATTCGACCGCAATTCGATTGGCAACAGAGTTCGATCAAATCGCGATAGGATTTTGATCGGATTACGATCGGAAACGACTGTAATTGCGGTCGCGACATTGGCGACGATGATCCAACCGATACCAGAGTCTGGCCAGATCATAGTTAGATTCTTACCAGATTGTAGTCGAAAATGGCTAAGATTGTGGTCGTCGTCGGCACGACCACAATTGCGGCCAATTCCAATAGTGATTCGGCTAGAATCTAATTGTGATCCTATCGAACTCTAGTGTTGATCGGACTACGGTCTAATTTCTATCGAATCGCAGTTGGAATCCGACCTTCCGCTGACGATTTTGAGCTGCTCAGTGCTCAATGGAAAAAAGAGTCACGCCGTGGTACTGTGCATTTCCATTTGTGTACAGGCACACATGAAACGGATGCGCAGCGGATCATTTCTGTACACACACACGGAGGGAATACATCCTATATCATAATTCTATAACCATCTAAATTTTTTTAAGCTCGTTAGAAGATGATTCGCTAATCAACAAATGACTAGATAATTAATGGCATTGTGTGATCTCTAATTAGTGTATTTAGTTATAAAATTATATATGTATAAGTGATATTTAATGGTATTTTTATTTGAAAGAGTTCATCTGAACTTAGTATTATTACGTCAGCTGAAGGTGATTCACTAATTTCAGTGTCTTCATCAATCGGTTTCACAATCAACGTGAAAGAGATAAATCATGAGGGATTATATTCCTTAAGTCATTGGTCACAACAGCAGAAGGCTTCTAAGCATGAATGAGAGTTTTAGACCCCATACACGAGATTCAATCCCTATCCATTGCAACAGATCCTGTACTGCTCTAGTCAACTGTCCATCTCGTGGGGATATAAACTTAGTATTATTGATCAAAGTATCTTGAATGAATGTTGGACTGATGGCACCGTTAGAGGAAAGGTGAATAATAATTTACTATTAATTATTTGATCATTATTTGGTGTGCTCATTAACAAAATATTAATGTGCAACGAAAACAAAAACAAAATAGTAAGAGAAACAAAAACACAATAAATTAGATTTTTAGGTGGTTCGAAATATCTAGTTCTTATTCTGCGACCTAGTCCTAGCATAGCTACACCATTAAAATTTCTTCTTTTCAAACACTTTTTTAAGGCAAAGAAACCTTAACCAAATACAATAGAAAAAAATAAAATGTAAAATAAATAATAATGTACATAAATCTCTTGGGCCACCAATTGATTTATCCACTGTAGATATAAACACTACATCAATAGAATGACTTTTCTAGTTCAATTTTGACTAAATCAATCGGCTGTATTGAGGATCGGATGTCGCATTAGAGGGGGTGAATAACGGTTTTTGATTCGCTTTTGATTCGATCGTGCTCGTCTATAAAACTTGTTAATGCGCAACGAAATAAATAACAATAGAAATGCACAACTAGAATAAAAACAAACATACACACAATAAAAGTATTTTACGTGATTCAGAACTAGGGTTTCTGCTCCATAGATCGAGCTCTGGTGATGCACACCACCACTATTAAACTTCTCCTTCTCGATATGATACTGAAAGTGGAGAAATCTCTTACAATATATTTACAAGAATAAACAATAAACTATAATCAAATATAAGAAGCAAATACAATACTAAATAAAAAAACTTTACAAGAAGAACTTTTGATTGTTTGCTTATTGATTGCTTTGGATTGCTCTAGATTGTTCTTGAAGGTTTGTAATGCAATAACACTTTCCCTTTAAAATCACTCCAAAAATCGCTTGTAAAATCCTCCCCAGCTGCTTTTTTTATAACCTACATTGAGCTGATTTTGTGCCTAGCAATCGACTGCTAGTCTATCCGTTGTCTCACAATGACTTAATCCACATTGGATTACTCCAACGGATACCCTAACAGTTGATTACCCTTACCAGCAGTCGACTGCCAAACTAGTAGTCGATTGCCCAGTCGACTACGTAACAATCTATTCCCTGGCCACTTAAGACCAATCGACTGTCCATCCATGACAGTCAATTGCTCAAGGTCAGTCGACTGCTAAACCCTAGCAGTCGACTACCAAAACCATAGTTGAGCAATAAGCCTCGATCGACTACGATCGAACTACGATCCTCAAGTATTGAATACTCGATCACTCGCCTGACCCAAAGTCTCAGTCAACTGATAAACCTCAACTATGAGGTTTAACCTAAGTATGATCTCATAATACTTGATACTTACCCTTAGTTTAGACTTAAGTCTTCTAGCCACCTCCATCAGCCTCATGCCTCTTGGATCTCTCGAGTCTGCAACTCTTCATCCTTCGCGTTAGCCTTCAAGTGATTCCATCGGCTATATCATGTTAATTGGATCTTTTTGCCAAAATTCATTTGCACTTATGCTGCCAAGACTACATACTTGGACTTTAGTTGTCAAAACCTCACCCTTAGACTTTCCCATTGCCAAAGCCTCAATGTTTGGACTTTCTTGCCAAGATTCATTTGGACTTACGCTGCTAAGACTACATGCTTGGACTTTACGCCGCCAAAACTATATCCTTGGACTTTCCCATTGCCAAAATCATACTTGGACTTTCCATACCAAGACCATTCTTAGACTTTCCCTTGCCAAGATCATTCTTGGACTTTCCTTGCCAACTCCATGTTGGACTTTCCATTCCAACTCCATGTTGGACTTTCCAATTGCCAAAGTTCACTTGGACTTTATGTCGTCAAGACTACACACTTAGACTTATGCTACCAAAACTTTACCATTGGACTTCCTTTGTCAAGTATTCATATTTGGACTTTTCTTGACAAGTATCCAAACTTGGACTTCCGAGGTTGATTGGTCCAATAATCTTCCCCAAATAATCTCTCTCATATAACTTTGGATATCTCAATCATCCACTAGTCATATGGTCAAATCATATTATCAAACAATGGTCAAATCCATTGTCAAACATCAAAACCTTATTCGAGTCCCACTCGAGTCTGGTCAACATTGACCTAAGGTATATTGCACCAGCAATATCTCCCTTTTTTATGTTTGACAATACCTTTAAGTTAGGCTAATAATAACCCAAACTTAACTCTTTCAATGTCAAAGCATAGTGAAGGTTTACCTAACTTAAACCTCACTTCTCTCCCTTTGGCATGCAATAAAAAGTCTACCAAGATTTTCAATGCCTCATCTCCCAAAGAAATCCTACATTCTTCTTCTCCTTAGTCCAAAATCATCTGGATACCTTCACTCTTTCTAGTGATAAATCCTATATCACTAAATGAAAGACAATCAATAATGAAGGTACTTAAACTCTCATGCTGCCCCCTTGTAATCAAAATTGCATCTGTCATCACTTGATAGATACACTCCCCCTAAAGGTTTGCTCTCTCATGACCATTGCACTAATAGTGTCCTTGGAGAGTTTTTAAATCTATAGGAAACTTAAACCATCGAAAATAAGAGTAAAAGTTCAAACTTGAACTTAATCTCCCTTAAAATTCAGTACTCCATCCTAAATAACTCTCATAATCATTTTTAATAATAATTTCACCCTTCCAATGTTTTCCAAAGTATATCCTAGAGTTAGGAGATGTTAAGGAACATTGGATTGATAAATGTCTAAGCAACCCTTATTCAGCCAATATTAAACACAACTGTCAACTAGTTTTAGTTACCAGTCGACTGAACTACTACCAGTCGATTGCCCAAAGTGACAGTCGACTAGTTTCTGTAAATGCAGAAATCAGTTTCAGAATTCAAAATTGAAAAATGCATAAGTAAATATATGTATTGTGAAAAATCTTGAAAATGCATACGTTTATTACTTACATGAAATATAATCGGTAAAAAATAATTTTATAATAAAATATCCATTAAATTGAAGTATTGATATAAAGTTCAAAACCATTGAAAACTTTAATGTTTTTGCCTAACTTTGTGTCAACTTATTCAATGGTGATTGCTATCAAAAGATAAACTTCACTAAGATTTTTTAAGATGATTTTAAAATGATTTTAAAACTTTATTTTAAACCATGGTCTATGGGCTAAATGTACATAACTTGTAATTAGCTTTCCTTATAATTCTTTAATGTCATATTATGAGTTTGAGTTCATCTATATGCAACATCTATGCACCTTGAACTTAACTCATTTTCCTAACATCTCACATGTGTCTAAGGTATATCAATACACACACATGTCTTTCTTATTGTCTTTATGAGATGTAGGTTTTATTTGCCCCTAATCTAAGGGTTCATGCATTTTATTTAGGCAACTTTATTTGATTTCTTTATCATGGGACTTAAAATCATGTCATTGTCCTTAATTTCATTTTAATTTTCCTAAATACATGAATATGATCATGGTATAAAAATATGCATAATTTAAATATTTGTCAATAATCATGATGTCATGATAAAAAAAAAATAAACACAAACATGACATAATTAACCTAAAAATTATCATAACATTGTAAATGATTAATATGAAGTATGATGTCATGACATGACAAGGTAAATAAAGCATGACAAATATATAAAATACCAAGGTATAAAATACCTAAGTTTTAAATCAAATTGTCATTTTCTAAAGTTATATCAATTTTGCCTTAATGTCAAATTCCTAAGTGTGTAAAAAATCTAAAATGACACACTATGACTCTAAACCTATCTTGTGTCAATTTTGATTGACTTTTCAAACTTCATAAATTCTATTAGCACATCCTAAAGTCTTTTAGAATTAAATTCTCATTTCATTTTCAAAGTATTACAATACTTCAAAAATGTGATAAAGTGTCACCTTCACCATAATTAGGTTAACTACTTATCCATTCAAGGTTAATACACCCTAAACCCATCTAATGAAGGATCACACTCCTAGGAATC